>CM057811.1:9819894-11119894 GCA_030067965.1 Latrodectus elegans | reverse complement strand
TAAAATCTCTATGGCATGACAACTCATGTAGAGTCCAAGGCCTACAATGGTTATTTCTGTATACAGGACAGAGGGTCTTGGGGAGTATGTGTCACGGTTATGAGCTCAGCCTAACGAGAAATTACCAGTGCTTTGTTATCAAGCATGTTTGGTACTCAGTTTTATCGACAAACAGAAAGGATAAAAGGCTGAGTCGAACTTAGTATTGTTATACAAATATCAGATATATGGTTAAGCCTGTACCTTGTTTTGCAGTAATATGCAACAATAAAATCAAAGGTAAATAGTGCAATCGCCAATGTGCTTCTTAGTTGAAAGACTACTTAGAGTTATAAAGGATTTAAATAGATAATTTCTTTAAGTCAATTTTTTAATGACTATTTAGACAATTATGTTCCGTCAAAAGATGAAACAACGCCTTGGTGGCTTTTTTTCAACTCTGTGATTTTCTTTCTGTTTGATATTTTCACCAACTATGTGATTTAGGGCAATTCAAATGCACAAGACAATTTAAGCGAGAGGCAACACTGAGACGGATTTAATGCTAAATAGAATGTACCACGTGATGGAAACGGATGTTGTTAAAAAAGAAATTCATTTCTTACATCAACTTTAAATTTTCATGAAAGGGAAGAATTTCTAAAATGACAAAAATAAAAGCCTGAGTGATTCGATAAAAACTATGATAAGAGTAAATCTGATTTACACAAGTAGAGAATATTCCAAAATGAATATATTTTTGGAATAACTTAATCGACTTCTCAATAGTTTTTGAAACTTTCTTGAGAAATTTTGGCGAATTCGGAAAATTGCAATAGTTTCTTTCCCTATTTTAATAAATCTAATCCCTGTTTAAATAGTTACATGCATAAAAAAGTATGCTTGTTTAAATTCATTTCCAAAGTCGTTTGAACTATATTAAAGAAAAATTATATTCTTTAAAAAATCACTTGAATTGCATTTATCGAAAACTTGTTTTTTAACACAATTTTTAAACACAGTTTTTTAATAAACAAGTTTTTCATTATAAACTACTGTTTGTTTTTCACTTTTGATTTTTTAGTTAAGTATTTCTCTACTTATCAAATGAATAAAGGAAGAAAGTTACCTTAATGAAAACAATGCTGAATAAGAACCAGAAATAGTATCAAATTTAATTAAGATATGAAGCTGTTTCTGACAGAAGTAGAGTAACTCGAAATTCGAATAAAAATGCTGAAAATCATTAAAGAAAATTAGTAATAAGAAAAAGAACAAAACCAAGCATACAAAAGTGGCTAAAAATATTATGATAATACATAGATATACTATGGTTATATTAGTATTATTCTGCGTAAAAAGCATTAGAGAGATTAAAAGAAATTTTATGCACAGTTGAAGTTAGCAAAAAACAAATTATTTAAAAACAAGCCATTAAATTTATCAAATTTTGAATAAAAAATCGAAAAACATTTAATAAAAGTTGCAAAAATGTGTTTACAGTTATATTGTAGGATATTTTAAGAAATAGCAACTCGCAAAAGTAATCAAATACGATGAAAATAGTTACTAAGATTTCTCTGATGTAAAATGTTCAATAACAATTTTTAGACGTTTAATAAATAATCAAATTGAAAGTATTAATTTTTTAAAAATGTAATGTCGACAATTTTCATTATTTTGTGACATTCCTTTAACAAACATATTAGATGCATATTCCATACAGATATGTGTGCGAATTAGGATGTTATGATACTTCCTACTACTCTTCTTCAAAATACTTAAATAAAATAAAGCCTGCATATTTTATATAAAACATATAAAAAAATTACATTAAACGCATAAAAAATTAAACAGATATTTCGATAACATTCAATATCAATCTTCATTTTTCCTTTCAATAAATCATAGTAACAATATTGTAATTTACAGAATACATTTAGAAACATAAAAAATAGAGATTTATGTTATTTTTTTCTAATCAATACATCGTAAATTAGGGTCTCATTTATATGCAGGAAAGATTCAGAATGTTGTAAAACATTTTTATGTCAACATTTCCTTAAAAAACAATTACTAAGCCAAGAAAATTTTGTCCTTCACAAAAAATCTTCATTTAAATGCCTTAAATATATATATATATATATATACGTATGAACTTATTCCATTGAAAATTATGGACTATAACCTAATATTTACTTGAATTTTATCACATTACTGTTCATAATGCAATTTTATCACATTACTGTTCATAATGCATAAATGAAAATATAGTGAAATGTCTACAAAAATAAATAAATAAATTCTTATGTAAGTAAAATTGCAAGCAAAAGGATCATATTTCAGTTAGTAAATAGAGCATGATTACAAATTACTTTTTATTATGAAAATATCTTTAAGGATTTTTTGAAGAACCTCCTCATTTTTTGAATCTTCTTAAAATGGCTACTTAACTAAGTTTCTAGCCATTTTAAGAAGATTCAAAAAATATTTTTTATTATTTTTCTCTTAAATACTATAGTTTTGTGATACATTTGGAAATATAAGGAAACCGTTTAGTAAAATGCAGTTGTTTGGATTTATTTTCTTCGACTAAAGAAGAGGAGAATATATGAAAATAATTTTCTATGTCAAAACTTAGAATTCGCAAGGAAAAAGTTATTCTGCTTTCGAGAAAATTACTAACCATGTAGAAGTTTCAGACATAAATCTCTTTAATTTTTGATTGAGAAAAATGTTGTACATTTTTTAATTCTTTTATCATACCTCATAATCTTAGGTTGTTTCAAGGAAATATTAATCATTAAAGATTAAAAATTGAATAATAACGTTTTAAATTTTTGTGGCAACATTGATTTCGATATTTAATTATGATGCGAAACATTATACTAGCTTAGAGCTGTTGTAAGCATAGGAGAAATAAAATTGTATATATTTTCATTAAAAATCTTTAATGCCATCTTAATTAAGAGAAAATGGGCAAAATTAATTATACTTTTGATTGATTGCTTTTTGAAATTCCGTTAATAAAATGAAGAATTAAAAAAAAATTATGCTTTGTATGAATAGAATTTCTTATGAAACATGTAAAAAAGAGTTCAATTTTCGCCCAAGACCACTTCCTCTACTTAAAGCAAGTCTTCTATTCAATGATTTTATTTTAATTTTTAAAAGTATTATGCTTCAATATTCTTATTATTTTATATATTAATATTCTTTTTAAATATTTTAACTGTAACTTTTAAGTAAAAATTTAAGAAATATAACAAAAAATGGTTGGATAATTTATATACAATTTATAATCTATTGACAAAATAAAATAAATTTATTTAAACTTATTAAAACACACCATGTTTAAAAATTTGTATAAATGATTGTACTTTTTCGAGCACATATAATATAAGTTAAAATGAAAACTACTAATATTTTTGCATATGTCATACATAACTGAAATATAGTTTCAGTGTTTAAATAAAATGGATACTTTTAAATTAAAAATAATTTTTTAATACAATTTTTTTAAGTATCTGTTTCCTATTTAATTTAATTTATTTCACGAAATAAATACGTAAATTGCTTAATAACTATAAAAGGTTATAAATTAAAATTCCAGTCAAGAATCCAAAACATCAATACAAAATCCAAGCATTTGATTTACAGAATATCATGCATTCAGACCCTGTTCAAAGTTATGAATAAACATACGCATCTTTCATAACTAGTGTTATATATATATATTATAAATATATATTATATATATGCTTATATATGTATATATATATATATACATATGTATGTGTGTATGTATGTACAAGTCATTTATTTAAAAAAATGTTCTTAATTTTTTTAGAAGAATATAATTAACTATTTACACAACACTGACATAACAAACAGTTGTACATTGTTGGAAAAAACAATCTTAAAATGAAGGGTAATGAAATTTTAACAGTAAAGGCTGATTCACTGGCTAAAAAGAGAGCCTTGATAGATCAACGCATGAATCGCCCTCTTTCATTTCATTCAACTATAAATTGTTTGTTAACCTGACTCTCAAGAAGACTCTTAAACAAGATATGGTTCAACGTGCGACACACAAGAGATGGAAGATTTTGGGGGTGGAAAGAGCTGTTCTCGTTTTTCCAAGAAGGACTGCGGTTGCCCTTTTTAGAGGTCTAACTGGACATGATTGTTTGCGAGACCATCTCTATAGAATTGGAGTGGTGGATTCCCTGGACCGTGTTTTGTGTGACTCTGGTCAATCAATGACTTTTGAACATTTAAATAATTGTGTGGTTTTTTTCTCAGTATGAGGACATTGTTGAAAAGCATTGGAGAGCCTGTGAACTAATGGCTAACGTTCGGCATTTCTAAATAAATAAATTTTAACAGTGGCAACAGTTAAAATATTTAGATTTTCTGTTTTAGTTGTAAGTTTTTTTGATCAAGACTGTACATTTTCTATTCTTGTGAAATTTGATTATAATTTTCTAAGAATTCTGGTCTTAAGTGATATTTTTTAAGCTAGAAAATAAGATGCATTTTCTATCGAATAATTCTTAATTATAAATTTAAATAATCCTCCCAGATTACAATAATAATGGATTAATAACCTTAACGATTCATATTCTATTTGATTAGAACTAAGATGATATTGCATTTTAATTAAATTTATTTTGTTAAAAAATTTAATTTGCTATTCTTTGGCAGAAATTTTTAATTTTTTTTTTTTTTTTGTTCTAGCATTTGATACCAAAAATAGTTTATCATTCAACAGGTTCCTACTCTGCATACGAAAGGGAATTAAATGGAATCCTGCCATTTAAAGTAGTTTCCCAAACCATTACAAACTTCCTTCCTTGAATGGAAATTGAAATCATGAATTACAGAAAACGAAGGTTAGAGTGCAACCTATTTTAAAAAATCTCCTTTAAAATTATTTAAAAAAGTAATTGAATGAAAAATTTGTTATTAGGCAAATATTTGCATGCATATAACACTTAACATATATTTAACATCTAAGAAATAATATTTCTAAATTTTTTGAAGAAAATCATAATAAATCTTTGTATGATTTTCAAATTATTAAAATCTTTGTAATTTTAACTCAAACATTTATTTCATAAAGTAATGCAAAAATTTCAAATTTTTTCAACAAATAAAGAATTAAACATAAATTGAATATTATAAGGATTTCTAATTTCAGTTTAGTGTTAATGATAATTAACTTAATGTGATCAACTTTAGACCATGTTATAATTCTTTGAAGTGTACATACTAAATTTTCAAAACTGTTGAATCCATCAGCTACTCTTAAATAAACTAACTCTTGAAATTTGCTTATGCAGAAGTATTTATATTGAATTTTTTCTAAAGAAATAGAAATAATAACTAAAATCGTCTAAACTTGGTTAAGCACTTTTTGGCTGAGAAGATACCTGCTTATTCTTATTTCCGAATTACAGTGAGTAATTTTTTTAATACTGATAATAAGCTCTCATGTGCAAACTATAACTGTTGAGTGAGAAACAAATAAAAAATATCACCATTCCTTCGGTAGCAAGTTATAATCACATATTGTTGAAAATAGCTGTGTTACATTCAACAACAATAATGGCTATTAAAAGCATGATTTTACTACCGTGAATTAAATGAAACATAAGGAGCATAAAGTCTTCAGAAAATAATACTTTCTGCTTTTATCTCAATTGTATAAATTTTTATTATCATTGTTAATTACAATTAAATTCACTCATTTTCTGGTATCATATATTAAATCTAACTAAAACCTCGCAAAATCAAACCTTTCAAAGTATTACTGTTATTGACTGAATATTCAACAAATTAACTTTGAAGATTTGTAATCCGTCAATTAAAATTTAATTATAACAAAATAATTGTTGCAATACACAAATATAAGAATATTAAATTCTCATTTTAAACTGACCATTATAAATCATGGTAACATTTTTTCTCAGTTCACATAATTAAACTTCCATTTCTGCTTATTTTAATTGCAACTTAAAGACAGGTCTCACGGATGACTTCTTTGGTTTTACAGAACATTTTGCATAAATAAATAAACAATTATGCCTTTGAACAGTGAGGGAATTCGAACACCCCATTGAGACGCAAATGATACTCAACATCATACATTTGTGAATGACGCTCTGACATTAATTCATTCTCTCCGCCTTTGGGAAAGTGCGCTTTCTGTAATAATTTGCATTTCCAATTAATATTCAAAACACTTTTCTCACAAGAAAAGAGCGGAATACTCCTCCAAATGTCGTGGGAACGCAATGATGAATCACAAATTATTTATCTTCATTCGTTGTTTACTACAAAATGATAATAACCACTCACTGTTGAAACAAGTAATGAATTAAAGGATTAATTTTCTTCTATAAACAATTAAAATTTATATTTCCGATATTTGCAATGTTCAAAATCATTACACATGTCTGAAATATGCGTAATTATTTTAGTATTTAAATTATAACATACATAATTTATTATCACTCATTTCTCAAAATAGTAATGAATTTTGCAATCCGCAAGTGTGAGAAATTCTTTATGAAAAAAGATGTAAATTACACGTATCTTAATGCGTATTTCCCCTAAATTATTGTATTATGTGTATTTCCCCTTATGTGTATTTACGCGTTATGTGTATTTCCCCTAAAAGTACTGATTGTATCACTCATTTGTGACATTTTACGAAATTTTATGAGGACATAAGTTTGCTTTATAAATTTGACTTTAAAATATACAATTTAAATTCTCATAAATAAATATTTAATTTTATTACTATGTTACAAAAATATCATATTAAAATTTTTATTCAACGCTTAATATAATTAAATAGTTTATGTTTAATTTTTAATCGTTTAATTGATACTCCGACATCATGAAGTAATATTTAAGAATATGTTACTTTCATGAATGGTAATGGAGAATTTCTGAACCTAAACAAATTTAAAAAATGTATATATAATCCAATAACGTTTTTAGTAACGTAACTTTTTCCAATATCCTAATAATATATATATATATATATATATATATATATATATATATATATATATATATATATATATATATAATATTATATATAATATTAAATAATTTAAAATTAATTTTCTTTATATTCTGGTAAAAAATTAAAACATGCAGAGAAATTTTAATGGAATTGATGTATAACTTATGATATTATGCGATATTATGATTAAAAATATTTAAAGGCAGCTTAATACAATTTTGCGAAATTAAAAATGTAGCACTGTGCATTTAATTTCCTAGAATAAATATAAAATTTATTTAATTCTAACGTTCCTTTTAGCTACAATAAAAGAAAGTATATTAAAACTATTTCAGATTTAGAATCTTTTTACAATGTAATTCATGCACATTTTCTTAGAAAATTTCAAAACGTTATTTAATCGGATTATAACTTTATCAAAAATTTTTCGCAATGCAGTTCTAGAGAATATATTATCATATATTAATAATTATATTTCTCATTTTAACTAACAATGTTTTTCGATAAGAAAATCTAATTTAAAAATTGCATTTTTTCTAAGAAATATATTTGAGTATTATGCAAAAAATCTAATATATATTCTTTTTATTATTAATTTTTAAAATCACATAATATTCGAATTAAAGAAAGTGTGATTAGTTAATAAACGTAATATATCAATACAAAAGTCTTGTAAAGCAATATTTTACGACATAATCTTATAATATCAATACTGTCAGCTGATTTTCAAAGACAAATATTTTGATATAAAAAGCAAGTTTTATTTTTTTATTATTTTTCATTTTTTCATAAAAAATTTAGTGTTTATCAGAAAAATAAGCAATTTTTAATAAAATAAATACAATAATAAAAAGAACACACATTTAAATTGAAATTTTAATTATTTAATTCTAAATTTTTTTACACCTTTTTTAAATAGCGTCCCATTACAAGAATTTAATTCTTCTTCAATATGATATAGTATGGTTTCTCTATATAGTAGGGGGTGGCCAAACTCTCCTTGATAGTCCAAGCCATTTTTAAAATTTGAAATTTTTTGCAAGCCGCAATTAAATATGTGTTCAAAAGCTATGCAAAAAAGGTATCAAAATTTTTTGCACAAATTGTTTTTATTGGAAAACGTATAAATAAAAGTACGAAATATGTTTATTGAATTTAAATATTAAAAATTAAACACATTTATTGTGATAATTTATGATAAGATAATTCTTTAAAATATGATGAACAATTGGAGACAGAGTACTTTTCAGTAAAGCTTTGAGATGCTGGTTAGTGAATACTGATCAGTGCTTGGATTTAACGAATTTTAAAGTGGAATAAAATGATTCACATAAGTACGTTGTTCTGAATACTGAAAAATTATTTTATCTTTCTCCTGCAATTGTAAATTCAGTGTTTGCAAATGTTCCAGGGCATTTATCAAAAATATAAAGCATTTTAACCAATCATCATCGTCTAAATCTGAATAGGTTATTTGTTTTTCTTTTAGAAATGAGTTATCGGATCAAACAAATCCACAAATCGATTTACTAGAAGATAAGGTTGAAGCTAGATAACTACTTAACAATGCAAAATAAATAATGTCATTTTGTCTAAATTTATTGGTTATTTTGTCAAAATAAATATTTAATAATTTAATGTCATTTGGAAGCTCTTCTTTTAATTATTCAAGGAAATTTTTGAATTGCCGAAGATTTTTTACCTTGGTACGAATGTTATTTACAATGTATAACACTGTTTTCATAAGCTCAGTATATTTTAAATATTTTGCAATGGTATGTTCTCAGTAAATTATGCTGTGAATCAGTGTCAATTGTAGAATTTGAGAATCATCATTTAAAAGCCCAATAAAATCAATTTTTTATTTATCATTGTCGTAGATCCATCAGTTACAATGCAATTAAGAGGCAAATTAAAAGTTTTCATCCTAAAATCTAATACATTTTTAATACCGACACCACAGGTTGACTCTTTGAAGTGTTACTAACTCTAATAATTCTTCTTTAACAATGGAACAAAACGTGAGCCTACAGCCAATTTCTAAAGATCTGTGATATTTGTCGATTCACCAAATACTGAGTTGAATATATACAGTTTTTCAAATCATTTTTTAAATTATATTATATATACAGTTATGTGTCGTTTAATTGCATATCTCGAGATGGGAATTTGCGAAAGAACTTTGTGTAATGCTGCATTATTAGAATCTAAAACTTTAAGCACACATTTTAATTTTTTTTAATTAATTCTTCCTCTGCATACGAGCGTTTTCTATAAGCAATGCTCTAGGGAATAACAAAACGGTTTCAGCCATATCATTAGCTTGATTGCCTAGGATCATCAAAATAGACAGTTGTTTATTTAAATTTGGTTTTAAGGCAGCAAGATTATCTGACCTTACTGTGGAATTTAGTAAATACTGGCTAAAAAATTGAGGATGATTGGTTTCATAATGTTGACGTAAATTGTAAGCTTTATAATTTTTGATAGTAGAATCACAAGTAATACATAGTACTTTTCCATTATTGTCAATGAAAAAGAAATTCCCCACTCATTGTTAAAACTTTTATTTTCTTGATTGTATTATTTTCTATTAATTCAGAGTCGTCCTTTCTTTAAAAAATGAAAAATAAATAAATAAATTTATAAAATACAAGTTTTATGTTATTAAAACAGAAACAGCGCGTATTACATACTACGAAACGAATTAACAAACTTAACAAAAGTTCTAGATAACAAATTATAACCATAGCAAGAGTGATACAAATTGTTTTCTGCAGAGCACTGTTTGTCAATTGTATTGAAAGATTTTACTCTTTTCTACTAAGAACTAAAAATCAAAACTAAGCATTGAGAACAACTTCAATAACTAAAGGTACAAAAGCTCGAATAATTTTCTATATATTTTAATAAATGTTTATACAATATTTACATAAAAAAATAGGCTGAAAGCCTCTAAAAATCTAAATTCAATAGAATAAAACATCATAGGATATTAATCCCTTCAAACAAACCTATACGCACATATTACAATCGAACAAATTCTAAAAAACGAAAACATTCTTTTTTCAACAATCACAAAATAAACAAAATCTAACATGCGCTTATAGCGCCATCTGTTGACAACAAAAATTAACAAATATTTCGTTACAGTATGTAGCAATGAAAATTTACAAATTCAAAATTGGTCTGGAGGTGGTCGATTACGCCACTGTTTATCTTCGTTCGTGCAGATTTCGATGAGTCATATCAAGCTTAACTTGGACGGAAATGAAATTTGTTACAATGTTGAAGTTAGTCTTTCATATTTTTGTTGTTAGTAATTTAAAAAGACATCTTGAAACATATGTAAAACAATAATATTGTTTTAGATAAAAATAAAAAGGGAACTCGGGTACATTTATCGAGAGCCACAAATAATCCTTCAAAGAGCCGCAGATTTGGCACCCCTACTCTATAGTATGACACACTTTTCCCAAAAGATTTTTCGCAAATGCTAGCGTTTTTTGTTTTCATTATGGTGTTGCTTAACATTTTTTTTGTTATTGGTACAATTAAATTTTCTCGTGTTTAAGTTTTTTTTTTTTTTTTTTTTTTTGGTTATGTTTATGGTTTTTTTTATGTGACAATAACGTTTGAATTTTTTCAGTGGTACAATTCAACGGACTTAGGAAAATTTCTCGTTCCAAAACCATGCGTTCAGCTTGGCGACGAAAAAAGTCTCAAAGATCGCCCATTTGGGGGAGGGAAATATATCCTAATATTTCCTAAATTATCTATGAGTGCATTTCAAACTCACCGACGCAGTGGAAATCTCCGATAAGCCATTACGGAATTCTGAAGGTGCTTAAATAGATGTCATTACAGCTCTAATCCGAGAGCAAACAGAGAAGTAACACTTCCCCTGTAACCATGGACAAGAGCCAACAGAAAGATCAGAAATACTCTGATCTTCTCCGGCTGCTTTAGTAGGGGAGTAAAGGAGATTTGCGGAGAAAAACGATGAAACAGCTAGAAATCATTCTGACTTAATAAATCTGTTTGTCTTGCTTACATTTCAGAGTACAGTTAATTTAAGGATGCTTGATTTCAATAGGGTAAGAGAAGAGATGGAATATTTACTATGTACAAAATTTATGTGTAAATATTAATTATTTTCGAATTCAATACTGAATTATTTGAATGCAGTAATGCTTAATTTGTGTTAAAGGTTATAAATATTTTCAAATAGACAATACCACAGATATCATTTTAATATTAACTTTTGATAACTGGTAAAATATCGCTGACATTTAAATTTGCATTTCTCTAATATGTATATATTTTTACAGTTATAATAGTTTCCTTTTTTTACCAGTTAAATATCAAAGTCTATAAATCTGAAGATTGAGCGTTTTCTCAATGAATTATTAGTTCGATTGATGCTTCATATTAACATAAAATTAAATGTTTTGTGCAACAAAATGTACCACGAAAGCAAAATATTTTTTAAATATTAACGACAGATACTGAATGCATTTAAGTTCATTTTTATAATTTTAATTTTATATTTTACTTATACTTTTCATTGTCAGTTAAATGATTTATTATACCTTATCAGTATAAATAAATAAGGTTTTTTAACATATAATTTTATAGTTCGTGGTTTCGGTACTCACTACCAGTATAAATGCTTGTAGGAATTAGAATTCACATTAAACTGTATATCCTATTATAACTACACTTCGTATATCAAAAAAAATCTCAGTTTTTTTTAATCCCTTTCAACTATTTTTTTTTCAATTCTTTTCAACTATTTTCAACAGTTGAACTATTATTTACGTGTTGTCAAATACATAGAGTACACAGAGCGTAATATTGTACCGATAAGTTTACTTGTAATAATACAATGAATCATTCCTGCATCTACTAGGGCCTAGTTGTAGATAGAGGAGTAAAAAGTTCCAGATTCGATGCCCGCTACTGTTGAACATAGAGCAAAGGTGTTCTTCAAGCACGTATGGTGATATAAGACCTTAAGAGTTTTTCGAGTTTCCTTAGTTCGAGACAAAAGTAGCAATGCAAACGAAGCTTGGACTGTAAGTTAATTTTACGGGTTTGTGAAACACATCACCTAGCGCCTCTTAATTTGAAAGTACTTTCTGGTGATGAGGTCATTCCTGAGATGACATCCTCCTCTCCCCTCCACACCAGAGGAGGGATTTTAAACATTGCAGATGATAGTGAAGACACAGTGAGAGTGAATGTGGTCACTCTCCCAATCACTGCCCGCGGCAACTGATGCTTCACTTTGCTGGTCTGAAAGGGAAGCGGCGTCAAGCTACTCAGCCACAACTGGTATTCGGATTTGATATAAAGATACACATATGATCGCTATTTAAGAAAACCATTCCTGAAATGCATATCCTTAAATTATCAAAGAATTTAGTTTGATTTTGTTTTTGTTTTTTTCTGATTATTTTTGAAGGTTAGGTGCACAAAATGTTGATTGTAATGTTCACTTCCTAGCAGTAAACTCGTTATATATGAAACTGTTACATCAATAATATTAATTACACATTATTGATAACTTTAATAAAATAATAGCTTTATTTAGTTAACTTTCACCTCTAGTAACATTAGCTTTCATATCAAGATTATTTGTATATCATCAAAATTAGAAACCATTGCACTAATTTACATAATATAATATTTAATTCATGTTCAGTATTTTTCATGTTCGGTGAATTATATTTTTACCTTTATATATATATTACATTACAGGAATCAAAAGAAGAATGAGAATACCTTTCTCTGTGACAAACAATGGAGTATTTACTCCCAATGCTTCTCCAACCACCCAAGACTTCTCGAACTGTATTGAATTAAGTATGAACGAACTGAAAGATCCCACGTCAAGAATTAGAGGAAACTCCTCGCACTTGACGCATCCACTCACTTCCTGGGGATAGCAAAGAAGCGAAAGTGGAATTGGGAACGCTTCATCAAACAAACAAACGAACTCTTGAAGCTATTTACTTAATGAACTGCTGCGTGGTAATGAAATTAAAATATTCAAATGAGAATGGAAACAATTCATTTTATTTTACACTCAGTTTAACTTTTTCGGAAATAAATTATGCAAAAAAGGAAATTTAACCTTAAGGAATCTTGAAATTGTAAATAAAGGAATCATTTTTATCAAATGCAGCCATTTTGAATTATCATACATATCAAATTAATTCATTCTCAATTATATTGTCATCAAAAGAGCGAAACAATAGTCAGAATTATCTTTATATTTTTTAAATTTTATAATAAATTTTTAAATGAAATGAAGCAAAAGCAATTAGTATGAAACATTTTAAAAAATAATGATGAATATTTTGCTTTTATACTGTTGAATGATGATCTCTTGCGGATACATAAAAAATTAAATTAATTTTTTCATTGTATCTTTTCTGAAATTTCGAATACAATGCTTGTAATTAATTGCAACATAATTTACCGCTGATTTGAAACTGTCTATTAAGTCGCATATGACACGATATAAAAACGTTTTTAAAAAAATAATTATATTTACAGTATTTTTTTTTATTTGTGGCAAAATCATTCTTGTTCCCTTGAGCGAATGCGTTTAAGCTTTAGGCAATACAACACCATTGAAAAATACATTTGAATATGCTTGAAAAAAAAACACAAATTATGTATTTAAGAGCTTCACAAATAAATCGAATTTTTAAATTTTAAAAACATTGTTTTAAGCAATTTATTGTTTGTTAATTTTTTATGCAAATTGTTTTAGCAGATGTGATGCTTATGAATTTCTTTCTTGATGCAAAACACCATTTTGAGAGATTGTTTACTGAATTTGTGTGTGTGTTATTTATTGAATCATTGTCAAAATTTGCATTAGGATGTGTTTGTTGTAAACTGTCTCCAAATGTGCAACTTTACGTTTAAGCTGAAAGTTAAATTCTTCGGCTTTCTGCTTATTTCGTTAAGGCATGCACGAAAAATAACGAATGTAAATTGTTTCTGTTACCATTACATTGATGTTATTTACATATAATAAATAAATTATATACTTTTAATTTTTTGTTTGTTGTAAAATGCCTGGCTATAAGGATTTATACCTTTAAGCACACTACAAAGGCGTTAGTGATTGTGTATCTCCATCGTAGCCTTAAAAATAAGTCTTCATAATTTAGAAGTAGAAATGAAGTAAAAGACCCAAATTTTCGACCTGGTACTCTCAGAGTTATCTTTTTACTTGAAGAATATTGCGACTAAGACATATATATTTTACGTGCCCCAACCGTCATTTGAGAGCTTGACGGATCTTTGATCGGGTGAGAGTTCGAACTCATTACTTTTCAATAAAGAAAACGTAAGCTATACCAATTAGCCACTGCTGCCTTTTGATAAATCCTAAAAACACAATTTTTGATAGTTTAAAAGTAAATGTTCTGATGTTTGTTTTGAGCTGTCTATTCATTAATTTTATACGAAAATTTTAGTCAAGTACATTATACTCACAACAATATACACTGCATGAAAAAATTAGAAGTACATTAGGATTTTTTAAATAGGAGAAGAACTTTAAATTTTACAAAATAATTTTATTACAGTGCTTTTAAAAAATTCTTACTATCAGATAATAATATCCGTAACATGAAATAGAAAAACTACCTTCTTATTACAATTAAAAATTAATTTCATTCACTTCATATTGCGTAAAAAATGTAGAAGGACGGTTCTAAATAATGAAAATAAAAAACTCGTCAATACGGAATTCTTCGACCATTTGCTTTAATGACTTAAAATACTCTATTTGTCATTGAATTATATTAAGTCTTGAACTTCGATTTGACAAAAATTGTTCCAAACGCAATTCAAAGTTTCTCGAAGTTCGATTGAAGATTCATATTAGTTGCCCTTGGTGCAAACAAACTGAACAATTTCTGACCATATATTTTCAGCAATATTAAGGTCTGGATTTTTAGCAGGTTATGGTAAAATCCAAAAATTGTTTGTTTCAAACCAATTTTCAATGCCATTGGCCCGTATAAATTGATGTTCCATATTCCTGAAATATCCAATTTTCTCCACGTATCTCAGAGCCGAAGGAGAGAAATAAAAATATAATATAAAATTGGAATGTAATCTGTATGTATCTGTCTTCCATCCAGGAACACTAGATTACTCTTTCCACCATACCCAACAGCTATCCAAACCATTAAATTTCCTTCTCCCATCTGTCTGGTAGAATAAGTTTTTTCTCGTGTTCCAAACAATACCAATAATATTGATATCCATCTGGGCCCTCTAAATTGAATTGTTTCATCACAAAGTCCATTTGAAGCTTCAAGACATATGTACGTTGGTTTTCTGTAGCCGCTGCTCAATATGACTTTCTTTCTTGAATGGGAAGATTCCCCATCTTTTTTACATACATGTTAAGTACTCTTCTAGTTACATGTGTGATTCCATGTGCGGCTTTTCCAACGCTTCCACGAGTTTCTTTTAAAGCTGTTTAAGGATTTTTTTAGCACGTGGTGTCAATTTTTTTATTCTGTCAATCTTTGCTTTGCTCTGACACTTTGAATCTTTCAAGAATTCAAAAACAGCGTTTGGACTAATGTGTACTTCGATTTCTCTTACATCTTCACCAGCATCTTTCTATGCCATAATTTGGCCTTTCTGAATTTCACTTAAAGGTTTCCACCTAAGCATTTCAAACACCTAAAAATTTAAGATATTTTTCAATAAAATGTATCTTTTGAAAGATTAAGACTTTAAAAAAATAATGTTTGCACAATATATTAAATTGCTACAGTTTCCAAAATAAGAATATTTTGCAAGTGTCCTTTTATTTTTTTCACAAATGGAAAATTCTTAGGTACTATTTTATAGTATTTCCTTAATGAGATAGATAAAACACATTCAATGAAAATAAAAGAAAAAAATAGTTTACTAAAATGAAAAAGAAAATTTACATTAATTGCGCTAAAGTATGAAGCACAATTTATAAAATGTGAGTGCCCTTCAACTTTTTTCATGCAGTGGAGAAGACAAAAGAATTTAAGTAAACTTAATAAAATGACAAAACTATTTCAATCTGCATTAATAAAATATACCTGTTAAAATTGAAAGCCTGTAACACACTCAAGTACCTTGTTGTTTTGAAACTTATTCAGATAACGATATCGATTCTTGAACTTTTACCAAACTTCTAATTCAACTTTTCTTGGTCGAAAGAATACTGAAACTTAAGAAACTTCGTATGCAAATTGTCTTTACGAGCACTAAGATCTTTGGTGATGGCGTATATTGAACTTGCAGTAGTGTTACACTTCACCAGTCTTCTTAATCTCTGCGGTGTATACTTAATTAACAAGCAAAAATATTTTTTCTTAAGATGCTCAATATTTAAAAATGGGAAACGCCTTTGAATAGTCGTTTTTGAGATACCGGAAAAATTAAGCTTAATCCTTCTAAACTTGTTTCTTGAGACATCAACACAGATATTCATAGTCACTGATGATTGGATGGTTCGATAGTTGGGTTGGGTTTTTTGCAGCACGGTCCAAAAAGGGAAAACTGCGCTAATTCAGAGCAAAATGTTGTAAAATACGAACTATTAAGTGAAGAAAATAATCCTGTTGCCATTGAAGAATTCCCAAATTTGTATTTCATGAATCTACAAATAGCCATAAAAAACTCTGAACTTTGAGACTTTAACTAGATAAATATTCCAGTTTGTTAAAATTCAACTTCTATAAGATAACAAGGAATTTAAGTTGAACTAAATGTCACCCTAGAACTAGGTCATGTTTCTATTTAAGTAGAAAATGGCTATTTAAAGTGTTTGTAACTCTGCATTACAAACAGTCGAGATGGTCATGATTATGTCGAGTTCGACAGTTCATGATATCTACCCAAATTTTGGGCATGAAACGTATAAAATTTCTGAACTGACTTTAAACGTAAACCTAGATAAAAATAACTGCTAGTGGAAAAAGGGATCGTATATCGATAAACCAAGATTTTCGAATTAAATATTTTTACTGAGATTCTGTTTCCAATGATGTAATCTACGAAGCGAAACCAATCAAGAGCCCACAAGAAAACATTTTCAGAAAAACATGCGCTCACCAAAGTATTCTCCATAAATTTCATTTAAAGATAATTCATGCACAAATTTTTACATAAGTTTTCAAAAATCCCTTCTTAATATTATTTCTAGTAATAAAAACAAAACAAGCATTAGTTTATTATAAGACGTTTAATTTCATTATTTACTAAAAACTCCTAGAAATTTAGTTTCTGAATCTTTCGTCATTTAGCGTGTGCAATTAAGTTGGGTTTCATGCAACAATTATACTGGTTAGCAACAAAACAAAAAGTTTGTTTTGTTGCTAACCAGTATAATTTTTTTTGAACTAGAAGACAAATAGAACAAGTTCTAATAATTTAAAATGTATCACGAACCACACACACAGTAGAAACACTTAAGAAAAGCTGGGACTCGAACTAATGAACTGTTGAATCAAAGAAAAGAACGCTAATCATTCGGCAAACAGCACAATTGATTAAGAAATGAATAATGAAGAATTTATTAATCAAAAAATAAGTACTATTGAAATTAATTAATTAGGTAAATAATGTCTTTTTACTCAATTAAGCAATTCTGAATTTAATTAATTTTTAACTATAATTCTAAAATATAATTATAATTAATTTAAAATAAAATATCAAGATGCTATGATATATAATCGTCATTCTGAAAATATGTATGTCTACGCAATTCATATATGGAAGGCATAATATATTTATATTCAATTAGGCTTCATTTTTACGACGCTGAACGTTGAAATATGAGTAAAAAAAAGATCGCGCTGCATATTTATTCAATAATTATAATGAACCATAATTATATTACTTTAAGATTTTTAAAAGTAATAAAAACAAGTGAAAGAACTAATAAATAATGCATTAGTTAAAGCAAGAAACTTCTGTAGCTTAGCTCAAGTGAACTTGAAACTTTAATATTTTCAGCACAAATTTTAAAAACTTTCTTCATAACTTTACAGTTTTTAATTATTACGAGCTTTATCAAGAGATGACAGTTGCCTATTTTTTCGTGTTTGAATACACAAAATAATTAAAGTTTCATAAAATTAATTAAAATTAAAAATATAAGACACTTGAAAGAACCTCTTAATATTTCTTTTCTTTTAAATGAGAATGAAGAGAAGAACAAAGAAAAATACCTTCGTTGCTATATTAAAATATGTAAATGGGAATGTGGTAAGAGAATTTAATATTTTTTCACTGGTGTAAAGTTCTACCACTGATTACTGATTAAGTTAGAAGTTATCAAATTAACTAACACTGCATGTTTTGATTAATTAAAAATTTGCATCTCTGCATAGTTTGTTAATTTGTTGAAACAAATATATCAAGTATTTAGTTTTGTCTAGTATTCAGCATGCTTAACTGCGGATAAGGAGGTCATGGGTTCGTATCCCGGTTCGGCCATGGATGTACTTTCTCTATCTGTCTATCCTGTCTTAGTCCTTTCCTTGCATGAATGGGTTGTGAATGGTTATCTACCCTATAAATGGGTACCTATGGCATGTGTGAACTGAGGAAGTCGGACTTCACACCTAAATATGGTTGAGTGGGAAAACTGGAGCAGCACACCCCATAATGCCAGCCTCTAGCTGGCACACAACAACAACAACCTACTTAAGTTTGACTATAAATAATACTAAGAAGGCATCATTGTATATTGTATAATATTATACAGAGTATATTGTATAGTATTATCATATTTTTGACGATTGTAAAATATTTTAACGTCTTATTCATAACTTTTCATGTGTGTAGATAGTGAAAAATATTAAAGTATCACAGGCCAAACCCCAAAAACACACATTCTTAGAAATGATCACGAAGAAAGTGGAAATGCAACATCCGTTTCCGGTAGTACAAGAAAGGTTGGAAAAGGACTAATTACTTCAATTTCGACAGTTTCTCCTGAAATCGGCTGATGGGGACTGATGCTATATGCACATGGAATTTTCTTCTGTTGAGTACTAGGTCTCAAAAATGGCACAACGAACTCAAAAAGTTAATATAAATTCATCATGAAATCAAGAGATATATTTTTAACAACAATTATTCATTAATCATATCTGTAGTTTCCCAATGGTAAAATAGAAAAATTGCCAACTGAATAATAAAAATTCCAGCGTTCATTTACATGAATCATTACGTCGACCCTCAATTCAGAAAAAAATTTTGAACTGTTTTATTTTTTATCAAATGTACAATGTTTGTGCAGTCATATTATCACAACTAGCAGAGCCTGGATTAAGGTAAGGGTATAGAGTGTAGTTGCAACGGGCCCGCTTAATCACAAAGGAGGTTCTCAATCCAACTAGAAAAGTCCTATTTTTGCGTTGTCAATGATATGCCAAATCGAATCGAATGTTTGTTGCTATGAAACAGAGGAGAACCCTAAAGAAGTTTTCTCCCCAGGCCCTAATTAGGGTTAGAGCTTCCTCACTACTAGAAAAAGAGTAAATATAGAAAAATCATAAAGATTCGCTGCGTCTTAAATATAGAATTAATCACTTTACATATTGGAAGGTCTTAAATTCAATCCCAGTTGTGGTTGAATAACTTGGTGTGTGTGTGTGTGTGTGTGTGTGTGTGTGTGTGTGTGTGTGTGTGTGTGTGTGTGTGTGTGTGTGTGTGTGTGTGTGTGTGTGTGTGTGTGTGTGTGTGTGTGTGTGTGTGTGTGTGTGTGTGTGTGTGTGATCATTGAATTTCTACTTAACGCATTCATATATGTTGTTGTTGGTGCTTGGAAGACTACCCGACATCCTCAATAGTGAACACTATTTATAAAAATATCACTAATAAGTAAAATCTCTCTCTAAAGATAAAAAGCTTCATCACAGATTTCTATCTCTATCAGCATCCACAAATCACTGTCAAAAATCAAACCCAAACACAGCTCAATATGACCAAGTGGTAAAGCCAAACTTAGTAATGGAATGTCTATAGTTAAATTCCAATCCTTTTGAGAAAAAAATGATCAAATTCTAAATTCATGCTCAATGAATAGGTGCTTCGGAATTTTCCATGTTTCCTAAATTTCGAAAAGTGAATATAATCCCATATTTAATCCAAGTTTTAGATGGTGAATGTCCAGCCACTTACAATGAATATATATAAGAATTTATACACTATCCAATATTAAACCCAAACAAAATTTTTTTCACGTGAATAGGAGACACTTTAAAAAATCAAAGTATGTTATTAATATCAACACATTGTTATGATTCAAAATTATTTAGCAAGGATGTGTAACTATTTATAAAAAGTGAGATTCTCGCTCGCACCCATATTTAAATTTTATTCACATATTGTACACTATGTGCAAATCAGCTGCACTGTGAATCATTAGCAATGGCGATGATTATCCTAGTAATATATATTTCTTTTGCGATTCAGATGATATTACATGCAAAAAATTAAATAGTCTACCACAGTTTTTAATTCTATTACCCATTCATTATGAAATATCTAAACCAAATTAATACACACACATATATTCAATATATATTGTGCAAACAACTACACTAACTGACAACTGATTAACTACAGTAACTGATATATATATACAACTGTTTTTTCCATATATCTTTCTATACCATAAGTGTTATACTCTCCAGTTCCACTGTATATTTGTGTTCTATTAACTTCATTTTTATAAGAATAAAGTTTAGATTTCTTACTTATTTCACTTCTAAATATATCCTCTTGATATTGCAAATACACAAAGGACGTTTTCTGATAATATTCGAACCTATCTTCTCTTTACTTACAAACAGAAAAATGCACAAGGAATCTTAAAAAGTAACAAATCAAATTTTTCTTCGGTTGGAGCCATCTTTTATGCAAAGCATTGTATACAATTTTCGGGACTAAATGCACAAAAGTTTCCAATCTCTGATTGCACTCAACAAATATTTTCCGAATAATTATCGAGTGGCATTGAGTCTGGAAGGGTCATTAAGACTTCTGATGGATGCCTCGCGTGCAGACCCGTGAGCTCTGTCCAACTCTGATGGAAACGTAAATACATGGCAAGAAAGTTAAACTACCTCACCTCATGAAACGCGCTTGATTATTTAATTATAATCTATGTTCAGCTAGCATTTTGCTTAATTTGTTAATTTTTTCGACACATACAGAGCCGTTAATAATGTGCGTGTTACAGTATTTATTAGTCAGAAATTACTTTATTCTAATCCATTGTTCATAGATTAGCTTGTAGCATAAGAAAACAGCTAATATCTCTTTATGAATAACAAAAGAAGTTAAGCATTATTTCATAAATTTGATTCATGCAAATAATAATTTGAATGTTTGTTTATAAATTCCCCAAAATAATTACATAAATTTGTTTCGTAAAGTTATAATTTTTTTCTAATGTTGCTTCCTCATTTCATGAAAGCAGTTTATATATATATATATATATATATATATATATATATATATATATATATATATATATATATATATATATATATATATATATATATATATATATATATATATATGATTATGAGATGTTATTACTTTTTGAGTGAACAACAG
The DNA here is from genome assembly GCA_030067965.1 of Latrodectus elegans. Lineage (NCBI taxonomy): Eukaryota > Metazoa > Arthropoda > Arachnida > Araneae > Theridiidae > Latrodectus > Latrodectus elegans. The sequence goes on along the minus strand of CM057811.1, from coordinate 11,098,218 downwards.
GCATACACCAAGACAGAATAAATGTAATATGAATCGTTTTTCTCCACCCAAAAAATGATAAATTTCCATAATTATTGGATAAATTATATTTAAACTATATTTCATTTATAAATATCACACAAAATAATAGTTCAGTCTTTTCTCTATGGTGGGTAGGTGGTAATGGGTGACTAAAATTTCTCCCCAACAAATCCCGAAACTGCTTCCTATGTATGGTTACCAAAGGACACTTGTGAAGCAAGCCATGGAGCCGAGTAGCTTTATACTCCCCGTTCTACAGAAAACGTATGTATGGTGAGAAACACTCATTCATCATAAATTTCAACAAGGAAACAGAAAGAAACATCCATGCAGGAACCGGGACTTGAAAACAGAAAAAATAGCTCGGGAGTCAGGAACATTAACCATTCAGCCATTAACCTGCAAAATCTTTTTTTTTTTTTTTTCTAATCTTAGGCACACTGGGTTCCCTCTCTATAACCCTTCTCTACAATAATAACGAGAACTACTACTCATTTATCGTTACCCGGTGGCTATCTACGAACGAAGTTATGGAGGGGAGCAGCATTACCCACACTTCGCACCACTGAAAATCAGTTTATAGGGTGAACCACATTCATTCGTCATCTCAGTAGAAAGAACAGAGAAACACAGAGAAAGAAAGGAACATCCATACCCGAATCGGGATTCGAGCCCGGGACTGACAGCTACGGAGTCAAGAACGCTGACTAATCTGCCATCGACCGGCGTGTAAAATTATAATACAGGACAGTGACTTGCCTTTTCAAAAGAACAAATTACCATCAGAATATTTATCTAAAAATTTATTTCAACGTCACTTTGAAAGCCTTTTCCCAATCAGCACTTAGCCCCATCAAAGGAATATTATTGTAATTTTCAGACTCCCTCTCTCCCTCTCCCTCTCTCTCTCCTTCTCTCTCTCCCTCTCCCTCTCTCTCTCCTCCCCTCTCTCTCTCCCTCTCTCTCCCACTCTCTCTCCCTCTCTCTCTCCCTCTCTCTCCCTCTCTCTCCCTCTCTCTCTCCTTCTCTCTCTCCCTCTCCCTCTCTCTCTCCTCCCCTCTCTCTCTCGCTTTTTTTTAACAGAGACATCAATTTGGCTGAACATGAACGGTAATTGTAAAGTATATGGCATCATTTGAGATAAAAGAGGAAGAAGGAAAACATTCACTCATTCCTCCAATAAGAGCTTGTAATTATTTGCAGATGACTTTCATGAAAGACGCAAAAATTAATTAACATGAAATCGAAATAAATACTTGAAGGGAAATTAAAATCAGAGAAAATTCTCCTGTGTAAAGTTACAAATATGAAAGGTTAGATTATAATCAAAATTAACTTTTTTTTGGAATATTTGATAGTTCAAATGTTTATATTGAAATTATTTCTCTGATTCAGAATTCTATTTTTTCACTGCAAACCTCTGAAAAGTACCAATTCCCATATTTTTGAAAGAAATTTCACATATAATTGATATAATAAAGAAAAATTCTAGGAAGAGTCATTAACAACCATAGCAATACAAAATACCATTAACAACACAAAATCATACAAATAATTTATATTTTGCTGATTAGTTAGATGTAACGAATTAATTTCTCAGTTAATGACATAATTAAAAACAAGATTTTCTCTATTTAAGTACATATAGCAGATTTCATGAATAGCCAAAAGTGTGCTGATTTGTAATTTTCAATTACTTTTTTAACTTGAATAATTTTTTTAAGATCTAAGCCAGGGGTAAGAAAATAGTGACAAGTGTACCAATTTTTCAACATTATTTTTACTTATGTAGTTAGGAAAATCACCTTTGAGTCAGGATTTCTTAACATTTTCGAAACTAAGTCATTACAAGAGTTCAGGATTTTTAGATTTGAGCATAAGTTCAGCTTATTCATTTAGTTGAGTACTAATAGGGCGCTTGGGAGTCAATGATTGACTGATCTACATTCTGATCAGACCAAGTCAAAGTCTGAAGTAAATGTTTAATACAATGATATTAATTGACTTTTACAACATTTTATGTGCTGAAAAATTTCCATACACAAAAAAAAATTGCTGAAAATATGATATTGTTGTTGCACCAGCATGCCTCCCTGTACCTAACCTTGAGTTGGGCTCTACCAGTTAAATAGAAGCAACCAAGTGGTCTTCATGATTTTGAAGCAGGGACTAAGCAGAAGAACCCCAATACTTGGCCAGCCACCCCCAGAGGTATCATTGCAATCAAAACCAGTCAAAACGTCCTGCTGCAGATATTAGCGATCACTATCGATCTTCCGTTAAGCTGGGATTCGATCTCCTTGCCTTGCGATAATGAGATCTGTGACTTAACCAACCAGGACACCACAGCCTTGCTTGAATTATGTACTGCACATACATTGATTAACTTTTTTTGCATAAAGATCAATAAAAATAAAGTTAAAAATTTGCTGACACTAACTTATAGAAAAGCGATATAGCTTGCAATTTCGTAGCGAGTATAGGACAGCTAATTTGCGTTACACTGTTGTAAATAAATTTTGTGTTCTATATATGAATTGGATTCCAGATAGGCTTCTAACCAATATATAAAGTAAATATTCAATTCCCATCACGCATTATTAGTAATAAGTAAGATCGAACCAAGGGTTAATGTTCTGAAAAGCGGAATCTAACTCTAAAACACAGTGAAACCTTGATATGGTACACAGTGTCATTAAATTTATTCTAAAACTAAATGTAATTGCAATTATAAAGAGGGAATTGAATTACCATAAAAATAAACTTGCAACTATTTTATTTAACATACATTTATTGATTTTGTGGCGCAGTTTATAACTTTTCTGAGATATTTCGTTTGCTGATTAAGGTAATCATTTAAAAATGGTATGCACATCCAGCCTGCTCCGTTACCATAATCTGGCCCAGGAACCAAAACAATTGCCCAATTCTGTGCTGTGTAGTTTTTGTAACATTGCCACACTGGGCTAGTTGGTTAGATAGCTTGTTATCAGATGGTAGTGACTTCTAATCCCGACGCAATCAAAACTTCTTTGTGTTCACTATTGGTGGTTGTTGCATGTTAAATATATTGTGCTCGCAATCCTTTTAAATATAAAGATAAATTATGATATCATGTTTTAATAAAATTTATTGTTTCTACAAATGTCATAAATACTTTTATATAACGTTAAATATCCTTAAACTAAATTTTAAATCAATTCCAAAAATGTTTGGAAAAATAAATAATTAGTATCCAATTCACGTTAAGTCAAATATCTCATTTTTTATGACAAGATTTCAAGCAAAAATATCGTAATGCATTTCTTTTTTTACGTCTATTTAATAAAATTTTTAAAAGTTACAGTAGGAAATAATAGAATTGATTTTTATGTATCTTTCTTTAGGGCATTATTGAATATTTCTTATAGAATTTCCTATTTACTATAAATTATGCTATAAGCATGATATATCCCTCCAAGAGATATCTCGTCAAGTCTAACATCCTTTGTATTGATTTAAGTGCAGCCAAATTGAGTTTTATTTTCTCTTGTTTTTCATCATTTTTGCGTGGTACATATTGCTTTTGAATTTTTTTTTTCATACAATTCAACGGACTTAGAGAAATTTCCCGTTCCAAAAACATGCATTCAGCTTGGCGACGAAAATAGTCGCAAAGATCACCCATTTGGGGGAGGTAAATATATCCTACTATTTCCTAAATTATCTATAAGTTCATTTCAAACTCACCGATGCAGTGGAAATCTCCGATAAGTATTACAAAATTCCGAAGGTGCTTAAATAGATTTCATTACAGCTCTAATCCGAGAGCAAATAGAGAAGCAACACTTTCCCTGTAACCGTGGTCAAGAGCCAAAAGAAAGATCAGAAATACCCTGATCTTCTCCGGCTGCTTTAGTGGGGGAGTAAGGGAGATTTGCAGAGAAAAGCGATGAAACAGCTAGAAATCATTCTGACTTAATACATCTGTTTGTCTTGCTTACATTTCAGAGTACAGTTAATTTAAGGATGCTTGATTTCAATAGGAGAAGAGAAGAGATGAAATATTTACTATGTTCACAATTTATGTTTAAATATTAATTATTTTCGAATTCAATACTGAATTATTTGAATGGAGTAATGTTTAATACGCGTTTAAGGTTCTAAATATTTTAAAAATAAGCAGTACCACAGAAATGAGTTTTTTAATATTATCTAAAATATTGCAGATATGTAAATTTACATTTCTAATATATATATTTTTACAATTATAATAGTTTTCTTTTTCCTTTTTTTTTTTTTTTTTAAAAAAAAATATATAAGTTTAACAACCTGAAGGTTTAATGTTTTCTCATTCAAGATTGAATTATTAAGCCCAATTAATGTTCGATATTAACTTAAAAATAAATGTTTCGTATAATAAAAAATACCCCAGATATTGCAACATATTTTTAAGTATTAACGACATATACTGAATACATTTGAATTTTTTACTATGTACATTTTTATATTTTTCATTTATATTTTACTTACTTTTGATTGTCAGTTAAATGATTTATCAGTATAAATAAATGTGTTTTTTTTAACTTATAATTTTATAGTTCGTGGTTTTGGTTCTCACTTCCAACATGAATGCTTGCTGGCATCGAGAATTGACTTTAAATTCTATACCCTCTAATAACTACACTTTGTATATAAAACAAATCTACGTTTTTTTTTTCAATTCATTTCAACTATTTTTCAATTCTTTTCAACCATTTTAAACGAGTAAACTATTAATTACGTATTCTCAAATGTATAGAGTGCACTGAGCATATTATTATATCGATAAGTTTACTTGTAATAATACAATGGATCATTCCTCTATCTACCAAACCCTAGTGGTACTTTGCGGTGTAAAAGGTCCCAGATTCGATACCCATTACTATTGAACATAGGGTAAAGTTTATCTTCCAGCACATATGCTGATATAAGCGTTTAGCAGTTTTTCGAAATTCCTTGGTTCAAGATATACATAGCGATTCAGGTGAGCTTTGAACTGTAATTTTAGGTTAATGGTTTTGTGAAACTCGCCTATCCCCAAGCGCCTTTTCATTTCGAACCATGAACTGGTGATGAGGTCACACCTGAGCTGGTAACTTCCTCTCCCCCTCCAAACCAATGGAAAGAATTTGAACATCACAGAGGAACGTGGACACGTCCCCAACTTACGAAGTCCCAACAACCCAGTGAGGGCGAAAATGGTAGCTCTCCCAATAACCGACCGCCGCAAATGATGTTTCACTTAACTAATCTGAAAAGGAAGCGACGTCAAGCTACTCAGCCTCAGGTGGTCTTCGGATTTTCTATAAAAATACAGTAGATCACTATCTTAGAAAATCATTCCCGAAATGCATATAGTTGGATTATCTAAGACATTATTTTTATTTTGTTTTTCTTCTGATTATTTTTAAATGCTAGGTGTACATAATCTGCATTGTAACATTGTCCTATTAGCAGCAGACTCATTATATGTAAAAATGTTGTATCAATAATTATAATAACATTAATATCTTTAATAAAATAATAGTTTAATTTGGTTAACTTTCACCACTAATGACATTAGCTTTCATTTCAAGAGAATTTGTGCTTCATCAAAAATAAAGACATTGCATTTATTTACATAATACGAGGGTTGCTATTTATATTTCTGGCCTAATAATGAAAAAACAAATATGTAGGATCGAAATTGGTTTTATTGTTTTTCAAAATATTCTCCATGATGATCAATACACTTTTGCATGCGTTTGAACCAATTTTCAAAGCACTTTTTCCAGTCCGATTGATGTAACTCCAAAACATGCGTTTTGAATGCATCAACCGCTTCTTCGGGGGTCGAAAATCGTTGTCCACGTAATTTATTTTTGATGTGTGGGAATAAGAAGAAGTCATTGGGTGCCAAATCAGGCCTGTACGGCGGATGACCCATCAATTCGATCTTTCGCTCCGTCAGAAATGCCTTTGTTTGAGTCGATGTGTGAGAGCTCGCATTGTCATGATGAAGAATGATTCGCCTGTTCTTCTGCTTTTTTCGAATTTCTCCGATGACTTCTGGCAAACAAATGGTCGTGTACCATTCAGAATTGACCGTCCTGCGTTGCTCTAACGCCACTGTTGCTACATGACCGTTAATGCCGAAGAAACAGGCAATCATTTGTTTCGATGTGCTTCTTCCTCGAACAACTTTTGTTGGTTTTGCCTCGTCTTGGAAGACCCATACAGTTGATTGCTGTTTTGTTTCCGGCTCATATGCATAGATCCATGATTCGTCACCTGTGTAGATGTTATACACAGCCTTTGATGTACCTTGAATGTATTTTTCCAACATTTCCTTGCACCAATCGACACGAGCCTTTTTTTGAACGTTTGTCAGATTATGCGGGATCCAACGCGAACAAATTTTTTTTACGCTCAAATTTTCATGCAATATTTTATTGATGCTAGTCATACTAATGTCCCAAGACACCTCTATCTCACGGTATGTCACATGACGATCTTGCTTTATCAGTTCACGCACAGCATTGATCTTTTCTGGCACAATAACGGATTTTGGACGACCTGCACGGGATTCGTCCTGGATCGAACATCGACCACGATTAAATTCGTTATACCAATTTTTTACAGTGCTGTAGGATGGCGCTTTATCGCTGTATAAAGAATTAAGTTCATCGAAGCACTCTTGTCTTGACAATCCACGTCGAAAGTTATGAAAATTAAAGGCACGAAAATGTTTACGATTCAATTCCATTTTTTGACAGAGAAGAACTTTTCAATTTACTGTCAACAACACAAATAAAGCTATAATGGTAAATCGTCTGCTGAATTTATGTTTAAAAATATCAAACTTTCGATTAAAATCGTCTTCGGTCGCCTAGCAACACTTACTGTTGCCAAGGCCAGAAATATAAATAGCAACCCTCGTATATATAAAATTTAATTCATATTCAGTATTTTTTCATGTTCGATAAATTATATATATTTATACCCATAAATAAACTTTTTTTTTTTTTTTTTACAGAAATCAAAAGAAGAAAGAGAATACCTTTCTCAATGACAAACGACTGAGTCTTTCCTCTCATTGCTTCGTCAGTCACCCAAGACTTCTCGAACTGTATTGAATTAAGTATCAACGAACTGAAAGATCCCAGAAACATCCCAGAAACTGAAAGAATTAGAGGAAACTCCTCGCACTTGACGCATCCACTCACTTCCTGGGATGAAAGATGGCAAAGAAGATGATGGCAAAGAAGAGAAAGTGGAATTGGGAATGCTTCATCAAACAAACGAACGAACCCTTAAAGCTATTTACTTAATGAACTGCTCTGTGGTAATGAAATTAAAATATTCAAATGAGAATGGGAACAAATTATTCGATTTTACAGGCAGTTTAACTTTTTTGGAAATAATTTGCTCAAAAAAGAAAGTTAACTTTAAAGAATCTTGAAATGGTAAATAAAGGAGTCATTCTTATCAAATGTCGTTCTTATCATTTTGTGAATTATTATACATATCAAATTAATTCATTTTGAATTATTTTGTGGTCAAAAGAGCGAAACAATAGTAACAATTATCTTTATATTTTTTTAATTTTATAATGAATATTTAAATAAATCTAACTATTTAAGGGAAGGAACAATATTTACATAAAATTTCAAATAGTGCAAATTGATGATTAGCGATGATTATCATTTAAAACAGTGCAAGTCTAAAATAAACTTAATTAAAGTTCACTCCCCAAAATAATATTGTTTATATCATTTTTGGTGATTTTTCGTTTATAAAAAAACAAGCAAAAATGTGTAAATAAAATCGTTAAAAATTATATTAGTAATTTAAAATGTCCTTTTCACAAATTAATAAAATACAATTAATGTTTAACGTTTAATTTTAGAGATAAATACATATAAAGAAATTTAGAGAAAGGATAGTTTGAAATTTTATTATCAACATCTAGATCTCCATTTTTCCTATTTATCATATTTTAACAGAGATTAAATTTTAATTGTATAAATAAATGTAAACATCCAATCAGTTATAATTATTTTAAATAGAATTAAACAGATAAACATTATTAAATAATTTCTTCACTGAGGCAATAAATGCTTATAAAGTATTTGTTTAAAAATATATAATGAAAAAAAATTAACTTTTTATATTAATATCATAAGTTTTTATTAAATCAATAATTTGGCGCATTTTCATTAAGAATTATAACAAAGCTAGTATGATATAATATTAACCAACTTATATGACTTTTAACATTAATTAATATATAAATATTATCTCTTTCTCACTATAAACACTGGTTTTGTTCTATCAATGAATTAAATCTAATTCTAATTAATAATCAGATGTAAAAAATGAGTAATATTGTTGATCAGTTTTCAGTAACTCGTTAATTGCGAAGAATGATTAAATCGGACCATATACTTTTTTTTCCCATAAAAATAGAAAAATTAAATTTTAAAATTGTATGATAATGTAAAAATTCAAATCATCAGATTAAACTATTTGAATGAATGCACACATTTTTATGCATCAAATATTCTATTTTAATGCCTATTCAGTTTTCAAGAAACGTATACTCTTACAACATTATTGACTGTTGTCTATTGATATAAATAAATAAGCTACCATATACGTATACTTAAACTTCAAAATTATTATTTTATTTTTTATTTAGCTAAAACATGCATCATTAAGGACATGTAAATACATATATACAGTTGAATATCTGTATTGATTTAATTGTATTCCCATTCAAGAACAATAAAAAAATTAAAAATCTCAAAATATTTCATATTTAAAAAAAAATTATCACTGAACAAAATATTCACCACAAAATTAAATTTCTTCACCTCTCTGTTTAAAAATTTTTATCATTTATTAATTATTTCAATAAAAATATATACAATCAATAGATTTTTTCCATTCTAACCTATGAAAAATTCTAATAAATTATTTAATTCAACGCAATTATAATATTAAATGAAAGAATAATTAATGATGATTTAGGAGGATTGTTTTTCCTTTACGGAATATTAATTTATGTAATTATTATTCCCAGAGAAATGAAGCCGAAATTTCGGAAAAGATAAATCAATTACATAATAATGTTTGCAAGCCAGCCAACTTGTCTAGTGGCCAGCGTGCCTGACTACAGATAGGAAGGTCCTGGGCTTGAATCCCGGTTAAGGCATGGATGTACTTTCTCTATCCTGTCTTTGTCCTTTCATTGTATGTGTGAATGAATTATGAATGATGCCTACCCTGTAAATGGTTCCCTATGCATGTGTGAGGGTGCGATGGTGGCCCACCCCCTGTGGTGCACCCGGGGCAACGCCTCGGCAGTTAAGAGATCGCTGTTTCTGGCCGGTTCCTTGGGTATCAGGGAACAATAGATTAATAAACTATGTTACAGTTGTAACTGTCTAAAATCTGCCTTTGGAAAAAAAAATAATAACGTTCACAATAACCAATAATCAAAATATATTGATAATATGCATCAAGCTCTAAAAAGAATATTAGCATCAAATGCGTTTAATGATATGTAATAAATCAGGAAGTATTTATAATTTTAAGTGCATACATTAAAAAATCAAAATTACTAATGATCAGATTAAAAAATTCTACACAAGAATCACAATTTTTATGCTGCACAACAAAATAATGGTCTTTTTTAGCAGAATTTTATTTTCATGAATATATTTTTGTCATACAATTTTTTGTTACAAATATCCATGTTAATAATTTGAAAATATACATTTATAATTAACTATTTTAAAATATACACTTCAAAAAGCAAATAATATAAAATAAAAAGATGAATCTTTATTGTTATGAAATCTCGTATGCACAGATATTTCGATAGAAGTAGCATACAATTAGAATTTTGAAGTCCAATTAATAAGTTGAATCAATAGACTAGTGCATCGAAGTTGATTCATGCAAAAAGTTACCTTTAATCTTACAACGACATCTTGAATGTGATTATAATTGTTTATTTGTGATTATTGGGATGTTATGAGAAGGTGATGGTAACCGGAATAAAATATTTATAAATTAGAAGAAAACGAAATGCATTTTGTATAAAATTCCTCACGACAACATACCAGAATTTGGACATGCGAGAAATGTCTACATGTATGCACATAAAAAAGTAGTAAGAGATTAGTGTATCTTTCAATACGTGGTGAAAATTTAAAATATATAAACCAAAGGTGTTTTTAAATTTTAATCATTTTTTTTCTATGAATGACTTTTGCCTCCCCATATTTTACAACAAATGAAAATCTATTTTTATGAGTCAATTTTTTTTCCAACTATAATATATCATTTTGAGATTTATTTTACAAAATTAATATTATTGATGGTATTTATGAAATTTTCAATTGATACATTTTTGTAGGAATAAAATGCTTCAAAATACAGATTATTATCTTCAGCTTTAAGTATAAAAATATAAGTAAAAAATAATATTTTTTAAAGGAAATGAAAAAAAAGTTAATTTTGAATCATCTTAAACCAACTTTTTCTATGCTTAATTTATTTAATTTATAAATATGAAACGTCAGTAAAATAAACAACATCACAACCTAATAAGACAAATTAATTTTTTTTGAAACTTTAAAAGTATGACAAACTATAAATTATATATTTACTGTAAATTTTTTAGTCATATACATGAATCTCATGGATTTTGCTTAGAACAATTTAAAGTCTGTATATATATGTATATATATATAGATATAGATATATTTAAAAATTTCCAAAAATTGTATCCAAAAATTTCAATATAATCATTTTAGACAAAAATATATGAGCTTTATTGCATTCTACAATGAAAGAAATATTGTATCTTTCTATCATGAGATTTATTCAAATAATTAATTTGCTGTTTTAAAAGTTCACAAATTCTAGAATAATTCAATTTCAGTAAAATTTTCCAGAAATTTAAGTTAATAGAGTAATACAGTCTCTCTAGTTTTTTCTTTTATAATGAATTCTATAAATATAAGTTTTAAACAAATAATTTTTTACCATTATTTAATTGCTGTTATTAAAGAACTCAAATAATATTTTGGTACAAAAATATATTTAAAATAAATTCCAAATATATTAAAAAGAACTGAAATTAAACGTAGTCTCATTTTTGTGATATTTTATTTTTCATGTCTCTGATATAAGAAGTTCTTTTTGTAAACTGAAAAGAAAGTTTTTAAAAATGCTATATATGTAATAGCTAACTTTTATCAAATAAAATAATTTCTATATTTTTAATCAATATATTTTTCTCTTTGTATATATTTTTCATGAATGTTCTTAAATTTAGCAATTTGCTTCCTTAAGTAATAATTTCTAAGATTACAATAACAATCCTATGTTCAAATAGATAATTACTTTTTACTTATATTTAAAGGAATTATTTGCATTTATTTATAAAAGATTGCGTTCTTTCAAAATATTATTTCTAAAACTAATCTCAAATTGTATATATTTCAGCAGTATGTTACAATAATTTACAAGTTATTTTGTTAAATATTAACAATCACTTAAATCACTAGTCGATATTTTGTCAAACTTCTTACTATGTGAATATGTCTTGTGCAAACTTTTACGATCAATCCAACTGTAACTTTAAATGATCAGCTTTATGAAATAGTAAACTATAATTCCTCAGACGACCGGAAAAAGCTGAGAAAATGTGTTTCGATATATTATTTCTGGAAATGTCTAATCAATGACTCTAGTAGGAAATGTTAAGGTTTGAGCTTTATTCAAACTTATAAATATTTTAATAAATATAATGTGGAAGGAATTCTTTGTAAATATAAAACATTGAGGGAAACCATATAAGAGCATAAGAAATCAATATCTAATATAGCAAAAAACATGCAAACTGATCTATTTTAACAGAAATATAGATTACGAACTATTATATTCAAAACATTTGATAGTATTTTAATGAATACAATGTGCATATAATAGAATAAATTTATAAGATATTTTACTTTTACAAATAAGGCACTGGTAGACTAATTATTAGTACATCGGCCTTCCGTACGAAAGGACAAGGTTCGATTTTCAATACACAAACAGACCAACCGAATACAAGTGATATACGTGCTCGTTAAATGTGTGGAAGGGAAAATTTAGTGGTCGGTCATTCAGAATTTACCATGGGTATAATGGTCTGGAAAATATTTCCTCCCTCTTTATGTCGAAATTGGGGATGTGAATCCTCGGTTTGCGTCATCTATCGAAGGAGTTAAGAGCAAATTTGTATTTTCATCTTCATCGTGCTCTGGTTAAATGAAAGACATTGCCTATTGACTTAAATTCGCATTGCCAACAGCATAGACATCTTGGCTTGTCCAAGTTTCATAAGGAACAATGAAAACACTTTTACGATTATATTTTCCTTTAAATTTATATTTTACTTACGTTGTATATGCAACAATTTAGTGAACAACCGTCTTAAAATCACACAGTATTCTTATTGAATTAAATGTTAAGTAACTCAATACAATCCTTTATAAAACATGTGAACATTACAAATCCTGTCAGCCAAATTACTTCAGAATAAATATGTGTAGTATGAACAAAAACATATTTATTCTGAAGTAATATGTATTTTATAAAACTTAAAAATAAAATAGATGTAAATTACTCTTAGTTTAATAATCTATGAAATTAAAATAATTCTTCATTTTCAATTTCTAATCTTCTTCTATTATATTTATAGAAATCTTATTAAAACAAATGATTGCCATATTAACTGTAAATTTACATCATGATATCAGTACTCAGTTTTTAAATTTTATAGAAATAATTTCTCATATAATCATCCTTTCTAAATATCGTTAATATCTTTTTCATAAGATTCTGCAAGATGAATATATGATTTTTCACATTCATCAATGATATTTTTATAATTATTGCTTTAAGCTATATATAATTGAAATCTTTTACATTGAAGCCTGCGCAAAAACATTCTATGAATATAACTATATTTAGTTAAAAAGAGAAGAGTAAAAATGGAGCAATAAAAGCTCACTAAGTTTGCTTTTATATTCACAATAGTTAGACAGTTTCTGCTTTTTTTAGAATGACTATTACATGTCTGAATGTAATCGTGAAAGTTGTTTCTCTGTTGTTGTAATAGTTCATAATTTAAGTTCTTTCCTTTTATGTTGTTACTTAAGATAATTGGCTAAGACAAGCCTGCTATGCCATTGGCTGTGTGAATTTAATTCATTAGAGTGCGTTTTCCGTTTAACTAGAGCACCACAAATCTGAAAGTATGACTTTGCTCTCAGTGCTCCTTCGAAAGAAGCCACCACCAGAGGAGCCACTCCTTCAATTTTCGCAATGATTTGCAGGGGGAATAAATTCACTCCAGAACATTACACCCATTATAACTTCTCAATAATCGACCATATGACTTTCGATTCCCCAGATGTAAAGAGCACGTATATTTTGGTGACATTTTAAATCGAACCCCGGACTTCCGGGTGGAAGGCCGTTCCTTTTACCACTAGATATATGAGATTCACTCAAAGATTAAACACGAGAATAAAACCTCTTGGATTGTCCCTCCTCCTCCTGAGAATCATTGGTACCGCTGCGAGCGTCCATGTGCTTCCCTGGCAACTGGTCTTAATAGACAAGAACAAATGGCTATTGCCCATTCTAGAAATGACCATCTTAGTAACTTGAAATTAGTCGACGGTACGAAGAAATTCGAAATTTGCTCCAAGTGTTTAAATGTACAAGCCTCTCCTGAACACATTCTTTAATGCCTTGGTCTCTCCGGGAGAGATCTGATGTAGAATCGACTTATGCTGCGAGACTATTTGAAGGTGTACGCGCTCATGGACCTGGTCTAGTGCTGCTGACCTCGGGGACATGCAGCAACAACTACTAGGCTACTACGGTCCTTATTCCATTTATAAATTATAAAAGTAATTTAAAAAGTATTATATGTTAATAAATAGCAACTGCGTTATTTTTCTTTCATACTGATTTTTCCATTTAAATCTAAGAAACGATATTGAAATTGATTTTAGAAACAGAAAAAAAAGCGTATGTTAATTGGAAAGTAGATGTTCTGCTAAGCAAAGTAATACATTCTTAATGAATGTATTACACGACTTGACAAATCATCTACTTTCCATAGACAATGAAATAGATTTTTTTACATAGAGGAATTTCCACAATAGCCTAATGGCGTTTGCCAATTGACGAAAATTTCAAGTTAAATCACAAGTTATTGATGAAAATAAATTTTAATATTTACATCTTTTAAATTAGCAAACATGATAATATCCTTGTGAGATGCCGCAGCAGATACACTTCTAGTGTGATTTCTCTTTACGAACTTCCATCAAATCAAAAGGTAAATAACAAAAACATGAACGAAAGGGAAGTGAAGAGAAGCGTGGCATTTTATTAGTGCCCATGCGCTATTCTGATCTTCTCCTTCTCTCATTAGTCCACAAACACTCTTAATTTGCTTGCAATGATATGTTTAAAAATATGAATTAATATTTTCATTTCTTTAAAATGTCTTATAAATGAATGTCAAATTCGTAAATTAATCTATGGATGAAATCTGAAACAATCTGTAAATTATGATAAACTGGAAACGGTATTCATTTCATTGTTTATAAAAATTGCTTCAAAATATTTTTAAACTCTCAATAATTTCACAATTTTTAATATTGAAATTTTATTACTTTCATTAACTTTTTGAATGTTTAATATATTTTTCTAATTTAAAAATTGGCACATTAATTTCAATCTCTATCGTAGTCGTTATATTTTCATTAAAAGTAAAATTTTAGATAAATAATTTTAAAAATACGTTTTGATTTATATTATTTTGGTGTAAATAAAATTTTTCATTTCAAATAAATAATGGATTTTGCGTGGATCTTATCTAAGATTCCTTTGCAATATATTAAATTAAGATATGTTAATAAAGTATCTAATGAATGAGGATAAATTTTCATTATAATAAATAATTTCAGTAAAAACTCATATAACTTTAATGTAAAATGTACAATTTAAATAGATTTGTCAATGAATTGACAAAAGTTTTCATGAAATATTTTATAGAAGGATAATACTATGGGGTACAAAATAAAACTATTATTTTCTTAAATATTTATAGATAACATTAATAAAAACTAAAAGTAAAATTTCAAAGATAAATTTTATCCTGTAGAATTGTTACGAAAATTCTCTCCTGGATCAAAATATTTGAAAAATAAAATAATTAAATATTTGAAATACATAATAATGTTTCCTCGTTAATTATAAATTTCTCTTAATTACCATAGAATAAATTGTTGTTTTAAAGAAACAATTTTAAAATCGTATTAAGCATAGACTCTATAATATTCCATAATATAATATATTATATTGTTACAGTATTAACATTAACAGCATTTGTTAACTTCCGCATAAGAAAAATAAAATTTTAGTAGCTCCATTGCAATTAATCTTTTATACACAATTAAATACAAAAAATGTAGCTTTGTACATTTTATAGAACAATTAAACATTTGTTATAATAAATGTATTTTAATTAGAATATAATATTGTATAAATTACATTAAATTATATGATACAAAAGTATTAATAATTATAATCACTAAAGAAATATTTACTGCAATATTTGAAATTACAGTTTTCCAATTAGTGTTGTTTAAATACTGATCAAGCGTTCGTTGTTTATATAAAGTTCGTTTAATGAAATCAAATATTTAATTAAACATTAATTAATATAATGCAATTAATACTATTAATAATTTTAAAAAGTGTTTAAAATAATTGTTTTAAATGATTTATCACATTTAAGCTATTTTAAACTTGATACTTATAAGATTATATACCTGTGGGCAATTATATAATACGGAAAATTAAATCTGTTTACAAAAATGTAATTAACGATAATGTGGAATCTTTCAGGTGAATTACATTTACGTAGGTTTAATAATATACGATAAAAAATTTATATATGAATTTAATATATATATATATTATTTTTGAGTTTTATATAATAGATTTAAACTGCTTACAATTTCAATTAATTAATTCCTATTTCCTATCCAATGATATAATACACCATTATATAAAAATGATTTTCACACAATATTTAACTTTTATTAAAGTTAAAAATTGTTTCTATCGTTACAGTTGAGATCCAGACTACGACAGATTACTACGATTATCATTGGTTTAAAATATCCATAACGTCAAATAAGATTTCATCTACATTACATCATATTGAAAAAGAAAGTAAATTCGACTTGTCCATGAATTTGCTGCCTGTCTTCAAATCACATTCTTCGAACTGCAGCAAAAAAGAGAAGTTTACCATCGAATGTCTGAGAATAGTGTCGAAGTTCGTTTCGTTAATAAAGCGATTTCTTATATAACGACCAAAGCATGCATTTAAGAAACCGCTTACCATTGATTGAAGCCATTAACTTGTTGACAATAGAGAAGCAGAAAAAACAAAATGAAAAAGACAAGACAAAAACATGGCACAAATGTGGTGTAATCTGGGATGCTAAACTTTGAATTTTTTCATGATAAAGAAATGTTGCCAAGATAATTTATTTTGATGTGCGCGATGACGTAAATACTAGGATTGCCAAAATAGAATTTTTTCCATAATTCTTATAGGTCTCCATATCTATGATGTAATAAAAAACCAAGCTGCCAGATACATAAAAAAAATCCATCAAAAATTCACCAAACACAGAATTTACATCCTGGATTATACGGCATCTGTACAAAAAAAACTTCACTGTATGATTAGTTTAAATCACCAAGGACGAATAAAATTTTAAGAAATTTCATTTCTGCACAGATGCCGTATATACCAGGATGCAAAATTCTGAGATTGGTGATTTTTGGGTGGATTTTCTTATGTACCCAGCAACCTCGTTTTATTACGTCATACATATGGAGACCTATAAGCAGAAAATTCCATTTTGGTAGCTCTAGTATTTACGTCATCGCGTACGTCACAATACGTCATCTTGGCAACATTTTTTCATCACCAAAAAAATTCAGTACTTTGAATCAGAGACTGATTATACAGCATGTGTGCCTTTATTTTTAAATAGAATTCTAAATTAATTATTCCAATATTTATAAAAATTTCTTTTGAATATTAAGACTAATGCCTTGTTTATGCCACCAATAAAAATTTTCTTTTAATTAATGTTGCTGAAATAAAAAAAGTACATTTGTAAAACATGGACTTTAAAAGCTCGTTAATTTTTTTTTATTTCACTCAAACTCCCAGCTATAGTAAAACCAACTAGACATTAGGATACAAAATCTCTTTTTTACATCAGAAGTAATAGATCATTGACTGGCGCGACTTAACTAAAAGAAATCTATGCTGCTTTATATTATGTTCATTCAACTGTAAATAAACTGTTCCCTCTCTTGGAAAAGGTTCTATCAGAGAAAAAGAACTGTGAGTGAAATGAAAAGTTTTTAAAAATTTCATTGCTTAACAAAATTTTAAATTAATGATTGCAATATTTTTAAGGAAAGTTTTTTGAATATTAAGACTATTATCTTGCTTATGCAAACATTAAAATTTTTTCCATTAATATTGCTGAAATAATGAAAACCAGATTTGTATAACATGGGCCGAAAAAATTCGTTGATTTTTTTTTTTTTCTATTTTATTCAAACTTCCCATTATAGTAAAACCATTAGACGTCGGGATCTAAGATATTTTTTCTTCATCAGAGGTAATAGATCAGTGACAAGATCCGAGCAGAAAAAAATTTTATTTCTGCTCCATGTGGTACAGGAAGGCATGCTGCTGCAAAAACAATAATTTTTGTTATTTGTCCATTAAAAAATGTACAAACATTTCACAAACTCAAATATTACATTCATTAAAAATTTTAAACATTTCATTAGATATTTTTATAACTTGGACTCATACTTTTAACTGGGTTTATTAATAGGATTATGTACACATCAATTATACAAACTACAGATAAGAAAAAAGTAAATTTACAGAATTTAAATAAAATGTCAGTGAACATTCTGCCAAAAATACACTACTGGACATTAAAATTGCTACACCAAGAAGGCAACATTCTACAGACGTGAAATTTATACGAAAGGAAGAAGGTGCTGTGATATGCAAATGATTAGCTTTTCATCGCATTCAGACAAAGCAGGCGCCAGTAGCGACACTTACATTGTGTTTAAATGAGGAAATTGTTCAGCCGGTTCCTCATACATAAATTGTATTTGAACGTTGTTGCCTATTGAAAAGTTGTTGTGATGCCTCGTGTAAGAAGGAGAAATGCGTACCAGCTCGTTTCTGACTTTGATAAAATTCGAATTGTAGCGTACCGGGATTGCGATTTATCTTATCGCAGTGTTGCTGCTCGCGTCGGTCAAGATCCAATGACTGTTAGCAGAATATGAAATCGATGGGTTCAGGACGGTAATACGGAACGCCATGCGGAATCTCAACGGCCACCTATCACTAGCAGCTGAGATGACAGGCATATTATCAGCATGCCCATAATGGATCGTGCAACCACGTCACGAGCCGTGAGTCAAGAAACGGGGTCGTTTGGAAGACAAGTGTCTGCTCGAACAGTTCGACGACGTTTGCAGCAGCATGGACTCTCAGCTCGGAGACCATGGCTGCGGCTTCCTTTGATGCTGCGTCATAGACAAGAGCGCCTTCAATTGTGTGATCAACGACGAACGTGGGTGCACGAATGGCGAGACGTTATCTATTCAGATGAATCCAGGTTCTGTGTATAGCATCATGATGGTCGCATCCGTGTTTGGCGGCATCATGGTGAGCGCACACTGGCAGCGTGCATTCGTCATCGTCATACTGGCCCATCACCTGGCGTGATGGTATGGGGTGCCATTGGATACACGTCTCGGTCACCTCTTGTTCGCATTGATGGTGCTTTGAACAGTGCACGTTACATTTCTGGTGTGTTACGACCCGTGGTTCTACCCTTTATTCGAGCCCTGAGAAACCCTACGTTTCAGCAGGATAATGCCCGACTGAATGTTGCCGGTATTGTACCGACCTTCCTTAATACGGAACATGTTCGGCTGTTGCCCTGGCCAGCACGTTCTCCAGATCATTCACCAATAGAAAACGTCTGGTCAATGGTTGCCGAGCAACTGGCTCGTCATCGAATGCCAGTCACTACGGTTGATGAATTGTGGCATCGTGTTGAAGCTGCATGGGCATATGTACCTGTACATGCAATCCAATCTCTGTTTGACTCAATGCCCTGGCGTATAGCTGTTGTTATTACTGCCAGAGGTGGTTTTCCTGGGTACTGATTTCTCAGGATCTATTCAGCGAATTTTTTTGAAAATTTAATCACTTTTTATGTATATATATATATATATATATATATATATATATATATATATATATATATATATATATATATATATATATATATATATATATATATATATATATATATATATATATATATATATATATATATTTCTAGTATAATATATTTGTCCAATAAATATCATTTTGTTATCTGCATTTCTTCCTGGTGTAGCAATTTTAATGTTTAAGTTTTATCCAAAATTATATAAATTACAAGTTTAGTTCATTTATTAGGAATCAATCTTTGTTCTATACATAAATTATGTGTTTTTTTTAATCTAAGAGGTGACACTTCAAATGCAATTTTATTTTGCAAAATATAAATACAAAAAAAATAAACTTTTCTCACAAAAAGCTTTTTCTTCTCTTAATCCATAACAATAAAATAATTCTACTTTTTCCTGAAAGAACAAGCTGCAACTAAGAGACATTTTTTTTTCCTTTAGCATCGTGTGTTCAAGGGTGTCACAGTTGATCAATTCTAATTTTTCGAGTGGCTCTTACTTAAATGACTTTTCATTTCTCTTCTTCTTTTCTTACAGTCAATGTCTGGATTTTATTTATTTTTGTTTATCTTTAGTAAGATAAAAGTACATCAGTACTTCATGAAGCGTGTAAAATGTTGTTGTTGGCCTGAAACCAAATTTAAGTTAGGAAGTCTTGGGTTTTTATGAAGCAATGGAATGCAAAAGTATTTTGTCCAAAATAAACATTTTTTATTACAATTTTAAGTATACTTTCGTTTGATATTCTCATAATTACAGCTTCTTTATTATAATGGTTTGGTTAATATGAAAAAGATATATGAACGATTAAAACCTAATTTATTTCGCATATAAAAAGATCTGCACACCTAAGTAACTTTCAAAAGAAGCTATTTTAGATTAAGAGAATTTTTAAATGTATTAATTACCTAAAACTAGATCACAAGTCATTATTTTAATGTTACATAGAATAGCCAAATATTTAAATCAATTAGTTTTACAGAATATTTAAAAAGTATGTATAATTGGAGAAAAAGGAAAACCGAAACTTAAAATAATTTCTAAAAATATCCATTCATTTTTTTTAAACATAACTGAATACTTTTGCTTACTTGCATTAAACATTCCCAGAAAGAAATGGTAATTTTATGAATATGCATACAAAAAGATTATCAGCTTTATTATATACTTGGCAGTAAAATTTTCTTACTTTAGAAACATTTTCAGTAAATTAAATCTGAATAAAATTAATGATTATTGCAAATTACCTTACTTATACCATATAAGAGTGTTTACTCAATAATAATTTTTATTAAAAATTCAGAACAACACTGTCTAATTAAATTTAAATTTATTTACATAAAAAGAATAAATAAAATTGTAAATTTTTGTAATATTGCATATTTACTTCATAAATTATTACTCTGATGATGTACATTATAAATATATTTATAATGTAAAACATCATGTATAATGTGGTTCGTAGACTCAGTCGTTTAGTTGCAATGCAATACGAAATATTAATTTCGTTTTGCATTGCTATAGTAAAGTACGATATTTCACAAATATAAAATGATTTGCTTTTCTCCCAAATTTTATATTATACCAGTTGAAGAATTTAAAAATTTCATTTATGAATATTCAAGGTCCACGTATACACGAAAATATTTTCGGACATAGATTTTGAAACTCAAATATTCTTTGCAATTAAGGAAATTTGCTTAATAAAAACTTACTGAAATTCAAATTCGCCTATTTAAATATAAATAAGTATATATAAGTATTAATTTTTTTTAATTGGTTTAAAGTGTTCTGTGTATATATTTGTGCTTATTATCATATTTTAATGTTATGTGCATCAGTATTGTATGCATATTACGACTTTTATGTGTGTTAGTTCTTTATTTACATATCAAGTTTAAAAAAATTGAAATAATTTAATAACTTTATTACAAATTTCCAATATTATCAAATTTATAAATTGCAAAATTTTAAATGTTTCATTAATTATAATAAAGCGTATATATATATATATATACATACATATATATATATAGATAGATAGATAGGCAGATAGATAAAGTATTTTTGTTAAAAAATTTTCCGTTTGTAAAAGCATTGAATATCATGACAATAACCTATTGTGATAAATAATCAGTTTTCAAATTTTCAATTATTTAGTGATATTGCTTATTAAATTAAACACGTTCAAAATAGAACAGAAAAAAAAATGAAAAACACAAGACAAAGCATTCACCTTATAGTTAGTTTAAATCGGCAAGAGTTATTTAAATTTTTATTCTTAACAACTAAAATATCAAGTATTTTTTTATTAAACAATATGACTGTTACTTATAAATTTTTGTAAAATATTGTTTTTTTTTATTTTATACTAATCATGATTCTCAAGTTCGTATTAATATTAATGGAAAGAAAATGCTCCTTGCACAAATTATTTAATGCGCTTAAAAGTATAAAGCTTGATATTCCCTTTTATGGTAATAATTTATAAATATTTAATGCATGTTTATTTATATATCAGACACATATCTATTAATTTTAAAAGCTACACTACTGGCCATTAAAATTGCTACACCAGGAAGAAATGTATATAACAAAACGATATTTATTGGACAAATATATTATACTAGAAATAACAAGTGATTAAATTTCCAAAAATTTTGGATGGAAAGATCCTGAGAAATCAGTACCCGGAACAACCACCTCTAGCAGTAATAACAGCAGTTATACGCCTGGGAATTGAGTCAAACAGAGATTGAATTACATGTACAGGTATATATGCTTATGCAGCTTCAACACGATGCCACAGTTCATCAACCGTAGTGACTGGCATTTGGTGACGAGCCAGTCGCACGGCAACCATTGACCAGACATTTCCTATTGGTGAAAGATCTGGAGAACGTGCTGGCCTGGGCAACAACTGAACATGTTCCGTATCAAGGAAGGTCAGTACAATACCGGCAACATGCGGTCGGGCATTATCCTGCTGAAACGTAGGATTTCGCAGAGCTCGAAAAAAGGGTAGAGCTACGGGACGTAACAGACCAGAAATGTAGCGTGCACTGTTCAAAGCACCGTCAATGCGAACAAGAGGTGACCGAGTCGTGTATCCAATGGCACCCCATACCATCACGCCAGGTGATGGGCCAGTATGACGATGACGAATGCACGCTGCCATTGTGCGCTCACCACGATGCCGCCAAACACAGATGAGACCATCATGATGCTGTACACAGAACCTGGATTCATCTGAAAAGATGACGTCAAGCCATTCGTGCGCCCATGTTCGTCCTTTGATCACACCATTGAAGGCGTTCTTCTCTGTGACGCAGCGTCAAGGGAAGCCGTAGCCATGGTCTCCGAACTGAGAGTCCATGCTGCTGCAAACGTCGTCGAATGGTTCGTGCAGACACTTGTTGTCTTCCAAACGACCCTGTTTCTTGACTCACGGCTCGTGAAGTGGTTGCACGATCCACTACGGCCATGCGGATAATATGCCTGTAATCTCGGCTGCTAGTGATAGGTGGCCGTTGAGATTCCGCATGGCGTTCCGTATTACCATCCTGAACACCTCGATTCTATATTCTGCTAGCAGTCATTGGATGTCGACCGACGCGAGCAGTAATACTGCGATAAGATAAACCGCAATCCCAGTACGCTACAATTCGACCTTTATCAAAGTCAGAAACGTGCTGGTACGCATTTCTCCTTCTTACACGAGGCATCACAACAATTTTTCACCAGGCAACAACGTTCAAATGCAATTTGTGTATGAGGAACCGGCTGAACAATTTCCTCATTTAAACACAATGTAGGTGTCGCTACTGGCGCCTGCTTTGTCTGAATGCGCTGAAAAACTAATCATTTGCATATCAAAGCACCTTCTTCCTTTCGTATAAATTTCACGTCTGTAGCATGTCACCTTCTTGGTGTAACAATTTTAATGGCCAGTAGTGTATTTTTGATGTACAAGTTCTCTGCGTATTTCTTAATATAATACCTTGATATAATACTTTAATGTAGAGCACATACTAATTATAATTATAATTTTCATACAATATTAATTTCACAAACACTCCATCTTGAATGTGCTGTTAATGTTTAATTTTTTTAAAAAAAATTAATTTATTATCCTGTTTCGTAAAGGGAACTTTGCTTAAAACTTGATGTGGTTAATTAAAGCAAATCATCTTATTTAATTATAATTGCTTGAAAATTTTATTAAATTTTTGTGAAATAGAAAATGATGATATTATTTTCTTACTATATTAACTAAACCTAAAATTATTTACCATATATATCATGATCTTGCCCCGTAAATAGTGCGACATAAAAATTTCTTCTTGAAATTGCTATAAATGTAGAAAAGAAAAATAAGATTTCAAATATTAAACATGTTTGGTTTCTTATAAGTGTACTTGAGTAATACACACACATATATATATGAATGCGCGTGTGTGCATATAATTTATAAAATTATATGTACTTCTCCTATAGTATATAATTAAATTTGTTTTCTTATTTACTCTGCATAACATATTTTATAGCTTTGATACCTTTCCCGGTGAAAGGTAGCTCCTTCATTATGATTAAATACTTGATGTAAAAAATAAATTCTTTTTCACCTATTAACACGTTTAATGACATTATCATCATCGCGTTAAAGGAATAACTACAACTGTAACTATAGTTCATTGAGTAAAAATCAGAATAGGTTAATACTCACTGGTAGATTAACTACGCCGATCAGATGGATATCGCTCCCAAACTTGATATATTACACAAGTATTCACAATCAAAATCGAAATGACAGCAACTTACTTTAGTATTTCAGTCCGCTGAACTGCAGCCTTAGAGCAGCTTTATCTAACTCATTTTATTGGCGATGATTAAAGATAGATATACACAATCATATCTTAATATATTGACTGCTCATAAGTGCATTTAATACGACCTAACAAGGCCCTCCTTTCGGGAAAGTTCTTATCTCTGCCATACCCTGTAATAGGGCATCTGTTCAGTGAATAGGAATTTTGAATGGATCGTTTGCTTGACATATCGAAGGAGGCAGAGCGTCACTCAGCGTAAGTGAGGAGGGATGAACGACCACCGCATGAGATGTGATTATTCCAACGTCTCTGCTAGACACCTCTTATCGACTTTTAGTCCCTGATATTAACTGATATTAAGAGATAAATATTACAAACACGGACAAATATAAATGTGGAAGACTAATTTCTCATTATGAAATCTAAATAGGGAATAGATGATTAAATGCTATGAAGAAGTCTACATGAAATCATTTCCAAAGGTTTAATAACATTTTACTAGGAAAACTGAATAACAGCATTAAATTGCTTAAAAGTTTAATTAATGTACAAAGCGTGTGTTAGTTATTGTTTATGTATTCAACACGATAATTTAGTTTCAATAATTTCATAAATTTCAATATTAATATTTTTTTATTCGTAGCGTTACAACCCATATTCGGCTTTGTCTTGCCTACAATGACATTCCTAATTTCTTTCATTCTTGACTTCTATTTATATTAATTTTCATAATAATTATTTTTCATAATGTTATGTTTTAAACTTAATTTATAGGTTCAGTAAAGTTATGTCCAGATCTGCATGAGTTATATGTGAATTGAATATTCATAAGAATATTATCATATGTAAGCATTTATGTTCTACTTTTAAGTTTAAAATAATGAGTTATAAAATAGTTAATAAAACTATTTTGTATCTATAAGTTATGGTTTAGTATGAATGTTTATATTAATGGTATTTTTCCAAAATTAATTATTCCCTATTATATTAAATAAAATATGACTAAAATTTTATTTTAATATTTTTAAAGAGCCCCAAGATATAAATTCGGAAATAAATGACTTTTGCTTGTTCCACATTAAGTTGAAAATAAAAGTTCCTTTGTTTCAATCTACGTTTCCGGTAATGTATTATTTCAATCGCGAACTGAATGAAATTTCCCGCAAGAGCTCCGACGAGGACATTTAAGAAGTTTTCAGACTATCTCGAAAACTTTTCAGCATTAGTTCTTTAAAGATAAAAAAATATTATTAAGAAAAAGCATTTGTAAGCGACATTTTGGAAAGTGATGAGGATAGTGAAAAAAGAAATTTTGGATGAAAAAAAATGATACAAATTACCATGAATTTGGCATATTCAAGTCAATTATTCATTTTGTCGTCAACAATTATCCATTTTGAAATGAAAAATTCAGGTTAAGAATAGGTTTTTAACGAATAAATGCAATTTTTGGTAGGTTTGTTGGTTGTTTAATTCTCATTGAGCTGAAATGTATTTGATAACATTTTTGTCGAAGGTATGATTAGGTATGTTTTTAAGTGTATTTTACTATTACAGTTTCAATTTATAGTTTATTCTAGATGTTGTATAACTTAATTGCTAGAGTCATTGTGCAAAAGTAAATTTAAGATGAAAAAGCAAAGGAAATCGAAAACAAAAATCCAATCATAAAAGTGATTATATTAATAAATACCTACTGGATCCTTACAAAATCCTATTCTGTAACCTCAAAGTGGTGTGAGAGTGTACACAGGTAACACAGGTAATTTACGTCTGGAATCTAAACTTGGTATAGGTTCCTGGTAGGGTCAACCCATGGCAAGAAATCTGTGCTAATACACCTGGCTAATATAGAAAGAAAACCCAATCTAAGATGTTATAGGCTCCCTGCCGATGGATGAATGGCACCAGGGTTATGGTGTCGCTAATGGGCCCCTCGAGTAACCAGGCAAAACCTCGTTGTATGTTTCCCTTCCACCTGTACAGAGAGGCTATGCAGGTGGTGATGTTATATTTCCTCCCAGTTTCTAGGACACTTAAAGATGACGAAAACAAAAAAACAAAAATTATAAAAAGGATTGGATACATCTCCTGGTGTTTTCCAATTAGCCTGCGAAATGGTTCCTAAGGAACAGAATCCCGGGAAAAAGGAGAGCACTGGCAATCTGGCTGCTGGAGAAAGTGGAGTTGCCACAAAACAGCACACAGGCACCACAGTTGGAGAAACAGAAGTTCTCACAAAAACACAAAGACGCAATCTAAGGCGTCGCAACAAAGCAAGGGAGCAAGTGGAGACTGCTCAAAAAGTGGATGGCACCAAAAGACTTAAGTCTGAGGTGTCAACCCCTTCTCCCAGTAACACTACTTCCAAAAAGCCCTGGGACGATCATCAACCTGGGACTTTTGCTCAGGCTGTTAAAAGCCATAAAGCAGCTATTGTAAAGGATGCTTTCCCAACGATCAAACTCAACAAGGGGGATTTTGATTCCATACAGCTTGAGATTCTGACCAGGACAGATGAGGTCCCCATAGGAAGTCATCTGCCTAGGGTTAGAAGCTTCAGCTTAGTGCTTGGGGCATTAATTCTCCTATGTGATGACCTTGAAACTGTAGAAAGAATTAAAAAATCCTTCCATGGTAACAAGACTCTATTTGGTGGTGAGGGGCTCGGTGTTCTGGATCCCAGTGATCTATCTAAACCGGTAAAGTGGAATTTAAGACAAGGGACACTCATACCAAGGATCCTGTCGTCTTTCTGAAAGGATTGAATAGACTCAACCTGGAGTTGAAATCTTTAGAATGGCGTACTTTGAGAAAATCTGTAGTGACACATTCTATTAGATGGATCTTCGAGGTTGATATGGAAGCCTCAGAAGCCATTAAAAAGGCAAATTATGGTGCCTATACTGGCTTAGATTGGGAAACCCTTAAAATTCTCCGGGACCTAACCCAGAAAAGTGTACAGAGCATTGAAGAGATGGAAGTTGTACAAGAAGGTGCAACTTTCTCTCAACGAGGAGGATTTTGTAACAAGTAATCCTCTAAAAGTAGGAAAGGATTTACTCCTTTGATCAACAAGTAAATCCTCTCCTACTTTTAATAAGGAAAGTAAATTACCTAACATTAAAGAACTGGATTAAGATTCTGGCTCTGATATAACCCTGCAATCTAGCTCTACTCTATCTGAGAATGAGATAGAAAAAGTTTTGCAGGAAGCTCAAGTAAATAAGTCGCTCAATTTTACCCTCAATGAAACCTTTCCTCCTTCTCAGGGATCATTCACATTCATGTTGTCATAAGTAACTCATGTTTCGTTTATTGTAAATTATGACTTAGAAAAGTGATTTTTTAATTGTAGTATAGCAGGCTTTTGTACATCAACATTCAATTTTTTTATTTCGTTCACCGAGATTGTAAGATAAAAAGGCATCTCAAAATTGTTAACTTTCCTAAATTTTTTAATTGGGGGAGTAAATAACGTATTATATTTCCTTGCTGCATCTCTTGTTTCCTCCTATTTCCACGAGAGGTTCATTGCCAAGACCGCAAATGCGTCTTGTTTGCGATTTATCCTTTAAAGTTGCTTTCAGCGTAGAATTTGCCAATCCAGTGTTCAACTATCTGATAGTTGAACACTTTGATCAATCCTTTTTTAATTTTTTAAAAGTATACTGAATAATTTTCGGCTATTATTTTAACATTAATTGTTTATTTAAATTTCAAAGTCATCTCAAGAAAAATCACATATATTTTCACTTTTTTTCATGCATATTTTAATTTCTAAAATTTATGTTTTGAATGAAATGTGTACCAAACTAAACAGATGCTGGGAGACTAATCGAACCTTTATATTTAATTCTATTGCTAGGAATTTTTATGTACGCCAAATTTAGATTATAGTTGCAAATTTTTATTCAATTTTAATCCCAAGTGAAATATTTCAAATTACAAAAGATAACAAGAATTAAATTTAATGTTACAAGTCAATAGTTAACGATATTAAATACATTAATTTTATTAGGTATACACATGGTGGTCTGGTTGATTAGGGGATTTATCCTCTTTATCGGAAGCAAGTAAGTTCAAATCGCAACCGTTGTATTTCGACGCCGCAGGCGGAGAGCCTACTCACGTAGCGAGTGTAAAGTTGATGTCCGCTGCGTCGTAAACCCATCACAGAGAGGAAACGAGATCCCCCTGTTAAACCCGGAAAAGAGAGCCGTTCCAGTAGCCGGGTTCCAAACAGACGGATTATCACTCTGCCTGACCGATGTTCTGATCTATCATCTAAAGTCTCTTGGCTCGATACCGGAACAAACCAGACAACTCAATCCTCCAACCCTACGCGTAAGGGCCACTTCCCACGTTTATTCAGCTATTTTTCAACATGGCAAAGCCCGAACTCGAGTTGAAGTCCACGCAGTGGACGTCACCTTTACAAGTGCGAGCTGGGGAGGGAGTGCCCTCATGGGGGACTTTGTGGGAAGATGAGCCGTATTTACGCAAATCTAGAAGGAAACCATGAAAACCTCTAGAACTCACCCCGAGCTGCCTTGCAACTCTGCTGCTGGTTACAGGAAGAGCTGCAGCACACCTTATTGACGAAGGTCTTGATACATGTGGATAGAATTTCGTCACTCGTATGTAAGTTCAAATCGGCGACGGCAACTTCTTCTTTGGTCAACCGTTGTATTTGCTAATGGAAGCAGGAACATGTTGAATATAACATTTTAGTAATGTCTTCTATAGGAAATGATAACTCTGGGGACAAAGCAAGTCAGCCGAGTCTTGCGAGTGTTTTCTTCAAACTTGCGAAGAACCACTTTCTTGGCTGCGAGGGTGAATACACTATATAAGATGCCGTCACTTCCAACCCTTGTGCTGAAAGGGAAAAACTCTAGTTGTCGGGTATTAAGTAATAGCAACTGTATTTTTATTACTTTACAATGCAAATTTAATTGCGTAATTTTGAAACATTTTATTTATAGGGGCCATAAATTTAAAATTCTGGAAATTTTAAGATTATGAAAAACTTTTCTCAAACCACTTCAGATAAAATAAAAAAAATATATAATATACTTTTTATAAATAAATAACTTAAACACACACAAAAAACTGTTTGTTAGAGATAGTTTTATATTTTCCATTTATTACACATTTTGTCATAAATTTAATTGTTACTTTCATGGTATAACAGAATGTAAATATTTCCTTAATGAACTATATCAACAAGATATTTTTGTAAATATACAATACATTCAACGCATCAGTTTTATTACTAAATATCTGTTTTGAGCAATTAATGTACAAAATATAAATAATAAATATCATCTTCAATTCAGAAAGAAACAAAATAATCATTGATTAATAAACTAAAGCGACAGAAAAATTCTATAACAAAATACATCGAAAAAGAAAACTGGAAAAAATATTTTTAAGTTGATATTAATTACTTCGTAATTTAAGAAATAATTGCTATAATTTGATAAATATTCTATCTAATAATTTGAAAAACATTCTGTCAAAGTTTTCTGATTAGGAGACCAGGAATAAAAAAATGGAGTTTTTAATCATAGTACCAAACGAAGGTAATTATTTTTCTATTAATTGCTTAAATCAAAGAAATGTGAGTATATTTTTGACCAATAGGAATGATATTTTTTTTATTTAACGATATACTACATCAAGGAAATGCATTTTTAACAAAAAATTATAATCATGAGATTTAAAATACGTAAAGAAATGTTTTTAGAAATATCATATCCTTGTTTCCTTTATTCAAATTTCTCATCTGATAAAAACCTAATCGATAGTGGTCGATTTTTAATTGTTATTTTTAACACACGATGGTTAACTAGAATGAAAGTCATATTTAAAAGAGGATATATATCCCAGGCAAACACACAAACTCGAGGTAAATTTAGAGCCCATGATCCATTCAGCGAAAACTCAAAACGTTATTAATTTAGATACTAACTAAGCTTGAAAATGTTTGGTAAATCGTAAATAAAAAATCAAAGGAAATGATTTCTCATAAAAATTAATTTTTTTTTCAATAAAGTTTTGTGTCGCACCGAAACGAATGTAAGTTGAGGAGTATGATGTTAGTGTTTACAAGAATACTGCCAGTAAAATTATTGTATTTCTATAACAATGTTTTTTAATAATTATTGAGGATTAAAAAATTATTAGTTTAACTATTCCAAATAGTTTTTCCATTACTGCAAGCCTTTTCTGTGTGTTGATTTTGAATAGGTTAAATGCAAAAAGGAAAGAAACTTACATTTTATGGAAATAAAAAATCAATAATACTATTAAAATTCGTACTTTTAAATGAATGATGCTGTTTAAAGTTTTATTAAACGTAGAGAAATGAGATATATGAAAATATAATCATTTTTTAAAATTTTATTATTTGGCTTACTGAATACATGTTTAAGATGCTTAATTATTTGCCATGATTATAATTTTATAATTTACATTATATACATTGTGTTATACATTGAAAAAATCCCTTTTTGTGTTAGTAAATGATTTTCAAATAAACTATCTGTTTTATGTATTGTATTGAATATTCAATATAAAATTTAATACTTTACTTATTTACATATTTATATTAAATAACATAGTTATTCTATCCAAATTTTTGCAAAAGAATAATAGCTCTTATAGGCAAGAAGTATTAAATTGAGTTTTCATTTTTAAGTTTCTGAAGCAGAAAATTTTTGATGTAAATTAAGAAATCAAGAACATGTGTTTAATAACTGCATAGAATTATTTTGATTAAAAATATATCATGAATATATGAGATTGTCAATCCATATATTTACTCAATTCAACAAAGGAAAGAGCATATTTATTGAATTATTAACTTACTTGACATGCATATATGTAATATTTTAAAAAATAGAGAAACATTTGTCATAGTTGCTTTATAACCTATCATGCCACTTTCTGGATTCTTTTTCGACGAAGAAATGGTGCTAAGATGAAGTCATTATGACGTATTACCGTGAAGATATCGTAAATACGACACTATAGATTTCTGCGAAACATTTACGCTTATAAATAACAAATTTAGATCTGATATAAATACAAAACATAAAAATATTTTTTTCAAAATTTTAAAATTTAAAAAAGAGAAAATAGATAATTAATTAAAATTCGAAAAAATGTATCACAATATTCAATATTTCCTTACGATGCAGGAAATGCTAGACTTGCTAGAATATAGTTTTTTACTTCATACTTATAATTCTCCTTTTCTATGCCCTGTTAAAAAACAAGATTGCCAGAGGAACAAGGAAATCCGCCATAAAAGTCACCAACTTCAGAAATTGGTATGATATGGTAGCTGTTACAAAAATTTAAACTTTTTCAACCTTGTTCAATACATAAATATAAATGGAAGCAAACATATATTTCAGTTTTAACAAAATCATTAAATTTATCTTGAAAACAAGAAAATCGATTTTCCCCAACATTTAAAGAAAAGACTTTCATAAAAAAAATTATGTCCAACCACTATTTAATTAATTACTTGCTCACGTAGGAGTAAAAAATTGTTTTATGATTTTTTTTCTTCTGTTTCACCATAGAAAACTTTTTTACAATGTAATGACATAAGCGGCTGCTTAAATATCTTCAAAAACAAAAAAATATCTAAAGAATAAAAAAATACATCAAGGAGAAAACCCAAAAGGGTGAAAAAGATGATGACGGAAATTATGCTGAGTATTATATTCCGTTTTTCTCATAAAATTGTCTTGATATCGGTTATAAGCATGAGTTAATTAATTATTGAGCTTTACATTAAAGTCTTATCAAGGTTTCTTTCCTTTCATTGATGAAGTCAACATTAATATGTGGCCTGCATACAGAAAAGTACCAACTTACAGAAAATAACGAAATATGTACCACTTAAATATGAGAACTTTAATTATTTCTTATATTAAATTGGAACTAGAAATAGCATACTTATATCTGTATTTCGTATCATTTATAAATTTTAATTGTTTTATTATACAAGAAATTTTCAACAAAACTCTGATATTCACTTAATAATATTTAAAAAATAAAATAAAAATTATAACCGTCAAAGATTTAGATGACAATTAAATGTGTTAGCCTATAAGAATAAATAATTAAGAGTTAATAATTTAATAATTAGTCTGTATACGAATATATATTATATTCTTTTGGACTATATTATAAAATTATTAATTATACAAAAATTAAATAGGAGTGTATATAGATTTTTTATTATTTGTGGATAAGATTTAATAATTTTATGTTCCCAGAAAAATTTAATATTAGTTACGAGAAATTGTAGAATTTTCTCAAAGTATTTGATATTTAGGAAAAATAAGAGTACATTTTCTAAGAAAATAAATGAGAAATTATAGAAATTAAATTATTAACGTAATTTGGAGAATATAAATAATATAATGTGTACGCATACAGTTATACCAGTTCTAAAGTGTAACAATGTGTGTTGATTAATTATTAATTTGTGCAGAAACGATTTTTTAACAATGCATTTTCACTGAAAATAGACTTCAGTTAATTTTCTTAAACTAATTTCAAATGCGTTTAGTTTAATCATAATTATCTGAACACACAGACACACACTAAACAAAATATAATCGGGAGTTAGGATTCTTTGAAATTTTGTAAAATCTAAGGAAATATAAACAACATGCTAAAATATTTTTGCTTACATATTTTAGCACTTAACTGTATAAATTTTAAAGACGAAACTAAGTTAAAATTTAAAATTTATATTTAGACATGTCGCTAAAATTGGACTACCCTTTAATACTTACGAGTAATATTTCTCAAAGTAATGATCATTTTCATTATTAATAATATTGCAAAACGTTATGAATTAATCCCGTCCCACTCTTTTATCAATCTGTTAAAATTTGTTATTGATGTAAAAAGATTGCTTCAAAATCAAACTAAATGCTTTATTTTAGAGGAAGCTAAAATTTTCTGATTCATATGAAGCCGAAATTGGGAAGCAAGTTCTTTATATGAACTAAAAATAAATTTATTTACAAGAATACCGAGTAGATATCAATACATGATAAATATTTGCAATTTCGATTTCTTATTTATATTTTGTATCATATATTTAAAAGCGTTTTGATTTTTAAAGCCTTAATATTAGATTAAATATTTAAGCTGCCATTTTGAAAAACAGAGTTTTCATTTTAACTCTATTTGGTATGTAAAAGTCTGTATTTAATCTGTTATCATGAATTACAATCAACATTATTGCTATTATTAGAAGAAGAATTTCAAACAAATGAAAATAGCGTTTTTAAATTACAAATTAAGTATACAACAAAATAAAACTTTTCCGTTTAAATGAAGCTTATGTAACTTTTTTTAAATGTATACGCTTGTATATGAAGATCAATTTTATCCACGAGGATGAGATTTCTTACTCACCGCATTAAAATTTGATAGGTTATAAGATATCTGTATTTCTTATTAATATTATTCTTAATTAAATAAAATATTCTTAGCTTATTTTGATTGCAAAATTCCATTGATAGCCTTTTTTGTCATATCAGTTCCATTTTCAAAAACAAAATATTAATTTTTATTATTGTTACAAATATTTGTTTGAATAATATTTTTTGGCAATACAGTCGCCATTGTTATTTCAAAAATAGTTTACATTCTTTTTAATGATTTTATTAAAGCAACGCTACCACAGTTTAGTACACTACCAATGGTTGTATAGAACAGTTAATGATATTTAGGAATTGGTATTTTTAAATACAGAAATATACATTGAAAGAAAAAATTTTAACTGATTGTTTTTCCTTGCACTTCACTATGAAATTTGAAAGGAAACTAAAAGAACTTATTCTAAATTAATTAATAATGTTTGAAGAAAAATATGAATTTTAACTTTATTAGTAACTTTTGCTATCATAATTGCTTTTTGAATACTTTTATTGTTAGACATACACACAGCAGAAGCTAATATTTTTTTAAAAATTAATTACAGCAATTTTTAAAGACAAGGCATTGAGACTACAACTTGCAAGATTAGAAACAGTTATATAGCACAGTCTATGGAATATTAAACGATTAATAAAATATACGAGCTAATTTATTTTAAGGTAAATAAATATACATTCAAAAAAAATATTTCTCCATGAGTGTGGCTTTTTTTTATTCAACTGTAAAATTCAAAGGTAGTTAAACATGCTAGTATTAATTAGCTAATATTATTTAAAGGTAATTATGATAGCCCGAATTTATTAACAAATTTGAACAAGTATTTATTAGTATTCACAAATTTGAATAATAATAATAAGATTTTTATGCATATTTTTATGACGTAAGAGGAGTCATCCTTTTTAAAATAAAGTCAAGGAGGCATTGCATTTACTTAATTTCACTTGCTCTCTGTAAAGCACCTATACTAAAAGATAAAACAAAAATTCTTGTATTATAAGTAATATAAGAAAGCCAAAATAAAATTATCATATGTCCGTAAATTAAAGATAATCCAGAAACGGACGGATAACGAACTCGAAAAGAAATATGCCACCTGTGAAACATCACGCATATGGTCAAGCATAATATATTAACTACAGAAAAATACCTAAGAACGAAGTTTTTACTTCAGTGGCCAGAGTATAATAGATGGATGATTGTGACAAGACCGTAAACATGAATTTATGTTAAAGAATCATATAATTTCAAAATTTTTTTAATTTATTCAAAATGATTAGTTGTTTTAAATTCCATTAAATTTATGTATTTTTTTCTATTTAAGTTATAAATATTTCCGCAGATTTTATAGCGTGTATATTAATTATATCACTTCTTTTTATACTTTTTGATAATGTAATGGAAACTTAAAGATTTTTAATTTCGTTACGAAAGTTTTATATATGTCGTTTGAATTATGTAAATTTTTGAATACAAGAACACTTAAATTACAAACATTATAAGAAAAGTACAAGAATTTTTTTTAAAAAAAAAACGAATTTCTTTCATTAAATTTCTAAGGAATACATCAAAAATATAAAAGATGTATTTTTCTTGATTTTCGATTAAAATAGTAAGAATCAAATTTCGCGGAAATGATGGAAAATAAAATATAGGTCATTTCTGCGCTTAACATTATCATGTGTATAAAATTATATATATATATATATATATATATATATATATATATATATATATATATATATATATATATATATATATATATATATATATATATATATATATATATATATATATTTCAATTCTTTTTACGCGAGAATGTATAACTACTTATGCTATATTTACTCGAGAATGTATAACTTATGCTATAATATAACACAGATCTATCTAAAAATATCTTCTGAAACAGATGCATGAAAGAGGCGCCATTATCTAATTTTTTTATTGAAAAGTTATTGTAGGTTTTATTATATGTCACCATGGTGTTCTTCAAATTCTTAAGAATATTATTTGATAATATGTAATTTTCGAATTAAAATATCATTTTTACACAAAATAACCATAATTTATCTCATTACAAGGTGGCGATTGTAAGCATTTACCTGTAAAAGTGATAAATATTCAATAGTTTATGAAATTTTTACCGATTTGAGTGGGTATTATGAATAATTACAAGTTAATCACTTTTATATATACATATATATTATGTGAGTGTGTTTATGCATACACACACATATATATGAGTGTGTTTTCAATTACATATTTAATTAAGTATGGATACTTATTATTAATAATAATCACATTCTGTGGTACTACAGACAATATTACATTGTGTGCGAGCATACTATATGCACTGTATACAATATGATTTTCTGACTTAGATTACACATTATTCAAAATCTTTCAAATTAGATTGTAATAAATGATTTCCCAGCTGTAGACGATCATTCGCAATTCAGATCTCATTTAGTTAGCTTTGAAAACTCTCTATTAAATTCATAGTTTCATGAAAATAAATTATCATTTGAAATTTTGATATTTATTTCAGTTATGTATATTACATCGAGTTCATCTGAAGAGAGTACAAAATATATACTCGCGCACACATTCTAGTTGAAAATTCGATTCCCATAAGAAAAGGACATGCGCAAAAAAAAATTTAGGATAAAAGAACTTGTGGGAAAATTATTGCTAACTTACCTATACTGCACTCAACATTAGATTTTAAAATTGAATAAAAAATTAACTTTCTCCTCTGCTGGATTGCGTAATTTTTGAGTTACAAATATTCTACACTCTTCTGAGTTTGTAATTTTTGCTAACATATATAATACTTTTTTTTAAATGCGTAACTCAGCATTAATAGGATTGGAAAAAAATGTATTTCTAAAAGTTTTTGACTTTATTTTATCAAACAAATATTTTAATATAGGTGTTTTTTAATTTCCAATAAACTTAAATATTGGAAACTTCCAATATTTTAAAAAAAAAATTTAATAAGACATTCTTGAGCTGAAAGCAAAATCAAAGATTTTTTAGAGTATTTCTGCATTATTTTTGCAAAAATTCACATAACTTGGATGTGCATCTAACATTATAGAAAAATAATGACGTCTTAAAGCAATGATAAGGCTTCAAGCCTTTTAACATGGTCTCGTAGAGCAAGTAGCCAAATGATTAACGTTTCCGCCTCTGTTATTAACAGTTGGTGAGTTCGATGCCCATATCTGCTTTGGATGCTTGTAGTCGAAGGGAATCCGATTTATGTAAACCGTAGTTCCCGTTCTAATAATTACCCTCGTGCTTAAAGTGACCGTTTTGGGGGGGGACAAATCAAATTACAATGATGCAAATATTAAATAAATTTCGTTAACACCAAAAGAGCATTGCTTCCTTCAAAATTTAACAGATTTGTAAGCTTTGAGATTTTATTCAACATTTTTATTTAGAAAAATTTCCAAAATCGTAAAAATACTCATATCAGCTTCAAAAGTAAAAATATATAACAATAGAAAAGAAATTGCTATCTTTATATGTTATTTAATGAATCCCTTTTTTATGTATTTAGGAAATGTGAATTTTATTCAATTTAAAATAGCCCCTTATTTAAAATGAAAAATGCATTTATTTTGAATTTCCTACATAAAATATTCTTCTTGTGTTAAAGTATAGGATATATTTAAATAACACAGTTGTTATATATATATATATATATATATATATATATATAATGTGTGTTTCAGCCTGCGTGCGAGTAGATTGATAAATAACTATATCAAACGTTATTTTTTGTAAACAAAAGACTCTTTCAAAAAACTACTAAAGAAATCCAATCGTTTTTTATTCTTTGTGTTAAATAGCTCCAGTTAAATTATTTTGATTTTCCCACATGAAGGGATAAAGCCTTTATTATTTCATTTATTGTACTAATTTAATTTTTTGGTTCGTAACACTTTTGAAAAATAATGAGTACATTTCTATTAGCAACAGTTGTCTTCAAAAAATATTTTATTGATATAAGAATCCATTACTATTTTTACCATGCATAAAATATTCCGTTTTCTCTGATAAATAAAATGAATTAATTAAAGGATTATTTTGATATAACTGTGAATTTTTCTATACAGTGTGAAATCTATGATTTATTCTTTTAAATAGATTTTAATTTTGTGATATATCTGTGAGTCATATTGTGTTTAAATACCACTTTTTATATTGCTTAGAATACAAGCCAGAATATTTTCATAAATAAAATTACCAAATGTAGAAGATGTTAATAAGAGTTTAACAAGCCACTGAAGTAATAAAATTTTCTGCTTGCCTTATATATAATGTATAAATAATTTTAATAATTAAATATTAATTACTAATTAATATTAATCAATTGATATTAATTAATAATTAATATTAATTATTAATTAATATCAATTACTTAATAATTAAATGTTTAATAATAATTAACAGTACAAAATTGTGATAAAATCAGATGTGCCCAATGACATACTGACCCAACTCTTAGAAGATGTATAACTTACCCTAAATATATATTTTACACAATCGTATGTAACATTTTAAATACATTGACTACTTACTTCAGTATTTCAAATGGTGCTAATGAAAAAGAATAAAAACATAATCGCATAAAAATATACTTTTTTATTCTTTCAGACCAACAATCAACAATCCCTAAGCAAACGTATACTTATTCAAAGTATTGATGGATTTTTATTCATTTCACTGCAACGTTTCCTTCTTTGGAAATAGAGATATTAGTTTCTTTCCTTCTCTTTTGGGCCTGAAATACGTTATCGCAACCCAATAACATTTTTTGCGCAGTCAGATCGAAAAACAAATAATGCTTGTTTTCCGTCTGATGGAAGGTTCGTTCCATTCTACTGAGTATCGTTGGTCAGTGTTGATAAAACACCCCAACTTTTCTTTTTTTCAATCAAACTTTTCTGAGTTATCATCTATAATAAACAACTTCTATTACACTTCCAGCAAGATAATACTATTTTATATATAGAGAGAAAATGTACCAGAAAGCTAAAGAATTACACAAAAAGTATCATTCGAAGTTCCTCAATAAGTTGGGGAGTATTTTAGTACTCTCGAGGAACAACACCTGTTTTTCTGGTACATTCACAGTAAAAGTATTTATACTTTTCCATAAGTACAAATATTGGAATTTTGTTAATATTTTCTTAAAATATGATATACTTTTTTGCGAAGAAAGTCTACATATTTTTAAAATCACCCTAAGCAAATAGTGCGTAGGATGAAACATCTATTAATGTAAAAAAGCTGAATATTCCTTTTTATCAGAAATGTGTAAGCAATTTCTGAATATTCGTTCGCAAAATTTATCATTATCATGTTTTATACATTCAGAAAAAAATGTGTGATTTGAATGATTTTTAATTACATTATGTAAAAATATATTTTTGAAAACAAACTTACTAAATATTAGTTTTGAAGACTAATCCTATAATTTATTAATTACATCTTTCATATTTAATTATTTTAGGTAGTGAGACGCATTTGTAGAATCTTTGATGTCACATAAAAATAATCTAAAACTTAGCTTTTAATAGATTATTACTTTTCTATATTTAATGAAAAATTTATTTATTTGAAATTTAAAATGATAAATTTATTCTTTAAATTTATCACATAAAAGATTGAAAATATTCAATATCTACAAACAAAACAGGCTCAAACTTAAAAAAATAATATTTTCATTTATTTTGGAATCAGATTAAAATAAGTGTTAATATTTTAGAACTTGAATGGATTTTAAAATTTCAAATACATTTCTTTAAAATTTTCGGCTTATAAAATTAAAGATTATTTTAATATATTTTAAAGGAAAAATTGTTGAATGCTTTCCGTATGCACACAAAAATATTATATAGAATTTTATCCCCTTTTGCTTTATTTGTGTTTTTGTGCACAAATTTGTTATTTCTGAAGAGGAGAAAATACCTTGATTAAAAATAGGCATTAATTAAAAGTACTCAATTCAACTGGTATAAGTTAAATAAAAGCTTTAACTTTTCTAATAGGGGCATAACGTGGATTCGAACGCAGCTTTTTGCTTTTTGCGTATACACTAAATGAGTATTTAATTTTTTCCCACATGTTACTCTAACGTACTTTTTGAAGATTCCATTTCTTAAAATTATTTTAAAATGTAAAACCGTGCTAAATATTCAACATTAATGTTCTCGTTTTCTTAAAACTATTATCTGGAAATATTTTTTAAGTAGTTTATATAGTAAAAATAAAATTTGGCTTGAAATGTTTCTTATGAGATCCATTATTTAAATATTATTTTGATTTTTAAAATCATGAATTTAAATTTATAGCGACAGTATTATTTCAATAGCTAAGTAGTAATAATGGGAAATTTAAAAAATCCACGTTGAAAATCTGAGATTATTTTTTATTATCGGAGAATGAAGAACTTTTAAGGAAATGATTTTATTAAGGAAAAGAAAAAGGTAGATTCTCGTTAAAATATCTAATTATTTTAGCATGTAAAACATGTTTTTGATGAATATGGGATTAAAAATATTATTAGTCTAGTTTTAGAAATAATAGAAATCCTGATTTGTTTTGTTGTTCAAAACTTAATGTTTGTGCACTCATTAGATAAACTGTCTTAAGCTCTTAGAAAATTACTTTAAAACATAAATGTCAAGTTAAATTTTATTTCATGAATTCGTGGTTATTAAAAAAAATTCTATTTTAAATATTCCAGTTTTTCATCATTTTTGAAAATAACTCACATAACTTCAGTTTTTGGTACTTCCTTATTATTATTTTTTTTGTAGTGAATAAATAGCGTAAAACTACTTTAAAAATACTCCCTGGGTAAAAAGAAATTCTTTTTTCCATTTATCAAACAATTTATTTCTATCATACGTTGTATCAAGTTTACTTCAAATATGTTCCATGCTTCTCAAACATTTCATTTGTTGCAGATAAACGAATTAACAAAGAAAGAAGTTTAACCCATGCTTCATTTTAAAGGCTTTACAGAAATGGCGTTTTTGGAAGAAGAGCGATGATAAATGGATATCGTCTCTCCCCTCACGCAACACAAGGAAATATTTTTTTCCCGTGTATCGAAAAATGTATTTAAATTATTGAGCTTCGCGTATGTTTAGAAAGGATGTATTTATGCATACCATTTACAAAATATTATATTATAATAAATTTTTCATCTTGAGATTAGAGTGGCAAGTAAAATAGCTTCACTGTATTTTAGTAACTTTTTTTCGAAAGTATATCATTTCTGATTTCTTTCCAAATGTCGGCATTTTTATTCAAAATTTTTAATTGCAGATGATTGTATGACGATATATTTTCATGGTCTCTTAAGCTATTCTTCTAATAAATAAAAGTTCTAAAAATATTGGTTGTTCATTATTAAAAAGTTACTCCTTTTTTTACATAATGTAACACATTGTTTAGATACCCAGTAATCCCCTCTATAACACGGTACTCTTATAACGCGTTTTCATATGACGTGATTTCATTCCCTCGTGTGACACGTATTCTCCCCCATGTGGCGCGTTGATTCCCCACGTTCTATTTCTGTACTGCGACATTTATAATGATTTGTACAGTTCACAATCCATTTCACGTACGTTTGCACACAGTGTCAATTGTGTTCTTATAAAATGAAATTAAATTTACAATTGATGTTTGAACATTCTGCTATAAAATGATATCGGTGGAACGTTAGTTTAGACTCCTCCTACAGTTAAACGGGAATCATTTGCTTCTAACACGAGGTCATACGAAAGCATTTTACGAGAATATTCGTACAACGAGTTTTCCTCTAATGTTGAATCAATATACCGTGTTATGAGGGAATTACTGTAATATTAAATGATTGTTATTAATATATATATATATACATAGATACCGGTGCAGGCGAGTTTCTGACTGTAACTAAATTGATTGGAATACTGCCCTATCTCTAAGTTCCTCGTCCTTTTGAACCACGTTTGGAAATCGAGATCCCACCTTATCTAGCACTCTCCTCTTCACATCCATACCACATTAATTGACGAACTTTGAACGTCACAAATCTGGACAGGTCCCTAACCCTGTAAGGAAGAATGTGGTAATCCTTCTAATCACTGCCCATGTTAAATCATTTTTCACTTTGCCGATCTTAACGGGAAATCCGGCTGATGGCTAAAAGGTTAGTGCTCCTGATTCGTGGGCTGCTGGTCTCGAGTTCTAATCCCCGTTATGGTATGGGTGTTTTATTCTCTCTGTGTGTTTTCTTATCCTTTCTTCTGACATGATGAAAGAATGTGGCTCATCCTGTAAACAGCCTTCTGGTGGAGTGGCGTGGGTAATGGTACTCGTCTCCGTGATTTGCTTCACGGGTTTCCAACAGGTAACTGAGGAGCAGTTCCCGGCTTTGTTGTGGCGAAGGTAGTAATCCTTCTTTAGATTAACGGGAAACAGCTTGAAATTACTGAATCTTTAAGCTCTAAATAATGATAATAAAAATTAAAAAAAAATATTCTTCTTTTTTCGTTATGAGATGTAAGTTTATAATGTTTTATATCTCACTTTACAATAACGAATCGCATACTCATTTTATAAATTATAATATTATATATTAATATATCAGACAAGTATAAAAACATGATATTTATCGTAATTTTTATTATTACATTTTCACTTATCGATTCATTTCATTTTTATTTATCTAATTTTATTTTAGGAATCTTTACAAGTTTGATAGACTTTCATGAAGTAAATGTTTGTTTTAAAAACAGAATATACATAATAATAAGTACTCCTAATGAATAATTCATTTCAGTTTCATGTAGTTTCACATTCTAAAACTGCTATCAGAATTGATAAATGTTTAATAAAATAAATGTACAGGGAAACTTTTAGAGTTGTTGTATTATAATAAATTATAAAAAGTCTCAAAGTATATTATTATACTTATTTATGTCTAATTTATTATTTATTTTCAATCTTCATCAAAGCTGGTTTTAATAAATTGCGTTTCTGTAGTTACGTAAGGAAAAGTAGTTAATATAAATTTTATTTTTAAATATACTTATACAAATAATAATTATATATTGAAGAACCTTTCATATTTATATATGTAAAATAAAAATTAATGAATTTAAAAACTATGAAAAAAATTTATGAAATATTAATAAATAAAGTCGGCCAATGTCTAAGAAAAAAAGTACAAATTTACATACATTTCACGAGCATTTATTAGGGTTGTTATTCGTTGCTGTTGTTGTTGCTAATGACATTTGGGTAAGCTAAGCTCGTTATGCAGTTGGCTATGTGAATTTGAATCAGTAGAGTGCGTCTTTTGTTTAACCAGAGCACCACGAAGCTGAAAGCTCGACCTCCCGCTAAACTACTCCATCAGCTCGCACCACCAAAGATTTCTCTCTTTCACTTTTGATATTGATCTCAAGAGAGAGGAGGTTTTCTCCAGACCATTACACCCATGGTAGTCGTTGTCATTTGGGAAATTTGTGACATATGTTCATACATTTGTGAAAAACGCAAATGTATGGCAATATTTTAAGAAACTTTTTGCGCTTTCAAAAAGTATAAAATACTTAATACTCTAAAAATACTGCTCAGTTAATACAGTTCAAGAAGCTGAAATTATGATAATAGTTCTTTAATTATTAATATTGTTTTCGTAAAATAAATGCCAGTCCTCCATTATTTTAAAACAGTTTTTATACAGCTCTATTGATATTTGTGCAGAAAGAGATATTTCTTTCCTCTCCAAGTGGAAACTAGTTTCTTTCCTCTCAAGTGGAAACCATTTGGTAACATAGTTTTCATTAAAATTTAAGATTTTCTCTCCAATAAAATCTCAAATTTTATAGAAAAATATGTTTAACTAAGACTATGTTGTCTCAATCCTTTAATAAATTATTTTACAAAACTAAATTTTATTTCTACGTCATTTTTAAATGCTTATCTTAATACAAAATTTGCAATTATTAGTTAAAAATTATTATGAATTACATTTATACTCCTTTAAATCTTGAATATCCACTAAATTAATGCAAATTTTCAAAGTTACTATTTTTAACAATTTCATAAATTTTGAACAACTTATTGTCTTTTTAAAAATAAATTAGTTTTAAATGTATGACACAACATATGTGCGACATATTTCATATCCCTTTTATTTACAACTATAACTTTTTGTTTTTTAATACTGTGATATTTGAATTTTTTCTAAAAACATTCTGCAGTTGTTTGTGAAAAGCATATTAATAAACGCTAATGAACCATCTCTCTTAGTACTTTTCTCTGAAATAACTTTTCTAAATACTTGTATGCAAGCCTTTTCTTTCCTGAAGATATATTAATTATTATTAGATAAATAAAAATATTTTGTTTAAATTTTAGAAATAAAATCACGTAAATTTTTGTTAATGCTGAAATATTGAATTTTACTATTTGCTATTTAGCTTTTCCTTCTAGATAACGCCCATAGATAATAAACAACTTTATCCTCAGGCTGTAGAAAATCAACTCATCCTTTCATGTCTACAGTTGATGGGTAGGATAAAGTGAATACCAAGCATGCTTGGAAACTGAAGACTAGAGGTTTCGCATTAGGGTTACCACCTAATCGGAGACATATGTTTTGCATCCCAGGGTCTCTATCGGTCAAGAAAACAGAGTTGTGCAGTCTATGGGCTTTGGCCCACATGAGCTAACGTGAAAGAGCTTAGTAGGTTTTTTTTTTTTTTCATTTAAGTTAATATGGAATTCAGGAG
This sequence comes from Latrodectus elegans, assembly GCA_030067965.1. NCBI lineage: Eukaryota > Metazoa > Arthropoda > Arachnida > Araneae > Theridiidae > Latrodectus > Latrodectus elegans. Next base: position 11,053,625 of record CM057811.1, on the reverse strand, counting down.
AATTAAGGACTTTCAAATTTTTTTTAAGAATGAGCCTTTTGTTTAGATGTTTTTATTTTAAAATGATGTATTAGCATTATAAAATAGTTTCAATTAAAATAACTTTTATTTAAATTCAATTCATAAAAGCAATTAATCTTTAACTTTTAATTTTTACTTTTATGGTGTGGTAGGTATATTTTAAATGTTTATATTACATAAATAAATTTCAACAGGCAAAGAATATTTACTGTCTTATGAGTTATAATTTTAATTTCCACTTATAAATTGTACATCGGAAAGAATATTTTTTTCTTGAAATATAATGAAATTAATCATTCACAAATTAATCATTTATAAATAATGCAATATTTTTGATACTAAACTATGTAGTATAAAATCGAATTTTAAGCTATCAATTCTAATAAATATAGATTCCATGCCTATAATATATTTTTTTTCAAAAATTAAAAACATATATAATTATTTTTCATGAAATTAATGAAATTTAAACTTTTTTTTTTCGTTTTTAGTGGATTCACAAATATTGACACATAAACTAAAATATTGTAATATATGAATAAAAGATTTAAATTTCCAATAAAGATTCGATTTTGCTCTTACATCTTTTACATATTAATAAATGCATTCCCAACATCTTCAGGACTACAATATTGAAAGAAAGATATTGTCAAGAGCTACTTATTTTAACATTGAGAAAATGTTAACTGTGACTTATATGTATTACTGATCTTTAAATATTGTTGTATGGCAGTATTTTTTTTGTGACTAAAAAAATATTTTATTAAAAAAAACCGGTTCAGCCCTTTTTAATGCAAGGCCGCTTAAAACTTTTAAGAGGAATCAAGTCATGTGAGTCAAGATTTCGATTAAACTTCATATTATTGCGGTTTTAGATTCACTAATCAGCATCGGTTTGGAAATAACTTGAAAAATATTTTTCTTATTAAAGCTATTTATTTTTATTTATCAATTTCTTGAAATGGCTAGTATTTTATTGTTGCACATATTTTATCTTATTAAGAATCTTTACTTTTTGTAGTTGTGAAAATAAAATAAAATATTGTAATTCGCGTTACTGAAGGATTTGTTTTAAATATGGATGAAGTTTATTAATTCAGCTTGTAAAAAGGAGATTATTTTAAGTTGCGTTGTTTAATAATACTGGATTTTTTCCTTCATAAATGTTTTCATTTATGATAACATAAATTTTTATCCTTTATTTTATTCGTAAACTATCATTTGCAAATAAAATTTGGCTTTTATTATAAATTATGTTTAGAAATGATAGATATGTTTATTCAAATGAATTTATAAACAATGACAAAAACTGGGAAATCATATTGTGTAGTACGAAATAAATTAAAAACAACATAAAATAAAAAATGGTAATGCTTTAATTTGCAATAATTACTGATAGATGTAAATATTTTCGTTTAAATACGTTGAACTGATGATCAAATTTTGTAATAAGCTCAAAATATAACTACTTCTCTCTCACTATGCGGCCTCTCCGAGGGCGTCGTTCTCATTATCCAAAGGTTATTTTTGCTTACGCAGTTTGAATCTCTGCATAAGCAAAAATCAGTCGTGTTCTCTAATGGCTGCTGTGGCGGCACATTAAGACCAATTATGATGATGATGACTTTGGGAGTTGAAATCCAAGTATTGGGGGTCTTCGGCTTGGATTCTGCTTCAAATTCACGAATACTATACACTGCTGTTTCTATCTAATTGGTATATAGCCCAACTCGGAGCTACGTACAGAGAAGCACGGTAGTGCAGTACTCTCTTACTATGTAAATTAAGTCTAGAAGGTAAATTTTTGCTGAGTTATTAAAGTAAAGTAAAATAAAATCAAGCATTTAAAATATCTTTTTCTTAGAGAAAAAAATTCATTTTTTAAATTTGCTTTCAGATTGCGGAAATTACATTTGTTGATCCTTAATTCTTTTTTTATATTTATTAAATATCTCTTATACGTTGAGAATTCTAAGAAAATACAAATCTTCTATACTGAAGTATTAACAGATAGTGTAGTTGTAAATAATTTGAAATAACTTGATTTTTAATCGAATATGTTCCTTAAACCTATTATTTTTATTATTTATTATTTTTATTTATTTATTATTATTATATTTAATAATTATATGTTATTAAATTAATAATTTTAATAATTTGATCACTTATGTAAATACGTTAAATATTTATTTTTCAATCATTTGATATTTAAAAATGATTAAACTTAAATAATTATTAATTCATAAAACTATAATTAATCACTTTTCACATTAAGGATATATACTTTAACATTGCTTAAATAAATAGATGTTTACCGCTACATGTAGCAAGAGTTAAATAATTATTTAGTAATATGCTTAAATTTTGTCAATATTTTATTGCATGTAAAGATGAATAATTTATAAATTGAATAGTTGACACTTATTTTAAAAATATATGCACATACATTACATTTTAAAATTATATTATTCTGCAGTGCATCAGAAATGAAAAGTTACAAACTTAATTACAAAGTTAATTCACTGCGTAAAAATATATGCAAAATTTACTCCTATATTTACTTGTTTTATTATTGAAATTTAAATTAAAAATTTTAAGAATTGTATAATTTAAAATTTTTTATAACATTAAATGTATTTATTTTGTCATAGTTATTTTCTTCCTTATCACTAATTAACAATCACTATTTTCTGTGAAAACTGAATTTTTTTATTATATTATTTTATTATGTTCATATTAAAAACAAATATTGAAACTTTATTTACCTGCTTCTTTTCTTTCCTTTTAAGTAATCTTCCAAACTTAAAACAGATTAATAAAAATATGCTGTATTCATTGTTAATGTATAAATCTTCATTTTTTGTGGAAATTCTGCCTTTTATATAAAAGTTAAGATATTATTATAATGTGTATGTAAATAATTAATAACAGAAAATTTCTCATAACTGTAGCATTTTACTTATATGTAAATTTGGTAAAATAAATGAAATCAATAAATCGCGAGCGAATTTTTGCATTCAATAATGATGAACGGAATAAATCTTTCTTTATATATTTGAATTTTTATTTTCTTTTATCAATATTGCGCTGTTTTTTATAATGTAACTGCAACAAAGTTATTATTTTGTGGTACAAATATGAAATAAAATACAAATTTGCTGTTATTTATAACCAATAACCGTAATTACTCACATCTACGAACTCCTTATTCATTACTAAAATTTAATTTAGGAAGAAATAAAAAAACTTTTTTCTGTTGGAATATAAATTCCTTGAGTAACTCAGCCTTTACTGATGAGAGAGAGAATTCTTTCTTTTATATAAATTATATTACTATAATTTAATTATAAAATATTCATAATTTCAAAACTCTAGGAATTATTTAAAATTCTTTTAATATCTGGTATATTTAATAATAGTTAGCAAGTTTAAAAATTTAAAACTTCTTTTCTTTATTACTATATATACTTATCCCATTCTCTTAAATAAATGATACAAACATAAAACTTTTCCAAACTTTACATATCATTTCTTCTATGAATTTGAAATTTTTCTCCTTGAAATAAAAGAAGAGTTAAAAAAACTAGTCTCGTGATGCTATTTCTGTTTCTTTTGCATGTGACGGTAAAGGGTTGTCTTTGTATATTTCGATTGAGAAAGAGCAACTTGGCAAGATTTACTTCAGTCATTTGGAATAATTTTAAAATATTTTCTTGTGCAATGGTAAATAGGAAAAGACTGATTGTGAAAAATCAATGTCCAAGGTGAAATATGTATATCCGCCTTCCAAAAACTTTTACTCACTTGTTTCCTTCCTTTTTTAATGGAGTGTTTAAGCATGCATTATGTAAACATTCCAGAACTTCGTGAAGCCGTAATAAACTCGGGTTCTTCGGAAAAGCTTCTAGTATTTCAAGAAAGGCTGAAACACAACAAAATCGAAAACAAATAAAATCTGCACCAATTTTTTATTTTCTTCTCTGAATTATATATAGACCGTTTCAGAATATGCCTATACTAAGAATAAAATAAAAATTGATTCCATACAAAGAATTTATTTTTGTTTGAGTTATGTTTATTTTTCTTCATCTTTCATTTAAAATGAAGAGTTAACTTTGCTCTGAATAATGTAAATTTTTATTGGTAATGAAGTGATATACATACATTAACTATGAAAATAATTGACAAGTTATACATTTTTTATCAACTAAATTTTTTAAAAATATACATTTTTTTATTTTATTCATTTTTTACATAATTTTGTAATTAAACTTATTTTTATATGTAATAAAATGTAATGTCTTGAAGTCTCATCACGAAAAAAATTCAACCAATGTAAATTTTTATTGTCCAAATGAAAGGTAATATTTTAATTACATTTTCATTAAATCTTATTCCTTTATAAACAAAGAAGAAGAAAAATGATTGCCTTGTGTTCACATGAGAGCATAATAATACTATGTTAATATCGTAGTTACTATATGATGATCACCGTTGAATGAATTTCTATTATGTGAAATCATCATTTTATTCATGAAAAAGTAGATGTAATACTCTCAACTTAATAAAAAAATAATTAAAATATTATTTATAATAAATTTCTAGATGTATAATCATAAAACGATATCACTTTAAAAGAAATCTGTGATTTGATTATTGCATTTCTTTCAAAGTGCATTGAAATTGCATGTATATTAAAGGTTAAAGGGATGATTACATAAATGTAGCTTAATTACAAATGGTTAAAATGTGCTTTGGGTCCCCTGCTTTGCGCATTTTCAAAGAGTCACCAACTGGCGCGTTTTGTCTCGCGGAATTGAATACTCCAAGAGACACTACGCAAAAACGGCGTTTCTATGTCGACATAAACGAAATCCATATTTTTAACGAATTTCACCGTTGTTATGGCAACGAAAACAAAAACAATGTTTTAACTTTACGAATTGTATTACAAGAAATTATGGAGAAAAATTATCATATTTTTTCCATATTCTAGTGTATTTTTTTGACACAAGGACAGCATTTAGGATGAAATAGCCAGGATTGCCACACTTGGCGCGTCTATTGCCCATTTGGCGAGAAAGGGGTACCCAAACCACAGATTAACCCTACAAATACATACATAAAATATTTAATTTGTAAGTATTGAAATATATCAGATTCTAACACTTGAAACTACTTTTTGAAACTTTGTGCAATATTTCTAAGCGTATCAAATAAATCCGTTATGAAACGCTTACTTCATCATATTAAGTTCTACATTTGTCAAGTTTCTTTCATTATTTTTTTTAATTTTTTATTTTTTTATAGATTTATTATTTTAGTAATTTTCAAATGAGATCACACAATTTAAATAAATAAAATAGCTTTCCCTCATTTTGAACCATTTTCTTCTGATCTAAAATTATTTATTAAAAAAATTGTTTATAGCCTTATATTGTATTATCATTATTAAAATCATTTTGTACTAGTGTAATAATTTATTCATCAGTAAATTCATCCATAAGTCAATATGATATCGATCATTTAAATTTTCTTAAATAAATATTCATGTTTATGCTGTAATTAAAATTCCAAAAAAACATAATTTGAGTGGAGTTTTTGTCTTTAACTATCTAATTTTTTTACATATTACTTTCTAACATGCAAGTTATAAAATTTAAAGGAAATAAATTTATTCAAAATTAATTTTAAAAAAACCATTAATTTCTATTTTAATAGTGAGGACTTTATGCATGTTGTTATTTTAATTAATAACTTAAAAGTTAGCAAATATAAATAACAACGGCACATAAGAATGAAATCTAAAGTAATAATGTATTACACTTTAATTAACTTTGTAGATATTTTTTATATCAATCTTTCTTGGAATTTCTAAGAGTTATTTCTAAATTAAATAGTAAAGGAAAAATTCTTTATTCAAAGTCCAATATAACATGCTTAACTAATGCTTTAAGTTTTTAAACATTAACTCCCATTTTTCTCATATTTTAATAACAATTGTTTTCTAAGATTCTTCATCTAAGAATTTGTGCATTAAAATCGAAAATCAAACATATACAAAAGAATCATTAAGCTAAGTAATAAAACTAAATGACACATGATAGCCCGACAAAGGTCCCATAACTGTTTTTTGTGATGCGTAGCCCTGGGGGGGTTGAAGCTTATGTTTCGGTTAGGTGGTCAACTTACAAGTAAAAAACCCAGTGTTCACCTCCCAGGCATATTTGGTACCCATTTTGTCGACCCATTAAGGGGACAAAAGGATGTAACTAAATAATATGTGTATAAGATACAAAAGATGAAAGTGATTTAATTATTTAATTTCATTTTCAAATATTTGACAGTGAGTGATCTTAAATTGTCAATGAATTTTGTAGTTTTAAATACAATGTATTATTTTTGGAAAAAAAAAGGGAAAATTAATTTTTAACATATTTAGAGGAAGGCGGATCGGAAATTAATCTATTCAGTGATATTATACCATTAAAAAAAACAGTTTCACTTTATCGATATTCGGCCGCAGAGCTCCGTGTTAAGGTTGATGGATGGTTAAGGGAATTCATTAAGAAAGTTTCTGGCACATTGAAGGAAGAAAGAACTGCTTAATTACAGTTTCGCTAGCTTTAGCAGTTTTTTTATTAGTGAATGTTTGATAAGAGAAAATTAATTGCAAATTACTAATGCGTAATTATTACCTATGACTAATAATAAGGTTTAGCGATTCAACAGAAGCAATTGTCAAACATAAAATGTTCGCATCACGCAAATAAAAGTTTCGCATCGTTATTGAAGTGTACGTTTAGGTATGACCTTAAGTAGTATAAGTACATTTCCTTATTTATCTACTGCTGATTTTATACCGTAGTAAAAAAAATAATATTTACTAAATATTCTTAAAATATTAATAAAGTTTCTTCTTTGTTTAGATCTCTAGCATATTTGTTATTATAAGACCATCCAAATTATTACTTATTCTCATAACAGAATGCATAAAATTAATACTTTAAATAATTTAAGTAATTGAAATTGTTGAAATTCGTTAAACGAACAAGAGTTCATGAATCGCAAAAAAAAAATATTTAATGAAGCAAGCTACAAAGAAAGAAATTATACACATACTAAATTAAGAGAACAGAACATATATAACAGTTTATTTAATAGATTTTAGACAGCTTGAACACAACCACCAATCAGAAGGAGGTGCAGCAGATGAATGGTGTAAAATTTTCGGACGTCCTAGAAGACTACACCTTTGCAGACGAAAAGAGATTGACTTTGTGTTTTTTTGCGATTACTTGCATTCTATTATTTAAAGAAGAAATGTCTTTTATTTTTTATATAAATCATTAAAGGAAAAAATATTGACTCAGTTTCTCCCAGCACCTTAAACTCCAGGAAATCAAAATAGAATATTTAGAGTTAAAATAGACCATTAGTTTCAGATTTGTTTTCCTTAAAAACCGAAACTGATTACATTTTGATCATCCACTGTCCGTGCAGTGGTCTTGGAATGGCACCCAAACCAAGCTGATAGTAGTACGGTTAGTAATCTTTACGACAATAATTGTTGGAAATCTTGGTGATTATCAAAAAATAATATAAACCCTCTTTACCAATTTAGCATTGATGACGTAAGATTGTAATCCCATTCGCCCACGCGAAAAAATGTATACAGAATGCTACTATGTTTTAATCCATAAGGAATGTCGATGCGCGCGAATCAAAGCGAAATCTTGTAAATATATCTGTCCTCCCATAATGTTTTTAATAATAAATAAATAAATGTAGATATTGGAGAATTTTCCTTTGATCATGTGAACAGATGTAATGTTCCTGAACGAATCCCGGGACGAATAAGGTAAGAGTAAATTTTCTCTTACTTTATTTCTTTTGGTAATTGAATTGTTACCGAAAGCAATGCTATTAATCATTTCTCGAAAGTTTTGAAAAAGAGACAATAGCTATCGACATTGGACATGTTCTTTAATGCTCCATAAGCAAAAAATAGAAAGGTCTGATTAATATGCAATACGTTAAAACGTATGTATTATTTTTAATAAATTTACTATGAAATTAAACATCCTTTTTTAATTTAGTTTTTAAGATCTCCAGAATGAATTAATCAATTTCACAAAAAATCTATTTTGAATCGATGATCAGTTAGCGAACAATTCAGATAGCGATTACAGTCTATGGATTATGTTTGTTATCCGTTCACCCACTGTATACCAAATTTTACCAAGCTCAATATCTTTCTAGTGGGACTAAAGGAGCTATTTCGTGCCAAATAGTTTTTCTTTTCAGCTTCCAAAAGTTCCATTATATATTTTATGTCGGGATCCTCCGATAGACCTTTCAGAATGTTTACATCACTCCACGGATTAGGAGAATCAGAAATCATTTGTCGGATGACGAATCGTCTGTAATTTTTGGGACATGGTGTTTAGGTCAAGGCACTTACATTATCAAGAGATATTCCTTTACGGTTATGGATTTTAATATCATTTCGAGGAGAAGTATTATTTTCGCTTTCCTGCACTGAGCAGTAATTTCGGCAATGATCTTGCTTGCAAAATCAGCATTTGACCCTTTATTCCATTAATTTCTTATTTCCTGTTTAGAAAAATCTGTTCAGCTGTCTTCTAAACTAGACTAAACTCTTCCCTCTAGATTTCTTTTTGAAGAGTTTCCACCAAAATATCATCGTGGACTAATCGATGCTCATTTGTAGAATCCTGACATGCAATCTCTACTTTCGTAGCATATATCCTAATCAATTTGTGTTTGGAAGATGCTTTGTTATGGTTTTCCATCGTAAGCAAATCCCTAACAGATAGAGCCTAATACGATTTAGTCACATCATCCCAGATATTTTTGGTCACGGTCTAATCAGTTTGCTTTATGATTTTCCGTCGTAAACAAACCCGTAACTGATAAAGTTTAGAAATTTTTAGATCGCCTAGTACAAAACGCGAATTTACTTATACAATCTTTATATGTATTTACTTATATACTTATGCATGCACACACTCTTTTGCAAAAACTTAGAAGCTCCTAGTAGAAAGTGGCTGCTTTTAATAAAATTAAATTATAAGCCCATATATAAGACCTATTCACGACTCACGATTACAGTTTGAATTTTCAAATCAGTAGTTGGGGGAACCACACCTGTGATACATTATGGCACGTATTCAGCAGCCGCTGATCTAGATTTGCGATATTTTTGGGTGACCTGATCTGGCTCACTACAATGTCCCCGTCATTTTTGAATGAGGAATGGTCTGGTGAACTTGCTAGCCAATGAAGAGTGTTATTAGTATGAAGGTAGTCAAGAGATATGCAAGCTGTATTTGGGCTGGAATTATCTTGTAGTAAACTATCCCCTAGATGTCGTGCCGCGAGGTTTATCAAGCATTTCAATTTCAATAATACAATTCTTCTATACTTAAACTGTAAAATTTGATATTGTTTCTAAATAGGTTTCACTAATAAAACACAACATATATCATTTGTAGCTTAATAAACTTGTCTTATTTATGCTACTTTGTACAACCCTTCAATAATTTTTTCAAAAGTCATATTGTGTCAATCAAATCAATATTCTATTGTGTACTCCATCATATCAAAAACAACATTGTATAAAACTGTGTTTTGTGGTTAAAAATGAAATTTTTCTCAGAAGAATGTTAATAATATTAGCACTTAAATTGCTTTAATTATAATATTTATTTTAAATTGTTTTAATTATAATATTTATTTTAAATTGTTTTAATTATAATATTTATTTTAAATTGAGAGTGGTGAATAATTTATTAGTTAAGCGAGAAATTATGTGTTTATATTTTTTGTAAAATATGCACTTTGGTTATTTTTATTCTATAAGTATTGTTATAGCAGGCTCTCTATCTAAAAGGATTTTTTTTAATAAGGGTGACTCTGACACCATGAAGCCAACAAAGAATTTTCCAAAGTTTTATTAGTTTTGTATTTTACACTGTTAAAAGCTCATAAACAAATCTTTCTAATAGCTTTAAGTAAAATATTTTCTCAAGAGAGAGATTCCAGTTTCTAATATTTATGAAAATATCTTTGCTGGAAATGCGTAATTACTTTATTCTTATCCTAAAACAATCTATTCAAGAAAACATACATAATCACTGAAATACAAATATTAATTTTTCCATGCCATCGAAAAACTTTTCTGAAATTTCTAAATAGACAAAATGTCAGATATACGTAATCAAGCATTATTCTGTTTCAAAATGAAAGATTTTTCTGGGGCAGAATACCTAAATGGAAAAATAAACTAAAAAGAATTGTAAAAAGAGTTCAATTAGACAAACCTCTACGAGTTCTAACCGAATATTTGTTGTATTGAAAAAATTAAGAATCAGAACAGATTTCACAGATCCAGCAAACACAAGCATATCGGCACCTTAACGGGTCGATATCGGCAGTGTGGGATAAAAGTCTGCATTGACATGAAGATTTCTTAATGGTATCCGTTCCTTATCGGCAAGCGACAATGAAAATGTAAAAATTAAAATATTTCGTTTTTCTTTTTAATTTATTTAATAAAATCATTAAGCGTTTTCTAGCTTTGTTAAAGTGAAGAACAGTTATATGAGCACCAAATTTTAGCTTTTGTAAGTCAAAAAGTTGTTTCTTTCGAGAAGATATTTCTTAACACACTGTTGTGTTTATCAAAAACTTCCTAAATAACATAAGAAACAATATAAATATGAAGTAACAAGAACAGATAAACGAAATTTTGAATCTTATTGTGTTATTTTCAGATTAAAATGAAAATGCACATATCACAGGATATTTCATAATATCAGTGATGTGCTACCAATAACTTTTCAAATAATCATTTTCTTTTGAAAAATGTGTTTGCTAATTTCAAATTCTAAAGGTTTATTATGTAACTTGAACATTTATTTGAAAAAAGAGGCCGACTGAATGATATTTAAACAATCAATGTGATGGTAATATTGAGAACCTTTTCGATTCTGAAAATATTAATTCTAATTAATTTAAATCTTTGCTTAATAGAATTCCATTTTATATTAGAACAAAATAAACAAAATAATATACGAAAATACCACTATTTTCTTTTGTTATTTTGATTAATTAAGCATATGGAAAACAAGTTTATGTTACATTAAAAGCATATATCTTTATTTTTATTTTAAAAAGTTAATGATTGTATTACGAAAAGCAATCAAACATAATTACTGAGATCGGAATAAAATATTTAACTTTGCTTTTAAAGTAAACGATAATTTTAATAACCTTTCTCATTTTCTTCTTAATATAAAATGAAAAATAGTAATGTATTCCATGACAAAAAGATTATCATTAAAATATCGTTTTCAAATTGAGTTTAAAAATTAGATACAATTTTAATAATTTTCTGAGTTTTTTTAATCCGGAATAAAAATTATAATACTTTGTGTTCATCTGGCAATACTGAATATAATAAACAGATCAAACGATTATAATTTATTTTATTTATTTGTGATTTAGAAGTCTGTAGATTGTTCTTCCGGATTTCTGTTTGGACATCTTAACTTTACACACTATCATTATTCTATTTAAAATGAACAACATGAATATGTGAGTATACTTTTTTCTTAACTTTTCAGTAATATATTTTATTTAAATAATTTTTATATGAAAATTCATTGAAAGATATTAAAATTAAATTTCGATACATTTTTTTCATTGGAAAGTAATATTTTTAATTTTTGGTAATCCTTTTTTGCATAATTTTTAAGTAGCATATAAAAATTCCCTGTTCCTCAATTCTTAATTTGTAATTTAATTTAATATTATAATGAAATATCCATTTCGTTTACTCGTTAAATAAGAAGTTTAATTATTCTAATCTATTGTAATTTAAAATTGTTCGGTAAATTTATTCGATTCTAAGCGTTTTATACGATTTAAGTAAGTTTCGAATGTCCTAGAAGAATATTCGAATATTATTTTAATATAAGTTAAATATTCATGTTTAAATTGTTAATATTTCTTACTTGTTTTCTGAAATATTTATTGGTTATGTTAAATGTTGAAATTAAGTAACATAATTAAAAAAGGTGTATCATTCTCGTGATGATCTTTTTTCTTAGGTAGTTCTAGAAAGACATGAAAAAAAACATAATTTTTCTGCTTTTTACACTTTGCTATTTTGAAATTTTGTGTGTATTAATGTAATTTATTTACTTTTTTGTAACATGTGGATATATTTTCTGAACAAAATGAAAAAGAAAATACTCTCAGTGGATTTCTTTATATTTCTTCTTGTTTAAACTTATTTTTATTATTTTTCAGCTTTTCTGTAATTTTAAATTTAGGTCAGGAAAACTATGTTTTGCAAATATTTCTTGACAATTATGTATAGAAAAATATTGCATTTCATTGCTTGCCATCAGTTAGTATTTTTAGTTAAAAATTAATATATTAGTTTTCTACAATGTTTAGGATTTTTAGCACATTTTTCATTTTCAGTAATTTTATTACCAAAAAGATTTCATAAAAAAATATGGTACTTACGTATTATCGCAACCAGGTTGGTGTGATTTGTAAGTTTGTGTGAGAAAGTATGAATAGAAATAAAATGTACATTTATTAATTACAGATAATTTTTAATGCAGTTTTTTATACTATTTCGTTTTAAAATATAAAATAGCAATTAAACCCTTCCGGTTTCGAATTTGAATAAGTTGCAGAATTGTTTTTTCGGCGGAAATATTTAGGCTATTGCTTTTAGCACTGATTGAAAACCGTCTTCGCCATAAAACAGCTTGAGTTTGGCGCCATATAAATTCGATAAGGTATGAGTCAAGATGATGACGGGCTGTTCAACTCTGTTTTTTGTTGCGCCATTTGGCTGAGCCCCATATGTGCTCTACATGTTGTGTGTGAACGCCCGTTTCGGGATCCGCAAAGTTATATTTGTAATTAACAGTTCCATGCAGAAATCCAGCATTTTCCAAGTGACTTGTCTTGTATCCTTTCCAGCAATCCGAATAAATAATGCTTCCTTCCTTGATATTTTCGCAAATTTTTTCCATGAGGGTAACGGCGCTTCAGTTAGGTACAGTAACCAAAAAAGTCTCTTTCGTTTCTCGGCAAATTCCGCCGAAAACCCATTGCTGTGGTAGTACACGCCCAGTGTTATTTTTTCTTTTTACAAATAAACTTTCGTCTATTTCCACAATAAGTCCTTTGCCGCCTATTTGTTTTCTTTCTTTTCCATCCATTTCAAGGGTACATATCTCCCGCATGTAATTGTTCCAATCTATAACAGTTTTGTCAGAAATTTCTATCTCTTCTACACAAAATTTAATTGAGGTTAACTCTTTACACCAACAATAAATGAAGCGCACCGCTGTCACAAATGAAATTCGGCTACCTTCAAACCAATTTCCGGTTCTCACACCCAAGTGTTGATTGCACTCTTCGACGTTACATTTGCAGATGATTTGCTTTCCAAAATACAGTTTCATTTCATGAGAGTTTTTACAAGTACGTTCGTTCGGTATAATTCCATATCCCTGTAACAATTCAACAGCATCTTTTTCACTCACAGGTAGATCCCAAATATCCTTAGTTAACGTATTTCACGGCATTCAATCTAACCAATAAGCAAAATAATTTCATTACGAAAAACCACGTATAATACGTAGGGTTGCCGTAAGTAGGATCGCCAAATTTGGCGATTTAGGCGAATTTTGGTCTGGTTGCGTTAATACGTAAGTACCAAAAATATTTTCAAGATTGAAGGAAATATTTGCAGGCAAATCTTAAAAGATTAGAATATTAAAAATAACTAATAATACAAAGTTTTGAGACGTTAAAACAAATAATATTTAGTCATTTCAAAACCGCAAAAATAAAGTACGCTTTTTACAGATTTGAGGCAAAAATTATCAAAAAATATGTTTTGTGTTATCAATTAAGTTTGGCGAAGGTAGCTGACATAGATAAAGAGAAATATGACATTTTCCACATATATTGCCTTGTATGAATATAACATAAATATGTATATTTGTTCTTACTAAGCGAAATTTGTTTGCTGAATGTATGAATGTATGCATGCATGTATGTAATATAAGTACGCACGTACATACTTGTATTTTATGATATTGTTTCTACATTTTCATTCCAATTATTCTTTTCTTTCTACAAATTCAATTCCAATTATTTATTAATTATATATTTTAATCATTTTTCAATGTACATATAATCATTTCATACAGTTTTATTAGTTACTAAAGATTTTTTTTAAACATGAATCAGAAAAGTTCATCTAAGTTCTGCAGTCAACTAAATATCCTAGTATTTTCAATAAATATCGTTGTTCTTTCTCAGATTACATAGATTAAAGTGAATCGAAGAAATATAATCCGGCTTTAGTGTAAATGTATTTAAAAAGGAAAAAGTCACACGTTTAAATTTATCGTCCAGTTCATCATCTGAAAACATAAGAGAAAAAATATAACCTCCCTTCTCAACTTATTCCAATTTCTCGGAGTGCTCAGAATCGAGTATATTTTTCAATGAATATTCCGATAGTACAAGTTGTCCTGAAAATGAATTTAATAAATCTGAGTTTGAAAATTGCTGTTATGATTCTAATATTCAGGATCTAATATCAGTCGAAGGTACTATCTCCATATTAAATTTCCTACGGGATTAGTTTTGAGGTGTAAGTTTTTGCCGAAAATTGCTTTGACAAATCTGCTTAAGTGCTTGCACTATTGGTTTCCTGAGCTTCCAACAAATGCAAGAACAGCGCTTAACACTGTACGTGAGATTAATTTAACCACCATAAGAGATGGATTATTTTATAATTTTATGCTTTCAGAAATAATTACATTTAAAATTAAATCTCTTAAATTGGAATCCATGAGAGAAATTAACTTAAATGTGAACATTTATGGCTTACCTTTACACAAAAGTACAAAAGATCAGTTTTGGCCAGTGTTAATAACTTTAAGAGAAGACCTTAGTAAGCAACAATTTATATTTGCAGTATTTCATGGAAGAAATAGACGCCTGTAAAAGATTTTCTTTGGCCTTTTATTATAGAATTTAATGAATTAGAACAAAATAGCTTTCAATTTAATGGTAAAATATTAAGGATTAATCTACATAGTTTTATTTGTGATGCTCTTATTCAAATGTATTAAAGAGCGTACGGGATATTATGGTTGTGATAAGTGTGTTCAACTGTCTATCGTGTCAATAAAGTGTTAACCTTTCCTGATATTGATGCTTTTGCAGAACAGATGATTCTTTTAGAATAAAACAACAGCCTGAACATATCATAAGAAAGAAACTCCTCTATTAAATTTAAATACAGATATTGAAATTGCTTTTTCTCATGATTGTATGCTCTTAGTTTTTCTTGGAGTAAGAAAAAACTTATGATTCATGACTGGGAAAATCGAATTCCAAAATTGGCAGGATCGGATCTCATGATATCATTAAATTAAATTCATACCTTGTTAATGCTCGTCAGTATTGGCCTTAGGAATTTAATAGGAATCCAAGAAGATTATTGGAAATAAATTTCGGAAGGTTACTGAGTTTTGACAATTTTTACTGTATTTCGGGGCAGTATATTTAAAATTCATATTAAAAAAGATATGTATAGGTCTTTATTATTATTTTATTGTGCCATTTCAATTTTATCATGCTCCTAAATATACAACACTTTTAATTATAAGTCTCAGGAATTTTTAACTGAATTCGTAATATGCATTCATAAATTCATTTAAGTACAAATGCAAAACGCTTCGGGCCACTTGAAATTTTCTCAGTGCTTTTGAAAATTATCTAGAGCTAAAGAGAATGTTATTGAAACCAAATCAGCCACAACAATTATGTTAGCGGGTACTAGAAAGAAATTTTTTTATTATCAATCCCAAATTTCTATTTCTATGTCCCAAAATAAGTTTTTAAATGATGGACCAATGGCAGAACTTAACGAAAGTAGTTAATGGCAGATTGTCTGCAAAAATATGCTGTTTTTTTTTTTTTTTTTTTTTTTTTTTAACAAGAAATAAAAAATAAATGAAATTTATGGTATATTTGATGAAAAATAATAAAATAATTGTTGCTTTAATTTTATACAGGAAACACAAGAAAATATTTTATTGATCAGGAATTCAAAACTGTAAAAGAGTTTTTCATTAAGTCTTGTAATTCCTCATTTTATTGTATGAAGTGAATAATTTGAATCATAAACTAAAGTCGTATGAAATTTCAGACATTAAGTACAAAATCATTTCATTAACTTACAAATGCTATGAACGTGATTCTGATTGGGAATAATATTTAAATGTGTGATAACAACAAGCTAAATGCGAAACAAAGCTAAAGCTATTTGATTATTTGGCGATAATTTTGCCGATTAAAAGAAGCATTACGATCACAAATCACCAAGGGCAAAAAACAACTGAATACAGAAAAATTTAATTTTGTCTCATTAAAAAAAAGTTACTACAATATTATAACTACGCAATTGATCCCCAATTCAACGATTGCTTAGAAAAGGTACCAATTTACTGGAATAAATACTTTCTGTCATTAACAAATTTAGTATGGAATTAACAGTAAAATATGCAGTATTGAAAATGCGTTTTTACAGATTGGGCTCCATGTACATGATAGGCCATATTTAAAGTTTTTGTGGTGATAATATGTGTAGAAAAAATGAACAATTAAGAATTTTTCAACATCGACAATAGTTTGTGGAATTTCTTCAAGTCCTTTGTTGTTAGCAGCTTCTTTAGAATTTTATTTGAATAAGGTTTCTACTGAATACAAAGAAATTGCTCAAACCTTTTTAAAGTCCTATTATGTAGATAATTGAGAAGAAGTGAATAAAATTTATAGGGTGAATAGTGAAAAGAATTAGTTAAATTTATTCAGGAAACCCCAGAAATTCTTAGTACACCAAAATTTAATTTACAAGGGGGAGGTCATAATTTTTTCGAACGAAGTGAATCTGACTTAACAGAAAACAAAATTGTTCTTATTTTAGGTTTAAAAGGGAGGAATAAAAATGAAATTTATCTTTTGATTTGCTAGATTTTGATCCCAATTTAGAGTAGCACACAAACACACACACAACTAGTTACTAAAATGATGAATTTTTCAACTGTTCAGAAAATGTTTGTTCCCATTGGATACATTTGTTTCATAACTTTAATACCAAAACTGAAATTACAGAAATACTAGCAAATGAAATTGTCTTGGGATACTGGTTTGCCACCTGGAAAACTTTTAAAGAGAAAACATCAGCTTAAAATTTTAAATAACATTTTAATACCTAGATGTTTATACATTAATGAAGGAAATCGAAATATAACACTCCAGGTCTTTTGCGATGCATCAGAAAATGCGTATGCTGAATGTATATTTTGAAGGAGCAAAAAGGTAAATTCTACAGATTGACAATTGATGCAAGGTAGGTAAGCTATATCAGTACCTAGGTTAGAGCTTCTAGTATGCAATATGGGAGCAAGATTTTGTCAATCTGTGAAAGAGAGCTTAAGACTACATAATATTGATCTGATTCCAGTAATGCCGTATACTGGATTAAAAAGAATGAAAATTTGGCTACTTTATTCTCAGTCTGGTCTGAAAGTTCGTGTTTTGAATGATCCAAATGATTGGCATGACATTTTTTAATTACTGAATAAAGTTGATATACCATTTCGAGGTGTAGCGTTGGCAAGCCTAAATGGTTGCTTGGAACCTTACTGGATAAGAAATCCCCCCGAATAATGGTCAAAATCTAACATTTTTCATGCTGAAGTGATTATCAAAGTGGAAAGAAAAAAAAACAGTTGTAAGTGTCACAAATGCAGAGAAAGAAGGGAAAAAAATTACAAACTTTTATTCTACTATCCGAAACTTCCTTGATTGTATAGTGAATTTATAGATTTTTTGATAATTGTAGCGTAAAAAAGATTATAAGAAATTTGGAATCATAACTGTGGGAAAAATATAGATCTGAGATTTCATTACTAAAGTTAATACAGAGAGAGTCTTTCACAGGACCACAAGATTAAAGACTTCAGAAATTTTAAATTTTATGGATGAAAGTAATTTTTTACGAATTAAATCAAAACTCACTTTGAAAGAAGATTTAGATAATTATAAATTTCATGTTATATTACTTTGTGAGTTTCCAGTGGTTTAAACACTGATTAAGATGGAAATACTTTTTTCTTGATCATGCAAATGTTCAGTTATGGAAAAGACCTATATCTGAGAGAAGAATTCTGGATATTGAAATATAAGAAAACCGTATGGAAGGTTATCAGGAATTGCATTATTTCCAGAAAATTTGATTCAAGCTCAACTTAAACTCCAGTAGTTCCATTACTAATAGACCGTCCTCTCTGTTTGAAATAATTAGAATTGACTTTGTCGGATTATAATCCAGCAAGGAAATCTTGGATTGCAATTTATTAATGCTGTATTTACAGCAATTCATCTGGAACTGAGCACTTTATTTTCCCCAAAAAATGTTTGCAGTAGTAATTTCGGAGATTAATTGCATAACCAGGAATTCCACTTAAATAACGAGATAGACTTTGTTGGAGCGAACAATCTTTTTAAAGGAATTAATTAGGATGCAGTAAAAAAATACAGCCTGGTCAACAAAATCAATTGTAAGTTTATTCCACCATCTGCACCATGGTGGGGTGGCTTCTAGGGATGCTTGATTGGAGTAATCAAAAGAATACTTCGGAAAGTTTTGGGGAAAACATCCCTCCACTTTGAAGAATTAAGCACTATTTTGCACCATCATCCAAATTACTAAAAACTTCTTACTCCCAATATGTTTCTGCAGGAAGTCAAAGAAACTGGTACACCTCATTTAGACATTGGATCGTAAGTCCTTAAATAAAGAGAATACCTATTTCCAGAGACCATGATAGGATCTTCTAAAACGTTTTCACTCAGAATACTTAGGACAATTCAGGTACTTTGAAAGAAAGAGTTGTGAAGTTCACACCCATTAAGATAGGAGATGTTGTTTTAATATCCAGTGAAAACATGAAATGGTGGTATTGGCCCTTAAGAAAAGTGATCGAAATTTTTTACGTCACCAGATGGGAATATTAGACTTGTAAAATTGAATACTAAAAATGGAATAGTTCATCGTCTCTAGTATATCCTCTAGAAGAGGGTAAGGATGAAAGTGTTCCAAAAAAGAAAATGAAGCGCCGGTTGTAAAGTTTACCTGTTTTAACACTAATTAAGTGCAATTAGTAAGGATTCTCTCGACAAGACAACTGATGAACGAACCTATCGATCAGGTAAAAGGTTAAAACACAAATAAAGACTTACTATATTGTAGAATTGAACTTTTCTTTACAGCAAGAACTCTATCTTTGGAATTTATATAATATCTTAAGAACTTTATTTCAGAACTTCAATTTAAGATTTAATATTAAGAAAAACTTTTGTATGTTTGTTTATTTTCACTGATAATTGAATTATTTTGATATTTTTTATTATTTTAAGTGTATTGATTTTATTTTTAAACTTGATAATTTGTGTTGTCATAAAGAGAATTTTTAAATTTGAATAATGTGTTTGAGTTTTCTTAAATTTAAACTCAAAGGCAGGAGGATGTTGGAAATCTCGGCGATCATCAAAAAATAATGCAATTCTCTTCACCAATTGAGAATTGATAACGTCATGTTGAAATCCCATGCTCCCACGTCAAATATAGTAAACAGAATGTACATATTTTTGATCCGTAAGGAATATGCATGTGTGCTCGCCGAAATTAAATCTTGTAAATATATCTGTCCTCCTCTAATGTTTCTTAATAATAAGTATATATATATATATATATATATATATATATATATATATATATATATATATATATATATATATATTGGAGAATTTTTCTTTAATCACTAACTATGTTGAATGTATATGAAATACTTTGGAATCTGAATCCCAGGAAGAATAAGGTAAGAGTAATTTTTCTAAGACAAATTGATTACTTTTGGTAAACAGTGTTATTACCAAAATTACTTTTTTTTTTACGTTTTCTTATTTGTAACTATTAATATTTAAAGGCTTATTATTTCCTTGTTCTCAAAAAAATTGCATTTATCTAAAAGTTTTTAATGTGTATTACTTTCTGTATAAAAACTTATAAAAGTACAAACTTAATGAAACTTATACGAAGCAAAATTTCTAAATGATAGGCTTCAAAATTTATAACTTAAATGTGCAGAAAAATATGAATTTTTATGATCATTTTCCAGTTTTTCTGATAATATTAAAAAAAATTGTTTAACAAAAATCTTTGAGTATTTATAATTTTCAAAGTCCATTTGATTCGAAGTGATCTGAATTTTGCAAATAAATAAAAAATAAGTAAGTCGAAAGAAAATAAATATCTTTGTCGGGGAAAGAGAAACTTGCAGTCAGAATTGCTTGTGGAAGTTCTGAAACAGTTCTTTTGGCAACTGTCGATGATACAATACAAAGTATCTTAAGTATACTAGCCATTTTATACTTTACCAAAGAAAGTTAATAATGTCCGTGTATTTTTTGTTTTAAGAAAATTAATTTCAATGAAATGCTGCTTTTAACTTAGATGCAAATTTAATGTGATGGACACATCAAACAAGCTATATATATATATATATATATTATATATATATATATATATATATATATATATATATATATATATATATATATATATATATATATATATATATATATATATATATATCGCCAAGCATATTCAACATATCATTATGACGTCACAAAAAATGGGTCGATTCACTTTAAATTTTAGTTTTCAGTCTAGTTGATCTTTATGTACAAAAACACTTGTAGAGAGACAAACAAACATTCTTTTCACCTTGAAAAGCAGATTTTAAAAATTTAAGAGAAAGAGAAACCTATCATACCTGTATTCTAAAAACTAATAAATGTTTAATGGGTAGCAAAAATCTATTAGACAACATTTTGCTTGCAACATATGGGTATTTATTTCTCTCAACAGAAAAACCACTAAAACGTTTAAAATTACTATTGTGTGAAAAGGTCAATATGTGAGCTTATACTTTCTCTACGAGTCTCCATTGGAGAGACACAGGGGATATCATGTAACTGTTGAGTGCGTATAAGCCATCTCAGTACGAAGGATCTTCGGCAAGCTTAGATAGAAATTACCTACCCGTCTTAAATGAAGGCAAGATTACACGATGGGAAAAGGTGTCGTTATTAGTTCTAATAACAGAAGAGGAAAAGATACAATCATTTCTATCAAGTTATTGCATAAAATATTTTTCAAATTTTTCTATTACTTCTAATTGGTTTTTGCATTTAAAGTTATGCGCGTATTAAGTAATAACAGTTAACAACTCTCAATGGAGTGGACATCGGAATATATTTAAACTGTTTACGATGCTCCAATTATTTTTATTTTATCCGTTAATTATCACCGGCCTAATCATAAAATATGGTTCTGGTCTTCGGTTTAAGAATTCCTTCATTTGAATGTCAAGTCGGACATTGATGTTTATCGTCTTTCAAGTTCAAATTTTAATTAGATTTCTGTCTACTTAGAGTGATCCGGAGTAGAAACTACTAATAGACCAACGTTAAAAAAAACAAGTCATACAGCTGTTTGATATCCCTTTAAAATTAAGTATCATATATCACTAATGAAAATATATTTCCTTCAATACTCTAAGTGTCACATAGTGAGTGTCAAACAGTCGTTTCAAATGGAGGCACGAGAACCAATCAAAAGATAGTAATATATACAACTTTCTGACGGTACATAATTAGTATTAAAGCATTTAAATTATATACCTAAATTGCTACTTTTTGTCCCTGTATTTAATAATACATTTTTTAAAAATCATTCCACTGCTTATTGTAGTTTTATTTTAAGGTTTAATAATCGATATTAATATATATAGTAAATATATCGATTCCTTGGTTATTTTAATTGAATTAAGAAAGCATAGCTTCAAATAGAACTCAGGAAAGTCTAAAAATTATTTGAACTCGTTTAGCTATTATTCTCACCTTCATTAAAACTAACTGATACGTTAATGTGAGGTATCCTTAGATTTTCGAACTAAACAAATTGCATTCCTGCAATTGACCTGCTATGGTATGGTATGAAAGATACAGAAAACTCAGTAATAGATTTTGAATCAATGGTCCTTATATTTAATAGCTTTTAAATTGGCTCAATGTGTATTTGTAGATGTTCGCGTCACTTACTTCGAAGCAGTAGGTCCCAGGCTGTAATCTTGGTTTGGATATGGATGTTCCTTTCTCTCTTTTTAGTTTGTCTTTATCCCTTCACTTTCGGGGTGGAGATGACATCACGTTCGCCCTTTACAGCGCTGAATAGGTATATCTTATCCTAAGGGCAGACTAATATTAGAAAAAAACTTTTGCCAACTGAAAATTCACTAAGAACTGATGTTCTTATAATTTTAAATAGTTATCAAATAACTAATACTCCTTCCTCTAATTTTACGCCACTGTAAAAGTTTTGTTACCACGGCATGTTACGCGAGCTCCAGCTGCCATTAACGAACACTACTGACCACACGATGAAAAATTTGACAGAATAAAGGAAATGGTATTATAAAACTGAAATATCAGAACAATGCTCTCGTCTTAATAATTCGAAGAATATGCTAACATTTTCCGGTAAAAATGAGTGACCACAATGAGTTTGAATGTCGATGCTAATTTTCCTTTAAGATGCGTAAAAAATTCATGCGCAATACAAAATTGCCAAACGCATATACATGTTGCAACGGTACCTGAAATCGAATCTTGTATTTTTTACATATTTTTTTAAGAGACCAATACTTTTTCCTTTGCTTCGGGTATATGAGCAATTGTTGCGGGCCTTAATACGTATCAATCGGCTGTAGGGATCAAGGGATGGGTACGTATATTAAGTGATTTGTTGAGAATGGAGGGCATTTCATAAATATGAACTGTGAATGCACATAACCTGACTATCACTCGTACCTTACTATTTGGACTTCGTAGTAGTGATTTCAGGTGCCCTAAACTCCCTATTTTTTACCTAGAAGTAAATAATTTCCCCATCGAGAACAACAGTTGTATAGCTTAAAAATTAATTCTTTGTAGAAAGGAAGAAAGTCATGTTTATATCAGCTTCTTCTCTCCTTATTGCGAAAGAAATGTCGAGAATATGTGGGAAATTTAAGAATATTCAGAAGATACAGTCATGTGATTTGCTAGTATAGGTTGTACATCGAATACTCAAGCAATCGAACTGGCAAAATCCGAGATTTTTGGGAAAATTTCGAAGTGACTGCCTCCATGCAACAAGGGTTTTTAGTATTAACAAGTCTTTTTTAAAATTTATTGCTTTACTCATTTGTTTATTTGTAATATATACTATTAAATTTTAATTTTATCATATTTCATACTATTTTTATTTACCAGAAATGTTTTTTAAAAACATTTTCATAACTTAAAATGAGTAAATTAAACACTAATAATGCTGACCATTTCGCTGGATTGTCATGATGCAAATAATTGGCTAATGCAGCAAAAATCTCTCATATTTTAATTTGATGAAAGAAATGCACTCAGAATATAAGGACTTCTTAAATTATAATCAGACAAATGAATTGTAAAAAATTTATTGGATAAGGTTACAAATTTAATTATAACAAGGAACATATTCATGTTTTCTTTAAAACCTCGTGAACGATTGGATGTGACTTTATGCTTTACTTTGCAACAATTATTTCTTCTAACTATGGTACAAATAATACAGAAAACGTGAGTCAATTATAAAAATTCTCCACAAATTATATTTGAAAGAAAAACTAATTTTTTAAAATCATTTATTGATTTATTAAACTATAGTTATTATAAATGATATAAAACTAAGTTGACTGAATAAATTAAATTAAAAATTTTCATATATTTTTTCTAAGAAAAGAATCGAATGATCGTGTTTTCACATCCGATGCAAATCAACTAAATATCTCTTGTTTATAGATGGCGCTCTCTGCACTGCGATGGGATTATTTCACTTATTTGTATTATTTGTGATATAGACATTTTAACAAATAAAACGAAAGTTTTAGTAATTATCATTTTCCAAAGTATCTAATAATATTTTACAATGCTGTGGGAAGAGAGACGCGACATCAGTAATGTACAGTTTCTTTCCTATAATTAGCCCTGCGTTGAAAGAAAAATCAAAGCTTGTTTAAATTTTCTTCAAATCCTCAAACTACCCTCCACACACTGTACGATTTTCCAGTGACAAAACGAAGAAGTGTATCGTGTTTGGCGGGCTTTAATAAATAATATGAAAGACAAAAAAAGTAAATATCAGTACCCTTAAATTGTTGTCCTATATTTTTTTTAATTGAATAAACTTGTATTTTCATTAAATTATCCCTATATTTTTTGCATATTTAATATTTTGTGTTCAGGGAAAATACCCTTTTTCAAATGGCAGAAATCCTTTTTAAAAATTTTCATATATTTTTTCTGTGTATTTTTTCTGTAAAATTTTCATATATTTTTTCATATACATTTTCATATGAGTTTTATTATAGTTCGATATATTGTTTTTTTTATTATATTTTGCTTGGTAGCAGTTAATCTTACTAATTACTAAATAATTTGTTCTATAGTAATTAGTGCGATTCGTTTTTAGCATAAAAATAAAAGGCTTCATTATTTTTAAATATTTAGTGAAATGTTGCCGTTTTTTAAAGAAACTTACTAAAACATTTGAATCTATTTATCTAAATGTTTTAAGTAATTTAACATGACACAACAAAACTTGAATAACAATTTTTATAAACCTTTTCTACTGCGTCGAGTGTTTAATGTTTTGAGAATTCTTTATATAATACTATATGAAAAATAATTTTTATTCTACCACTAAAACATTCAAAGAAGTTGTTTGACAAAAAATATTCTATTATTAAATATATACCAAGACAAGGATTAGTATTCATTCTTATATTATTGTTTATTAAAATATAATACTTAAACGTAAAACATTATAAACTTCATTGTCTCTATGCTGTGTGTATTAAATCAATCACAAATTTTAACACAGCTGGACGAATTTACTGATTATTTAACTTTTTAATTTTTGTATTCCTTACTGTATTTACATCCTTAGACACAATATTATTAGATCGTTTGTTACTTTTATAATTTTTTTCTTTTCATATCAAAATGGGATTTACATATTGGAATTTTTTACAAGACTAAAAGAATTCTCAGTGATGAAAAAAATATATTTGCGTAAAAAATATTTTTTACATATTGAATATATTTATTCTCCTTAACTCAAATTAATATTCTATTATTACGAAAGACTGGAGAGCGAGAGAACATACGAATCTCATTTACAAACACTAATAAGTTTAAAATCATTTTTAATAGGCATAACAACCTTTTCTTGAAATTCTGCAAAACTTTCCATGTTTCATGAAATTTTATAGTACTCTTTATATTTTTTTATTTCATCATCAATTCATGATAACTTTTCCTAAATTCTCGATGTTAGGATGATCTTGTGGTAACAGGAAGAAAGTGCTGTTATTCAGTGATTTATATTAATATCAGAACACCGATATATTCCTACAATGTTTGTAAGTTTCCTATCAGTTACCAAAATGTGTAAGATGTAGTTGAACAACTGAAGTAATTGAACTATAAAAGATTTCAGCAATGTACTTGAAACAACGTTATTTCAAATATTTTAAGATCCAATCTTCGGCTCACCTACACTGCTATGTATGTTTAATCAATGCAAAAGTCATATCAGCTGAATAAAAAGTAAAATGGCTTAACATAGGAAGAACTGCTACAAGGGCACAGTGACATAATTAATCAAATATTCATTTGTGTATATGAACTGAATGTGTTTTTAATTTTGGAATGAATATTTTTAAATAAGATTTATGTTAGCCTACTTAATAGTTATATTCTTTCAGTAAATTCATTCGGTTCATAAAGTTGGTACTAAAAAGGTTGTAATTATGAAATCAAAATTCAGCAGTTGTGTTGATTAAAATAATAATATTCCTAATTTTATGTTTGTTATATTACGGGAAATATTATACATTAACTTTTAATAGAAAAAATATCTTACATCTATTTATAGAAAACATTTTTCTTGTATTGAAGATAGAAAAATGTACTGGCAAGTTATTGTGAATAGATAATGAGATTATTTCGCAGCTTATGAAGTATGGAAATGAAAGTTCATTAAGTTTAAATTAATTAGCCTAATTACTCGAAAGGTTAATGTAGTTAAAGCCCAGAGCTCTTCGAAGTATAGGCTCCTGGGTTCGATCTCAGCCTTTGTTGAAGAATTGGAGATGGGTGTTAGAGTATTATTTTTTAATTTCTTGCGAAGTTGCAGTCAAAATGATAAACAGTTTCAAAATAAAAGACTTCAGTTTAAACGAATCAAAGAATTCAGTGCGCATATGCATCCCAATGTGATATAATCGATACACAAATATTGTATTCAATTTATAATTATTTAAACCTGTCAACAGTTAGTACTCGTTGTTACAGAGTTGACTGGTATGCAAGTAATTAGATGGAAGTGGAATTTGTAATTGGCTATTTTAGTTGTAAGCAATAAAAATTCTGTTGATCTCCTCACACAGGGTTCGCAAAACTCCCGTAAAAATTCTGTTGATCTCCTCACACAGGGTTCGCAAAACTCCCGTAAAAATTCAAGGATTATCAAAAGCTTATAAAGATGATGAATTACTATTGGAATTATATCTTACATTGATGCATTTATTTATTTTTTTAGAAAATATAACTTTTTTGAGTTTTTTTGTTTTAATACTTTAAACTTTTCAATATAATAGACTGAAAACTTAATTTAGTAGTTGTTCTTAATTTTACCAATGGAAAGGCAACACAATCAATAATAAATTGTATTCTTAACATCTTAATATCTAGTTCAGCTATAGTAATTTATAGGTAATCCTGTTTAATAGTATTTATATATATATTTGTGTGTGAAGTGAAGTAATCAGCAATCAAGATCGTCATGATGTGCAATAAGTCAGCCGATTTTAATTAATATATTTTTTTTCCACCTACAATTTATTCAGTATGAAAATTTAAATGCAAACATTTTTAGTTACAATATGCTTTCCCTCCTCCCTTGTTGAAAATTTCGTATAATTTGAGTAAATTGGGCTAAATTTGTTAATGAATGAAACAAAGTCTAAACTAAATTATATAATATGCCTGGTGGAAAGTGTCTTTTCAGTGACCAGTGGATTTTGAAAAAGACATACAAGCATTGGCTTTTGAAGAATTCAGAAAAAACACATGTCTGTTGTTAGTCCGAAAGACTTCTGTATACCAAATATGGGAATATCAGCAATCAAATACCGTATGAAAGGACGGGAAAACATTTAAATTTATTACAGCAAGTTGTATCTCCTAAAACATGTACCCATATAAAAGATTTTTTTCAGTGTTGCTGTTTGATGCTAAAGAATGTGAATGCAAAGCATGTTTTGAAGTTTTAGATTCATTTTTTCTTCAGAAGAAATTTGTGAGTATGGATATGAAATTGTATGGTTTTAACAGCATTTGAAAGTAAAGAGAAAAAAATTTAGAATTACTTTTATTAAAGAATAATTTAAAAACAAGTCACATTAGAAACTATCTAATAGTTGTATTTGATCTTAGTAAGTTCATATTTATACACTGCTGGACACCATAAATGCAAGAAACGAAGATCTGATGGAATCATGCAAATAACATGAAATTTACAACATGCATTAGCGGAAGTGAGATATGCAAATGATAATGATTTCAGTGCAGACGCACAAAACGCGTACTTGTGGTGCCACCTCAAAGCGCTATTTAAATTTTTATTTTATATTTACTAAATAGGAACAACATGCGGAATTCCTCTACAATCGTAGCAAATTTTTAATAAACCTTGGAAACTTTGGATGTTTCCAGCATCCAAATTTTGTGAAACAGCTTTTCTGTGAGGAAAATGATTAAAAAACACGCCGTTAGCAGAAAACGAATTTCTATCACGTGACATGAGATCTGACATCTCTTGACAGACTGACGGCGAGTAATGGAGGTTGTTAAGCCAAGTATGTAGACAATCCGATTCAATTATATTTGCTTATGATCGAAAGCCTGAGCAATTAAATACATAGAAAATGAGAAAAAGAAAGGTGTTTCTTCTAAATTATATGTTAGATTCGCAAAGTTTACTTGAAAAATGCAACCATCATGCAAAAGTAAGTACACTATATAACACTTACTCTGTGTTGCCAGGAAGTTTACGGGATGTTCGCTGTCAGCTAGCGACATCTATTTACAGTTTTGGATCCTACAACTCCACAAACTGCAGCCTGACCCATGTTTTTGACCTCATAAACAAAGATCAGATTCAGTTGACATCATCTGAAAATGAAACAAAAAAGAAAGAAAGAAAAACCACAGTTAAAAAACTGAAAGAAATAATAGGAAGCACCCAGTTCTAAGCAAGAATAGTCCAGGGATACATTAGTCAGCAGCTGTTTATAACCGGAGCCTTCATGATATCCAACTTTCTCCACCTGATTACGATTTTTACCCTTTTACTCAATGCCATAGATGCAGCAATTCTCTTATCCCCAAAACTCATGCAAACATAAACCAAAATGTGTCAAATGTGCCGGTCAGCATTTAACTAATGAAATGTGTTAAAACAAAAGAACCTCGTCCTAAATGCGCAAATTGAAATGGAAATTACACTGCTAATTATACAGGCTGGCCTAAAAATCTATTATGTGCTGACAACTTGAAGAAAAAAGAATTATAATTCTCTCAAAGAATCATCATAAATAAAACTGTAATTAATAAATCTTACTCAGATGCAATTAAAAACAAAAATTCTATCGATATATCTGAGGCAAAAACCGTCTTGGAAGAATTAAAAAATATGTTAATCTGGATTAAAAACTTTGGTCTAGTCGAATCCATCAATGCAATTAGATCTGGCCACATAGCCAAACTAGTCTCCACGCCTCAAACCCATAATGGATAAGAGCATCAGAAGTTTTCGACCATTATCCATATGCACTTGGAATACAAACGGAATACAAAACAATTTATGAATTCAACGATTTCAAAGTTGAAAACAATATAGATATTTACCTGGTCACTGAAACACACCTCACAGCAAACAAAATTATTAATTTATCTAACTATAATATTTACAGAAGCTATCGACTTCATGGCCTTGGAGGAGAAACTGTTATTTTTGTTAAAAATTCTCTTTCTTCAACCTTACATTCCATTTATAGCCCCTTAACTGTATTGAAATTACTACCATTATTTTAAGCCTTCATAACATTGACATAAAATTCTCTAGAGTATTTATAATTCACCTCAAGTTTGTCTTCCTATAAATAATTTAAAACAACCTTTTCAAGCTAATTATCCTATGATAATTAGAGGAGATTTCAACTCGAAGAATACAATTTGGGGACTAATAATAACAATGGCTATATACTTCACAGCTTTATTGAGGAACTAAAACAAAATATCAATGCACCTGGTTCTCCAAATTACTATCCTAATTTTATCAATAAGTGACCAGATATTCTGGACTTATTTATTACCAATTACAATATTAACCTTGCCGTAGATGTCCTGTCTGTACAGTAGATGTACAGTCTCTTTCGTCAGATCATGTGCCTGTAACTGCTGATGCGGGTTTCGAACATGCAGACTCTCTTCGGGAAATTCCCAAAACAGACTGGAATTTATTTTATAACATTCTCTTCACTTGTGTGTGCACGGAATATTATCATCAGCTTAACAATATAAATGACATAAATAATCATATGTTTAAATTCTTTAACGATATTCTAAATGCTTGCAATAGTTCCACCATTAACCAAATTTATAAATATTTATATGGCTTTACCTAAAGATATCAAGGACATTATTAAGAAACGCAACAAAATAAGGAAATATTATCAAAAAACATTAAATCCTACTTTCAAAATACTTATGAATCAACTAAACAGAGAAATTAAAGAAAAATGATCCAAATACAAACAAGCAAGCTGGGAAGACAAAATTTCAAATTTAAGCACACAAGATAACTCTCTTTGGTCCCTTACCAGAGCTCTTAAAAGAGATCGCATTTCTAATAAGCAATTCTTTTATCCCGTGCTTTTGTTTTTACAGATCATGAAAAATCTCAAATTTTCTCCGATACCATGGAAAAAGAATTTCAAGAATATGACTCTCCCT
Source organism: Latrodectus elegans (assembly GCA_030067965.1). NCBI lineage: Eukaryota > Metazoa > Arthropoda > Arachnida > Araneae > Theridiidae > Latrodectus > Latrodectus elegans. Next base: position 11,023,241 of record CM057811.1, on the reverse strand, counting down.
CAAACGTCGCATTTACCAATCAAGTTTTATATGATACAAATACTGTTTTGCAAAATTACCAAATTATACTCCTATAGAAAATACTACCAAAGAAGAAACTGTCAATATAAATTCTAATTTGAAAAATTGCAAAGCGCCATGGCATGACTGCATATCCAACTTTATGATTACTCATTTACCTGAAGATTACAACTCTCAAATGACTAATATTTTTAATGCCTGTCTAAATCATAATTATTTTTCAGATTATTGGAAAGAAGCGCAAATAATTTCATTTCCTAAACTTGCTAAAGATCCCATTAAACCAGAAAACCACCGTCCAATCAGTCTTCTTCTTACTATTTCTAAAATCTTCGAAAGAATTATCTACAATAGATTAATAAAACCATACATCTTCTTCCTATTCAGCGCAGTATGGTTTCAGGCAAGAATTCTCTACAACAAAGCAACTTATAAGAATCTGCGAATGCATTGGTTAAGGTTTTAAACTCAAAGAGCAATCATCATTTCTGATGTTAGATGTTGCCAAGGCCTTCGACAGGGTCTGGGACTTGTTTATTGATCAGGCGTCAAAGACATGTTTATAAATTATACCATCTTGGCATTGCTCACAATCTTGTTAATATTATTAATAGTTACCTCTTTAACAAAAATAATACCATTTCCACTACTAGGTCAATTAAGTCAGGAATACATCAAGGAAGCATTTTAGGACCTATCCTATACCTTTTTTACACTGCATATTTTCCTATCAAGGATGACGTTCATAGTCTAACTGCATTTTATGCAGAAGACAGGAATTGCTGTCAGATCTAAAAACCCTAATCTAGCTATTTCTAAACTTCAAGACAAAATTTTCGAAATAGAAGAATGGTGCACCAATTGGAAAGTGGCCAATAATGCGTCTAAATCAAAACTTTGAATTATTCGTAAGCATTCAAGGAAATATAAAATAAATAACCAACTTTACATTTTCATCCAGCAAATAGAAAACGTTAATAAAGCTAAATAATGTTAATAAGCTTGGTCTCTTAATCAACAATAAAAACTCACCTGGACTGAACACATTAAATCTAAAATCTCTGCTGCCTGGAATTGCTATCACAAAATCAAAAGTCTCATTAGCCCACATTCTAAATTATCACTGAAGTTCAAAAGACAACTTTATTTATCGATTATTCATCCTATAATTACATATGTTTCCCCTGCCTGGTGTTCTCTATCCAATAATGATGTTAAACTTTTAAATACTCTTCAAAATAAAATTCTTAGGAAAATTGTCGATTCTCTGTTCTATGTTCGAAATAAAATATATCAAACAAGACCTGCTAGATGAACTGGTGCAACATATTCACAAATTAACGATTAATTTCTACAAGCAAGCGACTAAGTGTACTGCTGGAAATTTCTCAAAACTATTTGACGCTCATATTCTTCCTGGGGTCATCCACTAACGCAATACTTTCTAAGGTTTTTGCCTAATTTCTTTATTTTCAAGTTCTTACCCACATTTCTAAGTTATGCATTTATTTTCTATCATTTCAAATGAATGAGTACATACCTTTGTGCAAGAATTCAGCTAATAATCTTAAAATGAAATGAAGTAGATGTAAAGAAAGAGAACTTGCCGTCAAACTGGTAGCCTTGTGTCTTCATTTCTTGCTGTACTTAGCTCTGTTTTTGCTTTTAGGGAGTATTTTGAAGCAGATATTCGTTGTTTCAATCATATGTTAACAATGTCAATCAAATCTTCTTTTTTTTTGTATATTTGTTAACAAGAATTTGTATTTCCGACGTGACTGTGAGTAGGAATAAGATGATCTCATGTAGTAATATCACATTTCAAATCCGTGAGAATAAACGATATCCACATATTATATAACTGAATTAAATATTGTTTCCATGGTATTGAAGAAATACTTAACCATTTATCACAAAAAAGTTATTCTATGCAATTTAAATCCAAATATCCTATATTATTAAAGCAAAGTTATTACTTGTGAGAAAATAATAACTGATTGAAAGGGAAAAAATGTATTTATTACTTCGTATTTATAATGAATTTAACAACTGACATAAAGTGAAAATAAATGCTCTTTCTTTAAAATTGATTTTACTTCCAAAAAATATATATGCTCACGAAACATTATTTTAATTCAAAGTACAATTATATATTCCCCTCATTAAATGTAAATATTTCTCGTATAAAATATTGAAGTATAATCTTTTAAAAAATGTAGTATTAAATATGAATAGTGATTTGCATAATGAATTTAATTTACAATAATTATAAACAGTATCAGCACAAATTAACTCAGATGGAATGATAAAAGTTTACCGGTTTTATATATTTACAAAATGAATGATATAAAAACAATGGCAATGAAGTTTATACTGAAACTAAGCATAAAACGATAATTAACAATTGTAATATATGACAGTCGCTTTTATTCTGAAATTTCACTGATTACTTTTATTGAAAAAAACTTACTTAAATTTTAAGTTATTGTTATTTATGACACTTGGACAAGGTAAACTTGTTAGTCGATTCTTATGAGAAATTTAGTCAGAGGTTCGTCTTTCGTGTAATCAGAGCACCTCGAAGGTGAAAGTACGACTTTGCTCTACCAATTAAGATGGTACTACCAGAGGATCCTCTCCCTCAATTTGACTTTGAGCTGGAGAGGAAGGAAATTTGCTCCAGACCATTACACTCATGATAAGTGTTCAATGACCGACGACATGACTTTCAATTCCACAGATTGAACAAGCACGTATATCGCATGTACTTGGTGGATCTTTGCCGGCATTGAGAAACGTGCGCAGTCATTCCAGACAGAAGACCGATGACAAAACTATTATTGGTAGAGCCCAACTTAGGACCAGTTACAGAGAAGCATGCTGGTGCAACAACAACGGCTCTAAGCAGTTGTATTAACCAAAATGCATAGGAGGTTTTCAACTATTCTATAGTCATTCTTAAAAACTATATGTGTGCAATTAACCCTATTTTCTTCTCAACATGAAAATTAATGGAATGTTTTAATAATATATACAATACTAAATATTTCTTAAATATTTTTAAAGTACTGAGAAAAATTTGAAGCCTGAAAATTCCCTAAGAAAAGGAAAGCGTTGCATAAATTTTTGTACCTTTTTTTGGGCACTCCATGCTAATTTTTAATCTACATATAATTGAAAAGTTTATTTTAAACGTTATTCTATGACAAATTTAAATAACAAAATTCATTTACTACTTCAAGAATCTGCCTATATAAATTGACATTTTTAATTAATTTAAATATTGTATTTAAAATAACGAAATATGCATTATTATATTACTAAGAAACTATGATATCTATACAATAATACTTCATATATCTTATACAGTCAAATAAAAATCACACAACTTCAAAAAAATATTTTCAAGATTATATCATCAATATGTGTGTAGAACAATTTATTATATTCTAATGTTTTTCTGTTTATAAATCATTAAAATTAATTGTTTTCAGTATAGTTTTAGAAAAACTAATTTTTATTTAGATATTAATTTATTTTCATCTAAATAAAAATTAGTTATACTTGTTAATACTTGTTTACCATTTAATCAATATGTTTTGCTTTAAATTTGATTTATTATAATGATGCATTATTATTAAAATTATTCAATATTCTCATTTGGCATCATTCTATTTAGGTTATCATAAATATATACTTTTTTAAAAATTTACTATTATTAAAATATGTTTTGCTTACCATATTTGAGTTAAAAATAATTCTAATGGTTTATTTCATTTATTTATATATTTCATTAAAAATTAAATATTTTTTAATAAAAACATTTCAAATAACTGCGGCAATGAACAGTGACACGTGATAATACTTTTTAATTTAATAGCACATAGTTAGAGATAAACAGGGCTGCCTTCACTTTTTCACCTTCCTGATCCATAGCCATAACCAGAATCTAAAGCTGTCAAGATCCCTTCCTACTTAAATTCTACCAGACGTTTCTCTTTGGCTTAGGTTTAATTTTGAAGATCAATCATGAAAAATTGTAGGATTAGTAAGGATAATCGAAAATGCCCATTGATTCATTTGGGAAGAAGAATATTCTATTTAATGCGCCATGTACTCCATACAAACTTTTTCTTCTAAATTTTTCAGGAATATCCACTGGGGATATGTGAAATATAATGCGTATTAAACTTGTTCCCGCTTCTGCTTGGCTAAAAATTTGTAGTGATACGAGACTCGTTTAGATAAGTAGTTTCAATGAGGTTTTCGGTAAATCTGCTGTTTTATTTTTACATCTAAACACAGCATTTGTTAGACACGGAATGGCATCTTCACTACATTAGCAAAATCGACTGTTTTCTCTCTCCCACCATTTAATTATTGTTTGTTTTCGTGATTCGGCAGCCATTTCTAATTGCTTCTTAGTTGCTTAAGGTTTTTTCACAATTATCTCTATTTCTGTTTTATTTCATGTATTTCAAATTTGTTTTAAAAAATAATTTAAGTAATAGTCATGTGCATGCAAGATGTTTCAAAATATGAAAATTTGTTGTGGAAAACAAAAGAATTAAATGCTTTTAATCTTTTTATTTAGTCTTCATTGGCACCAAAATGTTTGCTTTACAACAGAACTTTTGTCACTTCAATTTTAAAAGATGCCATCGGCCAATATTGTTCTTCTATTTTGTTACTAGTTTTCTCATCTATTTAAAATTTGATATATTTTTTTCTAATTTTTGACGTAGTACCCCTATATATTTTCGCTTACTCCTTACATACAATTCCATTTCGAGTACATTTACAAATATTCGATTGGGAGATTTAATTTATATTTTTCGTTGAAAAAAATATCCTCATTTCAAGATAAGTTTAAAATATCAATTTTTTTAAATGTCTAAATTTTAAAAAAATAGAATCTTGCCGTGGCACGCATTTCGTCCAATAGATTCCGAAACCGATAGTGTTTATAATTATCTTAGTTTAACTATTTTTGGCATACTTTTTCAGTCATCGTTGCTTAAATTTGGCATCTTATCACATGTGCCGTGAAAATCAAATAAGTGAAATTCTAAAGGCATAGTAATTTTAATCTTTTCAAAACTGGCATTCTTGCCATATTCTTGTTTGCAAGAGAGTAAACCCAGAAAGAAGCTCCCCCCCATAGTTGTGCATAAAGAAATCAGACATCCTGGACAGCTTCCTTCTGAGCATAATGTTCCCGATTCTATCTCGGCTACAGTTGAGCATTTTGTGAGGAATGTTGTCCTATATTCGCATCTGTCGAGGTGGTACCAAGATATTTTCTGAGTTTATCCCATGAGACACATAGTTACGGACTATTACCTATGAAAATTCTTCACAGAAAGTAATTTTAGTGTTGAATATTGAAATATCTATAAAAAGGCTTTCGGCCTTCAATACGTGATGCCAAAAGTGCTTTACAATAGCTAAGGAAGGAAAACAGGTGACAGTTCTTGAGTTTAAAATTCTTGGTGCATGTCTTTGTGAATGGAACTTGGAATTTTTCCAGATTTACACCCTTTCGATACTTCGATATGATCCTCTACTAATGAAAAATCCTTACTGAAAGCAATTTGTGCGATAATTATAAAAGATTTTGAAAATAGCCTTCGGCCATGAAACTGTCCTTAGGTGGTCAATTATATTATAACAGAGTCTTTGTGTGTGAGGCAATTAGATCACCCATTTCACAATTCCAAAGCCTAATAATAAACTGCCTATTCATAAATAACTTTTTTAGCTAAATGTGTGCACTATGCATAGATTTAAAAATAAGTATTTTAAGAATCTGATCAATTACTATAGAAAGTTTCAATATTATATATATATATATATATATATATATATATATATATATATATATATATATATATATATATATATATATATATATATATATATATATATATATATATATATATATATATATATATATATAATGGCAGTTAAAAATTTCTCATTACTTGTATTTTTAAATAAGGCAAAACATAACGTAGTTTTAAGATAATGCTTATAAATCGATTATAAATGTGCTTATTGCTCACATAATTCTTATTGTATGTTTGTTACCTTGAATCAAAATTGTTTATAATTATAATGAAACTAAATTTAACAATATTAATGCATAGCTGTCAACGCTACTGATTTTATCGGGAATCTCTTGATATTTCATTCTGTCAAACGATTTCCCGATAATGTATGAAAATCTACTGGATTTTGGCAATTTCAGTGAAAAACTTAAAAACAGCCGAAATTTTTCCCGAAAAAAAGTCTGTTAAGTTTTTTAATAGCTTAAACAGTTAATGAAGAAAATTTTGCATTAGTTAATAAGTTTAGAAAGCTTAATTTATAGCTAAATATTTTCAAAATGAGAAATGTTTTGAACAAGACTTCAGTAATTTATCAGTCAGTGAAAAAAACATAGTGCCATGAGTTATTCGTATTCGAAATGTATTATGTTTTCTAAGGACTAAGTATTTGATAACTTCTATATTCTTGTATAGAAGTGTTTCACACTGAATCAAATGTATTTAGTAAGGTATTTTATGTTTTATGTAATTTTATAAGTTTAATATTTATAAATCGCTCAAGTGTAGTAAAAATTGTCCTATAAATAAGTATTGAGAAGTATAAGTTGATATATATATATATTGCATGCAGTACATTGTTTTATTTTTCATAGGCCCTTTATGAGGTTGATGAATATTTTATTAAAATATTAAGTTGAACACAAAAAAAAAAATATGTTTAACATAAATTATTCTCAGAAAATATAATCTAAAGAGTAAAATTGTCTTTTTACGGTACTACAGTTTTAAACATTCTGTTTCAAGCAAAAATGTTGCCAGTAGTGTCTCCTGATTTGTTTCCTCACAATCAATAGAATCTTCTGATTTTTTTTCTCTAAGGTTGGCAGGTATGTTAATGAAAAGCCATATCAAAAAATAATTATAAACACTAATCACACTGAACGAGAACAAAGAAAATAATTGATTCAGAAAGATAAATCCCTTTAAATGATGCTATGATTTAGCATGCCGTGGTTTTTGTTTCTATTTTACTATGCTAAATTATAATTTATTTGTTTAACCATAGCAGAATGGTTATGATTTAGCATGCCATATTTTTATTAGTTTCATTTCATTGCTTTTTTCACCCCAAGTCTAGCTTCACAACTCTTTTCCAAACACCTAATCTTCCTTGGCCCACTTATCTTACCGCTTTTACTGCTCTTATATTCTATGTCAACAACTTGGAGTGTGGTTTTGTCTTCGATGATCTATCTACCTGCTATCTCCGACAATATGGACTTGAGACATCAAACGCCTCTTTTCAAATCTTTTTCAATGATTTACGGGGAATGCTTATTCTTGAGTTATTTTTTCTGCAATTTTATATTCTCCTTAGTTGGACAGTAAGTTTACTTACACTCTTTGAAAGCCTTAAATATGTGGTGATTATTGCTGGACATGAAGGAATGCATGACATTAAAACATTTATGAAAGCGCAAAATTTGTTAAATAAAAAGATGTCTCTCCTCAAACCCTAAAAAAGATTATATGAATTAATATTCAAAATCTTGTTCTTTTGATTAGGAGGATTTAGATTTGATCCAGTAACTTCTAAACAGCAAGAAATATTTTTTTTCCAAACAGTTCATTGAACAATAAAGTTATAAGACAGTGTAATTCTTTTTAATACTAGACATTTTTTTCATCTGGAAATACTTTTCGGAGACACATCACGTGAAACAAGTGCAAAATTTAGGGAAACAACCAATCATCCATGTCAGCAAATGTCCTGAAAAAGAAGACAAACACACACAATCCATCTGCTATTTTTAAATAATTGTTGCGGTCGAACCTGAAACCTTCCACTCATAAGAGTGATTGTTGTTTACTAAATCCAATAAGATAATAGGTCTACTTGTGATTTAAGCCTATTTTTCTATTACAGTGGAACGAGAAGGAAGATGCTTGGAGTGTATCTATGGTTAGCAAGCATATGCCGTTCCTCCTCAATTGGCTTGTAAAAAATGAAAAAGGTGTTTGATGATGGAGTACGTTAACTTGATAACGAACGAAATTTAGGCTTCTTTGCTTCCTAACATTTTTTTTTCAAAAAAGAATATATGTTTTAGTAACCTTTAAGTGTATTCTAGCAATTTCATAATTATTTTTACAATTTATATGCAGCAAATATTTCTATGTGTCTTTTTCTTTGTATAGTTTACTTTTTATCTGAAAAAAAAATTTAGATTACTACTTTTAATAAAAAACATGTATTAAACTTACTTAATTAGATGTAGAAATATCGTAATTTTTGAATTGCAAAATATACCCCAGTTATTTTTATGTCATATATGCAAGTTAATTTCTAAATATATATAACGAAGCTTTTCACAGATATTTCGTTAGGAAAATAGTCATTTTATATTAAACTTATAAAATTTAATTCTTGATAGAAAATGCTAATCTATCCAAATTAAATTTCCTAAGAAATTATATTGGTAAAAAAAAAAAAGAATATTTTTATAAATTTTACGGTCTACTCAAATAACATTACTTTTATATAATTTCAATATCAGCTCTTAAAAATGGGGTAAATACACAATCTTTTAAGTTAGACTTTTTTATTCTTTAGGAATTAAAAAAAGTAAAGTATGCAGAAAAACTGTATTCAAGTAATTCTAAAAGAATAATAATTTTCTAAAAGAAATTTTTCTTTATTTTGAAGAACTGAGTGACGAACAACACCGCCCGTGAATTGTAAAGCAAATATTCTTCCATATGACAGAAACTCACTTTCTATTCTTTATTGTTCGCTTTTAAACGCTACGTTCGAACAAAGGTATCGCACCGCCAAAACGAAATTCTCTCGCTGGGAAAGCGAGAGTAAATTCGAAATCTATTACAAATCAGTGTAGAAATATTTTTTCAAGCAAGAAAAGTAGATTTTAAAAGCATATAATCTATTTTAAACATAAAAGAACTTTTTATGCGGTACACTGGATACTATATGAAATGGAACTTCGACTAATATCATGTTTAAGAGAAGAAGACAATATCTTAAAGTATCGAATGAAATGAGATTACACGACGTTTAAGCGAAATTTAAAGACAAAGAGAAAAAAATAAACGACAAAACACTTTTAACATTCTGTCAACGCATGAAGTATTTAAAAAAAATAAAATAAAAAACAAGAAAAAGTATTAAGGAAACGATATTTCAAAGTCAAAGGGGCAAAATTTTTGGACTTTTAAATAAAAGAATCAAAAGAATTTTCCCCTTACCCGCATGAAACAAACAAAGAGATTCAGCAACGTAGGGAATGCAGTTTTGATTTATGTTGCAACCAACACGTTGATAAGTGAGAGGGGAAAGAATTGAAAATTATTGAATATATTCTTTTTGAAACTTTTTTCTCGTATGGAAAAAAAACAGCAATTATAAGAGATACTTTTCTCTAATAGCGTATTACTTATATGTTGTCAAGTATTTTAGATAAAAAAAATATTGCCAACAAATGCTGTATTTTATCATTTTGACACTTATGAGGCGGTTTTTATGTACAAAAGAAAAGTAAGACTGTAGCAGCATTTCTCGTAAAAATGCAAAATATATTCTCGTAATTTTAAGAGGAATTTGCTAATTTAGACTTGTAAGTTGTGTTCAGGCTAAAAATGTGATAAAAAAAATAACGACTCTTTAGGATGGCAATTAGAATTCTGGGAAAGAAATTCCATATGAAGTAGAATTTCCCATTCCATTTTATATTTTAAATATTTTGAGCATTTCAAAATCTTTCAATAAAAATAAATGTGAAATAAAATATTTGAATTTCTCTTTTATTACAAAATAATCCATCAAATTAATTTTGTTTTTAATGATTCTATTTGTGATTTTTTACCATTAAAGTTCAAATTTCAATGAAATAATTTATCTTATGTCATTTTAAATATATTTATTCTGAAATTCAGTATTCACTTACCGACTCTAACCATATTTCAGACATTTTTCTTTTATTAATCTGATTAATATTTCATAAATTTTAACATTTTTCGGGAAATGTAATGTTTGAGAAAAATATAAATTATATTCCTATAATGGTGACTAAATTTGTTTTCAGTGAAAATAAGATTTGTAGTTTTTGCTTTTGATTTTTCAACAAAACCTAAAACTCCCTATCTGTCTTTATTAAAGAGTTTAATAATTTTAATGGAAATTTGTTTTACTGTATGCTAAATTCAAGGAACGCAATTTTTTTTTTGTTTTAATTGAAATATATTTCTGTAACATAACTAAAAGAGAAAAAATATTTTTACCATTCAAAATGACTTTTTTTTATGAAAATTATTGTTGTTTAATTTTAAATAAATACAAACAAAACATTAAAAACATACAAGAAAGGAAATGTCATTTTTGATACAACTCTAAAACAAACATTATATTTTTAATTATTTAGACAAAAAATACATTTTCCATCTATATGAGGCAACATATATGGGTGTAAAAATAAAGGTAATTATGATAATTATAATATATTATTAACCCTGTCTCTCTTTGGTGTGGTCAATTGATCAAAATTCTGATTTTAAGCGTTAGTCTTCGGAATCGTAAGCTGGAACCCCATAGATGATGGCATTATAAATTGGAACATGAAAGTTGAGAAAGAGGTCATTCTTGCTAACGGAAGGCAGTAGGTTCCATACCAACACAACAAAATGATCTATTGTTTTCGTTAAAGACTATTAGCACGTTGAATGGGCTTTAATCACAATGTCATGCAAGTGAACATATACTTCAGAGTACGGTGAGCTAGGTCCGGGTGATACTTTCAAATTACTAGGATTCACCTAGTATTATGATTACCCATTAGGTGCCCCACAATGTGACATGCCAAATAGTGGGAACCAATTGCATCATAGTCATATGTCCAGTATTTGAGATAAATTCAATTATGAGAATCTATAAAAATATTTTTAAGCTGAATATGAGGGCTAATGGTGTACATTGCAGGACAATACTGTCCGGAGCGAAAGTTTCTGGATTCAATCTCAGCCACAGTTGCTCAGTGGGAAATGCTTTGACACCTCTAAGTAAACAGTCAAACAACTAAAGGCCGTTACAAGACATTTTAATACTCTCCGTGTAAGTTAAGGACTTTTCATCGACAGTTGGGCAAATTCATATTGACACAAGGTTAGGAAATTCGGAAAACTCCCAAGGACGCGCACTCTGACAAGTATACATGTAGAAAAAAGAAATGCAATATTATTTCCCGTTGTTCAACAATGGCTGAGATCAAACTCGGATCTTTATGCTCAAGAGCACTGCCCATCGTTACACCACGGGGAGGGGGGGACAAAGGTAGATAGATGCTTTACTTTCTTCTGACTGCACGTCTTCTGGGTATTTAGATTTCTTAAGAGTTTCCTACGATTTTTTACTTTAGCTACTCGTGAATACAACAAGTTATTAACAAAAGTTCCTCTTAAAAATAGTTTATGACGAGGACATTAAATTGCCCTAAAACAAACTTAAGCCATGGCTGTCCAATACTGAAAGCGAAATTTATTTATTTATTATTATTTTACTGTATTAGAAGTAAATAATGTTGATTACACATTAGACAGAGTAAAAAGTGTTTCCATATTTTGATATTTTGCTTATCTATAAAAATATATGTATGCCAATTGCATTTTCTGTGCAAAATACAAATTATATAGTTCATATTCTATTTTTGTATGATCAATTGGGGGAATTTTCAAGTATATGATGATTGCATTTTACTGAAATGGCCTATAATAAAAGAAACAAATCATAAGAATTATGTATACACTCTAGAATAGATGGATATTTCGCAAGAATACTTCTTGAGAATATAATTGTAACAAGAGAACGTAATGAAAATAAAGAAAATTCTGGTTTTATGGATGGTGCATCCATATAAATTCTAGTTAAAATGCTTAAAGGTAAAGAATACAGATTTTGAAAACAAATATAGACCCAAACAGTAATTTGTTGACCTATTCTCTCAAATTATTTGCATGTCTTATTACTACTGAAAGATGACTGATTCTAATATCAACTTAAGTTTGGAAAGTAAAGCTGTTATAAAATGCCCTATCATTTAATCCCATCAACCTGGTAATATATGCATAAAACAGAAATTTACAGTGAAAGCTTGTCAATTTCAAAGACATTATTAAACATGTTATCCGTATTCTTTTCAAAACTATAAAGGAATTCCTTAAGATTCAAAAGTGTACAAACATGTTAGAAGACACTGCACACGAAAATAATGCATTAATTTTAATGATACAATCAAATAAAGCCATTAGTCATTAAAATATAAAACTGCAAGAGTAAACTTAAAATGGTGCATTTTTTTGTCTTGTGTCAGCTAGGCTGACAATATGGAATGCGCTGCTCCACTTTTACATACTGAACCATATTTGGTGTGGAGTCCGACTGCTTCAGTAAACACATGCCATAAGGACCCGTTTATAGGGTAGGCAACCATTCACACCTCATTCATATTCAGAAAGAACAAAGACAGGATAGATAGACAGAGAAGGTACATCCATGTTCTTACCGGGATTCAAACCCAGGACCTCCCTATCTGCAATCAGGCACTCTGACCACTTGACAGGGCGGTCAGCCAAAATGATGCATTCAAACGTTTATAAACTGAGAAAAATATCAAAATCAAATACTAGGAAAAATATGTTGAAGGTATATCTATATCTATCTATATATATATATATATATATATATATATATATATATATATATATATATATATATATATATATATATATATATATATATACTAAAATTTATCTGTTCTAGAAAAAAGGACAATTTTTTTCGTATTATCATACATTAAAATAAATATATCTTATAATATAAAATATTAGAAATTAATTTTAAAATGTCACTTCAAACAAAAGTGGAAATTTCTGTCGATAAATCTGTCAAAAAGATAAATTTTAGGCAATTTGGTCCTTCGTATTTCCGTCAAAAATGTTTGAATGTTCATGAAGAAGGAGCTTTTAAATCAAATAAACCGGATAGCATAGTGTCGATTGAAAGACCTGAAGTTAATACTTAATTTTCTATCAATAATGATTAAAAAGGACAAGAAATATTTCAACGGATAGCAATAAGTTACAACCAAATAATTTCAATCAATTATAAATAACTCTTGTCTGACTTGTATTTTGTAGATAACTGACGTCAACATATAAATTTTTGCGTCATTTTAGTTAAAAGTTGTTTTCCGATTTCAAATGAAGTCAAATTGCCCATCAAATTAAGAATTATTTGCGAGATTGTTAAAATTGTAAACATGGAAAATCAATGAAGTTCGAAGAATGTGCTCTCTCCCTCTTTCATTCTCTGTACGCATCATAAAATCCAGTAACATGTTTATCGATTGAGGGGCTTAGTATTTTTCAGTGAATCGGTGTACATATTCTGATAAAATTTCCAATTTAATTAATTGCAAAGGAATTCATGAATTTTGTTTTTCAGAAAACCTTAATAAAACAATGCATGAAAAAGTTTTATTACTTCAAGAGTAAGTAAAAAAGTTTTATTACTTCACTTCACTTCCCAGTACAAAAGTTTTATTGCTTCACTTTCAAGATAAAATTTAGTCAGTGAATAATGCTATCACTCTAACGTATTTACGCAGTGCATTTCCTATTGAAATCAAACATTTATGTAGTGTTGTTGTTGTTAATAAATAAATTAAATAACATAAAATTATTCCTAAAAAAATTTATAAAATGTGTTCATTTTAATGCTACGCACTTCAAACACCATTTCGCAAATTTCAACTCTTCAAATTTTTTCAGTTTAATATGTTTGTCCATTTAAAACTTACATGAGAAGAAAAAATTGATTTTAAAAAGTCTAAAGAACAAAAATAATGTCATTTTAGTAAATGTTTTCTTATTTCAATGATATTTTTTGGTTGATCATTGCTGTTATTCCAACATCATACTTCTTTGTACAACCTTAGGCTGCGCTCTACCGGCTATTGGAATAGGAATCTTTATAATAAGAAGCAAGGATGAAGAAGAAGACCCCTAATACTGGACCTGACAACTTAGAGCTATCATTTCACTTGGAGGACATTGCAACCACGAGCTATATGACGTGGCGCAGCAGCCTTTAGTTAAGATCCTTAGTTAGACAAAGATTCGACCTTTTTACCTTCTGATAATCAGAATGACGCCCGGAATAATCAGGTCACTGCGGCTACAGATCTTGGTTGTTCCAGACACCACATTAAAAATAATATTATGGCTTACAAATAGTGCTCATCACCTTTAAGTGATGACGATTTTTCTTCAAACCAGAAACTTATATTGTTTGTGCTCCTAAAATTATGCCCACAATTCCTTTTATATAAATTTGTACATAACGTGGGAATATTTGAAGCAATCAGGAATTAGTTGAAAATATAGGTGTACATACCAGACAACATAGTTATACCAGACAACTGCATAAGAAAGAAGAAATATATATATATATATATATATATATATATATATATATATATATATATATATATATATATATATATATATAAAATGAACTCTCTCTTTTCTCAAAATTTGAGCTACCCTAAGTTCTTGCTATATATTTTTGGCTACCAATTTTAACCGAATAAAGACAAAAACCATAACCAACCACCCAAACACTTCGTAAATTGAAAACATGATCAAGTCATGACATCGAAACCTGAGATAGCATACTGCTCATCGGACGAGGTTCTTGCTATATATTTTTGGCTACCAATTTTAACCGAATAAAGACAAAAACCATAACCAACCACCCAAACACTTCGTAAATTGAAAACATGATCAAGTCATGACATCGAAACCTGAGATAGCATACTGCTCATCGGACGAGGTCCCAATGAATATCATGTAAGACACGCATAGATAGTTTAAATATTGTAGTTTATAAATAAAACTTACGAAGTATACTATATATCAGCGGTGATTAAATTTTTTGATAGTCTCTGAGCCACTTTTCAAAATTTGAAATTTTTCGCAAGCCGAAATTCGTATTTAAAAGATTGGTGTTCGATAAAAGACATGCAAATAAGATATTAAAACGTTTTTTTACAGAACTTATATTTATTGAAAATATATAAATAAAAGTACAACACATGTGTTTTGAATTTGAATCTTAAAATTTAATTACATATTTTTTACTTATCTTGATAATTGCTTTAAATTTGGTGAAAAATGGGTGACAGCACTTCTCAATAGCTCTTTGACATGTTGGCTGTTTAATACTAAATGGTGTTTCGATTTCATGAAATTTAAATACGAATAAAATGATTCCCATTACTACAGTGTCCCAAATATTGAAACAATTCGACAAACAGAGTTTTTTACTTCAGGATACGCGAACTCTGACACAAATTTCCAGAATTTATTAATCGGTTTTCGACCTATATTTTAATTGTTAAGCTTGTGATTCTTCTCTCAACAAGTATATGAAAAAACTCAATTAGTATACATATAAAAAAGACAAAAGGAATATTGAGGGAATTCCAAAATAGGTTACGTAATGTATTTTAAATCGTATCTTGAATTTTTTCTGAATCAATTTGAAATTTACAAAATTCAAGGGGAGTTTTCCATTTCCAATAAAATTATGAACCAAAAAATATGAGGATTAAAAAATTAGAAATAATTGAGAAGAAAGGGAATTCAAGTAAATTTATCGACAGCCACTAAAAATCTTTAAAAAAGCCGCAGGTTGGCCAGCCTAAATATATATATATATATATATATATATATATACACTACTGGCCATTAAAATTGCTGCACCAGGAAGAAATGCAAATAACAAACAAAATGATATTTGTTGGACAAATATATTATACTAGAAATAACAAGTGATTAAATTTTAAAAAACTTTGGCTGTATATATATATATAGATCCTGAGAAATCAGTACCCAGAACAACCACCTCTGGCAGTAATAACAGCAGTTATACGCCTGGGCATTCAGTCAAACGGAGATTCGATTGCATGTACAGGTACAGATGCCCATGTAGCTTCAACACGATGCCACAGTTCATCAACCGTAGTGACTGGCGTTTGGTGACGAGCCAGTCGCTCGGCAAGCATTGACCAGGCGTTTTCTATTGGTGAATGATCTGGTGAACGTGCTGGCCAGGGCAACAGCTGAACATGTTCCGTATCAAGGAAGGTCCGTACAATACCGGCAACATACGGTCGGGCATTATCCTGCTGAAATGTAGGGTTTCGCAGGGCTCAAATAAAGGGTAGAGCCACGGGTCGTAACACACCAGAAATGTAATGTGCACTGTTCAAAGCACCGTCAATGCGAACAAGAGGTGACCGAGACGTGTATCCAATGGCACCCCATACCATCACGCCAGGTGATGGGCCAGTATGGCGATGATGAATGCACGCTGCCAGTGTGCGTTCACCACGATGCCGCCAAACACGGATGCGACCATCATGATGCTGTACACAGCACCTGGATTCATCTGAAAAGATGACGTCTCGCCATTCGTGCGCCCAGGTTCGTCGTTAATCACACCATTAAAGGCGCTCTTGTCTATGACGCAACGTCAAGGGAAGCCGCAGCCATAGTCTCCGAGCTGAGAGTCCATGTTGCTGCAAACGTCATCGAACTGTTCGTGCAGACACTTGTTGTCTTCCAAACGACCCCATTTCTTGACTCACGGCTCGTGACGTGGTTGCACGATCCATCACCGCCATGCGGATAATATGACTGTCTTCTCGGCTGCTAGTGATAGATGGCCGTTGAGCTCCCGCATGGCGTTCCGTATTACCGGCCTGAACCCATGGATTCCATAATCTGCTAACAGTCATTGGATCTCGACCGACACGAGTAGCAGTACTGTGATAAGATAAACCGCAATCCCTGTACGCTACAATTCCACCTTTATCAAAGTCAGAAACGTGCTGGTACGCATTTCTCCTTCTTATACGAGGCATCACAACAACTTTTCACCAGGCAACAACGTTCAAATGCAATTTGTGTATGAGGAACCGTTGAACAATTTCCTCATTTAAACACAATGTAGGTGCCGCTACTAGCGCCTGCTTTGTCTGAATGCACTGAAAAGCTAATCATTTGCATATCACAGCACCTTCTTCCTTTCGTATAAATTTCACGTCTGTAGCATGTCGCCTTCTTGTTGTAGCAATTTTAATGGCCAGTAATGTGTGTGTGTGTATATATATATATATATATATATATATATCTATATATATATATATATATATATATATAGCTATCTATAGCACAGAGAGGTTTTTTGTGTTTCTTGTATTAATTAGTGATAAGTGTCTCAGAAAGACACCATGTCATATTAAAAACATATTAATAGGAAAACTATAAAAAAGACAAATGTATAGCAAAATTTATGAAAGCATGTGAAATATAAGCTCAAATATACATAAATGTTTCTTCGAATGAAGAATATATGATTATGGGTGCCAAATTTCATTATGAAATACGCTATAATTTCGTGGGCAAAGTGTTGCCAAAATTAAATGAGAAATTTAAGATAAGTACTTCAATGAAACTTTAAATAATTATTATTAAAAAAATGTAATTAAAATATGTTGAGGTATAACGTGCATTTTAATTTCGACTTATTTCATTACATATCAATCGCTTATAAGGACTTACAAGACGTTGAGAAGCTATTACTCTTACACGAAACATGTACCAAGATTTACGCAATGAATCTTCGTAAAAAAACTAGACTGATTTGATGTTTTTAAAATCTCATATTTTAAACACTATGTTTTGATCAATCAAAATCTGAAAAAATATTTTAAGGCAATTGATAAAATCAAACTAAAACACAAGGATCGATTGTATGTTGACAAACATAATATACACTGCTGGACAATTGCTAAGGACAGATTACCCTATCATCCATTGCAACCACAAAATGAAAGAAAGCAAAGTGTGGAAAATTAAAATAAATGCGGGATATAGTAAGAAGAAATATGCGTATGCAAATTTTTTCCACGTCTGTTCATCACGTGATAGCGTTCATAAGAGCTTTAAAGGTTTTGACGCGTGTGGTCAGTTGTTGTTTCAAGTCAAAGTTTTACAGGAAAGATTAATAGACGAACTTGAAATTTTTGGCATGTCTTCCCGACATCACTTTGATGATTTTATGTGTGGCCGAATTATTGGAAAGATCGAAGAAGAGTGAAAAATAACAGATGTTGCCAGGGCGTTTGACATCGCTCACAGCGTTGTTTCACAGCTGTGGAAGTCATTTAAAACTACTGGAATTTGTAGTAGGCGGCACGGGGAGGTCGTTTTAGAAGTACGTTGCCAGCAGAAGACAGATATATCGTCCTATCAGCAAAAAGGAGCAGGCGCATCACAGCTCAGCAGGTGGCAAATCAATTTCTTGCTGCCTCAGAAAATAAATCTCTCGAAAAAATGTTGCCAGACGTTTGAGGGGATTAGGATTATACGCCTACAGACCTGTTGTGTGTGTCCCATTGACCAAACAGCACCGTACTGCCAGTTTGCAATGGTGTCGTGAGCATCGCAATTGGATTGAACAGGACTGGGCATTCGTACTATTCTCAGATGAGAGTAGGTTCAGTCTGTCATCGGATTGTAGACGCCAACTGATCTGGCGAGAGAGTGATACTGCTTATCGCCTAGAAAATATCCAGGAAAGGGACCGATATCCGACAGGACTGTTCATTACAGAGAGATTTCAGGAGAACTGGTAGTCGAATGGTTATCATTCTTGCCTTTGGTTCAACGGTTCATGCGTTCGATCCCCACTATGTGTTTGGTTGTTGGTAGTGTTTCAGATTTCACTTTAAACAATAGGTCCTGTTTTAATAAGCATTTCTGTGAAAAAAATTATCTTTGAGTAAAAAACAAATCAAATAAACCAGTGAGATTCGATTTTAGTATTGACTTTAACAAGTAAAGGGATGTCGAATTTACACACACACAGTGTTTTGGAGACGGACTCTCGTTCTTCGAAACTGTATATGATAGATTAGAATTTAGTCCAGATTTTGAAGAATGAGCGATAAAACGTTTCCATGATTTAAATGAGACTGTCCATGATCAAAAAAATTTCGTGATTTTTAGAAATATTGTAACCATTGTGTAGGCGGATTTCAATAGCTAATGCCTATGAGTTGTCGAATATGTAAATGTACAAACATAAATCTAAAATAATAAAACATTGATTTCATCAAATATATGAGCACACATGGATCTTAAAGAATGGAAAAGAGTATTTAAAAACTTACCTGCCGCGGACGTATATTAACGCTAAGTCGATGCGTTAATTGTCCCAGACGTATATAAACACCACCCATCATAGGCATAGACATACGCAATGGAACACCTGGTCTGTACCTTAGGTTATCAGGTATAGCTCCATCCCGTAATACATCTGGTGTGACACAAATTTGAAAACAAAATTGAATTTCAATAGGTCTCTAATATTTGAAATTAAGAATTTGACAGAAATATAACATCAACAGAAAAACCTTTACAAAATTTTCACTATGGGAAATGACATGAGGTAAATATTGCAGTACAATTGTGAAAATAAATTATCCTAAACACTCCATGTATAACCTTGGTAAAAAATACAAATTAATTATCTTGATGATATGGTCATAGCAGACGATATAAGTAGTTTATCACACAAATATGCAAGCAATATAATTACGTTTAAGTAGAAGAGTGTAAAAAAGAGTAAATAACTGGGACAGATTTTCAATAAGTACTAGTAACTCCCTCATGCTTTAACTGTGTCCTTTAATGTAACATTGCATTTTTCGCAACATTAAAGGACTGCATTGTCTACACGCAGATAGTTAAGATTACATATGCATGAATGGTATCCTATTGAACATTTAACGTTTGCTGTTGGTGATAAGCAGTAGAATATTTAAAGTATAGAAGATTACAATCTGCTGATTCAGTTAAAATTTTGCAGCAGCTCAACACCGCCCAACATTGAAAACGGAACACCAAAAAGGAGGATAGTGTCTGGTTAGTAGGTTGTAGTACCACCGTGGACAGCGATTCACAAAACAACACGTCTAGAGTCAATGAGAGTGCGGAGGTCGATCTGAAGAATGACTCTCCATTGCCTACCAACCATTTTCCCAAGTGCGTCTTTTGAAAGAGGCATGTCTGCAAACGTCGTCCAAATTGTATCCCAAATACGTTCGATTGGTGAGAGCTTTGTCAAACGTGGTGAAAGAGGTAGGCAGTGGCTCGGAAGTCTTAACTTCGAAGTTGTAAACTTGACAACGTTTTCAAAGAATCTTCTTGAGTAGTGACATTTCCTCGTTCCTTCGCCTCGGTATGGGAAATTTGTAAAAGTGAAGCTTGTCCTACTTATCGAAAAGTTATTTTCCTTTCCTTTTATAAAATACTCCAAAATCTCCTCTTCCAATCCGTTTCCATATTCATCTCAATAAGAAAATCTGGAGTCAGATGGGAGTAAGAAAATGTTCGACATCAGAAGGAGTTTTTCTTATTTTGCTTTGATGGCCAATAAATGTGAGAGAAAGACATGTAACTACATTTTTTATCTTTTGTTGTTTTCTTCCAGACATCATGATTCTCCGTTTATTTATCTGCTACATTTCCTAAAAGCTGTCCATATGTATTTAATCATTGTTGAGCAGCTACAAAAGCTATGCATACTGTTGAAATTACATTGTTTAATTTGCACAAAATAACAAATGTCATATACCAAATCTTCTTTCGTTATTCAAAATTTAATATAAATATGGCAGCATTGATATCAACCTAAAAATACATTAAAATACCCTGCACTTGAATACTCTAGAATCAAATATATTTACAAAAAATAAAATTGATTTATCCTTTTCTTAAATAGAAATTTTTTTTTCATATAAGAAATTCTATAAATATAATTCTAGTTCTACATTAAATGATGTATATCAAGATAAATTATATATAAGCCTTAGAGAACAGAATGTATGGAACCCGTATAAAAGTTTTTCCACGGCCTTAAATTTTTTTCAAAATTAACACTGAAAAGTTTTACAGCTGTGAAATCAATTATTGCTTAAATTAACATATAACAACAAATTTTGAAAGAACTAAACTAAACTCTGTGGCATGACAGCCTCTGTGGGCCAAGACCTACAGTGGTCATCTCTGTTTTCTTTATTGAAAGTCCCTGGGGTGCAAAGCATATGCCTTGATTAAGTGGTCAGCCTAAAGCGAAATCCCCAGTGTTAAATTCCCATGCATTTTTGGTACTCAGATTGTCAAACTAGAGAAGGTATAAAAGAAATTAATTTTCTCTATTTTGATTTTTGCTGGAAAAAAACAAATTTAGTAGTTATTTTTTGTTTACTGCATTGTAGAATATTCTGTTGAACAACAAGTTCATTAATTTACTGTTTTACTGCAGTAGATTCTGCCATAAACATGTTTCAGGAACCAATCAAATAGTTTCTGATATTTCAAGTTGTTAGAATAAATCATTCCAATATTTTCCTAGTATATTTAAGTGGAGTGAGATTTGATTATTTTCTAAACACATGAAAGACACATTCTAATAATCATTGGATGTGAAGTGGATTACTTCCCTGTATCTAGCACAGAGTTTGATCTACCATTTATGTGGGCTGGTCTTTCTCTCTTCATAGATGTTTGCAAAAATTATAATCATTTATCGATTCCAACACAGATATCATTTTTCCTGTTGCAAGGGGAAACATACTTGATAGTTATCAATATCCACAATTGAACTTATAAATTGTCAATGGATAATATTCGTTAATTCCCTCAGATGGATGCTAATTGGCAAAAGAAGTCGAACAGATTATAGGGCCCCACTATATTCAGATGCATCTGCCTTCATATTGCTTAAGCTTTGAGTGAACTTTATATATTTATATTTAGAAGAATCCATAATTATCAAGACTACCCTTTTTCAGCTTGTTTCCACCAAAATACTCCTTAATATGCTAGTATATCCTTAATATGCTTCCATATTTATTTCTCCTTGGACTTATGATTCTACCCTTTCAAAATCAGACAACCAAGCAAATAAAATTAAATTATGTCCTTAAGGAGAATCATAAATTGTTTCCAAATTCTATTTACACTTCTGAAATTGAACATGGAATTTTTAAAAAACACTTTTTGTGCAGCTTAAATGCTCTTTGTATACTTCTTTCACTAATGCTAAATTTTTAATCCGTTTGGGTTCGTTTCATTTTATTGGTCGAACAGCAAATCCCTCTTTCCCTGGGGGTGATTTTCAGTCAAATACCAACTACTGATAATCAACGAGAAGTATAAGCTGTTCTACTTTCTGCATGCATGTCTCTCGTAGTTAGTGCATGGCAAGGCATTTAAATGCTCACAGCATAAATGTACTTCCATGAGAATTTTTCACAAATAGTAGGCTGTGTCACTTGGTTAAAGAAACTAGGAAAATTACCAAGAACCTACCCTTATAAATAAGCAGCATCCAACTATCTTTATTTAAAAACTGCTTTTTTAAAATTTTCCTTGGGTAGAAAAAGGCAATTATGCAAACATATCATAATACTGTTATGATGTATATATATTATTGGACTTGGTATAATATGGTGTTAAATGATAAATATTCAAACCTCAAATACTGTTTCTTTGTATACAACTTTTCACAATACACTACCACATTCTTTCGTTTAGATGAAGATTATTTCCATATTTATTTATACATTCGATTGAAGAGTTATGCATTTTTTATTGGCCAAAAGAAACGATATCTTCTTTAAATTAAAAAAAAATGAAATGCTTAAATTGAAAAAGATAAGTATTAAGTTTTCATACAATCCATTCAATTTGGAATTGGAAGTGAAAGTCTATTTAGTTGACCTTCATTCGGCTATGTTTTAAATGAGTTAGCTATTTATCACGAGGGCTGTGAAAGTTTCACTGTAGTGAAACATACTCACATAAATGTGTAAATTGCAGAGACATGTCTCCTTTCATGTGTATTATATCACTAATTGTATAACTGTTTGCATCATTTAGCGGTTAACAATGTTTCCGTAAAGATCAAATAATACTGATTGGTTAATTAATGGAAAAGGAAAGAAATATTTAGTTAACCAACAGAAAAGAACTTGTCAGATTACATTCTAAAAACATACATTCAATAAAAAAAAACTGTTCATTGTCACTTGAAAGTAGTTCAAAACATCAATGTTTTCACTCTCACTCTACCCAACTAACACACACTCACACATACTGACTTTTTATATGTACAGAGATATTTCACAAAAGAGAAAATTCTTATTTCCATTCGTCACACAGGTTCTTCTTTAGCGATTACCCCCGAACAATTTGAGGGAGATCTTTTTGACATCCGAGACAAGAATTCACTTGGCATTTGCCGAGCAATACCATGATCCATTGCTAAAATATAAAATGTCTATCCTTACAAGCTTGTATAGCAAGTAATTCGACATCATCTGTCTGTTGTCAACGTTTCTGTGGTTGAAAACTGCCGTAAATAAAATGCAAGGGTGAATTCCCCGACACGCTGATGTGATTATTTACTTTTTTCATTAATGAAACGTAAGAGGAAAATTGGGTGTAATCGAGTGTCAAAAAAAGAGTAATATTTTTATGAAAGTATTTAAAGTACGTCGTAAGATATAAATAGCAAGACTAAAATATAATATAAGAAGCACGTTTATATTAACAAGATGTATTTAATAAATCTTATTTATAAATTAGTTTTAATAAGGTGTATTTAACAATTTATGTATTTAGTTTACTCTTCAACAGCAGATATATATTTTATCGATAAAAGTATTTATTAATAGTTACATGACAAAATATTGAAAGTGCTCTTGAAAAGCTGGATTTTTATCAACAATACTTATTCAATATTTCAAGTATACAAAACTGATGATAATGGCAGTGAATATGTGTCTAAAACTGTGGATTTCATCGAAAAATGATAACTACTTCTATAAATCAAATTGTAAACTAGGTGAAAAAAAACCGGCTGTTCTTAACTTTTTAAGGCCTGTGTGCATCAAAATTTCATAATTTTCAGCTATGATCAAGTGATGAGTTTAACACCTAAATTGTCAATTTCCACTTCTTAGTAACGAAGGATTATTAGCCGTTAATTAGAGTAAATGTTCGCTTTTACTAAGAATTACCACGATCACATGGATGAATAATATTGAATTTGACAAAAAAATATTTGTTTTGTTATAATTATCAATTATTTTCTCATTATTGCAACATGATAATTTTTTAATTTTAATACATAAAAGATCTGAGAATGTTAACAGATTGTAGTCTAAAATTCTTATAGACGGAATTTAAACATTTAAATTACCAGTACTTTGATTTGGAATGTGCTAGCTTCCGAAAAATACCATTACTTTTTTGTGATCAAGAAGTAGTAGTTTCTAATCCTAATACAATAAAAGCCTCTTGCGCTAAAAATGCATTGTGAATGTATGCTTGTTGACACTAAAATCTTCACAAAAATTCTAGTAATTTTCTTCCTGTGTGATGTGGGAAAAACAATTGCATGCTCCAAAGTTGAATTCGTTATTTATTTAACATTCAAAATAGAAGATGGTTTTCCAACTTTAAGCGTTTTCATTGGATGGGAATTGTCAGTTGGAACAATGTTTTCGTATCGCACGTAATCTAATATACTTTAATCGGTAATACCTCTTCTGTTTATTATTTATTCAGAAATTTCAAATTAGTCTAATATTTTAAAAGTATTTCTCTATTTCAGGAAGCTGTAAAATTAACGCCAACAAAATCTCTATATTTGATGGTATAAATTGGCCAAAATTGCGAGATATATAAAAAAGAATACTATTTTTAAAAAGGGAACAAGAACAACACATAGATAATTTTACATTGAACTCTTTTTTTAAAGAATAAGCGTGTTTCAAAATTTGTTGCTCCTTTATTTCTAAAGTTAATTATTTCTGCTTACCATTTCTTTGTTACTTTTGAATTTTTGTTTGATATATATTTTTCTATCTAAGAATTTCCTATAGAGAAGTCAGCAGTAAATTTATTCAAATTAAAATTATGTCTTATCAACATTTTCCTGACTGCTTTTTGTTTGGTGATTTGACGAAAAATATATTTCGTAACAACCCTGCGAAATGTATTTATGCCTCTAATAAGAGCTTTTTTTTTAAAGTGCGAAGTACAAATGTCACTCTGCAAGTAGATTAAATTCTGAGCCATCGAAATTTTCCAACATTAAAATTTAAAATTTTCCATTAATAAACACCTACCTATTTTCAGTTTGTATGATTGCAATAAGTACCGAAAGAAATAATGTTGAATTTGATGCCTACGCATTTTACAAAAACCTTTTTTTAACGGTCTTTCTGGGTGAATGGTTTTGCTTATTCGTACAGGGTTTTCCATTTTATACAGAATTTCTATTTTATCACAAGACGATATTTTATGTGCTATTTATGAATGAATATCATAAATTTCATTGAAATATCAAGCGTCTGTAGTCACATGCTTGCATCAGAGGCACTCCCATATCATCTGCCACTTGTCTTCCTTTTTATCTGGGAAAATCTTCGCTCATAAATAACCGAGTGAATTATAAATTAACGTGAGAAATGATTATTTACCTTATGATGATACGTGGATTGTAAAAAGGAAATGAGGAAACATGTGATGGTGAAAAATGCAAGTATTTTGCAAAAGAAGTTTAGCTATATCCACATTAATCCTATAAAATTAAAATTGAAAACGTATAATTTGGCGATTTATCATCTAAATATTTGGTTTTATTTGGCAAAATATTGCACTATGTACTCAATGCTGAGTTATATATAAATTATGCTGTTTCGTATGTGCGCACACTTTCTATTAGGAACGACTGTACGACATGGTACCTACATTCTATAAACATTTTTAATCATGTTAAAAAAAATGTTCCTATAAAATTTTAAAGTTATTCATATTCAAAATTCCTTAAGTAATTTTTTATTAAAAAATTCATTAGTAATTCCTTCTCAAAAATTCAAAATAATTCATATTCAAAAGAAGTTCGTATTAAAAAATTTATAAGAAATTCGTATTAAAAAATTTATAAGAAATTCATATTAAAAAATTTATAAGAAAGTCGTATTAAAAATTTATATAAGTAATTCACATTTAAAAATTTATAAATAATTCATACACAAAAATTCACAAATAATTCATATTCAAAAATTCCTAAGCAATTCATATTCACAAGAATTCGTAAGTAATTCATATCCTAAGGTCACTAGTTATACATATTCAAATATTCATAAATTATAATTTCAAACAACATTGCCTACAACATTTTATACAACATGAAAATTTTTATTGAAATAATTTACTATATTAAAAAGTTAAATGAAATTAAATTATTTAATATTTATAACTTGAATATTTGTAATTGAAATTTATGTAAATAATTTGAACATTTATTAAATATTTATTGTTATTGTTACTTTTTAATTCGTCTAAGAGAGAGAGTTTCAAAGAGTACCTTTTTAATTAATTTTATTTAATATACACCTGTTTACAAGATTAATATAAAGTTCAATCAAGAAACTTTTATCCTAAGAAGTTCTTTTGTTTGTAAGTAGAACACACATTTGAAAAACGAACTCATCTTATAATTTTGAAAACCATCTCAATGAGTAAAATATGATGTGTTCTTAATTATGTTCATTTTGAGAAAATACTTGAAAAAAATGTTGCACATACTTCAAAAGTATTTATAAATAGAAAGAACATTTAAAATCTGTTAGTTAACCTAATTCACATCCAAATTTTTAAATATAATTAGAATATCTGTGTTTGCAAAAATTATTTTTAAGTGTTTAAATTCGATTTGTAAAAAATGTTTAATGAAACGGTGGCATACAAATGAAATATTTCTTTCATTTCTTTACTTTTTCATACATTGGAAAAACGATTTTAATATAATTTTTTAAAAACTTTTTTTGAATTAACTATCAAAAATCATGTATTTCAATAATGAAAAATAATCTGAATAACAAAGCTATTTCTTTTTTTAAAATAAATATTCAAATGAAAACTAAATTTTCAAAAATATGTAATATTTATTTATAATTAAATTTTTATTTTTACGTTAAATCTGTTTATTACCTTAGCGATATTAAGCATTCCTAATTTTCTTTTTTTTTAATTTCTCTATCACCGTCTTGATATTTTTACCAACTTTAACTTGAAAAATGTTTCAAATGAACTAAATTGGTCACGTGATTTTTTGTACAATTAATTTCATAAAAAAAGTGTGAATGTTGATGATAAACAAGAAAAATTCATTATAAGTTTGATAAAAAATAATTCTAAAACACGGAATACAGATCACATTTAGTTTTTAAATGAAGTAAATAAAATGGATAAAAAAATCAAATCTAATAATTAATATGGAAGTGCATAAAATTTTACGCAAAATTAGCCTTAAAAATAAATTGTTGTTCAGTTCATTATAACGAAATTGTATTATTTGACTTATCTAAAATCAATAGTTAATAATTGTTAATAGCAAATATTTTTTCCAGAAGTATACTCGGAAAGTCATTGCTTACAAATACCAAATTTGCAACTTCTAGTTCAAATGAGAAATATACATAGATCTTAACTTAAAATACTGTTAATAAAACAGATTGTTTAAAATATTTCAATTAAAGAACAAAGATTTCTTTATGAATTCTGAAGATATCTTTATGAATACTTTAACTTTCCAAAAACATAGCCAAGAATGCATTCCAAACCTAAAAAACAAGGTATCCGTTCTTTCAAAAATGGACTCCGTTTTTTTGAAAGACCAGCATTTTACCTGATAAAAGCACCGATCAATGAGGATGATTTGTGGCTGAAATTCTAAACATCCTTTAGGAGATTGTTGCGGGAACCCTCCATCATGCATCATCCTTCCTGTCAGGAAATTAAAGGATATTGAGAAACATGATGATAGTGTTAGTAAAAGCTTCCTACAGATTATAAAATTGTTTCCAAGGGCTATAAAAATATTTTACACAAAACGAAGAAGTGCCTGGGTATTGAAAGCGGAGAGTAAGACTTTATCTCCCAAATAACGGGAGGTGGGGTTGGGAGGGAACATTTAAGTTGAGAATGATCCAGGAATGTAAATCCCCTTCAAGCAATGTTGAAATTGTCACGCTTGCACCAGGATATAAAAAATTTATATATATCCTGAATCATCACATGTAATATTATTCTCATATATTTTAAAATACATAATTTTACTTCCATTTCTGTACTGTCCATTTTACAAAGACGTAATATAATCAATAATTGGATATTTATATTCAAAGAGTGGGAATATATTTTAAAGAAGAAAAACGTTTTTTTGAAGAATAAACGAAATTTGTATACAAAGACATATTTGTGATATTTTTTTTAATTTATTGTGTCTGTATAATGTAAGAAAATCTCAAATATTGATATTTTTTAAACATAAAATACTTACGGTATGTTATTTCGCTGAACCTCATTTATTTCTTGAAATTATAATTTTTGTTATAAAATAGTATTATTTTCGTATGATTGGACCTCTTAAGTCGGTAAGAATTCTTGGAAGTGTCTACTAATACAATTCATCATTTATGTAAAGATTGCTTTTATTATATTTAAAGCTGGAAGTAAATTTCTGCAAACATTGTTTTTTTTTATTTTTTTTAGGTCATAAAAAAACGTCACATAAAGTGAGAGCTTGTAAACAAAACGGTCATAAGCTGAAATAGGAAATTAATAACAAGTCCAGAATTTATTGAATGGTTTTAATTGATTTTTCAATTAATTGATTTATGGAGAGAGATCTATTTTGAACTGAACCAAGCAGAGATGAAAGGCGAATGATTAACAATCTGGCCTTCAGTTCTACTGTCCAAAGGTTCAAATCCCATTTCGCATTTAGTTGTATGTAGAGGTATGCAGTCTACTTTAAATCATTTTCTTGGTCTAATTATAATTACTAAAGGAAATTTTTATTTCTAATTATAATTATTAAAAAAAACTTAGTGGGGAAACCAAATTCTTGATTGGAACTTATGATCTAAAGTTAATAGCTTATCACAACAATGATTGTTCTATGAACTGAATCAATAAACAATTGCACTGAAAACCAGAACACTTATCATTTATCTACCAGCTCAACCAAATGAAATGTGCATCGAATCTTAAGAGATGAACGTTCTTGAATTTGCTTATTTTCCCTATCCCCACTCATACAGTTCTTAAATTATAAACATCAATATGGTTCTTTCTCAGTGTGCTCCAAGAAAAACTAGACTTCAAACAAAATCAAAGATATTCTAAAAAATTCCAATAGAAAAGTAGAGGCTTATAATAAAAAACTGCTTCGAATTGTCACTTTTGCAACAAGAAGATTTGAGGAGTTGCTTGTCAGATTAGGTTTGTTCACCTGACTGTTCAAGTAAATACGGATTCTTTCATTCTTTTAAGCCAGGCGATGAACGAGTAGTTAGCATTCCTGACTCCTTCTTCATCCGATTTATCTGATGCATCAAATCTCGATTCGGGCATGGATGTTCCTTTCCCTCTCTGTGTTTCTTTGTCCTTTCTTCTGAGATGTTGAGTGAATGTGGCCCATCCTGTATACGGGTTTGTCGTGGAGTTATGTCGGTAATGCTACTCATCTCCGTGACTTGGTTCACAGGGCTAACAATAAATGAATAACAGTTTCCGGCATTCTTGCAGGGAAGGGTTCATCAGTCAGTCTACACTATTAGAAATAACCATTCTTTCTTATCATATTAGAGGATCAAATAGTATAAAAATAAGGAGTAAACGTTCAAATGCTTCCACAATTTCAAATAAAGCCCAAACAATGTTAAAAAATATTGCTAGGCTCATTTTCGTATCCCTTGCTAAACGGATAAATTTTATGAATCAATAGAACGAGAAAAAAAGCAAATTGATTGGTCAAATTTAATTATTGTGATAAATTCCCGATTAAATGTTTCTCATAACTGAAGCTACTGCGTCTCATCGTTTCAAATTAAGATTAAATGACAAGGCCAACACCCGACCTTGTATAGTGTTTTCTTCACTTCTCTTCAAAATTTAGACCAAGCGATATTTTGTTATCCTCAATAAAACAGTCATCAAAGTGAGTCAAATATCACACTCCTCCCTAACCGATGAGGCAACCGATTTGCTTCATCCAATTGAATTGTAGAATATAATGAGTACAAATGTATAGAATTCATAGCTTCAATATTATGCCATGTTAAATACTAAGTACTCTAAGTACTGTACACTAAGTATTTAATCCATAGATATGGTATTATATCTTTTTAAATTTCATTCCATCAGGATCTTTAGATTTTGTTTATTGCGTATTTAAACCATTTAAACCTGCAAATTTATTTCATTTTTAACTATAAAATGATTGTTTCTTTCGTTGCAGTTGAGATCACTTTAATACGATTCTCATTGGTTTAACATATCCACGACGTCAGATAACGTTTCATCCACGTCACATCGTACTAAAACTGCGTCGTCAATCCGAATTGTTGAAGGGATTTGCTGCCTTCAAATCGCATTCTTCAAGCTCCAACACACAAGGTGAAGTTCACCATCAAATATCAGAGAATAGTGTCAAAGTTATTTTTGTTAGTAGAACAATTTCTTATATATGAACACCAAAGAAACAAGAATGAAGTACCAACAAGGCCAGCTTCGTCAAGAGGTGTTGACCATATTGGCACAAAGTAGGGCTTTTCTGCACTGGCCCAAGACATAGTCTTGAAGAAACCAGTACACCCCAAAGCCACACCAAAATTTCAAGCCAAAATAAAAGAAGTAAAATTTCCTATAAAATATACAAGCTAAAATCCAATGTTGCAAAATACATTTAATTTATAATATTCAAATTAAAACCATATCCAAATACAAGTCCAAATTTGCAAGTACCACATCAAATATTATATGTAAGCCAAATAAATACATAAATTAACACCATATACTAAAGCCATACTTTGTGCCAATGTGGTCAACAACCCCTGATGAAGCTGGCCATGTTGGTACTTCATTCCATTTTATATTTTTCTTTGTAATTTTTCCAAGTATTTTCAATTTATTGTTTTTCCTTTAGTATCTTCAATGTATTATTCCTAATTTGGTATTTTCATTGTATTTTAAATATATTATTCTTCATCTAATATTTGATTATTAATTTTGTAATACATACTATTAACTATGTTTTACTAATTCTATTTTAGCTGCTTTTGTGCTGAATGTATTACTAAGAATAAATGTTTTTATTTATTCTTGTACTTTTCAGTTCTATATTTAATCTTGCATTATATAATTATATATATATATATATATATATATATATATATATATATATATATATATATATATATATATATATATATATATATGTAAAACAATTTGATTACTGTATCATACTTTGACTCAAAGTTAAATATTACCTAGTTTTTATCATTTGAGTGGTAACTAATATTTAACTATGTGTGATTACTTCTATTCTTCAAGAAACTATTCATAGAAATTTCATTTTAATGGTGACTACTGCAAATGAATTCGTGTATTTCTAGTTAAAAAAATAATTAATTAATGTACAATATACTTACATCTAAACCCATTGATTTAAATTTATCTGCACCTGAATCTTTAGTAATTCGACTTGCAACGCTCTGAAATAAATCAGAAAAGAAGAATTAGACAAAATACAAAATGATAGATGAATAAAAAAAAGCATGTGAAAAGAGTAAGCAAACTTCATTTAACCTGTAAAGATGATGAAATATGTGTGCTTTGTAAGTTCGACGATGTTTCTAACAAGCGTGCAAAACTACTTTAAACATTTTTGTTGGATCTTGTAAATACAGGAATTTTTTTTATATATCAGTATCGGTAAACTTGCTAAAAGAGGAACTGAGTAATTGTAAACTATAAACTATAGATCCGATAAACTAGCTGCAAGAGGAACTAAAATTTTGCAACTAAAATATAGTGGGGTATCCTTTACTATTAATGGAAAAATAATTAAAATATTATAAATTAAAATTATTTAAAAAATAATAAGACATTTGGGAATTTGATTTGTAACGTCACTGATTCTCATCGATCCATCGCAGTGGCGGAACTCCGTCCGGAAACCAGACGTCAATGCCACGCAAGACATCTGTGTCACTTTGGTATGCATGATAGTTTCTTGAGCGCTTTACTCTATCGGAATTTTGAAATTGCCAGATATCGCTTACTAAAGTTGTTTTCAGGTTGAAAGAAAAGACATGTACAGTTATTAATTCTGGGCTGGAAATTTTTTGCAGTTCACAGATTCAAATTTCTTTTAAGATGAATATTGTGAGGAGTTTTTCTACTCTTTTTCAATTTTTTATGTGATTAATATTATGTTTTGTTTTACCTTTTTTATAATTCAATTTTATACCTTTTTACGCTCAGATCTCATGCATCTTAGGTGTTTGAAAATCACTTATGTACAATGAAATGCTTTGATAAAAAAAGATGTTGTTGAACAAGCATGCTTCACTGTACCTAGCCCTGAGTTGGGCTCTACCAGTTAAATAGAAACAGCCGGGTGGATTCTTCGTGATCTTGAAGCAGGGACCAAGCAGAAGGCCCCTAATACTTTACCTGCCACTCCCAGAGGTATCATTACACTTGGAGAACATTGCGTCCACACCCACTTTTAACATGCCCCAGTTGCCTTTAGTGAACACGATGGATTTTCAGTCATTCGGGATTTGAGCTTACTACCTTCCGATAATGAAAATAACGCCCTAACCAACTAGGCCACCACCCCAAAAAAGATGCATATTTCCTAAGCCTATTAGTCATGAACTTTGCACATTAGTTGTAGGTGATTATTTAATGAATTGTACATTTATAAACACATTTACCTATTATTGTTTAACCGACGTTACGAAATTTTTATTTCCATAATAATTTAATTGTTTCCGACTGTTGAACAAGCAGCATGAAACAAATACTTCCTCAACACAATTTATCTTTTAACCAAAACATGGGCCTTTTTTGTCATCAAACACACCCTCAGGATGAAATATATATTTCAGTAACACATACAATGAAAGATATGTCTCTATTTATTTATTTTTCTTGTGGTATCAGGAACTTTTCGCTACCTTGATTTGTCAAGTTTCCGAAGTTACATTATTGCACATTTTTCTTCCAAGTATTCCATCGCAGTCGAACTTTTTGTTTTATTTCAGCATTTTCTCAGAAAGTAATGTGACAGATTTCAGAGTAAAAAATAAATAAAATGAAAAGAAGTAAGTAACTTTTTCGAAAACAGGAGAGATCATTACGCAATTTCATCATCGGTTCCAAAGTTGCAAAAAAAATTCCCAATGCCCCAAGGGTATTAGACTATTGACTCTGTCCTATTGAAGAATGGAATGAAGAAAATATTTATTTCCTTTTCTATGAAATCTGGAATCAGCTCAAAGAAATGTCAAGAAAAAAAATGACAAAAATCTCATTTAAGTTTTTTTCACTTTTATTTACCTTTTAAATCTTTAAAACTATGGAATATTTTTACACGCTTTCAATTAATCATTTGGATATGCAGTGGTGCAGAATTTATTTAAAATAATAAATGCATTTGAGATTTTTTCCATGTATTTCAACTATATAAATATTTAACAGAAGATATCTGGGTTATATTCTGTAATATTTTACTGTGTCATATAAATAATGATAACTTAAATGGAATAACTTAAAATGTGTTATATTTATTAACTAATAATATCGTCCTAATCTCGATCACAGCAGATTGGAAATAAAAAATTTCTTTTTCATCTTGTGTCTTTATTTTTTTATCTTTATGATTTCTTCAACTTTTATATTTTAACACTATTTTATAATTTGTTCTGCTTAGAAGTCTTCTCACAACATTTTTTGTTCAAGAAGACTGGAGTATGTTAAAAAATAAAGTCGGAGAGAGAAAAGGTTGACAAAGAGCATTCAGTAAAGACGGCTTTTTTATATTTAGATATTACACTCATTTCCAAAAGTTAAACAAGGAGATGAAAATACTAATTTCCTTTAGCCAATCAGAATTGAAGAGGATGAAAATCGCTGAAGAAGTATATGGAAGTATGCAAATATATTAGTTAACAGACAATCGCGCTTTCATGTCAAGAAATATGCAAAAAGGGCAGTCGTATAAGATACCAGCTTTATGAAGGGTTACAGAAGTTGATTGCAAGTGCTGATAGAAGGTGTTTAAAACTTTCGTACAATTTGTTTTCAAGACATACGTGTTTCTATGACTTGCAGAAGACAATTAAAAGATTCTGAACGCTTACGTCCTGTAGGGCACATTGAAGCAGGACAGTCGATATCAGATGTTGCTCTTTTCTTCTGTGTTCATCATTCTGTTATTTCACATTTATGGAAGCAATTCCAAACCACACAGACAGTTGTCCGAAGTCCTGTAGCCGGTCGCCCACGGGTTACAAACCCCGCGATTGATATATTGCGATTTTAGCCAAGCGGAATCGTAGAGCGACTTCCACACGTATGAGATCTATGGTTACAGCATCCATTAGTAAGGTTATATCTGCGGCAACTGTAGGCCGAAGATTACATATGAGTTGACTGTATGCCCGTGAACCTCGATTTTGTGTTTGTCTACCCGTCCAATCAAG
Organism: Latrodectus elegans; assembly: GCA_030067965.1. Lineage (NCBI taxonomy): Eukaryota > Metazoa > Arthropoda > Arachnida > Araneae > Theridiidae > Latrodectus > Latrodectus elegans. Next base: position 10,988,395 of record CM057811.1, on the reverse strand, counting down.
AGGGGCACGATTAAAGCGTTGCCGGAACATGTCAATTGGACTGTGTCTGACTTGGGCAATGTCATGTTTGCTGACGAGTCGAGATTTGCTCTAAAGCCAGATGACAAGCGTATAAGGATATGGCATGAACAAAGAACAGGCAATCAGCCCCAAAACATCACCGAACATCACGCATTCCGAGGCAGAAGCATTATGGTGTGAGTAGGGATTTCATTAGGATACTACACCGACCAGGTTATCTTTAAACGGGGTTCTGAGACGGCTGTTCGGTATCGAGATAAAGTCCTAGAACCAATTGTGAGATAGTACGCTGCTGCAGTTGGCTCTACTTTTGTTTTAATGGACGATAACGCGCGTTCTCAAAGTGCTGACATCGTCAATGACTACCTAGAGAGTGAGAGGATTGCTTGTATGGCGTGTCCCTAGCATATACGCCCGACCTTAAATCCATTTAAAATCTTTGAGGTGCTCTCAGCAGTGCTACATTTTCACGTTTCCCACCTCCAGTCTCTCTTATTGAACTGGAAACTGCTCTACAAGCAGCATGTCTATTGCTTAATTCTGTTGTGGTTGAGCACCTAATTGAAAACATAGTCACAAGGTATAAACTTTGTATACAGATGAGGAGGAATCACATACCTTATTAATGCTTCTTTTCAATTTTATGTTGTTTATTTTCACTTTATACATAATTCTGCGTAAATCTCTAATATGTCATTATCTGGTAACTTACAAACATTTAATATTGTTTTTACTTTTCTATATAATTATTGATTTTATTTTATACAAAAATATATGTGCTACTCTTTCGCCGAATTTTGCGTCAACCAAAGCAGTATTTGTTGATTTCTTTTGGATTTTACATCTTCGTGCTTAACTTTTGAAAATGAATGCAAGAAAAGAACTATGGAATAAACTTAAAGTGTAAATCAAATTCGGATTTAAACAGGTGGGAATTTCTTTCCTGAAATTAGTGAATCAACGGCAAGTTGATGATTTCCATAGATGATCCACACGAAGATCCATTCTGTTCAGCAATGATAATGTAAGTATGAAAGTACAATTTTAATAACGGCTTTCTTGTCCTAGAGTAAAAAATAGTAGTCCTGAGAGAGAGAGATCCTACGTACATCAAAAAATTTCTTTAAGTCCATATATTCTCCATGTCATAGAGAGCCAAATGGCAAAGGTTAATCTCGTCAAAAAATCGTGGCACAGATTCTGTATAGGCCAAAATGCCGAATTTTGAATTTTTTGGAGATGAAGGAATGTTACAAAGATGATGTATTATGACGTAAATGATAATGTAAATGCTAGGATTTCGAAAATAGAATTTTCTGCATAATTCTTATAGGTCTCCATATCTGTGTAATAAGGACCAGGTCGACAGATACATAAGAAATCTGCCAAGAAATCACTAAACTTAGAATTTGTCAATCTTTATTATACGGCATCCAAAAAATTGCGAGGTGGTATATTGCGACCATTAGTACAAATTTTGTTGACAGTTCCCTCCAGTAGAAATCATTAAACCATTGAGTGAGAAAATGAAACTTAAGAATACTGAGTGTTTTTTCTTGATAGTTAATTTTTAAATTTACTTAAGAATAGAATAAATAAATTCCTCATCTGAATAGGATCACATTAATATTATAAAAAAGATAAAAATTATGTTTAATTGAACAAAATTCATTTATGCCATTTTATATGCCATCCTTCAAATCCATATTTTTTAATATTTATCTTAAAATAATTCACTTAAATATACATCTGCAAAAAAAATGGATTTCATAAATAAAAAACAAAAAATGTCATTTCTATCAAAAGATGTTTACTTTTTCCTCATATTTATCTTGATTATTCCTGCAATATCTTAAAGGTTTGATTGTCACTTCTGTCCAAGAAGGAGAAAGAACATCATGATTTTTGAATGCAGCAAAATTAGAAACGTGGCATCATGCTAAGAGAGTTGGAAAAAGTAAGCAAAGACTTTTGTGAGAATGAAGAAGAAAATAAAAATGTAGGAAAGAGATCTCTTCCAACTGCACTAATTTTTTTCTTTTCAGAAAAATAAATAAAATATTCATAAACTCTTAAAGCCAATTAAAGAATTCGGACATTTTTTTTCATTTATATCATAACTTCTTAATAACATTCCTGCTTTTTTCATATTCTTTTGAAATATGAAAACTACGATGAACAATTAATTAATTGCATCGAATATCCTTTAATTAATAAATATGGGGCGCATACATATATATAATAATATATTTACAAATTTAAACTGTGTCCGCATTTTTAAATATGTAACATTTTATTTTTAATTATTTATCTAAGAAGTTTTAATTTGCAGTTCATATTTGAAATCTAAGATGGATTTTAATTTACTTATCAGAATACAATTGTAAAAAAAAACACTTTTAAAAATTAATTTTGGAATTGGCAAGAGACAATTCAATACTCATATATTTTTCGTAATTTGTGATTTGGACTCAGAATTCCTCGACAATTATGTTGAAATGCTTGTTTCAAGAACTTCATAATAAAGTCTCTTTTGTAAGTTCTAAAATGTTATTATAATAATGAATGCAAGGTTTCTGGGCACTGTAAAGTGAGGACTCTAATAGTTGAAATATCTGTTGTTCAGTTTTTAAATGCTTGTACCAAACTTAGCCAACATTCTGGAAAAAAAAATTGTGCAGCCTCTGGGTTTAAGTATGAAAATAATGAAATGTGAGGATAGAAAAATGGATAATCATAACCTGAGGCATTTACCACGGCAGTTGCACATGCTCAAAACATAATTCCAACGCTATTTTCTATTGTTCGAAATTGCTTGGAATCAACCATCAAATAATGCGAAGAAAGTATTAATATAGCTCACCATTAAGAGCCCAAATATTGTTTCAGAATGTCATCGAACACGAAAAACATCAATTAATTGATCAAATTTATGAAATTTTCTATAATGTTGCATTCTTAGCCTTCAAATCAGAAGAATCTCAACACTTTTGTCTTCAATTCATTTGCATAACCATTTTTTGCATTCTTCTTACAAGGCTTAAAGACATTTATTTGGAACTCATAGGTTATTTATTTTATTATATTTATATAGATTGGGAAAAAGGTCAAAAAAGTATCTTAATCAGGAACAGTAAATTATGGTATGATTTAAGTATTGTAGAATTTGTTTTAATGTTGTGATGTATAGAACAATCGATGAATGCCTTTGTTTGATGTTTGAACATCGGCTACATGAGAAATTTTCTTAGGTAAGTACACCTATTTCAGCAAATATGTATTCCAAAAAAGAGAACTACAACATCGCTGTTCTACAGTGATTGGACTCGAATCCAGGACGAAAATTCTGAAGACTAGACTCTCTACTATTAGAAAATAAAGAAACATTGTTTATTGCTATGTCAAAAATGCACTACAGCATTGTGTGAGAGGGCACATAATCGTGTTACAAAACCAATGAAATATATCGCCACGATAGAGGTCACTTTCTATAAACTGCTTCATACGAAGCTTTGCAAAGATGAAAATTAATTGACTTACCAATATGGTCAATTGTTTGGAATTCATGGTACATCACACCAAAATAATGACAAAATATTCATTTGTTTTTAGACATTTTTGTATAACATTTTGGATTTTCATTACTTTTTTATTTACTCAGTTGTTGAAACTTCTCTGCATAGAGAGAATAGTAAAGAGATTTTTTTTTAATAAATGTCATGATGAAGGTGATTTTAAAGCAACTTATCTAGCTAATTGCTGATAATTTAAATAAAATCTTTCAAATTTCGTTTACTAGATTGGACAAAATTTTATTGGAAATCATTTCTCCCTGCCAAACAATGGTTGCAAAACCGATATCTTCTGACAAAACTCGACACGTTGATAATTATTCGAAATAAATTATCGAACACATCATGAACAATCAGATGCTGATTTTCTACTTTCATTATATATATATATATATATATATATATATATATATATATATATATATATATATATATATATAACCTTACTTTTTAAATCATTTAAATTATTTTTTGATAAATATTTACATTCCATCTTTTTTTCAAAAATTTTTGTGTCATTCTAAATATTATTGAATCCGAATTTCATACAAGGAAGCAAATGCATATTTTTATATCATAAAATTGTGCATATTGCATTTAATTGCATTCAGCATTTCCTCTAAAAATTCTTAAATTATTAAAAATAGTTCTTTTAGATGATAATGCCAAAAACAAATTCATAATTTTTATCAAATGTTTTTATGTCATAAGAAATATTTGTTAATGTTCATGATATTCCCTACATTCATTTTGTATATATATTCTGAATGCATTTACTTTTAAAAATCACAGAATTCAAACAAAGAATAATGAAGTATTTATATTGTCATGAAATTATAATTTTTTAATATATCGAATTTAATACAATGTATTTTTATTTTCAAAAATAAATTAAAAATTGCATATAATTCAAATGCAAAATGCATGAAATACAATCAAACACAGTCAATTATTCGTCAGTTTGCTAATAAATTTAATGCTAATCGAAAGAACAGACACAGGCGCACCACAAAAAGCTACTTATTATTCAATAACTTTCACAATAAATTTGATTAAATTTTAAAATTGTACTATTTTTTTCTAGCGTTTAAAACATTTTTGAGACACAACATTATTTATCAAATAATTTTGTTTTTAGCGTCATTTTGGAGCTACATTTAAATTGCATTTTAATATAATAAAAAAGACAATTAATCTAATAAGAGATTTCGTTAATAATTTACATTAATTACTAAATTTTTCATGCGGAACGTAATTCTCTCATAAATTTATTTAATTAAATCATATTAAATGGAAGAAACATAGATTAAAAAATATTTGGTTGGAACTAGTAAATAAAAACACAAATGACATTATTAAATTCCAAACTGATTATTTAATATGCTCGTTAAATTTTAATGCTAATTAAATTTCTTTTTATTATTTAATATTACATGAATGGAAAAATTTTATAAAACTTAATTTTATAAATTATTATTGCATGAATGTATTTATCTGAAAAATTAAATTCAAAAATTTGCTTATGCTAATAAAAATGAAAAAATAAACAAGCAATAATAAAAATGACATGAAATATAAATATTAATTATATCTCATATTTAAATTATAATTCCTGTTGAATTTTAGTTAAAACGCTCTATTAAAGCTACTAATTAAGCAATAATTATTTAAATAAGCAGTTGCCTTTAAATTTAAAGCCATGATGAGCGTGGAACATAGGAAATATTTTTTTCCAATGGCAGATTTCAAACATTTACAACTGCAACAGAGTCTATTAATCTATTGTTCCCTGATACCCAAAGAACCGGCCAAAAACAGCGAACTCTTAGCCGCCGAGGCGTTGCCCCAGGTGCACCACAGGGGGTGGGCCACCATCGCACCCTCACACATGTCATTGGAACCCGTTTAGAGGGTAGGCATCATTCATACTTCATTCACACACACAAGGAAAGGACAAAGACAGGATAGAGAGAGAGAGAGAGAAAGTACATCCATGCTTGAACCGGTATTCGAACCCAGGACCTTCCTATCCGTAGTCCGGCACGTTGACTACTAGACAAGTTGGCCGGCAATTGGGAAATATTAATATGGCATTTTTAAAATTTTGATCTCTTTATGCGGGTTCAAAGTTACAAATTGTGAATGATTACCTATACCTGAAAGTTTGGATATACAAAACTAGACAATAAAAATTCAAAGTAGCATAATCATCAGCAACAATGCCATGCAGTGATATGACTTTTAATAAATTGAATAATGAATTCTATGTAATGAATATATTTCTAATTATTTATACAAAACATTCTACAACAATGATCAACTAAATTACTGGAATATTTCTTACATATCAGTGTAACCAGAGAGTACATAATGTTTTCTGCAATAACAACATATTTTATTTTACAACACATAATTATTTTTATTTCCATCATAAACTGAAAACGTCAGGAATTATGCAAAAAAAAAAAAAAAAAAAAAAAAAAAAAAGATTGGAAAGTATTAGAAATAGGCATAGCACTTTTGTAAAAGATACTGAAAAATATCTATTTATCAAAAAAGATGGATAATTGGGATTTCAAAATCCGGCAAATGTTAATGAATAAACTCTGCCACTTTGGGTGGCATTGATAATATAGGCGTTTGTTTCATCATTGAGTAAGTTGCACATTAATAAAGATTTATATTTAATTATTTAGATAAATTATTAAAGTCTGATTATTCAAAATTTATATGCCGAAAATAAATCTTTCAATGAATAATTAAGAAGCTCAAAACTGAAAGCCAAAAAATAGTTTAAAAATGAAATTCAGTTTATCTTTGTATTCATCTTTTTTTCTTTAAATAAACGGTTTTTATTATTTTTGTATTTCTATGCATTATTTTTCAAATTGACAAATTTTGTTAGAATTAAAACTCGTTTTATTTATTTTAATAATTCTTTACCTACTGATTTATAATTTCTTATTCTGTAGGCTATACGGAATGAAGTCTTCATTATTATTGATGAAATTGCATATTAATCATTATAAATAATGTTTCACAATCTTTGCTTCAGATTTTTACCATTCACAAATTTTTAATACTTTTAAATTTGCATGTGAATAAAGTGAAAGTGTATTATTTTCACAAAATATATTTTAAAATAATTTAACTACGTTTGTATACACATTTATAAAGTTATTACATTCAAGATTCATAATTAATGTGAGAGTTTCTCCATGAAAGTCTATCTAATACTTCAGTACAGACATTATTTTCCTTTAAAGCACACTTTCATAATTAATCGATAACATATCTGAGCATTATTTTTTTTTGTATTTTAAGAAGCCAGATTTTGGTTGGATATTTGTTAATTAATATGAAAATAAATTAATAATAATTAATTATTAATTACAAATAATAATTTTTATTTGTAAATAATAATTAATTGTTAATAATTTAATTTATTATTAATAACTAATTATTAATAATTAATTATATAATAATTTTTAATATTTAATTTATTGATAGATAATATTTTTTTATTATTTATCAATAATTATCATGTATTAGCATAAGTCATTATTATTAAATATAAAATTTAACTATTAATTTTTTTATTTGCTATTAATAAAATATAAGGATAATATATTATATAAATTCCCTTATTCACTGAATAATAATGATTCTTCCTAATTATAACTGAAATTAACTTTTTTTTGAGAACTGTTTAAAAATACATCATAAAAGATTCTATCAGCAACTCTTATAATTACCTCCATTTTGTTACATTTGAAAAATAAAATTTTAATATTTCTTAATATTGTAAAATAACACATTTATTTATTTATTTATTATATGCTTAAATATGCTATGAATTAAAAGTAAAGGAAAATCAAAGTTCATAAATACCAAGTAGTTAATGCAATACTGCTGCACACACGTGCGTGCGTGCGTGCGTGCGTGTGTGTGTTTAAATTTAATTTGTACTAATTACATTATTTAAGCAAATAAATTCTTATTTGTTTGCCTAGAAATAATTAATATCTGGCATTTTCAGCATTTGCTGATATAAACTTATCATAGCTCTTCATTAATTTTAATAATCTGTATATTGATGTTAAAAAACTTTTGAAATTTTTTGGTGTGAATATTTTTTAACTTTAACCTTAACTTTCAATGTTTATTATTTATTACGAACTTGATAAATAATTTCGAAAAAGATGATCTAGAACAATATGCAGCTCTAATACAGCTGATAATACATGAAAGCACAATCACAATCAACCTCAGCAGTCTCAAATATATCAGACAAACAACAGCTACTATACACTAAAGTATTTAAAACGGTTCGTCTTCAATAACTCAACAGCTTCACTGCCTAACGTCTTCATGCTCAGCATCTCACTAACTACTGTGACGGGCTGTGGTGTATATACTCAATTGGTCATGAAAATCTAAGAGTTTCTGGAGGCCAGGGCTAGGGTAAAGAAGAGGGCTGGCTCATCGCTTTGAGGTGTCACCGGAGAGGAGAAGGGCGTTACGTCACTGGCAGTAGTAGGGATTTTCGCACAAGACACTGTTTGAAATCGGCGACCGGTCCTGGAAACGAAACTAAAAACAAAACCAAAAGCAAAACTGCTTAACAGGAAAACCTTGGCATCAACTCCTAAACTATTAAGACTTTTACTCTCTCTCTTTTCATTTCTTTTACAAAATAATAAATAAAAGGAAAAGAAAAACATTATATAAAAAAAAAGAAGAATTTATAAATATTTATGCTTATATATAAATCCTAGATTAATATTAATCATTTAATCAATAAAACATTTGATTAAACTATATATCTGTATATAAAACCAAAAAATATACACTCACATATATAGATATACGTATGTGTAATATGCACTAATAAGTTTCAATATTTATACTTTCATTATATATACAAAACCTATTATCTTCTCAATCTAAATGGAAATTTATATATAAATGAAAAATTGTTTCTTTCTTAATAAAAGGAGCAAATTAAATACTGTGCACCAAAAAGGTTATTCCACTGTTAACTTAGAAATTCACAGACTTGAGGTAGGAGTTTGACTCCAGGCACTCCGTAAAAAACTATATGGTTCCAGGTTCCAGGCATCGACTGGCTGGCATTCTCTATGCTAGCTTGTATCTGATCGCAGCTTTCTCATTCATTTTGTCTTATTTATTGTGTTAATATTTTAATTTTAAACAAGAGTACTTTTTAAAAAGAAAAACATGACATCGTGTATTGTTGCTAAGTGTTCAAATACGTATGAAAATACGAAAGAACACATAATATTTCCCCGATTTCTAATAGAAAATCAAATGCTTTTGAAGGAATGGGTGCAAAGATGTCGAAGAAGTGACAAAATCAACATCAAGAACGCTAGAGTCTGCAGTGAGCATTTTGATTTTAATGAATATATGAACGACTTGCAAAATCGAGTACTTGGTTTGCCAGAAAGAAAAATATTAAAATCGATGGCCTTGCCTAGTATTAAATTACTAGCTTTAAATATAATTCGAAATACTCCAAGAGAACAGAAACAAACGAAAAAATTAGTAGAAACTGTTGAAAGAATTGAGTGTCTGAGTCCACACACTCATAAATTATGTGACACAGAAACTCAATGTGATGATGACATTAAATGCCTTAAATGCAATGAATATTTTAAAAACATAGAAGAATTGAAAAAATAATATTATGCGCAGATAATACAGTGAAATTCCTTAAAAATGAATAAAAAAGAAATCGCACTTTAATAACAAGAAATGTTAATTGATTGAAATCAAATAAAAAAATTGCTTTTAAATGAAATACAAAAATTAAAAACAAAAATAAAATTACTTCAAAAGGAAAACGTTTAACTTAGGAACATGATATAAATAATTTATTCCCTAATAAGCGTGAAGATGTGGAAAATAAGTTAAGAACTAAATGGTCATCTGATTCCGTCATTATCTTCAAGACAATTTTTGGCGAAATAAAATGGGGTTAAATATGCTAAGTGCAAGTATTTTTAAAAGATGGTGTTCCAAGTTTAGTTGCATTCCTGGAATTCTTAAAGATGTATTGTCATTGATGAGAAAAAATTGCGAAACTTTGAGCGATATGGAAAAGACATGTTCTTTGAGCTTTGACGAAATGCACATAGATTCGAAATTGTGTTACGACTCTTCAATGGATGAAAAACTAGTCCCATTTTATAAAGTTCAAGTTATTTTATTGAGAGGATTAATTTTCCCGTGGAAACAGCCAATATTTTTTTATTTCGATTGTAAAATGAATAAAAAACGCTTACTTTCTGTAATAGAAGAAGTTGAATTCACTGGTGTTCAAGTTCGAGCAATAATTTCGGATTTTGGCGGTTGTCTTATGGAAAAAACTGGAATTAACTATTGACAAATCGTTTTTTCTTCATCCTTCAAAAGATTCAAGGAAGATTTAGGTTTTCGCTGATATGCCTCATTATATCAAGTTATTGAGGAACCACATTTTTTAGATAGTGGTTTAGTTTTGAGTGACACTACAATAATAAATTCTAGAATCTTATATGAGATATTGAATAAAGATGTCGGAGAAATAAAAATTTGCCATAAGCTGAAGCCCCAATTTATAACTGTTGAAGGAAATGAAAGGCAAAAAGTTACACCTACAAAGACTTTAATTTCAGAAACTACTGCTAAAGCTATAATACATTTCACTGGAAATACTAAAATGGATGCATTTTTGTTCATTAATCGATAATTTACTTGATATTATGAACAATTCCGTACCAATACCTCCCAATAACAAGCTTTTAAAAGCTGCTTTTGGAGTGCAAAAACACTTAAATACTCAAAAAGAAACTTTAAACGCAATCAAGGAGGAAGTTTTCAATTTACGTGTACATGGAAAAAATTGGTTTTGCCTTTTCAGATAGGGATTATTGTTTCAATTCATTGTCTTTATGGATTATATGAAGACTTGAAATCTATAAATGTATATTTTGTTTTAATAAGTAGACATACTCAAAATGCGCTCGAAAGCCTCTTCAGCCAAATTAGAGGTTTCGGGAGATTCAATGACCCTCCTTTTCCTTCTGAAGTAATTATTCGCTTAAAAAAATATTCCTCGCATATAAATTACCTAATTTGTCACCAAAAGTAAACACTTTAGAAAATGGACCAGGCTTTTATTTAACAAGTGAAATGTTAGAGTCTGCATTTAATATGCAAGAACGTCAAGAAATTATCAATTCTTTGGATTCTCAAGTTAATGAATTAAATCGTGAATTCTTAATTAATCCTTTACTTTTATCTTGGGAAAATGAACTTGCCTCTTCCATGCCAAATTGGGATAGATCTCCATTTGAAAAAGAAACTATGGTTTATGTGGCAGGTTATATTGCTTTTTAAATTAAAGATAATGCACTTGGAACTGTATCAAGAAATTCAGTCGATATGCCTAATCATTCCGAGTAGATTAATATAATTTCTGCTGGAGGACTTGCTGTTTCAACAAAAGCATGGATGGAAACTATAAAACAAATGGACATAATGTTTCGCAAATTTCATGACGACACATTTTTTAAAGGGGAAAATGTCCTTGCAACATTAATAAATGAAACAGAGTCTTCTTTTCCTTCTGTAAATCGAAAGGCAATTAAAACTTTTTTGATGCTTGAGAACACATTTATTACGAATTAGGTATTAGAATGAAATTGCAGCGATAGCATCTCATAATAAAGCTCAACAAAAAAAGAAGAAATGGGTCAATAGTAAAAAAATCAAGACAAACTGAAGTTAATAGGTAAATATATTTTTATATTGGTAATATAAATTTAAGATATTTTCAATATTAATAATAATTCTTTGGGGATTTTTTAAATAATAATTGCAAATTTACTAAATATTTGAGAGGCATTTGTAGTTTTTCTCACACTGATTAAAAACAAAATGGACTTAAAAGTAAAAAATAAGTATTTTGCTTAGAAACTCCCGGCAGCATATTCTCCTTCGATACCTGACTACGTCATCAACGGCTCTTCCCGGTGTCAGTTTTGGGGAGCATTTGAGCCAGCCCTTCTCTTTCCCTAGTCCTGGTTCTTGGCTATCTCGCTTAATATTGGGACTAGAGCTTAGGTCATAGGTTTTTCCCATGGTTTGTTTTCCCTAGCCCTCGGTTTTTCCTGTGGTATCTATTTCTCGCCAAGTCTTCAAGAATCTAGCCACGCTTCCAAGAATCAAATGATAAATGATAACCAAATCATTACAAATGGCATTTTGAACGAACAATAAACCTAAATTTTTCAATTTTTGAGTATTTCCGAACTACCCGAGATATTTAAAGACAAATACAAAGATGTTTAGGAATTTTTAACAAGATCATACATACATTAACAGTTAATTTTTATTATTTAAACTAATAATTTGATTAATTTTTAAATCTAGTAATCTGATTAATCTAGAAATTTTATATTTTTTTTAAATCTAATTATTCTGTAATGTAAATTTAAAAATACTGTATAACGAAAGCCGTAATGGTTACTTAACTTCGAAGGATTCCAAGGCAGCTAAATAACATATTTTTGATAAAAGAGGTATTCCGCTAAAACAAAACAAGGAAAATAGCATGCAATTTAGGTAAAGAAAATACATACATTCCTATAGATGTCTTATGAGATAGCAAAAACGAAATACCAATCCTCGTTTTTCTAGCAATTTACAAAAAAAAAAAATGTACAAAATTCCCTCTTTTTGTTAATTTCAAAAACTCAAATATAGTTGTTTTTATTGTTACATATGTGCCTGCTACAACACATTTTAATTATAATATGTAGAATGAAATTTTTAAAACAGAATGTTAAAATTAATAAATCTGACATATTTGTATAGGGCTAGGTCATAAAATTTAATACATTTTTATGAGTGTAAGAATTAATTATTTCGTTTTATAAGTCTATTTATAAAGATATTAAATAAAGATAAAACACCAACAAATGTAGACACAAATATCATGTAATCCAGGACGCCAAACTCTGAGTTTGGTGATTTTTTTGGATGATTTTCAGGTGTATTTGGCAACCTGGTTTTTATTGGATCGTAGCTAAGAAGGCCTATAAGAATTATCCAAAAAATTCTATTTTGCAAACCTAGTATTTACTTTCTATCTGAAGTCACAATACGTCATCTTGGCTACACTTCTTCATTGCCAAAAAGATTTAGAATTTTATGGCATCGGGGAACACATATATATAAAGCAGATTTCGTATTTATGATAAAAATAATATTCACTTTTAATTAAAATTAATCTGTATTAAAAGGCTTCACTATTGTAAATATTTTTATTTAGATAAACTAATACGAAAATTAGAAGAGATTACAAATTGGATAAGACAAAGCTTTTGGATATGCTCGGTATTTACAATTTTTCTATACACTTTGTATAAAAAGATAAAAAATTACAATATTTTAAATATATATCTTTAATTAAGAGAAAAAATTCTCCATTGATTCACAACATCTTTTTTCATTAAATGACATCGATAGTATTCTACACAAATATTAATATCAATACCCTTACATCAATATAATATTAAGAAATGATACGTCCTCACGATGTCTTTGAATTTAATTGTAGTTCACTAAGGATTGACAACATTACAAATTACTGATAATTAAATATACGAAGGTCACTCTGAAATTTTTGAGATACAACTAGGTTTTTAAAGTTATACTTACAAAATTTTAAGTGTGTTCAAAGTAGTCTCCTCCAGAATCAATGCAATTTTGTAGACGAATTTTCCACAGATCAAATGCCTCAAGCCATTCATTTCTTGGAATAGATGAAAAAAATGCATTTATAGACACATCAATCTCTTTTTCTGAATGAAAACGACGTCCACGTAAGTTCTTTTTTAGATTAAAGAGTAACCAAAAGTCGCACATAGCTAGATCAGGTGAATACGGCGGATGTTCGATCACTTTAATTTGTTTTTGCTTAAAACACTCAACTGTTATTCCGGCTGTATGTGAAGATGCATTGTCATTGTGAAGCATTAGTCCCCTAACATTCAGTTCTTGTAGAATTTCTGGAAGACATTTGTAGTATACCAGTTTTCTGTTACTGTCTTCTGTCCTTCCAACTTGATGGCTTTTACCAATCCCGTACTTCTGAAGAAATCGGCATACATCACTTTTTTCAGTGCGCTGCGCGTTGTTTTTTCACCATTGTCGGTGTGGGATCATCTTCAAAGACCCTTTTGCTTTCTTTTCTTCTTCCTTTTTTTCTTCCTTTTTTCTTCAAAGACTTTGCTTTCTTGACGTGTTTGAACATCAAAAAACGATATTTACGTTTCATCACCTGTTACAATTTTAGAAATCATGCGGTGGCCACCATCATTTAGCAATTAAAGAGTTTCTTTACTGATTCTGACACGTTCCTATTTTTGGTACTCAGTTAGATTATGGGGAACCCAACGGCTAACTACTTTTTTCATATGTAATTCTTCATGAATGATTTTGTGTATGGCTATTGATCCAATGTTAAGTTCCTTCAGTATCATTTAATAGGTACAGCAATTATCATTCATTAATATTTTTCGTATGGCAGACACATTATCCGGGATTACTGCCGACGGCGGCCTTCCTGTGTGTTCTTCATCCTGAAGAAAATTGTGACCTCTTCTAAATTCTCTAAACCATTTGAATACAGTAGCACGAGCTGAAGATTCATCACCAAATACTAATTGCAACCGTTGAACGCATTTTTCTTGACTTAATCCTGCATTAAAATCAAAGAAAATCATAGCACGAAAATGTTCTCGCGTCTACTCCATTTTCTCTTCTGTTTAAAATTTATTCTTTGTTAAACATATTGAAGTAAATCAGTAAAAAATCGTCTTCTGTGTTAAAATACTTTGTATTTTAAAATTAAACCGTTATTTTTATTTTGTAAATTCTCGTCTGTGCGTATCTCAAAAATTTCTCAGTAACCCTCGTATTAATCTTTTTTATAGGGTTCTAAAAATAAAATACATTCAGCTTAAATAATTTTGGAAAAAAATGAGAATTTTTTTTTTCTTTTAATTTTTGCTCATCTTTTAAACTTAAGAATTGCTTAACTGTTTAAAGCTTTTAAAGGACATTTCGAATCTTGTATTAATAATTAGTTACTTTTAACAATACTTTTCCCTCTTTGTCTCTTCCAGTTTTGAATTTTTTTTTTCGTCTTTATTATTCAATCACTTGAGTTCAATCACAAAGTTAAAAAAAAAATTGTTCCGTTCTGCGCTTTTGGTTGCTCTCTCAGAAAAAGTGTCATTCATTTTCAAAGTGAAGTGATAAGGAGAAAAATTATGCTTAATGGATGAGTAAGTGTTAAAAAAGAAAAAAAGGGAATATCAATGATCTGAATTCCCTAAACTGAAGGAATGATGAAAGATATAGGGATTTTTTCCCCTTTTTTAAAATATTGATTACTTTTTTAATATTTAAAATTATTCCATGTATATATATTACAGGATATACGTGCTTAAATAAAAAAAATACTAAAATTTTAATGTTTTTAATTAATTGAATAAAGAAAAATCTGTAATTATTCAAGATAAAATATGTTTTCATACAAGAATGAGAAAAATGACAATTAAATGTTAAATCTAGTAAAAAAAAGCATCGAAAATGAAAAACATTTTGTCAAGTATTATATATGTAATTCAACATACAGTAAATTAAAATAACAATTTTGATGCGAATAAAAACTCAAAAATGTTAACTTTATTTATAAAACAAATTAATTTTTTCTAAATAAAATAATCATGTCATGTTATCAATAATAAATTGCACTGTATATTATTTGAAACTCCTACCACAATAGGAAACAAACTGAGAACATTCACAGATTTATCAATTAAACATAAAAATATTACATATTATTAATATTGGGATTTTTAAATCTAAATAAGTAGTGTCAATTGAAACACAGTGCATTTAAAAAAGATATCGTTAAGAAACCAAATGAAAAACTTCAGATCAGGTTTTAGCTCGAAAAGAGATTAAATTGATTTAATAGAACTAGAATTACGTTGGAATAATGAAAACAAGTTCAGATATATATCAATATCATTTCACAAAAGGGAATGATACAAAAATTTTTGATTATAATTTGTATGTTAAATGTTTGGGTACCCTTTACTGATAAATAATGATTTGGAAGCATACAATATTTTTAATGCGTCGGGGAAGGATTAGGGTTAAAGAAAGAATGCTTATTACAGTAAAAAAAGTGTGTGTCAAGTTCTTTATTATTTAAACTTGAAATTAAATTTTAATGCTTAACTTAACGACCATCATTGTAGCAAAGGTAAGAATTCCTTTTTTTCAATCAAAATTTTAAAATTACAACTTAAAAAAAATCATTTTGCGCTAATATATTAATTAATCACATCAAACTCTAGAATTAAAATGTCCCTGAAAACTGTACTTTTTGGAGTTTCCATTGATGAACCTTACTGCTATTAGTCAACCTTTTCCACACTAGAGGACGCTTGTCTCATTTCATCAACCATGAAATACGGAGAAAAGTGTAAATTTCCGATAAATTCAGCATTTATAAATTGTGCATGATCATTGTCAATATTTACCAGTGAAAATCAAAAATGAGGATATTAATCTAATATTTCGAACATACAATCAACGGATTTGGATTCGATCTTTCACAGTAGAATGTTCACGTCTTGTATCATCTGCAGTGCTACCATCTATTGGTAATACTTAAAAGTGATTTAAAGTGTTGAATCATTTAAAAACTAAAATGATATTGCATCATAATGAAAATTTCAGTATGTGTTTAATGTATTATTTTCTTTTCTCCAATCGCGTTACCTTAAATTTTAAAGAGAAAGAAAATTATACTTTTTGATATTTAAAAAGTATTAATGCGTAGGAAGTGTGTGTAACATTTACTGTTGTCATCAGTGTTCGCAAAGGTATAATAAAACACTTAAATATAAAAAAAAATTGTTTTCTTTGTAAAATAACAGGGATATTCTTATACCGAGATCTGTTGCCAGAGTTGGCGATCGCCATAGTATTTGCCTTGTGTTGTTTACCGCTTAAAATTCTTGAAGAATTATTTATTTGCCTTTCTTAATACTTCAAAATCTTCTTTAAATTTTAAATTTTTATTTATTTCATTAAAATTCATTTATTTCTAATATAATAATAAAATAAAATAAAATAAATAATATATTAATGCATCTTATTTAATTGTTAAAAATATTATTTATTTTCTTACATTATGATTTATTTAATTAAAATTCATTTATAGATTTCTAATAAAATAAATAAATAATATTAAATTGTATTTTTTGTATTATAGTATTATTTATATTTATAGTTATTTGTTTAATTTTAATTTACATCATATTTGATTGCTTAAAAATCTTATTTATTTTTTTAACTATTATTTAATTTAAATTTCATTATTGATTTCTAATGTAATAATAAAATCAAATAAATAAATAACATAATATTAATGCATCTTTTTTATTCTTTAAAAAGCTTATTTATTTTTTAAATTATTATGTATTTGATTAAAATTTAGTCAAAGATTTCTAGCATAATAATCTAATAAAAAATAAATAAAATTTTTAAAGTATTGAGATCTTATTTATTTTTTAATTATTAGTTATTTGATTATTTCTTTAATTTTAATTAAAACTTATTTAATTCTTTAAAAATCCTGTTCTATAAAAATTATTATCTAATAAAAATAAATAGATTTTTAAAATATTAAATTCCAATTTATTTTTTATTTAAAATTTTTTATTTTTAAAATTTTATTTATTTCTTTAAAATTATTTAATTGATTATATATGTTTCTTTAATTTTAATTATAATTTCAATAGTGTAATTTCAATAATAATTTCAAAATCATTTATCAATTTCTAATATAATAATAAAATTAAATAACTATATAATATTATATTAATTAATTTATTGTATTAATATATAATATTATATATAATTATTTCTACACTTTTAAGTTAAACCTTATTTAATTTTTTAAATTTTATCTTTAAATCTTATTGTTGCTACGTAAGGATTATATTATAAAATAAATATTTCTTACTCTATCAATGACAAATCACATATCATTGATATTTATCTCATTTTTTTAAACAAATTATACCAATTCTAGAAATTATTATAGTTTAAATTGTTTTACAGAAAAATAAGAGAAATCCATTTGATATTTAAAAACTAAATTGAAATATGTGCTATAGAAAAACTCTTCATAAGGTATTATTTCAAAAGTGGGTTGTGTGGCAGGATTAGTTAAAGTCTTATTTATCCCTTAGCAATTTAATATTTAAAGCTACATAAATTAATTATTTATATTTTTGAGAAAAATTTTATGTAAAAAATTTTCTATAAAATTACAATTTTACCAAAGAGTCCATTCTCATCTTTCCTAAGAGATTTGAGTAATTCATAATACAGGAATTTAAGTTGTTTTTCATGCATGCGGTAATAATTTGAAATCGATGCAGACTTAACGATGTCATTATCATCTGTTATATTACTTGATATTAAAAGTGAATTTTTTTTTCAAACTATCGACACGAAGGAAATCAGTGTAAACTTTAAAATTTATAAATAATTTTATCAATAATGACGTTATTATTTTCCTCATTCTTATTAGGATCCTTCTTTGCTCAAAGTGGGAGAGAAACACACAAGCATAATTAATTAAAAGAGCAACACAAAACTTCAACGGTGAAATCATTAGAATTTTTTATGCGACATTAATTATTTTTTCTATAAAATAAATATTTCCGAATTTTCAATTCTCTTTCATTTATATTTATTAAAGCTCTCACTATCGAAAGTAATCATATATTTAAATATCTTTACTTGTACATTATTAATTTTTTTCTAAGATTGTATTAAACATGCACTTTGAGCTATTTTTTTTTAATCCTTTACCCATTTTTAAGATCTTTGGCATAAGTTCACAAGCAAACCTATAATCTGATCATGAAACATAAAAAGAATTAAAATCAGCATCCTTAAAGCTGGCTAACTAATGCCTTACATGTAGACTATGATCATTTAAAATGCTAATAATCTAACTATAAAGAGTGATTCCAGAGATAACTTATTTAGTTGACGAAATTCACATAATACTATTATTTAATTCTCATTTATGTGTTGGTTAATCAAAACTGCAGCAAATAAAATGACCTAACATATGCAATTATGATAATAATAATAATTATAAAAATAATTTATTCAGAAATTTGAAATTAAGTACTGTACATACACTTTGGTTCATTGTATTCGAAAGGAAGTACATTATGTTGGTTATGCATGTTTCCTACTGAAAATAAAAATTCCAAATTTCAATTTTTTTTTTTTTTTTTTTTTTCAATTTTTTTTGCGATTTTTTATTTAATATTAAATTTAATCGCGTTTTCAATACATCAAAATTTTCATTAATAATATTTCATATGTATGTTTTCTTTCTTGGAAAACAATTTCTTATTATGTTATTGTAGTCAAAATGTGATTTAAATTTCAAATTTTTTATTTATAAAAGAAAAATGTAAAATGTCAGCAAAAACATTGCTTGTTAAACAAAATGATTTAATCGCTTATAAAAATATTAGCATAATGTCAAATAATATATCAGAACATTAAAATTTCTGCAAAAAGTTTTTATGCCTTCAATTTCTAAGTAATAAATAATTACATCCAAAGGGGTCCTAATGATGTATTTGTAAGCTAAAGCAATACTAATTAGGTATGTATTTAAATTTGAATGAAAAATTTATTTGCTTAGTCATTATTAGAAAATTTTTTGGGCAAGTAACGTGACTTAATCTACATTCTCCAAGAACTATTTAATGTAATATTTCAGAAATTTTATCAAAACAATTTATATTTCCGCTATTTACACATATTTAATATTTGTGATATAATATAATGATATAGCATTACAGATCTTGAGCAAAGTATTAAACTTGAGTAGACCATAATTGAAAACAAGAGATTAGACGAATACAATTTTTAAAAGAAACTAAATTATATAAAATTATTTACATTAAATAATGATAACAAATTTCTCATTTGTGGCAAGTTCCTCCAGCTCTTTCATTCTCCGTTTATTTTTCAACATAACACAATAATTCCTCATTTTTGATAATCAACTTCAATGAAGCAAATTGATCAGTTACGTTATCAATGTCTATTAAATTAACTGTTTCTCGTTCTCCATATAAATATACTTGGTCACTTTGGCGATATGTCACATGGTTGATCTTAAATGCGTCTGAATTCATTTTAATTTACTGACACACAACTAGCAGACGATGCTGAAATAGAAGCGATTATTTGAAGTGAGATTCTCATAGTTGGAAAAACGTCTTCAAAATGTGATATTATAAAGGTAAAAAGCTTTGATAGAGTTAAAACTCTAATTTCTTTAAAATAAAATTACTTTCTTATTCGTCATTTTTAATAAAATCTGTAATAATCCAGCCAAAATTCGGCAAATATAATATTTTTAGCATTTCCAAAACTAATACATTGATTATTATTTTTTTCAAGTCATTCATTGATTCAAATTATCACTAGGAATTCAGTCTTTAAAATGTTGGTCGCAATTTAATTAGATTTCATGTATAAAAATGATACTTGCACGTTTTCAGGTATTATTGAGTTAAGGTATTCACAAATAAAAAAATTAACAGTCATATTTCCTGATTTTACAAACATGAATTTTCCCAATCAATTATTTAACAATGAAAAATTTATTAAATTAAATATGTTAATATTCAGACATTAAAATTTTGATAAAAAAATGACTGAATCTCCATTAAATGCTGCTTTTTTAAGTATATTTTGGTCAGTGAATAAAGGATACATTAAGAAAATCATGAAGGAATATTATTTTACGCGTAATATATATGCACATATACAGTTACATACACTTTTATATGTTAATATCAAATTGAATAAATTCTCTTAGAAAAATAACAAATGAAAGGTAAGTAGGTTATGGCGGGCACTTTTGGAGCTTTATGCTAAGATGCTTGTAGCTCTCATTGAAGAAGGTGTTTGGAGAGGATTTATGCAATCAAACAACTAACCTTATTTAAGTAAAGTCGTTTGAAGTCGGTGAACAACTAAGAGATATGTCTTGATATGAGCAGAAAATTCAGATTTATAAATTTGTGTTAGAAAATAGTTCAAGGATTTTTGAGTTGCAACTTTCATTTTTCATTAAGATTAAAATCTGTTAGACAGCCTTGCAAATGAAACTAGTGATATTTTTCCGACAACCTATTTATGCTGACAACTTTGTAACGTTGAACTATGAGGAAGTGGTATGGTTAACCCCCATGTTGGCATCTTTTAATAATCTATGATTTAATAACCTGGTAAATTCAGAACATTTTTTACAAAAATAATATTTATAAAAAATATCTTTTTTAAGCAGAAAAATTTGCTGAAAATGGAGTACAATGAAAACATGTTTTACTGATTGTAAAAATTATTTTAAAGTAGTATTTGTTAAGAAAGCTTAAATTCATCTTAAAAATTTTTCGTTAAAACTATTTTTTTCTACTTGTTTTTATCTTACAATTATTCGGCAATAAAATTTAATTCCATTATTTAATGTATGTAATTATTTTAATACATAATAATTAATAAAAAATATGCTATTCATATATCTTTGTTTAAATTTCTGATAAAATGCAAAGTTTCAAGAACTTTACACAACTAATTCATAAAATTAAAATTATAACAAAAATGAATTTATAAAAATTATAATTAATATAATTTGTTAATTGAAGTCAAATTATATATGTGCTGGTTATTGTTAAATAATGTTAATGATCATTTATAATTATTAAAAAAATTAATGAATAAGACATTAAAAATTATTATAATTTGTTAAAAAATATGCTATTTGAAGTTTAATTTTATATATGATGGTTATTATTAAGTAATAAATGTGACTACCAATTTTATTTTTATTATTATTGACTTATGCATTTTTTTATTTATCGTTAAATATTGTGCTAATTTTTTGTTTTGTGTTTCCCCGCTCTTTCTTTGAGCACGCCCCCTTATCAGACCAACCCTTCTTGTAGGTTTGCAACATTCTTTCCCTTCCCCTCTCCCTCCAAAAAAAACCGAGCTTCGTTACTAAAAAACATGGCAGACGACAGGCCCGTGCAGCTTAAAAAGAGACTCTTCTCACATTATTTTCGCAATACATTTCCTTAAATTCACTTCAAAAATGATTTATTGAATAAGAGTCCTTATATATATATATATATATATATATTATATTTTATATATGATGGTTATTATTAAGTAATAAATATGACTACCAATTTTATTTTTATTATTATAGACTTATGCATTTTTTTATTTATCATTAAATATTGTGCTAATTTTTTATTTTGTGTTTCCCCGCTCTTTCTTTGAGCACGCCCCTTATCAGACCAACCCTTCTTGTAGGTTTACAACATTCTTTCCCTTCCCCTCCCCTCCAAAAGAAACTGAGCTTCGTTGCTAAAAACATGGCAGACGACAGGCCCGTGCAGCTTAAAAGAGACTCTTCTCACATTATTTTCGCAATACATTTCCTTAAATTCACTTCAAAAATGATTTATTGAATAAGAGTCCTTATATATATATATATATATATTATATTTTATATATGATGGTTATTATTAAGTAATAAATATGACTACCAATTTTATTTTTATTATTATAGACTTATGCATTTTTTTATTTATCATTAAATATTGTGCTAATTTTTTATTTTGTGTTTCCCCGCTCTTTCTTTGAGCACGCCCCCTTATCAGACCAACCCTTCTTGTAGGTTTACAACATTCTTTCCCTTCCCCTCCCCCTCCAAAAGAAACCGAGCTTCGTTGCTAAAAAACATGCCAGACGACAGGCCCGTGCAGCTTAAAAAGAGACTCTTCTCACATTATTTTCGCAATACATTCCTTAAATTCACTTCAAAAATGCATTCTACTTGAATTAGTCCTTATATATATATATATATATATATATATATATATATATATATATATATATATATATATATATATATATATATATATATATATATATATATATATATATATATATGTATATATATAAATATATGTATATATATATATATATATAAATATATATATATATATATATATATATATATATATATATATATATATATATATATATATATATATATATAAATATATGTATTTTTTTGTATATATATATATATTTATTTACATTAATATATGTATATATATATATATATATATATATATATATATATATATATATATATATATATTTACTTTCAAATCCCACAACCTGTTGCCATTCATAAAATAAGAAATATCAATCCAAAATTTGCCCTCTTGTCTCTTGTCATACGTTTCTGGCTACGTCTTTCTGACGATCAAAATCGCTGAATGCATCTAGTATATATTACGTCATATGGAAATTTGGAAACTTAAGTACACGAAAACAAATTAAATAAAAAAAGTACAGTAAAACTAAGCGAAGGCAAAACATTGAGTAAGCTTTCGTGGGAACCAAACTCATACAGCTCTCCAGCAAAATTCGTCAATAAGGAGTGTCATCAGGGGAAGTATGTAACTATTCGACTGAAAATTTTAAGTTACGCAGCTTTCTTCGTTAAACTAGTTGATTAAAATGCAGCCGAGGAAACCTTATATATATTTATATCATGGTCCCTAGTAACAATGATCTAAGCTTCCAGTCAAATGTATAAATAAATACTATTCTCTTTCAATAATGGGTCAGTCAAAAGGCTTTCTTTTGTAAATGTACTGCTGTCAGTCTCCATTCGTATTATTAGTCCTTTTACGTCACCCTTACTATTTTCATATAAGTTTGAGTTTTATCCAATGGTTGCTAACTGCAAAAGCCACGCCACTTTTATATGAGCTGAGTTTGCAGTTTATAAGTTATCTTCAGTTTCATTGTGAATATGTGATTAACTGCTCTAAAAATCATCGAATTTATTCTGTCTCTCAACGTTTCATTGTTTCTTGGAATTTTTTCAAGTGCTGTAAATAGGAGATGCATTACTTTTTTATTTTATAAAATAATTAGTACGATCATAAATTAGGACTTGTAAGTAATGTTTATTTATTCATTTATTTGGTCAAACATTCAGTAAAACATAAATTTTATAATTAAGTGAGCAATTACCTTATTCGCTGCAATAAATCTTGCATTCTGGAATGATAAAAAAATAATGAATCATGTCAATAACATACGGAGGGAACTGTTTGTTTCTAATGAATATTAGCGTGAATATGTGTACACATTGCACAATTAAACTTAGGCACAAAGATCGGCACATTTTTCTCTGAAAAACAGAATCTTTCAACCATCATTAATAGTGCTTCGTGTTAATTGTTGAAAAATTCATATATTTTGGTTCTTTTGCTATTGTTGCTATGGCTTACCCTCCAAATGTCTCCAAAAACAATGTCCATTAGACCGTTGACCCTAAGAAAATCAAGGATTAGAAGGAAGGATGAGTATATCCTCTCTGGAAAGTCCTAAACAGTTCAGGATGTGATTAAAAGAAGTCTGTTCAGTTTTACATTTAGAGCAGACCTCAAAGATTTTCCTGCCTTCGAAATACTGTATGCCTCTAGTGTGACTACTTGCTAGTCTGGAAATTGTGGTTCTAGAGGCTCTATCACAATTGATTGCAAATGAAAAACCAGGCTCTTTGCTCGCGTACCAGTGATGGCAGTGAGGAATCCTCCACCTTTTCGAAATTTCAGAATTAACTATGTACTGGTGTTCTGAAAGGGTAAGTGTTAAAGAGGAATAATTATCGTGGTAACAACCCTCCTTCCAGTCTATCCACCTGCTCATTGCCGTATGTCTACGTGAAAAGGAATCCATTGAAAATAAACTTCATGAGACTCCGAAATGAGCTTGAAAAGGATAGAACTGCTAGTTTGATCTTCAATTGCAATCGAGTTGGGGAGATGCTGAAGAGATCTTCTGCTGTCTGAAAGGATTCACAAATTTTTAAAATAACTTTCATGAAGAATAGTGTCAAGACCTTATCCACCGCGCAGACTAATCAGGGACGAGCTTGTGGTTTAGGCAGAAGGCCACAAGTGTTAAGTAATTTACGGTCTCCACAATCAACTCAATCCTTGATGATTCTACAGAGTAACATTAACGGCTTGACTTTTATTATTGTTATATATTTGAATGGAGTTAAATGCATTTTTTATATAACGTCACTGTTATTAATATTTTTTTTAATTTTTTCTCTATACCAGGTAAAGTAATTTTTCCAATAAGTAATTGTTTTATACATTTAATATTCATATACTTCAAAGTCGAGATGTTTTGTCTTTCAGTCGCGTTAAATTCAATACTTTTTTCCTTTCTGAATCACTGTGTGATTTTAGTAAATAAGTTAGTGCTTGTATTTTAAAGAAATTAATTTATTTTTTTAAAAATCGAGATTATTAGACTTCATTTTAACTTCGGAAATATATATATTAACAAAAATAATATTTAAATGGAATCATCTGTCTTTATTAAAATATTTTAGAATTCTTCATGAAATCATCTGTCATTAAAAATTTTATGTTTCAACAAATTGTTTTTAAACCAAAATTTAAAACAGTAAATATTTACTTATTTCTTACTTTACTTTTCTTTCTTTTTGAATGTTAATTTCAACATAATCTGATTTTCATTATATAATTTATAAATTTTGCTAAATTATTTTAATAATGCTAAATTACTTTAAAAGAATAACAAATTTATCAATTGTGTTTTTTTTTCAAACTTATTAGATCAACAATCAGATTTAGACTCTGTAAGAACTTCTTTCAAAAGAAGAAAAAGAACAACTTCAAACCTCATACTTCTAAGTTGAGGAAGAAAAATATTCGCAATGAATACAAACGGAAACTGCCTAATAACATTAACCTAGAAAAGACAAAACTAATCTATGACTTCAATCCAAAATCGATACGAGAAATCATTCTAAAATATGCTGCTGAATCTGTTCCTAGTTTGGGATGTCGCACCAGTAAAGAAAGCACAATGATTGCAGAAAGGGCCACAGAAGGAAAGAATAAGGCCTACAAGTTGATGTTACAAAAGCACGGCACAAGAATCCCCGAAGAAAAATATAAACAGTTAAGAAAGGTGGAAAAGAAACTACATACAGAGAAAAAGAAAGCTTTCCTTGAAACTCTTTAAAAATTTGGAGACCTTGAACATTCAGAATGAATGTCGTAAGTTCTACAAATCGATCAATAAAATAAAAAGTTACTTCAAGACATGAACCATCACATGTAGAAACAAGAGAGGCGAATTTGTTTGTGAACCCCACAAAGTATCTAAAGTATAGAAAGAATACTTTCAAGATTTTCTTGAAGGGAGAGATGATACTACCACTCTTCAGGATGATCTTGTCTCCCCGGATGTTTTCGAAGACGAGTACAAATACCCATCTTTCTTTGACAAAGCTATTCTGGCCATTAAAAAACTGAAAAATAATAGATTGTCTGGGCCCTGATGATATACCATCTGAAATCTTAATGGTTGATGAACCAGAGCTTGTTAATGCTCTGTACAAGATCATGGTCAAAACTTGAGAAAAGGAAAAAATATTCATTGAATGCGAAGAAAGCTCTATTTGCTCTATATTTAAAAAAGAGACCAGCCTTAATGTCGTAATTATAGAGGCATCACACTTTTCATAATACTTCATATAAAACCTTGTCCTACCTGCTCTTTGCAAGACTTTAACCTTATGCTGACAAAGTAGTTGGAAGTTACTAATGTGGATTCAGACCACAAAGATTTACTATAGATCAAATCAACACGCTGAGACAAATTTTAGAAAAGACCAAAGGGTACAACATTAAGACTTTTCATTTATTTTTAGACTTCAAAGCTGCTTATGGCAGCATTGAGAGAGACAAGCTGATTGAAGCAATCATAGAATTTGGTATACCCACAAAACTTATTAACCTCACAAAAGCCACCTTAGTCAATGTACGTTGCAGGGTTAAAATTCAAGAAAATCTATCAGCACTCTTTACAGCTGAACGAGGCCTGCGTCAAGATGACTTGCTTGCATATCTGCTCTTCGATCTAGGACTGAAAAAATGCATCGGAGATAGTGGTTTAGACCAAAAATGCACTCTTTGAAATAGAATAACACAAATTCTGGCTTATGCAGATGATATAAACTTCGATGGAAGATCTGAAAGAACAGTGAAAGAGGCCTTTCAAGACCTAGAAATAGCTGCCACAAATATAAGACTTACTATAGACGAAGATAGGACAAATTTTATGCAGGTCTCATCTTCAACCGTGAGCTAAAACACTCCCTTTTACATAGACTATCATACCTTTGAAAAGGTATGTGAGTTCAAATACTTCGGTAAAATTATTAATGATGAAAATAAGCTGAAATCACCAAAAAAACCAAATCAGCTAATAAATGCTTTTTTGGGCTGAAAAAGCAACTGAGATCTAAACTTATCAGCAGAAAAGCAAAACTAAACTGAGAATTTACAATACACTCATACTACACGTGGTGCTTTATGCAAGCGAAACGTTGACATTAAATGCTGATATGCAGCGAATCCTGGAAACCTTTGAAAGGAAGGTATTAAAAACTATCTATGGACCTATACAGGAACGGGGTTGCTGGCGAACCAGATATAATTTTGAATTGTATAAGCTGTATAACCAGCCGTAGATTACCCAGGTTATCAGAAGCAACAGATTAAGATAACTTCGCCATTTCTGGATAAGCCGGGAACACAACCCCACTTGAATAACAGCGTTTAAGAGCCCCGAAGGATCCTGTGCCCGTGGAAGACCACCAACAAGATGGCTAGTTGACATTTAAAATGACCTCAAAATACTGAAAGTTAGGAACTGGCAAAGTGTCGCTCTGAACAGACTGGGCTGGAAAAAGCGTAAAGTTAAGCTGAAGAGGTAGCTAAGACCTTTAATAGGTTGTTATGCTATTCAAGAGGAAGAAGAAGCAGCTCGTTTTCAAAACAGAATGTAAAAATTTTAAGCATGACATTTATTTTACTCATGAAGGAAGCAACAATATAAATTTAACTGAAAAAATGCGTAATTATTGCAATAATTTAAAATAGATCCCTTTTAATTAAGTAATTCAGAATAAAAACCTTTGTTATCATTATGAGCTACATATAGTGTAGACCAGGGATGGCGAACCAATGGCACTCGTACCACAAGTGGCACGTTTGAAATTTTTATGGCACGCACTTACAAAAATATTTTTTATAAGTTATCTTTTTTGATAGAATTGAGTTAAAAATTATTTATCTATACTTAATTTATAATTTATGATATAAATTTGTAGTTCTGAATACCTATCTTAGTATGTTAACTAAAACCGTCAAACTATACATTTTACTATTAAAATAGCGCATGAATTTTCTTGAAGTATATAAAGATGGGCATTCGAAAAAATTTTTGCGTATCCAGTTTTGCCTTTTAATGTTATTGCCGTCGTAGCGTTCAAATCATACGACAGATTGCATTAGTCTAAAATATAACCGTTCATTGTAAATACATCTAGTGTCATTTTTAATAAATAATTTACATATTATATTTTATTTTATATCTGCATTCGTTTACAAGAACATATTTCGTCACGATTGTAGTTTTAACCTGTAACAACATTAAGGTTAACCGTAAAATTTAAGGTAACGAAGGTAACCAAAAATTTGTTGGTTTAAGAAATTGTTGAAAGTAATCAATAAAATGAATAAAATTGCAGAAGATGAAATTCTAACTACATGGAATTGAATTTCTCACCCATTTAATAGTTCAAAAATTATTAACAAAGGCAATTTTATCAATATTTTGTTTTGACATGGGCATATGAATCTCTATTTTTAGAATTAAATTTTATAAAAAAAATAAATATAAGAATAGAATGACGGATGAATCGAGCTCTGCACATGCGTATTGTTAAAATTAACTAAATATGAGCCAGATATTAAATCTTTATCATCCCGTGTACAGCAACAGAAATCACATTAAAACTAAATTGTTTTCAACGTGATTTCTAGCATATTGCTTTTTGTGAAACATTAATTAATAAAAAATCGCTAAAGAGGAAATGCTTTTATATTCTTTTATTTAATTACACTAAAATATAGATTCACCACGCTAACATTTCGAATAAAATTTTACTGTGGCACATTACCTATTTAAAAAATAATTTTTATGACTTTGTGCACGGACATTAAAAAAGGTTTGCCATCCCTGGTGTAGACAAACCTATAACCGAAGATACGTCCTATCTTGGCTGCTTAAATTGTACGGATTTTGGCAGACAAGCTTGGGCCTATCTCGGCAATCCACATTGGTCCTATATTACGAAATGTAGACCATTTAGGATTGACCTAATATAGAACATCAATAATGAACCTAGACGAAGCAATGGTTAGGCAGTATAAGGTCAAGCTGTTTTACTTCTTGAGATGTTTCTGTGATATATTGAAAGTTCTAATACATCAGTTAATGTTAATAATTATAAAGTGTTTCACCTCCGGCCAATAATTCCAAATACTCTTTGGAAATTCCAATTTTCCTTAATTCGTATGTATTTGCTCGAAAAATTAAAATATTCTATTTGAATAAGAAGAGAACAATTTTTCATTAACTGAAATATATATTTAATACTTCTTATGTTTATCTACATTTTTTCTCTAAATCGAGTTTGAATTAGAAAGTTGCAGTAATAGTTTAGAATTTTTCATTAAATAGTTTTGATTTTCTGTATTTATAAAGTCATTCCTACAAGTTTGAAATTTTTACAGATTTAATTTTGAAATTACTACAGAAATGAAATTTTTATTCATAACTTATCACTCAAATTTATTTATAGTATTAATTAGTTTTCTGTATAATGAAAGAAGAGTATACTAATATTCTGATGAAATGAAAGAAATGGCTTATCAATGCATAATTTGTTTTGGAAATTTTTCTTAGGTATGAAATAAACTGTTTTAAATCATCAATTGCTGTACAAACAAACGGCTTAATATTCAAATTATAGTGTAATAAACTTCATATCTTTTAAACGTATTGAAAATGTTAATGCTGACATCAGCACACGCGTTAATGATATTAGGAGTAGTCTCATTGGAAATCAAAAATCAATGACCAAGTCGAAAATAAATATAAGCAATGAAAAGTGTGCTGAAAATCATATATATCCTTTGGAATTCAAAAACTATGTTTTAATTTTATCATTTTTTTAAAAGTATTCTTGCTTGTGATATTGATTACGTGGAATTTTTTTTCCTTATATTATTGAAATCATGGATGAACGTGATAAAATATTGGCAAAGAGAGTTTTAAAGTACAACGCGCGTAGTTGGCATGATTTGTATTATGATGAAATTCGTAATAAACCTTATTTGATTGGTAGAAAAAAACCGTCAGATGAACTGACATATATTTATGTTATGAATCCGAGAAAACAATTTCGTTTTAATTTTCTCAGGAAAATCGTTACTGACACTGAGTGTTCAAGTGTTCTTTTGAATATTCATAGTTCTGATTCTTCATCGGTATATTACAAATTAAGTGATGGATTACCTGATGTGGATGATGACTATGGTAAAAAATCAAATAAGGATTCTAGTCAGAGTGACGATGAAATGTCTCATGATGAAATGTCCAGTGAAGAAGACATTCCTAAGAAAGATTTAGGCCGAAAAACTTGTGAAAAGGAATGTGCTGAAGAAAAGTCAATTGAGGATTCTAATAAGGAAGCAACTGATGAGACTCGCAGCCCACAAACAATTACTATATTAGATTAAAACGGTATGTGGATACTTCTTCCAAATTTCAGTTTTCAGAAAACTAACTGACTTAAGTGAATTGTGAATCATCTACCTCTATGTTTAGAAATATCTCTTATAACATTTTATAGTGCATGTATGAGAACAACTTCCTAGAATTGTGTTTAAAAAATTGAAAATTTAAATGACTGAGGATTATGTAAATTATTTAACAATTTGTATTGATTTCGTTTTTTAAATAAATCTTGTGATTATAAGCTTTAATCACACAAATTTGATTTTTGTTTCAATTTTTATTCTTAAGGTTCATTCTCAGTTTTGTTTTTAAGAAATTTATTTAAAATGCAGGAATTGTTATTTAAAATTAAAACTTAGAATTAGTTTCATTATTAATTGAATGTTTTTACACAGTAATTATATGGAAAATTCATAAATTACTAAAAGAACTGTAATCTCATGCTTTTAATATAGAATCAAAAAACAAATAGTAAAATTTATTTTAATAAATGAGTAAAATAAACAATTTGATATCATATGCTCACATTATTTAAAGATAATATTTCATATTTCGAATGTTCCAAATAGAAATGGGATTGAGTGGTTATGTTTCTTAATGTTTTAAAATGTATGAATGAAATAAAGTCTTCCTAATTTAACTATTATTTAATTAATATTGATACAATGTTAATATTCTAAGTTGTCATAGTTGCAGCTAATGATATTGTAAATTGTAACTATGTTTGCTGTGCTGAAAACTAAGCACAAATGAAAGTTATACTTAAGTATATATAATCAAAGCATTTTTTGTCTTATAAAAGATATTTTTGTATTTTCTTTATATTTTGTTGATTATAAAAAATATTAAAAAGTAAATAATTTATTTTAGTGGAAGTGTTTGTAATACGAGCAAGAATATTTTCCTCAATCATTATTTTTATTTACTTTTAGAATAAGATTCTTTCTTAATGTAATATTGATTTGAGGAATTCTGAGTGTAAAATTTGATCTATGTGTACCAAATCATTAGTTAAGAGAAACATAATTTTAGTCCACCTTTTTTGTTTCATATTTAAAATTCTTCTAAAGATACTATTTACAATATCATTAGCAAAGATATATTAATTAATATCACAATCATTTCCTTTTATATCTGTTTTTTAATATTAAAATGCAACAGAATAAGCAAATGCTATTATTGCATGGAAATATGATTAAACTTCAGTCATTCAAATGAACTAGAAATATTTCTGTAAATTTTTATTAGAAGTGGATAAATCTACAATAATTAACAATTTTGAAAACAATCATAATGGTGTAATTTTAATTTATTTAGTTAGATTATGCAGATCTGTTAGTGAGGGCAGATAACAATTACATGAAACTTATATTACAACAAATTTCTCTGTTTAAAAATAAATATTGATAATAATATGTTTTGAAATAATTTTGTTCAAAAATAGTTGAAAAAATTTAATGACAAATAGTTATTAGTAAAAAATTGCAAGACAAACTTTTCATGCTTATATAAACTTAAAATTATATCAGTCATTCCATATTCAATAATTTTGGGGATATTCTTATAAAACTATTTTTTGCCTGTAAATCTGGGAACAACCACTTGTTATTTCGAATGAACCAAACATATATAACTTGGAGCTTAATAAACTCGTGGTTCTTTTATACTTAAAACATAAAAGTCGCAATATTTATTGATTTATAATTATTGAATAAAAACTTGGAATTCTTTTTACTTTTTGATGGCTCAGTATCCCTACATTGGTATTTTTTTATTTCCATTTGTGATATTTCATTGCTTGCTTTTCCCAATTTTTTTTTAATCATGCCACTCAGTAGTAAAATTAAAGCATAGTGTTTTGATGAGAAATAAATTTGATTTCTTTATGATTTATTTTATTTCATTTGTTAGATACTAATAAAATTTTAATTGAATCATATTTCAGTAAATTCCTAGTATATGTAACATGTTTGACATGATTTTGAAAAACGTAAAAATGAAGTGCTGATTCTTGTTGCTGACTGCAGCCAATGATAAAATGAAAAAAATAAATTTTTTGATTGTTGACAAGAGTTAACATGAATGAAAACAAAGAAAAAAAATTATATTCTCAAAATGAAAAATACATTAATATAACATAAAGATCATACAAATCTTAATTGCAAAATGGTTAAAAAGCAATTATCCATTGAATCAACAACTGCAGGTCGCAAGCTTTGTAGCTCGCCCAAATATCACCTAATATAAAAGTGTGGTCAAATCGACCATGTTACATATAAATTTTATTAGTATATGTTAGATACTAATAAAATTTTAATTGAATCATATTTCAGTAAATTCCTAGTATATGTAACATGTTTGACATGATTTTGAAAAACGTAAAAATGAAGTGCTGATTCTTGTTGCTGACTGCAGCCAATGATAAAATGAAAAAAATAAATTTTTTGATTGTTGACAAGAGTTAACATGAATGAAAACAAAGAAAAAAAATTATATTCTCAAAATGAAAAATACATTAATATAACATAAAGATCATACAAATCTTAATTGCAAAATGGCTAAAAAGCAATTATCCATTGAATCAACAACTGCAGGTCGCAAGCTTTGTAGCTCGCCCAAATATCACCTAATATAAAAGTGTGGTCAAATCGACCATGTTACATATACTAGGATTAAGCAGTTTTCTTAATTAAAATTACTGAAATGCATTTTTTTGTTTTTATATATTTCAGAATTGAAGCAAGTTTTTATGAATTTCTAATTTGCAAACACTCATGATTATGAAGGTTTTTATCATGGTCCTATTAATGCAATTTTTTACAAACTTGCTTTTAAGCAGTTTTTTGTTTGCATTTATTTATTTTTTTTTATCTAAATCTTTATTCATTTATTTTATGGTTGAGAAACTTGGATTAGTGTTTTTATTACAAAATCGTAAATCCTTTGAATTTCAGATTTAATTTCACTGTGGATATTAAAATGTAATTTTTCAAGAATTTCTCGTACCTAATCTAATTTTAATAAATAACCACCAATTACTCTGCATATTTCAAAGTAAGACTTTTAATGAATTTTGTACAGTAATTAATGGTTTACATTTGGTAAAAAATTTATTCTGTATAATATTTCTCTCTATAATAGGTTTTCAATTAAATGTATTTACTTAAACTTCTTAATATTATATATAGTATGTTATTGATGTTTTTGATCTCCCATTTGGTCTGATTTTTAAACCATTGATTTTAATGTAAGAATTTTGAGAAGTCTGAAGATGTAAATGAAATTTAAAAAGTGACAATTATGGATGTCTGGTCTTGCAGGCATTTAGGGGAAAGAGGAAACTTCTTGCTATCTTCAGAATATTTGAGACTACTTAAGGTATCTACTGATAAGTTGGGACAGAAATGTGTTTATAAAATTTTATAACATGAGTTATTGTGACCATACCTCAAAACTACATTTAACTTTTGTTTATTCATTTTTTATGTGCTTTTTGAAGTACTTTTTTATTCATTTCATAAAATCATAGTTTTTTTTTTTAAAAAAAATGGGTTTAAATTCACTGATTAAAATATTTGTTTTCTTAGTTTTTTTAGTTATCCAAATTTCAAAAAGGCTGATAAAATAGAGTATTTTAAAACAGTCGACAGACATTTTGCCTTTTTATAATTTCTTTGGATAATTGTTATTACCAAAGATAGATATTTCAATTATATCTGTTATTCATAAGCAAATATAAATATTGTTGAAAATAGTAATAAGTAGGTAAGCATATTCTTGAGCTCTTTTTTCTTTTTAATATTAAATTCTTAACTATATTCTTTAATTTAAATGCAACATTTTACATATTTCATAAAACTTTTTTTAATATATTAATGTTTTAATTTATGAGTGTTTATTTATTTTAAATTAAATAAATTTGAAATGATTTTCATTAAAGTTTCTTTGTTTTTATAGTAAAATAAGAAAGCTTCATACATGCTACAGAGTGCGGCTCTTAAAACCTCTTGATTGTGATATTGGTGTGTTGCATTTTTTTAGTTATTTGTTTACATTTGTATATGATATTTTCCCAAAAATTTAAAGGTATATCTTTCTACCAAAAGTGGCATTTCAAGCTTGGGCCGACCCATGTGACCTGTAGCCTTCACATGTATGGCAGCCTGTGAAACTTGTTGAAACCATCTGTGAAAAATGGCCAGTTGTGTGAAGCCACATGACTAAGTGTATGATCATGTCATATTCAATGCACAAGTGTGTTGCCATTGTTAAAGAGCTTATTCGCATTGAATCTTTTATGAAAACAAAACAATTGTTTCATGAGAAATTTCCAGGATGTCCTGTTCCAGAAAAAGCAGCATACAAGAATTTATTCAAAATTATTTCCATATAGGAGGTGTTCAATATGCTCCAAGGAATAGATTACCATTTGTCTGCACACTTGGGTAAAAGAGGCAGATGCAAAAGATAGTTTTTACCAATCAACCATCAGATTGAGTCAACAGGTTCATACAAATGAGAGAAGTTGCAGATGTGCTTTAAGTGAATTGATGTTAAAATTACCAGTTAAGTATTTTACAAGAACTGAAAGAGCCTGTTCTGCAGAAAACGTTTTCTCATATTTATGGCTAATGAGAAATTTGACAGTGGTATTTTGTACCCATTAAGGCTCATTGTTGATAACAAGTCATTCTTCACCTGTCTGGATTTACAAATTCTCACAGCAACTGGTATTTATCAACAGAAAATCCCTTAGGTTACCTTGCAGTATGTTTAGTGTGTCATTTCAATTACACACATTATGGAACCATATTTTTTGAGATGACTATGACTTATATTCGGGAATCCTGCAGAAGTTTTATTGAAACTTAACATTTGGGCAATGTTAGTTGTTACTTTCAACCAGATAGTTCAATATGTCACATATCAGCTGTACCATTGCCTTGAGTGCGTGGGATATTTACAATGTAGAGAACGATTATCAAACTCTTGTAGCCTCCTTGATCATTAGACTTATCAACTTATGACTTTTGCTTTAGAGAATAAAGTTGACTTTAAATTTGTCATTGTTGCTTGAATCTCTAAAAGTACACAAAGAAATTTCATCCTTTGATGAACTTAATGATGTAATTTTAAAGTGTAGCTTAATTTTTCAGTCATTAAAGGAAAATTATGCTTTCCAACCAAAATATTCTGATATTTTGATCTGGAAATTGTTTTCTTTAACATGAAATTTTCTTTACAATTTTTATTTGTGCTTTGCAGTTTGGAGATATGTTATTTATAATAGGAATTTAATGAAAAAAGAATTAATGTTTTACTACACCGTTTTGTATCTAACCATAAAAAATTTTATTATCTTTTACAAAGAAATTTTCTCATTTCATTTTCAAGTTTTCTATTTAAGATAGGAGTCAATGTTCTAAATTGTGTCACATGTTAGAAGATGGATGGTTTAGATAAAGAATGGGGTGTATAATTATTCAAAATATAGATTAATAATATATTAAAAGAATTTCTTAAGAAGCAATATTTAAAAATCTCTATAAATAAATCAATAATATAATCGTACAAGTACTTTTTTTTTTGTTGAATTGTGAACATCTACTGTAAGCCTTTACAGATGTTTGAAAAAATATTACATATCTGTAGACAAACATTTAACTTATATTATAAATAGTTTACTTTATTGTGAAAAATAAATATATGAAAAGGAAATATGAAGAATTATATTATCTAATTTGTATGCATATCAATTAAGCTTCTTGAGCATCAGATAAAATAAATATTTAAATTTGATGCTGAAACCATCACTTCATATTAGTTCTATTTGTGATGTAATGGCATGCAAAATTTTATTGATTTTGGAATTGCTGTTTCATACTGATGATTCTGTTGTTTCTGACTTTTTAAGTCTTTGAAGAATACCTTTATTGCCATCCAGTAGTACATAATCACCTAAAATAAAAATAAATTATTCAAAATTTTCAAACCCTTGCAAGTATCTAATACTGGAAAATGAAATCTAATTTGATAATTTAAAATCATTAATTATAATAAAATGTGATGAAATCATAGAGATTTTAAGTTAATTTTAAAATAAAATGTCTTTTTATTGTAATGCTATTAATTCAAAAAAGGAAAAGTTTTGAAATAAAAGTTACTTTTAGAAAAATTTTATTAAAGTAAATATTTTATTATTGTAATTAAAATAACACCTTTTGTGAATAATTAAAATCATAAATTTTTCCCAAAAATACAATGACCAAAACATAAATTTCTTTCAGTCAAATTTGATAAGTACAAAAATTTAATTATTGTAGAATGTTCACATTCTTAGTTTGCATTCAATTATTGATTATTTAAGCATATTTAAGAAAGTTTATATCTTAGAAGTCTTTAATATGTAACTTTTGTTAGGTTTCCACATTTGTCATTCTCATACATATTTTTATCTATTTAAAGCAGATTCACACTTGCTTCCTTTTTAACACTAAAAAATACAATATCTTTATACTCTTTTATTCACTTAAAAATTTATTCATATTAATTTTTTACTGATCATTCAACTGCAAATATTTTTTAAATAAAAATTAGAGCAAAAAATGATAAAATACTTTTTTCTTGACTTCAATAATTTGATCAAGGTTTTTCATTTCATTTAGAAGTATGTAATCTGTATGATAAAATCTAATTCTAACTTTAAACTATTTACAAATGATAATAAAAATTAATGAAAAATCATTTGATGAAATAAATTCTGTATCATTTAGATGTTTTTTTTCCCTCTAAATAGTTATTGTTTTTTAAAACATTGAAAATATTTAAAAAATTAAATTTTAAGTACTCTTTTTAATTTTTATCTTTTCTGAATTAAATAATTGATTTATTTTATTTAATGTTAATAAAAATTGCCGTAAACATAATTGTTTAAATAAATTTTCTAATTTAACAGTTAGTATAAGAACTTAGTAATAAGTTTTTATTTTCATTTAAAAATTATTTTATTTATAAGCAAAATTGATAATTCTGCGAAGAAACTGTTAATATTTAAATAAAAAAAATTACTGAACTATTTAAAGAAATAAGGATTAAATATGTATGGTAAAAAAAATTTTTTTTTTAATCTAGCACAAATATATTCAATCAAATGTTAACTTTACCTCTTATAAAACTTTGTCTGGCTAATTAATCAAACAAGAAAAACAAATACAAATGTAATCAAATATATATTAACATTAGAGATTCTGTACTGTAGCATTTTGATTTTCATATTAAGTTTTAGAATTTGTTAGATTCCTAAGAATATTACGTTTAGTTTTGGGATAAATTATGGTAAAGATTAGAAATCATTAATAGTTTGATTAATTTTTGAGTTATAAATTATAAACTTTGAGATAATTTTTGTAAATGAGAAATATCTGTGTGTCTATAATGGAAAGTGTTTCCTTTAACAAATATTTTATTTATCTGTTAGCAAAAAATTAATGGCGGTGGATTAAATATTAATTTAAAGAGAGACAATAATAAAAAAAAGATTTCTGAAAAACTATAATTTTGTCCCAACTTATTAAAAATAATTACCAGTTTGGAATTGTCTAGTTGCTCCATGCAAACCAGCAATGCAAGGTAATCCATACTCTCTACTTACTACAGCTCCTAAATTTAAAAAGCTTTTTAAATTAACAATAAAATTTGTATGGTTGTTATAAAATTAAACATCGCAGTTTTTATTACGAAAAAAGTGCCATGGAAATGCAATTTCGCCTTTAATATTGAATTTTTCTCTGAAGTATTATTTCTATTTGTACTTTCAATTTCAATAAGCAATAATTTTAATGGAAAATATAAATAGGTTAAATATTATCAGTTCTTGATTAAAAATATATATTTTATAAATATTCTCAAAAACATGCAATTTACTGTATAATAATTAACATATATTATAATTTTTATCATTTAATTTGTATCACAATTATAAGTTATTCTATTAACCTTTATTGAAAATTTTACTATATATATTGATGTGAAGTCATTGTTTGCCATTATTTTACCATTTAATGTACCAATTACCATAATTTAAAGTACCAAATTATAATAATAAAAAAAACAAAAAAATTGTTAAAATATTCTTAAAATTTCCATTCTGTTTGTTTATTAAAATGTACTTTATTGTTGATAAAATTGACTATAAATCTAAGCCATGCTAAAAAGTGGGTAAACATTGTATTAATTTTTAATATTTTATTGGGAATTGTTCTATATATAAAATTACATGTATGAATATAAACAATACAATTTAGAGGCATAAAAATTATGAATGTCATTTTACTTCAGTCTTAGTAATTGTTTAATAAAAATAATATTTTCAAATATTGATGAAATTTAAGTATAACAAATTCCTGATGTTAGTTTAGCTTATAGATTACATTTTGATAATATTTATTTACAACTGTTTTAAATTTTGAAACAGTAACTAAGTTCACAGCAAAATTAAATTTGTCTTTCAATGTTTATTGAATTGGATTTTATATTTATAGAAGCATCTCATTTTGAAAATAAATTTGATTTACCGTGAGAAATGAGTCCGCCAAGTTCAGTGACAACACCAGCTAGAATAGGAAAATAAGGTGACCATCCAATATCAGTACTGTATGTTAAGAGGATCTCTCCTGGCTAAAAATAAATATTATTTTTAATGTGCTGGCATAAAGTGTTGTAAATAATGTATCATGAACTGTATGGAATATTATTCAATTTGAAAAATTAAATTCGAGTTTTCTAAATATTTCTTACTCTTAAATCATTTTTAAGTACTTATATGTTAAAAATTGAGATAATTTTAATTTAATGATTTCATTTATGTTTACAAAATTTCAGAATATATTTTTCACAAATGAATTATTTATTAAAACAAAAGTTCTTAGAAAAAAAAGTTTATTTATGTGGCTAAATTACTACTACTATTTTCTCCTGATTTGATTATTTTATTAAAATTCTCCTTATTTATTTATTTTGTTATCATGACTTTACTATTTAGAAGGCTTTGAAAATTTCATCATTACATTTCTATGTGTTTATATATAAGAGTAAGCATTTATAATTTTATGAAATCAGTGCAAATTATCTGTGGAAAAAAATCTATTTTTACTGAATTACAGAGAGAAAATTAATATTGAGATTAAAATTAATAAAGTGAATAAAGTATTTTTATCATTTTTATTTGAGAATCGTTTACTAATTCAAATTTTATATGAAAGTGATTTTACTGCAAAGTCATTTAAAATTCAGATACAACTATAAATTAACCAGTAAACATTCATATGCTAAGAAAAAATGCTAAAATATCAATGCTAAGAAAAAATATTCTCATGTACTAAATCATCAACAGCACATTTTTAAATGTATTAAAATCCTACTAGAGTATTTTTTCATGATAATCGTTTTTAAATTTTTATTTTGAATAAATAATTTTTGATATTGAATGAATAGTTTTATCTTATTTCAAAATTTATCCAAATAATTTCAATATTTTCAACTAAAGATAATCTTGTTTTATTATAAACTGTTATCGATTGAAAAAAGAATTTATGAAATATAATAATAAAGAGATGGATAAGCTGTTAATATATAAAAATATGCTTAGAAAATTTATATTTCTGCCAGCATCATAGTTAATATTAAAATACATGTATTATAAATTTTTAAATGAGCTGTAGCATTTTGAAGACTTTATGTACAATAAAATACTAGTTGTAAGGATAATCGACTTCATACTATGATTTTGTATATCATGACACATTGAATTGCTAATGTATAAAAAAAGAATTGAATACAAAATTTCGTCTCAAATTAAATCATCCAATATTCTTACTATATTTATGAATTCATTGGTAAAAATCAACTATGTAAAATTATGAAACTCATAAATATTAAAATTGTTTTTTGTTAATCTAACGAAGGAAAAATGAATCAGTTAAATTAAAAGAATTATGGATTTCTTATTGTTAAATAAATAAAAAAATATTAGAACATTAGAAATTAATTTTATGATTCAGTATGTTTTAATCATTAAATTATCATGGAAAACACATTTTACTTGTAGATGGGAGGCTTCTTCCAGTGTTAGTGCCACTCTAATAAATGCTTTTGTGACACCTTGGCTCACAGGGATTCCTGAAACCAAATTCAAACTTTAATAATAAATTTCACAAATAATTTTATGTAAGTAGAAAATTTTGCATTAAAATGTTTTCCCATTATGTTAACATTTTTATTTATTTATTTATTTATTTTTATTATCTGAGAAACATTCACAATCCATTTATCTTTACTAATAGTGGCCTGATGAAAATGAAAATGCAGAACAATATGGTGTCAAAAAACATTTTATGTAATCTATAATTTTGCATTAAAAATCTGGTATTAAAAAAAAAATTTTTTTTGAGCAATATTTTTGTGACTGATAGTAATTTAATGTGAATGAAAATCCAATAACAGAAATATTTGCTTGATTCTTATTCTATCGATTGTATTTGGAAAAGTAAAACAATATGAAAAATAGATATTGAATAAAATCGTTAAATCACTTGATTGTTTTTCATATTTCTACTAATTCCTTACTTTTAGCGTCTTGAAATTTGTCTTCAGTCTGTCTATTCATCGTCAGGTGGTCTTTCCTTAGATATTTTTCCATTAAATGTTGCAAAAATCAATCATTTTAATTGCGCTAGATTCACCAGATATTGAGACATGACTCTGATCACCCAAAACCCTATATGTTTTAATTACATATAAAATATTTGTTTTCAAATGTCTTATATGATTTAAAATTGTTGTGAATTCTCCATAATCGACAATCTTGATTTGGGCTCATTTTAATACTTTTATTTTCGAAATTGCTGAGTTTATTTTCACTATTTTTGTCAGGGCCCAGGATTTTCAGCCAAATAATAGGAATGCGCGAAGCAATGCTTGACGGAAATAAAGTAATATGTATATATATTTTTTTCTAAAAATTGTTTTTATTGTTTTGGTGTTTAGAGTGAAATGGTGACTATATCGATATAGTTTTAGCTATTTCCTCTCCTTGTTTTTTACTACGATTTATATTTGAGAATGGAATCGATCTGAATACGATGGCTAATATGCTTTATTTGTTAGTCATTCGTATTAGAGGAATACATAACAAGAAAATGTTAAGTATGTTTCAATTATTTTAGTTTTTGTCTGTCTCAATGTTGTTTTGGTATTGTGTAATGAGAAACTACCAAAGGGTTATGTAATGTAAAGTATTATAGAAGTAGACTCATTTCAACGGTTGCTATTTCTTTCCTTATGTTGGATCAGAGGTTTGTTTATGTTCATATCTTTGTTTCGAATTTCTGAAAATAAGTCGCCGATTGAGTGAAAACGACCTCGTAAGCATATTTATTTGCTCGTTTTCACTCAAATGGCATCAGCGACTTATTTTCAGAGCTGTTAAATATATTCAATTATATTTATGGCTAATAATTACATCTTATTTAATAGTAAAAGTTTTTCTAAATTATTTAGTGAGACCAATTTTGATTTCATTATTCAATAACATAATTTTGGTTTTATATACCTTTCATTGAAAAGTTTTCCTCATTGGATATTGTTACAGAATTATCATCTTCCATATTGATCTGTAAATAAATTTTTTTATTGTTATATTAAAATTGCTATGTTACCAGAAATATTAAAATTAAAAGAAAATTATTTTTTTAAAAAATCGAGCATTGTTTATCTATCAAAATAAAAATTGCATTCAATTTGTTTGTTACTTAATATTTTTATTTATATAATTCAAAGTAAATTCAAGATGCATTCAATTAAAACTATATAATTTTAAAAAAGAATGTTTGTTTAATGATTCTGATTGATAATTCTTTTAATTTATGTTTTTTATCAGCTACTTTGATTTTCTTTTGAAATGAAAGAAGCAAATAAGTTTAAATTATTTTTATTAATTGAAAATAAAATATGATGTGGCTTGAAAGAATACGTTTTAAATTTTCATTAAAAAAATTATGTTATATTTTTACTCTCTCATTTTGATTCATTAAGATTTTATTAGAACTTATATTTCGAACCATTTAGATAAAATGTATTTCAATTACCCAAATACACGCTAAAATATATTTTAATTACCATAAAATTAAGGTTCAGAATTTAAATATTAATTTACAAAAAATGTTTTTATTTAGTTTCCTTTTAAATGATTAACATTTATGGTACTTACATATTCAATGTCACTGCAGTAAAATTTACTGTGTTAATCATGGGACTATTAATAATAATTTTTCAAGTAAAACACTTTAGTAAGAATCTTTTCTTGTTATTATGTTGTTTTGCATTATGTCTTGGCGCGAATTCAGCTTGGCGCAATATTGGCTGCAGTGACCCGAATACGTAATTACCAAATTTATTTCTAGTAGTAAAATTAGAAAAAAAAAATCTAAGTATTTTTAAAGTAAATTTTTATAATGATTTTATATAGTTTATAAATATACTTGATATATTATGTTTATAATTACAATACTATCGAACTTTTTGATTAAATGATGAAATTTCGCTGTGTTAAATTCAAGCTTTTAAAATTATACATGTAGTGATCTTTATGAAAATCTTATAAAATTTAAAACATTTATAAATTTCTTGATTTTATTTTTATTAAAAATTTTTGTAAGGATTAAGTGATGCTA
Organism: Latrodectus elegans; assembly: GCA_030067965.1. Taxonomy (NCBI): domain Eukaryota; kingdom Metazoa; phylum Arthropoda; class Arachnida; order Araneae; family Theridiidae; genus Latrodectus; species Latrodectus elegans. The sequence goes on along the minus strand of CM057811.1, from coordinate 10,945,143 downwards.
AAAGTGTACTAAACATTTATGAATGAACTTTTTTGTAAGACTATGATATTAAGTTTTTAAACTATATAAATTTATAATTTTATACCACCAAATGCATTATTTTCCAATACAAAGTGATATTTTAAAAAGCACATGTATTATTCCATTATAAAATGTACTGTCTTGAATATCAATTAGTAGTGGAACATTTTTATATACAGTTAAATAATTTAATTTGAAATATATTTTTTCGTTTTTATTATATATATATATATATATATATATATATATATATATATATATATATATATATATATATATATATATATATATATATATATATATATATATATATATTATTGGCATATAGGATTTGTACAGTGACTTATGTATATCTAATTTATCATATTTTATAATTGAAATCAGTTTATCTTACCGGTTTTGGAAATCCTTTCATTATTTCAGGAAATATGTATTTGTCCATAATGGGATAACGTCGACGTCTGTGGTTTGCCCTGTATGACAAAATAGTTTACTTTATTGTAAAAATATCGCTAATTTTTTTTATTTTTTAATTTTAAAGGAAATACTAGTTTTTTTTAATATAAATTATTCATTATCATTGTATGATAAATATTCTATTTTACTGTTATTCAGTTGAAATTTAATAATTAAATATGTGTTAAAGAGTATCTGCATAATATTACATTAAAAACTTGAAATTACATATGAGTAAAAACGTAACTGAATTATTTGCCACTTAGCTTAATGCTAGTTTCTTCTTGAATGTTTGTAGTGGATGTATAAAAACCGATATATATCTTATTAGTAAATACAGATTTATTTTTTACAGACTAAATAAATTAATCTATGTAAAAAAATATTGGCAACTTTCCATATAAACAGATCAAAGTTATCAGAAAAATGTAATTTTAGATTTATGTTCTACACTGTTTATTTTTTGACAATATGCTTATTGTACAAATTTTATTTTTTCTCCTCATTTAAAAAATAAACATTTTTGTGAATATTTTATTAAATTAAAAGTAATTTATATGAAAATTAATTTTTCAGAAAAGTAAATTCGTATTTTTCTGATTGAACAGTTCGACATTCTTTTAAGAATAAATCATGAGAAATTTTTTAAGCTGTAAAATTTATATTATCTTACTGATTAGATCTACTGAAATAAATTTTGTTTTACAGCAAAATTATTTTGCCTTTAATTTGTTTTTAGGCAATGAAAACACATTTTAAAAAATAAATATATAAATGCTGTTATTTTATTGACGTGGAAATATAATTTTGAACCCTCAGTGTAATACATTTGTTTTTAAGAGTTTCAGTAATATTTTTTGTTATAAGACTCATTTCATAATTAAAACACCTTATTCCTGAAGTTTACTTTGTACAACGTTTTTGTGTCATTGTTACAAAAGGAACTTTACTGTCATTGAGCAATCTAAACATTGTTAAACTTTAAAACGTTCATTCATGGAATATGTTCAAAAAAATGAAAGCTGTATGAATCTGCATTTGTACTTTAATAAAAAAATTTTTTGAATTTTACTTAATTTTATGACTTTAATTTCTATTTGAATTATATTTAGTAGTGTCAAAAGGAACCCTTATAAACTTCAGTAATTATAATTTTTTGTAACTTTCATAATATCTAATAAGACTATTTAATCTTTATTTTAAAACTAATTTTTGCAAAAGAAAACATTAAAATGATATTTATTCCTATTTTCGTAAAGAAACTTTCATTAGATTGTCATTTGTAGGTTAAATTCACTCTGCATTTAAATGAATCGCTGGATATTTATAAATTTATCAATAGGAGTTCTTCACAATGTCATCTTAGAAAAAGGTTAAATGGCATGAACTTTTACCAGACAAAAATCGAAACCAATGGCTACAATGGAGATATAGGCAAAACTAATTTTCTTATATTCTAAAAATCTATCATCGAATATTATAATAGACCTAGAAAAATATTAAATGAACGCAAACAGGCTAAAAATCAATTTAAATAAGCTTATGACCAGTAATATGTACAATGGGTGATCGATTAATGAACAGTTCGGACTGCGAACAAATCGGATAACGAACATTTTCAGAAAGGGGTTTTGTGTTTGGACAACGAACACATATTCGGATGACGAATTCTAACGAACACTTCTCGGCTCTTGAAGCTTGATGTTCAGGGTTGCCAAACCCAAAGGATTAAAAATCATTTTTCATCTCCTTTGAATTATGTTGCTTGCCTGTTAAACTTCAAAATTGTATACTGGAAAAAAATTTCGAATAGAATATTTATAGGCAGAGTAGACCTTCGGTGTTTGATTTCATTCAAAACTGAAACTGATTTCATTTTGAGTATACCTCCCCCTCGTTCATTCATTGAAAAAGTTGGAGGATGTCAGAGCAATGGTTTAAGAATGGCACCCACACCAAACTGATATCAGTTAGGTTAGGGATCTTTACAACAACAGTGTTATTAATCAATTCGGGGAAGTCTTAAAAGAGAGAAAAGCAATCGACATTGGATTTGTTCTTTAATGACCTATAAACAAATAATGAAAAAGGACTGATTAATATGCAGGATTATATGTTTGTACTTTTTTAAATAAACTTACTGAAAATTCTAGTTAAATTTTTAATTTAATTTTTAGGATCTCCGAAACTAATTAAAATTTCACAAAAAAATCTATTGTAAATCGATGATCGGTTAATGAACAGTTCGGATAGTGAACATAGTTTTGTAACGGTTTATTCTCGTTAGTTGATCATCCATTGTATATTATTAATCAACATATTGTTCTTACGCCGAGATGGTAGTCAATAGCCTTTTTGCCTTCGATTCAACAGTACTTGGGTTCGAATCTTACCTTAGGATTGAATGTTCGTCCATTTTAAACCGTTGATCTCGATTTGATTAACCCTTTTGTGCAAAATGTGACCGTTGAGAGACTAAGAAATCAAACTATAGAGCTCTTAAGATAAACTCTATAAATTAAATTAAAAATTTAATTGCTACATTATATTTATACCTTGATATGATTTTCGGTGATCTTGTGTTTAATAGTTCTTTTATTTCATCGAGTGTCATGAAAAAGAGAAGATCTTCATCTGGAATTCGGCCTTCGGAAACCATGAGTTTCGCCAGATGATGGTACCCTTTCCGCCAAGCGTCTTCCGATTTTATTAGCAAAGACTGTAAGAAACAGAAATTTTAAATAAATTTCTCTAATTTGTCCTTGTATTGTTTTTTGTTAGTATTTAAAAGTTAAACGTTAACAAAAAATATATAAGTTTTCTAGACTCAATGATTTAATGCATATCATATTGAAGCTTCTTACGGGAATATAAACATTTTTACTGAAAGACGTTTTTGAGAATTTTATGAAAATGTGTTACAGTGATAAACAATTCATACCATTAAATGATGTACTTTAAATTTCTTAATATTATGTTCCTTTTAGAGAAAATATTTTTAATTTTTAAAAAAATCTCTTTCTTTCTCTCTCTCTCTCTCTCTCTCTCTCTCTCTTTTTTTTTTTTTTTTTTTTTTTTTTTTAATTTTTGAAAAAAAAACATTTATTAATATAACACAAAGAATAAAAATTTCAGAGTGACCCTCGTATACACAATAAAAAAATGCAAAGTACAGGATACGAAAAACTAATATATGTATATGTGTGTGTGATGGAGGGCTTTCATCTCCAAATAAAATATTTCATTGAAATTAGTTCTGCAAAACGCTACTCTGGTAAAAATAAATTTCTACTTCTTATTGCTAATATTGAGTTAATATTTGGCAACGAGTGTGACCCAGAAAACTGAAAAATCTATTATAAAATAGTTGTTTCTTTTGTTACAGTTGAGATACTGAGTGTGCCACTTTTATCATGATACTCAAAATATCCATCACGTCAGATAACGCTTCATCCACCTCACATCATATTGAGACGGCGTCGTACATCTTCGATTGAATTCTTAAAAAATGGGGTGACGTGACTAGGTCATTTTAGGTGACTAGAAATGTCTGGAGCCAATATTCGACTTATTTACGAATTTGCTGCCTGTCTTCAAATCACATTCTTCAGTGTGGCAGTAAACAAAGCGAAGTTTTTACATCGAATGTTTGAGAATACTGTTGAAGTTCATTTTGTTAATAAAACAATGTCTTATATAAAGAGCAAATTGTCGGTTTGAAAAGGCGTTTTCCATTGATTCAAGCCATTAACACATGGATGATAGAACAGCAAAAAAGGCAAGTCGAAAAGACATACACTTTATGGTTAGTTCAATTGGAAAAGGCGATTTAAATTTTTTAAAAATTTCATTAATTATTGAATTTTAAATTAATAATTGCAAGCTATAGGTGCCGTATAATCAGGATGCCATATTCTGAGATTGGCGATTTTTTGGCGGATTTTCTTGTATATCTGGCAACCTCGTTTTTATTACGTCATACATATAGAGACCAACAAGAATTATGCAGAAAATTCTATTTTGGTAATCCTAGTATTAACGTCATCGAATACATCACGATACGTCATGTTGGCAACATTTCTTCATCGCCAAAAAAATTCAGAACTTGGAATCATGGATTATACGGCACCTGTGCTAATTGCAATATTTGCAAACAATAACAATCTCTTTTAAATCTTAAGACTAATGCCTTGCTTTCGCCAACATAAAAAATTTTGTTTTAATTAATATTGTTGAAATAATGAAAACCAGATCTGTAAAACATAAGCTCAAAAAGTTGGTTAAATTTCATAAAAAATTTTTTTAATTATTTATTTGGCGATTAGTCGGATCGAAAAAACAGAAAAATCTAATATACACATAAAGTGGTATTTATTTAGTTCTATAGTTTAAGTAAATTTCTAATATAATAAAATGACACAAAATCTATACCTTGGAAGCTTCTCTGTTTTGCACTGCTTGACGACTTTGTGGAATCAAAAACTTCAGCAACATTCTGAAAATAATTACAGTTTTATCTCAACAGCTTTGTTTATTTAAAAGTCTGTATAATTTAATATTAAATAATTGTAAAGAGGATTTATATTAAGGATAGCCTTAAAAATTTTGTATTAGATAATAAACTAGAATATTAGATAATAAAATATGCTTCTTTTCTTTTTCTTGCTAATATGAATAAAAAACAATTTATATGCATTGACTCTCTTCCATCAAAATGTAAGCTAATTTATAATAAAACTCGATTAGGGGCTTATTTGACAGCAGCAATATGGCTCACATATTTATGCATTAAAAATAATATTTATTATTTTATTTTTATTTTTTGGAATAATATTGTATTTGTTTATTGTGAAAAAAATGTGTGTGGTGGCTTTCTAAATATGTCGCCTACACGAAATGCATTGAAACGCGGAATGAAATTTATACCAATTTAAATATGTAATATCTTCGTAACCTTGCAACAAGCGTTGGGCAACATCATTTGATTTGTTTTTATTTGATCTGGATGCGAGATCTCAATTCATGGTGCAAAACAGCGTTGTGTAATAAATATTGTTCTTTTCTAAATCATAATTTAGCCTCATATGTTACGTACGCTTAATCCACTGAGAAAAATATCAGAAAGCTTGGCAGGCATAGTTTACTGGTTAGAATAGGAAATGTATATTTTCGTATTTCTTTCGTAATAATAATTCTGACTTCGATTTATGTGATCATGTATTTTTCTTAAATTTAAGTATTTGAACTGGAAATATCTAGATATAATGAAACTATTAAGGAAACAGCGGGTAGATAGTACTTTTTGCTGTTGTATATCTGCGTATAATATGTATATAATCCCCGCTTAATTGGTGAGCTAGCAGTCGATGGGTTAGCGCCCCAGCCTTGAGTTTAACAGTGCATGGGTTCGATTCCGAAGTCGAGCGTAAATGTTTGTAGTGGTTCAAAACCCATTTCAAATTGGAGGTACCCCTCTAATTAATCATCATGTGCAAAAAATGACCGCTGAGCGACAAACTAAGCAACCATCCCCGACTTGATTGCTCCCAGGGTTTTTTATGTTTATAGTAAACTGCGAGCCTTTATTTGAAAGAGAAATAATTCTTTCGATAAAGATTCATGTGGGATTAGAAGACACACTGAATACTGAATGCATCTTCTGAAATTAAAAAAATCAATGTATTTAATTTTTTGAATTTTTGGGTATATTTTCAAGAATTCAAGCTAATTTAATTATTCTAGCTATAATGAACGTCACCAGATTAAATAATGTAAAGATTAATAAGCCGTTGTTTACCTAATTGCTTATGTCTTTAAATTGCATAAATTATCTAAATTAACAAGGGTATCACAATATCAATAATTGATAAAAAAAATAATTTGGATAAGAAATTAAAATAGAAAAAATTCATAAGACATTCATTCCTGAATTTTGGATGAGAGGGAGGGTCAATTAACAAATATGAAGTTCAAAAGGTGTAAAAAATTAGCACAAAATAATCGCGTGCAATTTATTTTGTTACGAGGTAAATTTATTTTGTAAATATAATAAATGTATATAGTGGGTGATTGGTTAACGAATAGCTTGGACTGCGAACAAAATCGGACAACGAATATATATTCGGGTAACAAACTGAAACAAATTCTTACGAACACTTCTTGTTCTCTGAGCATAATGTCCAAGGATGCCAAACACAATGAACCGAAAATCGTTTTTCTTAGGCTACTTGCCTGTTAAACGTCAAAGCTTTGTATAGGGGAAATTTTTTCCCCCAATAGCATATTTATGGCCAAATTAAACCATCAGTTTCTTAAAACCGAAACTGACCAACCATTGAAACTGACTGCTTTTGGTTTCATTTAAAATTGAATTCGCACCAACGCCGACATCTGCCACTAAAGATCTTCTGAAGAAGTGAAAGGATGTCAAAGTGATTGTCTTAAAATGACACTCACACAAATCTGATGCCAGTAAGGCTAGGAATCTTTACAACAAAAATCCTATTAATCACTTCCGGAAAATCCTGAAAAAATGAGAAAAGTAATCAACAATGGACATGTTTTTTAACGTTATATAAACAAAAAAAAAAATGAAAAGGACTCTTTAATATGCTAGATTATATATATGTAATGTTTTTTTAATAGACTTACTAAGAAATTATATGTCCTTTTTTAATTAAGTTTTTAGGGCCTTCAGGAAGAATTAATCGATTTCACAATAACATCTGTGTTAAATCGGTGATCGGTTAACGAACAATTAGGATAGCGAACATAGTCTTGTAACGGATTGCGTTCACTTACCGATCGCTTACTACATTATATAATTGTGTGTTGAAAATAAATAAATAAAAAAAATCTTAATCCAACGATGGCAAATTCGATTCAAATGTGGAATGCTGGGAGATCACTGCCAGACCATTAAATAAGACTATCGTGCTGTGAGGGACTATGTTGTCAAACATTCCACTGTTACCTCAGTTGGATTGATATGATGTGATAAGCAGAGATTTAACCTATCGCGTTTGTTGTACTGCACTAAGTTGAAATTTAAAAACTTTTTTATCGATGCATAATAATTCTTTTTAATATTTAATGGAGTCATAACAATTAAGAAAGAAGTTTTAATTTAGAAGATATGATATTTGCTAAAATGCTTGAATATGACTCTGGATTCTAAACCTTAATGTAGTTGCACTATTAATCTATTTAATTTAATGGATTACCTGGTTGTAAATCCAAAGGAAAGTCCCAAATCATCAAGAATTTTTTCAAAATCACCATCTTTTTCACTTTTTGTTTTTTTCCCAGCATTGCCAACAAGATTCTAAAATAGAGTATTTTTTTATTACAGGGTGGCTATAAATTGTCTGACATATTTTGTTGTTTAATAATTAAAAATAATTAAGATATAAACAAAAATGTAGGCTTTTAATTGAAAGATACCATTTTTTAAGAATTTAAAAAATATTTATGAACTATCACCTATATTCCGGAATAGATACATTTTCTTTTATAACTATCGTTTTCACATTCTATTAACTATCAGTAATTTCCTTTTTCTGTTTGAAAATGATTTTTTATCATCTGTGTTAGCTATTCCACAGAAAGATATGTTAGTTCTTAATTTCTGAGCACTCACATCAGCTGATATCTCACTTTCTGGACTGTTACCTTTGGAGATTTGTAAGGGACATGGCTTACAGACAAGCATTGAATATCTAAAATCCAGAATTACAATAGAATTAAACTCATATCAGATGAGATGATATTATTATTATTATTACAGGGCTTTTTCCTTTGGGCATTTCTAAATAACATATCTTATTGACAAACAGTGATGATTTAAAAGTCAGGATTACAGACTTAGATCAGCTAATATAAAACTATGGTAGTTTTTTCTTTTTGGATTTGTATAACATTGCTTGTGAGTGAGAACATTGGTTATCTATATAAAAGTTAGGATTGCAACAGGATTACACTCATATCAGCTGATATATTATTACAGGACTTTTTCCTTTTGGGATTTTAGAACATTTCTTTCTAGCGATAACAGTAATGATCTATAAGTCAGGATTACATCAGCTGATATGTTATTACAGGACTTTTTTCTTTGGGGATTTGTAGAAAATTGCTTGGGTATGCGAGCAGTGATGATCTAAAAGTCAGGATTATAGACTCAGATCAACTAATATTACACTACAATACTTTTTCCTTTGGGGATTTGTGGAGCATTGATTACGAGTGAAAACATAGAGTATCTAAAAGTCATGATTACAACCGCAGTTATTGCTTATACTCGGCATAAAATCGGCAGTCGTTCTTATACTCTTTGTGGGACGAATGGCAAACATATTGAGTCGCTCGCTAACCAGAGGCAAAGAAAAGTTTACAATCCTCTGTACCAATAATGATATTAATTTAAATGTCTTTATCATTTTATGGATTAGTAATCAAAATGAGAAAGACATTTTACAAGAAACCGAGGTAACCATAGGGCACAGAGTAATGGTGTTTTATATCCATTAACAGCTTATAAAGAATTTGCTATGAATGCGTTCGGATTTATAAAGGAAATAGTCTTCTTACTTTTAGCAGCTGGATGAGAGATGTGGGATCGGTACCCCAAGTCTTAGACCGGATATCAAACTGCAAATATATAAAAATAATAGTTTATACAGTAAAGCTTACTGGTAATATTAAATAATTTAGAAGTACATTCAGAATTAATCAATGAACACAATACATTTCATTGCTCGTAAATATGTCATTAATTATAAAAAATTTTTGTATTATAAATTAATAAAAAAAGAAGAAAAATATTTTAATAAAAAATGTTTGTTCTTTGAAAATTTGGTATAACTAAACAAAATAAGATGCATGTACGTAGATGTATTTTACCGGATTTATTAAAATAAGTTATTTGGTATTTCAGTAAATTTTAGTAAAATAAACCAGGCTCCTAAAAAATAGCGCACTGGATCTGCTAATTAAGGTACATAATTAAGAAATTAAATTGAGTTGAGTTTAAAAATTAACTATATATTCTTTCGATAAAATCCTTTTGATATACATGGATTTTACTTTCAGAATGAATGTTAATATTTAAATGAAAAAAATCATTTTTGTTTTTAAATTTTATTCGTTATTTAGGTATTGTCTTTGAATTATTTCCATTAATTCCTATTTAGGTGACTGGCAATGTTATGACATCGACTGGACATCCTAACAGCCGAAGGCCTAACAGTAAAACATTTTAACCTTTACCCTGAGAACTGCCGTTCCTGAGGACTTTTCATTGGAAATAGGATGTATTCACGTATCGCATAGGAGAAACCCTGGAAGATTCTCAAGTACTCACCTCGAAAGATATTACTGCCGAAGATAAAATGATAATATCCATCATCAATTCGTTAACAATGGATGGGCTCGAACTTAGGTCCTTATGCTCGAAAGAGCGCTATCTTAGCTCTTTTAACTTATAAACGGTATAAAACTTAAGAAGTAACATAATTAAAAAGATAGATTTGGGAATCATTAATTACAAGCAATTTAAATTTTGATTCCCCATCGGTCAATGGTAGAGAGTCGACCGATGCCGGTGTGGTTAGCGTCCTTAACTTCGAAGCAATAGGTCCCGGATTCAAAGCCTAGCTCTGGCATGGATGTTTCTTTCTCTCTCTGATCTCTGTCTTTCTTTATCCTTTCACTTTCGGGGCGAAGAGGACACACCCACTGAGTGGCCCACTGTATAAGATGCCATCACTTCGCCCCATTATAGAGCTGAATAGGTATATCCTAAGGGCAGAGCCGGGCATTAGAAAAAATGGTCGGTGGTAACTTTACGGAATGGAAGATCGTGGATTCAAATCCAGCTATTGTTGAACAACAGTAGATAGATGTTGCGCTTCTCATTTCTGCATATCTCCCCAGGTGAGCCTGTTGGAGTTCTCTTCAATTTTTACCTTGCAACACTCGGATGTATCCCATTATTTAATGAAAAATTTTCTGTGAAGACAGTTTACAACAATTTTCCGTAATGTAAATATTTTTAATATTAATCAATAAAAGTTCTCAAGCTGCTAATCTTTAACATTAAAATAAATCACAAAAATAATATATATATATATATACTCCTGCTTTTTCATCATTTCTCCGGGTAATATCTAAAAATCTACTTTATTTGGCAGTTTCAGTGAAAAATTTAGAAACAGCCGAAATTTTGCCTGAAAAAATAAGCTGTGTTAGTAGTTTAAATAGTCAAAAGATGGTGCATTTATATAAAGATTATACATATATGTATTATTATTATTTAAATACGTTCTCCTGATTCTCAATTCCTCTGTGGGAAGGGGACGCTGTAACCACGTGGTTACTAAGACTCCTACTAGTTGGCAGTCATGTTATTAGCATTCAGAGCAGACACCACCAGTTGTCTGTTTACATAAGATGTTCAGTTAGGAGGAATATTACTAGTTATTGGTAATATAATTCAGAAAATATTTCCTTCAAAAAAAAAAAAAAAACATTTGTTACTGAATTAAATTTATTTAGTAATGTATTTTATGCTTTTATGTAATGTTATAAGTTTATATAATATATTTAATACTTATAAAATTGCACTAGTGTAGTAAAAGTTAAGCTATAAAATAAATATTGAGACATAAACATTGATGTTAATTTTTTTACATGTATTATATTATTTTATATTTCATAGTTCTTTAATAAGGTTGATGCATATTTTATTAAAAATTTAAGTTAAACACTAAATATTTTTAACATAAATCATTCTCATAATGTATAATCTAAAGAGTAAAATCATATTTTTGCGGCACTATCGTTTTAAACATTTTGCCTCAAGCAAAAATAGCAGTGTGTTTCCTTATTTTTTTTCCTTCAATGTTGGCAGGTAAGTATGTATGAATATATATATATATATATATATATATATATATATATATATATATATATATATATATAATGCATTAAAATTTATTGGCAAATAGTAAAATCAATTACAACTATAACCATACCTCTTTCAAACATCTGTGACCGTGCCTTACGATAAAGTCCCTGTATTTCCTTCCTGCATCTGTGTCAGATTTCTGCAGCCATTCTATAATGTCCTGGAATATTGCAACAATATTGGTTGAATAAATTCAAATATGTAATTGAACTGTCTTCTAATTTTAAGCAGAACTAAAATTTGGCCTAAAATTACAAATGATGTCATTTATAATTACTTTTATGTCCATATTTTTGAATTCTTCAGGTTTCACTTCCTTTGCGATGTAAGAAGCCAAACGCTGTAAAAAAATCATGTATATGTACAATTTAATATAGATTTAAAGAAAGATAAGTGTCTTATATGATTTCGAATTTGTACATTGCGTTTATATATAAGTATATATAATATTAAATTAGTATTATCATCATCATTCAATTAAAATGACTGCACATTGTGATAATTAAATTACTGTATATCAACTTTCAAGTCAAATTTGCTAAGAAAATTAAAGAGATTTTAGAAACGCATACATTTTACTGGAATATAAAATTTCCGTAAATACCAAGGAACTAAAACATTGTTATAGTATTTCCAGAAAATTCTAAATCAAATTTTTCACCCGCCAAATTCCCCATAGAAATTCAATCATGGTTTTACAGTTTATTTTATTACCATATACTTTTTCTAGAAATTTTATTCTTTTTGTAAATTGTATATCCTAACTCGGATTTTTTTTTTTCAAAACTACCATTATAAAATCTCGTGTCTCTAGTTGTTAGTTATAATTACTCTGAATACACACACACAATTATAATGTAATTGAAATAAATAACTTATATGAAATTTTAAAGGTAGAAATTCTATCCTACATTTTTACTAAGTATTGATATAAATTATATCTTATTAATTTTATTTCGTAGCACATTTATTATTATTGCATTTTAAATTTATTTTATGAAGTTAATCATTAAATTTGCAAATAACGAACTTCCATAATGAAAAAAGTCTTACTTCAATGCTAGCGGGAACGTCAGCGCTTTCAACTTCACTACTCGTGGTTAACAGCTGAGCAAAGTCTTTGTAAACGTCAGCATTTACTTCTGCAATAAAATGCGAATTCATATTTTGAAATTAAGCAATGATAATTCAATCGAAGTCCAATTATCCGAACTCAGTCAGTTCGAATCGCTGATTACCCAAATCGTTTTCAGAATTTCAGAAAACTAAATTATGTTAAAGATGGAAAAAAATGAGAAAAAACTCAAAGGCAAAAAGTAAGAAAAGGGAGAAGATGAGAATGTCATACCACTTGAGGAATCAGAAACATTCTTTCGAAAACTCTTAGACGTTCAAAAGTTGGTGATGAAGATATGAGGGAATTGGATTTGATATCAGGCATTGGAATTTAAACTGCAAATGGGAGTCAACTTACTGGAAGTGTCGAGGTAGAAGATGACTTTAAATCCCGATCTGAAGCAGTAAACATTCATACATATCGTTGCAGAAGAGCCCTGGAATGTACCTTGAGGTTAACAGGTGTGGAATATTCGCCCATCACCAAGTGAATTGTCATTTTGAATCGTCCTCCTCTCCACATCCTTGCCACACCAGCGGAAGGACTTTGGACGTCACATATTAACGAGGACACGTCCCCAACTCATGGAACTTCACAGCAACCTATTGAGGGAACGTACGTGATCACCCTTCCCATCACCGCCCGCAGCAAATGATGCTTCACTTTGCTGATCTTAAAAGGAAGCTACTGAGCCACTGGAGCTCAATTGAAGCAAACAAAAATCCATCAGCCAGGGTAGCATTCGCCGTCTTTGAAGGGGATGGAGCGTTAGCCTGAGTGGGATCGCAAGCAAATTCTCTCTGTCAGGCGGAAACGAGTGTTGGCAGCCCAAAAACGGATGAAGGCAGTGAAACAGCTTACTCTGATTAAGATGTTCAGCAAGCAATGACTTTCATTTACAGAGCTGTACCTGCATACGATATTAAGGTACAGCATCATAACATGTAAAACTGTTGCATTTTCATTTAAATGATTAAAATATTTTTTTCTTTAAAAATATGTAGTTTTTTTTTTTTTTTTTTTTTTCCATTTTGAGCATTCAATAATTAATTACAGTTGACCCTTTTTTTCAAAAAAATCCAATAAACCAAATTTTTGATTATCCGAATGGAGCCTGGTCTCAATTGATTAGGATAGTTGGAGTTCTACTGTATTTTATAATTAAACAAGAAATTTATATCAACAATCATAAGCATGCATTTATATCAAGGAAAGAATTGTAAAAAATCACTATAAAAAAGAGTCTCTTTTCATTTCAGACGTACGAATACACTTCCTTTAAAATTTATTTATCTCAATTAAACTTGGAAGTTATGTGGAAAAAATGCAGATATCGAATTTCGTAGTTATTTAACAAGTTTTGTTTTATTTTGTAATTAAAGTGAACTCTTTTCTGATGTGAGATATACAATATAAGTGAAATAAAAACACCAAATTCGTCGTCAGTAGTTAGAGCATTCATATAAAGCTTTGTTTTTATCCCTTATTCATTCGCTTATTAAATTATATTCATATAACAGTATCAAAATTTTCTGTTTTCAATTTATTATCTAGTACGTTTCACATATTTTTATACCTAAATTGCATTCGTGTCCATTAATGAAGGATAATGCAAGTTCATGCAAAGAAAGGAACAGAAGAGAAACAAATGTGACTTATTTGTAAAGTCTATTTATTAAACAAAAGCTAAAGAACAAAATATATTTGACATCATTAATAAAAGATGCGGTTTTTATTACCTGGAGAAAATTTCAAAAGAGAACCTAGTTATAAAAACCAATATAACATGGTTGGTATGATGGTTAATAGATAATATGCTCCCCAGATAATGCAGTACAATGCCTAGGCATATTGAGTATCAAATTATCGATCTGATTTTAGGGAAGCAATGATCTCCAAAGTTCCTGTAGATATGTGAGAGGGGGTTGACAAGCTGCAATTTGTCGGCCAAGAATGTCCCACACATGCTCTATTGGATTCATGTCCGGTAAGTATGCTGGCCAGTCCATACGGGTGAAATCTTCCGATTGAAGGCATTCGTCTACAATGTTTGCACTGTGAGGACGGGCATTGTCATCCATAAACAGAAATTCTGGACACATTCTGGAAATTCTGGACACATGATGCCCCAAAACAACTGTACATGTTGTTCCAGAAAGACATTCCAATAGATGTGGCCTGTCATGTTTACATTCTGAAGATGCATGTTAGTTCTGGAACCCAGAATAATTCCTCCCTAAACGAGCAATCCTGCACTACTGTGACACTGTTGTTCAATGGTGTTCTCTTGGTGCTAACGGGTACCTGGCCCTCTCTATATGAAAGTTCGGTGAGAATCAAACTGAAAGCTAAACATGGGCTCGTCGGAAAACATCACACTAAACCACTGTTGTGGTGTCCACAAAGCATGCTCTCTACTCCAGGCTAACTCACTGGGGATAGTGAGTTGCTGTAAGTGGAACACATCTGACAGACCTATGAACATATAGACCTATGTGCCTTAAGCTTCTGTACACATTCTGCCTTGAAAATGTCGTACCTGTAGCTGACCAGACAGGTCTGATGCTGTGCTCCGTCAGTTTCTTTTGGCAGTAACTGCTAAATACCGGTCCGCATTTGACGTTGTAACTCGTAGGCGATCTGTGCTGTAACATCTACTTACATTACCATCATTTTAGAACCCCTTGCCAAAACCTGAAGATGACACTCTGGGCGATTCCAAGTTCCTCAGATACTTCCAGCTGGGTACGTCCACATTCTAGACTGCCGATAATTCTACCACGTAAAACATCATCCAAATGTTTCCTTTGTGCCATAACTATGCGGTTATTGCACTAAAAGGCTTTTAAAGTGCTTGTGAACAATTTTACTTTGTTGCAACCATTCCTTATATATCCCTCTCTTACACTTTTGTCATTGTGACGTACTATCGGCGCCATCTGTTGGTTTTTTTGTAATTTGCGTATTTTTCTTCAAGATGTGTGTGATAATTCTATATGTGATAATTTATATTTTAAAGTTCAATTTCTGTCTGTGATTCTGAATTATCCTTAATTTTTAGACATGAGTGTAATATTAATCATTGCAGTAAAACATTGACTATTTTCCCCATAAAAGATATCTTTATTACAATAATTAAAATGAATACTAATATTAAAATACTGTTCGAGGTGACAATATAAAATTCATTTCATTATTATTGTTTTAGAGAAAAACAAAGTAACTTTTATTTTTTGAGTAAATTTTAATTTTTAAATTTCTTTTAAGTTTTCCACTTTTTTTAAAATTCGTTTTAAATTATTTTTAAGAGAAATAAAAAACAAGCAATTATATCTTATTTCCTTCTTATTATTTTTTCAAGCATTCAATAATATAAACTAAAAAAAATATTTTATAATTCTGAATTTTCTTAACAAACCTCCTCTTGCTTTTGTCAGTATGGAAAATATGAACATATTCCATATTGATGAAGATTCTGACGTCATCATATGAGCAGTCAGTGGCTGAAAGTAAATATTATAATTATTATGACTAGTATTGTATAGAATATCATATATTTCATATAAATTACTTTTCAATAATTAGTATCGTTATTTGAATTTAAAGTGATTAAAAAAATATATATAACGATTTTTTGTAGATAATTTTGAGGCGATTTTTATAAAGATACAGTCTTCAGAGGCAACATTTTTATTGTACTTTTATTTTATAAAATTATTCACATTTAATGTTCGCTATATAAAATTTTTGGATTAAATGGGAAAACTTTTTTTTATGACAGAAAGACGATTACTATAAATACATAAGTTCAAAAAAAAAAAAAAAAAAAAAAAAAAACAAGGATTTTTTATTAATGACTAATACAGCTTTTGACGTTTTATTTTTTAATTTCTCATGTAAAATAAATTACTTTATTCGTAAAACAACTTTCTGTGGACTCTTAATATAGTGCTGAAAGTTATAAAAAAGAGGAAAAAATAATGTGTAAATAATAAAGTTATAGTAAATTTTTGAAATGAATTACTTAAAATAAATATTTATTTCACTTTAAAAATTTATAATTTTCGATCGAATAATTCTTATATATATATATATATATATATATATATATATATATATATATATATATATATATATATATATATATGTCATGTGTGCGTATGTATTTATAAATGTGTAGCAAATTTGGGAAATTAAGCTGTAAAAATAAATCATTATGAAAAGCATTTCTGCTTTCTATTAAGACATATTCTTACCCTTGACAGATCTGTGCACGCGCGTAGAAGCTCATCGAACATTTCATGAGACGTTTTGTATTTTTCAACAGGTATGCTGTAGTTGCCACAAGCTGCCTGTGTCTGGGGCAGTTCTTTTTTAGCCCCATAAAGCTATGCAGGGAAGAAAACGAGAATAAATCGGCGCACCAGTCAAACAAAGCAATACTTCAAAATTCAAGAAGTTTTGAGAATTTCTTAAAATTATTAATTGAAATGGGGCAGTTTAAAATTCAATTGTTTATCTAAAATCTCTTACCCGGTATAATAATAAGAGGAATTGATACTGATCGAAGAACAGAGGCTTTTTCCGTCTTTCGAACCTTTCTGCAATCGTAGCGAATAAATCTTCGTCATCAAGCACCCTACCAAATAATCCTACCATCACGGGAACGTTGGATTTAGGGTTCTCACTCATTCGTTCATAAAGCTGAGAACAAAAAATAATGATACACATGAAATCTTTGAAGTTGGTGTCATATTACTAGTACTTTGCTGAATTATATTATATAAATATATATATGTATGTATTTCAGTTTAGATCTTATTAAAAATCTCCTGTTATGGTTAATAATGTCATATGTTCGAACTAACTTTCAATTAACGAGACATAAATATTGACTAATTTTGTAAACAAGAATAAAACATATAAATACTTATTTATAAAATAATTTAGAAAAATGATTTTATGTATTGTATATTAGATATTTAAAATACCTTTACAATGAACGTAGAAATATAAGTTCTTTGGGCGGAATATAGGGTTATCCAATTGGTGGAAATACAATAGATTTATAATGAATTCTTAGCGAATATGTCATAGAGTTCGGCCTTTGGTATTCAATACAGATTAGATTAGCTTAAAAATCAAATTATTTG
Organism: Latrodectus elegans; assembly: GCA_030067965.1. NCBI lineage: Eukaryota > Metazoa > Arthropoda > Arachnida > Araneae > Theridiidae > Latrodectus > Latrodectus elegans. Next base: position 10,927,433 of record CM057811.1, on the reverse strand, counting down.
AGTGCTGAATTATACTTTCGATGGATATTGTACCATTCTTCATAAAATTATTGTGAAAATTTCCAAAAGAGATGCCAATTGAAGATATCCCAATTTCGGATCTCTAAAATAGAGCCCAACTGTTCCATTGTATAAAGATCTCATGAGGACGAAGGTAGATGCTTCACGAGTTTTTTCAGTGTTCATCATATCTTATATTAGATAAGTTTTGCTGCATAAATAAGAGCCTTTTTATCATGCTGGGAAATAAATAATCTCGTGCATAAAACAAAATTTTCATCTTGGATGAAGCTGGTATTTCCCTCTACTTCTCTGGTGCTCCTTCCATTCACTGTGTGAGTTGAAAACAATGACACAGTTATGTACCCCACCACAGATCTATTTCCATAGTTGACATTTTGAAGGAAAAATCTAGGTCATACGCTTGTTTAAGTGCCTTTTAAAAGTACAGACGGTGTAACTGTCTTCATTCATCGAATATCATGATTATGGGACACTACTGTAGACAACGTTTGCCATTAGCATATGTTGTGGGTACTTTGTTAATTGTACTCTGTCATAAATGCTCTGATCAGGAAGGCAACTCTTAAGTGAAGTTATAGACATTGGGGATTTTGGAAGTCATTTTAACTGTAATTGTTTTTCAGACATTAAACTCCACTTCAATATTAGTGGGTCTCTTTTACTCAGCTTCTGTTTCCGTTCACTGCTTTGCTTTATCCAGTTAGTCTTGTGGTACCGCTTATGAAGTGTTATGACTTTTGATAACGTACTTCTAGAGGCTTCTAATTAGTTGGACGCTAAAGGTTAGTCACTTTGAAAACATGTGACGCGTGATATTTTATACTTTTTGCAAAAATTCAAGACATAACTTCATTAAAGGTATCTAAGATTTCCAGGATTTACATCTTTTTTATTGTAAATAAAACTGTTCTCTAGGTTTATATTTTAGAGCTTAAGAAGTGCATTTTCAATTCTCACTTTAAATATTTATGTCTAGTATACGAAATGCATACATAGGGAAAAAAAGTAAGCCAAATCCCTTTCATTTTACATCTAACTCAGTAATTTTCGATGTCAAATAAGTGGCAAAGTTTTTCTTAAGTCATAATATTCTAAACTGAATTTATAACAAGAGTTAAATTTTTCTATGAATCTAACGAATTTCCTATAAATTTTCTAAAATGAGTATACTTTACATACTCTAAAACAAGTATACTTTACTTTAAAATGAGTATACCTACCCAAACAAAATTGTAATTCCTTTTGTTTTTTATTAAGAATACATTTCACCCTCCCCCTTCAGATTAATGCCAAAATTAAGGAGTAGATCCTCTGGTGCTGCCATCGATCGGAGGATTTGAAGAGGAAAAGTCGTACTTTCACCTTCATGGTGCTCTGATTAAACGAAAGACTCTCCCAATTGACTTAAATTTGCATAGCCAAGGCATAGTGAGCTTGCCTTGTCCAAATGTCATTAGTAACAACAACACATTTCACTTTGTATAAATAAACAAAATAAATTAATTTCTTCAGAAAAGATGTATGCATGCTATCGTTACTTACGAATAGTAATGTTAAGTTCATGCTGTAGTAAAATCTATTCTGAAGTATAAAATAAAGGAATTAACATTACACAAATGCGCTTCGCAATTATAAAGGAAATCATTTCATATTTTTTCATTGCACTGATTTAGAAGGTATTTCTGATAAAGCTGACGAAATATACACCGAATTATAGTACTTACGTCACAACAGTAGAACATTATATGGTTATACAAACAACAGATTCCTCTAGGAAAATATCTTGGCTTAAAAGGAGACTGCCAGTTGGTTCTCATTCTTCTCTAAAAAGAAAATTAAGTTAGATTAACAAGAAAATCAAGACATATTTAGTTTTGTGAGGAAAGTCAAGTTTTTACTGCTTAACTATTAATCCTGGTATATCAATTAATATTTTTGATTAGATTCATATTATTAATTAAAAAATAAAAAATTAATTATATAAGGTAAGTTCATAACTTTTTAAAAATCTTATTTTTTTTATGGAATTCGTTGATTAGTAGCTTATTATCTTATGTTACACATGGTAATATGGAAGTTTTATTTTTAAATTCTATTCGAAATATTTTAAGGAATATATTATTTGCTTAGCTCCATTTTTTACTTGTGTAATTAGAAAAATGTAATTAAATAAAAAGAAACGTCTAACATTTTTTTTAAGTAATTTAAATTTTTTGTTTTCAATTAATGATTTGTCTAGTTCAATGATTTGAAATAATTTGAAATTATGTTTTTTAATTAAAATTTTATTAATCGATCATGTTCAAATGTTTTAAACCCAAAAAAATCATTTAATTTGTTTTATCATAAACTTAATATTATAATTTTTTTTATAATTTTATAAAATATATTAAAATTTAATGATTTTATAAAATATATTAAAATTTAATGATTTTATAAAATATATTAAAACAATATCACATTTGTAGTAAATGCAAAATTACAATTTAACTGAAATTTCTTTTTTCCCTGCAGAGTGATATTTTATATAAAAGTATTCTAGTAATTCGTGTAAAAATTAATTTAACGAATTAAATTTGTATTTATTTTCATTTGTACCTGAAATCCAATGCGGAAGTATTTGACTAGAACATCCAAACCCAGTGGTGACATAGCACCTGGCATTACTTCTCTGGAAAACAAATACAAATACGGTATATATATATATATATATATATATATATATATATATATATATATATATATATATATATATATATATATATATATATATATTTATAAGAATCAATAAATATTTAGCACAATATCAAATAAAATAGGTTCAATGTTTATTATATCTAAAATTCTTTTATGTTAGGTTGTATTTAACTAAATTCATGTTTGTGAACACCATGAAGGTCTTACGAGAGAGTGAGCTGAAATTTTCAGGAAATGCAAAGTAGGACATGATATGCAAATGATTAGACTTTCAGACCCGCAGCGTATTCGTTTGCTGAGCAGCGGATGAATCCGAATAAATAGATAGCTGTAGCGAAGCGTGTATGGTTGTCAGTGGTTATCTGCCAGCTTTAAACGTTAGCTCAGTTGTTACTTATGCCTCTTCTACGAAAGAGAGCGAGATTTGAACAACTTATGGAATTCGAACTGGAGAGAGTCATCGGCCTTCGTGAAGCTGGATTGTTTTATTGAGCAGTTGCCGCTTGTGTGCAGCAGCACTGTGATGCGTGTTTTGAAGCAGTCAACGGACAACTCGAAAATCCGGAATTGGACCCTGAAATGTGACGTCAGCGCCCGATGATAGATACTTGGTATGCATGGCACTAACGGACCGTACATCTTGCTCAAGACAATTGGCAGCACAGTGGTCAATAGCTACATGTGTTTCATAGTGTGCTTCATCAATTCGTAGATGTCTGCTGCTGCGCGGGCTGCGCACAAAGACTCCTTTATACAGGATCCCCTTCATGCTAAGCCACCGCAATGGGCATATCAGCATACGGACTGACTTGCTGATTGGCAGCATGTCGTGTTTTCTGACCAAAACCACTTTAATTTGTGGTGCCATGATGACTGCTTTCGTGTCAGACGATATGCCAGTGAACACCACATTTCGGAGTTCATTACCGAACGCCACAGTGGACAAACACCCGGAGTTATGGTCTGGGGTGCCATAGCATATCTTGGATGATCTCAATTGCTACAAATTGTGGATTATCTAAACAGCAAGCGGTCCATCAATGAAGTTCTAGAGCCCCAAGCTATTCCTTTCCTTCAAGGCTTGCCAGGCACTGTATTTCAACAAGACAATGCCCACCCTCATATTGCTAGAACTCTTCAATTCTTTCTGCATCACAGCAGATGCAGCTTTTTCCTTGGCCTGCGTATTCTCCTGATATGTCACTGGTTGAACATGTGTGGAATCTCGTTGGTCGGCGCCTCGCTCGTGTTCCTACTCCTGTTGCTTCTACAAACTAACTTTGGGTACGTATACAAACCACATGGAATGATCCCCCTCAGGCAGACACTAAAAATTTGTTTGACTCCATGTCATGTCGTGTAGCAGCACTTATTGCAGCGCGTGGTTGATACACAAAATGCTGATTTTGATCTCTTGCAATTATTTGTTTGCTTTGAAAGTTAATTCATTTATTTGTACCACAACCACTCAACTGAGGATTAAATTTCATTTAATTATGATCATTCCTTCATGGTGTTACGATTTTCACAAACATGAGTTTACTTTAAAGCATTTGCACGACATTTAGTTTACTCGAATACACAATTACATCAATGCATTTTTATTTTGCAAAAGATTTTATATTTTAGCATATAATTAAAAAAAGGAAACGTGATAAATAATAACGTTATGCGAAGATATAGGTAAAAATGATTTAATTGTGTACAGAAATTCCACTAATAAAATTGTTCAAAATGGTTGTTGGTGCTTCATTTATGAAATTGCATATGTTCTTATTACAATTAAGTAAGGATTTATAAAATTTTCTGAGACAAAAACTAAAACTATGTAAATAATATATACAAAGAATAAAATAATATAGTACTTTTTTTTTTTTTTTGATAAAGAAAAGAATGTAAGAAGCTGACCTGATCACTAATAGCTTATAAGCAAGGAATGAAGTTGAAGGTGTAATAAATTAATGGAAATTATAATTAAGCTAATAAGATAATGTCCCTAATTTAAGTTTGTAAATAAATAAAATAATCTTTTATTAAAAACTTCGTTAAAATATCTTACCCGACGTTACAAACTGTAAAATAATCGTCTTCTATTCGCAGAGGTGCATCAGTTTCGTGCTCGATCTCAAAATCTGTTTCCCCTGTGCCGCAAGTAACTGGTCGGGACTAAAAACATTTAACTTTATATAAATGACATCACACAAAAACAGTTTCATATAATTTAAGTAAAGCTTAAAATTGAAAAAAGGCAACATTTCGTATTGTATCAAATTAAAAAAAAATTGTTTTAATTGAAAGCTTTTTCTTCATTAAAATGTAGGAATTACTTTAATTTTATGTCATTAATATTTGCCTTAAAATTATGTACCGCAAGGGGAAAGGAAATTGTCGTAATTTAATTTCAACGCAATTAAAAATTTTAAAGTTAATTAGTATTTCACGTTTTACAAAATCCTTAAATATTTTAATAAGTTTACATTAAATAATATTTAACAATAATTCTTTTCTGAAAGTAGTGTCAAAAAATGTCGTTGGATGTTAGTAAAAAATAATTTTAATCCTGGAGCCAATAGGTAGTGTTCCTAAATTTTTTTTTATTATGAGGAAAATTAGTATAATTTGATTTTAATTATGATTAAAATAAATTTTTTTAGTTATTTAAAAATTAAATTGAATTTGAATTGTTTGTTTCACACTTTCGAAAAACTTAAATGAAAAATTCTAAACACTAAAATAGATTGTTTTATTTTTCACGTTATCAATGTTTGTCAAAATTATGGTTTATTTGTCGATCAACAATTCTTTCTACACAAGGGCTAATAAGATCAGTAGCCACAGTTTAAGATTTCGCTCCTCTAGAAATATCCAAACCCAAGGTGGGACTCAAACCTCCGGACAATTGAACAAAAGATAAAAGCTTTAACCCTTCCGCTAAAAGCTGAGAATCAAAAGAACTTTCTTACATGCCTGATAATAAAAGAAAAAAGACTAACTGCTTTCTTATTTGTGAAACAATAAATTTCTTTCTGTGTTATATGGTCTTAGAAAGATACAAATTTAATGAAGCTATTTATAAGCACTGAGAAAAAAATTATCGGGAATGATGGACCGAAAAAGCATTTTGAATTTACTTAAGATAACGAGGATACATCTTTCCTTCTCAACTGATAGGAGAAAGGATAAATTGTGATGATTAACGATTATCTCTTACTGGCACCACTGTTTTGATTTTATACAACTATAAAATTTTGACACTTTCAACAATTTTTTTGACATCTTAAATCTTTGCATTGCAAAAAAAAAATGTCATCATATAAAATTATTTTTCTCGCTTATAATTCTCTCTCTCTCTCTTGTTACTTCTTTAATTAGTAATTTAATCAGGAAAATAATTCAATTTGAAAAACTGCATTTTCAATAAATTCTGCTGAATTAAAGACTTGTTTTGTTGAATCACATAATAAGCAATGCCAATCTTTCCTTTACGTTCTACTGCAATCCCTAATAAATTAAAATAGATTGGTTGTCATATCCTCATCTAAAGTCAAAATGCGCGAAATATCATTTAATAAAAGTGAGGCAATCGGAAACTTGTCATTTCCACAGATATAATTCTCAATGAATCATTAACAAAAACTTTAATTTACTTCGCCTTCAATATCAGTAGTGGTACAAAATACCAGGAAAGCCTTCCATTTGATTTTCTGGAAGATTCGATGAAACAGGAAGTATTGACCGTTTATTCTACGGAAACCTGTGATGAGCTGGAAACCCTTTCAGCTCTCGAAATATATTACAAAATTATCTGCTTGGGGATATTTAGTGAAAAATTGACCCCATAGTATGTTGACATTTCGGTTAAATTATGTGGTATACATTTCGGGATTTGTCTGAAACTTCTTCAAAATTGTAGACAAAATCTTTAAATACCTCTCTGCCTAACGAGGATGATCTGATGTGAGATAGCTCTGAGGTAAAGAAAAGTGTGATTTTTGGCTAGACGCTATCTGGTGTATGATTCAACAGCTAATTGTTTCATTTATTTTATTCTTTCGGTGGGTGAAAAAATACTTTAAAGTTTCTAAGAGTAATTTTGAATTAGCAGTGCAGAAAATATGTTCTTCTTCTCATAATGAGTTCTTATTCAAAATCAGCTTGTCCAATAGATCTTAACAATAGGAAACACGACAGAGAAAATGAAAAGTGCGTTATTGCTTGTTGTAAAATTTCAAAAGAAGTCTTTAAATTTCTCGAGTATATAGGATAATTTCTCTTAAACTTTCTCTCAATTCTTTGAAATATAATAGAATGCGAAAAAAATTTCGTATGCACAAATATAATTTACACAATATTCATGTTAATTCCGTAAGTATTTTAAAATATTTCCTACATTACTTAGTTCTAAAATTAAAAATTAATTACAATTATAATTGAAAATCAGTAAAATTAATCTAAATAAATAGTACTTACTTGAAAAATGTACAAATTATTCTTCCAAAAGCCCCATTCAATATCTCGGCGAGATCTGTAGCTTTCTTCAATCTAAGATAATTTTTGTCACTTAAGTTGGTGGCTTAAATTTAAACAAAATATTAATTATTTTATTTGATTATAGTATCTTACTTTCAGTGCTAAATATCCTAACTGTAAGGCCATTTCATCAGTCAAACAGCAGCTCTGACGCTCTTCTTCAGAGATGTCTTCCACATTCGTTCCTTTATCACCTGTAGAATGATGTGACAAGCCATTATATAAATAAGCAATGATATTAAAATCAAAATATAGAAGCAAATAAGTAAAGCGTGTTTCGAAAATAATTCTATATTTTCTTTCACACTTAAATTTTCCATTGTTGTAACTGAAATTTTCTTATATTACTTTCTGATATATTATAATATATGGTTTACTGATATGTTGTTATTGTTGCATGCCTCCAATGGCCAACAGCACTAGACCAGGTCCATAACGTAAAAAAAAAGAAAAAAATCTAGCTCCATCAAGGGATCATCGAATAAAATCTTGCTTGGATAGTTCCAGGCACTCAAGGATGTGTTCAGCGAAACAGTTAGTACAGGTCTCGAAAAGTTTGGAGCCATCAGAAAATTTTAATAATATGAGGTGACCACTTCGGAATTGAGCGAGAGTAGTTTTTTCCTGTCTTTTAAAGCCGTGAGCCAGTGAGATTCCCGGACGAGAACACTGACACCATTGTTGCTCTGGAGGGACAATTTATGTGGCCTTAATCCTTTTTACTCTTGAAAAGATTTCCAAAAAGGTGCTTACGGCTCAGGGGCCTCACGAGCTCCCACCTTGGCCAAGGTGTCTGCAGTTTCATTTCCCCCTAGATCGACATGTCACTGTAGATGAATGTCACGGGATATGGAGAGCCGTTTTAATATGCCAGACTGAATGGGATACCAACAAGAGCTAAGTCAGTTCTCTCTCTACCTCTAGGTGCTCTGGTCACATGACTTGCACAGAGGTTGCAGCTTTTCCCCACCCATGAATGATTTTACTGATATTTAGCTTAAGTGTTTGAACATTAAAAAAAGTCCCTTACCTTTGAGAACTACTTTTCGGCTTTTAGCACCAATCGTCTTATTCTTTATGAAGAGCTTATCGTCAGCGTCACGTCTCAGCTCTAATGAATCAGGTTCTTCTGAAGCGGAAACAACAGACTAGAAAATAAAGTTTGGTATTAGCAAAATCAATTTAACATTCAGTTTATTATTATTCAGTGTAAGAAAATTCTATATATTTTAGTTTTTGCTCTTGAAAAATTAATTAACTACAATTTTAACCTTATATGTGACACAATCAATGGTGGAATTTTGTCACAATGCAAATTTTTAATAATATTACTGATGATTATATAATTTTAAAATATATGAAAATAGCACACAATAAAATTTCCCTTTTCAAAATTTGATAGGAGAATTTCACAGAAGATTTTATTATCTAATTTATTATTTAATAATTATTTTTATGATACAATGTCTTGGAGTATTCCTTAGAAAATATGAAAACATATCAGGATGCGGACTGGGCACATGAAGGATATATAATTCATGCCCGACGGAACCTTCGCAGAATGCAGACACTGCACAGGAGTTCCGCTGGATCCAAGGCATGTCTTCAACTGCTTTTCTGTTGCCTCGACCTCAACTGCTGCCATGACACTCTTTATACTGATAAAGCTGAAGATGTCGCCAGGACAGTGCCCCATGCCTTTGGTCCCATATGACTTGCCTTTTTTTAACCTTTTCTCTTTTTTCTTTTTGCACTTATCACAAGACAACAACATATGAAAACATATAAACCAGCCAAACAATCTTCCGAAAAGATTTTAAAAAGATGTGAAATCGTCCAATGGTTACCATTCCTAGGGAAGATTAAGGAATTATTGTTGTAACTACAATTTTTCCTTTATACATATTCCTTTATCATTTAAAGGAGTACGAATAAAGTGATTTCACCAACACGTGAGATGAATTGCATCTCATTGCTGCAAACTTACGTTATTTACGAATGTGAAGAACTGCAGATATTTTCTGGTAATAATGTTAAAATCCAAGAGCAAAAGACACATACGTAACCTACCTACAAACATCACATATAGTTACTATAATTTGGTATGAGTTAACTTAAGATATCTAGTTGACTTGCATTGATGGAATTTAATAATGATAACACAGATGGATATCGATAAGTGAACACGATCTTTATAAAGTCTTATACCGGAAAGCATGTTGCAGCAGTTGATCCTATTTTTGCTGCAACAGCGAGGAGCTCTAACTCTAACTCATGGCCACAATGGTCTACATAAGAGGGATCCATTGAACGTGAACCTCAGAATTTTAGTCGTGAACAGAAATCAGCAAATCTATTTACATGATAATAGTCAAATGGTAAACAAGTATTAGTAATCATATTCCTCTGATTATGTGGCAAATGACTCATGTACAAATATTTTCATTCGTAAAAAATTTGGCTTATTTTTTGTTTACCTCGCCAAGACCATAATTTGCTGTGATGCTCATCACTGTTGGATTCCCAGTCAGCGGATCACAGGTAAATAAGACTCCGGCCACCTCACACGGAATCATTTCTTGTATCACCACAGCCATCGGAGAATTCAGGATTTGCCCGTTTTGTCTGCAATAAAAACGTTAAAAGTTCATGAAAATAACGAAATTTAATTTTAAGAAGTATAATACGTTTAATTTGTACTGACCATCTGTAAATGAAAGAAAGATTATTATCATATGTTCTGAAATTGGTGAATTTTAGAATTCAACATTTTCAGAAAAAATGACTAAAATTTCTTTTCTTATACAATAAATCATAAAAATCCTTCTTTTTCTATCATATATTTAAAAATATAAAGGTAAACATTAAGAATATTTTTAAATATATGTTAAGATAATAAAAACTGCAATACATCCCTGAAAATTTAGTATTGTGAAATAAAATTCGAGTTAAAGATTTTAAAAACATTTTTTAACTATCACAAACAATATTTAACATTTTTAAAGATTAATTGGACATTATTACCCGCTAAAATGTCTCTTTTTTAATTAATTTTTATAATAAATAGAATTATTATCATCTGATATATAAATGTAAACTTTTGTTTTCGGTATACTATCAAAATGTTAGAAATTCACAGATGTTATAATAGTAACTCTATACTATTATTAATCATTTTGAAACAGTTAATGAAAGTATTTTAAATAATTTAAAAAAGTATGAGAAATTTAATTAAAATAAAGAATTTATAATGCAAAGTTACATTTAATATAATTAAAAATATTTTTACTTATAATTCATAAATCTTATAAGTACATTTCATCGTGTTAAATAATAACTCTTTATACACAAAATGCAGTAAATAATTCTTCAATATATTCAGCGAAGAAGTAAATTTAAAACTTGTGACTGAGCTTACTTTTTATACTGCACAGCAATGAAGCTGAACTGGGAAGCCCAACATTTCTTCACAGCATGCAGAATCTGTAAGGAAATGAGAACTCGTCAAAGACAGATCATAAAAAATCTACTTGTTCATATTTTAAAATGTAAGCAAATTAATTCCTTTCATAAGAATTCGTTAATATTTAAAGTAAATGATAGATTAAAAAAATCTTGATAAGCTGCTAAATTGCTTTTAAAAGTATGCCCTTTTAGGTAAACTCAATAAAGGTGCTGTTAAGTGTTGTATGACATTTAGAAACTATACTAAATAGTTTGCATGGCATACTATAAGAAGAATTTTCGGCATAAAGTATTGACTTATATTTTAACGATAAACGTGTTCATTAAATCTGTGGAATAGAGTCCTGTGATCAGTCGTTGAGCAGTTACCATGAGTGTAATGGACTGGAGAAAATTTCTTTCCCCTGCAGATCAATGTCAAAAGTGAGGTAATGGATCTTCTGGTAGTGCCATCTATCGGAGGAGTTAAGAACAGAAGTCGTACTTTCACCTTCATGGTGCCCTACTTTCACCTTCATGGTGCCCTACTTTCACCTTCGTCACCACCGAAAGACGCATTCTACTGATTTAAATTCGCATAGCCAACGTCATAGCGATCTTGGATTGACCAATTGTCATAAGTAACAACATCATATTTTAATGATAAAATTACTCTTCAGTAGCTAAAGAATGCGTTTTAAACTTTGAAAATAAAATATAGTTTTTATTTACAACATATAAAGAAATAAATTCCTTTTTGCAATTTGGATAGTACTTGTTTATATACACTACAGGATTTCGTACTTACTTCATTGTTGCCAATAACACCAAGAAATGTTTCCATTTGTCCAGCTGCAGACATTTGTTCAGTGTCTTCCCCTGTTATGGAAAATTCACATTTTTAAATTTATCAGTTGGTAAAAACAAAATGTCTCCAGTTTCCGAAATTGAAAATGTATAAGGTGAAAAAAATGAATAAATAAATAAATAAATCTTTAGTGATTATATTAACTATATTTTTTGAGATCTATGACTCTTCTTTTTGATTTTATTTAAAAACATTTTGGTTCTAGATTAAAAACATTACCTTATTTTAATAATATTTTTGGTTATAAAATTTATCCTCGAGAGTTTCTTTTAGAATTAAATCAATTATTGAAATAAATCGATTGTTAATTTTTATAGTATACGGCAATACTAAATGAAATTTATTTCATACTCTCACACATAGGGAAAGAGAGGGTTCTTAAAATGTGATTCCTTCTAAAAAAGAACCACACACATTATTTATTTATTTTGAATATGATACTGTGTATGGCACAAACATTTCTACGAAAAAATCGGAATAATTTTAATAGACGATTTGTTCAAGCATCAGTTGAATAATTTTTCGCAATTTCGAGGCTTGGTGGTCGTGAGTTCGATACCCAACACATCCAAAGGAAAGTCATAGAGTATAAGGTTCATTGTCTCTCCTCTAGTGTGGTGGAGAAAGGAAAGTGGCAGTTCTGTTGTTGACCTCGTTCCTCTGCAGCAGTTTAAAATTTGGAATCGTCTGGTTGTGTCTTTGGTAGGCAGGAAGCTTGAAATATCATCAATATCTTCATGAAGATTTATCATCATGACTGGTAATTGCCATACATTGCTTATAATAATATCCTCATTCGCTTTATCATTTCATTTCTATTATTGAATGTGTTTAGTTGTTATGCCAAAATTCTGTCACAGATGTTAGCAAACATTTATGCGATCCATTTCAAATTTGTAAAAGAATACTAAATTAAATATCATTCAGAAATATCACTAGAAATAAAAAAAATCATTCAGAAAAATAACTCTACCCATAAAGATACCATTTCTAAAAATAATTTCAAGTTCATATTTAAATGAAACATCTTAATTTCCAACTGATTGCACATTATATTACTGTATCTTTCCAACTATTGCATATAATATCAGTAAAACTTCCTTACATGTGAAAATAGTAATGAATATTTTTTAATTAATTCATTTACAAAAAATTTTTGCGCCCGTGATTACTAGATATTACCATTAAAGATTATAAAAACAACTTATAGAATAATTAAATCAACTGTAATTTAAAAGTATTTTGTTGGCCACAAGTCGTGATAAAATCCTTCTCATTTACTTAGAAATTAATTATCATTCTTTTAAATAAAAAAGCTTTTAAAATATAAAATTATCTTTCATGAATTTCGAGATTAAGACTCATTTTCTCACGATGGAATTTGTTAGTAATATAAAAAGTAATACTTTTTTATATAAGGAAATATTTTTATAAAAAAAAAATTCTTTCCTCTGATATATTCATTTATATCCCAATTTTAAGTGTATTACTCAATATATACAGTTTACTGTTCATGAAATTAATAATCATTATTTTACGTTAAGATTTTAAAAAATCTTGCTGATTATAAGTTTTTATTTGGAGCCTTGAAAAATATTACAGCTCTGAATTACATGGAAGATACAGTAATGAAAACTATATTCAATTTTAATTAAATTTTTTTTCATATCTGAAAGCTTAGCTTTACTCAAGAAAATGTATTGACCATGTGACGAAAATAAATTGAATTTTATTATACTTTTTTTTTTTTTTGCCTACATACTTGCAAAGTTTTCTCATTTAGCTTTAAAAGTAATATTCAAAAGCTTAAAATGTTGAATAATTTAGTTGTAGATTGTTATTCCCAAGAGTTTTACATTTGAATTAGATTTGTCAATTTAATTTGAAATGTGTAAATCCCTTTTTAATTTAATTTACTTCTGTTAGATTTATATATAAACACAATATAGGAATTAATATACATAATTTATAATATAACCTGTTGCTGATGAGCGAACAGCAAATTTCACATTTTCTTTGTTCGGAAAAGCTTTCTCGAGATAACTTGCGATTTCTTTTTGAATTTTATCCGGAATGAAACATTTTGTAATTTCTTCCATAACTCTAAAGAAATATTTAGAATATTAAATGTACATTGTGAATAAATCAGATATTACAAAGTATTCACACACCCACAGAGATGAATTTTTTTTAAAAAAAAAAATACCTTTCACAAGCTTCTTTTGCATCTCCTTGAATGTTTCCACTGAAAAATAATGAAATAGTGAGAATTGTTTGTCTCTTTTTTTTTCTCTCTAATGTTTACAAAATATTATGCCGATACATTTTCTTACCAATATTTATAGCACTAATTCCAGTTAAAGTGATATGTTTTCCTATTTATTTTAATTAAATATATTAAATATTTTGTAAATATTCAGGTGCAAGAGATTATACTTTATAAAATTTACATTTGCATTGCCGAATCATAATTGCGTTTATTAATATTTTGATTTTTTTATGCAACATTTTATTTTATACAACATATTGCTTAGTTGTAAAAAGACCAAAATGTTCTTCATTTTAATGGTAAACTGCATAAAATAAATACTTAAGACAGAATCACCTGAAATAAGTTATATTTTATCACATGAATCATTAAATAAAAAATATTGAGTTAATTCAATATAGCAATATTTTTTAAATCTCGGTGTTGCATTATAATATAAGACCACGTTTGTTTTTTCCTTCGAAATCCTTTTAATTTTCAAAATCACTTTACTTTTTCTTTCAAAATCATATGTAAATTGTAACTTTACATAAAAAAACAAGTATAAGTGCTATTACCATGAAAATTAATATTTAGTTTGTTTGTGTTTTTATGAAAATTTACAATGCGTTGTAAAAGAGAATTCTTAGAAAGAGAAGCTGAAAAAAATTGTTGTTTTAAAGGTTCGGGAAAATCTGAATGTGAAATAAATAAGATTCTTTTAGGTTAAAATCTCTTTTTCTCTGTGAACGCGCGCGCGCGTTTCATATATAGTATTTCTTAAACTTTCTTACATGAAAGACATTGCGATTACAATATATTCGAACACATTACCTTCCGCAAGACGCCCTGACAAACTAGGACAACGTGGCCTCTAATAGAGTATAAATGAGATATAGAAGGAAATAATCTTAGGATTCAAGTAACTTAATGGTAACTTCTCGTTTCTCAGCCGAATGGAGAATAAAATGGAAAATAAAATGAGTTTCTTTAATGATGAGGAAAAATGCATAAAAATATCTCAAAATTAGTGTATTTAAGATTAAATGTGAATGTAATCCACATTTAATCTTAGATTACACTAATTTAATCAATTCCACTTACTACAATACGTCTTCCAAATTCTTTATCTGCTTATGAATATCTTCGGTAATAAAAGCTTCATAAGCTGCAGTTGTCACCACCACACCGCTAGGAACGATGAACTAAATGTATGAAAATGTTATGAACTTACTTAAGGATTTGCAAAACATATGTAAAATATTACATTATAATGGAAGTATTATATATTAATTGTAAAAAGTGTTTGCTTCTTTCGTTCCAGTTAAGATCATGATTACTCTACTTTATTACAACTCCCATTGGTTTAAAATATCATGACGTCAGATAACGTTTCATTTTAGTCACACATAATTAATAACGACAATTGAGACAGCGTCGTAAATCCGACTTGTTGACGTATTTGCGGCCAGCTTTCAAATCGCATTCTTTGAGCGGAAGCCAACAAGGCGAATTTTACCATCGAATGTCTGACAATACTGCAGAAGAGAGTTCATTTTGTTAACAAAACGATTATATCAAAGCATCTATTTGATAATTCATTTTCCATTGATTCCAGCTATTAACTCTTTGACAATAGTACACAAGGAAAAGCAAAATGGAAAAGAATACAAAGCATCGACTTTATAGTTAGTTAAAATCTGCAAGGACAATTTAAATTTTCATAAATTTCATCAATTAATAGAATTTTAAATTAATAATTGCAATATTTGTAATCAATCTGTTTTAAATGTTAAGACTAATACCTTGCTTACGCAAACATTAAAATTTCAAGAAAGTATAAATTATAAATTTACTTTTGTCTAAAAATCTTGTATTCAAATAATGTATGAAAGCTTAAAAAATTTTTAAACTGTTTAGAGTCATCGTTGCTAACCCTAAGGTCAAATTAAATGATAGAAATATTGTAGCTGTGTGCTTTTAATGAAACAAATCAAATCAAATGAAACTAGATTTTAAATAAGATTTTTTTTTTTTTTTATAATTACACACAATATTAGTGTACTGTTAAAACTGTAATAGAGAATTGTAAGTAAATTGTGCGACAAATTGAAAGATCTCTGAATTTGTTTAAAAGTTTTGCTTAAACTTTTTGTTATTAACAGTTATATAATTTTAGCAAATTAGGGTTTGCTAAAATCATTTAGCTATAGATATTGTTTTACATTTTTGATAAGCAAAATTTAGTGAATGTTCTCGTTAGAACATATACTTGTACAATGAAACAATTTATCATATTCATTAAAATAACAAACCTCTGTAGCAAATAACATTTTGTAAAAAAAAAAAAAAAAAATTATAAAACTCTCACATATAATTATTTTTAATACTACATCAAAAAATGTAGATTTTAAAAATTTACAATCACGCATGATGTCAAACTTTACGCTCTCTTAATGATTGACATAATTTTATTTCGTAAATTGTTGAAAAAGCAACATGATTATATTAAAAAACAAAATGAAACTTCACCAAGTTTGTTTTTTGGTTAATGATAGTTTTTTTTTTTTTTTTTTGGTACACGGGGCTTAATTGGATTTATAATGACTACGTACATACAATCACAAGATAGGAATCGAATTTATCAACTATAAAATTAAAAACTAGAATGTTAATATATTTAAGATATTAGGTCTGAGAAATTTTCATAGCTTTTTAATCAAAGTTAAAAATACTTCTGCGGAATTTAATCAGTTTTAAAAGTACAAGATCTTATTGCACTTATTTTTGAGCGTGTTGCACATAATTATTTTCATACCTTATAAGTATTTACAGAAAAATTAAATATAGATTGCCTTATTTTGTGGAAGTCATATTTAATATCCAACATTCTCTATAATACTCTAAACATTTAAATATATTTTTTGAAATTAAATTTTTTCATATAATTTGATAAAACAATATATTAGAGCATAAATATAATAAATATATCTCTCACCACAAAAAAAAATTTAAGTAAAAGCTTACAATCAGGTATGCCTTGTTTCGTTGTCGAATTTTTGACGCCAAGATGTGATTAACAAGGTGGCCGCTAAACCAAAGTTATACAAGGATAGGGTTACCAGAAATTAAATTTTATTGCCAAGATGTTTCGCCAAATATTTCACCAAACTATACACACACAAAGGACACCTGATTTTACACCGAACCCAAAAGACAAATTTTCATTACATAAAATTCTAAATGATGCTTACATTTTGTAAATCTTTGCTCAATTCAGTAAGTTTTCCTAATGATGACCCTTTGCCTCCTGTTATGATTGGATCCTGGCAAGTTTTATCCGAAAAATGAACAACCAATGGAATCACTGGAAATGAAATAGTCATATATTTTTATTCTAAAAATGAATAACCAAGTGAAAGGTTTGAATTTATAATTTCATATTCATTTCAATGATTAAAACTGTTTTTAAATTTAAATATTTCTTTTAAACAAACTAATTGTTTTAATAATTTCTAATATACATTGTCGTAATACTCCATACAATTATGGTATGTTACTATATTTTTACATTTAAAAGAATCATTATTTAAATTTATTAGAATGTAAAATTTTTTATTTTGTAGCATTTCATAAATACCTTATGAAATATTTTGGTTTAAATTATTAATATGGTGAACAAATGTAGCTATTTCTCTTGTGAAATAAGTTAATTTTTGGTTGATATCTTTGCATGTAACAATATGTATTCTTATGAAGTCGTAAACAGGTGTTTTTTTTTTCTTTCTGTGACATAGCGGTAAAAGCTATTTCTGTTGTGGAAGATTCTGGGCTTGATAACGGATATCGATAACCAACCAGAAATTTTTTTTATTTCCAATGGCACAGATAAAAAGACAATTACAGCAAAAATACAAATAACAAGAAAAATGAAAAATAAAGCAGCTGTAACAATAGTCTATGTATCTAAAGGGCCCCTTGCCTCCCAGTAGCGGTCCACAACTGAGCGTTTCAATAACGCCTTACAATGGAGTAGATGGTCACGATCCATGTCTCGTCCCAGATTACAGAGGTTACAGATAGGATTTGAAACTATACGAAGACGATACAAATGCTTAAGAAGGCAGTCATGATCGGTGACGAGCCTAAACAGCCACCATTTTATGTCTGGGCCATTTTGAGACCGCAGAATGTCTGTCTTTCCAAGACTTTTGCTCTGATCGAGATTCGAGAATCTTTGGATTTTTCAGACAATATATTTTTAATTAGACATTTTTTTATAATCAAAAAGATACACTAGAAAAAGATGTTTGGAAAGTCAGGGCCCCCCTCTTTGCCAGTGTATCGGCAATTTCATTGCCATGGATTCTACAGTGTCCGGGGATCCATTGAAGAACAATGTCTTTCTCATTTGAAGGCAAATTCTGAAGTGGGCTCCAACATTCATGGACAACAGAGGATACAGAATTTGAAGTAGGCATCAAGGATTGCAATGCGGCCCGGGAGTCACTAAGTAAAACTGCCTTGGAGAACCCCATTGAGATGGCAAGTCAACTGAGAAAGAGCAATCCTGATCGCAAGCAGTCCCCATCAAATGTGGATGCAAATGTGTCAGCTGGATTTGCAATTGAAAAAAGGGGACAATAGACCCATGTTCCAGCGTTGGATCTTTCCCGCAACCAGGAGTAGTCAGTATAAATTCTCAGTCAGTCTGGCTTAGGATAATGAGTGTTTTTGTCTCATAGACGAGAACCCTCAGGATCTCCGTATCTGTGACTTTCTTGAAAATTCTTTCGGATAGGTCAAGGCACACACTAAAATTAGAAGATTCAGTTGGGCAAGATGGACGAGGCAGAGGCTCCGGGTCACACCGCAACTCAATATCCCTCTTTAACAGGACTCTCTGAATGAAACCCACCTGTGTTTTAAGGTCCCTTTCGAGATTAAGAGCGATATCATGATCATAACAGAGCTCTAGGGCTCCTGGGATACGTCCAATTTTTTCCCATAGTAAAAGGGCCTTTTCCTCTATAATCGATTTGATGGATCTGAAGCCTGTACAATGCATCCACCGGTGTAGTTTTAACAGGCCCAGTGATGAAGCGGAACGCTTGATTAAAAATCAATTCCAGGGAACACATATAGCGTAAAAACGTAGTAATAAGGGGCTCACAACAATAAGTCATCAGTGGAAGAATAAAGGATCTAAAAGTCAATAGAAGAGTCTGCTAAGAGCAACCCTATTCACACCCTACAAGGCGTTTTAACATTGTCAAGACTTGCAATTGTGCTTTGCATATAGATTCTGTAGTGCTAAATGCTTCAGAAAGAAGTTTAGCCTAGTGAATTTTTTATTTTTCGGAATATAAGATATACATTTTTTTTAAAGAAAAGAAAGTCATTTTTAATTATAAATGTTATGCAAGTCGAATTAAAAAAATTCTTTTGCTAATTTTTATACCGAGCCTTTATTTTTAGCTAATGTCTCGTATAATGAATTATAATTGACACACTACTATAAAATGTTTGTTCATAATTTTCGAGACATGACTGAAAGACGTATTCAATTGAAACGATTATATTTATAAGATTCAAAACATTTTCGGAATTAGTGACAGTTTGTTACAAAAAACTTCTTATTTATTTAGACGTTTCTTAATTATTTTATATTTAAAAAAAGGTAATATATTGCAAAATATAAAGTATGAGAGGATGAAGAAAAATGTACTTTTAAGCATGTATTTTTGTAAAAAGGTAGGAAAAGAGTATGACTTTTTATCATATGTTTAATCTATAAAAATGTGTATAAGTTTCAAAATTACGTATCTGAAAAAGAAAAAATATATTCATGAAAGTATGGGACAAATTCAATGGAGAGTAATTCTATTAAAAGATTCAAATATTTAATAAACAAAATGAAAATTAATGATAGTGTTTTTTAGAAATTACCGTATTTTCCTGTATAAAATCCGCGGATTATGTGTTCCGAATTTTGCTGTGCATATTATACTCCGCCGCGGATAGTCTGATAAAAATATATTTTTCATCAGAAAAGCTTACAATAAAGTTTTGAAAGAAATGTAGTTTATGTGTGTTTCATAAAATGAATAATAGATGGCTGTAGGACTTGGCTGATTTATTTTAACTATAATCAGCATTCTCCAATTATGTTCAAGAACGAATTCTGTTCCTCCGAACGATATTAAGATTTCAATTTATTAACGTCATTTCGCATTCTGTCTTAATCTGAACTACTTCGCTCTGAAAACATTCATATTCCTATACCGTCATAGTGAAGTGAAAATTATCGAGTTGCAAGGAACAAATTTTAAACTGGAAGCTATAGGGAAGGCAAATGAAAAAAAATGCCGACAAACGTAATTTAAGGTGAAAAACAAAGCATGCGCGGTAGAAAAGAAAAATGTTTTCCATGCGCAATTAGAAAATAATCCCCATTTCTTTTATTTAACTATTAACGAAACATATATAAATTATTGTTAAAATATGCCTAACCTCGTTTGAAAAGTTATTAAAATCTAAAAATTGACAAGTTTTACTCGAAACTTGAATCCATCTGTTGTGCTTTCGTTTCATTTAAGCAAGCTTTGAGTTGAGATGGTTTCAAATAAACCTTTATTATAAGAAATATTTTTTTCTGTAAAATTTATTGTATTTTTAATCATTATATGTATTTTTTTTTATTTTATTTTATATTTGTCACCCAATTATTAGCAATATAAATTTTTGAATATTCGTCTGAAAAATTGCCGCGCTCTATACACCGCTGTGTGCAAGAATATATGGTACTTCAATTTTTTAATTCAATTTCTCCATAAATTGTACATAAATAATAGAAGTACGTGTATTATACACAGTCTTACCTTTAGGTGTCTTATAGTTGACGGCATTAGGAGGTGCGGCTCTTTTAAAAGGTTTCAGTATTTTCCTGAATGAGAATTTAACAATAATTTAAGAATCTCAAAAACTTTTTTAGCGTTTCATAGCAAAAGGGATAATTATTTATAAGATTTGTTTTAATAATTAGCATTTCATATTTCAAAGAAGAATAATCTTTCATAATATAACTTCGTCAGAGGTTATTAATATTGAGTCACATTCAGTCGTGTTTACCCATTGATTAATACTCCAAGGCCCTCATAGGCATTCAGCTTGAAATGCAAGCAGTCCAGCGTCAAGTGACCTTCCCATCCAGTGTTGCTCTGAAAGTGAGTTCCGCCCCCCGTGAGTTGAGCGCTTAAATGATGAGGCACGTCTAACAGGAGGAAATACAAATAAATGATTATTAAGATTGCCGATTATTAATTTAAGGTTTAAATTAATCAATAAACAATATGCAATGGCATTTGTTGATAATTTTAATTTAAAGAAATATAAAGAAATATGTAATTAAAGTAATACAAAGAAATATATATAAAACAATTTATTAAAATAATTAATATTATTGTTTAGAATTAATTAATCACTTATAACTTTTAAGTACCGTTAACTAAAAATCACTATTCAAATATCCTCTTTACTTATTATTATTGCAATAAATAATTAATAATATATATTTTGAAGTGATATTTAAAATTATTATTATTGTGATCTTTAATTATAAAGAAAAATTTATAAAAACATAAGCGATACTATACCCACAAAACAATCATATATACAAAGATAGACATTATCTTTTTCGAAGAAGCAATTATTGATTTAAAAAAGAGAATTAACAGTTTTTTTTATATATATATATAAATTTAACAAAAAAATACAAAATTGTATCAATGATCTATATTACTGAATGGAGAATATGAAATAAAAATTTATTTCGAGGTTTTTCTACGGGGTTAATGTTAAATTTTATTTAATCGAAAAATTCCTGAATATTTGAAGATAGATCATTTTTGACATAAATGATTTCATATAATCAAATTTATTGTAAATGTATAATAGCACGGGGAAGTTGTAGTTACCTTCAATATGAAACTTGGCTTTTATATCATTTACAGCTTCATTATTTTTAGCTATATTTTCTAAAAAGATTGTTGTATCAGGAATCACCATCATCTGACCAGTAGGTCTCACCAGAAAGCCAAATGTTAGGCTGAAATAATTCATAAATTACATTTGCTGATAATGATAAGTTCATTAATAAAAATTGATAAATAATAATAATAAAATGGAAAAAAAACATTTCTACTACATATAACCTCATATATTTCTTTCAAATATGTAATGTGCTTATGAAATTCGACGTAAGCCGGATAATAGACATGTGAAAGAGATAAAATGACATTTTTACAAAATTCAAATAAATATATACACAAATATATAATGTAAGTAGTCAATGTATGATGTTTGCTGAAGCGCCATCTGTGGATGAATGGACTCCACTTGCTTTAAGTCTCGTGATTACAACGGCCATTCTGGTATCTCAATGAAATAGAGAAAATGTATTATTTTTAGCTGTGTGTACAGCTTGGGAGTCTTGTTAAAATTTCTTTTCGGGTTTCAAGAAAAATTTGTTACTAAAGCTACATAATAATTTTCAAAATATTTGCGATATGCTTAATTGTTTTTACCTTTTCATCACCAAAATAAAGATGTTTTCCCTCTCGTATATCTTCTTCCCGAACCATCACGGATTGACGTTATTAGCATCCTTAAATAAATTGAGAAAGTCCTGGAATTTCTGCTAACAAAATTTGGTCTTTATGGCTTCCGTGAATTTGTTCAATCGGGAAACTATTTCTTCTTTAATTAAGACAAATTTCTACACTCGATCACGTAGCGTCCGGTTAAGTAGTTAAAAAATCTACGCTTGTTTCCGATCGTTAGCTTTAAAGCTGTTCCATTTAATAAAGGCAAATTGCTGTTTTTGAATCAAACAAGTGATTTTTAATTTGTTTTTTTATTTCTAGAAACTTTACTCTCAATGAAATCATAGAATTTCCTTCTGTTCACTTTTTTTTAATAACTTTTCGGTTTCTGGAGTGTTTACTGTTAGCTTTTTTTCTCTTTATGTGTTGGTACTACCATGGTATAAGTCTTTAAGCCATTTAATTACTTTTTAAGAAACCATTTTTTCGGCAATTTTAATAAAAATAGTTTCACTTTATTTCTTCTTCAGCATACATAATTTAAATATGCCAGTTCATTTGTAAGGAAAAGAGTGTGCCCTGTATTAGTATACAAAACTTATTTCCATAAATTCCTACAAGCATCAATATTTAACACCGTTATGAATTCAATGGTAGAAAAAGGTATTTGACTTTAAATTTTGTCCAAGTTACTTCGCACCACTCTTTATAATCAAAATTTAAAATATATAACATGATTTTCATTAACTTTTTAGTATAAAATTTAAAGTTGTAAAATTGTGTTTGTCTTTTATCAAGAATATTTATTTGAGAAAAGTAATTGAATATTAATTATAATAACATTCATTTAATTTATAACATAAAATATCATCCTTTCTAAATCACGCGATTAATATGCTTCATTAATAATCTATTTTGCTACGCTCAAATTTGAAATAAATAATCATAATCATAGTATTTCATTCCAAAATATTTTTCATAGATGTTATTAGATATCATTTATAGTTAAACTTTAAAAACTAAACATTTATTGAAAATTTATAAAACATTTTTTGTATAATTTTTACTAAAAATTAGATTTAAAGTTTTAGGGAAAAATTTATAACTTATAATAATTTTTTTGATACTTATATTTTCTATTTATCTGTTTAAACAATAAAATTTTTAATACTGTGGAGAAATATCATACATGTTAGGAATTATATATATATATATATATATATATATATATATATATATATATATATATATATATATATATATATATATATATATATATATATATATATATATATATATATATATATATATATATATATATATATATATAATCCCTCAAAGAGAATACTCAAATAACAATCTCATTCAATTGCAGTTCTACGTAACACTTTCAGTTTAGATTTTAACTATGGCAAAGTTATATTAAATAACTTATATGAGAGTCATCATTATTATAAGAAAAACTTTAAGAATTTTCTAAATCAATATCTGAATTAAAAATAAAAATGGATAATACAATTTATCAGAGTCAATTTACTTTTCTACTGTATTCGCAATTGAGGCGTCAATGAGATGAACATAACTTCCTTTCTGTAACATAAAAAAATTCAGAATTTGGAATCGCAATTCTGATTCAATTTACAACATTTTGTTAATAAAGAATTAACTTACTTTAACTGTATACCCTAAAACATGTGAAAACTTTCCATTTTGTATGATAGAAGAGTCACCTAAAAGTAGTATTTATATGTTAAATAAAATCTAAAAGAATAATACTAATTTGTAAATTATGCATAATAACAGCAAATAGATATAAAATTGAATCTTTCTATTATAATTTTACACATTATAAAAGTTATATTTAAAAATTAATTAATAAACATAATTCCAATACTGAAAATATTTCTGCATACACATATGCAATCCAACTTACCCAAAAATCGCAACCTTTCGCCAAATAAATAAATATTATGGTCACTATCTTCAACGCTTATGCTGCCCATAATAATTCCACACTGAGCATAAAAATTTAAAGCTTTGTTAAGTCTGTTAAAAAAAAAGTAATCGCAAGAGTTATATGTCATTTTTTTGTGAAAAAGGAATTCAGCTTATTTCGAATTTTATAAATTAGTTTGTAAGTACTTTTCTAAGGGTGGTGTAAATTCTTCCCATTTAGCCCTCGCTAAGCCACTAGCCAGAGCTGATGGATTGACATCTGCAGTGAAGTCGAAAACATCTGATGATGCTCGCCATCTGAAATAAATCGCAACAAATTATTACAATTACTAAAAAAATGATTTGACAACCTAAGCCCATCGTCCCTCAAACTTTAATATTCATCTTTAGAAATGCTTAAAAAATAGTTGAAGAGATGTTGTCTATTTATTATTATCTATTGTATTCTAATAAATAAGATGAAAAAAATATTTTTCCTGAAAAATGCTGTTGTTAATGTAAATAATAAGTTCTAAGTATAGATTACAAAAAAAGATTCAAATGAGGTTTATGTGACTACCAGAGAATTAGAAATATACTTAATTTTTATCAACTTTCACACCACGTTTTAAGAAAATTATTTTTGCTGATACGGAGAAGTATCAGTTGTAAGCAAATAAACAAAATATATTGTATGAAAATATTGCAATTCAGGGGATATTGCTCTCCAGAGCAAGTAACGCATTTTTTTAATTTTTTTTTTCTGTAATAATTTAGTTATTTCATATGAGAGAAACTCAGAATCACACATTTATTTATTACTAAACCTCAGCTGAAATTGTTATCAATTTTTTAATTACAAAAAGTTCTGGTGTGTTAAAATTTTTGAAATAAAAATCTGCAAGAGATTAGACAGTAACCAGTTTGCATGAATTTTTAATAGAATTCTAGAATCATGTTTTAATGCTAAGCACAATTCAAGTATTTAAAAGCAGAAACAATTGAAATTATACAAAATTTACAATTTATAAAAGGATTAAAAAGTAATATAATTTTATGCAATTGCAGTAAATATTGAAAATTATGGGGAAAATGTTCTTAAAAAATTAAAAAAGCAAATTATTCCAATTGTATGAAAATAAGTTGAAAATATTTAAAAGAAGTATAAATATTCAAGGTCAATAATGATTAAAAGATATTCATAATTTATTATTAAATACATTAAACAATTTTAAGAAATTCTATGAACCTTTTGAGCCTATGTTTCACAAATCTGCTTTTTATTATTTCAGCAATATTAATAAAAAGAAAAATTTTATTGTTGGCGTAAGAAACGCAATATTCTTAAGATTCAAAAGAGATTGTTTATAATATTATAATTATTAATTTAGAATTCTGTTAATTAATGAAATTTTTAAAAACTGAAATCATCCTTGCCAATTCACATGAACCATGAAATGGATGTTTTGCATTGTCTTTTTCAGTTTGCTTTTTCTTCTGTTCTATTGTCAACGTTAATGGCTTGAATCTGTAGAAAACGGCTTCTCAAACCGATGTTTTGCTCCTTATATAAGAAATCGTTTTATTAACAAAATGAACTTCGACATTATTCTGAGACATTCGATGGTGAATTTCGCCTTGTTTGCTGCCGCTTGATGAATGTGATTTGAAGGCAGGCAGCACATTCATCGACAAGTCGGATTTACAACGTCATCTCAATACGATGGGATATTGGATGAAACGTTATGTGACGTCATGGATATTTTAAGCCAATGAGAATCGTGACAAAGTGGCCTACTCAGGATTTCAACTGCAACGAAAGAAACAACCACTTTATGGTTAAAAATATGTACTCTACGCATAAAATTTTCTCTTGAATTGTGGAATAGAAAATTTTTAGAGATATTGATTAATTTTTTTCTGGGGTCTATGAAAGTCGTATCAAATAAAGCCTTTCTATCCAAATGTTCTTATAATGGCTTATGAAATTTCAATAATTCCGACGTACAGGTACCAATGATGGCCAAAACTCTGATTCTCTTTAGATCTGATAGATGGTCTGTCAAAAATGTAGTCTTATAGATTGACTATAAATGCTATTGATGGATTATATACGTTAGACTTGGCGTGTCTGGGCAGTTGCCACAGTTCCTATAGACCCTCCTGCCCTCTCTGTCGATCTTCATGCCTTTGTGATGTTTGGTTTTAAGCCTGATCATAGTTTTCGTGGTTAATCTATCAGAGTCCATTAAAAAGGAAGTGTTTTGTTGAAATTGGCATTTCTTTTATTTTTGATTTAACTATTACATTAGCATCTTGGAAGGTAACTTTAATATTGTTGATGCTGAGATTTTTGGCCTTTTCTGCATTTTTATTTCCTGCAATATCAATGGGTGCGGATAGCCACAGGAACGTGCAGAATTTTTTTAAACATTTGAATATCATAAACATTTAAACAGTTTTCTTGAGTGATAAAGGAGTTCTCATTTAGAAATTCTTGGAGGGCAGCCTTCGAGTCCCAGAATATGGCATGGCCTTTGGCCTACTCAGAGGAGGGGTAGGGCTTAATACATGTTTAGAGCCTTCTACAATTACCCAAAGTTCATAAGTGAAATTAGAGGACAGTACCAGAGACGAATTTTTAGTTTTATTTATTTGAAGTGTGTCACCTAAAGTAGTTAGAAATATTCTTGACCCATCATTCGTGATAGTTTTATTATAAGAGCCACCAGTGTAAGCATATACAAAGTCTTCTTTAGGAAACTGTTCTACTGCTTTGAGGCCCTTTTTTCCTTCATGATACAAGATATCTCGTTCTTTTTGTATGACTCCAAGATACTGGTTTGGATAATGGTGTTTGAGTAAAAAATTGGTTCTTGGAGAAATACTATGTAATACTTTTCACTTTATCATGACCACTCTTTTTCTAACCCAATTTTTTTGAAAATAATATATCATGATATATCAAGGCTATATTATGTATATTTATAAAGTGTATCAAATAATTTTAAAATACTGTGCTGTTTTTTATGTCAAAGCTTTTTTAGGATAATCATTTAAAGTAAAAGAATGCTTACATAAGGGCAAATTTTACATGCACCATTTTTCCAGAAGTGGCACCACTTTCGTCTACTTCTCTGAAATAAGAGAAATGTTACAGTGAGAGAAAAATTTGCACAATATACATTTCGAAAAAAAATGCGTACACATCATAAATACTATATTTTTTCAACAAATTCGATTATGGAAATATAATTTTAGGTTCATATCACTCCGGAACTACCATTGCAAATTCTGACTTTAACCATTGTTAACATATTTATAAAATACTTTTAAATACATACACGAACCATTTTCTTTAGGTTAAATATCAATTAAATAAATTAGAAATTAACAGATGTTAAGTTTAATTATTTTCCATTTTAATGATTCTTTTTTATTTTCTGTAATGCAAAATCAAATTGTTAAATTCTTTTGTTTCTTATTTAAAAAACGGCAAATAATTTTTTAAATGAATTAATTTTATATATTATTCTTAAATATAAGATACTCTCTCTTGCAAACATACAAAGACAGGTAATTAATAATTATATAATTTATTTTACATTATTTTCAAGCATAAAATATTTATTGAGGTTCTTCATACTATTATAGATGCATGTATCTGTATCAATATCTATCTATCTACTATAAATATATATTTATTTATGCAAACTAGATTAAAAACATTTTTTCTTCTATTTAAAATTTTCTAATAAAAATTACGTAAATGAAATCTATTAATGATTATTTATAAGAAAACACTATTTTATATTCTTTATTTAATTTTAAAAAATGCTCCATTATGCTAGTTTATGTACAAAATATATTATTTTACAAAAACTTTCAAATAATATAATTTCGCTTTTTAAAATTATTATTAACGAAGCGAATAGCTTTGCCATTGATTATTTATAAATAAATTAAAATCTTCAACATAGAGCTCACACACTGCAATTCATTTTCATAGTTTAAATGTACAAATTCGCATTATTTTTCATAAATTTCACCTCAGCAGCCCATTGTAAAATATCCTCCAGCTCCTCATTGGCAATATGTAATTCATCTGAAGATCACCACAAGTGAATGTCTTCTTTTCGCTGCAAGATTGCTGGTACCCGGATGTTTTTTGCAACTGGTACACCTTCCCGTTGCTTAACTTCAAGTAAATCCATGCCTCTGCCTCGTGATTTGTATTTCTTGCAATTCTTGTGACGATGTATTCCGATTTCGAGTTGACTCCATAACAAAACACCTCGTCTGCACCCTGCAAAACAAACATTTACAGAATTACTCCAATCCCCAATTTTTTTTTTTTTTTTTTTTTTTGGATGCCCTTAAACCTTTCTCATATAATGGACGAAGTGATAACATCTCATCTAGTGGGGCACCCAGTGGGTGTACCATCTTTGCCCCGAAAGTAAACTGATAAAGAAAGACAAACTCAAAGCGAGAAAGAAACATCCATGTCCCAACCAGGATTCGAACCCGGGACCGACAGCTTCAAAGCTAGTAATGTTAACCTCTCCCCCATCGGTCGGTCCAATGCCCAAAATAAACATCAGTATTGTAAATATATATATATTATTTTATATTGCACGTAGCAAGAAATCGTATTGCTGGATCATCTACTATACTAAAATGAACTGAAATGCATTTATTTTATTTATTAGAACATCAATTCCACCATCTTTCGAGATTCACAGATTTTCAATGGAAAAGAGTACGTGGCTTTCTTGGAAATATTGCGAAATGGAAAAATAACGATATTTAGTATTTATTTTGCAGTTTTGCATCATAAAAGGAAATATCATTAATGAAATATGAAAATGAAATGAAATACGTAAATGAGAAAAGTGAAAAATAAAATGAAATATAAATATACGTAAATTTTATCTAAAAACAAACTGAATTTAACTTTAAACATTTGAAAATTCTCTGTAGTTAAAACATTGTTAAATGTTGAGTTCAATGTTTCCTTCTTTAGCGTTCCAGTGTATTTCTAATACACAGATTCTGCAAAAAGTAGAACCACATTAGCTGCAAAATAAATACTTTTTAAAAAATATAAATATATTAATCGTTGTGAATATTACTGTCACACATGAATTAGATAATTTGAAGTAAATTTAAAAAAGTATAATATACATGTTTTTTAATTTTAAGGGTGCATCAAATTTTTTATTTCTCTTTATATCTGAAGAGAGGATAATTACGAATATATCTGATTTTAAATGCTAAATTATGATACGAAAATTTATCAATCATTCAATTTAATGTTCTTTAAATTTTAAAGCAATAACATTATCGTATTTTATTAATGTAACTAAGATTTTAACTATCGAGAATATGTGACACTTATATCAAAGTGTAGTTATTTTGTGAAGTAATTTAAATTCCCCAAACAACTCACAGTAAGTTAATTATATAATTCTTAATTTTTTTTTCAACGTCAGATTGTAGACAGTTACAACTGCAACAGAGTCTATTAATCTATTGTTCCATGATACCCAAGGAACCGGCCAGAAACTGCGACCTCTTAGCCGCCGAAGCGTTGCCCCGGGTGCAACACAGGGAGTGGGCCACCATCACACCTTCACACATGCCATAGAGACCCATTTATAGGGTAGTCATTATTCATACTTCATTCACACACACAATGAAAGGACAAAGACAGGATAGAGAGAGGGAAAGTACATCCATGTCCGAACCGGGATTCGAACCCATGACCTTCCTATCCGTAGTCAGGCACGCTGACCACTAGACAAGTTGGCCGGCAATTAAGTAATTCGACAAGTTGGCCGACAATTAGGCAATTAAGTAAACTAAATAGGACATAATTTCACAGATATTAAATGTTTTAAAAAATATATAATTTCCATCCGATTCGGATGGAAATTATATATTTTTGAAAACAATTAATATCTGTGAAATTATGTCCTATTTAGTTTCGATAACTCATTACTCAGGTTTTAAAAAATATAATATCTTATTCTATCATATTTCATTATTTTGAAGTATTTGTTAACATTTTATGATAGGTGAAAGTATTGAAATAAATCAAAAATAGTTATTTGGTATGCAAAAATTAATTTTATTAAATATAAGTATATTTATTTTGTTATCTACATAAAGTACTTCATCTACATGAAGTATCTAAAAGGTAAAAGAAGCATTTTAGTCAATGAATCTATAATATTTAAAAAAAGTTTAATGCTGTTTTCTTATAAACGTTACTTTTTAAAAGAAATCTTTTGAAACTATAAATTCATTTTATTTATTTTTATAATCAAACATTAATAAAAAGTTAATCAATTAAAAAATTTTATAAATATAATCAATATTTTTACTCTGTATTTTTAAATTTTAACAAAATAATGTAGATTGGTAAAAATATGTGTAGGTGTTATTAAGAAATTTAATGAATATGTCCATACGAAACGCATATATGAAATAAGATTACAGTTTGATAAATATACCATATAAAGCTCATGTTCTTCTAATGGAGATTCGAGTTTGATTTCTAACGGTTGAGAAATGAAGTCTACTTTCACAGGATCATTATCTGCCATTCCATCGTAAATATCAAACCTTTTCTTATTTATCTTCCTGGATATTTGAATGTAAATGTAGGAAAACAGCCATTTGCACCCATAAAGAAAATCTGCGAAGAAAAGTTTTATAATAAATTAAATTTATAAATTAAGGCACAAGAACATAATAAAATTTATTATCTTGGGTTAAAAACATTTATACAAATATTCAGAAAAAAGAGCAAGCTATGCATCACGAATATAAAGTTTCTTATTTTTATCAAGAAACACCATTAAAAGTTGCAAATTCAAAAACTTATTCATTTAGAAAACATATGAGTTATCAAATTATATTTAGCATGTACTGCACAGTATAAGCGTTGTCTATGATTTCAGGTTAAAAAATTTGCCTATATATATATATATATATAATTCCTAGTCCGAAAAAATTTCAGCTGTGAAAAGGTATAATTAAATAATAATTATGTCTTATTAAAGTATATACTGAAATAAATATTGAAAGTGATCAAATAGTCATTACTTTTTTGACTCATTAAATATTAAAACAGTTTAATGCATTCTAAATATTTCAAACATGTACCTCTATGGGTATTATCTATGGAGCAGACTGGTCCATGAAAGTTCCCTTGCTGTACATTACTGCTTGAGGTATGATTATGTGCCTGAATATTGCCTTACTGACAAATGGAATATGGACGACGTGACAGAGTATGTATTTTCCACTCTAGCAGAACATCATTAATGTAACTGCATGGTGTTATAATATCTTGAAGCACATGCAAATATAATTGGTGGTTTTAATAGACCGTCACACCAACTTTATGTCTTTAGAAAATATGCAGCGTAGTAACACATTTTGTGTTTTGAAATTGATCTTTTGTATTCAGATACATTGTAATAGTTATTAGGGGTGAGTTTCAAAATTTACCACCTCATTTATATTATCAGAGATTGCTTAGCATGCCAGAAATCCATATGAATCCAAAACGACATTGATTATGTTGGGGATAACAGACTTAATAAAATTCAATACTTAACACCTGAGTGACGGGATAGTTTGCATTATCGCTTGATATCAGTTCATAATTGTTAGCTAGCAGAGCCAGATGTATTATACTGACACTGTTGGTATGGATATGGCTGTTCTTTTGGATGCTCTAATCAATAATGGAGAACGTTCTGGACCATTTTGGGGGATGACATTGAAATTCAGGACCATTTGGATGAGGAAATCACTTAGTTAAGTTTTTAATGATATACTCTCTGAAGAGATTTAGCAAATACCATATTTGATGTGTCTATTGTATCAATCTGCTTTCCATGACATCTCCCTGGTTTAATGTTAAGGTACTTCTCTGTAAAAATATATATAGCTGTCCAAGTGAGCGCCGGACTTTATTTTAAGGTTAACGAATTTGGATTACTCTCCCATCACTAAGTGTCTCTTAAGTTTTTTTTTTGAACTACAGTCAGGTAAAGAGGTCATATCTGAGCTGGCATCCTTCTCTCCACATCTATGCCACACCAACGGAAGGACTTTAAACTATTTTATCTCAGTTATTTATATTTTACTGTTATTATTTGGCACTTTGAATTACTACGTCAAAAATGAACTTGGGCACGTGCCCAATCCATGGAACTCCAACAACCCAGTGAGAGATAGTACGTCATTACCCTCCTAATCACTGCCAGTGGCAAATGTTGCTTCACTTTGCTAATTTTAAGGGAAATCCTTCTTCAAAATAAATCTAGAAATGAGCTTCAGCGCCATCTAGCCCAGTTGTTTGGAGGCAGTCCCTCTTTCAAAGACTGAAAGAACTGATTGGTGAATTAAAACTCATAAACCACGCCAAAGCACCTGTTTACAAAGAAAAAATAGTTCCTAACTCAATGGGGGGGGGGAGAATTTTAAGAGGGGAATGAGTAGACCACTTAACTGCAATAGGGGTAAAGTGGACAATATACCCCCCCCCGCATCATAATTTCTATCAGCATGTTCCCCTACAGATTTTCTTCGCATATGTGGTCAATTTGTCTTGAAGACCGTTTGTCCTGTGTCAGCTGCGCTCATTGCAGCCTCGGGATATTCCTTCCGGGAACTGTATGTCTGTAAATCTCATGGGTGAGGAAAAGTAGCCTCAAATGCTTCTCAAATTTGACACCAGAAATATAAGTTGTGAGCTTTTAGTGAAGCAATGAGAGAGAAAATGCTCTGCTCGGAGATCTTTAAAGAAATATAATTGGATTTACTGTTTTGCAGAAAAGTATACAGATGCATAAAAAAAATTTAACACAATTTTGTTATTATTATTCATTAAATGATCAAAACTTAATACAAATATTCAAATCAAAATAAAAGTATAAAATATACTTATTTTCTTTTTCTTGATATAATTTCCATTTGCTTTGATCTTACGAGATTTCATTCTTTTTTAATGGGCCTTATGAGAAAGCAACAGTTGCTCTTCTCTCTAAGTACTTTACTTGTATAAATATTTTGAAACAGACAAAAATGTTGAATTTCTTATCTCTTAAAAAGAAAGAAAATAAGGTAGTTTATTTATTAACTTTGGAATAACTTTTCTTGCTTTATAAAATATTTTGATACAAAATTTATGGAAAATTCCATATGTTTCGCTTATAATTTCTATCAATGATTTTTGTCGGAATGGAAAGTCTACCTCTCTATTTGATTAGATCAGGCATCTCGGCATTGTTTCTTGATATATTTCTAAGCAAACTTTAAAAGAAATATAATCTATTACATAATCCGCACTTTTTAGTGCAGATATGGCGATATCATTCGTATTTGAAGAAGTGAATTCACACACACTTCAAGAAAAATAGAGAACCTTTAATTTAAGAATTAAATAATCTTAACTTTGGGAATGAGCAAATGATTTGTGTTTGTGTGTGAGTAGAGCTTAGCCTCTCAACAAATTAAAATAGAATGTGCTTCTCAATAAAATCATAAACATTACAAAATACTCTAATTATTTCACTATTCGAAATGTCGTAAAATAGATTAGAATCTCACATTCCATCTAAATTCAGTGTATATACCATTTTCAAATTTCTCAAATTTTCTTCACCTATAACAAAATATCAGAACTCCAGGTATCCAACATCAGAACTCCAGGCTTGCAGCCAAATTTATAACATCATCAAATATTGTATTTCATATTGATTCTTAGCGTATTTATTCTCATTTTAACTAGCCAAAAATCATAAATTTTTGAAGAAAATGACCTTATAGTGTTCATTTTAAGGTATCAAGCGACAATTTAGCTATATAATTTTCTCATCTTTAGGTATATAAGTGAATAAATTATTCTTCTCCATCACCCTCAAATTTATATTTTCTTAATAAGTATTTTTATATAGATTACTGTTTTTAATTTTTGTGCTTGATTTAAAAATGTTTTCTTCGTTTGATTTTAATTTCTTAATCACACTTGAATCCTTCGTTTTCACACTTGAACTAAGTATTTTTTAGAGGATTTCAATTTCAAACCATTTTCAGCATATATTAATCTACTTTTTATAATTTTTCAGTACTACTATTTATCAAAATATATTTAAAGCTTGAAATATGAAAATGCAACTCTGATTTTTCTTATATATATATATATATATATATATATATATATATATATATATATATATATATATATATATATATATATTGCATTGCAAGGCAAACTGAATGGGAAAAGAGCAATCCCAGTTGATTCCTAAAGACGTTACACTACTACTCTCGGGTCAAGGTGGGAAAGTCTATGCGTAATTAGCCAACTTTTCCCTTTTTCATGGCTGCAAGTGAATCCCGTATGCAGACACTATTTGCTTGGTAGTTGAATTCTATTCCTGTTAGCACCCAGGAAACGAAAAGGCAGTTACCCTTTTATTTTTATCCTTTTCTAATTTTCGAAAGTTATCTGTTCTGTTCTCTGTTCTGAAAATCATAAGTGTTTCTGTTCCGAAAATTTTAAGTGCAATTATACTGAGTTCAATAATAGCATTTCAAACATTTTGTAAAAAGTAATTTCGCATCTCAGTAATTTCTTTCTAAACTGATTTTGCCATAATTTTTATTTTCGACATGAAATATGTTTTAGGACATGAACAACACCAATGTTTTATACCACATATTTTGCATTTTTATTATTTGCTGGTATTAAATTTACTTTTCCATAAAAATATTATAAGTTTACTAACAAAAATAGCAAAATAAAGATAATAATTTTCTAAACTTCCACTTGCGTATGCTTTAGATCAAAATGTATAAAAGATTATAAAAATAAAATTATTTGATTTAAGTTTCTAAAAGAAATAAAATATTTAAATACGTACGCACATATATGTATAAATATAAATTGTAATTACATATTCTTTTTTGTTAGTAAATTACAGTATTCAAAAAAATGTAAAATGAACTCTAATGTAATTTTTATTCTATGTAAGAGATACAATTAAAGCTAATTTATGCTCTAAAGATAAAATGTGAAGAAATTTTTCTTCAAACATGTGCATTTACTAGTTCAAGAAATGATATAAGAATACGCTTGAGTATGTGTATTTTTATCACAATGATGTGATAGAATTCACATCACTACAAATACACCCCTTCATCGAAATTTCTCAGGTTTTTTCTCGACAAATTCAACTTTTCGTTTCTTATTTAATTTATTGTGAAGATTAAAAATGTTATACTTTACACTTGATTATGAAACACTTTTTCCGCTGAACAGCAGTTGCTGATAGTTTATTAATCTTTTTTAACACTAAATTTTTTACGTGATACTTATAGCCTATTTTAACACGTTACACAATTTACAATTAAATAGTGCTATCAACAGCAGTAGAAAACAGAAATTGCTCTGAAATACTTCAAAACCATATTATATAAAAAAAAATTATAAAATCTATTTCTTTAAGCTTTATGAAGAATAAATGTGAACCAGTATATAATAATCTAGTGAAAGCATTATTTTTTTATCTTATTTATCTTAAAGACTATTGAATTTTGAAATACATAAAATAATAACATATATAACTACATTATAATAGCTTCACAATCTCATTCAATTATATATATATATATCCTACATTTAAAGATAGGAAATTTATATTTACAATATGTACATATCTGGAAAAAAATATCAATATTTTAAGAAGTTTTCTGTATAATCAACCACCAAAATTTTGAGATTTTTTTCGTTTTAAAATTATTTTAACTTTATTTTGCCGTATTGTTTTTTATTTTTCGCTTCGATTATAGATGGAGGTTCTCTGATTTTCACTGATCGCGTATATCTTGGATCAATTATCTCTGGCAATAAGCAATCATGATAAAAGTTTCTTAGTTTATCCTCCATTTCTTCTTTCCAGAATAAATCGTCCTTGAAAATGTTTTTGATTTTGTGGCCTTTCGGTGTCCATAAGACAAACAAGCAATATGTTTTTTTCGTTATATGTAACTGCCCATGGACTTGGTAAAAAAGTTTGTGTCCTTTGTTAATGTTACCAATTTGTTTTTCTTTTGTTAAATTCCAAATAAAAATTTGATCTCATATATAAATATATTTACAACTTAAGTGAGTTCTTAAAATTTCTAAATTCTATAACTTTTTAAGTTATTAATGTTTTAAGCGTATTATCAAATTACTGAGCCAATTTAAAAATAGTTCAAATAATTTTAAAAATAAATTTCAAAACAGAATAAGTTATTATTTTTGTGCATTATAAAAAACTACAAAAAGTGAAGGTCTAATTATAATAGAACTTGAGAAATATGTTTTTTAATTTTTCCACAGGCTTAACATTAGAGCTCGTTTTCAATATGGCGCGGAAGGAGTCCCCCTAATGGGAAGAGGCGTGTAGCTACAGAGCCACTGTAGCTCAACACCGCTCTTCAGAGCGACTGGCTCCGAATACGATCGCAGCCACTGTAGAGCAACGGGAGATGGACGTTGTATTTTTAACTTCTGCATGCACTTCTGTCAAGGTGAGTGCATAAGAGTTTTCCTGGTCTTCTCCCTTGTGACATGTGAATAAGGCTAACTTTCAATGAAATCCTCTCTGAACGCAATCATGTGATTGGCGTTAAAATCCCTCGCAACAGATGCATTCTAACCGCATTTTTTTCTGAAGCCTATGACAATACTCTTTTCAAAGTTAATCATCTGTATTTGCATTACCATCCATATATCTCTTAGGCTTATTTCTTAAAACACAGTGGATAAAATGGTAATTCTATGGCTACTTGAAATGCTACCTACTGTACAATTCAAATATCGTAGCTAAGTGCATTGTCTTCATTTTTATAAGAATGCATTAGATAAATTATATAATTATATCAAATCCTCATGCCATGTTTTGTAGTTCTGATTCAATTTATTTCTAGTTACAGACGTTTCCTTCTTTAAAATTGTGCATAAAAAAGTCTTCGTTATCTTTTGATGGAACTGGTCACTAGTGAAAAAGATTTAATAAAATTAAAATCATCCTTGCCCATTTAATAAAGACCTAACCATAAAGATTTTCGTCTTGTCTTTTTCCTTTTTCTTTTTCTTCTCTTCTGTTGTCAACGTATTCAATTTTGAAAGTCACATCGCTAAAGATTTGAATATTTGAAAACTATATACTTAGAACTACAAGTAATTTTCATGATTTTATAAACTTTTAAAAATGGAAAAATTTCTATTAAAAATAATTCTTTATCATTGGTAAAAATCATGAAAGGATTTTTTCTCATCGTCAACAACATTCAGACATTCGATGGTAAACTTCACATTGTTCGCTACCGACCGAAGAACGCGATTTGAAGGCAGGCAGCAAATTCGTCTATTTGTCAGATTTGCAACCCCCTCTCAGTACGATGTGACGTAGATGAAATTTTATTTAATGTCATTGACATTTTAAACCATTGAGAATTGTAATGAAGTGAGGTAATCATGATCTCAAGCGGGACGAAAGGAACAACCACTTTATGAATAATAAAGAGAAATTTTTATTAATAAGACATTAATTAAGTAAGTTAATTTACTAAAAGTTATAGATTATATATATAATTAGAGATTTGTATCATGCAACATCTAGCACACAGTCATATGAAGGAAAGAATGTGTTCAACGCACATTGTTTTGGAAATCAAATTTTAACATTGTTACGACAAACATAGCACCAACAAGGAAATACGGTCATCTTTATCAAATATTCTAAGAGTGATATCATATGCTCTAAGCAAGCAGTAGTACTGGTTTAATTATTTGTTAGTACATGCTAAAGGGGATTCGAAGGTATGTGTTTAGAAATTACTAAAAAACTAATCTTTAGAAATTGTTAAAGAGGTTTATTTAGTTTTCAAACTATCAAGACGTAAATAAAAAAAACAAAGAAATACGCAAAATAGTAATCAACTCAACTTAACTATCGGGTAGTAAAAGCAATGACAGTTATTCCTTTGTTATGCACATAAACGTAATATAGAAAACTTAGTATAAAAGAGCGCTCTCTAGTGCTGAATATTCCGGATTTGATTGTAAACACTGTTAACAAGAGATGAATATTACCGTTCTGTGGTTTTGGCATCGGCCTTCATTCCGGAAAGACTGAACTATTTCCACTGCCATCAAAGACCTACGAGAAAATGCGATAAATGTCCTCGTTAAATCTATGGAATCGAAAGTCCTATGATCGGTCGTTGAGTAATTACCATGGGTGTAATGGTCTGAAAAAATTTTATTACCTCTCCAGATCAAAGTAAAAATTGAGAGAGTGGATCCGCTGGTGTAGTCATCTATCGGAGGAGTCTTAGACCAAAGGCGTACACTGACATTCCTACGTCTTTGGTCTAAGACTCCTCCGATTTCGGATTAAACGAAAGATAACCAGAAATAGGAACGTTTCTCTGGTTAAACGAAAGGCCTTCTGACTTAATTTCGCAGGCGCTAGCCGGCAGCTATCGACCTAGGGTTATATAAGGGGTTCACATAAATAACAACAACAATATGAAATAAAAAGATTTCTCCCAGAAAACAATTTACGCTGTGGGCATTAAGATGACTTACAGCTGTTTGAAACCGTTAAGGTATCACCTGACGGTTTCAACATGTGAGGTATCGAACTGCAGGTATATGAAAGGGTGAAAAAGTGATAAAGACGTTGAACTAAAATGACTTTAAATGCATGGGATCAATATACTGTCAGAAGATTTCTTAAATTCCTCTAAAATCTGAACAAAAGATATAAAACTCATTCAATTTATATTTCTAGCGATTCTGTTATGTTGCACAAATCCAACAAGTTATTTATTAATCTAGTTATGATCTAAAACCTGTATTCCACAGAGGTAAACTTTCACATTCCAATTTTATTTAATTTTAAGTATCTGCCTGTTAACATTTTTGTCCTTCAAACATGATTTCTTTCATTTGTTAAGTATTTTCTTATGCTTTATCAAATATCAAAATGTTCAATGGTTGGTTGGCGCAAGATCCAAAAATGGACAGAATGGTCAATGGAGAAACATATAGTATATTGCTTCTAAAATTTTCTTAAAATCCTTCATCACAGAAAAACTGTGCATATGACTCATACACTGGAATAACAGAGTTAAAAACTCAGTAAATTTTCATGAATTTAAGTTGATTTTTGTAAAGAAAATATTTCTCAACTTTGAAGAAACTTGCTGAGTAAATTATAAGAGATTAAACAGTAATTGTTACGTCAAAAATGAAATTGTTTTTCGCATTTTTCTTACATAACACTGAAAATAAAAAAGAGTGACACAATAGAGTTTAAAATTGAATACTCACACCGATAAGATTATCTACCAATGCTATGACACTGTCGAAAAATAAATTTTTTTATTTACTGTAAGTGATGTGAATCAAAGTTGATAAGGTTAAAAGTTTTATTTTCTATGAATAAGGGTTACTATAAATGATATTGTTGTTTTGGTCAAATGAATTAGAATATTTTTTCCATTGAAACGTTTTTGCACATATATGCGCGCGAACACACACAGAGACAACATACATACACAGAGACAACACACATACACAGACACAAGATACACACACACAAGACTATTATATACTACTACTTCTACAGGATTGATGATAGAAAATAATAACTTTTTCAAAAAAATGGTATGTTTTGATTTTGTTTCGATTTCTTAAAAATATTATTTCCCACCCACCCAAACGAACCTATTTTTGGTTTTCAGAATACGACGCTGATCGGAAGTATATAGGAATATATATAGAGGACGTTTTGAATTCAATAAAATTGGATAATTTTGTAATCATAATGCAGTTTTGACGTGTTCCAAACCTTGTACAATTTGATTTCATCTGATTTATTGAAAATACATTACTTTGTGGTGCAAAGGCATTGCCATGAAAAAAGTTTAAGTCAATAAAAAAATTGTTAAAAATACAAAAATTTCAAAAACGCACGTTTTTTTCGATAGTTAGGTGAATGAATTTGCTCTAGCAGCTATATCTCGCTTTTTTTGGATCAATTAAATATTGTGAATTAAATAATGTGCTTGATACAATCATGATCAAAATCGCATGATGAAAAATCATGATGAGTAAATCCCACATGTGAGAGAAATTGTTATCAAGGAGTTCTTTTTTGTTATATTATCATCAATTTATCTTGATTTAGGGGCAAAAAAATTTACAGTTAACTTCATTGTTTGTGAACAAATTTCAAAAAGCAAGTACAGCGACATTTTATCATTTTGACCTATATTTTTGTTTATTACAGACGCAATGAAAGGAGTTCTTCAGATTCCTTTGGTTTATTTTTTCAAGAATAGCACATTCATCCTTTTTATTATTTAATAGTTTATAACTTTTGTATAATGCATGGATACATTTATTGGTTACCAACCATTGTGGGGCATATGTACGAGTTGTGTTTTTGCTTTAAAATCAAAACATGTTTTTTTGCAGTTTCCTTCATTGCACGCTTTATTACATTTTGAAATATCTTGTAAACGTGCTTCATTGTTTTGCCTAATTTTTTAGTTTAAAAATATACTTTCCTAGATATTACGTAAGAGGAATTCTGAATTCATGAACAGTGTTTTTTTAATTTATAAATGGTAATTTTATTTTCTAATTCAGCATAAAGTAAATAAGTTTAAATCAAAACGTGGATTAAAAAGTGTTATCCTTGTGGTAGAAAATTGCACATTGCATAAAATATACGTACTTTAGATACCATATATTTTGATAAGAGCTGTAGTTAAAACATTTTAGTAGTCTAATTTTAGAGAATTATCAATAATAATGCTTCTATGTACGATGTTGTGTGGGCAATATAACTTAATAAAGTGAAAATTTAAACCCATATTAAAAACACTCTTTTAGTTTCAAATATATTTATATAAAAGAACAATAGATTTGCTAGTAAATACATTCACAATCTTAGATAACGATTACGATTTATTTTAACTAAACTGCGATTCATTCAATATACGATAAGAATGGAAGTACATACATTTAACATATAATTTTATTATACTAAACATATATCCTGCAGTTAAATTTAACTTATTTAAATTTTATATATATATTAATCATTTATCATTGTTATTTTTTATCTTAAAAATATTAAATTTAACAAAAAAAATGCTTTAAACTTATTTCTACATTAAAATGTTAATATCATTTAGAGAGCTCAAAGCTTAAAATATCAATAAATATATGAAACGCATTTGAAAATATAAATAAAATATTTGATATTGTTATGAATTTCAATTCAAAAATATATTTCAGTTTTTAAAAAAGAATGAGTGTTTTTTGAAAGCAATAAAAACTGAACATATTAATTATAATTTGTAAATCAATGTTAGATGTTTTTCTTTCTTTTGGGCTATTTCGATAAATTTTTCAAACACATTCCCAATACAAATGAAATTCATATCTTTTACCTATTATATAGTTGTTATAATATATATATATAATATATATATAATATATATATATATATATATATATATATATATATATATATATATATATATATTATGTATATATGTAATACATATGTGTGTATGCATATGTAAAGACATACGTGTTATTACATGGAGGTATGAGGAAAGCTGTTGCTATATACAGAAACAAATGCTCCATTTTTAATTTTTATAGGAATATATGTTGGAGAATATCAATATTGTAAGTAAAATGTAATTTTTCTGTTTGCATTATTAGTTTGCAATATGTTCTTTTGATCATTTATGTTTATTTATAGTATATTATATAAGTACACAAGTTTAATAAAAATAATAATAGCGTTTTTCTCCAATTATATACACAAGAGAAAATTTCACTGATACCTTTTGCATAGCAGAAGGTATTCCAAAGGTACTAAATAATTTTTGGGAATCCCTAAACTAAACGATTACAATATAATCAGAGATGAAATGGTATGAAATTGTAAAAGGGAAATAAAAAGATAAGTTTTTTCCATGTATAAGTTGTGAAGGAGAATATAAAAGCTTATAAAAACTAGTACATTTTTATTGTTTTAGGGGCATTGAAATGAGTATTGTTACTATTGATGCATTTTTAAGTCCAAGCTCATGTTTATCATATTAATTAGCTCAGAAGAGGCTGAAAACTAACTACAGAAGAAAATAACCGAATTTAGCGTTGACTTCATAGATTCCGGTGACACATGGGTTGAATTTTAACCTAACAATATCTGCAGGAAAAAAGCAACTCCAACGTTCTTAATAAGAATTTGGTATAGCAACAGGAAGATTATATTAATAAATAATATTAACAGGAAGATTATATTAATATATATATAATATAAATATATTCAGTAAAGACCTTGAAAGT
This sequence comes from Latrodectus elegans, assembly GCA_030067965.1. Lineage (NCBI taxonomy): Eukaryota > Metazoa > Arthropoda > Arachnida > Araneae > Theridiidae > Latrodectus > Latrodectus elegans. The sequence continues at coordinate 10,884,627 of CM057811.1, read as the reverse complement.
GGATTGTTAAAGTTTCATGTTTGCTGAGAAATGAACTAATAGTTTTGTTGTTTTTTTTTATTTCCAATGACAGGGCAAATACAAAGAATAACACAAATAAAACACATGAGAAAAAAAATTGACATGAGAGGAAGGCAGAACACGTGGATACAGTACATAAACGTAAATGAGATGACCGGAGTCATTGTTCCAAAAGTTCTCAGGCTTGCCAATAAAGCGATGGCTCAGAGCTGCCGTGCAGTGCAGCACAGCGGTGGAGGTGGGTCCTATTCAAGGTCTCTGCCAAGTTGTAGAGCGTACATTCGGGTGAATTTTAAGATGCCAATGAGGTGCAACTGTTCAGCCAGGCAATCGTGACCTGTCAGGAGTCAAAACTGTGCCACAACTTCACGGCGTGGACCATCAGGGATATTCAAAAGGTCGTCTTTCCACAGCTTGGCTTTTATCCTTTCTTCTAGTTTAAAAGCTTGAATTCTTTTAAAAACTTGTTTTAGGTGTAATTTTATAGTGTGATAGGAAAATCTCTGTATGTCTTGGCTGGAGAATTCTTGCTCCTTTCTACGCAAAGGAGTCCACCTGCTCGTTTCAATAGATGTCACAGTGCCCATGTACGTACTGAAACACAATACGTTACTTTCGTGCTGTGAAAATTTCTAAGAATGCCTGGATCTTGGATAAGGAGTATTTCACAAGATGGGGGTGAGATTGAGATTATGGCCTGAATTACAGCCTGTGAACCAGAGAACAGAGACACTCAGTAAAATTCATCAAGAAGAGCTACTAGTGGTTTTAAGGCAATTGAGGTTGCCTCAACCTCTCCGTCAAATGCTGTTCTGCAAACACCTGCAGATGCATAGAAGCTGAATACCTCTGGATGTAAACCAGATTCTTGATTGAATGTACACCTGATTCACTCTGATTCAGGATACCTCAAACCAATGGTTACCTAAGCACATAATCTCAAGACATCTGGGGGAGTGTCACTTTTGAACAGCTTGTCTTGGAGATCTAGATTTATTTCAAAATCTGGCATACTTATAGGGCTTATTGGTTTAATGATTTCCTGTACATTAACTAGGAGTTTTAAAAGATTTATGGTCTTATGAACACACTAGATGAAACCATTTTGAGCCTTGAAACTGTCGTAAGAATATACGTATAAACTGCCGTAAGAATATGTCTTACTGCAGTTTATATTGATTTCAGAAGTGCCTATGATATGGAGAGTTTAATGACGTATAAATTCAAATTTATATCAATGATGCTCAGAATGAGAGTAAGTGAAAGATAGAATAAAAAATAGACACACAAGATTATTGTCTAATCAATGTAAAATCATCATATGTGTGGAATGTTCATGCATGATAGAGTCCAAGCTTTATCAATAAAATTTCATCGCAACAAGATTCAATTTATATACGAATCTTATGAATGTAATTGAAGAAAATGTTTTACAACGGGAGAAAGAAACGGAAAATATTCATCCCACAAATACTACGAATTTTAGTGAGAGTTTCACTCTCTTTTTCTTTAATGAGACTTTCACTGACTACCACAGCCAGCAAACCGGTCATGCTATTATGTTTGTGACTGAGAGAGAATATTATTACTATTAACTTATAATGATTGAAGCAGTCTATTAAGGTATGTTTCTTTCCAGGGATAATTATCTGCTATTTATTTAAAGGGTTTAAACTGTTTTATTATAGTCCAATTACAAATATTTAATTTATGTTCATCTGATAAAAATTTTATTTAATTATCTTTTTGCAATGAAATTTTATGAACTCTGTCAAATAAATTTGTAAATGATTTGGCATTATAAAAATAATTAAATTATTCAAAATATAAAAAAAAACTATTCTGACTCTTTCACTATGGATGTACATTATTTCTTATTATGCCGAGTAGAAATATCTGTAATAGATAAACAGAATGACAACTCTGGAGTATACCAGAAGTTTAATGAAAAAATTTTTACCTTTTTCCAAATGAATTATCGTTTAAAAATACAATATCGAGGAATAGAAATCCCATATTTTTTTCTGAATTTTAATGGGTAAAATATCTTTATGTAGCAATAATGTTTTCATTATTATTATTATTATTATCATTATCTTCAATATTGTGTTGCTAAGATTCTTTCTTTTGAAAATTTAGCTACTAAACAGTTCATTTCAATTTAAATGTTAATTTTAAATGGTTAACGATTTTTTAAATGGTTTTAAATCATATTTTGGTGACTTGTAATGTATCAAAGAAAATATAGATACGAATTTATTTATTTAAAATTTTCAGTTTTTAACGTTTTTTTTTTTTTTTTTTTTTTTTTTTTTTTTTTTTTTAAATTTTAAATTCTTAATGAATATGTGTGTGAATACTTTTAAATATAAATGTGAAATATATATATAAAAAACAGATTACTGAGTATATTTTTAAAAGAAATATTATTTGTATTTTAAACATTTACGTACCTGAAGGCTTAGCGGCGAGAACCGAAAGGAGTATTGCGGTCGGCGTGGCTATAATGGCGCCCATTGTTCCGAAATGTATTTAATTGTCTAAGTGTGGTGGTAACGAGTTACGGAGAAATTGATATCTCTCTGTGCTGAAAGACAAAAACTGATAAAACAGCAATAATTTTTCAATGATAATCTTTTTTTCGTAATGATAACATTTTTTGATCGTCAAAAGGGAAACTTCCGTCATTTCCAAGCTTTAGATAACTTACTCCTATTGTTTTCAATAAATATTTTTTTAAATTTAAATAAAGTAAACGCTGTTTTTTTTAAATTTTTATCAATTTATAAATTTTCAATGATCGTCAATTTTGAGGGAAAATTTAATTCTTGAATAAGATGATAGTTTCGGGTATCTAAGTTTTTTCTTAATATGTAATATAATTATCTTAAACATATATTTAAGTATATTTAATATAAGGTAAACTAGAAATTTCTATCCGTTTTCACTTTGACATTGAATGAAGTGCGAATAAATATGAATATTTGAATATGATGTGGTTTAGACACAGGTCAGTCGTGAGTAGGAATATCAGTCGTTACAAAAGCAAGTCCACTGCACACATTCATCAATCATGACCAATAGAGTAGCAAAGGGAAATGGACGTGTCGAAGGTCCTCGTTCGGTGTTGTTTACTTTACGACTTCAAAGTTGGCTTATCAGCAGCTGCATCAAGTTTCCGATTATGACGAGCGTTTGGGTACAGTGCTGTGAATAAACGTACTGCAAGGGTTTCACAAATTCGTATTGGTTTGTCCCTCTGTAATGAAGTTGGTGCCTGGTGGAATAATCGCCAAATGATTCACTATGAGTTGCTATCAATGGGCCAAGCAATCACTGCGAATTTGTACTCGCAGCAACTGAAACGTATGCAACAGAATTAGCCAGTTGGATCTTAGCAAAGTCTACACCCTTGGCGCGAATGATTTTGATTGGTAATAATAGTGGTTAGCGCCAATCTTGGGAACTTTATTTCTATACACTAGGTATGGTAAACCAAACTATTTCTAGAATCTCGTTCTAGCTTGGCTTTTTTTAGTTTGTCACGAAGGGTATGAGCTCTCCTAGGATTTTACCTAAGGAGCCAGCTCTGTTTAATCGCAAGGGAGTACTCTTGTTGGCCTACAGCTACTTAGTTAATAAAATTTGTGCCATCCTTCTTCCTTACCCGACTTTGTACTATTAGATTACCAACCCTTCAATTCATTGGACTATTATCTTTGAGGAAAATCCTTCATCAATGAAGTACACTTGAGCCAAGCACTCATGGACTTCTTTCCATCCAAAAGTCCCAACTTTTAGCTCAAGGGAATTGCACAATTGAAAACATGTTGACAGAAGTTGCTGGATGCCGATCATGATTATTTCGAGGACTAACAATAGGCTCTGCTTTCTTTAGGTCATGTTATTTTGAGTCATTAAAAATGGCAAAAACTTTTTTTTTTACCTTGTATTTACATAAAATTTAAAAAAAGTACGTTTTTACACATAGTTCCTCGTAAACACAATTTAATTAAAAAGATTCATGTTATAACAATATAAATAAAATCCTTATTCTTTAATGACTATTTAGAGTTAGAAAAAAGTTAAAAACTTTGAAGATTTGTATTAGTTTGATGTTTCACACACACACAAACACTGAATGGATTCAATTTAAAATATTTTTATTTATGCATTCTAATATTATATAGTTTAAACAATTTTTATACTTAATTATAGTTAAGTATGAGGGCATTGATGCATATGAAATCAGTCCACTAATGTCTTAAAATCACCTTTGATGATCTGAATATGATCAATAATACAATTATTTCTTTTAAAAACTACTATCTACGCATAACCGTAGGAGTAGAAGAAATATATACTGCATTATATGCTTCTTTCTTTCTATAATTGATTTTTTAAAAATAATGATATTTAATATTTTGTTTGGATTTTTGGAAAAGTATTGTTCTTGCCCACTACAGGAAAAAGTATTTTGGATTTTCCAATATGTTGCAAATGAATTCAAATAAAAGTAGTCTCGACTTCAAAATTTCATAGTTTTGTAACCAAACAATATTTTTAAGTGTTCCACATTTCATTCGATTGGTTTTTATTTGATCTGCATCTGAGATATAATTTCGTGATGAAAAATACATTTTTTACTTAATAAGTAAGTATCTCTCTTTAAAGTAAGTATCTTTAATTTACTTATTTTTCTTAATTTTAAGCTTTCCCAAATGTCAGATGCACGTTTTTCGCTGAAAACTAGTTTCCAGCTAGTGACAAGTTTTGTGCTGAAAACCTTTCTTTCCATAACATAACAAGTCTGCTGTTACATTTCAAATTGAATTGGGGCTCATAAGATAACAGCATTTGTCTTCAGGAATCGCACATCTAACTTCTGTATTCGACAATCCGCTTTTTAACAACTTGTGTTGTGTTGAGACACTTTCTTACAGCACCATTATAATAATAATCTGTACCATACATAAAAGAATCGAGATTTAAAATAATAAAAATACACCGATGCAAAATCCGAAGGGCATACGATTTTAAAGAAATGCTGGAACTGTTTACAGTATTAATATAAATTGGCAAATAAAACATCCATAATTTAAAGTATGAAAGAAAATTAAGGGACATAAGCGTTCAGTTAAAAATCAGTATTCCTCTAGTCAAATACCAAGAATGTAGACTTTTTTTAAAAGCACATTTGTAAATTATATTGCTGTAGAGCAGTCATGTCAAAGATACGGCCCCCGAACCGTATCAATAAGGCCCACGATCGCAATGTGTTACAGAAAGAAGAATCATGTTTTTTAGAGCATTTAGACTTCACTGGATTCCTCTACGAAAGTTTTAAAATGCGTAACTACATTTATATGGTAATTTCACGGGCAGCGGCTGCCTAGACAAGCGAGAGAGATAGACAGCAACGCCATCTCTTAGCAGCAAGCGGAAAAACCTTATTATTTTTGTTGAGAACAATAGATTCTTCCACGCGCTTCGAGTCTAGACTAAAATCTTCCTTATTGACATAAAATGAGTACGTAGGCATGATGTGAGTCAGTTAAGTCGAGTAATCGAAGCGATGCGGTCGGAGAAGGGTTTTAGTTGTACTGAGAAGAGGTGATTGTGAAGGTCTTGTGCATTTGTGCTGTGTTCGTGTGATATCCATAGTTGCTGTGTCCAGTTCCATAACTGTTACGATTTTTGCATAATGTCACAAAAACGTAAAGTTGATAGTGAGTGCAGAGTTTTTCAGTCAAAATTGGAAATTGTATATTTTTTCGTAGAATGGAAAGGTAAACCGCTGTGTTTTATTTGCAATCAAACAGTTGCTGTTTGTAAGGAGTTTAACTTGAGGAAACTTTATAACACGAATCATAAATCAAAATTCAATTGTTACACTGAAAAAATTAGAATGGACACACTATATTCTTTAAAACTTGAACTTCAAAGTCAACAATCAATGTTTACTAAAACTAATACTGAGAGCGAAGATGCCCTGAAATCAAGTTTTATTATTGTATTAGAAATCGCAGAGATCAAAACCTTTTACTGTTGGTGATTTTATTAAACACTGTTTCTTGAAAATTGCCGATGTTTCATTTTCATTTCAAAAATCAATAATTCATATTATTTCGCTGCTATGAAACATTGTTGCTTCAAGAATAAATGATTTATCTCAAAATTTGGTTCTTCAACTGAAGGAGAAAAGGAATTTACAAACTTTTCACTGGCTGTTGACGAGAGCACTCATACTGTTGATGCAGCTCAAATTTCTGTTTTTATACGAAGTATTAACTGTAACCTTAAAATAACAAAAGAACTATTAAAGTGCGTTCCGTTGACAGGTACTAAAATAGCAAATGATATTTTTTCTGCAATTGAGCATTTGATAGCAGAATATGAACTCGACTGGAATTTACTTAGCAGCACAACCACGGATGGTACTTCTGCCATGGCTGGCAAACATTCGGGCGTTGTAACTAAATTAAAACAAAAAATATCAGGGAATTTTTATGGGATTTCATCAGGAATTCTTGGCATCCAAGCATTTAAAAATTAACCTTGTCATGTAAACTATAATTAAAATAGTACATTTTATAAGAAGCAGAAGACTGAACCACTGACAGTTCGGACAGTTTTAACAAAATTTGGACGATACAATTTCTGATGCCCCTTATTTCACCGAAGTTTGTTGGATCAGTCGAGGAGTAAAGATTTTTAACATTATGTGATTCAAGCTTCCATGTTAGAAAAAGGCAACCTGGTTGATTGCGAAAATGACTGATGGGTTGATTGTGCCTTTTTGGTAGATATGAATAAATACTTGACTGATCTGAATGTAAAGTTACAAGGGGAAAATCTGATTGTCACTCAATTGTATTCATGTTTTCAAGCCTTTGAAACAAAGTTAAGGCTGTGAGAAAATCAGGTAAAAACAAAATCAAACTTTGGATCATTTCCCTCATTTAAAACCATTTGGCACAAGGAACCAAAAACATTGGATCAATATTCTTATTTTCTGTAAAATTTGATCACGGAATTCAATAATCGTTTAGAGATTTCCTCAAAATTAATGAAATGGAATTTTCAATTTTCAACAATCCATTCAATTATGTAGTTTACAGGCACCAGTTCATTTGCAAATGGAGTTGATAGATCTTCAGTTGCACTGTATTTGAAAGATAAAATTTAAAGAGATAAGCGCGCGCGCGCGCGCGTGCTCTTACATTTTAACCACTTTATTTCTAGAGTTTGGATAAATACCCGGAATTAAAACTTGGAGCACGCATTCTGTGCATGTTTGATAGCACCTATTTATGTGAGCAGATGTTTTCCGTCATGAAAATAAATAAGAACAAACATCACCCAAGGCTTACGAATGAACATCTCCAATCAATTCTTAAAATAGTTGCAACGAATATGATATTTGACGCCAACGACCTTGTCAAAAACAAAAGAAGTAAGGTATTTGGATCCTTGAACTCAAAATAATTACCTTCTTTTGCAACTTTGATATGATCTTTAACAACCGTATATTATATACTAAACAAAATATCATAATAATTCAGTAATTTTTTTATTTGAATCTGGCCCGCCTACACATTCCAAATTTAATACACGGATTTCTGCAAATTTGAGTTTGACACCTTTACTGTAGAGGAAAACTGATTTTAAAATACAAGGGCTAAATAATTTATCAGAATCCATGAATTCTAGAAAATTTATTCTGGAAAAACACTAAAAAATGTAGAGGTTTCTGTTGGATCTCCACATTTTTTAGTGTTTTTCAAGAGGAGAGGCCGTTTAAGACTTTGAAACCAACTTCACGAAACACAGATTTAAAAAAAATTGATTAAGACTCACTAATCAGTTTCTGTGATCCGGGTGCTTTCACAGCAAATTATTAGTAATATGCACTGTTAATAATTCTTTGAGATAAAATTGTCGAAACAATATCTTTTGGAAATAGAGCAAAGGATCTCATGCCAAATAATAGAAAATAGGCTTCGTCCAGCCTGATTTTGTTTACTTCAAATAATCGATTGTATTCTTTAGAATTTAAGGGAATTATTGATTTTGTGGAAGATGGGCTACTGAACTTATCATTAGATATGAAATGCAAAGTTTACGAATGAGGTCCATTTCCATTGAAGAAGGACATCAAATATCTAGAAAAATCCGAAGTGTTTTAAACTTTCTTTACTTATAAGAATTCAGAGGTATTTCTAAGAAAACAAGTTAGTTATTCAGAACAAAAAAGGAAAGGACATTTGGAAAGGACTTACAAATTTTAAGTTATCTAAGTAAAAATTACGTGATCTATTTTCTATTGTAACTTTTGAAAACACTTAATGCAATAGAATAACTTAAAAATGTTTGCTCTTCATGATTTTAGATCCAGATGTTTGTAGACCTATTTTACTTCCACAAAACTCTTCCTCATTTAATTTCACATTTATTAGTGTAATTTCACAGTAATAGTTTTAATTTCACATTTAATAATTTAAAAGTTAATCTCGAAATTGAATTGCGCAGCGTCTGTTAGTCTCACAATGTGAAAAAATAATCTAAATAAGTAAATTTAAAATTAAAACGAGAAAATGTCCTTTCCTTTTTTGTATTTATAGTATTTGCCATAACTATTAGATTATCATAATTTTATATGAATCCAATGTAAAAAATCGCGTACAGCAAACTTCTGTCAAACTAATGTTTTATCTTATTTTATCTAATATTTTTCGAAATTTTTAATTATATCTGAAAAATCTCATTTTTTTTTTCATCGAAGTTTCGTATTTTCTGAACAGAAATGATAAATTTATATATCAGGTAAATTCACGGTAACTTAGACAATAGACTTCAGAGTGAAAAACCCCGTATTCGAAACCCGCCATTTTTGAACTACGCTTCTGCCTTCTCCATACATTTCTGTTGGCGTGAGTTCTTGGAAGTTTTCGAGATTTCTCCTTTGCAGCTCTTGAAATTTATTATTTAAGAAAAGACCTCCCAAAAGTTGGTTTACAAAGTGAGTCATTAAAATACTGTACTACAATATTAGAGCATCGATTACATGGTATTAAAAATATGTGTTAAATAGCTTATATGTAGAACCTCTAAATTCCTTACTTGAAACTTTTTTTTCTTTACTTTTTCAAAAATTTTCAAAATTTTTAAGAAAACAGCAAGAAAAATTTAATTTTCACAAGCCTTTTATTTATATATATATATATATATATAGCTAATTTAATTTATAAAATATAAAAATTATTCTTAAATAATAAATTTCAATGAAAATAAAATGATAATGCAGATTATACTACTTTTAGAATTAGTTTTTTTAAAAAAAAGATGTTAATTTCTTAAACGATTGTATTATTTCGTACTCTTATATTTTTGTACTTAGTTTTATTATCAATTTGTGTAGTAGGGTTCTGTACGAGGGTAATCCGGAAAATAATTTTCCCATGGCTGCAAAAGATGTCCCTGCAAAATAACCAAAACCCGGATGCATATGAAAGGTGGAGTGTAGGTGCAGCTATCGTATGTTGCATTCCTAATTTTCGATTAGCTTTTATAAAAGTCGTTACAGTGCGCCAAGATGTCGGCTTTTAAATTTTCTCCAGCTGACAGAGAAGTGAGGTTAGTGGTCAAGTTTGTGAAATCACAGAAGGTAGCGCCGATCCACATTCATCATCATCTGTGTTTAGTATATGGACTAGATAGGAATTACTACAACTATACCACAATGAAGATGACAAAAAATCTTGATGAGACCCTCGGTTAATCCCAGAAACAAAGTAACAGTTGTGGCATTGGTTTACAGTGAATGTCCGGGACGGACGAAAGTCAAGCAGGTTGCGTCCACACAGTGATTATGTGCACGCTCTTCTGGGCCAGGTAAAACATTCTGCTCATTAACGTTTTGCCATGGGATGCAACAGTAAGCTCTGAACATTACTGCGCAAGTCTAAAAAACTTGCGTTGAACCATTCAGTCCAAGAGGCATGGGATGCATGCCCTCATACAATGAATTTCATAAAAAAATCTGGACAAGTTCTTCTGAGAATTGCTTAATTATCCATCCTGAAGTCTCGTCCTTGCTTTTAGGGACTTCTATCTTTTCTTGCAAGCAAGGAAATTTCTATCCGGACAGCAAAATGCTGTGACTTGTCTCTATTTTTATGAGGCAAATTTCTATGATGCTAGATTGCTAAAGCTTATCCCACGATATGACAGTGCTACAATCCCGATGATTCTGACGTTTAGAAGTAGTTGAAATATTGTGCGCGTTCTATTTCTTGCAATAAATCTTTCTATGTAATAATGTTTCATTTCTTTTTATAAGCCATGGGAAACGTACTTTCCGAATGTCTTTCAGACATATTTGCTATAATAATGAAATATAAAATGAAATACATAGATTAAATATTAATTTCTCTTACATATCATTTACAAAGATTTGACTGAGTCCTATTTACATTTAGAGAATTCATTGTCAGTGGAATAATTTGGACAGCTTTTAAACACTCTTTTATGAAATTTTAAAAATTTATTATCATGTGATTGTATTTTTCAGATGAGAACATCATGAAAATGAATGTAAGATAATGATATAATACTTCATTTTTATTTATGACTCAAAAAATTAATCGAGACAACTCTATGAGTATGACACAAATATCTATTAAATAGAAAAATAAATTATTTACAAAAAGAGAGTGAGAACTTGATTCAAAAAATATTTTGATTTATTCTGGAAGTTGTTGAAGAAAGCCAAAACAATGGACAATGCGTAATTTACAAACACAAATTTTATCCATAACTTTGAAAAACATAATTAGTAAATCAAAAATGTAGTTTTCTCGCAAATGTTTTCAAGAATTAATTATAAAATAATTTCTTATTTATGTATAACTTTATAACAAATTTCAAAATTTTTTTGACATGTATATTGCAAATTTAAAACAACATTATAAAACTATTCAATTTGCGGTCCATAATGATGTGTGATGATATTTTTGTATAAATTTTTAAAATTAAAATAATTGGTTCAGCTACTCTTCTTGAGGTTGAGGAAGCCTTTGTAGAATTCCTCTCTTTCCATCCAGTAGCACATAGTCTCCTAGAGATACCAGAGAGAAATGTTATCTGGGCCATAGGCTGTATACTTCACAGATAAAAAATACTTTTAAAATGCGCAAAATCTTTAATCATTTAAGAAATCTAAAATAAAGAGGCTTTTGGATGTAAATGTAAAAATTAACAACTATGAACTTTCGTAAAAGGATCTCTGCATTAAATCAAATTAATTTGATGTGATTCTTATGTTTGTTAAATAATACTTCATACTAAAATAATTAATTGTAAATGTATTTACAATGAAAATACTTAAAGAAATTAAAAAAAAACTATTTTATATTAAACAATTAATCGTATTAGCTTATTTAAAAATTTGTACACACTTTACAGAAAATATATACTTAGCATTAAATCTAAAAACTCTCATACAGTAATCTTAATAATTTTATTTATGCAAAGAAACGAAATTTTTCTGAGAAATAATATAACCCATTAATTTCCTTGAATTAAGTAATATGGTATTAAAAATCAATAAATTTTAATCCCAAGTATATATATATATATATATATATATATATATATATATATATATATATATATAAATTAAGTGATTTTTTCAAAAAATCTTTCATTGCATACATTTTTCTTCCAATGTAGAAATAGTTAATCATTCATCAATTATTTGGAATTTAATTTTTTGATATTATAAAATCATACAATGAAATTATAGTAACACAAAACTACTGATTATATATAGTTGAATTTGGCGTTATAGTTATAATAGACACATCGAATTGCAATTATGGCACAAAGAATATGACAAAAATTTATATTGAAATAAAAATATATAATGTGATAAATCAATTACTACAATAAATCCTTGAATTAATAATTTTTCAAATTAAACATATTATTTAATTTTCATTAATTTGAAAAAAAAATAAGAAGAAATTTTGGTAAATAACAAAATATAGCATTTTATTAATAAAAGAAGAATTTTATACCATGTTACTTTAAATAATTTAAGTACTATATTCTAAATTATTTAAATTATATTAAATTTAAATAATTACGTCTTAATATTAAATAATTTAAGTATTAAAACGAATTCACCTCTTTTTACCATCTGTTTTAACAGATATATCAACATTTGTTAAAACTTATTTGTAAGCTATAACCCTGTGACCATAAATTTATATAGTTACCCGTTCTGAACTTTTTAGTGGCACCTTGAAGTCCAACAACACAAGGCAAACCGTATTCACGACTTACAACAGCACCTGAAATGAGATAAAAACTGATAAAAACAAAATTAAAGTTAAAAATACTCTTATTCTCTCCTATTCTGAACAATATTTAACCTTATGGAACGCTTATTTTATAACTTTTAACTTAAGATTATATATGTTAATAAAGTTACTAAATAATAAGTGGTAAGAATGACGGGATTTTTAAGGGCTTTTTTTAGTAAAATTTAATTGTTTTATTTCTACTATAGTTTGAAAACTATTTTCTATGATTTAAAGAAACATTAGTTTTAATTAGCGTCTTTCATTTAATCAGAGCACCATGAAGGTGAACGTACGACTTTTTTCTCTTCAAATCCTCCGTTAGATGACAGCACAAGAGGATTTACTCCCTCAATTTTGGCATTGATCTGAAGGGAGAGAAAATTTTCTCAAGACCATTCCACCCATGGCAACTGCCCAACAACTGACCACAGGACTTTCGATTCCACAGATTTAATGAGCACGTTTATCGCATGTACTCATGTGGCATTGGGAATCGAACCCCAACCTTCCGGATATAAGGTCGATACCTTAACCACTAGGCTATCACGGCCCATTTGTCTGGTAAAGTCCATCTCAGGGCTAGGTACAGGGAAGTATGCTGGTGCAACATCAATAATGGCCCATTTGTAGAAGAGATATTTATTTTAGGGATATAAATTTGAATATAGAATTTTTTTTTAAACACACGCGGTTTTCGTCGATTGTTTTGAACATTTTTTGCAATTTTGTACTTAAAAAAAATTTATTGCTTACCATGCCTTGGTACATTTTTAAATTGCTAATTTCTTTTTCAGCGTAAATTATAACTTTTGAATAAATTTGAGCTTAATGTATTATTTTTTTTTAAATGTACTACTTTTTATGACTAACAGAGAAACATACTGCGGTACTTTGCCATTATACCCAAGTACAATAATCGTCATAACAGGAAAAAGGATCTAAAATTACTGTCGTAAATATGCCATTTGCATGGACCATTTGTTGTTTAAAAAGGCTTACGTTTTTAAAAGTTACTAATAATTAATATAAATATATATATTCTATATTAACATTTTAAAAACTAAATAATTATTACTCACTGAAAAAACTTATTTTTATTGGTAATCGATTGTGCTAGGAAAATGTACTAGTACCTTTTTTTCAATGAAACAAAAATTAATTTTGCTGTATTTGGCTGTTTTTTGCCTTTGGTGAGTTGTGACCATAATGTTGCTTTTAACCGACAAAATTATCACCAAGCTATCAGTTACATCAATTAGCTTTAGCTTATTTACCATTGTTTATCACTTTTTCGTTAATTTTTGCACACAAAAAATGTGATTGGTGTATATTAGATTTAAAATAAAATATCAGGTCAATAAAACCATCTTATATATATATATATATATATATATATATATATATATATATATATATATATATATATATATATATATATATATATATATATATATATATATATATATATATATATATATATATATATATATATATATATATATATATATATATATATATATATATATATATATATATAGCCTTTAAATAAGTTTGAATTTGAAGACAGAAAATCTGTGTGCTCACAAGAGATTAAAATCTAATACTTACCATGAGATATGAGACCACCAAGCTCTGTAACAACTCCTGCAATGATTGGAAAGTAGGGACTCCATCCAATGTCTGTACTGTATGCAATTAAAATTTCACCGGGCTATATTAAATTAAAATTAATAATTAATATATTAATGAAATTATTAAAAGTTCTGGAAAGAAAATTTCACAAATTCAATGATCTCTGTTCAAATTGCAATAAAATGAATAAAACATTCAATGGAAATTTTTAGTGTGCGTATATCATCATAGACTCACATGTGCATAACATGTAAATGCAAATGGTTTAAATTTTAAGGTAAATGCATATCTTTGACCCTAGTGAGGATTATAGTGAGGAACTATAAGATGTTCTTTGGTACTGTAGTGCTTTTTAGTGTTTGAATCATTATTATGATTCAAAGAAGAGCAAAAATACTGGAGTAATACTCGTAATTGCATTCTTGTTGAATTAATTTTCTTGGAGTATTTATCTGTTCGGTTTGCAATCTAGCTGCAGTGAAGTTTATATTCTGTTCATGGAACAAGAGAGACAGACCAATGGGAGAAAAGACCGATACATTTCTTTAATACCAAAGCATGTAAGAAAACATATATCGTTTTGTTGATATGAATGAATTTTATTGCGTCATTAGAATCATGGGGTGATAAATAGAATCTTTGACATTCATTCTAACATAGAGTGTATGATTCAGCCCATTTGTTGGATGGAAATTTTGGCAATATAGTTATTCAGTTTATTAATTTAAGTCAAAAATAATATAAGTGAATATCGAAAATATCTAAAAGAATGGCACAATATTATGCTCTTTCGAATTTAGTTCTGTTCTGTCATCAGAACTACAATGTTTTTTTACATGTGTAATATGGAGAAATATTGGATGGTTTGATTAGTTAACACTCAACGGTCTTCTTTGCAAACGAGGACTAATTTAACAGAGAAATGCTTTTTAAATAGATTTTAAGCCATTAAAAACGTTCAAACCAGATATAGGATTTGAACCTACTGATTGTTGAACAAAAGACCAGAGGGTAGACCATTGGGTTGCCAACTCGAGAAGTGAGGGTTTCAATATAAATGCCAAAATGTTTCACTCCAATTAACGATTTGGATAAGAAATTTGAGAAATGGGGAGTTCTCCCTTATATAGCAGTATATTGTATAACAAGTTTATTATACCAGCAACAATAATGCACTGCTTATATAGCAAGAATTCAAAGCTACCAATTAAAAATTTTTAAATCTGTTGCTATATTTGAATTTCAAGATTTGATTGCTTTCCTATTTCAAAACAGAATAGTTTAATTTTGTCGAAATACGACAGCAGTATATAGCCCTGGCAGCACTGTATCAGGAACATTCAACAATTTAGTTTTACGATTCAGATTATATTTTTGCTATTGCCTACTTGTTCTCTAAATTTGCCGTATTCCTTAAACTGTCCTCATATCGACGTAAATATGTTGACAAATGATGTGCAAGTGGGGAAAAGAGGAAGGGACGTATCATTTCTCTGACATTTCCTGTGGTTCGGCAGATGTTTCCTGTCATGTCATGAAAACGAAAGATGATATAAACAAATAATAATTTGTATTTTATTAAATGATATTAAACTAACTGCAGAGTTAAGCTATACAAATATTTCTGAGAATAAAATTTTTTTTTTATATATATTTATTGATTTCAACATACCAAAAAATGTAGCTTTAGAGTATAACAAAAAAAGACATGTTTAAAAGAAAACAAATTTTTCTAACTTTTAATAATTCAGCTTCTTCTAAAGATACAGCAACCCTTGCATAACCTTTGGCAACTCCATGGCTCACAGGAATCCCTACAAATTGCAAATAATGGTGAATTTTATTTATATCAAATTAGGCTATAATTTCGTAAAAACATTTAATTACTAAAAATATACATTGGAGCATGCCATATTCTGAGTGTGGAGACTTTTTGTCAGATTTTCTTATTTATCTGGCAACCTAGTTCTTATTATATCATTGAAATGGAAACAAGAATTGCAAAAAAAAATTCTATTTTAGCAATCCTATTATTTACGTCATCGCGAGACGTCACAGTAAGTAATCTTAGCAACATTTCTACGTCACCAAAAAATTCAGAATTTGGCATGCTGGATTATACGACAACTGATGTACATGTATATTTTCAATTATCATTTATTTCGACAAAAATAGTAACGGCTAAATTTTACAAAATTCTACTTTTTTAATTCTTAAACCAATATATTCAATTGATTATAACGTTAAAACATTTTAAATGTTTGTGTTGTTTTAGATATGCTACCTTTTATCCTAATTTCAATTATTGAAGTTACTAAAATATTTAATAATTTTTGATGAGAGAGAGAAATATGTTTGACAAAAAGGTATAATACTATAAAGAAAAAGTATTTTTCGATAAGTTGTTCATTAAATTCATACCTGCCAATCTTGGAGAGCAAAAAAATCAACAGATTATATTGATTTAGAAGGTAAAAATCAGGAGACACTATTAGCGATATTTTTGCTTGAAACAGAAAATGATAATTTTATTCTTTAGATTATACATTCTGAGAATGATTTATACTAAATATATTTTGTCTTAATCTTAATATGTGAATATAAAATATTCATCAACCTCATAAAGGAGAACTAGGAAAAATAAAAGAATATAGTACACGCCTAAACGCCTAAAAAATAAACGTCAATGTTAATGTAATATTTATTTTATAAGGCAATTTTTACCCCTCTAGTGGAATTTATAAATACCAAACTTATAAAATTACATAAAACATAAAATACATTACTAAATAAATTTAATTCAATGTGAGGAATGTTTTCCTAATTAACTTATTAATAACTAGTAATATTTATCCTAATTGAACTGCTTATATAAACAGGCACCTGGTGTCTGCTCTGAATGTTAATTATCTGACAGCCCACTCATAGGGATCCAGGAGACATAGTGGTTACAGCGCCATCCTCCCTCGACAGACAGATGGGGTTCGAAACTCAGAGAAACATATTTTCATGATATTATAATATCAAAGCATTGTAATAATTATATCAGTGCGCTACCTGTTCATTATACTACTAAAACAACTCAATAGACTATTTTCCAGCAAAATTTGGGCTGTTTTTAAGTTTTTCACTGAAATTGCCAAAAATCAGTAGATTTTAGTACATTATTGGCAAATCGAGAGAAATAATGAAAAAGCAGGAGTTTCCTGATAAAATCAGTGGAATTGGCAGCTATGTAAATTGATAACAAGTAGAGGAATTATTTTTTCAAATATAAGAGAGTTTGCCTTGAAATCCTCATTATACGTTATCAATTTAATAAAATTATACCAGAAATATTTTCTCATTATGTTTCTATGTATAATATTGCTTTCGAAATTAGACTGGATAATATAAGATGTATTCTTAAATTTCGTTCATGAAGGAAACAATTTTAATTTAACAAACATTTTATTCTCTTCAGTGCCACTATTTTCACCGGCACCAATTTTAGCCAAACTGACATTTTTGGTGACAACAAATGGAATACAGATAAAATAAAACTAAAAATATTAGCAGCTGAAAATTTACATAAGAATAAAATATTCAAATTGCGTGGATAAAACAATGCAACGAACTGTATTTAGAAATGTGAGGTCAAAAATGGAGATTTTTTTATATTCAGCAGTATCATTTAGAGAAATTATCACCTGCACTAGTGCAAGAAAATTGTGCTTTCATATGAAAATATATTCTAGAAATGCATTATAGTTTTAATTAGTATATTCTTATATATTTAATTTTTATAAAAGTGAAACCTCGCAAATATAAGGGAAAGATACGTATGCAAAAACATCTGCTAAATGTATGTACAAATTATTAGAGCATTTATGTGTAAAAGTATAAAATTTTTTGTGATGTTACTAATTCACTGGAAACAATCGATATCACTTTACCTTGCATTGTTAAATCAGCAACATATTTTGAATCACTCAATGAGTCGTCTTCTTCATTTATCTGAAATTCACATTAAATAACGAAAGTATATATATTACAAATAATAAAGATTTGTGTTAATATACACAAAAAATGTATAAACATTGGATAATAAAAGGCCAAAAACTTTTTTGCAGAATTTGTACTAGATCCAAGAATGAAATTATCTTAAATTTGTAAACAATAACTCAGGTATGTAAGACCAAAAAGAAAATCTTGAAAATCTTACAAGACAAAGACACAACAGAAGAAAATGGAAAATAAAATATTTTATTATATCTAACCTATGAAAGCGTTACAAACAGCATTCATATTGTTATGGAGAGGTCGAGAAAAAAAATTATAACATAGGCTTTTTTTTAAATTTTTTTATTTTACACTTAAAAACTTCGTGATTAAATTGCATGTCCATTTAAAGATTTGGCTGGATCATTCCATATATGCTCAAATATTTTATTACTTAAATTCTAAAACGTTAAAATATTTTTTTTTAAATCTGCTAAGAGAAACCATAAAAATTATTAGTATTTCTTATCTAGCATTGGTTATAAAAACACTAAAACTACTTACAAAGTAAATAATGCTGGTATCTAGTAAATTTTTCTTTCACTGCCTTAAGTTAGGAGTATCAACAATCATTTTTATCAAAAAATGAAGCAGACAAAAGAAAAATTTCAAGAAATTTTGCAGTGCATTTAGGAATAAAATTTAGAAATCAGTGATCTGTTCTCTTAAACAAAGAAAAATTAATCACAAAGTTGTAAAGCAGCAATTATTTAGTAATAAATCACACTTTACGACAGCCTTGGGAAAAACAACACAAGCAATAATTTGTATCGGTTTGTACGTGGAAGAGTACTGTCTTTCAGCAAGCACAAGAATAAGACCTCTAGTAAAGTTTGATTTCTTGCAAGACAAGGCGAAATAAGAAATGTAACAACGTTTAGTCTATGACAGTCTTAGCAGAAAACTAAAACTACAAAATCGTCAGATATGCATAAAATCTCTCATATTGTGACATCAGTAATAAAGTACAAAATTGTTGACAGAATGAAAGTTGCACTCGGCTGGTCTTTCAGAAGATTCTTCAACCTATATTAGATTTTTGTGGAAAGATTCGGTTATTGATTCAAAAAGAAGATTGGATTACATAAGCACAGCTCTTTGCTGTGAAACTGTGATTACTTTGTTGATTGAGACAGGTTTTTACAATGGATTTGTCTTACTTTTAAGATTTGTGTAAAAGTATTTTTGAGTTTCTACATGATCTACAAATTTCTTGGTGAATAAATCGTGCTCTCTAATTCACCGCAAACTTTTATTCTAAATTCGAAAACCTATAGAATGTCAGAATTTGTCATATCAGATTTGTATTGGGTGCCTTATACCATCAGGGGAAAAATATTATGCAATCGGAAACAGATTTTCAATATATGTTTTACATAAATTAATTTTATCACCAGTAATGTTTATAACATACCACGTTTTAGAATTTTGTTACCAAACTTGTGGAAAGTTTAACATGATATGTAGCACCACAAAAACAATTTGCAGAAAAAAATCATAGATAAATAAAACAAAATTAGCAAGTCTACATAGATGAGAATAAATAGCTATTAACTTTCCATTATTATTTTCCTATTTTTGAAAGGAAGGAAATTTATTACATAAAATGTCCTTATTTGTTGTTATATGTTTCTGTTTTTCCAATTTACCTATGTTAGTCACAAAGAAACAATCAGTATACTTTCAAATAATGACTCATTGATAGACGAAACAATGAAAAATGTTAGATGACTTTATATATAAAATATGACCGAGCAATACTTACTGGCTTTGGGAATCCTCTCACTATCTCCGGGAACTTATATTGATCCAGAGTAGGGAAAATCTTTTTTCTCTGAATAGCCCTAAAATATTTCCAGACTTTGAAAGTTTTGAATATAAATTGTAAGCAGATATAAAATTTTCTTTATACAAATGTACAAATAAACAAATGGGTTTTGATATTGCTTTCATAATGATATATTACTAAAAGAATTTTTGGTTTCTCAGGGGGAATAGCTTAACTGTTCAAACTACTTAAAAACTTTCTTTTACAAAAGTTAAATTTTTAAAATGAGCAGTTCTCACTTGTCGCAAGGGAGGAAACTCTCAAGCACCCACTATGATAGACATGCAAATGGAAAGAATAAACGCAATATCTACCTCTTGTTTTTGAACTGTCCTTGTGATTCAACCAGGACTCTTCCATTTAGAAAAGATATAATCCTATTATGCTTATTGAAAAGTTTAAACTACTTGAAATTCATTCATTACCCTTTTATTGAGCTATTGCAACAAGAAAAACTCAAAGCAGCTTCAGATGGGCTTTCTTATGGGAAAAGATAAGCAATATATATATATATATATAAAAATAATTCAAGTCTTGCTTTAAAACAGATAAAATTTTGTTTCATTATGTGGCAACATCTAATAATATTTTTTTGCAATATGTATCACATTATTTGAGTTAAGAATATGGTTAATGGGTTTATGTATCTAGGAAGTCAAATGGATCCGTGACTGCTGATGTTAGTTTTAGCCTATTTAGCCACTTTATTCCCTGTGTAGAGATCAACAATAAATGGACATTTTTCGATACTTTGGAGAGATGCTAGTATTGCTGGACAGTTGAAAATATGGCTTGGAGAGAATTCTTTGCCTGGATAATTTTTACACTTTATATATGTTCTTGTATTGTTTATATTTATTATACTTATTTTCATATCACCGGAGTGGCCCGTTCTCAATCGTGTAATTAATTGTCTTAGTGATTTCTTTGTTGAAATCAATCTCGCATATTTGTTGATTCACCTTATTGATTTTCTACTTAAGTTGATGGCATGCAATGCTGTTTGCATTGTTGATATGGTCTTTGGAGATGTTGCTATTTGAGTCTTTTGACTCTTTAGCCAATTTATCAACTTCTTCATTCTCCCCGATTCTTACATGTGCAGACATCCACAGCATGGTGCATGTTTTCCTCATTCGACAAATTGTTTTGACTAATCCTGCTTGAGCTTCGAGCATCCATGTAGAATTGCCACTACAGCAGTCCTGGAATCTACCAGTCCCTATATATAATGTAAATATAAAATGATTTTCTCCTTTTTACATACCTAGAAATTATTTTGGGATTCCGTGATTTCAAGAGATCTCTAATTTCATCCAGTCTCATAAAAAACAGCAATTCAGCATTTGGTATTCTGCCTTCAGCTACCATGAGCTTCGCTAGATGTTGATAACCTTTCCTCATATGGTCCATGGATTTAATTAGGATAGACTGAAAGAAGTAAAGAAATTAGTTTTCAACTAAAGGAGAAACACAGACCCTTCTATTTATATAATAAAAATATCTTACCTTGCATGCTTCCCTAGACCCCACTGCTTTTCGGCAATTTGGAAGAACGATTCTCAATAGAAACCTAGAAAACACATATTCTTAATCAGAAAGTGAAATTTTTGGAAAATGATTTCTTAATATAATATTTTAAACGATTTTTATATTCGATGTTACTTGTGGAAAAAGTCTAAAGGTACACGAAGCTCTGAAAATAATTTTGAATAGTTATCATCATCTTTAGATGCACCGTCATGGGACGAGCCAACAGCAGCCTGTAAAAAAAAAAAAAAAAAAATTAAAATTACCAGCAAAGTTACTTTAAGAAAAAATTCAGAAGATTAAATTATATATTTTCTTTTCGTAAAAAAAAAATGAATACTTTTTTTAAAAAAATAATAATAATTTTCAAATAACAATTTTCTTGTCGAAATAAAATATTTTTGATACGTTGGTATCAATCCATCACACTTATGCAATTTATAAATTTGAAATAATTTAAATAATGATAAGGGCCGTGACAACCTAATGGTTAGAGCATCACCTTTCCGCCCGGGTGGAGTTTGATTCCAAAAGATTCATCGAGTACAAGCGATTTACGTGATCGTTAAATCTGTGGAATCAAAAGTCCTGTGGTCGGTCATTGAGCAGTTACCAAGGATGTAATGGTCTGGTGAAAATTTTCCCCACTTTCAAATCAATGTCAAAATTGAGGAAGTGGATCCTCTAGTGGTGCCATCTATCTTAGGAATTTAATGCAAAGTCGTATTTTTACCTTCGTGGTGTTCTGGTTAAACGAAAGACGCACTCTACTCATTTAAATTGGCATAGCCAAGTGTCATAAATAACAACAAATAATGATAAATCACATTTACTTACTATAAAATTGAATAAATCTTTAATAATCAATGTTCCCAAGAATTAGCCTAAGAATATTTAGAAATAAATGTTTAATACTCCAAATATATAATTTCTGTTATGTTTTCAATAAAGGGAAATAATTTTGTGCGCTTTAGTTTATGATCTTGTTACATGCAAACCTTTGATAAATAAATCTTACTGTTTATTTTATGTTAAGAATCCCATGAAATGAACAATTGATGTTTACTTAATGCTACTGGCTTTAAATCATCCTAAGAAATATTCCTCTCAATTTTTATGTCGTGTATACATTCTTAGGAAACAGCAAACTAATACTTTTGGTAATATTACTAGAGAAGATAGAAATCTTGGGAAAAATACTTTCAATAATTCAGTTAATTATCCAAATTAAAACTTCTATGACATATTCTAACGGATAATTCATAAACTAATATAATCTTAAAATGTAATCTAGATGTGTCTAATTTCAGTTCTAACACTGCGTTTGTAGTGACTTAGTTGTTTAGGTTGACTTTCTCGTATAAAAGGTAGTAAATATTCAAATGGAAACCACTGTGAAAGGGATATCGCATCAAATACAAACGGTCGCTAAATTTAGCACTTACCCCGATTACGAATATTTACTTTGTTTTTTAATAACTAAATAAAATAATGAAAGTTTTTACTCACTTGCAACATTTTTATAAGAATTTTTGGATCCTGACCCCATGGAATGGAATAAACATCAAACTGTCCGATTAAAACAAAAAAAATAAATAAATAAAATAAAATAATTTTCATAAATAAATGGAAAAAAAACTTTTAATAATATAATTTAAAATACAAGTTAGAAAGATATGCAAGATTTGACAAAATTTTTGCAGCAATATAATGATTGATTTTATGCTCACTTCTTTAAGGCACCGATGTCCGTGTCTTTGTATGAACTGGCGAAAATGTTGACCAGCATTGGTATTTGATGTTGTTAACCACTTCTCAGCTTCCTTTGTGCAAAAATAAAAAAAAAATAAAAAAACACACACATTCCAAATGTATATTATGATGACAAGATTATAAATAAGTTACATTTTATCAGTAAAATTATTTTTTATTTACAATAATAATGATTGTAATAGTTTAGATTAATAACTCGATTAGTATGAGATTAGAAGAAAGAAACACTTATGGTTTAGAAATTCTAGTAATCTACATGCAGCATATTATTTGAGATCACTAGAAAAAATCAGTGGTGCTGATTAGTGGTGACCTTTTAAAGACAATTATGATTAGTGGTTTACATATTTATACGTATTTGGTAAACATATCGTAGCTCTTTTAGAATTTTTGGTGTATTTCTAGGAAACTCAAAATTTTAATAATACAGTTTTTAAGGACAATAAAGTATATTTTCTGATAGTGTTTATACACACACACACACATATATATATATATATATATATATATATATATATATATATATATAAACACTATCAGAAAATATACTTTATTGTCTTATACATATATATCCTTTGTATCATGCAGTTTTGATAATTTACAATTCATTTGAAGTAAAAGTGACCATGAAGACAGTAAAAATGTACATACTTCTAAAGACATAGCTTTAAATTTCTCTACACCTAAATCCTCAGCAATTCTGTTTGCGACATTCTGAAATAAAATAGAATAATCACATCGAAACTTAAAATACGTTGTAACAAAATAACTTAGAACTGCTGAAAGAAGCAAACACTGTTTCAAACCTGCAAAGCTGATGGAATATCTGCACTTTCTAAGTTTGAGGACTTTGCTAACAATCTTCCAAAATCACCATAGACATCTGTATCGAATCCTGAAAATTTAGTTCAGTCATTAAACGATTTAATATTTTTATTTTGTGATTTCCTTTTTAATTAAAACGTTAATTTTAGTACTTAGAAGAAAATTTCAACTACACACCAATTATAAAAGTAATTAGTTAAAAATTACTGAGAATTTATTAATATCAATTTCTCTGTAATGGTAACCCACAAATCAAACTTTATGTTGCAGATTAAAAGCATTTTGTTAACTGAAAGTTAGTTTCGTTTCTCTTTAAGAATTTGCGGATTTCTTTAGTTATGGCTCACACCATCGCCTAGAGATATAATATCCCTCTTCAGAGCGAAAGTTCCTGGGTTCGATCCTAGGCACTGTTGAACAGCGTGACAGGAGTTTTTCTCTTACGTCGTTTCTCACTATGTTTGACGGGTGGGTGCTTGGAGATGTTCCATGTGTACTCCTTTATGACAAGGGAATATGGATTTCTGGTTGAAGCAACTGAGTAGAAGTTTTTGAAATTTTAAAACAGAACAAAGCTGAAAATTTTCAATTATTGATCCACCGTTTCATTTCACTCACCATTCATACACCCATTTCTTTTCAGGCATGATATGGTATCACTGATACATCTAGAGAGGTATGAGACAAGTAAAAAATATCTGAGCATATCCATGCCTGATCATTTTCATTCATGTGCATTCTGACTGACGATGAAAATTTCAGCAAAATAATATCACAACACATACATCAAAAATTACTCTTAATTTTCTTCAAAATCCTTCTGATTTTAGACACTTCCATTGATCTTTAAATCCCCTGTCAGGAACAGTTGAGTTTATCCGGCATACAGTTCTCCTCACACTTCTAAGAATTTGTGGATTGACCGACAGGATTCATGGAATGAAAAGACTTCAAAAACTCTTCAATCGAGTCCTTACCACGTAAAGCTGCAACACTACCGCTTGCTTGAAGGAACTTTACATTATAATTGATAAGTATATTAGTTTTTAAGGCATTTGATCATACAATATATGAAATGATAAATTTTGGATACATTAAGGATGTATTAAAATCATTTTGAATTTGTTCAAATTTATTGATTTCTACCAATGATTATTCATCATAAAAGGTGAAATAAGCCTTATCAATATTGCTTGCATTTTATAATTTATCTGAAGTCTAATATTTATAAATTTATAGCACAAAGTGCGCTTACATATAAATAAGCATAGATGTTTCAATTGATGCTTTAGCTTACTACTCACAGGAGTAATAAAAACTGATGTATAAATACTTACTTCCTTTAGCTCTCATAAGCAACAAAAACATGATTACATTCCAATGTGAAGAACTTTCTGAGCATTTCATGTGTTGTATTGCTGCCTGAAATGATAAACAGCCTTTTTTATGATATTTAATTAAAATGATGCAAATTATATATAAATTTTATTTTATATTTAACTATTGGGAGTACTTTTATTTTTTATAATCAGGCAACATTTAAGCTTTTACACAAATAGTTGGCCAGAACAATGGAAAATAGAATGATTTTTCACTGTTCTATTATAATTTTACAATGTTAAAAAGCAATACATGAGCTTGTATAAGTGATCTGCAGATTGTAATAAAAATATTATCTTCAAGATGTTGACTTTGTTATGCTGACATCTATTTGAGGATTAATGTAAATATATTTTTCTTTAATTATTCCACATACATTGCTGGAAAATGTGTTTCAAAAGACTTCTATGAAGATTATCTATCAATATTTGCTTAGTCACAATTAATTTAAACTAATATTGTTCGTAGCCATATTTTTCTTAAACTCATTATAATTAAATGCAGCACTTTTTGCTATGATGAAACCAATACACAAAAATTGAAAATTTAGAAATTCCAAAAGATAAATTTAGTTCATGCCACTTAAAAATCCCCTAAACTAACAAATCTAAGAAAAATGACTCATTTCATAGTGCAAAAAAGGAAACAATGAGATTTTGAAGTGCTCCAAATATTTGTCAGCAGCTTTTCTTCTTTTTGTATCAACACTGATTACTGGAATAATAACCTCATTTTACATTAAATAAAGTTTAAATATATAAGCTTAAATCAAATATTTCAATTACAAAGTTTTACAAAAAAAATATAAATATGTTGTTGCCATTCAATTTTGAATTTTGCACACAATGGAACGTGAAAATTTCGTTGTAATTAATGTTATAAAAATGTCTGACTATAAAATAATTGTTTTTATTGCTTTTACATATTCAAAATAATCAAGAATATTTTTAAGAAATATTGCATGCTTCTCTTGAGAATATTTGTATGGAAATTTTATTAAATGCAAAACCATCAAAATCTAATTGATTAAGAAATTCTCAGCATTTTTTATGGCAAGAAGAGAGTAAGCAATACATTTATTTAAAATTTGCAGTATTGGCAATAATGATTTGGAGGAAAATAGATATTTCTGGAAAATTCCATCACCAAAGATCTTAGATCAATATTAAGCGAGATAGGCTAAAACTTTCCAAAAACTTGTTGACGCTGTTAGTTTTTCACCCAAAGTCATACATAAATGCTACGCCCGTCATAGAAGAATTCATCAGTAAAGACGAGCGGCCAGTGCTTGAGTGGATGACCTACGGGGAACTACATGCAATATCCATATATAATACATAAAAAATACATAAAAAATCCATATATAATACATAAAAAAATTAATTGATAAAGTAAAACAGTGTTGAAAGTAAAATAGGAGATAGCAAGTTAATTACAAAAATATTAAAACAAATAATGAAATAATAAACAAGTATAGAAAATTAACCAATATTTATTATCATTATCTATCAATTGCTAGCAAATCGCAAAATTTTGCATTTTGTTGAATTTTCTTCTCAATCAAAAGCTTCTTAGATAGGGGAGGGCTTGTTAAGTAGGCAGCTAAGAATGCAAAGGTGACTCCATCTGAAAAAAAACTATTTTATATAGAAGTCATTGGATAAAACACTCAAATTCTTCCAAAATAAGTATATGGTCACCTCAACTCATGAATTAGACCAACAGCTAGTGCAGACGATTAGTCTTGAATGCTAGTTTAGTGCAAATAGAAGCTGTTATCTGTCTGGGGTACTGGAGATTGTTGCATTAATAGAGTTGGAGACGTGTAATGGTGAGTTCTACAAATGGAATTTACTGTAACTTGTAAAAATTGCTACGACTACATAAAAGAATACATCTTGTGATTTTTAAAAAGATTGTTTTATCATTTTATCAACAACTCTCAATCAATATAAGCTTCAAAAAGTGGTGGTACAATATATATATGTATATACTCTTGCCAGTAAAAGCTTGCGTGCAGATGAGTCTTTAAAAAATAGCTTCCATGGACTATAAATTAAACTTGAATATCTGGTTAGAAAATCTTTATGTCTCAGAAACTCTTCCAATCGTTTAAGCATAGAGTGAATTAGCTTGGTTGTTTCTGCAAATGCATTATTATTCCATTCCATCATAATAACTTTTTTCCTCAAATCTTCCCGTATTATATGTTGTCGAATGTTGCGTTCCATTAAGTCCCATAAATATTCAATGGGGTTTAAGCTTGGTGACTATGGAGGAGTATGCAACTGATATTTGATATTGTACAACAGCAGGAGCTTCACTTTGTTGGCAGCGTGTTTTGGATCATTGTCTTGTTGAAACTAAAAGCCATCGCCATGGTTCAAATCTTGTGCACTCTGCTTCAAATTTTCTTTTAATATATTTAGGTATCCCATATGGTCTAATGTGGAGCCTATAGATGTTAATTTATCAGCTTCACTGGATGTAATACATTCCCAAATCATTGCGCCACCTCCACCGTGTTTAACTGTAGACACAAAATTTTACTTCTCAAAAGCCGTACCTCATTTTTTCCACACCAATTTAGGGCTTTTCATGCCAAATTTACAAAAATTGCCTTTATTAAAGAATATTGCTTTTCCAAAAATCTCAAAAGGCTTATAAACATCTTGCTCGCAAAATTAAAACATTGCTTATTGGCAGCTTAAATATGCGGCTTTCTATGAGCTGCACGGCCATGATAGCCAAATGCTTTTAGAATTTTTCATATAGTATCTTTATGAAGAGATTTTTTTTAAACCTTTTTCTAATATATCAAGTGCTATTTTAGATACAGATATCTTTGGATTTAAGCGTACGGATTTCAGGATGCATCAGTCAGCTTACATGCTCGAGAGCTCCAAAGCCTTGAGATAACAGATTTCGATTACTTGTAATTATATTGATTACTCTTTGGATAGAAGATTGAGTTTTTTCGACTATCTTTCGAATTGCTCGAAGAGTTTTACCTTCATTCCTTTGTCTTAAGGTGATTTTCTTTTCGTCCGGAACAATCTCTTTTCCTTTAGAATCCATTTCATGTCTACTTGTTTGTAAGTAATAATGTATCATATCAACAGAGCATTGTTTTTTTTATTCTATTTGTTGTATTGCCACCGTGGTTAAAATGAATAAGTAGTAAAAATAAATGAAGACAATATTTCATTTCATTTCAAGCTCACGTAGGCTGAAAAAATGAAGATTAATTTGCAAATATCTTTGTAATACGTACTTGTACGCAAACGTTTTCTGATAACTTTTTGAATATTTTTAATTCTTATTATTATTACTTTTAAACACTGTGTGTTATCTTTCTGAAATCAGTACTTATTTTTAAGGAACTATTAAAGAAAAGCCTTGTATAAAAATAGAATTAATATTGACACTGTAATGTATGTTTATTCTTTGTAGAATGTTTACTGTGTGTTTGTATGCAGACTTTTTCTTACAAGTGTATACATACATACATATATATTCCTACACACACACACATATATATATACTCGTATATATATATATATATATATATATATATATATATATATATATATATATATATATATATATATATATATATATCTTAGAGAATTCTCAAACACAGGAATCTTTACTCTTAGTGTTTAACTGATAGCTTATAAAGTTAAGATAATATTTTTTAATAGATCATATATATATAAATGGCAGTTTGTGAATCATAGAATAGCATAAATGAATCCTTACTTGGTCTAAATCAGAGCAGGAGCGCATTATAGCATAGAATGTTTCTTCTGCTGTTTTACACTTCGTGTAATGCAAATCATAATTTTCTACATGTTTTTTCACATTTTTAATGTTCCAATAATGAGTCAATAAATCCTAGATAAATATTACGATCATTAAAATTAATAAACTAGTATTTTTCATTTCAGGACCTTGAAAAAATCATATTAATATAATAATCATAATAATATAATATAATAATCATATAATTGTGGATGCTTTCGGGGTCAGATTATTACAAATGACTAATTAGATTTCAATATTAGAAAGAATTTAAATTAGTGCTGACAAAATCATTGCAGGATTGAGACGTAGCTGCCCAGACAGAACTCATAAATTTGAGCAATAATCACTGACTGAAAAAAAAGAGTCCTTATCTTTGGCCACTATAAATGATTTTTATTCTTGCAGCATTGAACTGCATTTCTTGAGATACAATGAAAATACCTGATACCTGATAAAGATTTTGACTGTATCTATTTCTACATAGGGCTACTGTACTCTTTCAAGAAAATAATCAACAATACTGAATTCATGAGACAAATGGCTCTAGAAACTTTTAATCAAATTCTAATTGATGCTATTCAAATCTATGCGGAAGGTAGCAAAATTAAGAAGCATCACTCATGTAGTAGTTTATTTATCACAACCCCTATGTCAACCTAAATTCTCGAATTCAGAAATTCTGATTTTTGCTCCCTATTCAGATCGGAGATTCATAGCTATTGAAAATGGACTGAGTTATGTTAAGAATATTTCTGAATCTGATTTTGAGCATATATGGATTCTGACCAACACCTAAGCAATTGGATTAAGGTTGCTGACAGAGCTGGAAATTCAATATTAAATATGATCTATGGGATGTCAAAGAATTTTGGGTCTAATTTTCATTTTCAGTAGATCCTGTCACACATCGGCATTAAAGGAAACCAGATTGCCGATTCGCTGGCTAAGGCTGTCTATTTGGAACTTTCACAGCCTGATTTGCCATCCACCTTTAATGAAGTTTTTACTGAGATTAAAAAAAACGATTATGGATGTCTGGAATGTTCCAACTATTCATAATTGGTATCCTAAAAAACGCCCTGCTTGCGCTTTGTTTTTTGAGGGAACTAGAAGCCAACAGACTTGTATTTCACACTTCGCCAGTGGTCACCTAAGGGGCCTCAAACATGTGTAGGGTCAAAAGGCTTTTAGTCTGTGCACAAAATGTAAGGATGAACAGACATCGCCTGAGCATATCTTGAGTTGCTTGAATTTTGACTTAAAAGAGACTTTATCAAAGCCCATTATGTGTTTGAATTTCCTGTCTGTTTATGGACTTGCGGAGTTAGTCTAGTTTTGGAATTGGACCATGTGAGATTAATAACAACAACAGATTTCTGTATGCTTATTAAAATCACAGACTGCATATGAGTAACAAAATTAATGGTTTGTCTTTGAAATTGTATAATTAGGAAAAGGTACTCGTAAAGCCACGATAATAATACGCATGTTGAAGAAATGAATTATTCAAAATTGGATAAATGAAATATCTCCAGAATTAAGACAATGTAAAATATATATAAATGTTAGTGATTAGACTATGGCATTATAATGATTACGACTATAATATTCTAATGACTATGACTACGGTATTCCAATAACTGTGACAGTGACATTCTAATGACTATGACTGTGGTACTCTAATGACTATGACATTCTAATCACTGGGATTATGAAATTCTAATGGCAGGCAGTGCAGAATAGAGCCACGTGTTGCCATCACAATAAAAGACACCTACATATGTGCGATGCCCTAATTAACAGACATTAGGACTGCCATGGGTAACATGTAAAAATTTCTCTGCTCTGACTTCCTTAACTCTGAACATTCACTCTAACGGAATAGTCCTTAAATATATTACCAGATTTCATGGTCTATTTAATATAATACATAATAGATGAGCATGCCCAGCGGAAGGATAAAAACATCCATAAATGTTTTTATATGGATGTCTGATGCATTCTTCTACAATGCATTCTATCAGCTATATTTCAGAAGAAATAGTCTCTACTCACACATATTTCAGAATTCGCATGTCTTCTCCAGTAAACAGAAGCTGTTTCTTCCTTGTGTATGACCCATTAACCATTCTTGTCAAAGCATCGATCAGTGACTCACTGACAGCTCTTTTCATACTATCTATCCACAAACTTTCACACCAGACAGAAGATGGTGATCACACAGTTTGTCATAAGAATGCGCTTTCTCAGCAATATATTTAGAAACAATATGATAACATATACAGCTTCTTACATTTTCAGGCTGCACAAAATTCAGATTTTTTAGTGTTAGTTTTGATACGTAACCCACCACATTGTTTATTGTTCAATTAAACAAAATTAATAAGAATGCAAATTAAAAGCGTTAAATTTCTGATGGCTTAACGATTATAAATATTCAATGAGCGCTTAAACATTTTCAATTTTTTCAACGATTAATTTAAAAATTATTTACTAGACATATATAAACAGATGGTTAAAAAGATGTGTTGAAATAAAAAAAAACAATTATTTATATGATGCTGTCGTTCAGCATTTAATGGCAATATTTAATACAAAGCTAGATTATCATCTAACATTTATTGTTCCAGACATTTGATAATTATCAATGAAGAAAGATTGTTGAAAACTTGTAAATATTTTTGTCTCTATTTAAGAAAATAGAAAAGAGTGCCTTGTTTCGATTTTTCTATTTTGGTGTTGAAACACGCAAATTTGAAATGTCAAGCTTATGCAAAAGTTGTCAAATACATACTTAAATTTACGAATGCTTAAGAAGAAGAAACACAATTAAAAACAAGTACAGCAAAATCGAACAACATAACGATGTTATCGAATAATGTAATTGAACATAATGATGAAAGGCTATTGTGATATTCCCGACCAGGAATTTATCAATTCTAGTTTCAAAGCCAAAGATGTTTAATTCTAGTGACATCAGAACCATATATTGAAAAAGACAATTCTACTAAAGAAACAGAAAATCACTTGCGACACTTCATTTCCATTATTTTTTACACCACGTAGTAGGCAGCCTAATGGCGATTGTAGGGCATTTTTAATATGCACCATGTATTGTCTTCTTGGCGTACTTTTCAATGATATGGGGTCGTATTCACCAGTCTAAAGGGTGGAAATCCTGAAAATTCCCAAGCATCCACCTTACAGACGTGCACGCTTAAGGCAGTAACGCAACAACCCATATTCCGTTGTTCAACAATGGCTGGAAATAAACATAAGACTTTATGCCCTGAAAATCGATCTGTAATCATAAGGACACGTTGGGCACAAAGCATTCCAAAGAATTAAACTTCCCTTTCAGGGGTTTCTCAAGTCATTAAGTGCTTGCAGTATTCTCTAGATTTATCACAGATTTTGCTTCATTTTTTTAAGATTAAAAATTAATTTTATATTAAATCTCATAATAAAAATATAGAGATGATACAAGCACATTTTTCTTAAACTTGATACCTGAAATTGAATTCCCAAGACATTTCGAAAGCTTTTTCAGCCTTGTAAATTATAAATAAAATATGACTAAATTACGAAAAATTTGACCTTTTTTTGTATTCTTATCAAAGTTTAGTTTCTTTTTACACACACAAAATATTTTGAATGTTTAATCCTGTCGTTGTAAAACAACTGCCGTTTCTCGAAAACAATGAAACTGCAATAGTTTCTATAAAAAATATATTATACTTCTCATGGAATCAATTTCTCCTAAAAATTTGCTGAGTATTTCTGCACATTGATTATTCTTACAGTTAATTATTACCTGCTTCCCGTAAATTTATTAAAAGGACATTTCACTGAAAATAAATGTGCAGTTCAGTATAAAAACTGTTGAGTATTTGATTGTAAAGCTTATATAAATATAAAATTCAGTTTTTCTCTACACATAAAATAATCATTTTTAATGCACACATGCAATATAAGTATCATCAATGTAAGAAATCGATTGGTTACCCTTAGGAATTCGTAATCACTCCATACGGTGGTCTGGCCCATAAACGGCAACCTCTCCTTCGCCACTTCTTCTAATTCAGGGTTATTCAACATACGGCCGAATACACTAATCTGTAGGCCCTTAGAAAATGTTGTTCCATGCCCATGACGACATGAAA
Source organism: Latrodectus elegans (assembly GCA_030067965.1). NCBI lineage: Eukaryota > Metazoa > Arthropoda > Arachnida > Araneae > Theridiidae > Latrodectus > Latrodectus elegans. The sequence goes on along the minus strand of CM057811.1, from coordinate 10,851,259 downwards.
TCTAAAAACATAAAAATGCATTGCCTTATCTAAAAAAACAAACATTTTGTTACAAGTGTGAATAATCAACGTTTTCTTTTACCTCTGGAACTGACATCCATGCTTTAGAATAAAATGTTATCAGTCCGCTCTGATAATATACACTCTTGGCAAATGTTTCCTCTTGACCCTTTTTAAATGCTTCCGACTTTAAAAAAGTGGAAAAAATATGATAATCATTACGATTAATCGTTACATATATCCTTAAGCAATTATTTTGGTACATTTATATTTATTTACACATAGAAAATTTAAAGAATAACTTTAAAGCAACATAAAATGCACACGTGCTCGCACGCACACACACACTTTTCTCTGTATTTCGAAAATTGTTTCAAAAGCTCTATTACACTTCCAAAAGAGTTTCACATATTCTTCATACGAGATCATCGTATTCTTTATATTGGAAGGTAAGTTTTCTGACGCTTTAAAAGATGTAGCTGCAAAATAACCAAAACGCGAAAGTACATATAAGGTAGATTGTTGGTGTGGCTATCATATGTTGTAATTCTAATTCTCGAACAGCTATTATTAAATTCATTATAATCCGTAAAGATATCGACTCATATTCTCCTCCCGCTGATTGCAAGGTGGTGAGGTCAGTAATCAATGTTTATGAAGTCACATAAGGTAGTGGCAATCAAAATCCATCTTCAATTTCATTTAGCATATAAGCAAGATGTGATTTTTCAACGACACCACGATAAAGGTGACGATAATCCTCGATAGGATCATAACTGGTGATGCCCGCTTCATTTCAGAAACCAATCAACAGTCGATGCATTGGATTCACAGTAGATCTCCGGTACTGATAAAAGTCAAGCAGACTGCATATACAGAAAAATTGATGTGACAAGGGACATGAAAGGCACTCTGCTCCTTGGCTGTTTGCAAAGGGGTGCAACTGTAAACGCTGATGTGCAACAAAAGAACTAGCAATGAGTCACAAGAGGTGTGGGATGCTCGCCCTGATACGGCGAATTCCATAAGAAAATTCGATTATTGGCACACTAATATTCGCTTTATATTACCATCAACAATCGGTTATAGGGACACTAATTTTCGCTAGCCATCAACAATCGGTTATAGGGACTCCAATATTCGCTAGCTATCAACAATCGGTTATCGGGACACTAAAATTCGCTAGCCATCAACAATCGGTTATCCGGACACTAATATTTGCGGCAGTTTAACGTGCAAAGGGTGATTTTAATGAACCAGTGTTGTCACAATGCACTCGTTGATATAGTGCTGAGTGAAAATCCGACTATCTAATCTGATTTCTAAATGAAGAGTCTCACACATTCGGTTCTGACAATTTGGGCAGGATAAAAGTGGCTAGCTACTCATTTTTCGTATGATTATTTACTATAACGCAAGGATGTCTTGTTTAGCTACTGATTACATTTTACAGTCACTTCCAACCTTTTACACTATTTAAAATAAGCCTATTAATTAATTTTTAATTTTATCTCTGTTCAATATGTATGACTATTAATCATAAATGAAAAAATAATACCATACCGCAAGAGCTGTACCAAAATATTTTGACACCACATCCAATCCTAATGGCGATGTAGCCCCTGGCATTACCTCACTGCAAAAAACATTTTGATAGTATTCATTACGTTTATTAAAATTGCATGTATTTTCAGTACTATTTCCTTTCAGCGTCAGAAGCGACAAAATTGCCAAATTATATTACTAACTTCAAATAAAAAAAACACCAGTCGCAAAAATTTATTATTACGGTTTTAAGCTTTTTTACTTTTTACAAAAAACTTTAACCTTAAATTTATTTACAGAAAATTTTAAACTTTAAACTTACAGATATGAAAATGCTTATTCTCCTAAATAAAATATGCAAAATCATTATACATTTCTTCATTGTATTTCATATGTTGTCAACTAAAATATCGATTTAAAGTGATTTGCACTTTAACGAAATGGAAAAGTACCAAATTTTCTAAAATTACAAATTATTTTGTTCTTTGTTTTGCGCATATATATATATAATTAATTAATAATTTAATAGTAAATTATAGTAATTTACGATACAACAACCAGCTTCAATCAAACAATTATTTTTTAATTGTACCGTGTAAGCAATAATAAAATGAAAAATAAAATGAGAAAAATACTCGTCATGCTGTAAATGTTTCTGAAAAATATAGGTTTTGCAGCTAACACCATAGAACTTATTTTAAGTAAAATATTTCTTTATTCACTTTAAAAAAATCTTTCCTTTATATTTTAGTTTATATGTTAAAAAGTAAGGCAAATGTAACAAAACATAAATGAACTCAATTTATTTTCTACAAGAAATTGATTCGCTCCAAGAAATTAATCTTCAAAAATTGTAAGGAAACAGAAGTATCTAATACTTTTCAGTTTCATCATTTTCAATAATTTTAACATAATAAATTTACTTCGATATTTTTCTGAAATATTCTTCTGTCAGAAATGTATAAATATCAATATTTTTTGTTGAATAAAATGATTATTCATAAATGTTAAAAAAAAAATATTCTGAATTTTTTTGGTGATAAAGAAATCTTTCTGAGATGACGTATTGTGACCTGCGCAATGACGTAAGTACTAGGGTTGCCAAAATAAAATTTTTGTATAATTTTTGTTGGTCTCCATATTTGTGATTTAATAAAAGCCTTCGGTTGCCAAATACATAAGAAAATCCGCCAAAAAAATCACCTAATTTAGAATTTGATATTCTGGATCATACGGTATATTTGCCCTTAAATCATATATAATGTATAACTCCCTAATTATTTATATATGACCTTTATTTTCTAACTAGTCATTAAGCGGTATTCTCATTTAAATAAACTACGGTCACATGGGTCTACAGGTAATAGAAATTTCTACTATGAGAAGGCCACATGAAAAATACATGGAATTCACACGATGGAAAAAAGATCCTGAAGTGAAAAAAATGATGAATGTTTCAAACGTTCATCTAAAATAGATGGTGTAACGACAGCTATGAAGTGTTTCACTGAAGAAGCGGTGCGCATCCCATATAGAAAGAAAACTCACACGCGAATTCTTTTACTTCATGTTAGTTGAATAAAAAGAAAAGCGTGTTTTGTACAATCAAACTTAATAATGCAGGAATACAGTGTTTCAAAAATACTAAATTGTTCTTAATATAAAAAATTTGGTCACATTTTAATATTAATGAAACGTAATTTATAAAATGGTGCTCCAATTAAAAATCTACTCAGAAATGATGAAATAAAAATGGAAAGCAGATGATGAGAAGAGACAAGTGGTTTTAATTATTTGAAGCACTATGTTAACCCTAGGAATAATATTGGGGAATCTTTTGCACAAGAATCTCATTGTTGTAATATGCAATAAAATTATATTTGGTTCCCAAATAACTTTATTTTTTTCCAACAAAATTCACATTGGAAATAAGGTGGGTTGATGATATGTGAGACCGCCTGCACATCTTGCTTACAATATGCTTTAAATCGAGATAACAAATCATACAAGATTTGTAAGCTTTATTAACCTAATTCCAATTAAAAATGTGCTCCAATGAGCCAATATATCGTTTTACTATCCGGGATTTTAAAACTGCATTATTTTAGTCCTAAAACAGTGTTTTTTCAAGATTTTATCGATAATCTCTACGCTTATGTGAAATATGCAAATATAAGTTTGAGTATATAATAGTGCATATGAAATACTGGTTAAACATTTTTTTAAAATTTTCCCTTTATTGTTTTTTGTTGCATTTGTTTCATTTGCAGGTAACCAAATTCTAACTCTTGCTGTATCTTTCTACAATTTTTAAGAATTATATTTCTGTTGTAAATATTTGAGTCTCTTTATCTGATATATATTTTGTTACATTTTCCTTTTCATACCCAAGCAGTGATTTCCTTTTCTTATTCTTGTTTCTCAGATTTTATATGAAGGATATATACACATTATGTGTACATCAACACATGTGTATGCAAAATATAAATTAACATTTAAAGTTGTTAGGATAATTAAATAAATATTGAAAAAGAAATAATAATATTAGTTTCTAAATATTAGTATTAAATTAAATTCTTATTAAAGAGATTTTAAGAATTGCTTAGAATAAAAAATGCAAAATGTAGTGATTAGTAATAGTGTATAGTTAATAAAATTTCTTACCCTACGTTTGCTACCGTGTAGTAATCTCTTTCACATCGCAAAGCAGCGTCAAATTCATGCTTCATTTCAAATTCAGTTATGACACCACCACTTGTTACAGGGCGTGACTGTAAAAAATCAAGGTCTTTCAATATTAACAACCTCAGAAATATCCAATTAAATCAGTATTTTTAAGCAATAGCTTTGCATCAAATAAACTTCTTATAACGTATTCCATTTTATTAACTTACTGCACAATATTTATGCTATTGCTTAAAAAGCCCATATGAATTGTTTAAGGAATATAATTTTATTAAATAATACATCTTAATTTTGTACATTTTAGTCAAAAATTTAGAATATATTATTGTTTTTTCATTTTATTTTAAGCTTTGTTTAACTCAGGGGGAATAGTTCAATTTATTTATTTAATGTATCAGCAGAGTAATATAGTATAAAATAAAAACTGCTCATCAACATGTACCTGTAGAAGATATATCTTCCCATCTTTTACACCCCATTCTATGTCTCTTGATGATCTGTAATACTTTTCTACCTGAAAAAATTCATTTTTATTATTTGTTGGAAATGTATTCGGTTATTGTGAAATTATGCTATAATTCAGTGTCTGAATCACTATTTAAAGCTTTAGCTGATTTTTGAGTGCTTCATTAAGCCATCTTAAATGAGAACACGTGCATTACGTTTATAGCCATTTTTCCCAGAATTTCAGCCATCTCTTTTGTGATGCAAGTCTGCACTTTAGAGTCTTCTGGTAAATCTTCCGTCACAACTCCACCGTGATCTGCAGAAAAATATATATGTCATTATACATCAATGTGTTAGCATGGGAATTTTTTATTTATTTATTTTTTTTTTTTTTTATTTTTTATTTTATTTTTTTTTTTTTTTGCTGCATAGAGATTAATACTTTATTTTTATATTTTGAGTGTTGGCACATTGATTAATATTATATTACTTTCAATCAAAACTAAAAAAATATCAAAATGCTGTTATTGACATTGTGTTATACTTTATAATTCCACCCTACCATTTTCTGCAAGTTTACAGTGAGTTGTTTACCCATATGTTATGCATTCATACAGCTATGTCATGCATATGAGGTAAGTAGTTGCTTCACCTGCATAACATATCTGTATAGATAGGTCTTAGCCTCTCCAATTTGTTATACTTACATATATTCATCCATTGCTTTCGTTATGTTGATGCCGTTACTATGCAGGATCGCAACGAAGAGCATGACTTGGAGAATTAAATAGCATAATAAAATAAAAAAAAATAGCTGAATACAATGACACAAGAATTATCTATGTAAAGTAGTGTCATGCATCATGAGTTACAAATGTTCTAAAAAAATATTGCTGGTTACTAAACAAACAAAAAAACTAAATAATTGTTCGGCATGACAATCGTGAAATGCTATAAAACTAAGTGAAAATACATTGGATAATAAAATAACGCAAATTATGCTCAGAGTTCAAAAATAAATTCTTTTTTGATTTTGTCACGCTTCCTTCGTGTTCGCTCGTTTCATTCGACAACATTTGCAGCTGAGTGGAATGTCCACAAAACATTGATTGCTTCATTTACCCTTCATTCAAAACCACAGGTGTTTGTCCCATCTATGATACGATGAATGATAGATGTGGGTAACGAAATGGATCTACGTTTTCTTCATTAATGAAACCTGCATCTACCTGCAACACCATGATGGTCGGATTCGAATATCTAGATAAGGTGTGAGATATTATTGAACACTCGTGTTATGCACTACTATACTGGCTCTGGGCCGAATATTATGATTTGAAGTGATACTAGATTTCACTCCAGCATTCCTCTACCATATATATACTCAATAATTACCTTGCATAACAATTCTTTGATGTTTTGTTCCTATGGTTACAGATTTTATTTCTAATTGATCGTTAGGAAGCCTTTGGAGCATGATTGTATCTGGTTCCACCGATCCTGATACAACAGTCTGTAAAGAAAAAAAAAATAATAAACTTAATAATGAAGTTCTTTGAACCAATATATCAATGACAAATAAACATAATCGCTGTTAAAATTAGGTTATAACATCTGGCTACATTATGATCTCTATTGGAGCTCTCTCGGACTGGGCTCTGGGTAGACTAACAGGTGGCCACTTTAAGTGTCTTTCATTTGGTAGGGGCAGAAAATCCATACAACTTTTAAACAATGATGTGACCATCCATCTTCCTCTGATCACATTGTGGGTTTCATTGAGTTTTCTAGAATGGGGAACTTAATATCCAGTTCCCTTATTATTATAGATTTTTTGACAGTCAACAATCTCCTATAGCTATGAAAATATATGCCGGATTTTTCGAGGATAAGCAACAACATAGTTATACACTTTGAATATTTTTCACATGATAAAAATCAAATCCTGTATATGAAAATGTCCATTAATGAATATATATATATTTTCATATAATAAACATTCAAGCAATATTTATAACCATATACAAACATGCATTATTGCAATGGTTAAAAGAAAGAATGATGTATTTATATTTCACAACTGTTTCAATATAAATATTTCAATTTCTTTAATTGAATAAAAACTCACACTTTAAATCAAATGATATATTTTGAAGAAAATCAAAATTTGAATTTGTATACCACTCCTAATTGTTTATCGTAACATTACGACACATTTTGTCCTGTCAACCAAAAAACGAAAATACCTTACAATAGTAAAATTATCATAAACGTACGAGACATTATATATTTAACATAATTCAGTTTTTCATGCTTCTTTAGGGATGAGATATATGGTAAAAAAAGAAAGCAAAGCAAAGAGAAGTATTAGGGAATAGAAACAGGAAAAAATGTTTCTTACATTTGCTTAAATATGGTATGACTTTATAAGCAACAAATGTTATTTTTACTAACGACAAATTTCATTTACGTATCAGTATAATAATAAAAAATATATCAAACACAGGACAAAAATTTTACTATATAATAGTATTACTAGACCCATTTTAACTTATGGTTCAGAGACTTTGGCCATGACACAGAAACATGAATGCCGTTTGGCTATTTTTGAAAGGAAAATTTTGAGAAGCATCTATGGTGGAATGGAGACAGATGGGGTATGGCGTAGAAGGTATAACCATGAATTATACAAAAGGTTTAAGGACATTGATGTTGTCAAATACATTAAAATACAAAGAATGAGATGGGCTAGCCATGTTATTCGTATGCCAATTGAACGCACCCCTAAAAAAATCTTTCTTGCAAGGCCAATGGGAAAGCGTTCCAGAGGTAGGCCCAAAATCAGATGGATTGATTGTCTTGATAGGGACTTTAATACAATTGGAACATCTAATTGGAAAAGTGCTGCTGAGTACAGGCCAAGATGGAATGAACTCATTGAAAAGGCCAGAAACCACACAGGGTTGTATGCCATTGTTGATTGATTGATTGATAATAATAAAAAAATGTTTAACAAAATTAACTTAACAAGGTCTCACGTGGGTTGGCACCCACCTCTCCACACCACACTAGCGGAAGGACTTTGGGCGTCACATATTAACGTGGACACGACCCGAACCCACGAAGCTCCAGCAATCCAGTGAGGGAGAGTACGTGGTCACCCTTCTAATCCCTGCCAGCGACAAATGATGTTTCACTTTGCTGTTCTTAACGGGTATCGGGGTGAAGGTACTGAGCCGCTGGAGCTCCATAAGCCAAGACATGGAGTCAGGTAGTACGGGTAGTGATGTACCTCTATCCCTCTTAATTTGATGGTTTTTCATGCTGAGATAATGAATGAATGTGGCCCACCCTGTAAATTGATTTCTGTGGATTGAAGTGAATACTGTAAACCAACACATGAAATCAAGTAGCATTACCCTCTTCACTCCATAAGAAACCCGTTTATAGAGAAGGCTACATTCATTCACCATCTAGGCAGGACAGATCATGAAACTCTGAAAGAGAAAGGTACATCCATAACTGTACTGGGATTTGTACCTATGATCAACACTTTAAGAGATAGGAACGCTAACCACTCTGCCATCGGCCTGTACCACACGAATATAACAATTATAAAAAGAACTTCAAAAAAAATTCTGTTTCCTAGATCTGCTTATATTTATGTGCTGGTCACTTTTTATCTTCACAATTTTTATATATTTTTATTGTATATTTTCTGGTTTTTGAATGGTTTTGAAATATTGTTTTATAATATTTGACAATTGCCCAGTATCATTGGTAGAATATGCCAATCTGTTCAAATTCCCAGATAAAAATGACCTTGTTTTTAATTTATATTTTCACTTTGCTTTCCACTTTATAATTAAAGTTTAATTCTATTTGTACTTATATTGATGTTCTTTTTTGCCCTTTAAAATATTATTGAATATTTCTACTTTTGCTGTGTATAATTGAAGTTTTGAAAATTTTGAATTTCGTATTTTATTTATACACGTATAATATGTTGTTAAAGTATTGAATTATATATAAATTCTTTACTTCTCCTAAGCCGTAATTGGCTGTTATGGTGATAATACTTGGGTTGTTCGTCACAGGGTCACAGGTGAAAAGAACCCCGGAGACATCGCAAGCAACCATTTCTTGAATGACAACTGCCATGGGGGAATTCAGTATCTGCCCATTTTGACTGCAATAAAATAGTAAAAGAAAATGAATAAAAATCAAATATTTACAAGTTAATACAAGTCTTAAAGTAGCAGTTATTGAAAAATACTAATTTTATAATACCTGCTACTTTCTTGGATTTATATTTTAAAAACAATAAATTAAGTACTAACATAGAATGTACCAAGCTCCATAAATATCAGTTTTGGCTTATTTAGTTCCTTTTTCACCAAGTACTGAATAAAAAACATATACTGAACAATTTTGAAATAAAATTTATGGATTTCTTTTAAAAAGAGAATGAAAAATCGTTTTTACTTATGGTGCTTTTGCGAAAATTTTGAGGTGCAATACATTATTTTATCACTCACAAGAAGTTTACATTTGTCTAACAACTATACATTAAATTTTAAGGAAAGATTAAAAAATCTATTGTTAATGCTGCACAATTGCATTATTATAGTATTGTAAATAGACGTCTTTCTTTGAAATCCATCACTTACATTCTCATTTATTATATCAATTATTCTAATGTTATTGTAGCAACGAAACATTAAATGTATTCAGAATGTTTTTTTTTCTAAAGTTCATTGAATTTAACAAATAAAATCTAAAACAACTTAAGGGATTTCATTGCATTTGAAATGTAAATTATATTTATTTTTGAAAAACCCTATATTTAGTGATCAGAGTTTTTCTTCTAATAATTTCACCTCATAATCTTATGGAAAATTTTATTCGTTAAAAGTATTTTTTAATATTATTCCCCAGTTACTAAATTGTTTTGTTTTATAATCTTAAGATGAATAAACATGTAGATATTATTTTGTTGAAGCGAATAATTTTGCCGTGTAATTTTTATTTTTAAGATTCTCATTATTTTTCAGTATATTAGGCTGTTTACCAAACCCACAAAATTCCTGCTCTTATCCCAAATTGATAAATAAAATAAGAACTTATTTTTTCCATGAAAATATTTTATTTTAAATTTCTGTTTTTGAAGTCATTGATAAAATTTATTCTTCAAGAAATTAAAAATACAATATACTGCATACGTTTTAATCACCTTTTCTGTGGATAAATCTATGTTAAAGAAAGTAAAATTTCATTAACATAGATTTATCAACAGAAAAGTTAAAAGTACATAGAAAAGGTGATAAGAAAAGCAACATTTTAAATCATAATTAATTTCCGGAATAATTTTTAATATACGAGATTGATACCTCCTTTTATTTTTATTTTAAGAAATAATACTACATAACTTCTTTAAACCTTGAATAAATTCTGAATTTAGTTCCATTAGCATAGAAATAAATTTTGATGTAATTAGGACAATGGTAAAATTGATTTTAAATTTAAAAAATTTATTTCATATCTGGTGTTCAGTTATTTTTGTCTAAGAGGATTGGTATAATTTGTCTTACGATCCATATCACATGATCTTAATTTTGAAATTATATTAAAATTTTCAGATTATTCTCTGTAAAATTTTAATTTAGAAAATCAACAATGATATAATTTTTTTTTTATAAATAAACAAGAAATATTTAACATTACTTATTCAAAAAAAGATATGCCAATTCGTTTTCTTTTGAGGTCAATAAATTGTTATTACGATGATCTACAGAGTCATATTATAATGTAAAAGTTACTAATTTTTTAATATAACTAAACTTATAATTTAACTATTTTTATTCAACTGCACTTCATTATATGAATATAATTTTTATTTATTTAGATGTAGATAACCAAATAAATTGAGAATTAATTTTTGAGTAAAAATTACAGAAGCAGCTTTTTAGATTTGTAGTTTATTTCTAAATAATTGTTGTTCACAAATTCATTGTTTACAGATTTGCAACATTATTTTAAGGCAATTCTTTTTTACGGCTATTTTATAGTTCTGTTTTCTTAGTCAATAAATATTTATTTATATAAAAATTTGGAAGATGATGTGAAATATGATATTAACATTTTTATGAATATAACCTCGTCATTTTACTGTACATCTCCATTTTAATGTTATTCGAGACCATTTTTACGTACTATTTATTAGTGTATATAATTAATTGTGGATGTAAGTAGTATAGGTTTCATTAACATGAGACAGCTAATTAAATTGAAACTGCTAATTGAATTGAAACTATAAAGAACTGTGAAAATATAATTTTTTTCTGTATGTAATATTAACTACTGAAGAATTATATTGAATATTACATAATAATAACATAACTATAAATATTACTTCTAAAAAAATATTATAAGCATTATTATATTTTTATATCACTGTTTTCCTAATATTGACACAAAATTAATATAATAATCATGGACATTATATAATTATCCTTTTTTAACTTTTGCATATTTATCTTTAAGAGAGTATTCCCAGAAAACAATAAAATATTTTTAAATTGCATTCCAACATAAAAAAATATCAAAATACTACCGTTTGTATTCCACTGCTATATGCCCGAACTGTGACGCCCAGCATTTCTTCACGGCTGTAAATATCTAGATGCAAAAGAAAAATCTCAAATTGAAAATCATTAATTTTAATTAATTATAAATAATTGTTATTATAATCTTAATAATTATTACTCATAACAAGAAGTTTCATAAAAGTAGCAGCATGTCACCTTAGGTAACAGATAAGCGATTGTTGTTTTTACAATGCTTTTCTTATTTTGTGTCATAAGTAAGTTACAAGTTTCAGGCTTAAAATAATCACAACAGCTCATAAAAGTTATAAAATCTGTTATCATACGTAACTAAGTATTATCAGAGAAACTCATTTGTAATATTGTCATGAAGGGAAAATTTTATACTTATAACTCACGATTAATAACCATTATTATATATGTGTAAAAATTAATGAAAATATATAATTATTATAAATAGAATACAGTATTTTTAAATTTAGGATTCTAATATTTTTACAAATTCTGAATATATCATATAAATTTTCATTCAAAATATAGAGAATTTTTACCATTTGATGAGATATTGATAGCAATTTAGTAATATAATATTATTGTAATATATTGTAATTTTACTATTGTAATAATGTTAAGAAACTATTATTGTGCGTTATACGAAACTTATAACCGAATTTCGCTTTATGTTTTAAAAATATTAGGGATATTTGAGTATTACATTGATAATATTGTCATAATATTAGGAAATTAACGAAAGAAGGCATTTTCAATCATTCTTGAAAGCATTTGCTTAGTAATTCTAAACTATGCAAAATTGCTAATAACGCAAGAATATATAAATAATAACTAAATAAATTTCCTTAAGCAAAAGTCGTAATCTGTATAGCAATTGTAATATAGCAATTTTCTCTCAGTTATAATTAAAAATTAAATTCAAAGAGCTTGGATGATAAATTGCAACTAAAGATAAATTATTGTAAACAACTCTTAAATATTTTACTAGGTATCAAATATAATTATTTATATATTATTTATCTACCGAAATTTAAAACAAGAGAACCATTTATTTGTTAAAAAGTTAAGAAATATGAGACAATTCAAAAAATTAAGTTTGACGTTGCTCTATTTTATATTTCAATACGCTACGTGTCATAATCCAATAAAGTTCGTAATTTTATTATTCAGTAAATACATTTTAAATTCAAAGGAAATCTTTAAAATAGCTAAATAAATGCATGAGAAACTTTTAGCATTCATATTATTTATTTAGTATTGATTTTTTGGGAAATGTTCCTAAATTTTATGTATATTTCATAATAACAATAATATATTGGCATATATTAATTTCACATTTTTTTGTCGTGTACCAGCTAGGCTGACAATGTGGAGTGCGCTGCTCCATTCTTTCAAACTGAACCATATTTGGTGTGGAGTCCGACTCCTTCAGTACACACATGCCATAGGGACCCGATTATAGGGTAGGCAACCATTCACACTTCATTCATACACAAAAAAGACAAAGACAGGATAGATAGAGAGAATAAGTACATCCATGCTCAAACCGGGATTCGAACCCAGGACCGCCCTATCCACAGTCAGACACTCTGATCACTAGACAGGGCGGTCCGCCACAGAATTCTTGACTACTTTAAATGCATTGTTAATTGAATATTTGAAATAAGATTAAAATTATAAAACGGACATATTATTTTAAAACCAGAATAAATAAATTTGACTTGAAGAATTTATATTTAAATTTATGAATACGTTTATTTTTAATGACACATTTTCATATGCTTTCGACAAACATTGCTTATTAAAAAAAACAACAAAATGATTTGCAATGAAGTGGGCTGATACGAGTATAGCTAATTTTCAATAATCATATCTCATTGAAATTGGACTTTTCTCTTTACATTTACGTATAATTATCAAAGGAAAAAAGAAAGTTACTTCTTGCAATCCTTTCACTCCAAGAAACGTGTCCATTTGTCCCGCTGCAGACATAACGTCGGTATCTTCGCCTGGAAAAATATTTTAGCCTGATATCACTGAAGTATTTCGACAAAATATACAGTACAATGTAAATAATTGTATCACGACATACTAAAATAAAATGTCAAGTGTGAATATGAAAGTAATACCCATTTCAATTGGATGTTTTTTGTTTTTATTTTAATCGTGAAATCAAAGAAAATATGTAAACATTCATTAAAGAAATGAAAATTTACAAGAATTTATTGCTGTTAAATTCACACCTTCGTGCTATTTATAAAACTCTAAAAATTGGCTTGGCTATTATAAAGCTGAATAATTATTTTTCCATGGATCAGATTAATAAAATTCATAACTATACAAATTTGATTAAATTTTGACCATAGGCAGCCTAATAGTCTAAGACAATCGAAGTATTTTAACATCCACAGCTTAAATTTCTTTCAAGTAGTAAGTGGGCCAGATTCAAGTGTATCAAGGAACGAAATCCGGAAAACTCTCAATCACACACACTGACTGACTTTCATGTACAAAATCAAGGTATATATCTCATTTTTATCAACGGTGGCTGGAATCCAACCCGGTGAATTTGGCTCTGAATAACGATCCTATATGCTAGTCCACGCCGGTTATTGTTTAAATCGAATAATGTAGCGATTGAAGGAGAAAAATCTAAATGTTTCATGTAGTTGTCGAAAGGTAAAGCTAAAGTCCAGTTTTTGCCCTCTCGTTCAGAGTTAATAATGATGAAGACCGAACAATAGAAATTAATTTTTGCTCAATGTTTAGTGATACGTGTTTCAATAACAACTGTTTACTGAAACGTGTTTCAATGGTGAGAATCTTTCAGTCATGAAGTACCGTATTGTAAGTGCTATTAATAACTTAAAAACAAGCGTTGCTTTTGTAAAGAGAAATAACAATGTAATTTGAGTACGTCAAACGAAAATCGGGAAACCATACTGCAGATGTTCATTTTTAATCGTCATAACGAACCTATTCACCTGCTGGTAAAAAGTATAACTCCAAAGCTTACCTGGCATGATTTGTTTGCATCAAAGTTTGTTTTTAAATTATATAAGATTCAATTATTACAAGTTCTTCAGGCTGAACGTATGAAAAAAACGTATAAAACAAAATCAATCAACAATGGCACTACAACTCTGTGTGGGTCCTGGCCTTCTCAATGAGCTTATTCCATCTTGGCCTGTACTCAGCAGCACTTTTCCAATTAGATGTTCCAATAGTGTTAAAGTCCCTATCAAGACAATCAATCCATCTGATTTTGGGCCTACCTCTGGAACGCTTTCCCATTGGTCTTGCAAGAAAGATTTTTTTTAGGGGAGCGTTCATTTGGCATACGAATAACATGGCCAGCCCATCTCATCCTTTGTATTTTAAGGTATTTGACAACATCAATGTCCTTAAAACTCTTGTATAAAACAAAAACGTATGAAATATTATGAATTCTTATTCAAGAGCATTTTATAAGGTAAAAAATTTTGGTGCATTCTTGGTGCTCAAGAATTAAGTGATATTTCCATATCAATGCCATAAAAGACACACATAATTGTTTAATATTGAGATTCAACACCGTGTAATGAATAGCCTCACGACCGCAGATCATTGAACAGCATTTTGAAGTTCACCACGTTAACTCCCTCCTAGTAGGACTATTCATAGATATTGAACCATATTTACGTGTTTCTTGGCAGGAAATTGGAAAACTCCCAAGCACCCACCCCGACAGACTTGCGTGAAGAAAATATAATGCATAACATCTATTTCCGATTGTATAACTGTAACTGGAATCGAATCTTTCGTCTTTTTGCTAAGCCATTATAACCTTATGAATATGAGATTCGATACATCCACATTAAATAATACAACAATGGTTGTACAATGATATTATGCAGCATATGACTCCATTTTGTGAACAGAGATAACTATTACAGGAAAAATATATTTCTATATACATGTAAACTAGCTTCTTCTGTAGTCAAAAATAGATTTCATTTTATAGCAGGATTTAGCTTCATCAAACTAGATCTCAGAAGTTCGAGCTATTTTAAGCAGTCGCATTCATTACCTTAATGTGGAAAATGGACAGTCTAACTTAACATTACTAACCCCCAAATCGAAGGCAATGGTAATGGGGATGATTTCTTGTTGGTGTTTGTAAATGATGTGGTTTATACTCCTTCAGCTGCATTAGCTAAATTGGAAATACAGATATCATCAATTGTGTATCATTCGGTAAAGGTACATTTGCATGTTTCTGTCAAATATATATAGATATAATACATAGACATATTTGTGCATAAAAATATATACTATTTATTTTTCATTTATTTCATTCCTTATAGCGGAAAACATGTCAATGTAACCTGCTCTTTATTTGAAATTGCATGCGTTGTTAATGCATGTCTCCTTTGGCCATTAGCGCTAAGCCAGGGCCATAACATTAAACATCCCCAAAAATCTCGCACCATCAATGGATCGTCGTATAAATCTTTCTTGAATAACTCCAGGCAGACAAGGAAGTGTTTTGGCATAGCTTGCATGGAACAGACTGCGGAACGATTGGTGCAGTATCAAGATAAAAAAGATGATGTCCTATTTATACATGGGAAAAATCTGCAGCCTCTGTAAGTCCTGAGACCAGATCAATTTAATGAGTAAATAACAAATGTATATTTTTAATAAAAAGAAAGAAAATAAAATTTGAAAAAGATAGAAAGAGAACCTGATAGCTATTCTTCGATTTTAAAATAATTAATTAACATAATAGTGTAATCCATTCAAAATGCTCCAAATTTATGGCAAAAAAATTTTTATAAATATCATAAATTATCTAGGAAAACTATTTGTTAAAATAAAAACTGTTGCTGTTGTGGCTAAAGACCATTGGACAAGCCAAGCTCAATATCCACTGGTTATGTGAATTTAAATCAGTAGGGTGTGTTTTTCGTTTAAACAGAGCACCACGAAGGTGAAACTTTTGCTCTAAACTCGTCCAATAGATGGCACCACTAGAGGAGACTCACTCCCTCAATTTTGACATTGATCTGGAGAAAGAGGAAATTTTCTCCAGACCATTACATCCAAGGTAACTTCTCAATGACCGACCACAGGGCTTTCGATTCCCCATATTTAATGAGCATGTATATATCGCATGTACTTGGTGGGTCTTTGGTTGCAATGGCAATCGAACTTCGCCCTTTCTGACAGGTGGCCGACGTCCTTACCATTAGGCTACCAACATCCAAAAATAAAAACTAATTTACAATAACGAGATGAGGAAAGTTTGAGCTTACCTGTTGCCGATGACCTCACAGCAAACTTGAGATCCCGGAAATTGTTACCAAATGTCGATTTTAGGTCGGCTGTAATACTCTGGCATATTTTATCTGGTAACGTTGTGTTCACAATATTCCTTGAAACCCTAAGAAAAACGACATGTTAAAGCATTTATCAAAAATACTTCAAAGTTTTTCGAATAATATTGTATTCATTATTAAAAGTATTCAAAATCATTGTTCAAAATATATTTTTTCAATGATTGCAGCAAAAAAATGAAAACAAATGGCAATAATATTTACTCTATAATTTTAGACAGTTGATTAATTTTTTGATTGGTCTTAATCCTATCATTCTATCAAATGTCATTTAAAATAGAAGCTTTTTTCCAAATTTTGTTTTATTTGCGACAAACGAAATTAAATTCATTAAAGGTAATTTATTTTCGTTCATTCATTATAATCAAAATCATTGTTCTAAATTAATGTATAATAATTTGAAAATATTTTGAATCTGTTTTGTGATCACCCTAACTGCTCAAACTGTTGAAGATGAGAAGATAAAGGAGAATAGATGCTGCTTCGCTTTCCAGAAAACAATGATTAGTATTCTTTCGATATTGGCTGAATGAAATGACAGAGCTATAGCATTATTTTCAAAATTATAAAAAAAGGACAAAATCAACACAAGCATTCATTTACAAAATAAGGTAACATTAATGCACTTACTGCTTGAGAAAGCATAAAATTAATCTTTACTATCGAAAAAATTCATTTCTGGAAATCTTAATTAATAATATACTTTTTTCAAAAATCATTCAAAATGTTTTATTTCTGGGCATTAAAACATTTCTTTATTTGGGATTAACTTCTTTTTTGAATCAGACATGTTATATAATCCTCAAAGTAAATATACAATTTCCGAATCATCAGCAGCTTAATGCTTTGTGTATAATTGAATGTGTATCGAAATGAAATGCAGCCATGTATGAAATATGCACAGGTCTGACATGAAAGAGTATAAGCAAAAAGCAGCATTCCAGTTATGGTTATGCCATCTTACAAAGTCTTATCCTGCAAAATTCACTTTGCGATAGGTTTATAAATTAGATGAGGTGAAAAAATCACGACCTGCATGCGAGTAGCTGCAGTAACGTTAGCGCGTCATTTTGATAGAGGAAACCGAGAAAATCAAACATTGTTGGAAATTTATATACGAGTATATATTTGGATAAATACACTATTCTTTTTTTTTGTTTATTAAAGGATTTCCGTATTGAAGTTTTAACTTGTTGTGTCATACGAATCAAATATTTGATTTATCAACTTTTGATTGTTTTATTCTTGTAACGAATTGCTTTCTTTTTTAAAATATTTTATTTCATTATAAAAATACAGATTGTTATCGTTATTTTATTGAAATCTGAAATGTTAAATGTTTATACGAAACAAACAAGGAACATTTGTTTAAAAATAAAACTAATTATATAAATAAAATTTAAATTACGAATATGAAATTGTTTTACTGAAAATAAAATAACAAACTAATGTTAACAGCATTGTTAAATACTTTTGTTACGATTTTGTATTTCTTGCTATTTTTATATTTCATTTTACATATAATCTAACATAAATTAAGAAATATTATAAAAATGCAAAAACTCACACTTCACAACATTCCTTTACCTCTCCAGCAGAATTTCCACTGCAATGCAAAAAAAAAGCGAATTTAAAATTTTATAATATTAACCGTATAAAATATATTTTATGATAATAAATAATAATTGCTGTATATATATATATATATATATATATATAATTAGAAATAGAAAAGTATAATTTGAAATAAAGAAAATAGATTTAAGACAAAACATGAAAAAAGTAATAAGAAGCATAGGGACCATTTCTTCTTCAGAGGGATAGGGTCAACTGTGCAAAAGAAATACACTCTTTTCTGACATTCAAAGAATAATGGATAGAAGAAGACATGGTCTTCATGCTTCTTATTATTTTTTCTATTTTATTTTAAATCTATTTTCTTTATATTTCAATTTATATTTTTCTCTTTCTAATTATTTTCCTGACTTAACTTATATATATATATATATATATATATATATATATATATATATATATATATATATATATATATATATATATATATATATATATATATATAGATTGATTTAAGTTGTATTAATTGATTTTGAACGTCATGGTATTCCATAATTCCATAATTTTAAATGTTCGTTAATTATCTTCTACTTTTTAGATTAATTTAGGAATTACTGATTCCAAATACCCGTAACATTCCATTAAATTTTTCTTCGCCTCGAATCTTTCGTTAAAAAGGATTTTGCTTTATCTAGAATATAACTGCTAGATAAAATGAAATGCGAACTCTATAAGTATTCTTATAACCAGTAACACGGTATCACTTAAAAAGTTTAGTAGTCTAAAAAAATATTACTGATTTTGTACCATGGGCTTTAAAAATAAATTTTTGAATTTTAAAATTGCTGATTAGCTTCAAATAGCTTCAATGTTTATTAACCACCATCTCCCGCCGCGATTTCTTTTAAGTATTCTTTAAACCCTATGTACTCGGAAAATAGAATTCTCATAAAACAAGGTTATTCAAGCAAAATAAATTGTAAATGAATTGCTTCTACATGTTTTACATGTTGAAGAGGATTCAATATCACAAAATTTCTTCTAATAAATTATTTTTTGCAAAAATTTTAATTATGATACCTTTCAATATATTCTAACTATTGTTCAACTCGTTTGCTTTACATGTCGGTCAGTTTTTGTGTTTAAGTGTTAATTAGAACGATGCATACAGATTAATAAACTGATTCCAAGATTCTAATAGCATCCATTCCTGAAGTTAGAATCGAACCGCTAATGTTGAACCGTAATCAAAAATGTTAACCATTTGGTTTTCATTCAACATATAGACGCAGAGGAGGAAAACTTAACCACGGTAGTATTGAGAAGCATCAATAATAGAACTTTTCATGTTAAATATTCTAACCCTACTTTTCCTATTCATTCTTTAGAAAATTTTCTGGAAATCCACATTTTTAACACCTTAAACCTATCAGCCAACGCAAATATCCATGAAATTTATTGGTAATTACTGTAAAATAGTGTGGCATTGGTAGTGCTATGTTTAACATTTCTCTATTTTCTCTTACTTTCTTATATAAATATATAAGCGACATCAGTTGCGCAATAAATATTTTTTTATATAATCAGCATATATCGAAATATTAAATTTCTCTAAATTGATAAATAACAGAATAAAGTACAATGTCTTTATTAGTTAAACGAAATGTAATAACAGAATATAAGTGTTATGCTTTTAAAATTCTAAAAGTTAAAAAAAAAATGTTAATTTTGAATTTAATCACTTCTACGCAATATACAGAGGGTATTAAAACATTTTTAGAACGATTTCGATAACGAATTAAAAAAAAGTAAATGTTTTAGAATAAAAATTTTTGGCAACTGCTTATTATTTGAAATTAGAAATATCGTCTGCTACTTTTAAACTTATTCATCTTTCAAAATGTCACATATAAACATTCTGCGAACTGAAGGATATGTTTCTGCGCTTTCCGAAGATAAACGTTCTTATTCCAGAATTCAAAAACGTTGTGAAATGCATGGTATTAAAATTTCTAAGTGCAAAATAAGCAATATTATTAATCGGACAGGTAAAAACTGTCAATCGTTATTTCTACATTGAAAGAAGACTCTAAACGAATATCCATAAAAGGTACGTACTGCTTCAGATGTTTCTAAAGTGAAATCGCTGGTAACAAGAGAAAATCCGCCAACACAAAAATCAATTGCAAAGTCTTTAGATACATCTGTAGCAACAATTATTAAAATATTAAACCAATATTTTCAACTTAACAATGCTAAAAAACATAATGTTCACCAGCTTTTGCCGAGACATGTGGCTCAACGCAAAACCTTTTGTAGAATCCTGTATGAAAACCACTTAGCAGGAGATAAATGGAAACACATTGTGACCCTTGATGAAGCATGGGTTTACCTAAATGACTATAACAAAAAAAGGTCTTTTTACTCTAGAAAAGGAGGAGAAAAATGTGCAAATCCGTTTCCATCAATGTAAAGAAAGTTTCAGTTAGGGGTTTATGATTGTCGCAGGTTTCTCCTACAGTGGGAAATTAAAAACAAGAAAAGTAGAAAGAAATGCTAATATCAACTCGTCGTACTATCAGGAGAAGGTTTTACGTCCAATATTTACAAAAGAAATTCTACTTCTTTATCCCAATGACTTTCAAAGAGAGAAATTTCATCAAGACAAAGCTATTAGTCATACATCGAACACTACCACTGCATTCCTTGAAAAAAATGATGACTAATGCAGGTATTGCATGTATACATTTTCAACATATCCCTGCGAAGTCTCCTGACGTTTTACTTTTGGACCATTGTGCCTTTGGTCTGTTAAAGAAAAAGGTTCTTTCTAAACGCAAACCCACCACGATAGATGGAGTCTGGAAAGTAGTGGAAGAGGAATGGAAAGCAATAACCATGGAAATATTGCGAAAAGCTCTTCTAGCATGGAAATCATGATGTAGAGTTATAGTCCAGAAAAAAGGCTATCAGATCGAACATTTAAAAAAATAATCTTTACATTACAAACAATAATTAAACGGAAACAATAATTAAACGGCCGCGAAATCGTTCTAAAAATGTATTAATACCCTCTGTACTTCTAAATCTGCTAATGTATTGGTCTAAGAGTGCTCTGACGTCTTTTTGTCAGCACCACTCATTCCAGGAATACACCAGCAATAGCACTGTACACAATCGTAGCAAAGATAGCTGCGTGAAGGTCACATACGCTTCAACTGTCTTTGCTATTGTTAGTCTTCAATGGACTCTTGTAGGTGACTGTTTGCTGATATGAGACGGAACACCAAACTACTTTTGTCATTCTATTACCATATCTCTAACGTAATCGTCTGTTTTCTGAAAGTACCGCTTAGGCCGTGGTAGCCTAGTGGTTTGGGTATCGGTCTTCCGACCGTAAGGGCTGGATTTGATTTCTAATGCCGCCAAAGACCCACAGAATCCGTCCGATATACGCAGTTGTTAAATCCGTGGAATCGAATGTCTTGTGGTCGGTCATTGAGAAGTTACCATGACAGTAATGGCCTGGAGCAAAATTACCTCCCCTCCAGGTCAAAGTCAAAATTGAGGGAGTGGATCCTCTGGTGATAGCATTTATCGAAGGAGACTTAGAGCAAAGACCTACTTTCAACTTCGTTGTGCTCTAGTAGAATGAAAGACGCACCCTTCTGACTTAATTTCGCATAGACCTAGGCTAACGAGCTTGGCTTGTCCAAGTGTCAGAAATAACAACAACAACAATAATCACGATCTTCTGCGTTCCTATTCTGATGGATTTCTAGAGAAAGTGTTCATTTTAAGCATTAAACCTTTCCTCAAAGATAGACTGAACAGTTATAAACTAAAAAGATTATTCCGTCTAATATATCATAACTATCATATATTTTTCAGATTCTTCCTCTTCTATCTCATTTCCTGCATAACAGAATACAAAGCGTTTACTATAATTTGCATAACTCGATGTCTACCCAGTAATTTTGCGTATTTTCTTATTCTGTGTTTGTGGAGTTTCATTTTTTACTGTGATGTTGTGTTTGCTCTTGTGTGTGTATTTGACTGTTCTATCGACGTATGAGGTTACATTAATCCTTTTTTTTTCTAGCTTCAAGATTCGTTTAAAGTATTCCTAACTCAAATAATTTCATATGTATTGCTTTGAATATTCATACTTACTACAAAACATTCTCCAAGTTTTTTATGACCTTTTTAATTTCATTTGTCAAGAAAACTTCATAAGCAGCAGTAGTAACGATGATCCCTTTAGGAACAATAAACTGCGTAGAAAGTTTTGAATAAAATATAGTGCAGAATTCTTGAAAATCAAAATATTTTTTTAATGAAAATCGTTAAATAAATAAAAAATAGATACCGTTTTATCAGTGCGACTTAGTTTGGTCAGTTTTCCCAAGGATGAGCCTTTCCCACCAGAAATGTCGACAAACTGAGATATTTCCTCAGAAAATTTTACTGTGAGTGGCACGGCTGTAAAAGTATCAAAAATAAAATTAAAATATGCAATTGCTATTTCTTCTAACTTGCATGTATTGCTATTCATTCTATTTTGCTCATAATTTAAGTAATATGACAGAATATTTGTTAAAGGTATAGTAAGAAATTTTTATATCATATTATACATGATTTACATAAATAGTTTTGGTTAAAGTTTAGAATCGGGTACCTACTTTGGCGTTTATTTTATCGACAAGACATGTGCCAAGACGTGGTAATAAGATGACCACTACACAAAAGCTATACAAAGATAAGATTACCTGGAGAACCAGAAACTAAAGTTTGTATAACTAAAGGAAAGAACAAAATGCATCGCCAAACTATATATAAGTAGTATCCGATTCTACACCGAACCCTTAATTTTTGTGTGGGACATCCTTGTTCCAATAATACTTTAACCCCGTAAATTTGCTTATATATTACGATTTTAGATAATGAATTATTATTTTCCTGTTACAATTGAAACAATGAATTTTCCTATTCGATTTTTTTTGCAAGGAATAATATGTTTATATTATATAGAGCCGT
This sequence comes from Latrodectus elegans, assembly GCA_030067965.1. Lineage (NCBI taxonomy): Eukaryota > Metazoa > Arthropoda > Arachnida > Araneae > Theridiidae > Latrodectus > Latrodectus elegans. Next base: position 10,827,975 of record CM057811.1, on the reverse strand, counting down.
ATATGTTGTCAATAAATTTTTTATACTAAATTTGGATTTTTATTTCAAATAAAATTTTAGAATTATTTTATATGAATACAATTTTCCAGTTTCAAATGCTAGTATTATAATGTTCATTAAAATGTTACATTTTTTTTATTATTTTATGTTGCTTGAATAGTATTTTAGTTTGATTTACTCATCCGTATTTACAATTGAAAAACACGGTAAATAACCATATGAGTATACATCCTTAAACTTACAAGGATATGAAAATCTATTTGTCAAATATAGCTGAAGATTGAAATAGCTTATTTCTGATGAAATATGAAGGGTTTTTCACAGATCAGAATTTTTTGTATTATAATGTAATAAATGGAAACGAATGAAATATTTTCATAAAATGTTCAATGCATTCCTAACAAATGATTAGTTAGCATATAATTAGTTACTACATTAAATAAACATCGAAGAAATGAAATATATTAATTAAAAATGATTCGCGCGCGCGCGCGATATGCTATGAGTACGAGCATCAAAATGAAAGTTTTCAATAGATTTTTGTGTGAGAAAAATGCTTTAAAAATTAACAAAGCTTGATGTCCAATAGACAAATTTTTTCAAATTGTTTTATACTTTTGTCACCTAAAATTTTAGGAAAAGTCTACTAGGAAGTTAAGCTTTGTTTTGCTCTATTGTAAGACTCACAGTTGAAAACATCGTTATAGTACGTATGTGACCAAAAAACAATTCTTAACAACTGTTAAATACTAGATTTAAGCAAGACTACTTAATAACACAGATTTCAACAACAGTTAAATATCTTAAAGCCCAAACTTGATATAGATAAAGGAAAGTATTATGTTGGAAAAATAATTATTAAATAATCGCTTGAAATGAGAGTAATTAATAGCGCATTTAAATTTTGATCAGAAAAATCTTACCTCAAACAATAAAATAAGTTTTATGTGATTTCGAGTAACAAATTCCAATTTGGAAGATATCTTTTCTGACACCACAAATCATTGGTATAATCTTCAACAACTATTAGCTTAATCTTTTTAAAATCTTCTCTATCGGTGTTGGCAATGCATTTTCAAATATAATTGCATTCCTTTTTTTAAGGCATTATTCTATTAGTAATTTTAAACAGCATTTAAATTTTCTGGGATACATATTTGTTTCAACAAATTTTGTGAATACAACAATTTTTGCCAATCAAGAGATTTTATACTATTTATCTAGACTTGATTCTATTGAGCAAATAATTTTAGTTAATTTGGTAATGAATATTTTAACTTCATAACAAAAAGGAAATATTCGAAATATTTCGTAATCATACTTTTCGGAAATAGCACACGTAGGGGTGGAGCAGTGAAAACTTTCTTTGGTTCGTCATACACTTCCCTGTAAAATTTAATTATAAAATATATCAATTATAAGACATAGCAATAATTCTGATGAAATATGCTTAGAATGCATGTATGAGATTTTTAAATTACATTAATTGAAATACACTACTAGCCACCCAAATTGCAACACTAAGAAAGGCGAAAGATATACAACAAAATTTATTTTATAGATAACATGTTGACCAAGTATCAAATGATTAAATTTGCAGACTTCTGTGAAGTGTGGTTCCTGCCAAAATCAGTAGCCGCCATTGTTGGAGATCACAGCTGCCACACGCCTTGGTATTGATTTCCAAGAGACTTTGGATGTCTTCTTGGGGTACAGCAAACCAAGCAGATTCCCCATGTTGCCAAAGTTGGTTTAGTATGGCAGCTGGGGATGTAATTTGAGTCACTCGCAACCAAGGACCACATGTTTTCTATCGGTGAAAAATCCAGAGAGCAAGCAAACCAGGGAAGCATTTCAATCTGGTGATTAACGAACAACCCTTGGACAATGCGTGCCACCAGTGGTCGTGCATTATTCTGCTGAACTATGGCTGCCATGAAGATAAGGAACATAAGGCGCTGACGTCTGTGGCTCTGCGAACTCGAATACTTGATCAAAAAATTATTGCTGTTTTCTACAAAACATAATTTATTTAAAAAAAAAAGAAATAAATAAAGAAAAACACAATTGCCGAACTTGAAATCGACGAAATCCCCAAGCTTTAAATAGCGCTTTGAAAGGGCACCACAAGCACGCAGGATGTGCGTCTGCACTAAAATTCTAATCGTTGCTTATCTCACCTCCACTATTGCATATTGTAAATTTCATGTTATTTGCATGTTTCTTTCTGGGTGTTGTATTTACAGTGACCAGTAGTATATATGAATATATAATTCTTATGCTTTTTAAATATTTTTTTAGTAATTGTTTCCTGGTGAGAATATAAAAATCAAAACATTGACATGGCGAATATATTTTGTTTTACATATTCAGAAAAACTATATATTATCCTCATTATTATAATTAGATTTTTAAATTTTACACATGAATAATTGAAATATTTTATTACATTTTCGCAAAATAACAGGTTTATTAAGAGTTTTACATGATTGAAAAGTTAACGATTTGATATATAATTTGGTTAAAGATGCTTTCTGATCTTGACACATCTAGATTTGAACTTTCGTAAATCTATATTTTTATAACCCTGCACAGTTTTAAAAACAATTGAAGTTTACACTCTTGTAAATTTGTATCACTTTAATATTACAACTAACGAGAAAATTATTGCTAAATTATCACATTGGAAAGGTAAACACACACACTTTGAGGGAAAAGTAAAATATACTTATATATTTCTAATTAAATTGTTCAGTAGAATTAGTTGTAATTTTCGAAAGTTTCTCTTTACTTTTAAATAGAATCATGTTATACGAAAGTATTTATGAGCATGTATTTAAACAATGTTTTGCTGTATTTTATTTTAATGGGACAGAATTGGTGAAATTAATGTAGTATTTATTAAAAAAAAATGTTGTTTTTGTGTCCCATATTAATTAATTTTAACCTTAGCCTATTATCTTTCCAAAATGGAGATTTTTACGGATTTATTGTTCCAAATTGCATTTTCCCTGCAAAAGTAACCGGTGTACAAGTAAAATCAAAGTAACTGATTTCAAATTTAATATAATTTTTTATAAAACAACTGGTTTGATACTTGTGAATTTTCCCGTATATGATTTCTAAGAAATATTATATGGCAAAATTTATTATTTAATGCTAAGCATTGCAATTCAGAATTTTCTTCATTGGAACCACTTCATAAACTAGTGGTTAGGACATCGGATTTCCGTCCGGATAAGCTGGGATCGATTCTCAAAGCCGCCAAAGACCCACCGAGTACAAACGATATACGTGTTCGTTAAATCTGTGGAATCGCCAAAGTGTGAGGTCATTCGTTGAGCAGTTACCACGGGTGTGATGATCTGGAGAATATTTCCTCTCCCTTAAGATCCATGTCAAAACTGAGGGAGTGGATCCTCTGGTGGTGCCATTTATCGGAAAAGTCTTAGAGCAAAGACGTACTTTCACCTTCATGGTGCTCTGTTTAAACCAAAGATGCTCCTTTCTGACTTATTTTAGCATAGCCATCAGCTAGCGAGCTTGGCTTTTCTAAGTGCCATAAACAACAATGTTTTATCCTTTTTACACTCAAAGAAATTTTTAACTTATAGTTTCGTTTCTCTTACTGTGCTCTCCGAAAACTAGAATATGAATTTAAAAATTTCCTTTTTTCATTTGAATGAAGGTCTGAGGAAACTATTCTATTTCTTTCCTCGCATTTGAAGAACAACTGATTAATATTTTGTACCTTTTAAATGGTGTTATTTAAGATTATATTAAACGAGACGAACAATTTTGGCATTAAATCACACAACGTTTGGCAACACTTTTTTAGCAAAAATTTTCAAATGCATAATATGTAAATTCAATTTGTGCAAACGAATTTTAAAAATACAAAATAGAAAAAGTACAAATTAACTTAAAACAGCAAATTACTTCTAATTTAGCTCTACAAATATATTTAATGTACAAATATATTTAAGAATTTTTAAAGTATATTTTTAAGGATGCAAGAATTAAATTCAAATTTTGCATTTTAAATTAAATTGATAATTTAAATACAGCATACATATCATAAAGAAATAAAACATTAAATAGTTAACAGTTAGTTTGTACATTAAATAGTTAACTTTTTAATATGTATTAAAATTAAATGCACATAATAGTTAACATACCCGGCCATAATCAAACCATATCCTGTTTTATTATTTACAGTAAATTTAATGAATGATAGTTCAAGAAATCCACTCCAGCCTTCGCCACTGTAGAGAACTTCCGGTTCTTTAGAAAGTGTGCCAGATAAATTGTAAGATTCTCCTATAGGAATAGAATTGATACACGTACAACAGTGATTAAAAACAAATGGCTTAGCAATAAAAAAATTTTATTTATAAATCTTTTTAAAATTTTCAAAATAGCTCATGTTTAAAAATTTCTAAGCAAAATCATCTTTTTCTTCTGTAGAATTTTTTAAGGCTATTTTAGAAATCATTTGAAATTTATTAAAAATTTATGTACAAAATCATATTTTGTTTCTGAAGAATTTTTTTCTGTTATTCTCGAAAGCCTATCAAATAGTACATAATTACTAACAATTAGCTTTTAATTTCGAGTATAACACACACACAGTTACGCAAATAAAGAAAATTCATTGATATAATGTCGTCCACTAGAGTTTTCTATTTTTTGGAACACAATGTATATTGTAATAATGTGATGAGGAATATTCCAAAATATTTGGTTTTTTGGTAACTAAATCTTAATAACAGTAAGTGCAAATTCAAGGAAAAGGCATTCAATGTCAGAAAAGTCTTAATTGATTTACTATTTTTCGCTCTTTTAATTACTTATAACAAAGGGTATATTTGTTAGGAAAGTTTTGTAAAACATTACATCTTGGAGATATTGAAAATAAAAATCTGCAGTTTTAACTCAACAAATGGGAATAAAGACAAAATTTTCCATGGAATTCAGGCTTTTTTTCCCACAAGAATCATCTGGAAAGAGAAAGAATTTTCACAAACAAATTCTTGTGCCTTATTTCTTTTTTTTCTTTTCTTTTTTTTCTTTTTTTATTATTTATTTATTTATTTTACGAATTTATTTATTTATTTTTTGTTGTTGTTGTTGAAAAACATATTTTACTTTTGGTCCTTTAAAAAAAACAGATTATTCTCGATATTTTTAAGCAGTAGAAATTTAGCGTGTGGAAGCAGATTATACAAAATAGTTTATAATAGGAAAAATAACCTCAACTGATTTATTACTTAAAAATATACGATGATTTAAGTACTATTGATTTAGCATGTCATAAATCATTTATTGGAGATTAACCTTCATCTCTGTAGTAAATGCTCACATCATTAACCTTCATTCTCTGTAGTACAAAAACATTTTTGTTTTATATATATATATATCCATATATATATATATATATATATATCCATATATATATATATATATATATATATCAATATATATATATATATCCATATATATATATATATATATATATATATATATATATATATATATCCATATATATATATATATCCATATATATATATATATATATATATATTATTTCCACTCACGACATTCCAATAAAGAGAACAAACGTCTTAACCAAACACACACACTTTACAAAAGAATTAAATAAAAAGATATACAAACCTGCTTCAACTGATGCTTGAAAATCTCTTTTTACACTGGTTGCATTAAATGGCTCTAAACTGAAATCTAATTTCTTGAGAACATGTATGTCTCCAGATGGGTTAACAATAAAACCTACAGATAAACTAAAGAATAAAAAATATCATCAGATTAAGTAAAAAAAACATATTTTTTATAAATGAACATTTAATAAATTATTTAATACTTTAAATTTGTGAGTCATATTAAATGTAGATGACTTACTTCTTGAACATTTTTGGTGTTGTCATCATTAAAAGGTGCACCGCAAAGCCATTCTAAAAATAATTTGTAAATTATTTCTTGAAATGTGAAACGAAATCGAAAAATTCAAGAAAAACATTTCCAAAACACTTAAATTTTGTATTTACCTGTGGAACATATCCCATTAAAGCAGTAAAGTGGCATCCAGCAATCATAGCACCATTACCTAGAGAAATGATTCTGAACGATTACAAAATCGATAATGAGAACAAACTCAATCGATAACAATTAAAGATGCTACCTTACCCAAATTTCTTATTTTTTCACCGAATAAACACATTTCCATTTCCTGGCCATTTTCTATTGAGATTGTTCCCCTGAGATTTCCCGTTTGGCAGTAAATATTCAGTGCTTCTGCAATTCTATGGAAATGAATTCGGTCAAGAGATTTTATTTTCTTCGTAAGGGTAGTGAAATCAATTTTATTGAGCTGAGACATCATATTATAGTCAATAACACACACACACACACACTATATATATATATATATATATATATATATATATATAGTAACTTAAAAAAACTACATAAATTCAATTTAAGTACCAATATTTTAACTATATAAATATATTATTTCATAAATCATAAAAAAAAGTAAGAATACATTTCACAAACTTAATTTCGAATTGCTGAAATAAACTGTATGAGAAATTGCTATTTATTTGAAGGAAAAAATTTAATTTTCAATTACATTTGCTTGAAAAAGAATTTAAGTTCTTTAACATTTTCTTAAATTGATATCAAAACAATTAAGATGATACCGAGTAAATATCGCTGTTCTTTTATAAAAGAATCCAACCTTTATTAAAATATTTTCGTAATTTCTGCATTATCCATTTTTTAATAAATATATTCAACATTTGTGCTACTTTGATTTTTAAGATAGACTGCGAAAAAAAGTGACATATTTTTTTTTACTTAAATACGTATAGTTATTAAACATTTAGACGAAATCATGATGAAATTTAAATTTATTGCTTTACTTCTTCAGAAAAAAAATAAAAAACGTTTTGAGTATTTCTTAAAAATGTTTTGGCTTTGAAACATCTGTTATAGACCTTCAATTTTATGTAAAAATAATAATAAATTGACCGCAAATAATAATGTAATTATTTATTAAAATTTATATTAAAGTAAAAAAAGAAAAGTTTATGATTTTTCAGATTTGATTTTATTATTTTTAAATGTAATATATATTTTATGTTACATTATTAAATATACAAAACTTGACTTTTGAGTAAATTTTTATAAAATTTACAAATGAAAATGATTTATAAGATTAGAGATCTTAACCATTAGAATGTAACAAATTAACGATCATAATATGAAATGAACTTCAATTTTCATGACCAATTTATTTGTAGTTAATCTCCTCAAGAAATCCCACAATGTTATTTATTTTATATAGGAGAGCTTATTTGATAATGATAAAATTATAATGCTATTATTAATAATCAGTAGTCTTTCATTACTAATTAACAGTCCTTCACATAATTAATTAATAATGTTGTTATGAATTATGCGAAAGACTGCTGATATAAGTATTATATTTATATATATATATCCTCCCTAGAGAGATTTCCCACCAAATCTAGAGGCCTTGATTTTTATTATAGTGTTGCCAATTTAAGTTTTTGTTGCTTTCTTGGATTTTTTTTCTTGTGTTAAATGTCATTCTTGTCTCATATATATGACTAAGTGGCAACAACATTTGAATTTCTTGTTCAGCGTTTCAATAGGGTAGGATTTGGAAAATTTCCCGTTTCGAAAACATGCATTCAGCTTGGCGATGAAAATAAAGACGAAGTAGCCAATTGGGGTGATATATCCTATTATATCCAGACTACTTAATCTGCTATAAAATGTAAAAAAAAAGAAAAAAAAAACATTACAAACACAATTTACTTGCTAATAGGAGGCTGAAGAGTTTTCTCCCACTGAGATCTGGCAACAGCATCCACAAATCCTTTCGGATTGGTGTCCAGTGTAAGATCATAAACATTGGATGAAGCTGTCCACCTAAAATGGTAACATAATCATAGTACATTTCAAGGAAGCTGTAAATTAATAGCTGCAAACTCTGTACGTGTAACAACATTTTATCAATTTATTTAGTTGGAATCTGTACTGTGAAATATTTTTGAAATACATATTACATTGTATTTTTGAAGCGTACAATGCGCACATGTTAATAACCCATGTTAATATTTGATCATGTTTTTGGATTTTCTTATTGATTTGTTTGCAGTTGTTTCCTGTTGCTTATTTCAGTAGATAAAAAACCTACTAAACACAGTCATTTACTTCTTAATTTTGAACCATAATCAAATGATGATGTCGAAACCCAAGCTGGCCACGCCACGTCACACCAAAAAAGGTACACCATCATGTCGATCTATTTTATATGCTTTAATCAGCATTAAGGAACACGACGACCGAATAAACTGAGACCGATGATATTTATGTTTTGTACATAATTTAAAAATATAAAAGTTATTTTTCTTTTTGCTTCAATCTTATTTAAACTAGTCATTTCTAATTTTTTGTGTTTATTTCTTATTGAGGTAAAATCTTCTGTTAAACTTGTCGTATTTATTGTAACAGTTTCGGTATTCCAGCTTATTAAACTTGCCAGACTATAATTTCTTTTTATTTTAATATAAACAGGATTATGAAAATATATGTATGCATGGATTTTTTTAAAATTTAAATTGTGTATTAAAAATAATATTCAAACAATTGATAAAAAATATTTTGTTAACAGAGGCCAGAAAAAACATTTTTTCAATAATTGTGACACTTATAAGAAATTATCTAATACAGATTATTATTTATCCTTAACATTTAATGGATCCTTTTTCCATTATATTTTTAGATTATTAATTATATATATATTAGTTTTAAAATGAAAGTTCAGAAAAAATATAGCTTTAAATATAAATGTGATATTACAGAAGAAATTATTCTCAAAACTAAAAGCAATTAATCTTGGATCCATATAAATTAAAAATTGTTACCAAAATCCATATAAAACTTTATCTTATTTTGAAGATCTTGGTATAAGAATATATTCATAGACAGTTATAGGATAAATCTTTTTAATTAAATTACCACACAATGAGAAATGTTAAAAAAAGGAAATGTATTTATTTTAAATGACAAATTAATTTATTTTAAATGACTTTTGAAAAATAGAAATTACATCTTTGATTTATAAAATGAAAATTAACAAATTAAAAAGCTAAAAATACAATTTGGCTAGCTAGATTATATAATTACAAATAAAATTAGAAATTTTTATATCATAATGTTATAATCGTTGAATATATTTTTATTTTTATTTATATTCTAGATAACATAATTGAAACAAGTTAAGAGTGTTTTTTATTAGTAACCAACAGAGGGAACAAGAAGAGCAAACTATTGAAGAAAAATATCAGTTTTTAAATTGTTTAGCGTTATGTTGTTACTTATCTTAGGTTGTCTAGCTAGGCTTCGCAACTTCCATAAAACCAAAAATATCTAAAATGTCTAAAAAATGCCGAAGTCATCTTGCCCGAAGGGTCCCGAAGGACATCGTCTTTTTTAAAATTTAGGCAGGTTAAGATATGTCCTGGGGAGGACATATTGACGGAACACCAAGGATAGTCTGGAAATGTCCTCTGCCCCTGCTGAAAGTGATTCCTTTCGTGTGCCTACTCAGATATCGGGACAAGGCAGTTTGATAAGATCTTGGTCTAAGAATGAAGGTCTCATCCGGTCTTTCGGCGAAGTACCCTGGATGGTTGGGAGGAATTTTTATAAGCTTATTGAATTCAGTTTTTGCTAAAGAAGAAATCTCACTAGATGCGAGCTCTCCACCTAGGTTTACTCCCTCCTCTAACGCTGATCTGGTCAAGAAATCCGCTCTTTTATTCCCCTCCACTTCCACGTGTGAAAGGGCTCACTGGAAATGCACTGTGTGTTCGGGTGACAGTCTCTCAAGAAAATTTAGTATGTCCAGGCTAGTTTGATATCCAACAGTGCTCCAATTTAAAAGATGATGGATTGAAGCACGACTGTCTGTCAATATCCAGATATTTTTTAATTGATCCTCCACCTTTACTGCATACTGTACTCTTCTAATGGCTATTAACTCTGATCTAAACACCAAACAATTATCTGGGTTTCTTATTTTAAATTCTAGTTCTCCGGAGACTGTGTTTATGTACAACCTACTGCCCGAGCCTCTCCCCACAATTTTACTACCATTTGTATAGATTTTTCAAAGAACATGGAGGGATATTATGGATTGTTTCAAGTGCCAGTTGTTTAATGAAAGCCGGAATCGATGAGTTTTTTGTCACAGTTGTTAGGAGCTCCTCATGGAAGTATGTTCCATAAAGTTCTAATCCAGCTACAGTGGTTTCAATAAGCGAACCGCAACATTCGAAAAAGGGAGATTTAGCGCCCTTGCATAGGAAAAGAGGCTGTGTTCCTTTAGTCGTTGGTTACTGGTCCAATCTAGGAAGTAGCTTGAAGTTCTCTGCTGTTCGTTATAGCTAATTAGCTTGTTATAATAATTTGTAAGGCGCAGAGTTCTTCTCGGATAAAGAGGCGGCAAATTACTTTCGTAATTCACAGTTTCATTTGGACAACTATAATGTAGCCCTGTGATGACTCTAGCTGCACTGTGCTGCATCCTCTCAAGTCTATCCAAAGTGGTCTTGGCAGCACAGGAATAGATAGGGAAACCATACTCTAGTATTGGTCTAACAAGGGAGATGTATGTAGTGCGACATGTACTAGTTTCTGCACCCCTATCTTGACCTGATATAAATTTGAGAATATTCAGCCTTTTTCTAGCCTTGAGCACTTGTCCAATATTTTTATTACTTGTAATTTCCTGATCAAGGATATAATCAAGGTATTTGGCATTTTTATTACAGTTTAATTGAGTTCCATTCATTAAGATTCCAGGATGATAATTGAAAAGATGTCTGTTGGTTGTAAAAAAAATAGAAATTGATTTTGAAACATTAAAAATCAATTTGTGTTGTTCAAAAAAGGAGTAAAAGACGTTCATAGCATTATTGAGTTTAAGCTCGATGTGTTCAATGTCTGAGCTTGAGTTTTAGATGATGATATTATCAGCAAATATACCCACTTTATAATATTCGGTAATTTCTTTTTCGATACCAGAGATATATAAGGAAAACAATACTGAACTCAAGACTGAGCCCTGAGGAACTCCTTGTTTTTTTTTTTCGAAAGGATCCGAGAAGCTATTATTGTACTTAACTCTAATTGATCTATCCCAGAGAAAATCGGATATCCACCGGAGTACCTTGCCTTTAATGTCAAATGAGTCGTGCAATTTGATGATCATGAGTTGGCGCCATACTCTGTCAAAGGCCCTAAACATGTCCAAGAAGGCAGCCGCGGTGTGATTGGTTTTTTTACAGATCATGTTTTATGCATCCCGAAAATTTTGACAAACAAACAAGATCTGGTCAATAGTGCTAAGGCCACTTCTGTATCCATACTGCTCTCTCGGAATCAAGCTACTGGTGTAATTTTAGTCTGGTAAGGATTAGCCTCTCCTTGAATTTACACACAAAGGAGGTAAGAACGATTGGTCTGAAGCTCTCAGCAGCGCTATCCTCTTTACAAGATTTTAAGGTAGGCACAATAGTTGCACTTTTCCATTCTCTAGGATGACGGCCAAGATTCCATTAGCAATATATTAAATATAGAATGTTGTGTTATAATAATTAATCAGAATTAGTAAGTAACTAAGTATCTCATATATATTTAGATATTTTCATTAAAATAGAATATTAATTAGTCTTAACGTGATATCTTATAATTGCATATATATTTAGATATATTCATTAAAATAAAATACTAATTCGTCTTAATGTAATAATATCTAATAAGTACATATATATATATATATATATATATATATGCAATGCGAGGCATCTCAGAAACAAAGTGTTATTGGGACGCCCGTCGTCTGCTCACAGGGCGATGACATGTCCTATTTTCCTCCTTCTTCTTGTAAGTGGTTTTATACTGTCTTGTACCTTGCCACATTCGAAATAAAAAATTAAACTTAAAAAAAGTTAATATCATATAAAAACAAACTTATACTTACAAGAATACGAATTTAACGAAAACTGTTCTTTCGGAAACCCCTTCTTCATTTTCTGATATTTCCCTGAAACGTTGAAAATTCCGCATATTAAAATGAAAATTTATGTATTTTTATATCATTCAAAAACTTATTTTATAACTTTAGTCATCGGAAAATTCTTATGCATCAAGTTATGGGAAGGTAACAGAATGAAGAGAAGGATACTTCAAAGATCCGGAAAACTGAATTCGCCATCTCCTCATGGGGCACATGTAGTGCATCTCTAAATTGCCACTCGTGAAACTTGGACATTTTCCTTCGAACGGCTGCTGATAGTTGACGTGCTCTACGAGGTGGTAGGTCTTCCCGTCAGCAAGCTTCATATATATCCAGGCTTCGGCTGCCTGGTTGCTTCCTCTGGTGATGCGGAGAAGCAAACATTCGGATTTGGAATTCACTCCATAAAAGGCTACTTCATCCACACCCTATGAAATCAATAACACTCAGTTGATAAAATTATAAGTCTAAAGCCCAAACTAATAATACTCTTCATACTTTTCATTCAGTTTACTTTTAGGCATGTATTTCCGAATGTGCCTTATATTTATGTATATATATATATATATATATATATATATATATATATATATATATATATATAAAGTAATAAATACAATGCAAGGTAAAATATAAGATAAAATACAATAGTAATGATATATTTAGTATTCTGACCAGTGTAAAAGCAGTCACAGATAGGTGCATTAAGAATATAAATAAGATAATATGAAAATCAAAATTATAATAAAATAGATCACACATGTTATTTGCGTTTTTTATTTTTGAATTGCATATTTTATAAGCAGATTGTGTCACGTACCTGTTATACACTTAATGTAATAGAATATTGCATTCTTTACAATTATTTGCTTATATTATAATACATCTTTTTAACCTTACGTGTGGAGTTCGTATTCTTTTAGATGACAACAAAAAGTGAATTTCATTTGGCAATTCTAGAGGAGATTTATTCGAACTTTGCACAACAGAATTTTCAATTACGTTACTTTCAGTAGGACGCAGTAGCATGTTACAGATTAGATCATGATTGTCGCGACATGAGGTGTTTGTATCTGAGAAAACGATGAGTAATGTCTTGTGATTTCCTCTGTCACTTGATCGGTCCATTTTTGACTTGCCAACAAAAGGTAAATTCGATTTGGCAATACTAGAAGATCCAAACTTTGCAGAAGAGAATTTTCAGCTATGTTACTCGTGAGGAGTGATAAAGAGGAGATTATACGAAACGAGTTCACATGATTGAAGATCCCATGACCGAGATCCAGGATGTCAACAATAACATCGCAAGAGTGTGTATACAATTACTCCAAGCGGGAGCACATGTGGGGCGAAGTGGGTGGAGGGCTCTTGCAGCACCTACAGTGAAGGGGAGAAACAGTGTTTAGTTTATTACATTTGATTTCATGCGTTGAGGACTGAGTTATGGGCTGGTTTTAAGGTGCCACACTCTGTATATTCAAAATAAGAAAATAAGAATAAATCGGTTAACCGTATTTATGGTTTCAGAACTTATATGAAATATTTTTAATTTAATATGAAATATTTTAATTTAATATTTATTCATTTATCTTAAGAATAATTTATTCAACTATTATTAACAGTAATTCCAGATGCAAATATTCAGAATACACAGAAAACTGTTTGAGACATACTAATACATAAAATTCAATCAGTGTCAGCGACATATATTTTTTTCACTTGGGTCTGTAATGAAAGCAATAGAAGGAAAAATAAAATAGGACTCCTTATGCTAAATTACGCGTGAGGAACGTTTTCAAGGTGTTTGTGTATTTGAAAGCATATGCAGGTAAAAGAATATACTAATTTGAGTTCATAAGAACGAATTTTTCACAAAATTGCTAATATTTAATCATAAATATAATATTTTACATATTTTCCTTTAATGTAATTAAACTTGGTAATTTTTGAGTGAAACACATTCCCAAGAACTTGAATGAGCAGAAACTAAGGAAAATTGTCTTTATATTTTGAGGTAGATAATGTTCGTATCTAGAAGCTTCTTCTTTGGTCTGAAATTTTAATACTGTATTTTATATTAAAATTAATATAATGTATCCGTTAAAATCTATTTTTATAACTTCAATTCTTTATTGTTTCGGATGAAATGAATATAGCTCAAAAATAATATTTTATTATCCTAAAAATATTTATTTTGCATTCAGTGACAAAGTTCTCCAGAAAGAGAGAGGAATGCCGGGAAATAAAGAGAGGGAAGTAAGAGAGAAAAGAAATAGATGAGATAGAAGAAAAGAGAGAGAGATATCTTAAAACAAAACAGTTTTCCAAATAATTTCATTTGTAACCATTACTGAAATTTTTATTTCAAGGCCATTAAATAAAGTCACTTATAACTATTATCAAAATATAAATTAAATCTACATTGAAGGTCACATTGATTATTATGTTCTGTTAAATGGTTATACAAGATTCAACTATAGCCATGTTCATAATTGAAAATTTTGTGATTCATGTTTTAATTCTGCTTTTTATGTAGTGAAACGTACTGATTTACTTCCTACATATTTATTTTTGTGAAATGCTTTTTATTACAATTTTCAATAACCATTAATAGGGATTCAAAATAACTGATAAATTTAGAAAATTTAAAACAATCTTCTGGTATCTTATTGCTTCTCTGGGTTTACCATTTATATTTCAATACGAAACCATGCCCAAGTTCATTGTGTGAATATTGCATAATAATGTCTGCGGCAAATTAAACACATTTCAATCCAACATGGATTTCAGATTTACTCATATTCGACATATTCAAGCTTTTTAGTGACATGAAAGTTGAATATGGTTAATTTTTTACTGAGTTAAGAGTGATTTATTATTCTCCAGAATTCTTATAAATCCAGAACACTACGCTTATTGTAAGTATTGCATACCATTTACCTTACAATAAATGTAAAAAATTCCAATATTATTTCATAAACCCAACTTTAAATCTTAAATTATTACTTTAATCAGAAATACTGATGTTTATGTATATTTGTTATAATTACATATATGAATCAACAATCCGTGGCGCTTTTAGAGGGCAACATTTTTAACGAAAGTTTTACATTCATTTTAATTGTAGAAATAATAATTCTTCGCTATTAATTAAATTTTTATGAATGTTAATGATTAAACAGTTAGAGTATCATAATTTTCCCCTTTCTATTGACAATCTTAGAGTGTACCATTAATTTACTGTTCATTAGAAAATCGTTGATGTAATCAATGTTATATATTTAAAATATATGACGGCATATTTAAGGAAATAACTCTTTAATAAATAAACTATACTTTTTGTTAAAAATTCAAAATACTTTTATCACAAAATATTCCTTTTAAAGTAATCTTATAAGATAAGTGACATGCATTATTTTCAAATTAATTGTTATTCAAGAATTTATCTGTCACTTTTATTTGTATCTCTCATGTTTTAATACACTTAAAAAACTACATATTTAAATACATGATTTTCTTATTCAAAGGAAAATTCACTTATCAAAATAGCTGTGTTTTTGTATCAAACTATCACAGATAAAATGAAAGCTTCCTCCATAATCACTCAAAAGAAATTTTGCTATCATCCGTGCAGCAAATTTCTTTTTTTTTTTTTTTTTTAATTTATAAGATAAAATTAATGCTTTGGATAACACCTCCTTTAGAATCTATTTTTAGAACACTGATATATATTACAATAACTCACTTTAATGGTACAAAATATATTTGCGGTGTTAGTTAAGTTTTCTGTTAGGAATTACTATTATAAAATTGTTACTATTATTTGTAATAAACATATTTAAATTCATTCTTATATTCTGAAAAAGCATTTGTTTAACCATTGAAAACAGTTTAAAACTATCAAAAGATTCAAACTACAGATTTGTTATCCGAATTTTATGTACAATTAGCTTTGAATGCAAAGAAATGTTTTATTTTATCTTTATTCAGAGATTTTTTTAATTAAATTTTAAATTTTTATTAATTTTTTTATAATTTTAAAAGCAATTTTCTAACTTTTGTTGTACTATTTTGAAATTAGTGTAGTAAATTTGTTGTTGTTTAATGTACATTGATGTAAAGGTGAGGGAAAAATTCCTTTTGCAGTTCCGATTTTTTTCTTTCTAGGTTAAAAGAAAAGAAATCTATTTGTTTTACACGAAATTCAGGACTTTATTTAACTTGTTTCAGATTATCCATTTTGAACATAAACCCACAGTTTTGCTGTGTAATTCATTTCCATTTTAAAGGTAACTTTATGTGTGCCTCTCTCATAAAAATACAGTTCCATAATGGTTAAAAACTCCATTAATTGATTTTCATAATCTTTTTCTTGAAACCAATTTCTAGTCATTTAAGAATTCTTTAATACAAGCATTTGACCACGATTATTTTCGCTTTATGTCATCGTACGTGATCCATTTCTCATCTCCAATCACCATCCACTTCAAAAATGGGTCGATTTCATTCCATTGACTAAGGTGCTCAGATAGGAATTCGATTCATAAGATTTTTTTGTTAATTCATGTGGTACCCAAACTTCAAACTTCCTTTTGAATTCAGCTTTATGTAAATAGCTTAAAACTGTTTTAGGGTCAATCTTTAGATCCCTTTGACTTCAAACACTTCGATCTTTGCTGTGATTTTGTCGAAATTTTCGACTGTGAGCTTATCTGTCTGATGTGCATTTTAAGTTTAAAAACATATCTGAAATAGCATTGAGACCAAAAAAACTGTTAGTATATATAATTTCATTCACCTTGCCTTTGATTTTGATTTTATTTAAGGAAAACTTTAATGTACTAAGCTTTCTTTTTGTTATCTTCCATTTCTATCATATATTTTCTCAATTGATATAACCAAACATAAAACAAGAAAATATTTTTTCATTGCAAAATATCACAACAAAATTTTTTATTAAATCACTAGATCTAGTACTCAGTGAACTTAAAGCAGCTGTTTAATGAAAGCCAAACATTCTCAAAAAGTATTAACATAACTAAGTTTTCCAAAAAAAATATTTTTATTTTAAAATAAGCTTTTAAGATACAGTGATACATAAAGGAATAGTATGTATTAATTTTCCATTAAAGAATACAATAAATATTATATTTTTTAGAATATTATCAATAGCATATTTTTGAGAAAATCTATAATAGCACGTTATTGGAAAAACCATAAAAAGTATATTTTTGGAGAGGCAACAATATTTTATTGAAAGATTTATTTGTGCAATTTCGTTTTTCTCTTATCAATCTAAGATATGAAATATTTTCATGACATCACATCATTGTGCATATTCTGACAACTAAATTAAACTCAGTAGCACGACGGCGCATATAGGAGCTAAGATCTATAGTGCCCATATCTGTTTTCCTCACCGAGGACACTGGAAAGTGGAGCATATGTCCAGGTTAGGTGATCAGCCTAACCCGAAACTCCAGTGCATAGTTCCAAACAATGCTTGGTACTCAGTTTTATCGACTTGATGAAGGGATGAAAGGCTTAATCGACTTTGTCCACCCTGAGGATCAAACTTGTGCTTTGGAAGTACAAAACGATACCACTACGCCAATGGGCTTCATATCATCTTTCGAACGAGCATAAATTTGAACTTGTTTGATTAATACTTTTCTAGATATTAATCATCACAACCATCTACTGAGAAACGTTGTTTTTCATTTCAACCATATATTAGTGGAAATGTTTCTGGAATACTAAATATCAAACTAAATTGAATAAAAGTCATCTGAGATGAAAAATGTGTAGCATGTTTGTTATGTTTCAGCTTGGTAATTCAATATGGAAACCAACTTATACGAAAAAAATGGCTTTCATCTATAAGAAGTTAAAAAAAAATTTTTGCATAAATCTCAAAAAAAAATCTTGTCTGGAAGATAATAAATTCAGTTTGGGGTTCATTCTCAGATAATTCGCAGTAACTAGCAAAATATAACGTCAATTTAAAAATACATAAAATTTCAAAATAAATGTACTAATTTTGTGTTGGTTGATATTGTATCAGTTTTATAATGAATTCAGTAGCATATTTTCATCTGATGATATTTTATTAAGCTGTAGGTTTTATTTTAATATTTTTATTCGTTTTTGTTTATTATACTTTTTATCGGAAATTAATTATCTAATTAATTATGCACTTTCTTTAAATTTTTTCTTTCATTTATAATTGTGAGATCGATTCATTACTTTATATTACCTACTATTATAATATGTTCAATGATACTCCGAACAATGAATATGGAATTTCTGTTCATACTTTATGATAATTTTAATTGGTCTCTAAATTATAATTTGTAGAATATTCTGTGCGTGACCAAATTCAATATATTAAAGAAAATAGTCTAAAATCACTGGTTGTGTATTTCAATAATGAATTATCTAAATTCATCCAGCGTCTATAATTTACTTTAAGGTCAGCTATAACAATATTTTAACATTTCGATATTTTATTCATATATAGTACTTTAATATCTTTTATAGGCATTTTTTACAAATACCAAGATATCTTTATTTAAAAAAGGAAATGTTTCTTTTACCTCCTGTAAATGAGTTTCTGATTGTGGTGACTCCAAATCTATTTCCACTTGCGGAATGAGGTACCCCAGTTTTTCAGGATCCCCCGTGGCACCAAAACAGTACTGATTGAATCTCTGTTGGTGAGTGGCATTGTGAACACGGATAGCAATGTATGCTAATATCCATTTGATCCAGTAAAGAATTTCTGTGTTTAACGAAGAAAATTTTAATTTACATGCAAGGAAATGCATTTGATATAAGATATATAAATTATAATAATTAAGATACATTAAAAAAAATATATATTTTACACGAGGATATAAACGCACATAATGAAGGAAAGTAGTTTTGTACATGAGCAGATAGTAGATAGAAACATGTATTAGAAGTTTTTAGCAAGAATTATTATTTTTTGATTGGTAATATGATTAGTTATGATTGAGTTATGGGAGTTGAAATCTTTGTTGGCAAAACATTGTAAATTAATATCTTATGTGCAATTGAAGTAAATTGTATTGCTGTTACTAATGACATTTGGACAAGCCAAGCTCGATATGCCATTGACATTGCTAGTTTGTCAGTAGGGTGCATTTTTCGTTTTACCAGAGAACCAAGAAGGAGAAATTACAACTTTGCTCTAAACTCCTCCGATAGAGGGCAACACTAGAAAATCCATTCCCTCAATTTTGACATTGAACTGGAGGGGGATTAAATTTTTTCCAGACCATAATAACCATAGAAACTGCTCAAAGATCAAACACAGGACTTTTCGATTCCACAGATTTAATGAGCATGTACTTAGTGGGTCTTTGGCGGTATTGAGAATCTAACCTTGCCCTTCCAGACGGAAGGTCGATGCCCGAACTAGTACGCTTCTACGGCCACAAATAAATTGGCAAAGAGTTAATACAAACACCGGGAACATTTTTTGTTTGGTTCTGTCAATTGCAGTTGAAAAGTTTGTGTTAAAGATATCCTGTCAATCTTTTTCTGGAAAGACTCCACATGTATTCGGTGGAATTTGATTCTAAAAACTGTGCAGAACAATGCATGTGTTGAACTCATACTCAAATCGAGAATACATGCATAATGCATATATGCTTTCTTTTTTAGGTATCTTTGACGGACCAATGTTTATATATGTTTCAATCCAGCGTTTTTTAACCACATCTCTCAACAGACTTATGTGAAGCAATAGAATCTTAATAAAGTAAATAATGCAATGTAATAAAATTTCATTTACAGTTTATCCCCCTTATACATTGAAGTGTTGTTTTAAAACATTTGAGCATATTTCGCATCTCAGAATACAACTGGTAAGTAATTGCTGAATCTAACCTTAAGGTATGAAGTTGGATGGGATTATCGAATAAGTTACCTAGCAAACGAGATTTCTATCATTATAAAATGGACACCTTTTTATTCTAATAGAAGAATGATTGCAAATTTACCTCTCCACATTTTCTTAGATCCAAAATAATACTTTAGCTTAAAATGATTTATATTTTCAAAGAACGCTTAAAAGCATTCTTTGTACATAAGTGACTCTCATAGCATATGTGGACATTCTAATAACATACAAATAACTCTAATGATTGTGCCTTTGGATTTGTATGTACAAGGATATAAAGTGTTTTTTAACCATGATGGCCTACAACAAATAAGGCACGTGTAGCCTGATCCCCTGATTTCATATGCTAACAAGAAATGATTCTGGTAGTAACTCTTATGCTCTCTTTTCTAGGTCACTGGCAATATTGCAATTGTTCACAGGCGCATTTTCATACCAAATATCCAGATGACTTCATTTGATCATCGACTACTTCTGTCGCAAGGTACCCACAACTCAGCATTGTTAGAAATCACTGTAAGTTATAATTTTTAAATCTGCCTTCGCCAAAGTCACGTTATCTTACAGTGTCGAATATTGCATGTCTACAATCTTGTAAATTAATTATGTAAACTTTCTTGCCTCTACGTTCTTAAGACATCCATCCTTATATACATGTTATTTCTGAGAATGACAATAAGCTTGACGAATTTTTTTTCCAATCCTATATGAAGCTACAAAAGAGATTTCTAAAAAAGTTTCCTTCTTTCTTGAATAAGGCTTATCATTCATCAAATGTGGTGGTGCTTAAAAAAGTTTCATAACAGCTCAAGTCTATTAAGTCGTTCACCCTTCAGTGTCAAAATTTTTTTTAAAAGATTCACTTTCTTAAATAATTTTGCCTTTTAAAATTTTTAAGCATAATTTAAGCTGTGTTTTAAGCATTATTCTCAGAAAAAAGCTCCTGTTGATGTCCATCAGAATTCCCTCTAAAATAATCAAATTTAACATAACTAGGCATTTAAATAAATTTGAAGGTACCGCTGTAAATGATTAAATTCATTGAGTGATGTTTTTGGAACACCTTTTAATTTCCACAAATTAAAGATAATTAACTTTCAACGAATAATCCTTTCTAAGCCAAGTTATCACATGGCCAAAACTGAAATTTATTGGATAAATGAAGAGCTTAAATGAAATTTAAATCGATAGTTTACTAATAAATAGTTTACAATATTTAGTTACTTAAATTATTTAGTAAATTTCAACTAAAATATTTTTATTTAAATTATGTTATTAAGTAAATTATTATTACCAAGTAAAACAATTATTATTTTTAAGCATTTGACGTGAATTCATGAAAAATATTTTTACTTTTATATAACTAGTAAAATAGTAAATTTAAGTAATAATTACGATATTAATCATGAAACCTATTTTAAAATATTTTTTACTCACCCAATGGAAATGACACAAGCGCCACAATAATTGATATCAGCATGGTGAAAGAGGTAATGCACTAGTAAAAGCAATTGTGCATCTAAACACAACATGAAAATCGATGTTACAGTGAATGAAATTGCACAATATTTCGTATTCGATTTGAGTTGAGCAACACTGGTTTAAGTCATAACTGAATTATTCTTCTAATATGAGCCTAATTTTAAATTGAACATTCCAGGTTAGTAGATGAAAATAATATTAAATATGAAATCTATTTCTGATAAAAGTTTTTTTTCCGTTTGGTGATTGCTAAATTTTTATTGTGTAAAGGAATTATAATATCAAATAAATTTACAGAATCTTCTTGCTTACACCACTTTGGCTAGTTAGATTTTTTCCAAGTTATGTTTTATTTATCTTCACAACAGATAAAGGGGAAGTCAATTCAACATTTATGATTATCATCTAAATGTTATAGATAAAACAGAAAGTGATTTGAAGTTAGACCTTGACTGCATTTACAATATCTTGAAAAGAAAAAGAAAATAATACAAAACTTGATATACATAAAAAAAGATCTTTTGTTTTCTCAGTTTTGCTGAATCATTTGTAATTTTTGACGATTATTTTATATTGGTAAATTTCAGTACAAATTATAAATTCGCAGCAATATTCCATTTTTTAAGCACAAAACAATTTTAATCGTACCAAGACATCAAAATATCTCTATCTTATTATGAAATTTAGCATGAATTTATAGAACATGTCAATAATTTATTTCAATAAGAGAATCCATGTAAACACTTCAATCGAATATGACTCCCTCATTTTAATTGCTTATAAACTAAATTATTTTAAGCATTTATTTTATTAAATGTAGCCTAATTTTTTTCTCATTAATAAATCTAGCTTTCTGGAAACTTATTATTAAATTCCCGTCAATCTTTCTATCTATAAAATTATGAATTTCGAATTTTGCAAATTCTAATATTTTTTTTTCCAAAATTGAAGGAAAATTCTTGAACTATTTACTCGTCTTTTAATAGTAATAAATATAAATAAAAATTATATTTTTTATTTATATTGTGCAATATTCCATTAATAGAAGACAAATATTTTCACGGTTAACGAGATAATACACAAGTACTTTCATTTTAATAAGAAAACCAGAGAAACCCGGTAACTTTATGGTAGTGTTTCATGCTCCCAAGCTCTGGTCCGAGGTTCTTTTTTGAAACTGCGCAAATTCGATAAATTCTTTCAAAGAGTCGATAAAACTGAGTACCAAGCAATGCTTGTGAACTAAGCATTGAAGGTTTTGGGTTGGGTTGACCACCTAACTACACATATGCTTCGCTCTCCAGGGCCCTTCATCCTGAAAACAGATATGGGCATTGCCGATCTTGAACGCGGACTTGGGCTACCGTGTCATTAACTTCAGTTTAAGAAATGCAGTAATTAGCTACTTGTTACAAGAATTTCGCAAAAATCTATTTCTCTTTCAAAAAATTTCAAGATCAAATACTTATACAAAAAAAATTAAAGCAATTTTTTCTTTATATAAATAAATTAAAAAATATATGATAAACATTTGAAAGAAAATTGGATATTGAAGACATTTAAAGAAATGCTACGCATATATTTTTAAGGACATCGAATGACACAATAGCCATCAATATATACTCAATATAAATTATTTGCGTTTGAGACTATTTGTGAAATACAGATTCCTTTAAGTACATGAAAAAAAAAACGAGTTGAGCATCAGTAAGTCAAACATTTGATGAAAAGTAATGAGAAAACTCTAAAGATATATATCTTCTTGTGTGTGTGACAACTTCTGGTAGATTTTCGTTACCAGGACTAGATCTGACACTACGAAAAGTTTGCTTTAATCTGACGTTAAGTGTTTTTTATCCTTCGAATTTTTCCCCAAATTGTGAGCAGTTGGTGATATTTGAGTCCGATTCTGATAACAGAAAAGTATTCACAAACTATTAAGAACAAGCATCACACACAAAGTAGTAACCAATAATTTAAAGGGTAACAATTGATTCTGACACCATTGTTCATTTTAAAATACAAAGCAGAAAATATCAGAAACTTTGGGAATTTTAAAAAAATCTGTTTATAGATGCAAAAATGAAATATTTTAAGAAAACTTTTTACTTGAACATTTTTACAAAAATAAATCAAATGGAATTATGGAAATGAGAACTTATTTTCACTTTTTAGCAAGTTTTATCTAAATCAAAATCTAAAGTAACTAGTTAACAGAAGTGGAAATCTACTGTTACTATTTTGTTAGATAATGAAGTTCTAAAAGAAAATATGTCAGAATAGAATTTTCGGTATAAAATTTCAATCAATTACATGAGAATTATGGCTTAACTTTACAGAAGAGGGGAAAATGCCATTAGGGAGATTGATTTATAATTAAGATTTATATAGTGGTCATGATGAATATAAAGATTCACACACACACACACACAGATAGGGAATTAATTAAAATTTAATACAAAAATCCCCTCTCTCCCACTCTGTTCTTAGAACGTATCATATTAGGCGATTTCATGTCCTTATATATATCCCGTTATATTTTTGTGCTGCGAAATTCATAATGATGTATACACACAATTCACAATCAATTTTACATTGCCGATTGTGTCAATTGTGTTCTTATGAAATAAAATTCTATTATTAACCTTCTGCTAAAAAAATATGTTGATGGAACGTTGTTTCAGATATCTCCTACAGTGACAATGAAATAAAATTGTTTGGAATTATTTGATGTATTTTGAATAAACTGTTTCTTAGTTACATTTGTAAAAGTTTTTTATTTAGAATATTTTTAATTTTGTTTTAATAAAACACACCATTTCGTTTATAATATTGTTTTTCCTTAACATCTGATTTAAATCCCCTTTAATGAAAAAAGTTAAACGTGAATCATATGTACATAGCGTGTTATAAGAAGTCATTTGAGCACGTTATACGAGAATGTTTGTACAAAGCGTTTTCCTATAACGCGGAACCAATATATCATATTATAAGGGATAGGATTACTGCACAGAAAAACAGATACAAGAAAACCATGAAGTTACATCTACAAAATTACACATACCAGGGTAGGGGAAATATAAGTTATTTATCGCTCAATAATTGTGACTGATTTGAAGAATTTTATTCATAATTAAGTAAAAGTTAAAAAAGATCCTAAAAGAGATATGTAAAAGTTAAAAAAAGATCCTAAAGATTAAGTAAAAGTTTAAAAAATTCCAATCTGCAAATGTACAATAATTGATGATTTATTTCTTGATAATTTTATGTCCTTCACTTTGGACTCAACGTAGTCTAAAGGTAAGGTTAATGTATTCAGAGAGGATTCGGGATGGATACCAGCTGCTGTTGTACTCTTGGAAATGGGTATCAAAGTTTCTGTTTTCTCAATATACATCTTTGGGAGGAGGTTTCTATAAATTCCAATGGTTCCCAGTTTTGTGACACGTGATACTATTAGTTAACTCAGTAAAGAGTTTATAAACTACTTTAACAAAATCTTAGGCCTATAATATATACACTACGTGATGTCATAAAACTATGAACGCTAAAGGTGATTGGTAAGTGTTTACAATCGAGTGCCCCTTTGATTTTTTAGCGCCGAGATGGTCACCAAGACGTGACTAACATACTAAATAATATATAATTTGTATTATTATATAATATACATAATTGTATAAATAATAAAAAAATAATAAATAAATAATAAGACTAAAAACAATGGTGAATTTTATCACAAAATCCTCGCCAAACTAAGGCGCATCCGATACTACACTGAACCCAGGTGATTTAGCATTAGAACAGCGTTTATATGTACAACAATGTTGTTGTTGTTACAACAGAAAAGGCTAGATTCGATTCCAGTCAATGTTGACTAAGTGGGGTTGGATACCGCACTTCTGCAAGCAGATTTTCCAGGCAGATTGTCAAGAGTTCATTCTTTTGTGGCACTTGAATATATTTCACTATTTATGAAAATGCCTCCCGAAAGCTATTCATTCACATTTCATAATGAAATATCTCATAAAAGCCTCTGGTAGAGGGGCTATCCATTATGTAGAGTAAAATGTTGTCTACTTTATGTCATGTTTTATACTTGGGTAATGTACAGATTATTGGGGTTCAAAAAAGATTTAGAATTTTTTTTTTTTTTTAAATAAAAAAACAAGTTTTTCTGCTTCCTATCATAAGTAGCGGAAACGTTCATAAAATTTGAAGGGGATAATAAAGATGAATATTTCAATCACTTGATATATAATGCTTCGGTTAACCAGATGAGTACTTAGATCTGCAAGCATAAATTATAAAACGAAGTCCAAGTGTGACTTTTGCTAAGTTCTTAACCCGTTTTTTGAATTTAAGTAAAAATTCTACCTCAAGTTGTATCAGCATTACAGTTTAATGTTTTGTATATGTGCAGAAGAGATATTCTTATATTCTTCTGCATTATCTTGTAATTTTGCTTGTGTTAAATTTTCTAAAGTTAAAAAAAATGCATTATTTAAAGAGAATATTTGATACCCAATACATCACAGTAGAAGGTAAATCATTAGCAATAAAACTTTAATTCATTAGAATTTATTGTTGGTGTCAACTTTGTTTAAAAAGTAGGTAATTTTTGAATAAAATTTGTAATATAAAAGCAGAAAAGCTGACAGTAGAGACACTTCACTTTCTGAAATAAAGGAAATCATCTTTCTGATAATAGTTTGAAATGCTATTAGTAAATGAGTGCAATCAGGAATGTTGTTGTTGTTGCACCAGCATGCTTTCCCTTACCCAGTCCTGGGTTGGGCTCTACCAGTTAGGTAGAAGCAGCAGGGTGGAGTCTTCATGATTTTGAAGCAAGGACCAAGCAGAAGTCTCCCAATATTTGGCCTGCTACGACCAGAAGTGTCATTTCACTTGGAAGACATTGCAATCACAGCCAGTTTTAACTTGCGATTAGCAAACATGACGGATCTTCAAATAAACCGGGATTCGAACGCAATACCTTCCGATAATGAGGACGACGCCCTAATCAACTAAGAAGACTTAAACTAAAAATAAAATCAGGCAATTTTTTTTAATATAAGATGAAGAAGAGAACTACTTAAACAGGCATAATATTTATCATAATTATTATTAAATTATTTATTTCATAAAAATAAATATACACGTCCTTTGCTTATATAACCTTCTTTTTTTTTTTTTTTTTTTTAATCTCAAATAACTTCCAAAATACATTTGTTATTATTTTCGATAAATGAATGAAACTTTGATTTCGATGTCATCTCTGAGAATAAAGTTCAAGATCTTTATTCGCTTATAATTTTTATTTTAATCATTTTATTTTGCTTTTAAGAGCTAAAAATACATTCAGGGAGCTATACGTTTTTCCTAGAAGATAACTAAGGATTAAGAAAGCATCGATTGATGCAGAGAGCCCTAAGCATTTTAATCGGCCCAGGACGCGAAACCAGATTTGAAGCTGCTATGATAAAATTAACGTTCATACGATGAACTTTGAACTCCAGAATGACCTTCAAGCCCCGTGTAATGTTCATATAACTTAAGACACTTTGAGAAAATTATTCTCAGATAAAAAAAAAATGAAGCAAATATAATAAATAATGAATTCTTATTATATTAATTTGACTAAAAGTGAATGTTCAAAAATTTGTTTTTATAACTAAAAATAAATTTGTAATTTAAAAAATAACAAATTACTTTAAGAGTTTCGGTAAAGTAAAATAATTCTTCTTCTTCATCATTCACTGAAGTATTTTCAAAGTTATTCATGTTGCTTTTCGAAATTATAAATTTCTCTAATAATTCTTCAAGTGATATTCAAATAAATGTAAAATGCCTTATTTATGTAATTAAATATGCAATAAAAGCCAAATTATAGAAATTGTATTTCATTAATTACTAAGTTTATATTTATTTGCCACTTCTAAAAAGAAAGAGCTCATTACAAGGTTTTTAATATAAATACATTCACAGTTAAGTATAGTTGTTTATGGATTTTTTTACTCAGTTTCTCATCTGTGTCCTTGAATTTATCAAAATTATTTATTTGGATTCCAAAACAAAAATGCAAATTTATAAACAGAGAATATTTGTTGGTTTTGAAGAGATAACAACAATTAATTTTACACATGCGTGGAATATGCTTCTTACATTTTATTAAACTTAATAAGTAGAAATAAATTAACAGAGCACCCTTTATGCAATAATTTAATTTTATTATTCTCGATTAAGATTTATAAAACTCCACAAAGATTAGAAGGATACTCAATCACATTTAAAATAAATTACGCATTCATTCCAAAATATAAATTTAATAAATTAAAACTAATATTAAAGTTAATATTGACTTTAATTTATTAATATAATGTTAATTATTTAATTTATTTATTAATAATATTAATTATTAATGTCATATTCATTAATAAACTAATTACGCAATAACCTTTAAAATTAAAAAATAGTATTCATTAAAAATAGTATTAATAATTTATTAATAAATTAAATAAATAATCAATATAATATTAATTATTTAATTTATTAATGGATAATTAATAAAATAGTTTATTTTTTTAAATTTAAAATATAAGCGTTTAGTTAGATATATTTATTAGAACTGGATATTTGTGCTTAACTTAAATAGTCATAATTAAATAGTACGTGAGAGTAGTAAATAGTAACTTGAGTATAGAATTCTGACTTTTATAAAAAAAATAAAGAAAACATTTTAAAAAAATGAAAAAATATAAGCAAATGAAATTATAATAAAAGAATGATTGGTTATCCTTTAAAATTCATTAAAGTCTATTTATTTTTGAGGAACTTAAAATGTTTTTATCATATTGTTACTTAAGACACAAAATTTATGCTTTCATATCAATTTGAAAATGCATAAAAACTTGTCGAAATATGCAATTATAATGAATATTGTATTGATCCCATGTATTTTTGTAGAAAGGCAAGTTCCAAGCTTTTTAAATAATTCTAATCAAACATTTGAAGAACATAATAAGTTATATTTTATATTTATTTTTAAAATGTAAATGTCTTCACATAAAATTAATCTCACAACGAAATTTTAAGCATTTAAATTATTTCCCTTAATAATAATGAGTTGAAAATATATAAGTGCCCACAAAATATTCATTCACTTACAGTAAGTCGATAACATTCAATTGAATTGATTAAAATAAATTTAGTACTATTATTTTTTATATTATAAATATTTGTTTCAGAAATATGTGGAAAAAGATGTATTTATTATTTAATTTTTATATAGACATTTCACGAAATTATTCCATTATACATTCGCAATCGATCATCGAAGTCAGTGTTAAGCAGTTTCCGTCAGAAATAAACTTTGGCGTTAAAATAAACTTTAATATTAAACAAAGAATGATTATTATTCAGTTTATAAAATGTAAATCAAACGTTTTACTGTTTTTTAATAGTTTCTAAAAATGTGACTCTTTTTAAGCAAATATTTTTTTTCTTTCTAGTTAAGATGCTCATCGTACAGGGTATCGTAATGGCATTGTAACTATATTTTACTTTATAAAATTTACTATTTATTGTTATTTGATAATAATAACAAAAATGTTAAAATAATTTTAAATAATTTTTGAATACATCTATGCAAGGTGATCTTTTTTAAAGTGTTTGGAGCGTCCTGCAGCACGATATAATATCCGAAATGGCACCAAACTTGGTATTTAGACTAATCAAAACACAAAAAAAAAAAATTACCATGAAAAAAATTTTAGTTCCAAAAATCGCCACTAGGGCACTTTATGGCACTTTACACTGTATAGAATGTGAGAAAAGAAATATACTAACACATACAATCGTATAGTTAAATTATTAATGTGTTCATTTACTAAATTAAGTTCCCCGGTGAGGAATTAGACCACATTAAATGTGTGAACACCGTTCTCAGAAATAACACCGTGCACTCTGTGCACAACGTTCACCACATACGTGTATAACATATCACAAAGAACATTCCACACTTTCTTTGTTATATTATCCTAAAGGATAACATATCAAATTTGTCTATTCTAAAGAATATACAAATTTCATACTCCACCAACACAAACGAACGTTCCGGTAAGTTGACAGGCATGGCCCTTGAATCTCATTTACTTCAGCTGAGATTATTTGCAGGAGCATTCTACTACTTGCTTTTACAGCCCCTATTACTGGCGCTGTGCATGAACAACATTTGCATTTTTCTTTGATACCCGTGTTTTATGCTAATCCTTGTTGTTGTAAACTGTAGCAGCGCTACAAAATGCCCTAGCGGCAACTTTTGGGACTATTTTTTTTTACGGAATCTTTTTTCCCATGTTTTAATTAATCTAAATACCAAGTTCGGTGTCATTTCGGTTATTAGATCGCGCAACAAGATGCTATAAATAATGTCACTTTTAAAAAGATCCCCCTTTGCATCATCAGTTATTAGAAAGTGCATGAACATTAAAAAAATATATCACAGAAAACAAAAATTTTATAAAATGAAAAATGAACATGAAGAAACAAAGAACAGCACTAAAGATTTTATTTATACATGAAGTTCCTTAAGAAAATAATAAACGAAGTTCTAGTTTGAAGCATTCATTGAATTTGATGCAATATCACATATACAAATTTAAAATGTTATAAAATATGTCTATAAAATAAATATCCAAAAATGAACAATATCTCATAAATAAAACATGTGATTAAAAGATTTCTCAGATGGTTTTAAAATGTTCAGTTAAATTCATTTATAAATATAAGCAAAGAAATAAATATATTAAACCATTCCTTCAATTACCTGACAATGAAATATATATACATGAAACAGTCATTAATTTATAAAATTCTTAGCTTTTACTTCAATTTCTTTAAAATTAGATACTTGATTATTTACAGAAACGTAACGTAACTTGAAGAGAAAACAATATTTTATGCATCCATAATTGGTATACCCTTCAAGGATAAGTAGACTTGTAGACGAAAAACGTAAGATGTAATGAAACTTTTAATTAAAGGATTTCTTTGCTCAGAACTTTTATTTTAAAAAAATCATGTAATTATTCTTGTGGTTGAGGAAGCCTTTGCAGAATTCCTCTTTTCCCGTCTAGCAGAACATAATCTCCTGAAAATGAGAAAAAATAATATTATTAAAGTTAAGAATCATAAAACTCTTTAAACAAGGGAGGATTCAAATCGCAAAGGATACGAGATGAAAGATTTGGAAAAAGAAGAATGTTCACAAATTTCAAAAAAAAAAAAAAAAATTTCCACGGTGGCTCTATTTAAAGCATAAACTAGACATGACTGTTTGCAAGACCATCTCAAGATAATTAGAGTGTTTTCCTCAAACTCTATATTTTGCAGGACTGTCATAAGCCAATGATTCTTGAGCATTTAAATTATTGTGTCGTATTTTCTCAGTATAAGGACATTGTGGAGAAGAAGTGGAGAGTCAGTGAAATTAATGGATTAAGCGCTAATGCTTAGCATTTATTAAATAAATAATATTAAAAAAAACTGTAATGATATAATCTTCTCATCATTAAAGAATATCATTCTCGTTCTTGTATACTATATTATCCTTTTTAGAATTTTAAACTTTTTTATTTCTCATTTTACAATTTGAAATATGTCTTAAATTACAAAAATGTACTAAAATATATGACATTTAATATTGAAATAATTTAATATATATATACATGTTTAAAATACACTGTAGATAATAAAAATATCATGTTAAATAAAACTGTGTGAAAATGAAAATGAAGCAGTGTGAGGGATTGAAAGAAAATGCAAATTGGATGAAATGTAATAAGTTGTGATTATAATATTTTAATCTTTATTAATATACCAAAACATTGTTGACAAAATATAGTAAATATATAATGATCCTTTTATCGGCATTAAAAATGACATATCAGAAATCAGTTCACAATTTGTGAAGAGATATTTATTTTTCTTGAAGATTTTCCAGATTAAACGTTATCACTTGGAGATCAATCAATCGATCAACAATGGCACTACAACTCTGTGTGGGTCCTGGCCTTCTCAATGAGCTTATTCCATCTTGGCCTATACTCAGCAGCACTTTTCCAATTAGATGTTCCAATAGTGTTAAAGTCCCTATCAAGACAATCACTTGGAGATAGTGTTATAAAATCATCTTTCTAAAAGTCAATGGTATTAACGATGCATTTGAAGAACAGACTGCAAGTGTAAAATGTATAAAATCAGAATTCTGAATTTGAATCTGAAGGAATTCTGAATCTGAACGATCATTGAGTAATTCTGAATATTATAAGAGTCCAATGTAACTAGGTAGGTAAACTCCCAAATAAATATATATTTTTAGAATGGAAGTATAGTTTACTTTGACATGTTTTTTTTTCCCCATAAATTCTAGTAATCTAAACTGTTTTCTTTTTTCAGGTCTTTTAGTTAACAAGACATAAAAATTATCTCTATAAACACTAATTAATATTTAATTTAAAGTTAAGTCTTGTTTAGATAAAAAAAATAAGTTAAAATAACAAACTAGACTATTTTGTTTTAGTAATTTTGATCATTTTTTATTTTTCGATAGCTTTTATGCCAAATTTATAACTTATACTATTATCTAATACATTGTCTTAAAATATCTATTAAAATGAACATACAAAAGAGAACATTTTTTAAACTTTTAAATGAACTTTTAAATTGAAAGATTATTGTAAGTTTTATTCTATGTCATCATGATGTTCTTTAAATTCTTGAGAAAGAAATGTTTAATTTTTCGTGAGTTATTGCTACCAAATATTTAAAATTTATCATATTTACCGAGTTTAGTGGTGGTTATGAATAATCACCTGTTATTATACGTAATCACCGGATTATCACTCTTACCGGAACATACATACATATGTATATAAAATACATGAATATATTTGATTTATATGAATGATTATATTTTTCTATCATAATAATTGCTAAATTAAAAATATATATACCTG
Source organism: Latrodectus elegans (assembly GCA_030067965.1). Lineage (NCBI taxonomy): Eukaryota > Metazoa > Arthropoda > Arachnida > Araneae > Theridiidae > Latrodectus > Latrodectus elegans. The sequence continues at coordinate 10,795,418 of CM057811.1, read as the reverse complement.
TATTAAATTTCTTAGTTGCACCTTGAAGTCCAACAACACAAGGCAAGCCATATTCACGACTTACAACAGCACCTGAAACAGAATAAATAAATCATACAAAATTGCTTATAACTTTCACTAACAAACAAAAGTGAAGTTTTATTAGTATAAAAATAGAACTAATTATTTTTAAAACCTAGAATAAAATTTAATGTTTTTAAAATATTTCGCTAAATGATTACTAGTAATCTTAATTTTTTTTCAAATATTCCTTATTCCTGCATTTCTAATTTAATAAGGAAATATATGAAGGTTAGAATTAATTAAATTATCCTAAATTTTTTATTTTTTATGATGAATGTTCTTAATAATATCTCTATTCATGACGCAACACTTTTAGTTGGATTAATATGAGACAAAGTTTTTCTTTTCATGAATTTTGCTATATATATTTCAATCTCATGGTGTAAACAAAGTCACTCTTGTTCGGCTATTTCATGAATGATAATTATTTAAAACGCGTTTATGTTTACAAATAAATTCAAATCTTACCATGAGATATGAGACCACCAAGCTCTGTAACAACCCCTGCAATGATCGGAAAGTAGGGACTCCATCCAATGTCTGTACTGTACGCAATTAAAATTTCCCCTGGCTAAATTCAAGTGAATAAAAATTTATAATATTCAGTGTATCATAAATTATTTCAACTAGATTCACACGTCATTAAGCATAAGCAAGGAGAATTTCTATTTATTCAAGGAAAAAGTGTAAATTTTAAATACTACTGATATTCAAAATGCAACAAAACTAGTACATACTATATTTAATACAAATTTGACAGTTGTGAAAGCAATATAAATTCTGTATTTTAATATCTGTTTGACAGAGGGGATTTGCACTGTATCTGTGCTTCATTTCAAATTTTATCCAATAAGATATCAACATCATAAATGTTTTTAAATTCTAAAGGCTTAGCATATTATTTCATGACTTATTTCTGTTGCCCAAGAGATGAAACCGAATATAAATTCATTTTTAACGAATAATATTCAAAGTTTTTAGATGAGTAAAAATTAGAAGCTAAATTAAATGTATATGTCAGAATCCAGTTTTCAAAACTCTAAAAACAGATAGGAAATTTCGGCTGAAATATGAAAATTAATTGTTTGTTTTATTTACAAATTATTTACAGCTTTCTTCTTACTCTAGGAAATCTGATAAGAGTGAGCTTGAGAATCGTGTGATATAATGCTTTCCTAATGGCATGCTTACTTTATAGATTGATGACTGATAACTTCAGTTCATTTGTCCAAAGTATTAGGTTATGAATGCAAGGGTTTTACTTTTATATTTATTCTTCATGTTTACTTTAGTTTATTTTTTGTTTTACTTCCATGCTTATTTTACTAAGGAATGTAGTATGTTTATGATCTTTATATAAGTATTAATTGAAATCCACGAACACGACAGAACATAATAATATCAAGCAGCCATGTGTAATACTTTATTAAGAATAAATTGAGATAATTTCAAAGCTTATTTTTATAGTTATTGGGAAAATATAATTTATCACATAAATTGCAGTTTATATAGAATCTCATTTACTTAATAGATACGAAAACTTATATAATAAACCAGAATTATTAATAATCCTGAAAGCCTCTAATATAATAAGACTAAAAATTAAGTGACTATTATAAATTAAATTACAATTTTAATTTAAAATTGTAATATTGGATTAAATAGTTCTGATGGTTCTTTCAACTCAGAATGCGACATCGCATTTTTCTGGCATTCTGGCATTTTTTTTTTTTTTAATCTTTCCAGATCAATCATCCCTCAAACATCGGGTTGCAGGTAAAAAAATTGCCTCCAATTTCACCAGTGAACTCATTGCCATAAAGACAGCTCTTATCCTTTACCTCACATGGTTAGTCCCCTCGAATGGCATTAACATAGTCTTTGACTGTAAATCTGCTCTGGAGGCCATTAAAGGATGTAAAACGAGACTTGCACAAGACATCAACTCACTTCTGTCCACCAAAGTTGCAATGGAGAAAACATCAGATAGTCAGGAACCCATTGGATGGTGACCATCCAATGCGTCCCTGCACATGTTAACATCGTGGAAAATGAATTTGCAGTCACCCTCACCAAGGAGGCTAGAATCCCCCTTCCACGACTACCACTTGCTTCATGCAAAAGCCGTTGCAAGGCATCAGCTCTACGGGGGTGTAAGGAAAAAATGGTGCCTACCGGAGCTTAATCCTGACCGTGATATCACCTTTACCATGAGCAAAATGCAGACTAGGCACATGAGGGGCATGGAAATCATGCCCAATTGATCTAGAACATATGCAGAATGCAGGCACTGCACAGGAGTTCCACTAGATCCGAGATATCTCTTCAATTGAATCTCTGTTTCCTCGACTCTCGTCAGCATCAGCCCCAATTGCTGCCATGACACCCTCTACACCGAAAAAGCTGAAGATGTAGCCAGGGCAGTGCTCCATGCCTTTGGTCCCATATGACCATTTTTTTACCTTTTCTTTTCTTTTTTCTTCTCTTTGCACTTGTTACACGACAACAACAACAAATAATATTGTTTTATTTTAAATAAATAGTTTTAAAAATATTTAGATTTTCATTTAGAATCACAAAATATTTTATTAGACAACTTTTGAAAATTTAAATTAAAGTAGAATTTCTTAATATCGGAATTCAAGTTATACAATAATTTGAAACTACCATGAAATTTTTCATGATTTAGAATTTCAAATAAGCGTTGTTTTTACTTTAAAAAAATAAAAATATAATTTTTTAGCTGGAGAAATATTTATAAACTTCAATTTTGCGGACCTTTAATGATTCAGCCTCTTCTAAAGACGTGGCCACTCTAGCGTAACCTTTAGCCACACCCTGACTCACAGGAATGCCTAGAGATGACAGAATAGAGATAATTTTAGTATAGATTAGCTTACAAGAAATTGCACATTTAAAAGGTAGATTATCTTATATGATAGATAAGAACAATTTAAAAATTAAATGCATGAACTTGAAAAATCTTTCAAGAATATTATTCTAAAATTCATAAAACACGTGCAATGATATGCTGCAAAATTACTGGCATCGATATAAAATTTGATATTTGTACAATCAAACCGAAAAAAAAAGAAATTTTCTATCTTCATTATTTTTTATTTTGAAGTTAATTTTCACATTATACTCGACATCACTTTCGAAGAATATTCTCACTAAATATGATTTTCACTTATTTCCCTAATGGAAATGTATACATTTAAAATATACTTATATGACTTATATTGATAAGCATGTTAGTTTACTTGAAATATCTGCTTATGAAGTGGTCTTTCTTTTTGTATGAATATACGAAGTGATATATCCATTTTTCTTACTGTTTTTCGTATTAAGTGCACCAGTGGATATATTAAATTATTGAAGAATTATTTAAATTGATGAACAAGTTAACATTTTTAGAATGTAAAATCTCTGACAGCATATATAACGGAACTTTCTTTTAAGTCACTTGAGATGAAAAACTGGTAGCCATTACAATCAAATATAATTTATTGAAGTAAATGTTTTATTGAATAAATTTGTATGAATGTTTTACATACAAATTTATAGCTATCTAGTTATCGTATTATCTATTACCAAAAATTATCATTTATATTAATAATTTTTCCTTATAAATTTACTGAGACGAAATTTTCTCGAATATTGGAAATAACACTATTAATATAAAAACTTTCAAATAATTTTCATGCTTCACAGGAAACCATCATCAAGATGGCAGCTTTATCCATCTTCAATTTATTATCTTTTTTGAGTGTGATGTTTTATTTATTTATTTATTTATTTTCGTTACAGTTAAACTGGAGAAATTTTAGAATGAATGTAAGAAAATACATTTTCATGAATGTAAAAAATATTTTTTCTTATTATTTGTAAGAATTTTAACATTATTTGTTTATGGCGGCAGTTGTTTTGGCTGAAATGAAATAGCTCCAACACTTAAACATCAAACGATTGGAGACAATCTTTTTTTCGATAGTTAAAATAGAAACCAATCAAATATATAGATAAATTTACTTTGAATAAATTAATAAAAAATTTTTTTTTCTAAGGAAACATTATTATAATGTATTACTAACCTTGCATTGTTAAATCAGCAACATATTTACTGTTACTCGAGGGATCTTCATCTTCATTTATCTGAATAATTAATAAATTTTTGTTAGCACACAATTAATAAAAGAATGCATTTTTAAATAATATTGAGAAATTGAATTATTTAACAATAATTTATAGTATTAACAGAAATACAGGCAACAAAAATGAATTTCTTATAACTGTGATTTCAATGTGGTTATACTTTCTTCTTCACTCCAATAAGATTTCTCATTCAGGTTTATCATCTCATTCAGACGAGTAAAAACACTTTGTTCCATTCAAAAGTGTGAACAAAGTGTTTTTACTTCGATAATCATCAGTATATAGGAAGACTATTTTATGTCGTTTAAAAATCTACAGCGCATCCCTATCTTCGGTGTACTCCTATGTGGAGGGTGTACTTCAAGAGCTTTCTGGGTGATTTCTTCTCATAAAAAATAAAAGTATGGTCCAATCTCTATGAAGATTCTCCCAGAAAGAAAATAATCAATGGATACTTTACAGAAGCAATACAACTTCAAGATGTTAAATTGTCCCTTATGCAGTGTCAAAATAATTACTGATAATTCAAACTAATTTTTGTCTTTCATGTCGTAAAGGTCACAGCTTTTATATATATTATTTTTCTATTAAAACTTAAATATTTAGTTAAACTTTTTATTGGCCACTTGCTGCAAATAATAGCATTAATTTTGTTGACCCTCATACTCCTTTCACAACAGCTTAGGCTAAGTTTTTCGTAGATCTGTAATCATTGTTTTGTTAAGATAAATATTCATATATTTGCATAGAAAAAGCAATTTAAATGTATCAAATACTGTCGGAAAAACTAACATGTTTTATTAAATCAAATCTCGAAATCCAATATTTTGAAAAAAAAAAGCATGAGATGTTATTCATACTATCTTCAATGAGTAAAACATGGGATGGCTTTCACATTATCCTCAAAGAGAGGAACATGATATATGTTTTCATATTATCATCAATGAGAAAAACTTAAAAAGGCTTTACATACATCTTCAATAAGGAAAATAAGTAATGATTTTTATTGAGAGATAAACTTTACTCTAATATGATGTATATAAAAGTTCACTCTCTTTATTTTTATAAAAAATTGTTTTATAACTTCTTTCAATCATAATAACACACTTTATTTTATGTTTGGTATATTCAAACTTTTAGAAAAAGCAGTATTTTTTTTTTTTATTTCCCTGAATTTAAATTGATTTTGTGCTCGTTTTATCATATTTCTTTGCTGTCAAATATTTTTTTTATTTTTGACAGTTATCTTAACAAATATACTGTCTGATTTTGAAAAGGAAGTGCTGTCAACAATAATTATTGTTAACAAGAAATGTCTTATTGCTCTGTTATATTTCTTCATTATCATGTGAGACGCAAATAGGTCAATCCTATTTTTAAAAAAATTGTTAGCAATAATGAGATAACATAAAGTAGTGCAAAGGAAATGAATTATATTTAAAGGTAAAACAAGAGAATTGAGAACAAAATTAGAAGGAATTTTCACTATTTTATATTTATGGAACAGATAGTACAACAAACTAAAGTGTTAAAAATTTATTGTAATGTTTCTATTACTTGTGTTGGCTGAAATTTCATTTAGAAAATAAATATATCGTTCTATAAGAATTATTTAAGATTTTACATTAGTTTTACTCTTAGTTATATCATGTCAGTAACAAGCATTAATGAAACATCATTATGTTCTAATTATAACACAGTATCAATTTTCGAGTACAAAATATGAGATTTTCCTAACACGCAACAGATAATTTGATTTTATTGGTTAAGGATTACATTATTATAAGAAAAAGTTTTATTTAAATCAAACACATTATTAAAAATCCTTATTAGTTAGATATTAGTTTTATTTTCAGAAAATTGATAATGCCATATTAAGTTTCATCCAATGAAAAAATTTTTAATTTCCCTTTTAAAATTCAAAACTTGCATTTTTCTTGTAAATTATACGAGGAGTACTGCATAAAGTACTTTAAAAATGAAATTATATTTCAATTTTATATAGTTAAAAGTCGTTGAACTAAATGAAGTATTCAAGTTAAACATGATAAAAAATATTAGAAAACGATTAAAATAAGGAATTCAATTTATATAAATAATCTTTCATTCATAAAAAAAACCAATATTTAAGAGTACTTTCTTGTAACTATTAAACATAATATATAGCTTACTGGCTTAGGAAACCCTCTCACAATTTCATCAAACTTGTATTGGTCTAAAATCGGAAACATCTTCCTTCTCTGAATGGCTCTGAAATATGTTAATATTTAGGTAAACTATGATGCTAAGAATTATCACAAGAAAAATATAAGGCACAATCAATTAGAAATTAATTGAACTTGTATTTGTAGTCATAATCTACATTAAATTAAACATTTGTTTTCACTATTCCATATTATATGATCGGAAAAGTTCAAATCATAATTTTCATAAACATATGTATCTGGAGCAAGTGTGCCTTGGGCCGTTTTGCACCAGCATGTTTCCCTGTACCTAGCTCTGAGTTGAGCTCTACCAGTTAGATAGATGCAGCCGTGTGGAGTTTTCGTGATTTTGAAGCCGAGACCACTAGGGCCATGGTAATCTAGTGGTCAGGGCATCTGCCTTCCGTCCAGAAGAGATGTGTTCACTTCCCGATACCGGTGAAGACCCATATATGATATATGTGCTTGTTAAATCTGTGGGTTCGAAAGTCCTGTGGCCGGTGCTTGAGAAGTTACCAATGGTGTAATGGTCAGGTGAAAATTTCTTCTTCCTTCAGATAATAATCAAAATTGGGGGAGTGAATCCTCTGTTGGGGCCGTTGATTGTGTTGATTCTTAATAAATCTAAGATCTTTGATTATTTTGATAGCCACCTGTACATTATAAAAATCTTATTCAAATGATGAACTTTATTTATGTTCCAGTTTGGAGAAATATTAATAAACACTATATCTGTGAAAGCAATGTTATTAAACATTACTTTATTTATGTTCCAGTTTGGAGAAATATTAATAAACACTATATCTGTGAAAGCAATGTTATTAAATACTTTATTTGTTGGATAATGATAATTAAGTCGTTTCTACAATCAATTGTATAAGAATTATTTACTTCATACAGAATCAGAATTCTTCTCATATGTATAATCTTTTTAACTAATCTCAAATGATAATTTTATTAATATTTCTAACAAATAATACGAACTTTTGTTTTCTATTCATATTTAATGTTTAAGACTATTATATTTGCCATATATAGAAATCAATACTGGAATCAAGTATGTAAAAACTAAAGTAACGACGCATTCAAGAAAAAAGTCTTTCTTTTTATAAAACAGTGTGATATGAAGGTATTCCTTGTTCTAAAGAGATTTCAATTAAATAAAACAGTCTAAAAATAACATATACCTAGATATAATTCTCGGATATCTTGATTGTAACAATTCCTTAATTTCCTCTATTCTCATAAAATATATTAAATTGGCATCCGGTATTCGGCCTTCAGCCACCATCAGCTTTGCTAAGTGCTGATAACCTTTTCTCAGGTGGTCTATAGATTTCATTAACAGAGACTGTAAAGAAAAAGTGATTTTTAATATGCAGTTTTTTTTTTCCTTTTATCCATTACTTTTACTCATAAAAAAACTTAATTACTTTGCAGGCTTCCCTTGCTCCGACTGCTTTTTTACAATTAGGAAGAACAATACGCATCAGAAACCTAAGAATAACATTTCACCACAATTAAAATAGTTATATAAACTATATTAATAAATGTATTATAATATTTACTATATATATATTTTCATTTTATATTCCACCTATGAAAAAAATCCAATGGCACGCGGAGTTCTGAAAACAATTTTGAATAATTGTCATCTTCCTTAGATCCGCTTTCATGTGAAGATCCAACCAAAGCCTATTAAATAAAATATTGTACATAAATACATACAAAGCAAGTTAATGAATAAACATATCTTTACCGATAAAATGTTTCTATTATAAGCTTAGAAATTGTTGAAGGTATTGTTCAATATAAGATTTTCATTTCCAATCAAGAAATTCATATATTATATTTAACGTTTACATGATATGCTACCGTAAATATTTCCTTTATAGAGAAGAATGAACTTTATGCATATCGGAATTTATATTCTTATAAATATGCTAAATATCATCTTATTAAATGGAATATACGATGAAACATATATTTAAATCTTAACTTATTAGTATTTATAATTAATAGCGAAGAATTGGAAAAGGATTCTCATTACATTTGTCTTCAAATCTTCTATTAAAAATTGAAAAAAAAATCTGCATCAAAAACTTCTTTCTTATGATATACTACTTCATAAGTTATCTATTTCACTTCTAAACCATTAAGATATATTTACATTTTCAAAAAAAAAAAACGTGACAAATTAACTTTAATAAGTAAGTAATAACTGAAAAAATATCTAATGTTTAGTAATTGGATAAATGTGATATGAGAATTATTACTTTTAAGAGCTTTATTAGAAGCTTTTGATCTTGACCCCAAGGAACTGAATGAACATCGAACTGGAAGAGCAAAAACACACATGCAATATTCATTAATATGCAGTTATTGTTCTTTAAAAGTGCGCAAGTAACAAAATAATTTTTAAAAAAAATTCTTCTTTTTTACTTCTTTAAGACACCTGTGTCCGTGTCTTTGTATGAACTGGCGAAAATGTTGACCAGCATTGGTATTTGATGTTGTCAACCATTTTTCAGCTTCCTAAAGAGAAAAGATTGAAAAAATCAAACCTCATTTAACGGGTAAGTAGTGATATCGAAGGTTTATAATTGTTATGACTATGTTGTTTTATTTACAAAAATTATTATAGATCTTTATATTGTGTTGTTATTGCTACTTATCCTAGTGGACAAGACAAGCTCGCTATGCTGTTGGCTATGCGAATTTAAATCAGTAGAGGGTGATTCTTTCGTTTAACCACTGCATCACGAAGCTGAATGTACGACTTTGCTCTAAACTCCTCTAAAGATTGCACCACCCGAGGATCCACTCCATCCATTTTGACATTGATCTGAAGAAGTATAAAACTTTTTCCCGACCATTATACCCTCGGTAACTGCTCAACCATCGACCACAGGACTTTCGATTCCACAGATTTAACGAGCTCGTATATCGCATGTACTCGATGGGTCATTGGTGGCAATGAGAATCGAACGCCGTCCTTCCGGACTGAGGGCTGATGTCTTAACGACTAGGCTACCATGGTCCTCTGTATATTGCAACTTATACAGTACTTTATTCATAGGTTTTATTTTATTTTTCGAGTGTTCATTCAATAGGATTGTTTTCTCGTTTGTTACTATAAATAGCAAAATTGGTGGCATCTTATAAAGGTTAGCAATCTTTGTTCCAATCTTATGAAGGCTAGTAGCCTGTGTTCCATTGGTACATTAAATATGGGTAGGAATTTATGATTAGAAAGACTAGCCAAACAAAATACTCCGAGATTTATTCTGCTTTACCCAACTATATCATTTCTCTTGGGCGACATTGCAACCATAACCAAATTTATGTGACCTAGCCCCCATTACTGAACATGTAGCACCTTCATTTTTATCTAAAACAATAAATTGTAAGTTTCAGTAATCAGAATTTTTAATCTATCTCTACTAGGCCGTTGGAGCCTTACAGTTCTTAGAAGAAAATTTATAAGTTAAATAAAAGTACAATATAATTACTTATTTTATAGCAAAATCACTTAGAAAATTAAATTCAAAATGTCATAAAATCTTTATTAGAAGATCAATGAACTCTTGCTAAAATATTAACAGTTAAATTCCCATTGACACATGCTACAGTTTCTTAAGCATTTATTAAAAAATCACTAGTATATACACTCCTCTACAGCCTTTGCACTGAAACATAAATCAAGTTAAGTGTGGCACAACATGATTACTGTATGATCTTTTGGATCAGAGTTAAATTTTTGTAATTACGCCGTCCAACTTGTCTGGTAGTCAGAGTGCCTGACTGGGGATAAAGAGGTTGTGGGTTCAAGCCCCAGTTCGGGTATGGATGTATTTTCTCTCTCAATCTATCCTATCTTTGTTCTTTTCTTACATGAATGGGTTGTGAATGGTTGCCTTATCTATAAACGGGTGTCTATGACATGTGTGTTCTGAGAAAGTCGAACTCCACACCACATACAGTTCAGTTGGAAAAGTGGAGCAGCACACCCCATAATACCAGCCTAGCTGGCACATGAAAACAATTTTTTATCATTTATCTGATAAATATTTATCAGAGAGAGAGAGAGAGAGATTATATAAAGCCTCCTTCAACAAATTAATCATAGAAATTCCATTTTAATGGTAACTACTACAAATGAATTCGTATATTTGTAGTTAAAAGAATGAGTACATTAATTTTCAAAATACTTACATCTAAACTCATTGATTTAAATTTATCTGCACCTAAATCTTCAGTTATCCGATTTGCAACACTCTGAAATGAATCAGGAAAAAAGAATTTTAAAAAATGAGAGATGATTAAATAAAAAGCATAAAAAAAGTAAGCAAAATTCATTTAACCTGTAAAGATGACGGAATATCTGCACTTTCTAAGTTCGACGATGTTGCTAACAAGCGCGCAAAATCACTGTAAACATCTGTGTCGAATCCTGTGAGATTCAAGAATTTTTTTAAATCCTTAGTTCTCATATATAATATATTTAAGAATATATTTCATTAAATTAATACAAACATTTTACGTTAATCGATAAAATACACTACTGAGCCACTAAAATTGCTACTCCAGAAAGAAATGCAGATAACAAAATGATATTTACTGGACAAATTTATTATACTAGAAATAACAAGTGATTAAATTTTCAAAAAATTTGGCTGGATATAGATCCTGAGAAATCAGTACCCAGAACAACCACCTCTGGCAGTAATAACAGCAGTCATACGCCAAGGCATTCAGTCAAACAAGGATTGGATTGCATGTACAGGTACAGATGCCTATGCAGCTTCAACACGTTGCCACAGTTCATCAACCGTAGTGACAGGGGTTTGGTGACGATCCAGTCGCTCGGCTACTATTGACCAGACGTTTTCTATTGGTGAAAGATCTGGAGAATGTGCAAGCCAGGGCAACAGCCGAATATGTTCCGTATCAAGGAAGGTCCGTACAATACCGGCAACATGCGGCCGGGCATTACCCTGCGGAAACATAGGGTTTCGCTGGGCTCGAATAAAGGGTAGAGCCACGGGTCGTAACACACCAGAAATGTAACGTGCACTGTTCAAAGCACCGTCAATGCGAACAAGAGGTGACCGAGACGTGTATCCAATGGCACCCCATACCATCACGCCAGGTGATGGGCCAGTATGATGATGACGAATGCACGCTGCCAGTGTGCGTTCACCACGATGCCGACAAACACGAATGCGACCATCATGATGCTGTACATAGAACCTGGATTCATCTGAAAAGATGACGTCTCGCCATTCGTGCGCCCAGGTTCGTCGTTGATCACCACCATTGAAGGCGCTCTTGTTTATGACGCAGCGTCAAGGGAAGCCGCAGCCATGGTCTCCGAGCTGAGAGTCCATGCTGCTGCAAACGTCGTCGAACTGTTCGTGCAGACACTTTTTGTCTTCCAAACGATCCCGTTTCTTGACTCACGGCTCGTGACGTGGTTGCACGATCCATTACGGCCATGTGGATAATATACCTGTCTTCTCGGCTGCTAGTGATAGGTGGCCGTTGAGATCCCGCATGGCGTTCCGTATTACCGTCCTGAGCCTATCGATTCCATATTCTGCTAACAGTCATTGGATCTCGACCGACGCGAGCAGCAATACTGCGATAAGATATACCGCAATCCCGGTACGCTACAATTCGACCTTTATCAAAGTCAGAAACGTGCTGGTACGCATTTCTCCTTCTTACACGAGGCATCACCACAACTTTTCACCAGGCAACAACGTTCAAATGCAATTTGTGTATGAGAAACCGGCTGAACAATTTCCTCATTTAAACACAATGTAGGTGTCGCTACTGGCGCCTGCTTTGTCTGAATGATCTGAAAAGCTAATCATTTGCATATCACAGCACCTTCTTCCTTTCGTATAAATTACACGTCTGTAGCATGCCACCTTCTTGGTGTAGCAATTTTTATTGCCAGTAGTGTATTTTTACAAGATATTAAATATAGAAATCAAAAGATAAACAATTACCTTTTTCAACATACCATTCAATAAAACTAATACTCAGTCAACTTTGATAATAACAGCTTATGTAAAAGAGTTATTTTGTTTCCCACATTAACAATTCATTCCGCCAAACTTTATAATTTTGAAAATAAAATCTTACTTTTCAGACAAAAATATCATAACCGAAGTAATTTTTAATTTTTCAAATATATATATATATATATATATATATATATATATATATATATATATATATATATATATATATATATATATATATATTTCTACTTACTTCCTTTGGCTCTCATGAGTAATAAGAACATAATTGTATTCCAATGTGAAGAACTTTCTGAACAAATCATGTGTTGAACTGCTGCCTAAAAAATTTACAATTTTTGAAAAATTTCTAATTTTATTTTCAATTTTTTAAATTAATTAAAATAAAAAATGTTTTAAAAATAATTTATTTACTATCTTGAAACAAAATTTCAATAAAATATTCTATGTATATATTTCTTAGATTATAATAAACTGCCCTTATAATACACGTAACTATACGATATTTATTTTTCTTCTTTAATAAGCACAAAACAAGCTAATGAGAATTTTTTTATAAATATTTGTTGAGTTAACTAATTTGTAATTTCATTCTTAATTCTAAATTAATAATATTCGACTTTTAAAAATAATTGCTAAATTGACACTTAATTAATAAATAAATTAGTCCATAGCTAATTAATTTCTGAAGTTATTAACTATGAACTAATTTATTAATTAGTTCATAATAATTTTTTCTATAATTTCTTAATTGTACAATTTAAGAATATAATTATCTTTTCAAATATGAATTTGAAATAAACATAGAAGTAAAATGGAAAAAATAATATCAATTCTATTATTTATCCAGTTTTTTGTAAAAAAAAAAAAATAAAAAAAAAAAAAAAAAACCAAAATACCGTAATTTTTAATATTTTAGTAAATTGCAATATTCGTGAGTTCAAAAATGAATCACGTTTCAAGAAACGTCTGATACAATGAGGAACGTTAGTTACATTGCAGAAAAGTTACTACATAATTTTAATAATATTTATTAAATTTTTCTTAAATTCATATATTTTAAAATATTCTAATCATACAGCAGTTCGAATAAAAAGATATCTTACGAACATGATAAAAAGCCTTTTATTTAAAGTACATATTCAAAGAAAATTAGTTCATTTATTGATATATAGTTTCAGTTATATGTACGTTATCGATTGATATTCTGACTTGATAAATTTAAATGTAATACTCATTTTGACATCAAAATGTTTCATTTAACAATCCATTGCCAATAGAAGAAAAATAGCTTATTTGAGAAATAACGGCAAATTATTTAAAAAGTAAGCATATTATTTATCATAACATTCTTTTGATAATATTATTAATAAAAAGAATTTCATAATATTTTACTTAATCAAATACTTAATTCTATTAATCAAATGTTTTTGTTCTGTGCAAAATAAAAGTTTCACGTGCTTTTTCTATTATATGCTAATTACAGTTTTTACATTTATACAACTCGTTATACACAAATATTAATTTTAAATTAATTTTACTTTACACTATTGTACAAAAATAAATATGTTAGAGATGCAGCACATTAATATTTGTGTAATTAAAATATTACTAAGTTTAGAAAATTATTCTTAATAATTTATTGGGCCACAGTCCAATAAATTATTAAACCCTAACCACTAATAACCGCTAACCACTATATACCACTAACCCCACTGGGCTACTGTGGTAGCCCAGTGGTTTGGGCATCAGTCGTCCTTCCGTTCAAAAAGACGAGGTTCGACTCTCAGTGCCACCAAAGTCCCACCGAACACGGGTGATATACGCGCTCGTTAAATATGTGGAATTGAAAATCCTGTAGTGGGTCGTTGAGCAGTTACCATGGGTGCAATGGTAACTGCTCAACGACCGACCACAGGATCTGGAAGCGGAGGAAATTCTGGAGAAAATTTCCTCCGCTTCCAGATCAATATAAAAATATTGGAAGTAGATACTCTGGTGGTGTCATCTAGTGGAGGAGTTCAGACAAAGACTTTTTTCACCTTTGCAGTGCTCCGGTTAAGTGATCGATGTAACCTGCTGTCTTAAATTCGCGTAGCCAACAGCGTATCTATCTTGGCTTGTCCAAGTGTTATTAGTAACAAAAATAGAAAATTATTTAAATATTAACACGATTAATAGATTTCCTGGCAAAAGAATATTTATATCATTATAAGTTATAACATATTTCTGTGTTCTTTAAATTAGTTCCTGTCTTTGTCATTTAGCCTCATTCTTTTGCAAACTTAAAGAAAAATTATTATGAACCTCATCCAGTTATTATCGCATTACTCACACAAACCTCTGTATATATTAGATTAACAGGGTTTTATATATTTTTATTTTCATTAATAATATGGTTTGAAATTTGATAGTATATTGATATGCGCTGATAAGGTTTATAGGTTTCGATACTGGCTGGATAAGGTTGACTCAATATTTCATCCCCCTTCAGTGGGTCGAGTGCCAAGTATGCTTGGGAGGCTTTCACTTACCACCTGACCTATAATGATTCGTACAACCGCCAGCTTTCGGTGAAGAAAAGAGATAGGGCCCCATGGTGCTATCCTGTCACTGAGTTTAAGGGTGAGGTAATGATATATTTTCGATATTAACTTAAAAAGTAGCCTATTATTATCTTTAAATAGTCCATTTGTTAGTTTTTCTGCTCTAATTTTAAAATCTCCACACTGATATATTCTGAAATGTCACAATGACTGTCAAAAAACTGAAACTCGAAGTCAAATAAATAATTTTTGCATTTCATTTTTAGAACTCTCGTTTGCTCATTTTACTAACTTTCTTGAAATATTTTCTTAATTTGCTTTTAAAGAGATATATTTGACTTAAAAGTAATTTATTTCTAGACATATAATGCACAATTTTTTTCCAGGATCTTCAAACGACCTTTAAATTTGCAATAAACACTATAAAAAATTATAAATTTTCCTGCAGCATTCATTCAATTTATTGTTGTTTTTGGTTATTTAAGCGCAAATTAATGCTAAAAGAAGAGTATTAATTAGATGACAATGATTTTAGTATTTTTTCTGATTAGTGAATAAATTCCTCTGAAGATAAGTAACGTAACAACACATTCGAGAGTATCATATAACATTCGAGTAATTTAAAGACTTGGTCACAATGATCTCAAACTACAACGACCTACAGACTGAAACTAAAAGCAGGCTAACCATAGCTAACAGGTGTTTCTACAGCATTAAAATACAACTAAAATTTAAATATACCAGCATTAAAAGTAAAAGCAGAATTAAGAACAAATACAAGTTTTGTATACAACCTTAACAAAACCTGTTACTCTATTTGAGAGCAATTAATTTTTGAAAGAAAAATATTGAGGGATATTTTTGGACCAATGAGAGAGAGAGAAAAACAAGGCGACGTTTGTAGAATAGCCTATAATCACGAAATATACAAAAAAATTTAAAGAAACCTAACATCTTAAAGGTTGTAAAAACATCTCGCTTCAGGTGACTGAGCAACAGGTTTTGATATGAAGACACCTTTCCCACAGAAATAATCACCTTCTTCAACATAAAGAAAAAAACAGAGAAGAAGAAGAACCCAATCAGATGACTGTATGCGTTATAAAAGGACTTAGTGATAGGATTGAATCACTGCATGACAACTGCACGAAATAAAGGACAATTGAGGAGATGAACTTGACCAGAAACAGGCTGTAGTACCAACGGAGAAAAAGAAAACGTGAATAAAAATATTTCTGTCACAAAAAGTTCATTCAGACTGTTTATACTTACATCATCCAAATCGGAACAAGAACGCATCAAAGCATCAAAAGTATCTTCGGCCGTCTTGCGTCTCGTATAATGTAAATCATAACCGTTAATTTTTTTCTTCACGCTGTCTATATTCCAGTGGTGAGTTAAGAGATCCTAGAAAATGAAAATATTACAGTTATATTCTGATGTTAACTTAGCACCTATTCGACAAAGTTAAATTCGTGAATGATTTTGTAAAGGGCACATTTTTGTTACAATAAAAACTGTTTAATTTCCTGTCAGCATCATTTCGTAGGAGAAGATAAATGGTTGGTAATCTTTGAAAGGAAAATGCTATTTTGGTGCTAATAAAGATAGTGGAAATTGGAGAAGAAGATACAGATTTGAACTTTGCAAATTCTTTAGAATAACGGCATTTTAAAATATATTAAACAAAGCAGAACGAGCTGGTCAAGTCTTCTTATGAGAATGGAATGTGATAGATAGCTGCTTTGAAAGTTTTCAAAGAAGTCCATTGTGGACAGTGACCAAGAGGTAGACAGAAAAAAGCGATGGGTTGGCTGTTTGGGATTCCGGTATTTTAGAGTTATTAAAATCCAAAATGACCAAGAAGAGAATCACCTGGTGCGATGTTTTTTAAAAAAGGCCAAGGGTCACAACGGAATGAAGAACCAATTATGATTATGATTATTATCAATATCATTTCTTATAAAACGTTAGGTTTAATGATAAAATTCAAAATTCGGATAAAATTTACAATCGCATACCTATTGATTCTTTGGCGGTTTTTTTGACGCCAAGATCTGACTAACCAGATGGACGCTACACAAAAGCTATACAAAGATAGGGTTACCAATATTACCAGAAATTAATGTTTATTGCCAAACCAAGTGTTACCCGAATCCACACCGAACCCCGAAATTCATTTACTTATTTAAATTAAACATAATAGCGAAAATATGAAGTTAACAATAAAATGATTATCGATGTGTTATTTTGCATTTACTTTCATATTTTTCTGATGAAAACAATAGGATAAAATATCTTATGTTTAATTTCCTAAAATGTACAATGTCATTTGTAAAAAGTTATAAATAAGGTTTTTTTAAGATTAATTTGTCGTTTATTGAATTTTATGATTGATTTCTTCATGATTGATGTTTCAGATTTTCAAATTAAAACTAAGATTCAACCCAAGTAAGAATAACTCAAAATTTTCTCAAAGTTAGTATTGTTCTTTACAACCGTTTTGTTTTCGAGAATCTTCCATGCCGAGATAATACTTTATCATTTCAATAACTCTTTGCCATTAATGTAGTAATATAGTAGTGTTCTCATTTTCAATTTTGTAAAATGTATAGTTGATAATTTTAATTATTTGTTTTATTAAAAAAAAAAACTTCGCAATCATTCTTTGCACAAAATAAAACAATACAAATTGTATTAATTATAAACACTAAATATTAATAAATTAAGAAATGGAATTGTTATAGTATTTGATAAGTAAAAATTTCTCTGACTATAAATACTTTTTGATTTTACATTTTACAATTGATTATCAAATCATCAAAATAGCAAACACAAAACATTTAATTGTGATATTTCCCTTTTTTTCGATCATTATGAGTTGTCAGACATTCATTCAAAACAGACTTTATTGCATTATTTCAAAATTATGATTACAGTCGAATGAATATGATTAAAATAATTTTCTATCAAAGTGTTATTTTACATTCAATCAGATTATGGGAGAAAGCATATGAAATGAAACTAACTGCTACAACTGGATGTAAATTGGTACTCATTAATTTTTACGGGCACACCTCGTTATATCACGAAAAAATATAAGCACTTGATAATCTAAATAGACGATGGAGACTAAAGTGAAGTGATGTCATTTAATTGCACCCTCTTTTGTTTACAAATTGAATACGGAAAAAATTCTAGGATCCGAGAAGAAGTGAAACAAGTAATAAGAAGTTAATATTAGTCAATATCTAATATTTCTTGAGTTTAATATCTTGGGTAAGTTAGCATCTTATTCTACTAATAACATTATCATCTTGCATCAATTTAAGCAACCATTTTTCTTGACCATCATATTAGGAGCACCATCTGCAACACTAGATGTTATATTTTTCATTGGAATATTATTAACATCTAAATAGTCTCTTTAGATTATTATATAAATTTTGGAGGTAGAGTTGTACTTTCTAATCTTTTACAGGACAATATTTCTTCAGTAAAATTCCCTCTATCAATAATCTTACATAAGTAATCAATACTGCTTTACTGTCTATTAAAGTTGATTCATCCATTTCCATTGAAAATTTTCCTATTTTCAGCTTTTCAACAAGTTGTTTTGCAATAGCTTCACTCATTTCGTCAATTATTTTGCTAACAGTATCGTTACTGAGTGCCATAGCTTTTACATTTTTGTCATCTTTTCAAGAACCGTTTTAATAAATGCTGATATTGACGGTTTCATTAAATTCTCTTCTATACTATGATTTTTTTCCGGATTTAGAGATGAATAAAGAAATTTGATTACTAGTATCAAGAATACGATTATGAGTTTAAGTGTGAGCAGTAAATAGTGACTTTACTGTGGTCCTTTT
The DNA here is from genome assembly GCA_030067965.1 of Latrodectus elegans. NCBI lineage: Eukaryota > Metazoa > Arthropoda > Arachnida > Araneae > Theridiidae > Latrodectus > Latrodectus elegans. The sequence continues at coordinate 10,776,528 of CM057811.1, read as the reverse complement.
TTTTAAATTTTTCTTTAAAATTTGAAAGTAATTCGAATCTGAATTAATCTGAACATTATGTTTCACCTTCAAATGAGTTTCAAGGTGACCTCGTTTCATTGATGGCACATTGCTGTCGTAAAAGACAAAAAGTAAACTGCTCATCGTGGACAACAGGTATGAACTCAAATTTTAAATATTCCTACGAATATTGACGATTTTTTTTTCTTGCTTGCACCACTCATTTTACTATGAGCTAAAAGAAATATATATTAGATAAATTAAAAACTAAAGCTAAAGTATGAGTTTAATTTAATTTATTGTGACATAGGGTAAGCATATACTAAAAAATGCATATTTATTTAAATACTTATAACACATTTACCACACCACCACCACAAAGTAACATATTTTTTCCATTTGTCAAACGTTTTAGGAAAAGTGTGCTTTTAAAATTATGTGTGTGTGATAAATAAAAATAAAATAAAATCTTTATAAATTTAAATTAAGCATACTTTTACAAGTTTTTACGGATGCCTATTTCAAATTAACACCATTTGAATACTGTCAAACATTACAGAAGTTACGACGAGGCATTCAGGTGAGAAGAGAGAGAACGGCATTGTTTCGCGCAATTTTAAAACATCCGGGGATCCACGTGGAGCCTGCCACCTGACGCAGGGAGGTTAACACGATGACGCCCAAAACCCAGTTGATTTTTCGATCTAGTCAAACGAACTGGCAATATATATAGATAATTTTTTAATAATTTGATTTTTTCTTTCAATTTTTGAAACGGAATCTAGCAATGCGTTTTGATGCCCTAGTGCTAATGAGTTAAATTCATGTCGAGTCTATTTTCAAATTGCCCCCTTAACTAATTTAATACTAAATCCCTCCTCTGTAGGGCGTGGGCCCCACGTTAGAAAACACTGTTATAGAATAAAGAGTGAAATCATTAGAAACAGCAATTTTCAAATGTAGGTATTTTTTAAACAAAATTTAATTTCTTTTTATGATTTTTTAATTTTTAATTGAAAAGTAAATTTAAAGTTTATAAAAATTTAGGCATTATACTTTCAATTTTCGATGGTGAAATGTTGGAAATGCAATACCTTTATGAACTCGTAATCACTCCTAAGTGTTGACTGGCCAACATGTGGTAACTTCTCTTTTGCCACTTCATCTAATTCGGGATTATTTAAGAAACGACCAAACATACTAATTTGTAAACCTTTTGAGAACGTTGTTCCATGCCCATGTCTATAGGCAATCTGAAATAACATTCATGTAAACACATTCACGAAAATTTCTACCTTAAGAAATTATGAGGAATTCAGATAACAGTAAAATTGTACCTCAGGAACTGATATCCATCCTTTGCAATAAAATGTTATTATCCCACTTTGGTAGTAAACACTCTTGGCAAATGCTTCCTCTTGACCTTTTTTGAATGCATCAACCTAAAGAATGGAAATCATAGCACTGTGAAAATTGTGTTTATTTATCAAGTCTCCACTTAGCCGCTGTGGATGCTGATTTTTGTGATTTGCTGACAGAAAACATTTCACAGCGTGAGTGCGTGCGTAATAAGAATTATATATTAATTTATAGAGTTTCAAGATATAGGATTAATGTAAATTAAATTAATTTACATTAATTAGATAAAAACAATCCAAAAATTTGCAAAAATTAAAAAAACTTCCCTTACATAGTAAAATTTTCGCAACATGGCTTTTTTGTTATATTCCTTGAACAATAGTTTTCAGTTTGTGACCATACCGTCCTCAATCCGTCACAACTTTCTATAGAAAATTGTAGGATTTTCTCAACCGTTGAATTTACTCCTTAAAACTTTTTAATTGCATGTATTGGAATCAAAATCTCTAGGAAGCAATCCTATTTTCAACATATTCCATTTATGGATAATTTTGTGGTACCACTTTTCGCATTATCGCTGCACTCAAAATAATAAGAAAATTTTTCTCGTTTGCAAATTTTTTCTTATTTTTATTTTCATATAAAGTTTGAGAACAAAAATTAGGTTTCGATAGTATTTTATTAATTTGTTCTACTTCTTTATTTCTAAGCGCAAGTCGAAAATTTTTAATACCAATAGAAATACAAAAAACGTAGAAAAATCTTTCTTACTTTAGAAAATCTTGAATATGACAAATCACCGAAATAGTATTATTAAGATTCATAATTTTTAACAAATGAATATTTTTATTTATTATTTTCCTTACTTAAAATTGAAAGATTAATGTGGACATCTAGTTTAAGAAAGGCAAGTATCCTTGGATCATACTCAAATTTCTCATTGAAAATAATCTGAAAAAGTTTCGCAATTGGTTGAATTTAATTCCGGCAAGACTTGTTTGTCTACCTCCATAATATGTACTTTATGAACTGTCAGCCGAATGGTCAGCTTTCTGGTATACGGTTCGATAGTTCATGGATTCGAGTTCCACTACGTGCTTGTCAGCCTCTCCAATCGATCTACAACCCCACTTCATCAAGCCCGCTCGTCAGATCACTTCAAGCTTATCTGCTAGACTTTCCTTCCATCCAACTTCGACGGGCCAAAGCTCATGTTGGACTAGAGAGTAATGAAGCAGTTGACATGGAGGCGGCGTCTTCGTTTCATCTTGTCAACATTCCCCTAGAGCGTTGCTCACCCTGCACAACTGGATAAACAAGAAATGGCAGCACGACTGGTCCAATTCATCTGTTGGTCATCTAGTCTATGATATTATCCCTACAGTTTTCAGCAAATCTCTAGACTGGACCAGTAATGAATTTCTTTTCATGTCCAGTCATGGCCTCTTCCCCACTTACTTTTACAGGATGGGTCTAACGGACATTCTAAATTTTACCTATGGTAACGAAGGAGACCCAGTACATTATCTCACAGTCTGCCTACTTATTTCCAAGTGACATTTAACAACTCCTGCAAACAGTGGGTCGTTAACTGGGAACGAGCTATTCTCTCTAAAAAGACCTCTAGACAAAAATTACACCAACTTATGGACTTCCTTATTAGTCAAGAGTGCCTATTCACGTGGTTCAATATTAATGATCAATCAGAGCATTAATCTTGATAATCCTCTGCTTACATCCTAAGTCTAAGTACTTACACTTAATTATCAAGCAGCTATGCAAATAGTAGCTTCAAATTCTTTTAATGGACACTTTTCAACAGACTGTTTTTGATGCATGAGTCCCTCTTCAATTTTTTTTCGGTGTGCTGTTATTTTTTAAATCATAAATTATAATCGTACGTATTTTTACACTTTTGTAATCCTATGGCACAGCAGGTGGAGCACATGAAAACTGGTCGCAATGTCCTCTAGATGCGGTGACGCCTCTGGGGTTGGCAGGTCAAGTCTTGCGAGTCTTCTGCTTGGTCCCTGCTTTAAAATCAGAACGACTCCATCCAGCTGCTTCTATCCAACAGGTAAATCTCAACTCATGGCTAGGTACTGAGAAGTATTATACCGCAACTACAACCACGAGCTACAACCAACACATTTATCGGAATCAACTTCAAACTTTGGGTCAAAATCCAATTAGAACTCGAGTTCAAAAAATTCTAGTAAAGCATCAACCAACTACTAATTATAACATGTATTTACTCATTATAGAGCTTGATGATTGGAATTATTTCATAAGCAATTAAAAAATGAAACTTTTTAATAGCATTTCTACGCATCTTACATTTAATATCGTCATCGTCAAATATGAATTATTTAGAACAAACCATTTGCAATATCTTACAGTGTATAAAATTGTTAGACATTGCATATTTTAAAAAGTTTACATAATCATTGGCTGTTTTTTTACTGGTGGTTTAGTCTCTGTTCTTCAATACAATGACTCGTGCAATCGACTCCAATCACGGATATCAATGTTTGTACTGCTTTAGACTGCTTCAAATATTATATCTTAATGAAATGAGCACTAGTGTGCAAAGTGACTGTAATGCATCAACTACAGCTCCTTTCTTAGAAAATATTATAACTTTATTCATTTATTAAAATAAATAAATTGATTTTATTTGGCGTAAATTTTTATTGTGAAAAGTATTAAAAAATTACATAAGATTTTAGATCAGATATTATATTTAAAATAAAAGTGTACAAATTAATTAAATGTCCACACTTTATTTCTGTTTTAATCTCATAACATTTCCTTTTAAATCTGAATCTCAAAAAAAAATGTTTTTATTAAATATTAACTTTACATAAAATTCTTTACTTACTGCTATTGCGGTGGTAAAATATCTAGACATTACGTCTAGTCCCAAAGGCGAAGTTGCTCCGGGCATCACTTCCCTAAGACAATAACAAATTTGAATTAATTTTATAATATTAAATGACTTTTTGCCATGCAACTATTTGCTTAGCTACAAAAACAGAGATTCATCAGTAATAGTGCAGTAAGCTTAATGAAAATGGTAAATTTTGGAGAATATAAAAATATGTCTCAGCCGGCGAGCATTTTTCTTTGATTTTATTTAAGTCTTTTCGATATTTTTTACTCGATATATAAGAAAATTATTCATCATCTTATAAATACTATAGAATGTTCCTGAGTTTATAAGTATTCTGGTAAAGAAACTCAAGCAAATAGTTTTCTTATACCTTTTTCAGAACACATTGTAATATTTGGTGGCATTTTTAATCACTGAAGAAATATTTAATTTTTCATGTTTTCAGCAAAATCTTTCATATTTTTCAGTAATATGCATTTATTTATTTTGCTATGGCTGGGAGTAATTCATTTTCTATAACTTGACTCTTTCGAAGACCACCCTGCTGATAAAGCTCATGCACATAAATTGTCTTTGAGCCAAACATTTTTTCTCTATTATGGTATGATATAAAGACGAGAGTATAAAATCATGGATCACCCCATAAATTGATAATGATGCCAATTTAGAATGCCTTTGATAGTAATTAGGTTTAAAGCATAATCCAATTTTTTTCAACCAAGCTTACACTCTATAATTTCATGCTTAAACATTTTGAGCCTCATGTTTATTGATATGTTCAACAATAATAATAGTAATCTATTTATGAAATTATGTTGTCATAGATTTTTGACGATTTTTCAAATCAAGATAAGTCTTCTAATTATCAAACTGATCGCAGGCAGTTAGAAAAATTGTACTCAATGCTTTCAAATATCTGTATTCTATAAATGTCAGTAGTATTTTCGCCATTCTTGGTAACATATTAATAATAAAGCATGCTAAGCAAAAACTAGTCTTGTCATAAGCATCCAGTATTTCCTCAAGAATTTTACTTCATTTTTAAAGTGAATTGTTAAAAATATTGGATGAGAGAAGAAAAAAATTTTCTTTTATTGAGAGAGATTCCTTAAATTTTTTTTTAAACAAAATGCACTTAAATTTCACATACAATACTTATTGTGGTCGAAAATTGCTTAGATCCCTTAGATTCGTAATTAGTACGTACTATTACCATGAAAAATGTTTTCATTAAATTGCATTTTAATTAGGGAGAAATTGTATGCTGTCTATAGATGAGAATTTTAGCCCTTATTTTACGATTAAATTTCTTTTATCTTTTGATCTTCATGTTTTAAAAATATTAACACACGAGTTTAATTTTTTTTACATGTAACACACACTTATGTTAAGAAAAAATTGAACAGATGATTACCAGCATCTAGTATCTGGTATTTATTGCAAATAAATATTGTGGCTTGTATCTAAGAATGGAAATACTGTTTCTTTAAGTATTGAACGAATAAAAAGTTTAATCAAGTTTGAATGGAATGATTTTTATAACCAAACAATATACTTTATCGAAAGTTTTACCACGCAGATAGAAGATTATCAAAGCCACGTTATAAATACTATGGTTTGTTATTAATATAATAAGTTGTTTTGACTGTCTTTAAAATTGGAGTCTATAGAATTCTTAGAACGATTACAATAAGGTAAAAATATTTAAATTCAACTTTTTGATTGCTTATGCATTAAAATTCACAGTTAAAAATCATCGGAAATTTTTTTAATACAAACATGTTTACCTTAGGCTAAAATTGACAGAAAACTAGAATAATATCGTCTCACGATTTTTTCAAATTATTAAAAAAATCATGTGAATCGTAATTTTTTGTTATTAAAAAATAATTCTGAAATTCAAATGATTTTTTATGTAAATTTTTTATCAGTGAACTTTTCGCGCATGAAGATATATTTGTGCACTTTAAAGTCTTCTAAAATAAAGAGATGAGATGCTTGTTATATTTTTAAGGTAGGAAAATAATTAAATTTTTTACAAACTCTGTACAAACTCAAATAAACAGATTAAAACTACCAATTTCAAATGCAATTATAATTATATTTTCTTCTATTAAATTTTATGTCAAATTAAGCTTAATATTTTATTGTACAAGTATAATTTTACCCAATATTGGCCACCGTGTAGTAATCTCTTTCACATCGCAAAGCTGAGTCAAATTCATGTTTTAATTCAAACTCCGTTAGATTTCCACCACTTGTTACAGGACGTGACTGTAAAAATATATTCAATATTATATTACATATTAATACTAAAATGTATGTTTTAAAGTCATTGATGTCATTATGAGTTACAACAAGTTCAAACTCCAATTACATTAGCTTTCTAATGGCAAGATAAATATATAATATTTGGTAAATAAAGACAACAAACGCCAACACAAAAAAGAAAAAATTTCAATGAAATTTTGTATACTAAGAGACAGATTAAAAGCTAGCACGTAATTACGATTTCAAAACCATTTTGAATATTAATTAGAAGAAGTATTAGAAAATAATTATGTGAAACATACACTATGAAATCTACTTTTTAAAGGGACTTTTCCAACACTGAATTATATTTATAAGTAGCATTAAGAACAGAAGAAGTATCAAAGCTATTTACATTTACAAGAGTAATTTGACAACGTAGAACATGAAAGTCTAACAAATGAAACCTACTGAATAGCTTCCATGAAAATATTTCATAGATAGGGGTTGGGCTGTCTTATTACATGGGAAAAATCTAGAGAATTCTGAATTACCCATCATAACAATTATATAAGCAAAATCAAAGAAATGATGTAATTTATTTCTCGCCATTTAGCTGTGTTTGAGATTGAACCCAGCACCTGCAATATTGAGGCCTTCACTTACTGTTAAACTATGTTGTAATATTAAAAATATACTTTTTGAAAGTGTAAATAAGATCTATATTAAGAACAATATTGTGGTTCCAAATCACTAATTTCTTACTTCAAAAGGAGAAAGAGAGTGCACAAAATTTCTAGAGCAATAATTTTCTTCATATATGAATACATATTCATTTTTTATGTTTAATATTGATAATTACCAACACAAATTATATATAAGAATTACAATCCCTAAAAAAATTGTCAGTAATTAATTTAAACTTAAAGAAATACCCATTAAAACGTTATTTGTTTGTAGAAATCATAACAGCTGTTGTCATGGGTGTAATAGTTTGGAGAAAATTCCCTCCCTCTTCAGATCACTATCAAAATTGAAAGAGTGGATCCTCCTCCAGAGGATCCACTCTTTCAATTTTGAGCAAATTAGTACTTTCATCTTCTTGGTGCTCTATTTAAACAAAAAATGCACCCTACTGACTTAAACTAACCAAAGGCATAGCGAGCGCGGCTTGTCCAAGTGTCATAAATAACAACAAGAGATAATATAATTGATATATCAATCCTAGAAAGTTTCTTTAAACATTACAAAAATCCAGTTGAACTTTTGATAACAAAAAATAATTAATAAATGTATGGAGAAATGCATTAAAATACCTGCAAAAGATATATCTTTCCGTCTCTTATACCCCATTCAATATCTCTTGCTGATCTGTAATATTTTTCTACCTAAAACAGAACATTTTTAACATTAATAATTAAGATATAATTTTAACTTTGTATTAAAAGTATACTTTCCGTAAATATTATTATAAGTAAAATACATGAGGAAAAGATCAAGCGTAATACATCAAGGTTTCTATGCATTTTCAAATTTTCAAAAACGAGAAACATAAAAAATCATTTTGTGCTTCTAAGAAAATTATATTTGGAGAACTTTTGTGTATTTCTTAGCATGGGATCTGAAGAAATACCCAAAGATGGTATGTGATATTTAAAGAAAGAAAAAGAAATACCGTAATTATATGTTTTTGAATTGTAATTATGATAAGTGTAGATAACTTATGACTCACCACCATATTTTACTGGCTCTAATAGCCATGTATGAATTGGTATTGCTTGGACCGTTAAAGCTACAACTCAAATTTTAAGTATTCACCCAAAGAAAATATTTTTATCGGTGAACCCCATTTCCTGACAAGAAAGACATTATAATTTCCATTAAATAGCATGAACGGCTCTGCAGATGAAAAGGAATACCTTAACTTGATACACGAAAAGAACAAATTCTGGGGTTTTACTCATTCTTAGATAAAAAAAAATTACCATTTCTGTTCTGGGAGAAAAATGTATGCTAACAAAAAATTCTGATTTAACATATGATTAAAATTAAATTGGTATCATACATATATCACAGAGTAGGCGAGCTTTGGACTGTCCCTCAAAGTTAACATATTTAGAATATTTGCCTAATTTTTAACTAGTGCTCCGTAGTTTTCAACCATTATCAGGAGTCACACCTGAGCTCCAACTGAGCAATCATCTTCCTATTCATAAGACACCAGTGGAAAGACTTTGGATTAACGTCAGGGAGATGTCCCCAACACTCGGAACTCCCCCAACACAGTGAGAGGGAGTACGTGGTCATCCTCCCAATCACTGCCCGTGACAAATGGTGCTTCACTTTGCTGATCTTAAGAGATAGCGCCGTGAAGCTAATGAACCACTGGAGCTCAAAATTGGTACCACAAATTTTAATCATAATTAATAAGAATTCTTGGATGTCTTATAATTTTTTCTACAAAAAGAACACATTTAAGTTTAATAAGTTTTATCCTAACTAACGTGTTACTTTCAAAACTAGAATTAATTATTTTTAAATATGGAATACTTTTAGATCTTATCCAGTATAATTAATACAAAAAGATACATTTATTGCCAGCTTTCCAAGTTTTACAGCTGTCTCTTTAGTGATACAAGTTTGCACTTTAGAATCATCTGGTAAATTTTCAGTAATTACACCTCCGGAATCTAGAAGTAAAAGTCCAAATAAAAAATCATATAACTGTATGTATTCATATCACATTCAGTAAGAAATATTGATAAATTATTGAAAAGATGATAGAATGTTTAAGGGTAAAAAAATATGCTTGGAAGAGTGTGAAAATTGTGTTCGATTAGAAGGAAAATTATCTTCATTTAACAAAAGAAAGAAAAAATCTTGTAAGTAGTCGGAGTGGAAGGTTGGGGCTCCTATTCCAGCCATTGCTGAACAATGGAGAAGGTTGATGAATTTCTTCTTACTGATTGCTCATCTGTTGAAATGGGTGACTAGCAGTTTCATGGGTGTGGCCGCCAGTGCTTTGAATATTGGCGATTTCTTACTTTCGCCAAGCGCATGAACATTTTCAAAAAGGCCGTGGAATAAAAAATTTATTTTTCGTCATATTGTTCTTTCGTTTAGCTTGCTTTAGAACGGGTATGTCACTATGCAGTTGTCATTGGCTTGAATCAGAATACACCATTACTTTAAGAACATTATACTAAACTGGGTCTTCTTCATTTGCAACAAATCACCACACCCAACTATTCATTGAAGATAATAAGTGGTAGATGTAAAGATTTCTTACCCAAACATTATTCTCTTTCTCCCTTAGTCTAACCACAAAACCTTTTAAAAAATGCTCTTCATTTCTAAGTAAGCAATGAATGCACTTAACCCCTTGACTGACTTTGACGAGTCTGACTCGTCATTGATTTCCTGGGCCATCACAGACTTTGACGAGTCAGACTCGTCAAGCGCTTCTTTCGGCGGACGCCGTGCAAGTTACAATTAGATTACATAGTTGCTTCACTCGTTCGACGATTCTCATTTAAAAAAGCACACTGAAAGTAAGAGTTCAGTTTAGCAGAAGTCTCGCACGGTGAATGTTATACTAGCCAATATTTGAGTTTAGTAAAGATTATAAATAATCCCCGTAACATGTATAAGCCGGATGCATTATATGAAAGTGGGGATGATGGTGTAAATTGATGGTGTAGTTCAATTAAGCGAAATTAAATAGTTTTTTTTTGTCGCATCAAATTCCATTTAATTCGTCAGTCAAGGGGTTAAGTTTTAAATTAACCTTATACTAAGTTTTTGCACTTAAATTTTTTAAATTACCTAATACTAAGTTTTTTTTATTAACTACCAAGGGAAAAGTATTCAAAGTGATAAACTCTTTGTATTTTCCTACTTTTTTTTCTCCATATGTAAATTAAGCTTAATTTGAAATATATACCATTATGGAATATTATAATAATATTTATAAGCATATATGTGTAGAATTATGAAATAATAGATTTTTGAATCAATAACAATTATATCGTTAGAAAACAATTAAATAGTTATGAAACTTGTACATTATTAGATCTTTTGTTGATAAAGCAACGTATGAATCGTTATCTTACTCTCTCTTCCTTCATCCGACTAAATTGTATATTCATTTGATTATTAGAAAACTTTTCTAAAGAAGGTATGATTCAACGCGTAAAGTATGAGTGATGGAAAATTCTGTGGGAGGAGAGAACTGTTTCCACTTTTTCAAGAAAGACTGCGGTGGCTCTGCTTAGAGAGCTGGCAGGATATGACACGGTTTGCAAGGCCATCTCTGTAGAATAAGAGTGGCGGATTCCCCAAAGGGTGTTTTGTGTGACTCTTAATCAACCATTATTTTGAATCGTTAAATAATGGTACCTTATTTTCTCAGTATGAGGACATTGACAACAAGTATTGCGAAAGCCTGTGAATTAATGTTTTTAGTGCTAATAATCAATATTTGTAAAATATATATTATTTACTAATCACTACATAAAATTCCTTCTTAATTTAAATTAAAAATAGGATATATAAATAAACATTATAAATATGTATTAAATGTGAGTTTTTAGAGCAATACGTTTTATCATATGTCAAAACTAATTAATAAAGACAGACGTAGAAACAACTTGTTTACCTTGCATAACAATTCTTTGATGTTTTGCTCCTATGGTTACCGTTTTTATTTCTAACTGGTCATTTGTGGTTCTTTGAAGTATAATTGTGTCTGGTTCTACAGATCCCGACACAACGGTCTGAAAAAAATTTAAATACTCTATAATAAATTTTAAGGTTAATCAATAAAGTGAGTCATGAATTAGTGAAACTGAGATTTAAACCGCAAATAATACATGAAAAACAATTGGTCTATACAGTGTCACAGTTGCACATTACCTTAAGAAAACATATAAAATATCTCAAATTATGGCGTTGAAAGGAGCTTTATAAAAATGAATCATTCGAGAAAGCAAAATTTATTTTTCTGTAGCTATAAGATTATGTTTATTGAGACAAAATTTACAATGTAAAAGAGTCATATCAGGGCATAATACTTTCTAAAATTATTAAAAAGTACAATGTTTCATCATAAAAGTAAGTGTCTATTTGCATATTTTAACTGTGCACTTTAAAAAGTTTCATATTAATAAGAAAAGGAGTAAAGAGAAACTTGTTTTTCTCAGCACAGAAAAACGTTATTTTCACGGAATATACAGTGCTTAGACAATAATTTCACAAATCAAATAATAACAAAACACACACAAATAGACAGAAATATAAGATATTAATACAAATATTTACATTTTCTCGTCCCAATTTAACTTAGTATAGCAAATTAGCTGATGTCCGTTTTTGAGCAGTTTGAAGTATACGCTTATTTTCAAGTCAACATTTTCTTAAAAATTAAGTTTAATTTTGTTTATCTTGTTTTTAGATAAGTTATGATGACATAAACATAAAATCAGTGAAAACATAAAATTAGTCAAAATTTTAATTGTATAATTTTTAATGAAATTACTTATTTTCTGGGAAATTTTAGTGAAATCTTAATAGAACGGCTAACACTGAATACAAAATTGTGATGCATCAATCTTAATTTAATTTCGGCATCAGGTTTATGTGACAATGTTCTCTGAAATGAAACAAAATCTAAGAAAAAATATAGTGATAAAGAAAATATGGTCTTAGAAATATAGATATTTAATGAAATTTTGATGACCATTCCATTTAAAATAATTATAAATGAAAACGCTCTTCATATGTATTCAAGAGCCATGGCAGCTTAATGGTTAGGGCATCGGCCTTTCATCCTGAAGGGTTGGATTCGACTCCTAATACCGCCAAAGACGCACCAAGTACATACAATATATGAGCGTTAAATCGGTGGAATCGAGAGTTACTTTTCGTTGAAATCGAATGTATCTCATGTTTGAAAAAGAAATTTCACTATAAATTTCAGCAATAGAAATTATTAAGACATGAAATTAAAGCTTACTTCACCAAGTCCATAGTTTGCTGTTATGGTGATAATACTTGGGTTGTTCGTCACAGGGTCACAGGTGAAGAGAACCCCGGAGACATCGCAAGCAACCATTTCTTGAATGACAACTGCCATGGGGGAATTCAGTATCTGGCCATTTTGACTGTAATGTTTAATGAATACATATATATATATATATATATATATATATATATATATATATATATATATATATATATATATATATATATATATATATATATATATATACATATATATATTGTTATACAGAAAAGGTACGAAGATTAAAGTGTGTCAAAATTTTATGACAATACATAGTTTTAAACATGACAGTTCATGATGAATCCATGGGTCCAATTTTATTGAAAATACATTTTATTAAAAAAAACAGTGTTTTAAATCAATAAACAAATTCAAATTACGAAGTAATTATGTTGTTGTGATATAATGTCAGGCTAATAGGATTTCCATTTTTCAGCACTACAAAGGGATGGCACCTGATATAATGGGGAATGCAGTACGCATTACTTTGAAGACCTGAAAGAGAGTATTCGTAATTTAGAAGCAGAGACGAAGCAGAAAACCCCTTAGATTTGCCTGCCATCCCTAATGATATCATTTCACGCAGAGGACAGAGCGATCACGGACTATTTAAGTTGTCCCAGCCGTCATTAGCTAACTAGATTTTTTATTGGGTCGATATTAGTCTTTCGATAATGAACGTTTTAACAAACCATGTCATCACGGCCTTATGAAATCATTATAATTTTTGTAAAAGTAGTATGCATATATACCAATATATGTTTATACAGAATCATTTAGAATTATGATTCAAGTATCTACATATAGATTAGGTATGTAATGACAAGCAATAGTCATACAAGAATATATAGTCGCAAACGTAATCGGGATTCGCTGCATGGTCAGAAAGACAGAGCAGATGTGTTTTGCAGCACATGAAAGATTTGCAAAGGACAAAACGTTTGTGCTTTGTACCATAAGAACAAATAGAAGTTGTTTATGCTATAAAGTTATGTTTATATTACATTTTACTTAACGCAATTTTAATGCCATATTGTGCAATTTATTGTCGCAAAATTACATTCACATAGCAAAACGTAGATGTAGCGAACGATGAATATTTGCAATAATTCTTTTTGTGTTAACAATAACTTCAATTGCAACAATTATTCGTTATACTTAATGCATTTTTGATTCCACTGGGATTTCCATACGCTTGAGTATGCTTTTCAAAATAAAATATAATTGCCTCTTTGTTTCCTGGTCCTAACTTGTTTTTCGAGACCAATAGCACCTTCTTGCGCATTTAGTTTACCTAAAAGATTCTTGTTTTTTACTTTTATTCTGAGAAACATGCACAAATTTTTGAGTAATAGCTCTAAATTATTCTGAATGTACTTTTGTACTATGAAAATATTCTCTTTTTGTGCTTTAGTAAATTACTTTGCATTTATATAAATTAAATTAAATAAGAGAATAAATAATACCCTTTAGCTTGGAAAATAAAAAGCTTTAGATGGAAAAATAAAACAAAATTCAATTGTTATAGCAAAAGACTGCAAGACTGCACAACCGTGGGATTTGTTGAACCAGAGTTAAAGTACGTTCTTTGTTTAGCAGTAACAGAGAATCTTCCATGAATAATCTGCTCCATAACATTAATTGAGGCTTCACTGCATGAACAATATGTTTCATAATACAAATAATAATTCACACCATCTACAATCCGCTTAATAATAATTGATGCTTTTCACCATGAACAATCTGCTTCATAATAATAATTCATGGCTCATGCCATGAATAATCTGTTTCATAATAATAATAATTGAAGCTTCACGCCATGAGCAATTTGCTTCATAATAATAATTGATGTTTCCTTTTATGAACAATCTATTTCATAATAATAATTGATGATTCACACCATGAACAATCTTCTTCATAACAATAATTGATGCTTATTATCAGGAAAAGTAATAATTTTAACGACTATATATATATAAAAATATTACTATATATTAAATTATAAATATGGTTAATACATGTACGTAAAAGAGTACAAATTTATATTTGGGTAAAATTTTATAAAAAAATAATTTTGTTTTTTAAACTCAATTATTAACACCATTATCCCTTTAACATTAGTGTATTTGAATAAAAAAATATAATTCTAGGTGTATCTGCGTTAAGATAACACTCACTCAGATACTTTTTTTTAAGTGACATTGGCTCTCTCTCTGCTAAGCATATTTAAATATTACATAAAATTAATAATTTAAATGTATCGTTAAGTAAACAAATACAAAATATAAAGAATGAAAATCAAGAAAAATAGAAAAAATACAAACTATAGTTATAAAGGACACGATTCATAATGTAGGTAAAGCAAGTAATTTTTCATGTGAAACATTAAAAATCGAAATTATTGATGTCTTTACATGAAAATGGTTCATCTCTTAAAGTATGTACACCATAATATTATTGTATATGGCTTATATAATCAGATAAAAAAAGCAAAGAGTTACCGCTTGTATTCAACCGCTATGTGTCCAAATTGCGAAGCCCAACATTTCTTGACAGCAAGAAATACCTAACCACAAAAGGTAATATAATTAGAAAATTCTTATTATGTATGATTGTAAAAATGGTTAAATTACTAAATTTTACTAATTAGTATAGCAGAGAAGAATTTTCTCTTTTGCATTTTCATGCTTCATTTTGACGAACATTTGAAACACAGATGCGATTGCATTTTCGACGCCGCAGGCGGACCGCCTATTCGCGATGCGAGTGCAAGGCATTGAATATCCTTCTGCGTTAATAAACCCACCACAGGAGTATCACAGAACCCTCGCCGGGCAGGGAAAACACAACCGCTCCAGCGCTGCTGCCGGTTTTCAGACCCATTAATGCTCCGCGTGGCCGATGTTCTGGCCTCTCCTCCTGAAGATGGCGGGTTCAATGCCGGAACAAACCAGACAAACCTCTCCATCAACCCAACGTTAGCTACACTTCCCACGTTTATTTTAGATTTTTTGTGCACATCACTAAGCCCGAGCGTGAGGTGAGGTCCACGCAGTGGACGTCACCTTTACGTGTGCGAGCTAGGTGAAGTGCACTCTAGAGGGACTTTGTGGGAAGATGCGCGCAATTCGCATGGAGCTAAAGGGAAACCTAGAAAACCTCTAGCACCTACCCAGAGCTGACTAGCAACTCTACTGCTGTTACAGGAAGAGCCGTAGTTCGTCCTTTGACGATTGTCTTTAATCTTGTTGCTCCTACTTCTCGTCTGCCTGTTTGGTCTGGGGGTTTCGGCTAGTCTATGTGGTTACTTGGGCTGATGATCGTGGTCAGATGTTTCCTTGCCACCTGTTTAGAGTCTCTGGATGAACACTTCCGTCAGAACGGTTTAACACGAAGTTATGCAATCGCATTTTGCAAAAATAATGAACATCTTATCAATAAAAATGAATCCTTATTCTATTTTTCATCCTATATTTCTTATGTGAGGCACTGAATGGCACTGAAAAAGGTTACATGGAATGGAATGAAACTTCTGTCAATTTTGTAATTGCTAACCATTCGAAACGTAGGCTATGTTGTATTTCGAGATTTTGACGACAACGCTTGTAACTAGTTTAAATCGTAATTAACTCTGGTTTGAACTCAATCTAAATCTACATATTCCACAACGCATATGATTAAGGATTTATGGTTATTTTAAAATAATAATAACCATTTTTGGAGGTACACTATTTGATGGCTTATGGTACAGACGTTTAAATTCAGTACTTTATCATGCCTTCACCCGATAAAATCAAATACAAAAAATTCAAGGGATTAAATAGCCTGGTCATGTTATTAGAATGAACAACACGCATAATATTCTAATCAGATTCTCTAAAACAAGAGCTAGAAGCCGACCCAGTTGGAGGAGTAGACTGCCTACAAAGGGGTCTCGTGATTTTAAGAGTGTTTAGTTGGAAGATTATGACCGAAAATAGAAGGGGGCCTGAAGGAAAATTTCTAGGAAGGTCATGGCCCATCCAGGGCTGTCGAGCCACTGTGGAATCATCATCAAGAATTATTTTAAGATCAGGAACATGTGTTTCTTTCTCCTCCCTTTTAATTTGTAGTCTTCGTGTAAGCACGTAAAGTTAAAAGGGAAAAAATGCATACCATCAGCTTTTCTTTTCTTTCTATATTCTATAAAATTTTTAATAATTTTTTTAAAAAATCCTTTTTAACACAACTATTTATTATAAAATCAATTCCGGTGTGATTTAAACTTTACACGTGAAATAGAAATTTAATTACTTCCGGTAAGCCTTTTACACCAAGAAAAGTGTCCATCTGTCCCGCAGCAGACATAACATTAGTATCTTCCCCTACAAAAAAAAAAAAAAAAAAAAAAAAAAAAAAAAAAATTATCCTAAAACTATAAAGAAAGAAAAGTATTTTAAATTTAATGTTAGATGTCTAAGTTGTACATATATTTAAGTTTTTTAAAAATCCCAATTTTAGATAAGAGATTTGCTTATTCAAATGAAAAAAATAAGGTTTTGCAATCTTCATGGAATGTTTGGTCATTGTAATGCAAAGCATAAGCAGACTGGAAAGACTCTTCTAACATTCAAATATTTGTAATATTATCAAACCTTATACATACAGAAAAAATACAGAGCTTTACGACAGAAATAGTTTCTTTTATCATGGTGAAAATTTGTTAAAAATGAGGAGATGGTTGCTAGAAAACTTCATACACCTAATGGAATGTTTGGTCAACATACTGCACTAAAAAGATAGATTGTGTTGTCTTTGTGCTACCTTCACAACGTTTGTTATAAATTTTTCTTTTGAAACAGGATTTTCTGTCAGAGATTGCTCCAATAAACTCCATAAATAAAAGAAATAGGAAACTTCAAGAAAGTATTGAAGAGTCTCATTAATGGAAAAGAATATCATCAGAAAAAAAAACTTGTTACAGCTGTTATGAATGTTGTTCAGGGTCGCGATTTACTTCTTTAATTACACTGACCAAACATTCCATGGAGAGATTGCAACCAATTTTTGCATAATAATCACCACATTTGTAATAAGTTTTTTTTTCTTTTGAAATATGCCATTCCATAAATAATCTAAAACAGACTGTTTCATAATAAAATATGCCATACATATTCATTTGTTAAACATAATTATAATTAATTATAATTTCATTTTTAATTTAATATTAACTGTGTATTTAAGTGTAATAAATTACCAAATTTCTAATAAAAAAATTAAGTTTTTACTACACTACTGGCCATTAAAATTTCTACCCCAGTAAGAAATGCAGATAACAAAATGATATTTATTGGACAAATTTATTATACTAGAAATAACAAGTGATTAAATTTTCAAAAAATATATATTTGGCTGGATAGATCCTGAGAAATCAGTACCCAGAACAACCACCTCTGGCAGTAATAACAGCAGTCATACGCCAAGGCATTCAGTCAAACAAGGATTGGATTGCATGTACAGGTACAGATGCCCATGCAGCTTCAACACGTTGCCACAGTTCATCCACCGTAGTGACTGGCGTTTGGTGACGATCCAATCGCTCGGCTACCATTGACCAGACGTTTTCTATTGGTGAAAGATCTGGAGAACGTGTAAGCCAGGGCAACAACCGAACATGTTCCGTATCAAGGAAGGTCCGTACAATACCGGCAACATGCGGTCGCGCATTATCCTGCTGAAACGTAGGGTTTCGCAGGGCTCGAATAAAGGGTAGAGCCACGGGTCGTAACAAACCAGAAATGTAACGTGCACTGTTCAAAGCACCGTCAATGCGAACAAGAGGTGACCGAGACGTGTATCCAATGGCACCCCATATCATCACGCCAGGTGATGGGCCAGTATGACGATGACGAATGCACGCTGGCGTCAAGGGAAGCCGCAGCCATGGTCTCCAAGCTGAGAGTCCATGCTGCTGCAAACGTCGTCGAATTGTTTGTGCAGACACTTTTTGTCTTCCAAACGACCCCGTCTCGTGACGTGGTTGCACGATCCATTACGGCCATGTGGATAATATGCCTGTCTTCTCAGCTGCTAGTGATAGGTGGCCGTTGAGATCCCGCATGGCTTTCCGTATTACCGTCCTGAACCCATTGATTCCATATTCTGCTAACAGTCATTGGATCTCAACCGACGCGAGCAGCAATACTGTGATAAGATAAACCGCAATTCCGGTACTCTACAATTTGACCTTTATCAAAGTCAGAAACGTGCTGGTACGCATTTCTCCTTCTTACACGTGGCATCACAACAACTTTTCACCAGGCAACAACGTCCAAATGCTATTTGTGTATGAGGAACTGGCTGAACAATTTCCTCATTTAAACACAATGCAGGTGTCGCTACTGGCGCCTGCTTTGTCTGAATTCACTGAAAAGCTAATCATTTGCATATCACAGCACTTTCTTTCTTTCGTATAAATTTCACGTCTGTAGCATGTCGCCTTCTTGGTGTAGCAATTTTAATGGCCAGTAGTGTATTATAAAAATATTATGTTTATGTCAAATGCATTACGCTCCTTATAGCTGTTCCTACCTTAAGCCTAAGTCCAAAAAATGGAAAGATAGTCTAAAATATATTCAAAAGCGGTTAGAGAATTCAAAATCTCTTTTTCGGTTTATTAATTTTGAATTGTTTTATAAATATCATACATTTTTCCCAATTTATAATATTGAATGTTTCTAACGTACAGAATCTTGCAAACGTTCTAATATCATGTAGACAGTGCTATTATATAGTAATTATTATATTATTATAATACCATAAAAATATCAGAAAATATCTAACATACACACAGCACCAACTCTTTAGGAAAAAGGAAAGTTTTTGCATTTACAGTAATCATATATGCACGTGATAATTAATATCGGAACTACAGTTATTGGTCTACTAGAACCAATATCTGTTGAAATGTCAGTCAATAAATCAATAATTGTTTTCTCTTCTGAAAAGAAAAGAATGGATAAAAATGGAATGGATTTTTATGCGAATGTTATAGGTACAGATGAGCGCGTATGAATTTATAAAATACTGGGAATTTGCTTGTAAGTTCCTGATAAGTCTAAGTGGAACTTACTTAGTTAACATTTTCACATGTATACGATCCATTTCTTCTCATACAGTAGCAGGTAAATCAATAATTAATTTACTTGTTTTGTTAACAAAAAAGAAGAAAATCCTATGAGAAACCTTTAAAATTCATTAGAACTCCTGATTTCATGAGGAACGAATTGGCACGATTTTCACACTTATCCTAACTGCACAAATGGCCACAAATAATTTCCTGCATTACCATAAATTTATTTGTATGTTCTTGAGAATTCTCTATAAAACCTACTTTAATAATACAGTCACTTGCATAAATGATTCATTTCCCTTCAAATGTCTGTAGATAATTCAATAAATGATTTGTTTCTTTGGCAGAAAAGAATAAAAGAAGAGCTACCTTGAAGTTGGTTGAAAGTTTGTGTTCACGAAGTATATATTTGCACGGTTCTCCACCTTTTCTAAGTTTTGGAAGAAAATAAAAATAATTGTTAAGATTTTTACGGGGAACTTATTTGCAGTTGTTAAGTAAAATTTATAGTGTAATTTACTTCGACAGTATTTCTCCGTATGTTGGATTCACTTCTAATTTTGTATTAGAACATAATTCAATAATTAATTTGCTTTTCTGCCAGGAAAAGTGAGTAACAGATGAAGAAGTTACTAAATTGATTGTAAATCATGAAATTATGGGAACATACTTTGCATAATGTTTTTTTTATTTTTGCAGCTAATATGAGTGGGCTCAAAGTATTTTGTGAGTTATTGTTTCTTTATTTTAGAGTTCCTGAAGTTTTAAAATGCGATTATTTATTATTTTTAAATTATATCTATTTTAAATATTTAATCCAACTGATCATAAATCACATACAAGATAATCATTTCTGCAATTTAATCATATTATCATGAAATACTTCGAAATCTGCCCAAGCCTTCCCTGGTGACATTTTATCTTGTTTGGACTTACCAGGCAGTGTGGTTCAAAGACCCCCTTTTAGTTGTCGATTTCTTCAGGGGGAATGAACTCATGGACCTCAGTTAACATTGCTGGTCACGGGGATCAAAAACAACAGCAAACATACTATAAATAAATTTCGGGATAAAATTTGTGGAACTCCTATGGTGATTCCTTTTATTACTGTACCATTTATAAAAATCATGTTTTTTATAAATGTCTGAACAAGATTAAGATTAGTGTTAATCTTAATGTAACAATCATGTCTTAGAATTGATTTCGCCCATGTTTTACCTTGAAAATTTATACTATTTAAGAAATTACATCCATATTAGTTAAAGATTCCTAACGCGGTTCAGTCTTATTTATATTCCATGAGGGGATTTAGAAAATTTGAAACAAATTAATATATGAGCATTGAAGCTTTTGTTTTTAAAATTGCCTAGGAGTAATAGAAATTTTGGGAATACTCAATACAATAATAACAATTTTGCAATATTTTCTCAAATATGTAGAATTCCTTTAACAATTATTTAGCAAGCCATAAAAACACACCTAAAATAAGTTCATAAAACTAAAATTTTCTCTAATGAGATAATTTATTTAAATATGTATATCTAGAAATATTTTATTTGATAATTACTCCGAAAACAAATAAACATTGCACCTACCTGTTGCTGAAGATCTCACAGCAAACTTTAAGCTTTCAAAATTATTACCAAATATGGATTTCAAATCAGTTATGATGCAATGGCATATGTTATCTGGAAAAGTCGTATTCACGATATTTTTTGCAACGCTATAAAAATAGCATTTTGAATATAATTATCCAATTATAATTGTTATAAAATAAAAAATGTACAGAAATAGAAAACAAATTCAGTAAATTTAATGGAGATATTAAAACAACTTATAAATTTGAGTAAATAAAACTAAATCTTGCATAAAAAAAATAATGAAATCACACACTGTATTAAAAATAACGTGATTGTCTCATACTTAATACTTTCATAAAATTTACTAGTACTTAAAGCTGGATGGAAAAAAAATTCATTGAAATAAATTTCAATTTTTCAGTACACACACACGTTATAGTTTATATTTATAAGGATACCATGAACATGTTGTGATAATGTATTGTATAACAAAATTACCTAATATAGTTTAATTATTAGAATAAAAGCGATAAAGTCAAACCATATCTCACACACATTAGAATACATAACAAATAATACGATAATTTCAAACTTTAAATTTACAGAAATTTGTTCATTATACTTTTAAAGGCAGTCAAAATTTGTCTTATTCTAGAAAGAGTTTCCTTACTTTTCTCAATTAGTTCTGTTAATTTTATTGATGATAATTTTTGTTAATTATTAACCATAAGTTGGTTGTTTCTTTTGTTCCACTTGAGATCACGAATACACACACCATTTCATCACAACTCTCATTGGTTTAAAATACCCAAGACGTCAGAAAATGTTTCATATACGTCCCATCGATGTGAGACGGCGTTGTAAATCTTACTTGTTGGCGAGTTTGCTGCCTTTAAATATATTCTTCGAACGGCAGCAAACAAGGAGAAGTTCACCATCGATCTGAATGTGGTTTGGTGGTGAGAACGAATCGATTCTTGATTTTCACCAGTAAAAAAAATGTATTTTTTAGTTATAATATTTTCCGTTTGTTAAATTTTTCAAAATCATGAAAATTACTTGTTGTTCTAAATAATTAGTTTTCAAATTTCGAAATCTTTAGCGTTATGGCTTCCAAAATTAAATACATTGAAAATCGAACAGAAGAAAAATTAAAATGAAAAAGACAAAAGAAAACATCCACTTTAAGGTTAGTTTAAATAAGAAAGGACGATTTAATTATTATTTTTTTTTATTTTATTACAAGTATTTATAAAATTTTATTTCTCTACTAATTTTTTATGTATTTTCAGCTAAAGTAAATTAGTTATAAGATCTTCCACAAATTTTTGGATAAATATTATGTTTTAAATATTTGTTGAGGAGAAATAATTTGCTATTGTTGAAATTAAAAAGAAGTGTAGGTTTAAAGATATTTCAGAATTTCTTAAAATCTTACTTTGAAAATTGAGCATATTTTAAATACTTTAATAAAAGAATAGTAAGAAAAATATGTATCATTCATAAGATATTTCTGATTTATATAATGCAACTCACATTTCACACTGTTTCTTGACATCTCCAGTAGAATTTCCACTGAAATAGGAAAATATATCGAGATAAATTGAATATAAATATAGGAATTTTTTAAAATTTTATTCATTAAGAGGAATGTAAAAACAGCAATTTTAAAAAATATTAAAATATACATAAAATATATAAAAACATCAAATTACTATACGAAATCTTCCTTATCATTAAAATATACGAGGGTTACTCTGAAATTTTTGAGATACGCGCAGACAAGAATTTACAAAATAAAAATAACGGTTTAATTTTAAAATACAAAGTATTTTAACACATAAGACGATTTTTTACTAACTTACTTCAACTTGTTTAGCGTAGGATACATTTTAAACAGAAGAGAAAATGGAGTTGACGCGAGAACATTTTCGCGCTATGATTTTCTACAATTTTCAAGCAAGATTAAATCAAGAAGAATGCATTAAACGGTTGCAATTAGAATTTGGTGATGAATCTCCGGCTCGTGCAACAGTATTCAGATGGTTTAGAGAATTTAGAAGAGGTCGCAATTTTCTTCAGGATGAAGAACACACAGGAAGGCCGCCGTCGGCAGTAATCCCGGATAATGTGTCTGACATACGAAAAATGTTAATGGATGATGATCGCTGTACCTATCAAATGATACAGAAGCAACTTAACATTGGATCCACAGCCATACACAAAATCATTCATGAAGAATTACATATGAAAAAAGTAGTTTGCCGTTGGGTTCCCCATAATCTAACTGAGCACCAAAAAGAGGAGCGTGTCAGAATCAGTAAAGAAACTTTTAAATTGCTAAATGATGGTGGCCACCGCATCATTTCTAAAATTGTAACAGGTGATTAAATGTACATACCGTTTTTTGACGTTCCAACACGTCAAGAAAGCAAAATATTGGTTTTTGAAGATGATCCCACGCCGACAATCGGGAAAAAAACAACACGCACTGAAAAAAGTGATGTATGCCGTTTTATTCAGAAGTACGGGATTTGTCAAAACCATCAAGTTTGAAGGACAAAAGATAGTAACAGCATACTGGTATACCACTAAATGTCTTCCAGAAATTCTACAAGAACTGAATGTTAGGGGACTAATGCTTCACAATGACAATGCATCTTCACATATAGCCGGATTAACAGTTGAGTTTCTTAAATAAAAACAAATTAAAGTGATGAGCATCCGCCGTATTCACCTGATCTAGCTATGTATGACTTATGCTTATTCTTTAATCTAAAAAAGAACTTATGTGGATGTCGTTTTCATTCAGAAGAAGAGATTGATGTGGCTATTAATTCATTTTTTTCATCTATTCCAAAAATGAATGGCTTGAGGCATTTAATCTGTGGAAAATTCGTCTACAAAAGTGCATTGATGCTGGAGGAGACTACTTTGAACACACCTAAAATTTTGAAACTTAACTTTAAAAACCTAGTTGTATCTCAAAAATTTCAGAGTAACCCTCGTATAAGCTGGATAAATTATAGTTTGCAACTTGTTTCATTATTTGTAACAATACCTTAAAATTAAACAAATTCTTATTCATATACATCAAATTTTTATCTATGTACAAAATTCAAAATGAGCTATTTATATTTCAAAATTATTAAGTATTTAAACTATCCTTATTTAATCCATGAAATAAATTGATATACGCGCGCAGTTAACTGGTTTTTTAAGAGATGTTAACTCAATTTAACTAACCTTAATTACAATGTGTAAAAAAAAGAGAATGATTTATTAAAGCAAAATATGGGGATTTCTATGCACATGTTTCTTGCAAGAAAAATTTTAAATCTACAATAATTTTTTTAACTACAAATTTTCTTAAAGTTACCAAATTTATAAATCTCGTTAATAACAATTAAATAATCTTTAATATAATTAAAAATAAAATTAATGATTTATTGTCCTTATGTTAAGATAGGAAATCTTCATATTTACTAAATTAGCTCGGTAACATTTTTATTACAATCTCAAAAAATAAAAACAAAGAATTTAAAAGAATGAAATTTTAACATCTTGCAGAGTAAGCAAAAAAAATTTTGTAAAGTATTAATATACAATAATCTATTTTTCTAGTAGTTTTGCATAAGTTGGTAGACATTTAGTTTCAGGAATCTAGTAAAAAAATTAAAAAGGAAAAGGTGAATGATTGAAAATTTGACACAAGTATTTCGCTAAACGTAAAAGCTTATAAATGTGAAACGATCCCATACATATATGAGATAGATTGTGCTGACTAGATGGAGAGAGACTTTGACCTTATGATCACGAAGTGTGTAGAAAGTTCAATACTTTACCTAATCGAAAACTATCCTAGTGATGTTGTTGTTGTTGCTGTAGTTATTTATGACACCTGGACAAGCCAAGCTCACTATGCCGTTGGCTATGAGATTTTAAGTCAGTAGGGTGTGCCTTTCGTTTAACCAGAGCACTACAAAGGGGAAAGTACGAGTTTGCTTTAAATTCCTAAGATAGATGGAAGCACCAGAGGATTCACTGACTCAATTTTGACATTGATCTAAAGGTGAGGGAAATTTTCTCCAAACCATTATACCAAAGGTAACTGTTATTATTTACAAATGCCGAGCATTAGTGCCTAAGCCATTAGTTCACTTTCTCTCCAATACTTTTCGACAATGCCCTCATACTGAGAAAGAACCATACAATTATTTAAATGTTCAAAAGTCATTGGTTGACCAGAGTCACACAAAACACAGTCCTGGGAATCCACCACTCCAATCCTATAGAGATGGTCCCGCAAGCATTTATGTCTTAAGGTAATTGTTTAACGACCAACCACAGCATTTTCGACTCTACAGATTTAACGAGCACGTATAGCACATGTAATCAGTGAGTCTTTGACGCCATTGGGTATCGAACCCCACCCTTCCAGACTAAAGGCCAGACAAATTTACCAATCAAAATAATGAACTTTGAATGATTAGCATCCTAAAATATTTGATATATTTGAAGGTAAAGTTGTTGTTGGTGTTACATAGGACACTTGGACAAACCAATCTGGTTATGCCGTTGGCTATGCAAATTTAAGTCAGTAAGTTGCGTCTTTGCTTAACCAGAGCACCACGAAGGTGAAAGTACGACTTTGCTCTAAACTTCTCTGATTGATGGCACCACCACAGGATCCACCACCTCAATTTTGACATTGATCTGGAGAGAGAAGAAATTTTCTTTCACGTCATTACAGCCATGGTAAATGCTTAACTAAAGTTTTTCGTAAATGACTAAATAAATTTTTAATCGACAGATAAATCATTTAAGATTTGATACTCGTGTTTTATGCTTTTCATTACTAATTATTATTAAATAAAAATGTTGTTATAATAATAAGACATTTATAAGTTGTTATTTTAAGAATTTTATAAGATATTTATTTTTTTAAGGACAAAATTTGAAAAATAAACATTTTACGTTGTACCAGAATATCATTAATGAGCTTAGATTTTAAATACTACCCTTGAGATTAAACAAATTATGTTTTCAACACTTACTATAAAACGTTTTCTAAATCTTTCACAGATCTCTTTATCTGCGGTGTTAGGAAAGCTTCGTAAGCTGCAGTTGTTACAATCATTCCTTTTGGTACAATAAACTTGGAAACAAAACTCAGATAATAAATAAAATAGAATTTCAAAATAATTTAAATTTAAAAATATTTTTATGAGAAAATAGGTAAAGAAAAATACCGTTTTATCAGTACGACTTAGTTTAGTAAGTTTTCCTAAAGAGGAACCTTTTCCACCAGATATGTCGCCAAAATGAGATATTTCCGCAGAAAACTTCACTGTGAGAGGGATAGCTAGTACAAATGTAAAAAGAAAAAAAGTAGTTATAAGAATATTTCATTTCTTAAAACTTTGCTGTGTGTCTACATACAACCAAATTTAAAGATTATTGATTACATTTATAAATCGCGTTTTCTACACCTCATAACCTATGTAATGATGTTAATTGCTATACAAAATTTCGCTTCCTATGGACTGGTTCGAGGTTATTTCAACGGGCTGAGCAAGGCCAATTCAGCTTTTTATCCCTTCAGTGGGTCGATAAAACTGAGAATCAAGTACTCAGGAACTACATACGAATATTTAGGGTTTCGCGTTAGGATCATCATCTAACCGAGATATATGCTTCCCACCCCAACGCTCTCTATCAAGAAAACAGGTATGGGTACTGGGAAAATTTTATATTAAAATATATAAAAATTATGAAAACTACAATGCAATTTTGAATATTTATTATATATATATGTATACATATATACATATATATATATAGTTTATTTCCAATTAGTTCTTGATAATCACAGTTCATTTTCGCATCACTTTTATGAAAAATATGATTTCCAGTTATATTCAAAATGGTAATTCATTCCAAGTGCTAATTTGAATATGCTTCAAATGCTTATTTGAATATGCTATGAGTATTTCGGTATGACTTTTAAAGTCATACCAAAATACTCGTATAAAAGCATAACATCTTTTTGATTTTACTTTGTAATATTCATGGACAGTAATTAGACAATTTTGATAATTATAAAGTAATCAGATTTTCACACGTATGCATAAAATGCATTATAAATGCTGGTTATAAGGAGTTTATCTCTTATTTTACATTAGAGCTACTAATATTAATATAATAACGGGCACACAAGAACGTAATATTCATTGAAACACAAGATTTTAAATAAATTGTATGCGTTTATTTTGTAATAATATAATGAAATAAATTTTTGTGTGTTAAATAGTATATATTACTTAAAAAAACATTATTATTGTATTTTATGAACTAAACGTTGACTTAAACATTTGTCTTTTGTTTGTTTAAAAATTTACTTAAATCAATGTCGGGTTATATCTTCTGAAAACATTTTAAGCTTGGATATAGGTAAATGTGTTATCTTAAATTAGGCAACGTTATGAGAGCCTTGAATATTCATATTTAACATCATCATTTTGAAAAATAACAAATTATTTTAAAAACATTTTTAGAATGTTCATATGTCCTTCCTTAGAGACATTTTTAGAATATTCATGTGCCATTCTTAAATACAGTTTTGAAAAATTCATATGTAATTCTTAAAAACATTTTAAAAATGTTTACTTACGGTTATAAGCTACATTCGTATTTATGATTCAAACATATTCAAAATAGTATTAAAAATCAACAAAAGAATGAGGAGAAATTCAAAATAGAATAAGTAGATTTCTCTCACTAATTTATTACATAAACTATTAAAATACTTTAATAAGAAGAAAATATACTAAATCTAATAATCATCTTAAACGCTAATTTCCTAGACAACTATTTTCATATCCTAATCGTAAGTTGGTGAATATTGATTTCTTAAAACCCAATTTGTAAGAAAATTGATGGTTATTCATAAATAATTTCTTGTTATACCAAGTAATATGATGAATAAATAATAAGAATAGTAATAAGACAAATAAAAATTTGAATACATAAATGTGAATTTTAAGCATTTTATTAATTATTTCTAAAGTAGATTTTATACTGATTGCAATCAGAAATCTTTTCGATGGATGTAATATATCATTACAGTATAAAACCACATTAAATATTTAACTAAGCATATGTGTATATATATATATATATATATATATATATATATATATATGAATTATATTTTTTGTTTAATTATGTTATCACTTTATAGTATCACATAATATACTTTAAAAAATTATGTGAGAAACAAATTGTAAATTTCTTTCGACATTAACATTAAACCTTTAATACGTATTTGACAATTATTTCATTTTTTCCATTACCCCAACTCCATTCCTTAACTGTATGTAATTATAGCTTTTATTTTAACCAATATTTCCGGAAAGTAGCAAGATTTTCAAAACTTCTAAATTTTACTCTCCTTTGTTGTTTCCTTCATTAGAAATTATAATTTCATGTCAAACATTATAAAATATTATTTCTCCTTGTTTCTCTGTTTATAAACAATATTTCTCGTTTCTCATTAAATGAAAATATTTAAACTCATATCATAAAATTTGAAACCAAATGAAAATAAACTTGGTTGTATATATACATTGTTTAAATGAAAATAAATTTTTACGCAAAATAATATCAATTTATTAATTAATAAATATATTCTCGATTACTATTAAAATATCCTTGATTATTAATAATTTACTTCGTCCTAATTAAGAAAATAGTCTATACTTTGAGTAACATAAAAAAATACATTTTTGTTAAATTGGTTTAATTTTTTTTCGAAAATTGTAGACAATATATCTCTATTTATTATGAATTTTAAAAAAAACCATCTAATTAACATAAATATAAGAGAGAAATTGAGCTAAAAATATTAGACACAAAAATATGTAAATGCACGAATGTGAAATACTGTTTTAAATTGATTTGATTATGTTGAAATTATAAATGTTTTAATTGTTATTATATATATATATATATATATATATATATATATATATATATATATATATATATATATATATATATATATATATATATATATATATATATATATATATATATATATATATATATAATTCTAATATTGAATACTAAAAATACTTTTTGGAAATAGCACTCGGAGAGGTGGTATAGAGGAGGTCTTTTTTGGTTCATCATATACTTCTCTAAAAAAAAAAGAAAATTAAAATATCAATTATTTTTTAAGTTCACACACACACACAAGTAATCCTGCAATTAATTTTAAAAAATATTTAGAATATAAATTTTTAGAATTTAGAGATTAAAAGAACTTAGTTTGAAATTTTTTTCTTTAAAAAATAAAAATAATAAAAATTAAAAAATAATTTTAATTACTTTAATTTTTTATAAAAAAAATTCTAATTTTTCTTAAAAATTGAAATGTTTCAGCTCTTATAAAAAAATTAAAAAATATGTTTCCATATTTATATATATGTAACCGAGACAAAGGATCATATGCATAAAATGGCGAGTTACAACTAAACATATTGATATGATCAATAATTGATAACCAATGAATAATATTAAATTATAACTTCATACTAAGGTTTTTTATCCTATTGATTTTTTTTTCCATGATACTGTGAACTTAATTTATATATATGTATATATATATATATATATATATATATATATATATATATATATATATATATATATATATATATATATATATATATATATATATATATATATATATATATATATATATATATATATATATATATATATATATATATAAACATATCTCTATTTTCCTCTATTTCTCTTCCTCTCTCTCTCTTCTCCCTGTCTCTCTATCTCCAATTTTGTCAAAATTAATTTATCGAAGCCGTTCTCATCAAATTTAAATAGATTTCACTAGTTAAAATTATTTTTACTATCTCATTTATTTATAAATATTCATTAATTTTCAAATTTTGAAAATAAATCTAAATTAATGAGAACAGTGTTTCTTTTATTTCCTTCATTAGAGTGTAAAAAAATTATTAATATAGCATTCCATAGGTAATTTATTTTTGCCTAAAATACTAAAATATACAAAATTCTTTTATCCGTAACATCAGTGATTATTTTAACATTTGTTTCTCAATATCACTGATACTTTTAAAATTCATTTTACATCTATCTCAACACATTAATTTATTATCAAACTGCTTAATTTACATGCATATTTTTCATAAATTATAAAACGTTCTAGACTTTAAGTATTATTTCTTTAAAATGAATTTTTAAGAAGACATTTTTTTTTTCATAATAAGTTTCAGGGTTGCTTAATCTACGGCAGAAAGCAAACTTCCATTTTTTATGTATATTACATCAATACAAATATTTAATAGAAATTTTAATTCCAAATAAAAAGCATTTAAATCAAAAAGTAAGAAAACTCATTTATTTTGAAAATATTCATTTGTCCATAAATTAAGGATATTTAAAAAAAAAAAAAAAAAAAAAAAAAAAAAAAAAACAGGAAATTGACAGAGAAAAGAAAAATGCCACCTGCAGAAACTTTTCACATAATACTGGGCTCCAGAATAAGTCTGCATGTTCAAATCGGAATTATGACCGGCCACATTTATAAGGACAACATTCTGAAACAATATATCTGCTTGTGTAGTAGTGCCGTGGACGCAGGATTGGTGTTTGTGGGTGAAAAAGTCCTTCTCACTGTCCGAACATCGTGAATGATTGCCTTCAACCTGTACGGAATGGTTCAATTCGCATGGATTTCAGGATATCACCCGTACGAAATGGCCAGCATTCTCACTGGATCTGAATCCAATAGTGGGAAATATACATGGTCAACTAATCGCAGCCCATCAACCACCTCCTAAATTTTTGTACCGGATCCAAATTTTGAGTGATCGTTGCACCAGCATGCTTCCCTGTACCTAGCCCTGAGTTGGGCTCTATCAGTTAGATAGAAGTAGCTGGATTTTGTCTTTGGGATTCTGAAGCAGAGATTAAACAGAAGATCCCCAGTATTTGGTCTGCCACCCCCAGAGTTATCATTTCACTTGGAAGACATGGCGACCACGCCCAGTTTTAACGTGCCCCAGCCACCTTCAGTAAGCACGACGGATTTTCAGTAGGCCGGGATTCAAGCTCAGTACCTTCCGATAATGAGAACTTCGCCCTAACCAACCAGGCTGCCGAAGCCCCGCTGGGGTTCTCTGTCCCAAGTGCAGCTCGATGATATGATTCCCAACATGCCTCGGCGTTGTATGGACTGAATTTCTTCATATGATACGATGTATTAACCATCATACTAAAAATGCACTATTCGAATGTTATATCGGTTATATGTGGTGTAAGTACTTGTGACGTGGTTTCTGTATGCCTAGTATCATACGTACACCATCTTTTTTTCTTTTCATTCGTTTAATTTATGTGAATTTTGTTTTCGTACCTTTAGTTGACGGTACAGGCATTATCTTTAATTTATGGACACGTGTGTATTTTAAAGAATATTTTTAAGCAAAGTGTTTTCTCTCTTACCCAGTCATGATCAAACCATATCCAGTTTTGTTATTTAAACTGAATTTAATGAATGATAATTCGAGAAATCCAGCCCAACCTTCTCCACTGTAGAGAAGAACCGGTTCTTGCGAAAGGTTTCCAGACATGGTATACGATTCTCCTACAAGGAAAATGAACATTGAAGAAACCTCAAACAAAAATTTCGTTTATAAAATCATTCAATAAACCATTCATAATAATAATAAAATAATTTACATGTCTTAATTTATATAAGAAATATTTCATAACCATCACTAGGATATAATAAAGATATTTATTGTTTGGAAATGTGTTAAATATAATATTATTTTTAGATTAAATGCACTGACTGATGTTAAAATATTATTCATGATAGATGAAATAACTGTAAGCTTTGATTCTGAAAAACCGCATATTTGTAATGATTTTTTTAAAAGACTTATTCAGCTGCTTTTCTGGCTGCTGAAATTTTATTGCTCAGGGATTTCGTGCAAAAGTTCATTGGTTTGATTCCCGTTCAGACGTCAAGGATTGCAGTACTTCGATACCCAGTTCAAAACTTTTTATCTTAATCAAAGTGTATAGGTCTTGTATTCAAGAAATGCCCATTTAGCAACGGATAAATCAAAGCAAGAATTATATATTATAAACGATTATTATAAAGTAAACTGTTGCCAAAAAATAACATTCATGTATAAATAATTCGTTATTTGAGTAATAGTGCAGATTTTTGTTGCTAAATAAGGATCGAAATTTAGTATTAATATTTTTTTAAAGTTTTAACATTTTGAATTGTCTCAAATTATTAATTCCTTTTTCTTTCATTTTAAAATATACTGCGGTTGATCGGTTAATGAACAGTTCGAACAGCGAACAAATCGGACAATGAACACTTTCACGAAAGATTTTTATATTCGAACAATGAACACTTATTCGGATAGCGAACTAAAACGAATTCTATAAAACACTTTACGGCTCTTGAAGTTTAATATGCAGGGCCACCAAACCCATCGGACCAAAAATCGTTTTTCATCTATCTTGAATTATGCTGCTTGCCTTTTATATTTCAAAGCTCCACATTGGAACATTTTTCCAATTGAATGCTTATAGCCAAAGTAGACCCTCAGTTTTGATTTCATTCAAAACCGAAAATTATTTCATTTTGAACACTCTCTCCTTCATTCATTCGTTGAAGAAGTGGGAAGATGTCAAAGTAATGGTCTTAGAATGGTACCCAAACCAAGCTGATATCAGTAGGGTTAAGGATCTTTACAACGATAATGCTATTTATCACTTACGGAAAATCTAAAAAAAAAAAAGAAAAGCAATTGACATTGGACACGTTCTTTAATTCCCCATAAAACGAAAATAAAAAGAACAGATTAATATACAAGACTCTATGTTGTGTATCATTTTTTTAAACTTACTGAGAAATTTTATATATTCTCTTTTAATTTAAATTTTAGAGTCTCCAGAAAAAATTTATCGATTTTACAAAAAAAAATCTATGGTGAATCGATGATCACATCGATTCACCATAGATTTTTGAAATTCACCATAAATTTGTTAACGAACAGTTCGGATAACGAACATGGTCTTGCAACGGATTAAGTTCGTTAACCGATCGCCACTGTATTTACGCTTTAATTTTCAGCAAAAATTAACTTTTCCAAATTTAAAAGATTTTACAAATTTGAAATTAAATTATAATATTTCTTAGTTGCAGAAAAACTGTAAATCATCTCAAAGTTTATTTTTATGAACACTACAGTATGTTAAATCTTAAATAATTTTACTAAATCATACATAATATTAATGCTAAATTAGATTTTTAGCTAACTAAATTCTCTCTCTCTCTTTCTCTCTCTCTCTCTCTCTCTCTCTCTCTCTCTCTCTCTCTCTCTCTCTCTCTCTCTCTCTCTTTCTCTCTCTCTCTCTCTCTCTCTCTCTCTCTCTCTCTCTCTCTCTCTCTTTCTCTCTCTCTCTCTCTCTCTCTCTTTCTCTCTCTCTCTCTCTCTTTCTCTCTCTCTCTCTCTCTCTCTCTTTCTCTCTCTTTCTCTATCTCTCTCTCTTTCTCTCTCTTTCTCTATCTCTCTCTCTTTCTCTCTCAAAGGTACAAAAGCCCATATTGGGGGCCAAATCCTACAGTGTCCATAGCTTTTATTCGTTAACTGAGGGCCCTGGGGGGGAGAGAGAGATGTCACGATTAGGTGGTCATCCTAAAGCGAAATCCCCAGTGTTTAGTTCCCAATCATGCTAGGTATTCAATTTTATCGACCCACTGAGGAGATGAAAGATTCACTTAACCTTGCCCAACCCGAGGATCGAACCGACGGAAAATCTTTCTCTACCTCCAGTCGCAATGCTCAAATAACAATTTTGAAGAAAAGTAAATAACTACAAGCTTCCGTCTTAGAGGGAAACAGTATTTTGGAATGATACAAACAGTTTTACGAGAATTCATGTCAAAGTTAGAAACGGTTGAAGTTAAGAACACCGCCATCAAAACTTAGAAATGAATTTAATTTATAAACTAAGTTACCTAAAGACCAATATCCTAGTATAAATCTGTCTACAGAGTTTTGTTCAGTTCAAACTTTAACGAAAATTCGGTGAACAAATAGAAGAAGGATTATATTACAAAGGACAGATTTTTGCGCGGTAAGGTTAATGTACACATTCAGCAGTAATCATAAATAAATTTTTTCAGTTAAAGAAAATAATATTTACTTTAAAGTATCTGTTAATTGGTTTAATCAACTGCGGCTCAATAAATAACAGGATAAATGAATTTTATATTTTAGAAAATTGAGACATTTTCTTTAAATATAATGTTTACATAGCAGTTATAAAATTGTTATAACTCATACTGTTGAAGTAATGTGATAAACTTAAAAAATTATGAATATTAAGAAATATCTATATAATGCATATAGATAAAGACATATAAAATAAATGAGTGGTAATGGATTATTATACAGACCTGCAGTTACCGTGGCTTGAAAATTTCTGCCTACGTTTGTGGCACAAAAGGGTTCCAGGGTGAAATCTAATTCCTCCAGCACATTTATATCGCCAGTTGGTGTAACAACAAATCCTACTGATAAACTGAGGAAAAGAATGCTATTTACATATGCAACGATGATTATTAAAAAGTGTGTCGTATTGATAAAATTAGGAATAGTGGAATAAATAAGTTCTGGAAGATTTGTAACTTACTTTTTGAACATTTTAGGTGTTGACATCATTGTAAGATGTACCGCATACCCATTCTAAAATAATTAATACAATATTTATTTTAAATTTTTCGTGTAGTATAAAAAAAAATTCATAGTGCGAAGAAAATGACAAAATATACCAGTGGCACATATCCCACTAACTCTGTGAAGTGTGATCCGGCTATTATCGAGCCATTGCCTAATGAAAAAAATATTTAATTAAAATTAAATCGAAATTATTCTTTAAATAATAAAAATTATATAACTTAAAAAATTTTGTGAACTTACCCAAATTTCTTAATTTCTCACCAAATAAATACATTTCAATTTCAGAGCCTTCTTCGACAGAAAATGTTCCTCTCAAATTTCCTGTTTGACTGTAAAAATTCAATGCCTCTGGAATTCTGTAAAATTAATTACTTAAGTACTTAAGATTTTTTATCTATAAAATCCTTTTTATTAAGATACTAAGAATATCATTATACAATATTTCTAGGTATGTTTAAAAGATAATTACGTACAGTATAGGAGTAAGAATGGAAAATTTATGACATTTCCCACCATGTAACATTTCGAAATAAATTCGGTTAGTTAGTCACTTAAGTGTCATTTTTGCAAGCAAATATTGATACAGCGGGACTTACAACGCCTAAATAATTCTGAATTACTAAAATCCCATGCACGAGAAGGTAATCGAATTCAAGAATATCTAATTCAAAGGCCTAATTGCTAACTACTATGTTAGTCAGCATTTTTATACTGAATAAGTCAACATATAAATGGGTTATTAAAGATCACGTTTAAAAATGAGGATTAAGTATTTCTACATTTCAGTGTTTATTTTTTATACTTTTTATCTTCCAATTAGTTTTGTTTTTATTTTTTGAAGTAGAATGTGCAATCAATAGGTTTAAGACTAATAGGTATGAAAATTCTGAATAGAAAGTTGATGGGCACATATTTATTACATTTTCGTATGAAATTTACTTTTTCTGAAAAATTGAAATTATAAATACGCTATAGTTAAAAACGCCCTCTTCAATTTCATGAGAGTGTGTGACGCTTCGATTCTGTGGTCGTTCAAATTCTTTCCTAAATTTAGAACTGATCATGTTAAAGAAAACGATTTGTAAATTACTTTTTCTATGATTATATTTTTTATGGATCTGGCAATAAAAATTCTGCTTGAGGTATTTAGTATTTAGTTTTATTCTAATAAAATGCTTCTGTTGCTTCCCTCATAACTTTTATTCAGTTTTTTATGTAAGATCTAAAGTATTCTTTATATATATCGATACGTGGTTGAATGGATTATCTTTTAACAAATCTTTTGAGTCTAATAAATTTTGCCTTTCTGAGGAGACACTAATAATCCTAATATATTTTAAACAAAAATACCTTGTAAGCATATCATTTATAATTACATTCAAAATCGATGATGAAAGATTGTAAAAATCAAAAATGTTCATATTTTAAAATAATATATAGTAAAAATTTAATAAATTCTTACACAAAATTTTTAAAAAAGTGAGGAATAAATAAATCGATTGATTTATTATATAATTATATATCTTCAAAGTCAAATAAACAATCAAAATTACACAAAATTTAATGAAACTCTCAAAACGATTTAAATAATTTTCAATACATACGCACTGATATGTACATAGGTATTTACAGATAAAGTTATACATATAAACATAAAAGTAAATACAGATATCAAAATAGGGATGTCGATTTAGTTATAAATGTAGACAAGAAAGTATTAAGATTAAAATACAATCACAAAAGCAAGTAACACATTTCTCTTGTATTTCCTAGAGTATAATAACCACACCATAAGTATAAGTGAAAAATTACATGTTTTTCAAGCATTTGGCTTTAATAAATATGGCAATGTGTATTTAACAAAGTTTTAGAGCACTGCTTACTTGTTAACAGGGGGACGAAACGGATTTTCCCATTGCGATCTTGCAACAGCTTCAACAAATGCCTGCGGATGAGTGCAAAGGCTAAGATCATAAATGTCTGAAGAAGCTGTCCACCTGAGGAGATTTTAGTACTATTACACTACATACACAGCAGTACTACTAGATAAATTTTAACAGTAATGATATACATAAAATGTATCTTATAATGCAAGTCAAGTCTCGTAAATTTATGTATAGTTTTTGCTAAATAAGAAAAAAATATTTGTTCCCCCACAGAATAACATATTATTGTTATAACTAAATAAATAAAAAGAACTTTAACCACTTGGTTTTATCCCAATTAATTTGAAAGATCAACATTTAGACATATATGCAATACACACACACACACACATATATATATATATTATATATATATATATATATATATATATATATATATATATATATATATATATATATATATATATATATATATATATACGAGGGTTGCCATTTAAATTTCTATAAAAAGTCGGAAGAAAAAGAATTTTTTGCACAAACTATTTTATTGCTTTTCAAAATATTCGTTTTTAAGATTTATACACCTTTCCATCAATTCTGTTAAAAACTGTTTCAAGAATTCGTTCAAACCAATTCTTCAAACAGTTTTTCCACTCTGAAGTTGATACCACAGAAACATGGTTATGGAAAGCATCAACAGCTTCTTGAGGTGATGAAAACCGCTGCCCACGCATTTTTTGTTTAACGTAAGGGAACAAAAAAAAAGGTCATTAGGCGACAAATCAGAAGAATATGGGCAATGAGACATTAATTCGATATTTTTATCCTTCAAGTAATCAATTGTTTGATGTGCTGCGAGGGAGCTGGCGTTGTTGTGATGAAGAATGATGAGGCGGCTTTTGTTCTTTTTTTCTGATTTCCTTGGTGATTTTTGGCACAAACAAATTTCTATATGCAATTTAGCGTTAACAGTTTTTAGATCCTCTAAAACAATGGTTGCGATATGTCCCGTAAGGCCGAAAAAACAAGCAATCATTCTCTTGGAAATGCTTCGAGAACGAACAACTTTCATATGATTTGGTTCATTTTGAAACACCCAAACAGCGGATTGTTGTTTAGTTTCCGGCATATACGAATATATCCAAGTTTCATTATCTGTAACGATGTTGTATACGGATTTTGCTGCTCCCAAGTTGAATTTTTTAATAATTTCTTTACACCAATTTACATGAATCTATTTTTGAATTTTTTTCAAATTGTGCGGTATCCATGTGGAACAAATCTTTTTAACAGTTAAATGTTCATGAAAAATCGAATGTTTTGCAGTCTGTGATATGCCAAGAGATGCTTCCATCTCACGATATCTGACATGCCGATCTTCTTCAATCAACTTACGCACAGCATCAATGTTGTTTGTAATCACTACCGATTTTGGTCGTCCTTCAAGAGATTCATAATGACGGACGCACGACGAAATTCCGCAAACCAATTGTAAACAGTCTTTTCTGATGGTGCTTCATTACCAAAAGTTACACGAAGCGATTCTATGCATTCTTGTCGAGTGAGGCCTGTTTTAAAATCATAAAAAAAACATCCAACGGAAACCTTCACGAGTTATTTTCATTTATAGAACTTAACTTGCTTCCTTAGAACACTCACTATAAACAAACAACGCAGTCGATTTCTAGGATGTCACTGATTCCAAGAGAAAAAAAATGTGAATTTTACAAATATCCTAAAAACAAATTTCAGTAGTTCCCTCTGTTGTTCATTTGCAAAAACGTAAAAGGCAACCATCGTGTGTGTGTGAGTGTGTGTGTATATATATATATATACAGATAGATAGATGTTTGCATTTGAAAGGTCTATGATAATAATAGGCTAAAGCACAATAAAAGACCTGTTGAAAGGCTTAAAATATAAAGAAAGTGAATTTTAATATATGCATCAATCATCGTGGAAATGTTTTTAAAACCTGGAGCTTTGTGCATATTTCCATCTAAAAATTGTGTGTGAATTAATGTATTTTTTGGAAAATTGTAATTCCAGTCAATAAAACTGTAATTTAAAAATTAAACTAAACTACAGATCAATAAATACAGCATTAAGTTTAAAATAATTAATGAGATTTACATACATGAAATGTAGTAATATAATATAGTCCTCTTCATCATTTGTATACATATATATATATATATATATATATATAGATAGATATAGATATATATATATATATATATATATATATATATAAATCCATAATGTTATAAAAATTAACTCATTTTATTCCTTTTTCCCATAAATTTTACTTTTGTTTTTAACTGTTTAGTACTCAGTAGACATTCTTAAAATTTATAAATTATATTTTCCATATTATAAATTGAATTCAAATATTTTATAAATTTATATATTTGATTAAATTTAGGTTTAATCCTTCTTTGCATTTTTACATGATTTATACAAAAATTAATATGAACTAAATTGAAATTTTAAATCCATTAACATTTCCTAGAATTTATAAATTCCAATTTTTACTCAATATTTTTGCTGATAAATGTCATAAAAAAATATGACAATAACTTACAGGAATACAAACTTGACAAAAACGGTTCTTTCAGGTTCTTCCTTATTTTCTGATTTTTCTCTGAAATGCAGAAATATATTTTACTTAATTTAGTTAAAACTCAAAATAATAATTCCTTCCTAAAAATAACTAAGGTATTAACAGTGTACCAGTTTACAGTAATAAGATGATATTTTTTTTTACATAAATTCAAAAGAATATACTTCAGAGGTCCTGTAAATTGAATTCTCCATCTTCTCATTGGGGACAAGTAATGCATTTCTAAATTCCCACTCGTGAAAGTCAGGCATTTTCCTTCAAAAGGCCGTTGGTAGCTGACATGCTCTGAAAGGTGGTATGTTTTCCCATCTCCAAGTTTCATGTATATCCAGGCTTCAGCAACTTGATTACAACCCCTAGTAATGCGCACGAGTAAGCATTCAGATTTGGAATTCACTCCATAGAAAGCAATCTCATCGGCCCCCTGAGAAATAATTAATTTAATATCTATAAATGAACTAATTTTTTTATAATCATTTTCAAGCTCAACAATAGCAGCCAGTTACATTTTAGTTAGAAAAATTATCAATTATTTTTATACAGTAGAATTCCAACTATCCGAATCTTTGATTATCCGAATCACTTTCAGAATTTCGAAAAAATAATTTAGACTGAAGAGACGAAAAATGAGAAAAATGAACGGTAAGTGAAAGAAGAAGATGAGAATATCGTGCCACATGAGGAATTCAGAAAAATTCGTTTGAAAAATTTTGGATGTTCAGAAGGTAGCGCTGAAGATATAGGATAATGGATTGTGAGTCAGACTTTGGATTTCAAACAGCAAATGATGGTCCACTCAAAGAAAGTGTCGATTAAGAAGACCTTCATGTCCAAGTTGAAGCAGACGCGGGACCATCAGATAGTAAAGCATTTGCCGTGTTTGAAATATTATTTTGAAGTGGATGGTGCGACTGCCCGAGTGTGAGACCACATGCAAATTTCACTATCAAGCGGATGCACGACTTGTCTGCCCAAACACGTGTGAAGGTAGTGAAACAGCTTACTCTTATCAAGATGTTCAGCAAGCAATGACTTTCATTTACAGCACAGTACTGTTCTAAAGTACAACACTGTATATACGTATTGTTTTAAAGTACAGCACTCATGTAAGTATCTTAACATTTAAGTATTTCATTTTCATTAATCTACTTTTCATAAAAAAATATATAGTTTTTCTCCCAATTTCAGCATACAATAATTAATTAATATAGCTCCTTTTTTTAAGAAATCCAATTAAACGAATTTTTGACTCTCCGAATGGGGTCCGGTCAAAATTGGTTCGGATAATTGAAGTTCTACTGTATTTGAAATAAATATTTAAAACTAAATATTAAGATACATATATAAAATCCCCCCCGTCGAAACGGAAAGCACTGACGCCATGTGGCACATTTAAAAGAATCTGATACCAATTTTGAACCAACTACTCCAAAATGTCTCCCTATCATTTCATAATATTTTCACCAATACAGCTTTTATAAAAATTAAAGCAAAAAAGTTAATTTTTAAAAAATATTGAAAATAATGTTTTAGAACGTGCCCTTATTTGTGACACATTTAATTTTCAAAAATAATTAAATAAAAATGTACTTTGAAATCATTATTTTAGCAAGAAAAAATCCATTTAAACGAAAAACTTAAATAGGATTACATTTTATTGGTATTTGGTAAAAGGATTTCTGTTGTTGGCGACATTTGTTTCTTGGCCTAAGCGATTTTTACATGTACCAATTTTAATAATGGGTTATTGCTTACAATAACATTGATAAACATAAAATATAATTAGAAGCACATTTTCAGAGCTATTAAAAGAAGAGAGCAAAATTGATTATCATTCATTTCTTAGATTAAAATTCGAAAAGAATGCGTTTTACTAACTGGTCGTGTGATGTATACTTGCAACAGATGCGCCTTAAGGTTGGTTTATAAAGTGGAAATTCACAAAAAAGGGAAATTATAAAAAACATAATGTGTTAATATAAAAGAACTGAACAATAAAAGATTTGTTGCAAAATAAAAGAGTCCGAGGTTTATGTATTTGGGTGTTATACTTATTCATAATATGGCTCAAAATGTTTGCATTATACAAATTCTTTGTGGCACCACTAAGTATTATATCATCCGTGTAATTTCATATTGCCATAAAGCATCAATAAACAAAAACCATAAATCCTCACTTACAAATGAAAATTGAAAATGACAATTTTAATTGAGATTCAATGTTCGAATTGTGTGAGTAAATTAAATTTATATAAAATCTATGTGGGATAATGCTATCTCGGGTTCTTTTTAGAATTTTATTTCTTAGCTCTAATTTCCTTCAAGATGGTAGTGGCGAATTTTATATTTGAACAATATCGAGTATTTCATTTTATTATTTCAGCACCAATGATTACTATTTTAACGTAAGCTTTGCTCATAATCAATATTTGAGAAAAAAGACCATATAATTCCTCCAAAAATATGTTAATTGCGATAAAAAGGGCCAACAGAAATAAAATGTTACGTAATAGACTATTACGAAATAAATAATTAGCTGTTATATTCGTAATATGCTACGTAGTTATAACATCTTTATGTATAAATTTATAGAAATAGTTGTCTAAAATCTACAAAATAAAGTCTGATTCTTAAAAAAAGTTTCGAAAAGGTAATCTTTAATAAAATTTATCTTAGAATGCAAAATTGTTTGATCTCATGATCAGGATATATATGAGATAAAAACAAACACAATTAAGACTAGACAATATTGGGCACAGTGGCTGTATAATCCAGCATCCCAAATTCTGAATTTTTTGGCAAAGAAAAAAGTGTTGCCAAAATGGCGTATTATGACGTCTCCCCATGACGTAAATACTAGGGTTGCCAAAATAGAGTTTTCTGCGTGATTCGTATAGGTCTTTATCTTTATAACGTAATAAAAACCAGGATAAATAAGGAAATCTGCCAAAAAATCACCAAAATCAGTATTTGTCATGTTTTATTATACGGCATCATTGCCCAAATTAGCTCTACTCATTAAAGAGAGAGGTTGCCAAAGCCTCCAAGGAGGTCACACCTGTTGGTCCGCGGAATGTATTTTATTTATCTTCTGCCACTCAAAGGATAATCCAATGGCTGCATTTCCCTATCTACCACGTAGGAACCGCCACTCCAGGAGTTACAGGTTCACGCGAGGCACTCCAGAAGCACCCCATTCCTAGGAAGTTATAGATGTGGCCAGAGCTGTCTTGGACACTAATGGATTAATTTAATTCCATTGCACTACTTTTTGGATAGAGCTTCGAGTAGAGTCGGATACACTTATGTTTGATAAAATATTTAGCAATTTCTCTTGGCCATAAAATTCAAAGTCTGGTACACCTATCTTTATATAGCTTTTGTGAATCGGCCATCTTGTTAGTTTCATGTTGGCGCCTGGTTTGGAGTCTAAGAATCAAGGCGTATTAGATAGTAAACTTTTACCTTTGGATCAGTTTAATTCCGTTAGACAAAACAACAATAATAAAAACATTTATAACTTTATTATATCGAAAGGACACATTTATAACTTTATTAGGAAGTTTTACGCAGAAACATTAAAATCCACCAAAGAGTATAAAGTTCTATAACACTTACTAACTAATGTTGGTTGTTATGCGAATCTAGTCTCGACACATTAATTTTGGATAGACGACAGCTATGATCATAAAAAAGGGGTATAGTGAAAAGAGAAGTTGTTATAGGCTATAGAAGGCGAGATAACTTGTAGCAGTAATGAAAATTAGAACTTACTGATCCTATTTCGAAATCTAATGGAAGTTTGAGAAAGCAAATTATCACAGATGCCACATAATCCAGGAAATTCTGATTTTGGTGATTTTTTGGTGGATTTTCTGATGTATCAGATAATTTGGTTTTTATTACTTCATAGATATGTAGACTAATAAGAATTATGCACAAAATTCTATTTTAGCAATCCTACCATTTTCACGTTGCCAAAAAAATTCACAATTTTTCACCTAGGATTATACGACATCTGTGCCAAAAAAAATCATCATTAAATATTTAGAGCAGCAGCCATTTGGTACCAAATGAAGCCTTACTCACAGAAAATAGAATAAGGGGAAAAAATGCATGCAACACATATTAGCTTGCGTAATAGTTTCAATACAATTATTTCACTAGAGACACAAAAGAAGATCCTTTCACATTCATCAAAACACTAATGTATGACTGTTAATTGTTTATGTCTTTCGAATGGGATAATAAATATGCCAATTGATAACTTTCTTTCATGCAAATCAGTTATGTAACGTAGTTGAAACTCGAGAACTTTTTTCTTTTCATTTCCATAAGCAATGTAAAATCTAATCTTAAATTGTGGAGTGTTCTTGAACAGGATTGAATACACAGGGAACTTGTATGCGTCTATAAGACGTGATGACTTGTTCTCGGTCAAGGCATCTTATCTTATAACGCATAGCCAATTCTCAGTATCACAAAACATTTAATATGATTATAACTGTTGGTGTTTCAAAATGAAAAGGGTTAGAGATCGGACTTTACCGGATGTCATATATATATATATATATATATATATATATATATAGTTAAAACATTATAAATTTTATCTATACCATTTGTCACATTCTTAGTCTAAAGTTTAATAACACAATTCCAAATAAAAAAATATATTCATTTAATAATATTTTTTCTGTAAATATACCACCCAATATAATAAATCTAATTACCACTTGTAAATGCGATTCTGA
Organism: Latrodectus elegans; assembly: GCA_030067965.1. NCBI lineage: Eukaryota > Metazoa > Arthropoda > Arachnida > Araneae > Theridiidae > Latrodectus > Latrodectus elegans. The sequence continues at coordinate 10,732,191 of CM057811.1, read as the reverse complement.
TTGTGGAGATTCCAAATCAATTTCCAACTGCGGGATGAGATATCCCAGTTTTTCTGGGTTACCTGGAGCATCGAAACTGTACAGATCAAACCTCCGCTTATGATTTGCATTATAAGCACAGACAGCAAAATATGCGAGTATCCGTTTGAACCAGTAAAGGATTTCTACAGAGGGAATTAAGATTTATAAAAAATTAACTACAATCGTACTATGATAAATATATTAAAAGAACAATTACATTTCATGTTTCAATTCAATAAAACCAGACCACGATACGCTTTTTTAGAAAACTTTAACACATTATATATGAGATATTACTCAATGTGTGTATCAATGACTTCATATAATCATTAAAATATCATTGATCCCACTCTTCTTTATAAATAAATAGAAAATAAAGTATATGGATGGAAGTTTCTGTGAAGCGCAGAATAGGGGGCGCTACTACCGTGGAGATCTAGAAAACTTCCTGTTTACAATGCCATTATTGTCTTATACCATTATGCTTGTTTTCTGTAGTTTCCATTACTTTTGAGAAATATTCATTTAAAAGTAATTATCTTATAAAAATTTTTGAAATGCAGAAAGCAAATGAAGGTACTAGTCGTTGCGTAGCATCTGGTTGCAATATGCAAGCTGGAACAAATTTACTTTCGCAAGTGAAAATGCTCAAATTTCCAATGGATCCCGATTTATAATCCTTAGTTTAATTAGCTATATATTAAATCAACTCTTAAAAATAAGACTTACATTTTAATTGCACTAAAAAAACCAAGATTTGTTTAAAATATTAATAAACAACAAGTAAATAAACACATCATAACAATTTTGTTTTACTTATTACTGATACCAATTCATATATTCTAGCATGATCAATAAAATTTTAATTAAATTTATAACACTATAAATGAAAGCATAAATAATACATTGCTTAATATTTGAAATGATTTATAGTTCAATCGCGCGCAAAATATTTCCTGAAATTTTGGAATAAATGCATAAAATTAAAAATTAGTTAAAGAAGAAAATGATTAATAATTGAGGTAAATAATAACAACAATTAGAATGTGGGTTAAAATCTATAATTCATCAACAGTTGACCCTAATATCGCCAATAAGAGCGATTCCCCACAAAATATGGTAATCCATCAGAATTATTTAAATAAAAATTTAAAAAAAAAAAAAAATTTTTTATTTACGGGATTACCACTGGTTGGACTCTTATTAAAAATTATGATTTTAACTGATAAAATAAAAAATTTTCGAAAACAGAAATAAATACCTAAAAATATTGAAATAAAAATTTTTGCGATTGCATTGATTTACAATGGAAAGAAAGAAAACCGGAAGTATTTGAGATAACTTCCGGTCAACTGAGGTTAGTTTTTGTTTACATTGGAAACTCCATCCATACTAGTATGCGATAGAGCTTAGTAAAGTTTTTCAAGAGACACGATACCTCCGATGGTAATAAGACAAATTGAGGGTGTATTCTATACGTCACCTGCTCCTAAATAAAGAAAACATATACATTTTTTAAGTTACAATAGGACACTCTCTTATTGCCTCAATTTACAAGCTGTCGTTCATTCAGCCATTGGTACCAAAATATGGACCTTACAGCTTTCTGGCTTACAATAATAAAAAAGAAAAAAAAAATCCGGGCATTTCAAATTAATCTATAAACATTCAGTTAGACTTTAAGTATTTGAATATTTTAACTAAGTATACTAGAGAAAGCACTTATTTTATTTTAATAAATTTAATATTTAATTATTTAACGACAAAGAGCGATGTGTAATAATAAAAAAATCAATTCGTTTTATTATTTTTTACTCAAAGAATATATTCCTATAACTATAATATATTATACAAAAACAAATTAAAATTCTTAAAAATTAGGCGGTAAAAGCATAATTTTTTTAACCTTTTTTAATATAGTATGAAACAGAATTTTTCAGTAGAATAAAGATATCATAAATTTTCGTGACAATACCAAGAAAAAAAGTAATCTATATACAATTATTTCTTTTATAAATATAGCAAACTAAATTAAGCTATAAATAAAAACTCTTTTCAAATCCCTCTCCACTCACCTAAAGGAATCGACACAAGAGCCACGATGATTGATATCAACATGGTAAGGTCTGCCCAAGACGAGGAAAACACAATATCTTTTTCTGCAGACTCGAAACCGCTGTTATATTGAATGAAATTACACAACCTGTTTCAATGTCACTGGATATTACACAACTGGTTTAGTTCCAATTGTAATATTTTCAAACTAAAATTCGCAATATCTATCCCTTGATACACTTCTTTTGCTTATCGGAATTTAATGTTCAGTCGGTGCTAACAAGCCTAATTTTTTTCTTAAAAAATTAAAACATTTTTAAACATATTTAGATAAAAAAAAGGATTATTATTCAAATAGAGAATACTCATTCTTTTCAAATGTATTACTTAGGATGTTCAACATTTTTAAACACTTCACTTATCATCACAAATTGATAAGGAAGGACTTGATTAGAAAGCAACAATCACACAATCTTTTGAATCCTATACATAAAAAAATAAACATTTAAAAAAAAGACCTTTGGATTATTTTTATTGGATAAGTATAAGAAATATATATAATATATTTCTATCATGTGTGTTGTCAATGTGCCGAGATATTTTTACCTCATTTTTATTGAATTATTGACAAGTTTTTGCACTATAATTTATTTCAGAAATCTAATTCTATTCAGTTTTTAAAATACATTACCAAGCATTTAGATTTGTTTATGAGTGATTCAGTACAGATTAATTTAATAATCTTTTGCGATCCGATATGACTTTTGTTATAAAATGCATACTCAAATATATGCACGCAAATTAATAATATATACGCATCGTTTTAAAAAACAATTGAATACTTATACGCGCGTATCATTCATTATAATACCTTTTCATTATTACATACATAGTAAATATTATAAATATATATAAATAAATTAAAACTAAAAATTTGTGTGTGTGTTTTCTTTTGTAAATTTATTATGAATAAGATAGCAGTACTTACAGATTTTTGAAATTTTCTGTAATTCTTTAAAATTTATCTAAATTATAGTTAATTCTAAATATTTAATCGGAAAGCGAAACGGCTTCAGTTTCCATCACAATTTGAACAATATGAAATTTATGCTAGGATTCTGCTTTCCGCATGCATATGTTTCAGGTGCGTGCTTGAAAAAGTTCCTTTTTCCTATCTTGCGACAAGTGAATACAGTCTAGAGTCAAGAATTAGAAGGAGAAGGAGGGTTTTTCACCCTCCATGAAAGCAAATATACAAAAGGAGGTTAAAAAAGATTTTTAAAAGCCTCTTGTGCTTAAGCTATAAATTATGAGGTGATTGTTACTTATTATGGCTCACCCGGATCAAGTAGTTGCTCCGCCCTCTTTGAACTGTAAATTTGCAAGGCTCAACCCCAGTCAGTTTTTAGTAGATGCATAGTGGTGCCGGAGAGCCACTAACTGTGTCTTAGGATTAACGGGGGTGTGAATATTCTCCCCCATCATCAAGGATCTTGTAATTTTGAATCATGTCAGGTGACGAGATCACACTTGAGCTAGTCCACTCCTCTTCACATCGCACCAGTGGAAGAACTTTTCACCTCGCTGATTCACGTGCACTCTTTCCCAACCCTCGGAGCTCAGAAATCCAGTGAAGAAGTCAATTTTCAGTTACATGAAATGGAACATTGAACTTCTGCTCCCTGCACTTTTGTTTATTGGGCGTGTGCTTGGAAGATTTCATGGTTTCCTCCCTTGCGATATGCGAATAGGACAAAATATCTATGAAAAGTTCTCTGCGAGAAAAACACTCAGCAGATGTTCAACTGTTTCATAACGAACTTTGCCTATAAGGCTGTTTAAGCCCTTTTTAAATTTGAATTTCAACTAAATTTTATTATTTGAGGGAGATTTGCACGTCCATACAACATCCACCTATTTAGTGTAAGTATATCCTTTGAAATATAAAGCACATTATAGTAGTTCTAGGATAATGTCTTTATGTAATGTATTTATAATAATAAAGACAACTGTTACATCAAGTTTGTAGTTTTTCTACAAGCTACTAAGCTTTAAAATTGCATATAAAAATGAATGCAAGAATAATTAATAATCAAAACCTAGAAATATCAATACTGAACTTATTTTTAAGAATAATGTATTTTTAATTCCATGATTTATATGTAATTAGTTTCTTGTACAAAAGACCAAAAGAGTGAATTTAATACCATTTTATGCATTTATAAGCAAACTTACAAAGTAAAAAAGAAATACACTGTTAGCCACTCGAATTGCAACATCAAGAAAGGCTCTCTGCTGTGATATCACCGGGTCTTTCTCTTTCTTGCTCCAACATCAAGAAAGAGAAAGACCCGGTGATATCACAGCAAAATTTATTTTGTAGATAACATGTTGACCAAATATCAAATGATTAAATTTATAGACCTCTGTGAAGTGTGGTTCCTGCCAAAATCAATAGCCAGAATAGCTACCATTGTTGAAGATCATATCTGCCACACGTCTCGACGATGATTCAAAGAGACTTTAGATGTGTACTTGGAGTACAGCAGACCAAGCAGCTTCCACTCGTTGCCAAAGTTGATCTGGTGTGGCAGTTGTAATCTGGGTCAATCGTTGAGCAACCATGGACCATGTTTTCGATCAGAGAAAGATCCGGTGAGCAAGCCGACCAGGTAAGCAATTTAAACTGGCGATTGATGAAAAACCCTTGAACACTGTGTGGTCGCGCATTGTCCTGTTGAAATATAGCTGTGAGCAAGGCCTGAAGGTAAGGAAGGATAACTGTCTCTAACACCTCGGAGATGTAGCGCTGGCTGTTTAAAGTACCGGCAATGCGTAATACAGGAGTGCGAGAGTATATCCATTACCACCCCATACCACAACACCAACCAGTGCAGGAGCAGTGTGGAGGTGCATAACGCTATTGTTAAGCATCCTCTCTCCACATTGTCTGCAGACTCGAATGCGACCCTCGTATTGTTGCAGACCGAAGCGTGACTCGTCAGTAAATACAATTTCATTCCATTCTGTTGTCCACATCCTTCTTTCATCGCACCTTGGGCGGCGGAGACGTCTGTGGTTCTGCGTCAAGAATAGACAAAGCAATGGACGTCTTGTGGACAGACCACTCTGCTGTAAATGGCGTCGAATGGTACGCACAGACACTGGTTGCTGCGTTACAGACTGAATGTGCTGTGCTATCGTTCGTAATGTGGCTAGAGATTTAAAATTCCCGAGAATTTTGAGCCAAGGGAATTTACTCGGAAAATTTTGGGAATAAACCAGGAATTTTCAAGAATATGAGGAATTTTGAGGGAATAAACTTATTCAATCATCATCATCATCTTTCCATCATCTTCGATTTTACCAATCATCTTTCGTTTAATATATTATTTTGTCCTTTATAAATGAAAAGAAGTAAAATAAATTACAATAGTATGCAAGACAAAATGTCTGTTGTGTCTTCTAGTAAAGAAGTTAGTTTCTACAGAGAAAAAAAATACATGTTAAAATTATAAAAATAATGAATTAATATGTAATAAAACACGATATATTTTTCAGGACTATTAGAATAAATAATGACATTTCCATGTTTCTGTCGTTATAAATCCTTAAATTCATTCAGAGAAAGAAAGAAAAAAGATTCTCAATATTAATTTTTCCAGTTATTATAAATCGGTCATTAATACAAAATTATTTTCTTTTACTGCAAAATTTCTACCATCGTAATTAGTTGTAGAAATTATTAAATAAGTGGACTTTTATTTATTTTAAGAAATATATCTGGTAAATAAAAATTTAAAAAAAATTTAAATATTTCTAAATAAGCTGATAAATTTCAAAACTCTCAAGGTTTTTCAAAATTCCCGGGATTTTTTAAAGCTTCCAGGGGGGGGAATAAACCTGGTTTATTCCCTTGGTTACGGCTCAGTGATCAAAACTACGATGAATTCTTCCCAATAAATGATTATTGTAAACAAAGCCTTAATGCAATTGCCAAATGCACTCTAAATCGCTTTTCAGAAGATTAATGTATTCTGAAGCTTTTATGCTCCTACTGCATTAGAGTTGTTTCTAAATCGGAGAACTAGGAAGTGTTTACATACCTTCACGAATAAAAAGTGTTGAAAGAGTTAAATAAAAAAAGTCACACATAAAATATTCTTCCAATTTTTTTTTAATATCTCATTAAAAAAATAAAAATATATTTTTTTAGTATATATATATATATTTTAAAATGCTTTTCATTTGTTGTACTTAATTTTTTCCGCATACGATATGTTAAATTCCATTGCATAAATGATGAGAAAGACAAGTCATTCCAGAAGTTCAGATCCAACCTCCAGAAAAAGCAGATTCCCATTCCTTTATCAGACACTTTTTCCATCTCAATATCCTGCTTTTCGCGCGCGCGCGCGTAATATTGTATTGTTATTTTAATCAATAATCATTTTATTTTCCCAAAAAAATAGTAAGTTATAAAATAGTGATAATTATCTCTTTCCCGTTTAGATTAGAATTTAATAACCGCATTAAGAGTAGGTTTTTTAACTTGTTTTCTTGTAACTAAATGTAGTGGAAATGGAAAATGAAATTTCAAGAATAGGCTTTTTAAATATATACATATATAAAATAGATTTAAAATAAATAAAATACCGTATAAAGTTATTAATAATAATACGAAAATAAATGCATATCAGTAAAATTTCATTAAATATTTTAAGGGGGTAGCCTGGTTAGTTATGGCATTCGTTTGTTATAAGGTATTGAGTTCGAATCCCGACCCAATCAAAGATACGTCGTGTTCGCTAATGGTGGCTAAAGCAACTTAAATATCTCGTGGCCGAAACACTTTCCATGTGAAATACCTCTGGAGGTGGCAAGCAAGTTCTAAACTGCTAACTCCAAACTTCATGGCTATGGTGGCACACCCACTGGGTGCTCCCCTATAAGATGTGCCATCACACTTCCACCTTTTACGGTACTGACCGATGGTAATCCTAGAAGAGGGGCATTGCGCGACATCATTTTAAAGGGAGAGTTACTAAAATTAATGGAAAAATTAAACTAAACAATCTTAAAAGATTAAAAATTGTTTCCATATACAAATCCATAATTTTTTTTATTTTAAATATTAGCATTCTTAATTTTACAGGGAGGACCAGAACTCGCTGAATGCCGTCTAGACCGGTAAAAAGGCTTCCAATGATTCTGAGCTAGGGATGGTTGCTCAGGCTGCTACTGATGAGCGTTATCCACCCTCCAATTGGTTTCTTTTTTTTTTTTTTTTTTTTTTTGTTGTTGTTGTTGTTGTTGTTGCAGATGGTTTAGCTGAGAATGTTATTAGAAATGTCGTTGTGGGAGTATACTCTAAGGCCTCTTTCCCACTAGACGACTTTTGCCCTATGATAAAAAGTCGTATGATATTTCATCGTGTGGAATCATTTAAAAACCACACAGTAGACAGGTCTCTTTCACACTGAACGGAAACATTTTTTATGTGTAAACTTGGTGTTTACGCTAAAAATTTCTATTAGGTGAGATTAAAATTCTTAACATTTTCGCTAACATTCTTCATGAACTAAAACTAAAAATTGTTCAGCAGATTTTTTGCATTATAAAATTATGCATTCATAATTATTATACACAATGTTTATAAAAGAAAAAGCAATAATAAATTGCCAATAATGTGGAAGTGGACAATATTATGATGTAAAATATTATTTAATAATTTACTTTTATTATGTTCGAGATTTATTTTGCTTGCATATACTGATTTAAAATAGACAGTACCTATTTTACAATTAATAAAATATAATATTGATAATATTTCATTGAATATTATCAATATTATATATTTTAGATTTAAGCCATAATAATAATATAGGCTATAACAGGTGTAATGAACTCCCCATTAAAATCTTGGCTAAAGAAAGATTCAAATCAAAAATGCAAAATATTAAAAAATTTTACATCATGAATATTATTAAGCCCCAAAAGAAGGTACATATCACCTAACTAAAGCTTGAGCAAAATGTTAAAAATAATTTTTTGTAATTAACGATCTGCTTTTTTGGCTGTAATACTACAATAAAATTCATAACCAAAATTAAAAGTATATTATGCGTTTAAAACAGAAATAGGAATTTCTACTACTACTACTTCTGATACTAATTCTGATAATTCTAATACTTTTGATAATTTATTTTCGTAAGCTCGCACATCTCCGAAACGACATGAAAAAACAGAAAATGCATCTTTTTTTTTTTTTTGTTTATTGCATGTATTCCATAAATCCTAACAGATTTCTTTCGGTTTTGTAAATAACAATAAAGGCAGAGCAATGATATTTGTGTACGGTCCATAATGCAAATGAAGCGGCCGAAAAATTGTTCAGTGAGAATTTAATGAAGAATCTCGCGATTTCTTATCGTCCACGATAAAAGACTTCAGTGTGAAATATTGCCACGATAAAATATTAGACGCCTTTTTAACGTACGCGCTTTATTGGACGAGTTTTTATCTGTGCGACTAAAAAATTTAAGCATTCTCCTATAAAATAAAAATTACTTTAGTATTAAAATTGAAGTTTGCATTTGCTTCTCGAAAGTTATTATGAAAAGCGCTTATATGCCTAGTTTTATGCAATACGGGAATAAAAATGTGTACTAAGAAATTTAAACATTTACCAGTGCCTCGATAAATATTTTATCTACATTAAATTTAAAATGATACATTTTGTACAAAAGGCAGCCTTAAAACAATTCTGCATTTATTTTACTATAATTTTTTTTAAATCACTTCCATATTTGGTACTCTTTATGCATGCCTAATGCTAGTTTTTGGTAAGACGCATAAAATTCCTACCACCTGATAAAGTCTTTACTGATATAAACGAAGGTATTTATCATGAAAAGTAATATTTCTCCTAAGGTCAGAATTATGAAAAAGGCACGTGTTTTTCGCCTTCCATGCAAGGAACTTAGAAATTTGTGAGCTAGGTAATTCATACAACTTACAATAAATATTCTATCTTTATTTATTGAAATTATTGGGAAGATTTGGTATAAAGAATGCACACCTAAACAAATTCTATTTACTTAATTTACTATAAATGATAATCTTTTCAGAAATGTGAATCCATGTCTGGTTTGCCTTATGTGATATAGGATGTAGAAATTTGGAATTGTGAAACAGAATCATTTGGCTACAACTCAAAAATTTCTGCTCTATTAAAATTAATGTCTACAATAAGTGGCTTTTATAATAAAATTTAATATAAAAGGCACCTCTAGATTATTTTTTTATTATAAAAAGTATTTTTTAGAGCTCTTTCTGGATCATACAAACCCTATTAATTTTCTCCTATTAATTAATATACCTTTAAAAAGTAACAATAACTGCTGGTGTATTATTTCAAGTAATTACATAAAAACTAATCGGAGGAGGTAGATATATTATATATATAAGTTGGGAAATTACAAACATGTGTTGGTATGCAATTTATAATAACAGTATACATATCTTCATTTATATCATCTAGTCATATAATCTCATAATTTGATTACAATCTATATATTTTATGGTCAAACCATACAAAATGGTGTATAATTATCAACATTTTTCATTTTTGTTATCAATTCTTGTTAAACAGGGTACAAAAATGTATTCATTAACACAGATTAATACGTCATAAACTTCTGATTTATATATCAAAAACATTAACACACATTTATAGAATTTCAAAATTTATTGTAAACATAGATTATAAAGATATTAAAGAAAAACAATATTTCATCCATTTTAAAAACTTCCTTTATAGCACATTTCAACCACCTGTTTCCACTTCTGCTCTTTTAAATACATAAGTGAAAAAACAAATTTTACTATAAAACAGAGAAAAAACTAGTTATTTTCAAATATATTACAAAAATCTCCTTTCAGAAATATTTAATACCTAACATAAGCTGACAGAAAGTAGATGATTTGGTAACATTTATGACAATTCATGAATTGGTCAAAAATTTTAAATGAAAAGCATTTTAAATTATATGTGTGTATCTTAATATATATCATTAAAATCAATGCTCAATCTATCTGCTAAAAAGCTTCTCCAACAATTTTTATGATTATAAATAGTAAGTTTGAATGTTAGTTAAAATATTTTAAAATTGTTCTTCATTTTAATAGTTAAGATTTCATATTACTCATACAAAAAAATTGTTTATCAACATTTAAAAACATGCATTTATCTTTTAACATTCATAATTCATCTTTTCTACTAAATATCTACTTAATAAATTAAATATTTATATCACTACACATATGAATTTTTCAGACTTATGTTTGAAGATATTTTGTGGTCGAAATAGTCGTAACAAAGCAGTTTTAATACTTTGCTCTAGGCATTATACTTTTTCTTCTAAATGTAAAAGATATCACCTTTTCAGGTAGAATAAGTGAGACAGATTGTTTTAGAAGTGTACATTATTGCTTCATTCTATTTTAAGTAAATGTTTAATAACAACAACCTTCCAATTTTAGACTTGAAAATTATAAACAATCATTTCAAGGTACTTTGCTTTATATTGCATAATAATGATATAATTTTAAGGATTTAACCTAGAAAAAAATTTAAAGATTCTAAAACTGCTAATTTTTTCAAAATTTCTATTTTTATATTATTAAAACATTGTAGCTCATAAGTTTGAGTTAGCAATCAGAGTATTTACAATTTAAGCTTATAATACTTATGACCAAAAAACCGACTAGATTAAGAGTTAAAATTACATCTAAGTGTTTTAAAGTATTTTTTTAAACAAAAAAGAACAATTTTTTTTCTTAAAACGTTTTTATTGTCGAGTTGCCAGTAAAAAAAGTGCTTAGCTATTCACACTTAGAATCGTTTCTCAGTTCAGAAATCCATCCAAATTTCATTGACTAGGTGAAGACTTATAAATAGATTTGTACAAATTCAAAACCTAGATCAGTTACTAATGTACAGCATATCACAATTTAAAGTCAATTATGTCAGAAAGAAATGTTTAATTGGATTTCAGTTCAGCCATGCGATTCAAGGCGCTGCCAGCTTTAAACCATTCAATCTGAGGCTCATTCATGGTATGATTCAGCATTATGGTTTCCACTTTACCATCTTCATGTTTGATTTCACACTTGACAGGCTAGAGGAAAAATTATTACAATACATAAATTACATTAGAATATTATATAAAGTTTTACATATACATGGTATACATCAAACAAATTATATGCTATAAAATATTATAGAAACATACAGATGTTTATCTACTGTCTGAAATAGAAAAAAGGGAAACTAATTTTATTCATCCCAATTATATAAGATCCATAATAGTACTAAAACATACTGTGCATTAAAGGATGTTAAAAATATTTCACAGAACTTAGACTTCAAAATCTCGCAGCAAAATTAGATAGAAATGACATTAAAATAAAACCACATAATTGAATTTTTAATTCATACACAATTTCAAAAACACTGCATAGGAATAAAAATTTTACTAGAATAAGGTCTGAAACTGCATAGGCAAAGAACTTAAACTTATATAGTACATTAGAACCTGTTTTATTCATGCATCAAAGGGAATAAAACAGAAAACTCTTAAACACCAGCATTGACATGTGTAACCATTATGCATCGTTTAACGTACCTGGGATCGCATCACTTTCCACATCAATGGGCACTTTTGTATTACTAAGCAAGTTCAAAAATAAAAGTTGACTTTTCTAACTGTCCAATCTGTTTTTACTTCTGTTGTTTAAATCATTTAAATTTTCTCTAGTATTTTTATATACATTTTTGTTTGAAAATCAGTTTACTTTGGCAGTGTAAAAATATTTTATATTATTATTGAGGAATATTTCTTTCATTTCATTTTTTCTAAATAAAACTGAGACTTATTGTTACTTAATCAGACATGCTCTAATTTTATTCATATATTTTCAGGTCAAAGTTGTTTGAATTTTATGGCGGAAGGGCAGAAAAAAGGGCAAGCTACACCAAAAATTAAATTTTAATAAAAATATTCTCATAAGTCAACTAATTATGGTTAACTTACCTAAAGTTGAGTCTTATTATATATTATATTAAGTCTATGCAGCTGTAGTTTGTTAAGATTTTTTCTTAAAACAATACTGGTATTATATACATTTATATATAACTAAAAATCAAGAAATACCTTGTTAAAAATTTAAATTTAAATTTTTAGAATTTAAATAAAAATTTTACCATTTGAATATTGCACAAATTTAACAATTTTCAATTCATCAAATCAATATATTACATACCTTTTTTTTAATATTGAAGAAAAAACTTTCTTGATAAAACAATTATGGAAGCAATCACGTTTAACCCTTCGTGCCAACTGTCACATGTATGTGCCAGCAAGAAACGCACTCACTTCCCGGCCTACACGCCCGTGTGCAAGAGCGTTTTCTCATTCACCCCCGGCCATCACCCATTTGTGCCAATGTCCTGGAATGTTTTAAAAACTAAAATTTTTGCCAGAAGATGGCATTATATGTCCATATGGTCTGAGATACATGTAGATTTGACCTTCTACTCAAAATAAGAGTAGTATGACTCACATGCACGTGGATTTTAGGGGGAAAGAAGGTTTCCGAATGGCGTGAATTATGACGGCTCTTTAAATTCGCACGTAGTATTTGTTTACAGTAATCAGGAGAAGTTTTTTTGCTACAACATTGGGTATTTTGATTTGCAGTCCAGTTTTTAGTGGATAGTTAGACCTTGTAGACATGAATTTTTTCTCTTTTACCGTTAGAATGTCGAAAAGTCGAAAATTTTTAACTGAGCTTGAAATAGCGGAAATGATGCAAAATATTTCAGATATTGATTCTGAAACACATTCGGACAGTGACACTATAATATATTCTGATAGTGGCAATATAAAATTTTCCGCCGCCCAAAATGAAAATCGGTGAGATGTTGGTTTTGTAGAAAAAGAACATGAACTTATCTGCTTTCAAAGACAGACAAGAAGTGCCATTGATATCAACTATGCATGATGTAAAATTGCTTGATACTGGTTAAAAAGATCGCGCAACATGTAATCCTATAATGAAGCCAGAGTGTATCGTAGAATACAACAAAAATATGGACTTAAGCGATGCTGTCATAATTCAGTACCCATCTTTAAGGAAAACTGTTAAATGATATAAGAAACTTTTTTTTAATATCATGGATATGGCTGTATTTAATGCCAACATTCTTTTCAACAAAAAAAATACAAACAATCTTCCTCTCCTTAATTTAGTTAATCAAAAATTATTTCTCAGTATTCCTGTAAAATCACCAAAGTTAATATCATACCAAAATCAGAAGAATCATTAAATCCACTCTGATTAACTGAAAGACATTTCCCAAAATTTTGTTCAAAAAAAACGGGTGAGAAAGTGAGACGATGATGCTTTGTTTGATCACATTCCCGAAAAACTCCTCCAAAACGGCAAATGAGTTATTATGAGTGCAAGGACTGTGTGTAGATCCCTAGTTTCAAATTTTTCTTACGAAAAATGAATTTTAAGTCATATATTTAGTTTTCAGATATATAACATTAAAAGTTATTACATGGTAAGTACATAGTGAAAATAAAATGTGTAAAATATATATTTAAACAAGAAAAATAACTTAAATAAAGTATTTATAGAAATACATATATAGCATATGTCATTTAAATATTCTACAGAACATTATTAAACAATGTGTTGATATTTCGGTAATTTCATGGATTTAGGCTTAACAGCAAAAACCCTCCGGCAGTGGACAGACACTCGCGAGAGAGACTGCCGGTCTCAGCGATAAGTGTGCGTTTGTTGCGCTTCGCGTCGCAAAAGGGATAACATTTAAAAAACAACTGAAATTTAGAATTATTTATCAAGCAAATCAATTTATTGTTGAGCAAGTTGGCACATGTGAGGGTGGAACTTGCAATGCTTTACAACAAAGTATTAAGAAAATATGTATCAGATGAAAAACAATGGAACAGCTATGCAGCATCTCTTCCTGTGAATGGCAGTGAGTGAACAAGGTAAAAAGGAGAGTCAACACATTACATATCAACTTTATGACAGATACTGTTGAATTTAAGAAAACATATTTACATGACTCATCTGCATTATTAAAAATTTAGGGTGCAATTCATATCAGTGAATTGGCATAATTTGTTGTAAAAGTTGTTGCTTAGAATTATTGAATAAATTTATTAGTAGCTTGAAAAAAATTATTAGTAGCTTGAAAGTAATTCTTTTGAGACAAGTATGTTATGCATCAGCCACAAATATTACAATAAAGTCATATGAAGTAATGATTTAATTACTCTCAAATTATAATGAAACAAATTTTTAGATGCCTCAGTCACTTTTATTGTAACAAAAATACTTGTTTATTGAGCTCTTAAATCACTTTGTCAGAGTTTTCTGAAACAAACATAGAATGTTGAAATTGTTTTGATAATATGGATGTCATTAAGTTGAACACAAGTATGGCCTTCATCTAGTCTCCTTATGATTTACATTTCATAATGGTTCCTATTTTTATTCTACTTGAATTCAAATTATGATAAATAAAAGGAAATTCTGCAAGACCAACATGCTAATAAAATGCAGAATATATGCCCATAAAGGAAATTTCTGCATAAACTTCATTCTCCGTACATGGATACGTTTACTCATTCAGCAGACAAGATTTATGTCTCATCTAAATAAGTAGTTTTACAACATTTGGTTGCACTTTCTTGATGAAATATGACATAATGTGTAAATTCTTCTTATTTTCAATAACAGTATATTAGAATGGATACATAACAATGCCTGGTTTTAATTTAAGTAATTGTAAGCAAACTTTAAAATTTCTTAATGCTTCAAATCAAATTCAAATCATGTAAGAAATATAATTAAAACTATTTTTAAACACATACAGAGAGGGCGGGTACAAAGTATCACTTACTTTTCCAGGAGCTAAATCTTTTAATCCTACAAGGGAAATTTTATCAGATGGCTGAATCTTGTCATAGTCACTGGGATTACTGAATGTCAAGGGTAATAAACCTTGTTTCTTTAAGTTTGTTTCTACAAGAAATTATAAATTATTATTTTGCATCACACAAAATATCATTTGAGTAATGATATGCAATTTAAGAATAATTACCATGAATTCTTGCAAAACTTTTTACAATGATAGCTCGTCCACCTAGATGTCGAGGTTCAAGAGCAGCATGTTCTCGACTACTTCCTTCACCATAGTTTTCATCACCAATAGCTACCCATTGCACACCTTTAGACTAAAAAAAATTAATGATTTCCATAATAAGTGATTGGAAATCAAAAAATATTACTGGTACGGTTTAGATTAAAAAACAGGAAATGTTTCACATCAGGATTAAATCTTTTTTTTACATTAATTTATCAAGTACAATATGCTCACCAAATAAAGATAAAATTAGTTCTTAGAACGATTTTTATGTTATCTTAAATGCAGAAAGTAACAGAACAATTAAGACATCCATTTTCTCTTTAATTACAAAAGTAATTACATGCTACAATAAAAGATATCATTAAATTTAAAGTTCTATATTACCAAGTTAAATATTATGGAATACTAATATTTTGTTCATCTTACTTTGTAATGTCTTGCTGTGTCAGGTACAGATCCCCACTCTCCAGTTAAACGATTTTTAATATTGTTAGCCTCACCATTTTCAGAATTAATTGCTCTAAGAATTAAAATATTTTTTAAATGAACATATGCCAGGAAGCAGCAAAAATTATTTTAATTATAATAAATAACAAAACCTCAATCCTTAGAATGCTTAAATAAAATAACAAATTTACATGAAATGACAGAAAATTTGAAAGTACTTACATTACTGAATTTATATTTAAAAATATTAAAAATTCAAATTATTATAAAGGTTTTGTTGTTCAATGCTACTAATTATAAAATATTAATTAAACAGTCATGCAACTTACAGAGAATCTAAGATCACAGAAAACATCCAAACTCTATGCTACAGAAACCTTTAGTGAAATTTCAGTTTAACAATTATCAATGACTACATCTTATTAGATGTCAATATCAACTGACAGTTGCAAAGAATTTCTTATTTCTTCTTAGAATATTTTTGACATTAAATAAGAGCTCAAGTAAAATATATTCTGGAAAGACTTAAGACATAAGTCTTAAGTCTTTCCAGAATATTTTACTCGAGCTCTTATTTAATGTCAAAAATATTCTAATCAGATATAAAATAATTTTAAAATTTTATGATGGCAGATGCCAGGAATTAAAAAGGAATGAAATGTTAAGAAGTTAGAAGTAAATTATGAAGGCAGGAGCATTGAGTGTATTTGCATTTGCACATTAATAAAATAACTTGATTAAAGATTTTTTCATTTTGATAATAATTTGGAAACCCACATTTAAATCAGATTTTTATTACTTTATTTAAAAGAACAAAACAAGTTGTGAAGAAGTATTTACATTATTAAGTCTTTCTATTAGTTTGTGTTTAAAGCCATTCTTATATTTAATTTAAATGTGAAAAAGTAGCATAAATTTTATAAAATTTAATACTTTTATAGTAATTAATTGAATAGGAATAGTATTTAGAAACAACTAAAGAATTGTCTGTCAAGTTTATTTTAAAGGAATTCTTAAAATTTTAACTTTTCATGTTTTTATTAGAGGTGCATTAATGTTATTACATTAATATGTAGTAAAGAAAAACTTATAAATTATATTTTACACAATTTGGAAAATATAACTCAAACTTTATAAAAAAGGAACCAATGAATTAAAAATGAAAGTTAAACTATGAAATGTCTATAAAATTAAAAATATGAAATATTTCAAATTATCATACCCAATGAACATATTATTTGAGATGTTATCTAAATGACCTCTATATTTTAGCCATGGTCCAGCTGCACTAATATGATCAGTAGTACACTTTCCTTTCACCTAAAATTATAATGGTAAGAAGTATTTCTCATAAGAAAAGTTAATGAAAGATTTAAGTAAAAAAGTCTACATCATAGATTGAGATTTTAAGGAAAAATACAAGTGTATAAAAATTAGTTATGTAAATAAGTAGGAATAAAAAAAGGTCCTTTTGAATAGTTGCTCATTAAAATTATTAAGATGTAAAAGTTTTTAATAACATTTCTTACTATAATAGGATAAAATATAATATACAGTAGTTTTTGTACGATTAATTTTGCTAATTTGGATTAGTTTAAAAGTTCCATACAAATATTAATTTTAAAATGTATGGGAAGAAATGCTTGAATTAAATTCGTATAACATTTCAATCTGTTTGAATTTCACTATAATAATAGATAATTTAACTTCTTAATTTTTGAATATAATAAAAAGTAATTAAAAGAGAGATAATTTGAATGAAAAAGCTAACCCAACTTAATGCAGCAAGAAATCATATTTTCAAATTAACATATACAATAATTATTCATGAATTCAGCAGGGTAACATTATTGCTTAGACACCCCTTTCTAATAAAGCAATAAACAATTTTAAAACAATCTTTGTAAAAAAATGTAAAGATTTATCAGACAAATCTAAAAAGTGAGAAATAGAACATTAAAACCATCTTGTGAAGAATTTTCCTAGCTATAAGCAAAGAATTCTTAAAATAATCAATTTTGATTATTTATAATCTACTGATTACTATTGCTAAACATTAGATTTTTTTTTTCAACTGCCTATTGGTTTTTAGCTTTTAATAAGAAATAATAAAATACTTTCTAGCTGGTTTTCACAGTATCTGTTCTTTAAGTCATCAACATATAATGAAAAAATTATATCTCACTTATTTCATTTGTAATTAAAACATAAAGCTGAATTATATTTTCAATCAACAATTCAATTGTTGCAGGCTTATTATATATTTTATAGTATCAATGACTGCAAATAAAATAAAAAAAAGTATTGAAAGAATATTTTAAGAAATTTATATACAATTCTTCTTTAGATTAAAATGTTTTAAATAACTTTTATAAAATATATTATGGAACAAAATGTCATTATTCTCTCATTATATTTTAATACATTTATTTTTAAGTTAAATATAACATTAATTACATATTTTAAAAAATTACACATTTTATACAAATATGATAAATAAAATTAACAAAAATATAAATAAAAATTAGTTAAAAATATAATTTTGAACAATTTATTTTATTATCAATAGAATATTTTTGTACATGCTAGAATCATCATTCTTATTTTTTGATAACAATATAATTCTTTTATTTGTAATGGAGACGATTATAGCTAAACTGCAATAAATTTTTATATGAATTTTATATAATATCAACGAATAAATTGATTAATAATGCTGTCAATTTCAATTGTGATTTAAGGAAGATGAAAAATCCTAATCTAAAAATTTTTAAATTGAAAAATGATCGCTTTTCTTTTTGTTAAATTTATTTCAGATATTTGTAACTTTCAATTAAAACAGTAAAATAAAAATAATTAATTTGGAATAATGACTTTTCTATATATTAAAACACATAAAAATACATAAGAATATTCCAGAAATTGATGGTTAAAAAAGAAAGAATAAAAGTGGAAGTAGTACAAATAAACTTAGTAGAAATTTTCGTTGAAATATAAAAAATTTTCAAGCTGGACCAGCAGTTATGTAACCATTTTCTACAACAACGTGATATTTCAGAAAACTAAATTATCTCTCTGTCGTGTTATATTTTTCTCTACCAAACTGAAGCTTTTGTCTATATCTATAGTAAATTTTTTAAAATTAACAGCCATGCAAACCTTTCAGAAAAAGATTCAAAGTTATCTTTCAACAAATTGTTTTCATGGCAAGAGCAAAAAGGGGCATTTTTACATAAAAAGTGAAGGTTAATTGCCAATAAAGGAGATTGCATACCTTAATTAAAACAAGCATATCTGTTAAATCTTTGCCATCCCATTTTGGGAAAGGAGACAACAGTTGCAGCCTCTGACTTTTTGGATCAACACTAACAGTTACAGAAGACCCATCTTCTGGAGGGGCTTGATAAGTGTTCTCCCCAGGATCAAATCCACGTGGAGGTAATTCATGTCCACTAGGAACATTAAGTTTAAATTTTTCTCCTAAAAAGGGAAAGTTTAATTGAAAACATCTCATTTTTTATTATTTAAACATAATTAATATTATGATTTATAACATTAATTACTTCAGAATTGCTAAAATAATTGCATACAAAGAAACTAAAGGATGTTCTAATTTTAGTAGAATATTTAATCATTCTAATTTTTTTTTTTTATTCACAGCATAGATTTATTTAATCAAGACATTTTCACAATTTTTTTCTTAGTCAATTTTGCTATTAAAATGTTTAGGTTAAAAATTTCGGTCTCTTAAAAACTTACAAAAATTTTCTTTACTGGCATTTAACTTTATAACTGCAGATACTCATCTTTTATTTACTTACTAAGCCAAAAATGCACATAATAAAAAAAATTACTAAATGAAGTTTGCAGGTGACTGAAAGAGCATGGAAACACACATTTTTCTAGCCTATTCATTTTATATTCATCTCTCTAGTAAGTTTTTCTTGTATTGCATTTACTGTTTTTTTCTCACTAAATAATTCGCAATCAAATAAGCTAACACTATTCGGTTTATTATTTTTTTCCACAAGACATTACATACATCTGAAGAACAATCAAACACTTTAAATCAAAAATATAAAATTTTTGGCTTATTACCTTTAGATCCAGTGAGTTCATCTGTAAGAGGATTGAAATCCAATGTTCCAGCCGTAGCCAAAGCAACAACCATTTCAGGAGAAGCAACAAAAGCATGTGTGGCTGGATTTGCATCATTTCGTCCAGTAAAATTACGGTTATATGATGATACAATAGTATTCTTTTCTCCCTTCTTAACATCTTTCCTAACAATAAAATTACATATATTAATATATACAAAATATACACACATACATATATATGCATGATAATGACATGGCAAAAATGCTTAAATAAGACAGATCATACATTATCTAAAAAAAATGTTCTACAAAGTTAAGGTTGCTATTAATTAATTAGCATGATAATTGTACAACCCCTGATTTGTGCTATATTATTAACTTTAATAAAGACATAGCAGAGAAGAAACTTTTTGGCACAGGTTTACTTACAATTTTAATTACAAATTTTTAGCTTTTTATATTTTTTAAAATATTTTAAGGTTTGCTCATTTATAATTTATGAATTAAACAGTTACTAAATTGCAAACAGGTTTAAATCGGAAAATTTTCCCAATCGATATAAATATCCATTTTAATAAAATGAAATAAAAACTTTTATTAACAAGTTGCATTAAAAATATAAAAAAACTGATTATTTAGATACCAGCTTTGTATAAAAATAGACGTTTCTTTCAATTTTTGAATTTTCCATAAATACTCCTTACACCTTTAAAGATGGGATAAACTTAATCAATGGAAAACAAATTGAAATTAGTTCCACTAAAACAGCAATTGAAACAGGACAAAAATAAACTATAATAATCTTTAAATATAATAATATAATATCTTTAAATATAATAATCTTTAACAAAGCTGAGATTGTAAATAATAACATTAATAAGTACCATGAAACTAAAATTACATTACTGACTGATGTTACGAAATCTTAAGCTAAATTTTACACAAATCAAAAATTATATACAGTTTTAGTAACAAGAAAATCAGAAAAATCATAAAAAATAATGAATAGAGCATTGTAAAAGATAATTTTAATTTTCTATAATAAATAAAATTGATTGATATATTTAAACACAATTTTTATTTTTTATATACATATCATCTAACAACTTCATTTTAAGGGGGAAAGACATATTTTTGTTTAATGTGCAAATAAATTTACTATGAAATAATTTCAATATTTAAAAAACAATATAACTTACCTATCCCACTGCCCAATACACGGACCACAAGCATTGGCTAACACAACAGCACCAAATTCTTCAAATGTTTGAGCCTAAAAAGAAATCTCATTGCATGAAATATAGACGTTTTTAAAGATGTTTTACATATAATACTAAACAGCTACAAAAACTTGATTTTGATATAATTTGCTACAGTAAAGTAATTACATTCTTTAAAATACTTTGATGAAATATTTGAATTTGAAACAAATAGACAAGACTATTTAAATATACAAAAATAAGAGCATACAACCAACAAAGAAAATTTAAAATATGAATCATTTAAATAACCATATAATAAAAGGAGAAATGGGTAAAGCACAATAAACCAAATGAAGTACTAACATGGCTAGCTTCATCAAGAAATGTAGATTACATTGACACAAAATAAGGCTTAAATTTTAAACTTTATATTCTAAATTTCCTTTGGCTATTGATTATATATTGCTTACTATATTTAAATAGTCTTATCTATTTGCATTATTGTTTCTCTTTTAGCATTTGTGTGTGTGGTTTCAATATTGCAAAATTCTTGCTTATATATATATATATATATATATATATATATATATATATATATATATATATATATATATATATATATATATATATATTGGAAAATACACAGAATATGCTTGTTTTATGATACATACCATTCCATCTCTTGTAATAGTTGCCCTTATTTGCTCTGATCCTGGAGTGACAGTAAATTTAGCTTTCGATTTTAAACCATGATCTAATACTTGCTTGGCAAGAGATGCAGCTCTTGCCATGTCTTCATAACTGCTGTTAGTACAACTGCCAATCAATCCTATTTGAATAATTTAAATTATCAACATAATTTATGTGATTTACCATTTTTGATATTAATTTGAAAAATCCCAAAATAAATAAACCAAATTTATCCACATATTATTAAATGATTTATAATTGATATACACATGCTAATTTTATCACACAAACAAGATTAAAAATTAAAATGATAGAATTTGAATAAATTTAGTAGTTATGTCATGAACAGCTAATATTCAATTAGTTTTGAAACCAAATGTCAAATATTCAGAAATTGAGAAGTATCTTTACAAACTAATTCCAAATTGCATGATTAAAAGAGAGAAAATAATTGACTAAATTTAAGATTTCTAGAGTTTAACTTATAAATTTTGAAATACTTCACGTGCATTGTAATTAATTTTTATTTCTTAAATTGGATAAAAGAAATTCTTGCATATTTTGAATTTTAGTAAAATATTTCTAATTAATAATCCTAAAACTTGGTAACAAAATATAAAGGGATTTAAATTATTATATACTGAAAAAATTTCTGATTTTTAAATTTTTCAAGTGTGAAATAAAAATGTATAGCAAAAAATTCATATTAAACAGTTCTAATCTAGATATTAATTTATATTTTAACTCTTAAGTAAGATTCCAGCATTGGTTAAATAATTTTGAATAAATAATAGCATCTAGAAAACCTGTTCCCTTATAGTTACTTCTTTACTATTTATAATATTATATAATATCAAGCTAAATTTCAAAATATAATTAAACTGGGAATATATCTTGAAAAGTTCTTTCAAGAAAATGGCTACCTTAATATTTAAATAAATTTTTTTAATTTATATATATTTTGTTTGAAATAAAACAAAATTAGAATAATTATGACATCAAATATCTTACCCACTTTAACATCTAATGGCCAATCGTGCTTTTTTGCATTAGCCCCTAGCTGGGATATGGGACTAGCAAGATCAGGAGTGAATGGACCGTTTACATGAGGTTCAAGCTGTAAGACATGATTATAAAAACGATTCAACAAGTCCTTTTAAATACTTAAAAATAAATCATGAAATTGATAACATAATTACTTCATCCAAGTTAATTTCTATAACTTTGTCATATTCACATCCAGAATCTGGAGTCAGAAGTTCTTTGTATCCATCAGCTAATTCAGCAATGTCTACAATAATATTTAAATGTTAAGACACAGAATATGCATACTTAGAAAAGACATTTTTAGATAATTTTCCTTTAAATTATAATACTATTTATAGAGTATACAGACTGAAATATATATTAGCCATAGAGTCCTCTATGACATACATGTGTAAAGGACCACTGAAAACCATTCTAGTTAAAAATACAAATGCATAGCATTCATCCTCTAGCAATGCTTGTTTAACCATACAACCATGGCATGTTCTTAAGAAATACATATAGAAACCATCTAGCCTGAAAAGGCTATGATGTAATAGAGGATACAGGTAGGTAGAATAACAGGACGTTTAAATAGTTAACAAGCAAAAATTTACATATTTTATCATTTTTAAAAACTAGAAAACTGAATTTTAATATTTTAATTTATAAAATATGGGAAAAAGTTTTATTCAGATTGATTTGTAGGTTTAGTTTGTTGCTCAGCAATCTTTTTGCACACAGGGCTGATTAAATTAAGACTTAGTTTAAAGGGGATTCAGAATTTTACAAATAGATATACCCAAAGTGGAATTCAAATCCATAAAATATTGAATTGAAAATCAGAGCGCTAACATGTCAGCTGCCAGCTTCGCAAATTAACTTGTAGATTAGCATTACATTAAAACAAATATACAATCAGTAATAGTGACTTTTTGAGTAGAGATCTATTGAAAAATAGATTAATGCATCACTTAACAATTAAAAAGGCTACATTGGCCTTGTTGGTTAGGGTGTTTGTACTTGTTATCAAAAACGTAATGAACTTGAATCCTGAACCCATCAAATATTTGACATGTTTGTTAATGGTGTTTGAGTAACGTTAAAAATGTTATGCTCATCATGTCCTCTAAATGAAATGATACCTTTGGGAGTGGCAAGCCAAGTCTGTATCGCCTGCTTCTAAATTATGAAAATCCATCCAGTTTCAGAGGCCTATGATAAAATTTCTGATGAGCGCCCCACTATATAAGATGCCATCACTTCTGCCTCTTGCAAAGCTGAAAAGTGGAAATCCTCATGGCCGAGCATTATTTATTAAATAAAAATTATTTCCTTTTTTAAAATCAATTTTTTTATAAAAAAAAATTTTTAGCAAATGAATTTTATTTATCAGTGAAATTATGTTTTAATTTAAAATTAACTCCAATGGATTACCTTAAATATTGCCCATACTCGTAGATAACTATTTTTTCAATAAATAATCATTCATCATTCACGTTTATTTTGCAATGAATACTTTTAAATGAATTATTAAACATTTAAATAATATTATGGGATCTTGTAAAAGAAAAATGGAAATAAAAATTATCTTCCATTAAAATATTTTAAAGACTACTATTTTAGTTTAAATGAATATTTTTAGCAAAAATGAAATTTAGTAATTACAATGAAGCTAATGTAATGCAAATGGAATATACAACTATCACTAAAGAACTGCTTTAATAATGAATTTGTGAAATAAAGATGTCACAAGCAATCAATGAACTGTTTTATTTGCTCAGTACTGCTACAGGACACTCTAAACAAGATTTTTTCTTCCCTTTGTTTTCTGCTTAAAATTAATGCACACACACATTTTACAGTATTCTATATATTCCACAAGAAAATACAGATCCACGAAAAAGATGGTCCAGTTGTATTATATGTAATAAAATATTTTGACAACTTCAAGCTCTACAATCCAGATTAAAATTTATCAATACAGAATTCGAACCTTAAATAACCATTTATCCAAAATGAATATTAATAAAATGATGTGATATTAGAATATATTGCAATTTTTTTCAAATATAAGTTTTAAAGAACTTTATAGAAAAAGCAATCATACAATAAGAGCAATATATATTTAGATGTTTTCACCTGTTCTCTGAGTAGCAACTAAATAGTCCTTCATCCTTTTGTTATATGGAAAAATGGATGTAGTGGCACCAATTTCAGCACCCATGTTACAAATAGTACCCATTCCTAAATTGTATTTCAATAGACAAACAAATTTTATTAATGATATTCAAAAATGCAAAATGCCTTGCAAGATTAAAACAAACTACAATATCACTAACTTAATTTAAATTATAGCTTTAGCATAGACATTAAAATTCAAATTATTTCAATATTAAATATTTTGTCTAGAAAACTCAATATTTCAATCAAGTTTTAAAACAATTTTTAATCTTTCTTATTTTAAGAAAAATTTCACTGTTTCAAAAACAACATTAGCTAACTGAAAATTACTTTTTAATATTAAGAGAGTGAATTAATAACTTAAATCTCACTAAACAAACAAAAAAAAGTATTACAATTTGTATTAATGGTCCAATTTATCTTTTTGAAAACACTGGAAGTGAAAAATCAATTTTAAGGTATTAACAAATGTTTAATTAATATTTGTTAGATTTCATAAATGTTTTTATTGATACTGATATTAAGGGATTTTGGATGGAATAACCTTAATAAAAGTTTAAACAATAGCACATCAGTCATTTAAAACAAAGATTTTACTAGTCAAATATCAAAAATTTACAGTTAAACCCCTTTCAACCTAATTTAAATTGTTAATTTCTTGATGTCTTGTAATTTCATTTTAACATTTCAACTCTCTTCTTTGGTACTCACAATATTTATGTCATTATATTAGTGAAATTTTAACATGAATTTTATACTCAATTATCTGAAAAGTAAACTAACATTTTAAGTCAAAATTATTTATGTCATTATATTAGTCAAATTTATAGAAATCAAATATTGGAATTTCAATCACATAAATGTAATTCACAGAATTATATAAAAAAATTTAATTCAATGACTAAAATTAAATTACATAAATCGGTTGCATAAACATTAAATATATTTTGCAACATACAATGTTCAGTCCATTAGCATAAAATGAAGACATTCAATGCACTAAAAAGTAATCAAATAATATATTTAGCTATGACATTAAATACCATGACACATTTTACTTCATTGGATACTGTGATTAATTTTTAAAATTTTTCTATTTATCTGCTCTACAGTTATACATTGAATTTTTTCAACACATCTAAAACCACTATTGTTTTCACTCCATAAATATCCCAGATTTTTACTTTTTGTTGAAAAATATTTTTTTTAATTACATCCTTATGTTGGCTCTGTCGAGCATAATAAGACTTGCAGTCCAATAAAGAAAAGAAATATCTCCAGGAGTGGAGAGCATCTTGAAATGTGAAGAAGAGCGGGCTCTTTGAAAAATATATATGTACACATAACACGTATAGAAACTAACACAAAACAAATCAGATTTTTTACCATACAATATTGTGTAAAAACACAATCTTTTTCTGGGTGAGAAAAGTATCTTAATAGCAATACTTTTCTAATCAACACAATCATCCAAACAGTGAGGTTGGGTGTAATTTTATCAGATGTCTGGAATAAAGATCATCTCCAGTATTCAATTAATTTTAGCATATGTTTAACTCAGCAATTAAGAAGGTACACAAGACTACTTTATAATCAAGTGTTTAGAAATACTTGAAAATTAGAAGAAATAAAAACATGATAACAAATCATCATTTTTATCAAATGAAGCAGTGAAAAGAATGAGCACTAGATTAAGAAGTAAAATCCAATTGTTTACACTGTAAACAGTGTAGGCAATTGGATTAATAATAAAGAATAAGTTTTACCGAGTAAAAAAATTCCTGGTCTGGAGACCTAGTAACCACTCCATGAAATCGTATTTTAAAGATGTTTCCAATGTCAAAGTATTGTAAGGCCATATGGGAATATTATACTAGAATAAATATGACCATAAGCATAGAAACACAATTGATTTTATTCGTAGGATTGGTGCATTCGTGTCAGAGATTGGTTTATCTTACATAATCATACCACAAAAAGCTAATCTGTCCAACAAATGCAAGAGAAATTGAATAAGTTAAATAAATAAAATAAAAGACATAAGTTTAAGATAGGAATTCTGTTTCCCATAACTCTTACCTGTACAAGAAATTGAGTCCACTCCAGGGCCAGTATATTCTAAAATATACCCTGTACCACCTTTAACAGTTAAAATTCCAGCAACTCTCAAAATAACATCTGAAAATAAAATAAGGAATAAATAATTTCACCAGCATTTTTTTTTTTAATTTAGAGACTGTTTGCATAAAATACACAATGTGAATGACTTCATCCACACTGCACCTGTATAGGCAAAACATTTATATAGGTCTATGTGATTAAAAATGGTGAACTTAACAATAAATATTAAGCACCTTATGATTTTTAAAGAAATGTAATAGACCAGAAATAGTAAAAACTAAAACAGAAATACTGAAAAAAAACTATTTTTCACTCTTATATATTGTTTAAAAAAATTTAAACTTAAAACTGACAGAATATTAAATGACACAGAAATACCATGTTTAATAAAATGTGAATCTGTTTTATTATTATTATTGTTTTTTTATTATTATTCTTAACAGTAAGTCTAAAAATTATTTTAGGCTTACAATGCATCCTGGATGCCATAGGCATTCCAAACAAAATATTCATTAGTAAATTTGCATTTATATGTCAATATTTAGACAATTAAATGAATAGCAACTCAGAAGATTGTATATTCAATATTGATTGTGGTCAGTATATTATTTCTTATATTTTGATCAGTATATTATTTTTTTATCTATGTTAGAATAAATTATTTTCATGTCTTCTAATAATCATGTTGATTACAGAGAATTAAGGACTATGAAGAAGAATTTTGCAATACATAAGACTAAATTTAGTTAGCTTTATAACCATACACAGATTAAATATTTTATTTAAAAAAATTCATTTTTAAATGATTAAAAGAAGAGAGCTGAATTATGAAATTATTTAACGATCCCAATACTATATACAAACATAGAAATTTCATTTAAACTATGCAGCAGAATATTTAATCTTTTCATTTTAAGTATTTAATTATAAACATCTGCAATTTCATAAGACTAGAAGGAATGTTAAAAACAAATTTTAATCCACACAAAAACTTCCACTTTATATTCTCTTAAACACAAAGACTACTTAGAACATTAAATACAGTTTAATGCAGATTTAGAATCATTGCAAACAAACTCATGACATAAAAGTAAAACCAAAAAATTGCTGAATTGATGAGGAATGCTGATTATTGAGTAACTATTTGAAATAGAAATATTAAACTTCTATTGACTTTTAAAGTTTAAAAGGAGATTCATTAAAATGAGAGGAAAAACAGTTGTTTTATATATATAGATACACTTATACACTTATTTATCTTCCCTATAGCTTTCAGTTTAAAATTTGCTAAGTAACTTAATTTTTACTTCACTGTGACGATATACAAATTTGAATGTTTTCAAAACGAAAAAGTTCAGGTCAAGATAAAATGTGAAATTACACTAATGAATTGGAATTTTAATATCGTTCAGAGGAACTGAATTCGTTCTTGAACGTAATTGGACAATGTTGATTATAGTTAAAATAATTCAATCGAGTCGTAGAGCCATCTGTTATTTATTTTATGAAACATAATCAACATTTCTTTCAAAACTTTACTGTAAGCTTTTTCTGGTAAAAAAATATTTTATCAAATTATCAGCAGCAGTGTATAATACGCACAATAAAATTCTGAACTTTTTTAACACATAATCCGTGGATTATATACAGGAAAATACTGTAATTTATTTCAGTCCTTATTTCCTTAATAAACAAATTTATCCTGATTCAATTAAATTATACATAATTTTCATCACGGGAGAAATGGGAAGTATGTTTTAACTCAAAAATTTTATATTTAAATATTAATTTTCAATGAATTTTTTATTTACACTGTAAGAAAAACAACAGTAAAGAGAAAAAGAATTAAAATTGCTTGGCTTAATTTTGCAACATATTGATTTTGTTTAGCGATTACTTCACTTCATATAAAACTAAATACTACTAAAACAAATTATCTTGCAATGTTTGTAGCTTAACTAGATCTTGAATTGTTAATATAAATCAATAGTTAAGAATACAAAAATTTAATATCGATAGCGACGCCATCTAGTGGTAATTTTAAAAACTAATACCAAGTAAGTTTTTTGACAATTTTATTGAAAATTTTAAAATATTAAAACAAAAAATTCAAAAAACTCTAATATTTTCTATAAAAAAATAAATGCATCAAAGTAAGAAAAATTCCAAGAGTAATTCTCGATTTTCAAGGAGTAAAGTCAAAATTCCAGGAGTTTCAAGAGCCCTTAAATTTTTTTTTGGAATTTAAGGAGTTTCCAGGAGTTGTGCAAACCCTGTTTTCAGAAAAAATGAAATAAAAATCTCAAAATTTCATGAATGAGATTTGAAATATAGCATTATTCAAGTTGTATAACATGAGTTAAGTGAAAATGTTAGTTTTGAAATTATCAATATCATCTTATGTGTCTTATTTCCTAAATCAAAACAGAAATAAAAGCAAAAACTGCAAACTAGACAAGATTTTAATTTCAACATAGTGTACTTGCATCAGTTTGTCTACATTTTTTTTTTTTTTTTTGAACATTTAACAATGAAAATAAAAAGTTCATATTCCATGAAATATATGATTTGAAATAACATTAAATAAAGTAATTGATAACATTAAATAAAGTGTTGTAAATAAAAACAAAATCCAATTTATTAACAGATTAATATTATTTTCAATATAAAGTACAGAGTAACAAAGCTTCAATAGTAATGTATTAATATGAAAACTCAGTAGCATGAAAACCCTTATGAAGTGCCAAGAATTTTTTCTTATTTCAAACAGTTTAAAAAAGATATCTACAATCAGATAGTTATCTTCAAAAATTCTGAAATTCTAGTTCTTTCACTCTTTCAGTTGCCAAGTATTTTAGTTCTATGAATTTAATGATTGGTAATGGATTGAAAGAAAACACTAATAATATTCAAATTAATACCTTTGGGTGAGGTCCATCCACTCAATTTTCCAGTAAGTTTTACTCCAATGAATTGAGGGCATTTCAACTCCCATGGAAGATTAGCCATAACATCAACAGCATCAGCTCCTCCAACACCAACACACACACCACCCAAACCACCTACACACCAAAGAAATTAGTAAACGTCTTTGAAGCAAAATACAGTGAAATGGATGAGGAAGAAGCAACAAAGAAAATTTTTTACCTCCATTAGTAGTGTGACTATCTGTTCCAATTAAAAGAACACCAGGAAAGGCATAATTTTCCAGAATGATCTAAACGAGATAAAATTATCAAAATTAAAGAGAATACCTCTTTAAAAGAAAATTAATCCATTTTTCATATCCTAGAAAATTATAGAATATTCAATTAAATGTTAAATTTCTAAAAGAGTTAAATCTATTTTAATTTTAGCTTGTAATAATAATAAAAGTAACTTATCAATTCTATAAACTCCAGCAATAATATGAAATATTAAGATTTTCAACAATCTAGAAGTAGAGACTAGTAAAACCATGATTGCAAAAGGGGTTTTATTATTTGATCTATAGCAAAACATTAAATATTATATCTGTAATGGGGAAAAATTCAGCAACGCAAGTATTAAAGTTGTACGCAACCTTATACAAGGCAAGCATAGTCTTCATACATGCCCCACTTGAGCTGCAAGTAAAAGTAATTTCTTTAGGTCTGAAACACAGTGGAACAAATAAAATATTATTTTAAAAAATATTTTAGAAATCCAAAATGGATCACTCATTCCACAAAGACCATTAAAGTTATAAAATTCTGTTGATAAATATTCATACAATGAATTATATTAGAAAAATAATGAAGGACACTGAAATCAAATTTTCATAAGGATTTTAACCTTTAATAAGATTCTTCAAAAGTTGGCATTGATAAATAACTTAATATATTTGTAATTTAATACAAAAAATATTTTATTTCAATATTGTTAAAAGACTGAGTTCATATTGATAATGCACAATAATTTCTGATGATTGTTTTCTGTTTATTTCTAATAAATGAGACAGTATAAAAAATTATTTTTCTGCAGAAAATATTTTTTTTTCTCCACAAGGAATTTTGGCTATAAACTAAAGAAAATTGTTTTTAGTCTAAACTTACTTAAAGAATTTACAAGCATGCAGTTCAACATACGGAAAGAAAGCAACAAGAAAAACACAGCCAATATTATAGGAACTCACATTATTGTAGAAACAGACTAAACTAAGAAATGACATTCTGTGACATCTATATTTATGAACTAAATTTATAATTTAAGGGTCATCATCTTCATTTTAATTTACCTGTTTTTAATATTTGGCTCACCAGCTAAAAGGTAGAAAAGCATAATGTGAATAAAGCATGCTTTTCTAATGAATGTGAATCTTAATGTGAATAAAGCTAAATGTTTTTCAGTATAAGTACAGTATATCTAAATACTGGTAAATCATAAATTATACAAGACACTTGAGAAATCTGAAGTTTAAGATATAAAAAATTTAAGATATTCTGATAAACTTGTTTAAAATGTAAATACAAAATTCCACAAAAAAATACAATAAAGCGAAATTTCAATATATTGGTGTTTTAATAAATATAAAAATGATGTAAGTGAAGTAACATAACTTTTATACATATGAATAAAATTTATCCATGTATTTTTATGCATTGGTTACTGATATAATTGAAAAACTTTAGAGGTCCACAAAGAATTGAGATATTATAATTTTACATATTTTGAAATGTTTATCTATGAGAGATCTTTTATTTTATATAATGTATAAAATACATCTATATATTTTTTCACTTTCAATACAATAAAATGATAGTGTATTTTTAATAACACTTTTATGCATTGCATTTATCATGAAATTCATTTAAATCAAATTGGTTAAGAAATTTATTAAAGGAATCTATGAAATAAAGAGTTCTTAAAGATATCAGTAAAAATTTGTTGGTTAACAAAAGAACATAAAATCTAACACAGCAAAAATGATAAAAGTGAAGAAGCATTTCAAAATTACTCTGAATTGAATATGAAATTTTTAATTATGACTTTCCCACTAATATTGATAGTCATTCTTGATCAAATATAAATTCAAGTTTCAGAAACATAATTCAATAATGAATTTATAAAATGGATTTGGGTAAAATGAATTTTCTAAAAAAGTGTTTTTTTAAAACTAGTTTCCAATTTTCTTTCATATTCTTATATTTTACTTGTTTACAAAAGTAAAAGTTTATGATATCAAAATAATTTTTAAGTCTGATATATTAAGAAATTAATTTCACAAAATGAAATACAAGTACTAAACAAATCAAAGTGCAATTTGATCAATGTATCAATTGATCAATCAATCAAAATCTTTAATGTCAATCACAAATAAGGAGACAAAAAATTTTTGGTATTTTCAATAGAGCATTCTTAAATACTTACAATGTATGTTACATCTTTCAATCAAGTGAAAAAAATAGTGTATCATTTAAAAATATTTAAACCAATTAAATGAGAGAATCCACATACTTGATGAATGATACCACTACCAGGACGCCAAAATCCCACACCATATTTAGCAGCTGCAGTTTCCAAGAAATTGTAAACTTCCTTGTTAATATCCTGAGAAAAAAATGAATTAGCACAAAGATATAAATTAAAAATTAATGAAGCAGAGTAAATTTTATGTTGAATACTTTTGCTCTAGCAAGATCCTTAGGTCCACTGATTTGAGCTTCAATTAAGTGGTCACAATGAATTGAAGATGGCACTGCAACCTAAACACAATACAATTTTGTTAATAAATGATTCTTGTATTTTAACAGTTACTGAACATATTTTAAATAAAACCTATTAAAATCAAGAAAACAAATTTATAAAATAAAATGCATCAATGTATTTTAATTGTTTTAGTTAAATGGCGCAGACAAGATGAAGCACAAGTAAAAGTAGTGATATATACATTATAATAAAAAAATTTCATTATTTATGGCATCTTCATGTACTTAAAATAATGCACTAACTTTAGAGCTCTTAATTTAAAATAAAATATACACCAGAGTATAGGATTAATAAAATCAAAATTAAAGGGTTAGGTTAAGTTTGTTTATTGCTCAATAATCAATTTTTGCACATAAGAAAGGAATTAGTTTAAATTGGAATCTAACTGTTAAAAACATCCAAACCTGATGTGGAAATCAAATCTACAAACTGTTTAAATAGAAGGATATGATGGAAACAAAAAGAAATTGCAAAATTATCAAAAGCTTTTGACATCAGTTCCAAATCACAACAATTTTTCTAGAGTAAAACATAAAACAATGGTCCCCTTGTAGCTTTTATAAGCTATTATGAAAACTGCAAAATAAAATTTAAATAAAGCAAAAGAATTTAAAAAATATTGGGGCCTTATTTATTTTATTAAATGTTTCTTTCTATGGACAATAATATTTTTAGATGATATAATTTCAATATAAATATGCTAATTGTTGCCAAATTTTCAATCATTTGTCAAGATCAGATCCTCAAGCAAAATAACAAATACAAAAATAAAGAAACTACTAAGTGCATTTTGCTTACTCAATATTGTCAGTTTGGGTTTTCTCAGTGGTCATTTTTCTGCACATCAGGGCAGTTTTAAAATGGATTCTGAAGTGCTGCAAGCATCCATTTCCAAGTTGGGTTTTGAACCCACAAACTGTTAAACCAAAATAAAGAACATTAAACTTTCAAACTCAGCTTTGAACAGTGCTTGACTTCTATTTTCAACACTCATGTTTGCTACTGAGTATTTGTTGTGCATTTTTTTAATGCAATCCAATTATTCTGGTTACGATACTAGATATAGCTTATTTTGTACTGATTAAGTACCATCATGAATTCATGTTTCAAAAGCATGTTAGCAATAAAAAATTTCTCTTCTAAAATTATATTTATGCCAAAATAAATTCTAAGCACTTGTAATCTAGATGAGTATGTACTTTCAGTCATGTTAATATAATATACTTAGTTGTTTAACACTTGATTGTTTAATACTCAACTTTGTTGTTAATAAAAATGAGACATACAGTTTAAGGTGGATTCCAAACCATTTACTGCACATACAATTGACAAAGAAATTGAACCCAAGAACTATAGAACCAAAGGCCAGAACATTAAAAATTTCATTTTAGTTCATCATATCAAAACAGCCAATAAAAAACATAATGTATGCAAATATGACAATTTTTAAAAATTAGCACATACTAAAAAAATAATTGTATAATTAATTGGAAGTAAGATGAGGACTCAAATACTTTCAGGTATTTAAAACAACATAGTTAAAAATTACCTCCATTGAATTTTTCATAGCCTAGGTGATAAAGTCTAAACAGTGATAACTTTAAGAAATAAAATTCTGAAATATTAAAAAAATTTTACAAATAATTCAATAAGATTCAGCACTTCATAAAAAAAAATACCAACCATACATGTATTTTATCTCACACACATAGTTGCTCGCAAAAGATGGCACAAATTTATTTATAAAATTTTTATTACAGTTAAATATTACAATCATAATTTTTGTTATGAGCAACTTTATTTTTTACTATTTAAAAATAAATTCTTAATTAATTTTTTTCAAAAAGTGAAATTCTTAAAAAAACTAAAAACAGTTTTCTACACAAAAATTTAGAACATTTAATTTGTGAATTTACAACAAATTCTTTAAGAACTAAACCACTGATCTTAAGAATATTATTGATTTATAAAAATATAAAATATAAATAAATGAAAATGAAAATTCAGAAAATAGACTGATTATATTAAATTATTTTAAGTACATTCCAATTTATATTTAACAAATAGCATATTTAACATAACATTAGAAATATAAAATTCAAATCAAAATCAAATTTATTAAAAGTTTCATATTAAAAGTGCATTGCTTTATTAATTTTTTCATTTTTAAATTTTATATAATACACAAATTTTACTACATCAAAATAACAATCCTTCTACATAATATATTATTAATGTTAAAAACAATTTTACAAAATATTACCAGCATATGAAATAGAGAAAGTATCGTGGACATAAGAAAAACGAGAAAGAGAGAGAGAGTATGAAGACAACAAAACACAACTCGAAATTTACATTGATAATGGAATGTAAGTGTTACTGCACCAATATGATTAGAATTGAAATTATTACCTTTTTAAGACCACTAGATATAAACTGCAACATAGCCATCTGAAATAAAAAGAAAATTCCCAATTATATCATAACTTAAAGAAATTATAAATATTTTTTCATGTTTTTTATTATAAATTTATAATAAAAGGGTAAATAATTAAACAAGGTATTATCCCAATATTTGTTATTAGAAATATAACTGTTAAATAGCTCTAAAAAAAATAAGATATTTAAAAAATATGATCATAAAATATTATACAATTAGAATTTCATGCTGATATTTGTGTAAAAAACACGAGGACAACATAATCAAGTATTACAAATGTCTTTATAAAATCCTTAAAATAAGTGAAAATACATTTATATATCTACCTGATCTAGACATTTTAATAGTGATTCTTAATATATTGTTCTAATTAATCAAATTAGCTATTAATCAAGCAGTTTATAGTCTCACTTTCAGATTTTATTTTATAAATTAGACTCTAAACTCAGGTATGTTAGAGTGAAGATCAAGATGTCTAGAACTTGCAATTCAAACCTGCTTTGAATTGCAAATTCTAGACATCTTGATCTTCAAATGTAAAAAATAACAGAAACAAAACAAGCTAATTCAATTACTAAATTAGAAGACACTAATCATTGTGTATAAAACTTGAATGTATTCAAATAAAATTTACATTTGAATAGGTCTTATGACCTTACATATTTTTTAAACACATAGCAAAGAATCATCTAATTAAAATTTTCTCAAAAATGAGCAGTTAAAATTATTTCACTTGAAATTGTAAGTTTCATTTTGAAATTTTTATTTTGAACAATATATAACAAAGAAACTGTTTAATAAATTACAAGTTTTCATTCTTTCTGAATCAAAATCTGACAACATAAATAGTTATATTTACTGATATTTCAAATTAAGCATATCAATAATAGACATGGATTAAATGTTATATAAAAACAGTAACTTCCAATTTGCTCACAATCCAACATACAACTGATAACATTTAACAACTTTCAATTGAATACAATTTTATGTAATAAGGCAAAATATAATTTTTATTTAATCTGCAACATAGAAACTAATTCAAGAATTTTCACATTGAAAAAATATAAAAATAAAAAAAATACATTTCTATCCTTTAATTCCACTAGCAATTAAATTTTCAACAAAGCTTATAATTAAACAAAGAATGTTATTCAATCAATGTTTACTACAATCAATTTTTGGAAATATGAGCAGACTTTTGATTGAGATACAATTTAAAATATCTCTTTTAAACTAATATAAACATTCACAATTGGGAAAACAACTATATACAAACTATTGAACTTAAGATTAGAGCATTAATTGTATGATCAACAATGATGCACAATTAATTGGCCAAAATTGATTATCTACATTTTCTACCATTAAATTTTTGTTTACAGAAAACTCACATTCGACAAATGATTGATCATGGAATCATAGTCAGTTGTAATGATTTAAACTCTTTTACAAAACAACAAAATTCTTTTTTTTTTTCTGAACTACACAAACCAACCTTTGTATAGCATTTTCAGAGTTCACTGGTCATTGAAGAGACACTTCCCCCCAAGCATATTAAATCATTAATTTCAGCCTTTATTCTACTGATAAATTCACCCTTTATCACAGAAATTATATGCACTTTTCATCAAAAAAAGATATGGAAAGTATATTTTAAATTAAAAATTTTATACCTAAATATTAATACTCAGTGCATTTTATACAATATAAAAGACAGAAACAAAAAAGGAACAAATTTAAGCTGACCCCAGATATCACCACATAACAATTATATTGGTGATTACTCTTCATTTCTCTTCACCTTCATAAATCTATATACTACATCCAATTCTGACTGAACTGGATTATGAAACTATTGTGGATGAACTAGATGTTTATTTCAGTCAACAGTAACAATCTGATATTGATCATACTGCCATCTTTAAGAGTTAATAGTCAATTTGGTTTTAAAACAATTTTATTGAAAATTTTAAAACATTGAAACAAAAAAATTCAAAAAATATATTATTTAACAAAAAATCAATGCAACAAGATAAACAAAAACTCCAGAAGTAATTCACAAATTTAAAGGAATTTCAAAGGCCTAAAAATATTCAAATTCCAAGAATTTTATAAATCCTGTCTTTATGTATTTTTATTTGAATATTTTTGTGTAATTTCAATTCAAATAAACAAAAAATATCCAGTCAGGAAATGACAATTTTTTTTTTGTTTCTATAAAATGTGGAAAAAAATTAGTTTACAAATGACTAATAATTTAATAACTTATAATATAAGCAAAATGATGCAATAAAACATAAGATTATTTGTAAGCTATCAAACTTATTAATTGAAATAACCAAAAGCAACCACCCTCCACAGTATTTGGAACAATTGGCTTTGGACATAATTAGCAATGTTCCTGCTGAAGAGCTCAAGATCTACATGGATGGTAGCAATGACGATCATTACCATGCCAGCAGTGGAATTTACACTATTTACCCTGCTGAAGTTCATGAATCAAGATCTAGTAGAAACCCAGATATTTGTTCTGTGTTTCGTAATGAACTTCTTGCCATTCAAACGGGTCTGGAAAATATCAAATCTGGAACCACCTTTGATAAAATCTAGATCTTCACTGACAATCAAAGCTGTATTCAACACTTGAGGAATTGGGATAGAGTAACAGACCAACCTGGTGTTTCTATCCTTCGTATGTTAATTGCCCTATCTGCCTCCCATAACCTTCTCACATGGGCCTATTTGGCAATGAATGTGCTAACCAGTTGGCTAAGGATGTTACTTCCCTTCCAGCCTCTCCAGATTTAACCTTCACTTTTTCAGAACTGTTTTCTCTCTGCAAAACTAATGTCAACAAAGTTTGGATTGTCCCTCCAAGTCACAACTGGTATCGCCGCAGGCATCCTGGTGGAGCCCATGGCGTGCAAGGGTCTCGTGATGAGCAGACCGCTACCTATAGATTTGCCAGTGGTCATACTATGAGTCTCACTTTCAGGGGGCAAATTAAACTCTTCCCAACCTGTAAGAAGTGCAATTCCAGTGAGGCTAGTCCTCATCACCTACTTGATTACCTGGATTTCACTATGGAAGAGTTTCTTGAAAGACCTCTTTTTTCCTCAATTTTTTGAAGGTTTACGGCTTTATGGATCTGACATAGCTCCGCTATATCAGATGGGATTAGTAACAGCAACAAACTTATTAATTAAAAATTAGTACATTTTTTTCTTTATTTCTTACTTGAGTAGAAAATCAAGGACAAATTTTAATGCATAAAAGTTTGTATATGCATTCAAGCAGATGTAACTTCTCAACTATGTAAGATGTTTAATAGAATTTTATAATTTTTTAAGCAAAAAATTTCTTTTAACTGAGATACTGAAGATTTTATTAAACTCAGCATTAAGAATTTATAATAATTTTAAAAATTCATTCTTTAAATTTAAATTAATTTTAACAAACAATTAAAAAAATTAATTATTTTTAATTCCCACTTATTTGAAGAAAGACCAGTTTTCAGCAAATTTCTTGGCTATATAATATTGTGTAGTATAAACTTAAGTACATTGATAAAAAATTAGAGTTTTACATTCATAATATTTATTTAAAATACCTGTGCAGTAGCATCTTGCATAGCAACTCTATCTGGTCTAAGTCGAAGATAACTTTTACCCCTTTGGATATCTTGTGTAGCAGGCTCATCAAGATGAGAGTACAAAATTTTTTCTGCTAATGTAAGAGGCCTTTTCAATCTACAAAATAGTGAAACAAAAAGTTTTATATTACAATAGTACTTCAAAGTTTCAGTTGGGACCAAAAGACCAGTTCTTCCCAACAACATCCAAAAAATATGGCACTTTTTGTTAAAGAATATGGTTAGTGGTTTTTCAATTTTTCCTTTCCAAAATATTACATTAATATATTTAAGCAAAATTTATAAGCAATAATTCTCAGTTACACAGGAAAAAAATTGCATTTTCTATTATAATAATTATCTGATTTCTATTATAATAATTACCTTTTTATAAAAATTTATATAGGGCCATAGTTTCAACTGCTTTTTGTTATTTAAAACCAAGAATAAATACCACTGAAACTTTATATAACCTACATAAATCATTCACTATGAAAACTTCTATGAGGTATATTAAATAGTGAAAAATTTAAGTAATTTTTATACTGAATAGTTTAACTTACTGTACCACAATTTTTACTCAATAAGCTTACAAAAAAAGCATACTATATAAATAAATACTAATAAACTCAGAAACTTAAGTGATAATGTGATATGTAACTGATGAATTTACTGATGTGATAGTAAATTAATTTACTTGACAAAAAGCACTTCAAGTAAAACATTAAAACTATTGAAATGAGCAAAACTTTAAATAATAATTTTTTATTTACTTTTATTTTACCTAACTATCAATTAGTTAAAAACCATTCTTGCAGATCTCAACCTTTTCTCAATTTAATTAAATTCAAATTATAACCATTCAAAGAAAAAATATTTTTAATGTTGGCCACCTCAAAAAATATATTAAAATATCATGTGTTTATTAATTACAAATAGCATTAGTTTCCTAAAAGATTTTTAAAAATAAAATTGTTAATTAAGAAGAAAAATAAAAAAGACATCCAAACTAGAATATATTGCTTTAAAGGCATTAAAAATACTTGATGATTAAGTCCATTAAGTCAAAACCAAATTACAATAAAATAATCAAATCTGATTAATATTAATAAATCAAACTTAAATCACTTAAAAATGAAATTTAAATAATGAAACAGTTTATAAATCTCACAGCTAGGAAAATACTTTCAAGTACAATAACAATAATATAACAGTTTCTTTATTTTAAGCCAAATACAGAATAATATTTTAAAGTATAATTTACAACATCAAATAACAATTATTTTTCATAAATGTTTTTAAAATCATTTCTCAAACAAACAGAAAAATAAGAAAAGAAGTTTTCAAGTAAAAAAATGAGAAATTTATAAAAAAAAAAATAATAATAATCAGAGCTTTAGAAAAAATTGCTTCTTTTTTAATTTAATTAAGAATTTCATTAATTTGAGACAGTTATTTCCATCAAAATGTAATTATACTTTTTAACAGCTTTTTCATTTTGTATTTGTTTCAATAAAATTTCATATACCACATGCCTTTTAACTTTTAAAAAATATTCAGATTTAATTTGATCAAAAAAAATGAAAGATAAAAGAAAATATAAATATATATATATATTTTATTTATTTTTATTTCAGATATATTATTTCTGTATTTTTTTATTTTTCATCAGATCTTTAAATCCTTGTTTTTATACAAATTTAATTTCCAAACGGAAACCAAATCAATTACAAGTCCCTATCTAAAATTGTCAAAGGCACGAAAAAATAGAGTGAGAAAATAAACTTACAGTAAAATTTATAACATTGTCTTCAATTTTCATACAAACTTATACACATGATTGTAAATTTAAATTATTGCTTTTTACTAATTAGTCTAGTTTTTAGCTTTGTTATATATATATATATATATATAATTATATAAAGACAGCATGAAGTTTTGGTTTTTGATAGTTCAAATACACAATTCATAAAAACACAGTATAAAAATTTAAATACATTTAAAAAATTTGGGGAAAAAAAACATAAGAAAATAAACATTCACATACCTACTCCGAACGACTTCTAAATTTTTAGAAAGCTTTTCATAAGGCATTGTGGTGTCCTTATCAAATTTACTCATTGCAACCTAAAAGGTAATAGAAATTTATGATTTTTTTTTTTTTTTTTACTTCAAAATAAATGCATTCTGAGTAAAAAATATTTCTATTTAGCTTCAAATATCATAAAATCAAATTCTTTATCATAAAATCAAATTTTAATAGCTATATTGTTACAAATTTGTAAATATTACTTGTTCTTGTCTTAAAATATTTCAGACATATCTGAAATTCTGATTTTGTATAAAAATTGAGCAATATAAGCATATTTTTTCATTAAAAATGGCATTTCTAGTGACTTATGAACTTTCTGATAAAATTCTTGATGATCATTTGGTGAAAAATAGATAATGTTGGAAAATTCCATTACTGGAGCTGTCAGACCAACATTAAGTGAGGTAGATTAGAACCTTCCAAAAACCTTGGTGAAACTCTTAGATTGTCACACCAAGTCAGGTAAAATACTATTTCCCAGCATAGAAGGAATGATTAGTGAAGACAATCTGTCTTGAATGCCAGTCTAGTGCATAGAATCTATGTGAATTATTAGAGATTTCTGTGTTTGGAAGCCAATTCCTATTGTATTAGTTGAATTATAGCTACATAATTCTGACTTCCATCACTAAAATTACTTGTATCTTGGTAGAAATTACTATGAATAGAAGTCTTGTTATTTTAAGAAGATTGTTTTATCAACTCTCAAACATATCCCTTGAAATTAGGTAAAATATTATACATTTTCAACCCCTCTCCTGGGCTATTTCACAATCCAAATACTGATTAATAGGAATAATAAATAAGGGTTTTAATTAATAAATCAAATAATAGATGAAAAATAAATCTGTTTACATATTCGAAATATTTAAAATGTAAAGCATGCTAATGAAAAAATTTAGTTTAATATACATATTCATGATTATTAAATTTAACAATGTGTGTGTGTGTATGTTGAATTTAGAAATAATATGACAAGATTAGCATAAATTCTCAAGAAACAAGTTTTAGGAGTTTTTCCAAGAATCATACTAAATCTTTACAGGAGTTGCCAACATATACATGCTAAATAAATATTAATCATGTATAATTTTTGGTTATAAATATTAGGAATATATTTTCAAATGATGATGGTGATAAATATTTGTAAAAATATGAATACTTTTATTTTTTAAATATAAATTTAGACCTGTTTAATTATTTAATTTTGTACTATATTTTAAAACATTGTTCATTATATTTTGTTATAAATGTATATTTTACCAAAATGTTTGCTTCCGAAAAGCTTCCTGTTGTAGTACATGTTCAATTTCCTATTTCATATTAATCTATCCATTCTTTTAGTATTTATAACATAATCTAGCAAATTTTCCAATTTTATTTAAATCACCTGCTAAAA
Source organism: Latrodectus elegans (assembly GCA_030067965.1). NCBI lineage: Eukaryota > Metazoa > Arthropoda > Arachnida > Araneae > Theridiidae > Latrodectus > Latrodectus elegans. The sequence continues at coordinate 10,689,801 of CM057811.1, read as the reverse complement.
TATTAGTTTTGATTTTATGAAAATTCATCAACTTCATTAAATAGAATCCAAAAATTTCCCACTGTTTTTATTCCATTTTTGTTCACACGAATGTAATCAATACTCTTATTTGGCAAAAAGAGTAAATAAATAAGTCTTAGCTAATTATTTTTTATTGATATATCTTGTGTTTCAGATGCAATTTCAATGTCAAAACAATACTTAGCCATGCTTAATTTTAAATTTTCTATCATTAAATTGTTGTTCATAGAAAATCCATATTTAAAGTCTAATTTTGCTTATAAAGTATTAAGTTAAAAAAAGCATTTTGATTTTAATATAATCAAAATAATGTTGAATAAAATTTTAAACCAAATAGTACTATTAATTTCAATTGTTCTAAGAAATTATGAATTTTTTAGAACAGTCCTACAGATATATTAGAGAACAAAAGGTTCTAAATTTGAGTTACACTGGTATTTTTTAAAGGTAGGGGCTGTAGCCAAGTTAATTATAATCAGATTCATAAAAATGCACATTTACATTATTGAATTAGTTTACTTCCCAAAGTTCTCTGTAGTAGATTATGTTTATACTGATATTTTTAAGGTAGGTGCCACTGCCTGGTTAATTATAATAAATTTTCAAAAAAATGCTATGGAATTAGCTTTATTTAACAAATGTTTCCCGCTGTATACTGTGTAATATTTAGTTATTTTATTACATTTGTTTTACAATATGTAATCTTTGCTACATTTGTAGAAAGAGTTTCTAATTAGTTTTGTATTATTTTGTAGTAAATAATTATTAAATAGTTGAAATTTTGATATTTGAATTCTAAATTAGTTAAGATTATGATATTCAAAGTTTGAGTGCAATCAGGATTTTTAAAACCAGAGAGTGCGCAAAGTAACAATAACATAGGTTATCAAGATTACAGTACTTGATGCATAAACTGAAAATTGTGTTAAATTTTTTATAAACAAAAATGTTTATAAATAACTATCATTTGACTCATTTAGCACATATAAGCCAATTCTATTTTAATGTTTTACTTATTGTACTGTTAAAGCAAGCTTTTAATCAGTTTTTTTTACAATTAAAATATGTAAGTAGAAAGAAGAAAAATTACCTTATGGGCTGCAAAACTAAGTGGGGAGGCATGAAAGAGTCTTGATTGTTTGAAAGGATCAAAAGCCTTCAAGCCCTTCAAATAAAAGAAATTTAACATTATATAAATAAAAATGTTACCATATAAAAATTTTATTTATATTATAAATCTAATATAATAAAATATTTATACAATTTAAAAAATATTGCAAATTTAAGAAATTTAAATTTTGAAAATATTTACAAAAAGCAATGCTAAAATTAAATTTAGATAAATTGAAACCATTAGTTTCACTTGAAAAATATCTGGAGTAACAAAATGTGTTGATTCATGACAGTTAACTACATGAAAAAATAAAAAGCTCATATCTTAAATAAATTTCAGATCCTTAATTAAAAAAAATTCTGAAAGAAATAAAAATTTTACTGTATTATTATTTCTTATATTTGTTTTTGTGTCATACTAATGAACACACAAGTTAACCTATTAAAGTTTTTTGAAATAATTAACATAGTACTTCAAAAATCCTTGTATTGCTCATCTTTCTAGTTCACTATCAACTAGGCATTTGAAAGCCAATTCATGTCTTCTTCCAAAAAAAAACTTTTTGTGTGGTAAGGTTTTTTTTTAATGATCTACTTCACAAAAATTTTGATAAAAAATGCCAAAGTAAATATTTCAAGTTATAAAATTGAATTATACTATTAAAAATTCATTTTCTACATAATTGCCTTAATGAATATATTGACTGTACCGTTTATGTATTAGAAAGAATAAATAAAAAAAGCTATCATTCTAATCAGCAATTAAAATTTTTTTCAAAATCTACATAAAGTATTTTAAAATGCAGTTAGTAACTTTATTAATCATAGCTAATTCTAGTAATTAAATGTCATCCTATTGATAACTTTTAATGAAAATATTTCAAGTTTCAACCATTTTAAATATAAAGGAAACAAACACAGTAATTGATAAAAAACCTTTATTAAAACAAATAGTTCAAAATATTTTTTAATCATATTCCAATTCTTTTATTCAGATATAAGAATTTGCAAACTTTAAAAATAAATATAATAAGCTTAAAATAAAAAATATATAAAACATGTGGAATGTGATAACTAAACTAAAGTACTAGTAATAAATTGGCACATTTGTTTTCTTTAATATAATCCTAAAGATAATATGCAAGTCTCAAATCAACAACATTGCTTTACATGAGAAAACACATAGCATTTTTTAGTATTTCATCCACTTAATACATGAAATTGACTGAACAAATTTAAAAAGCGTGCTTTTCCATTTTATTAATATGATAAAAGTTGCAAATAGTGTTATTAATCAATAGCAAAATATCACAAACTTCAAAATTTTGTTATAAAATTTTAATTTTTTTTTTTACTTTTTCAGTAAAATTTAAATAAGATCAAAATATTCACATATACATTTGAATGTTTATGGTTACATTTGATTAAATAAACTCAAAAGATTAGTGATATATTTTATTTGCACTCCATATATTACCACTAAAAATATTAATTTGCCGAGACGGCAAAATTGAAACAGTTCCAAAAAATAAGTTGTTTTATTGTAAGAGTATACTACCTTAAAATGAACAAACTTTAGCATCTTTTACTTGAGATATATTAACTAACCAGTGTTGAAATTAAAATTATATTTTAAATAATTAAACAGATTCTAACAGAAATCAAAACAATTCTGAATGAAATTTGCAAGGTAATGAAAAGAGTCACAGTTCATAGGCCGGTATCATTAAGAGCCAACAGTATAGAAACGACGGAATAATACATACAATTCTTAATGTGTATGTAAATGTAATTTAGATAAATAAATAGCAAATTATCTGAAAAAGAATAGATAAACTAGACAGATGTCCTTGATTCATAGAGGTCACAAATAGAAAAGTAAAAGTTGAAATAAATTAATATTTTTCATTGAAAATAAAGCATGAAATCAAAAAATGAAAGACTATTAGTTTTTATTCATAAATTACACAAAAAGGTTTTTTTTTTTCCATTTCAAAATTGTATACCTTTGGGGCCGTAATCAATAATCGGCAAGCCATGTTCACAGTTCAAGTTTACGAAAAATTCAGAAAGAGTGAAAGAGAAAAAGAAATGAACATAAGTATGCTGAGTTGTTTCTCGCATGATGTATCTCCCTTCATTCTTAATGAAACTGTGGAATACATGCTTAAAATGGCAATTTAAAGAAATTTTGCTCGTAAATAAGCTTTTCATGCCCACTTTTTTGGGAAAATAAAATACTTTTTTTCGTAAGAAAATCAATTAGCATCAAATATTTTATCTAATATTTTAAAATTTTGAACACCTGGATTTTTATATTTCTAAATATTAGCTGGAAATTCCCTCAATCTTGATCTAAATTATCTAAATTTATGAATACTCACATGTATACATCCTGATAGATTTTAATTTAAAACATCATTAATAATGCAACAGAACATATTTATCAACACATAATCGTTTCAATTTAAAATGTAATAGTGATAATTTGGCTTAATAACTTCAAATTCAAAATCTAAGTAATGTCTTTTACATAGAAATATTTCCTTAATTTTCAGAAAATTGATTTGGAGCAACATATTTTAGGTTCTTAAAGGATCCTAGTCTTCTAAAGTAGTATTAAGAACTTTTAGCTTCCTACAATTTTCATCTTGTCTCTTTCATAAATCTTTCTTTTCATATAAAATGTCATGGAATAAAAAATTTTTATTATAAGGAATATTTTAAAAAAGTCACGTATTATTTTCTCATTTAAATGAGATAGTATAAATTTATATACTTAGGTTTAAATCCATGAATAAAGATTTGAGTGTTTATCATTATTATGTACTTATAATTTGAACTTGAAATCACAAATGTCTTTGTTTCTAGAATTTCATGCTTCTCATCCTCCATCAAACAGCTCTGGTTCAATATCAAAGTATAAATTGTAATTATTGCTATTTTTACTGTGCATTTTAGGTATCCTGTGACAAAACGAAGTAATACTCCTAAGCTACTCTAATGCTCCATTCGCACTGCACTTTTCAAATCAATTTAAACTTAGATCTGATTTAACTTAAACCTTTAATTTAAACTCTGAAAACAGCGTACGCACTGCTTTACACTCGAAACCAATTTAAGAAATATTGGTTTTTTGCTTAAAATATTATTTGCTTTTTATTGATATTATAAATTATATTATTTTTATAGTTCAGCACGTTAAATAAACATTTACAGATCAAAATGACTTTAATTAATAATATGATATCTCAACTGAGTAATAAGAAAACAAAGAATGTGGTTAACAAATTTATTTCTTCTCAAACTTAATATAATTTTTCATGCTTAATTAATAGTTTTATAAATATTCCGTTTCGTTACTTTTCTCAAGTTTTGTTTCTCTTATATTAACTTTGATAAGCTTCAAATATTTCAATAAACACTGACAATAATACACCGGAAAATAAGATGACGTTAAATCTGTTGAAATGTACTTAAATTCACCAATTGATATAAGATAAATCAATACTAGTTTAACTTAAATCATAAGTTGCAACAGTGACAAAGTTGAGTGGAGATTTAAAACCGTTTAAAAGTGCAGTGCAAAAGAGAAATTGTGTTAGACAGTTGAAAATTCCTCCCTCGGATGATTTTATATAGATAGTGAATTGTATATCGAAAAGAAGAAAACTTGGAAAAATCCTTTGATATATTCTGATAGATGTGCATGTCAATCAATCAATCAACAATGGCACTACAACCCTGTGTGGGTCATGGCCTTCTCAATGAGCTTATTCCATCTTAGCCTGTACTCAGCAGCACTTTTCCAATTAGATGTTCCAATAGTGTTAAAGTCCCTATCAAGACAATCAATCCATCTGATTTTGGGCCTACCTCTGGAACGCTTTCCCATTGGTCTTGCAAGAAAGATTTTTTAGGGGTGCGTTCAGTTGGCATACGAATAACATGGCCAGCCCATCTCATCCTTTGTATTTTAATGTATTTGACAACATCAATGTCCTTAAAACTTTTGTATAATTCATGGTTATACCTTCTACGCCATACCCCATCTGTCTCTACTTCACCACAGATGCTTCTCAAAATTTTCCTTTCAAAAATAGCCAAACGGCATTCATGTTTCTGTGTCATGGCCCAAGTCTCTGAAGCATAAGTTAAAATGTGTCTAATAATAGTTTTATATAGTAAAGTTTTTGTCTTATGTTTGATATATTTGGAGGTAAGATATTTTTTTAACCCATAAGATGCACGATTTGCTGCAATTACCCTTTTGTTTATTTCGAGTCCCAAATCACCAAAGTTATTTATTTCAGATCCAAGGTAGGTAAAACTGTTCACAGCTTCAAAATCATAAGATCCTATGGTGAATACAGAGCAAGGATGGTTTTGCCTTATGCATGACATATATTTTGTTTTGCTTTAATTGACTATTAAATTCATTTTATTTGCCTCACGTACCAATGCCAGAAAGGATTCTTTAAGTGTATCAGGATTTCTAGCAATTAAATCCAAATCATCTGCAAAGCCCAGGATTTGTAAACTTTTACTAAAAATGGTACTTCTAGTATTAATGCCTGCATTTCTGATGATTTTTTCTAAAGCAATGTTAAATAATAAGCAGGCGAGGGCATCTCCTTGTCTTACACCATTTTTAATTTTTAATGGTTCTGAATGATAACTCTGAATCTGAATCTTCATTATAGATTCCTGCATAGTTAGATTTACTAATCTGGTTAGTTTTCCAGGAATACCAAAATCTATCATTGCATTAATTACTGCATTTCTGTTCAAACTGTCACAAGCAGTTCTGAAATTAATGAACAGGTGATGTGTGTCAATTCCATGCTCTCTACATTTTTCCAGAATCTGTCTTAAGTTATAAATTTGTTCCACAGTAGATCTCCCTTTCCGGAACCCACATTGGTAGTCTCCAATTATATTATCAGCCAGTGGGACTAATCTATTGAATAAAATACCAGATAAAACTTTATAAGCTGTGCACAGAAGGCTAATGCCTCTGTAATTAGAGCCTTCTAAAAGATCTCCTTTCTTATGAATGACACAAGTAATACTTTCCTTCCAATCTATGGGTAATACCTCCTGGTTAGATGTGCATGAAGAAAATAAAAATGTAGCACTCATCTCGCGTTCATGGTCGTATCATTAGACCACAGTGAATACTCCATGTACAGACGTTTGTATAAATAAAATCAAATTCTACAGCATGACAGCCCATATGGGCCAAGGCCTACAGTGCCCACCTCTATTTTCCTGACCGAGAAGCCTTGGGGTGCATAGCATGTGTCCTAATTAAGTGGTCAGCCTTATCCGAAACAACCAGTGTTTAGTTCCCAAGTATGCTTGGTATTCAGTTTATCGACCCAGATGTGAATAGCTGAGTCGACCTTGCCCAGCTCGTGGACTGAACCTCGGACCTGGGCCTTGAAAGCGTGAAACGCTAACACTAAGCAACCGAATTCATTTATATAAATAGTCAAATAAAATTTCAATCTTCCAAATTACTGAGTAAAATAATTCAATGGTTTTTGAACTCATGTTTTGGTAGTTTGAAATGAATAAAAACTATTAATTTCAAATGTACTGAAATTAATAATCACTATTAATTTCATTTGCAAAGGTGAATTTAAAAATAATTTTTTGAAGTTATCATTGGAATTAAATTTTTAATAAAAAATTACAATTTATGACAAAATACTGCTAATTTTAAATAAAATAATGTAAATAGATCATAACCAATCCATATATTTAACGGATGATCATTATTTTTTAAGAATGGATGCTGTAACGTCTCCTACTCAGCGCTTTCGATTTCCAGAGCCTTTGATGGGGAGGGTGAGTAGGGAGACGATTGGTGCGAGGAGCAGGCTGAAGAAGCTGCGTTTTTCAGTTTTGGAAATTGATATTGACTCTTTGGTACGCTACGCAAGCGCGAGAGTTTTATGAACCCAAATATGACTCCTTGTAAATTTTTTGTTAATTAAATGTTTTTGTTTCTAAATTTGGAGTCGTTAGTTTGTTTCATAACAAACTTATGTTTTTAGACTAAATTATTCCTTCCTTCCCCGGAGTTTTTTTCTTTTTTTTTTTTTTTCTACGGAAATCAACCTGCAATGAAAAGAAAAAAACACACACAAGCAACAAAAGCAAAATTTAGTATTACAGATAGCCCTGATCAATCGGACTCTGGCTGATACACAAAATATATGGCATTATATAATATAAAAATATATCAAAAGAGCACAAAATAATTATGTAATACAACAGAATCTGCAACAATAGATAAATTTACAAATATACACATTAATATTATAAAAACAATATAATTTTTCAAAAATTATGAAACAATTGAAATTTGTATTAATAGAAAATATTTTTTTAAAAAATTTAATATCTGAGTAATAAAAAGAAAATAATTATGTTTGGTTATTCAGCATTCTACTGAGACTATCAGCATTCTGATGTAATTTGCCCTTTTGTGAACAATATCGAAATTTAGGCTTTGAAGAACCAAAGCCCATCTTAAAAGTCTGGGATTAGATCCTGTATGATGTTTTAACCAAACTAAAGGGTTGTGATCAGTTTCTATAACAAATTTATACTGACTATCTAAATAATATTTTAATTTAGTAACAGCAAAAATTATTGCTGCACATTCCTTTTCTATAGTACTATAATTTTTTCAGACTTTGAAAATTTTCTACTCAGAAACAGGATAGGGTGTTCATTTAGTTTTTGATCTCTCTGAGATAAAACTACTCCTATTCCTAAGTTTGAGGCATCACATTGAATAATAAATGGTTTTTGAAAGTCTGGACTGTAAAGTACAGGCTTCTTTATTAAAGCATTCTTTAATTCTATGAATGCCTTTTCACAGTTATTATTCCATATTACAGTTCCTTCTTGGATTTCCCTTTTAGTAAGTCAGTTAAAGGCGCAGCAACTACCGAAAAGTCTGGTATATACTTACGATAGTATCCAACAAGACCTAGGAAAGCACGTACTTCGGTTTTGCTTGAGGGACGTTCGAAATCGGTAACAGCTTTCACTTTAATATCACCTGGTGTTCTTTGACCTTGTCCTACAGAGTGTCCCAAATATTTAACACGAAGTTGAGCGAATTTGCACTTTAAGGGTTTTACAGTCAATTTCGCAAATCGAATCTTCTCTAGAACACATTTAAGATGTTGGATGTGATCAGACCAAGTAAATGAATATATAGCTATGTCATCTAAATAAGGTACAGCAAAATGTTCGCAATTTTTTAATATCTCAGCCATTAACTTACTGAAATAATACGGGGCATTCTTCAAACCGAATGCCATTCTCAAAGGTTTATAAACACCAAATGTCGTAGTAAATGCAGCATATCTTTGAGCCTTCGGACTCAAAGGTATTTGCCAATAACCTCGTGTTAAGTCTAATAGAGATATGAAATTCGCTTTCGAAACAGATTCAACGCGCTCTTCAATATTTGGTAATGGATAATATTGTGTTCTGGTAACCTCATTTAACCAGCGATAATCAATGCACGGACGAGGTTCTTTTCCAGGAGCTTCAACTAATATTAAAGGTGATGTGTAATCGGATTCACCTGGTTCCACCACCTTCAATTTCAACATCTTGTCTACTTCCGATTTCAAGATTTCTGTCTGTCGTGGGGACATTCGATATGGTTTAGCTATAATAGGTTTATCAGATTCCAACTCGATGTCCAGTTCAGCTAGTTCAGTACAACACGGTTCATTTGAAAATATCAATAAATTGAATCAAAAGTCTACTCAATTGCTTCTTCTGCTCATCCTCTAATTTTTCATTAAAACAGCTTTCAGGGAAAGTCTCTAAAAGGGTGGATGAATTAATTTCAAAACTTGGGATATCTTCATTCTCAGAATCAATATCTTCATTATCAGAATTAGAGGTAAAAATTAAATTAACATCTTCTGGACGCTGAAAATAGGGTTTTAACATATTTACATGGTATACATGTAATTTTTCTTTATCGGGAAATTGTATTATATAATTTGTTTCCGATAGTCGTTTTACTACTTTTCCTGGACCTATCCAATGAACAGAAAATTTACTTGACCTAGAAGGGGCAACGACTAACACAAGATCATTTTCTTTAAATTCTCTTTTCGTAGCCTTACGGTCATACCAAAGTTTCTGTTTTTCTTTAGCATCTGCCATATTTCGCACAGCTAATTCTTGACATCTTTTCATTCTATTTAAAAGATTAAAAACGTAAGCAATCACACTATCTTCTTCAATGGTTTTACCAGTTAAATTTTCATATAATAGTGTTACGGGAGTTCTTAGGTTCCGACCATGGACTAATTCTGCAGGAGAATATCCAGTGCTATCATGAATGCAAGTTCTAAGCGCAAAAAGTGCCTGAGGTAAAATTTTCTCCCAATCTGTACCCTTTTCTAAACAAAGGACTTTCAGTATTCTCTTTAAAGTTCTATGCAATCTTTCAACAGGATTGCTTTGGGGATGCTGTACAGAACTATGCACTACTTTAATACCAAATTTTTTCTAAAAATTCTGATGTCAGGACACTCATGAAAGATGTTCCTTGATCACTTTGCAACTCCCTAGGAAAACTCATACGGCTAAATATCTGCAGAAAAGCATCAACCACAGTAGTAGAACGAATATCTGGTACTGGGATGGCATCTGGATACTTGGATGACATGCAAATGGCTGTTATAATATACCGGTTGCCGCTTGAAGTTAAAGGTAAAGGTCCACAGGCATCAACATTAATTCTAGTAAATATTTCCGGAATTACTGGAACCAGTTTCAAAGGAGACTTTTTCTTATCTTGAGGCTTTCCTACACGTTGACATTTGTCACAAGATTTAACAAAATTTTCTATGTCTTTAAAGCAGTTTGGTCAGTAGAATGTTTTACACAACATATCTTTTGTTTTAGTTACACCTAAATGAGCTGCAGTTACCTCATGGCAGATTCCTTTTAGCTGGTTGCGAAACTTCTTGGGCACAACTAATAATCTTCTTATGGTTCCATAATTGTCCATTTTATTAAAAAACAACATTTGATTTATTATAACATATTTATTGTCTTTTGAAGATTGTCGTTTGGCTTGCTCAAAAAGAGGTTTCAAATCTTCGCACACTTTTTGTTCACGAGCGAATTCTTCTGGGGATGTCCTTATCAAATCCAGACCTTCAACTTCGGTTTCTAATGGTGGCAAAATTGCATTTTCCTCTAATTCTTCATTTTGTTTAGTTTTGAGGCAAGACCTAGAGGATTTTATTTCAGAGACAATTATCTCTTAATTCGTGCTATTTTCCTTGCGTCTTTTTTGAGCTCGAGTTTCTATAGCATTTATCATATGTACTTTCACCTCTTCGTGTTTTTTGGTTTCTTCAATTAAAGCGGCTGTTTTGTTACCTAGTAAATACTTTCCTTGATCCAAAGAATCTCGAAGAACTGCTGCCTTTGTCAAAACGTGACCTAATTCACAATTTATTTCAACCTCGGCAATAGGTAAGCATACTAAAGTTTCATCAAGAGGTGTTCTTAGCCAAACCGTTTCCTTAGTGAACATATCAGGTTTAACGTATTTTCCACAAATCAAATCAAGAGTTGCTCCAGTGTCTCTTAAGATTGGCATTTGAATTCCATTAACAGTGCCGATACTAGTGTAGGGAGCCATCAACTCATTAAATGTACTTTTAGCAATTTCATTAGATGCTACCGATTCTAAGTTCTTTTATTTTGTCACACTGAGGCCGCAAATGACTATAAGAACCACACTCATAACATCGGAGTTGTTTTCGTTTTTCAAATTCCCTTTCATGTGCATAATTTGAATTTTTATTCTCGACTCTTTTAGGAACATGAGATTTATTATTTCGAATTACTTCATTAAACTTAAAGGCACGGTTTTCGTTTTGTTGATGAAAACCAAAATTATTTCGAGGGAGTTTTGTAAAATCTTTAGTCTTAAAACTATCTCTTAAACTTTCTTATTCATCTATTTTCTCTGCCAGATCATACGGAGAATTTATTTTAAGCCATTCCGCCAAAAAATGTTCTTTAATTTCAATTGGCACTCGACGTTTCAATTGATCTGTTACCATTAGCTCCTTAAGCTGTTCAAACGTCGTTATTTCTAATTCCGCAAGCCATTCCGTAAAGTAACTATTCAATTCTTGTGCATAATTTCTCCATGATTTTTCTGTCGTTTTATGGTGTTTAAGAAACAATTGTCTTAATTTTTCGCTATTTAACTTGAATCGTTTAAGGGAAGTAAGACGTTGTCGACATTGACAAATTTGGATATTTTGTACCTAACGGAAGTGTGTATTAAGGCTAGTATATATAATTTATGAGTTAAAGTATAGCATTTATGGAAAGTACTAGTTATAAGCTTTCTAGCAAAATCAAATTTAAATAGAAACATGCATATATTTAATTTTTATGACTTTTTGAAAATATTGCATTCATTACAGTTTTTTTAAAAGTAGGTTACCTTAAGGTACGCTTAAAATAAATTCTTGATGCAAATTTCACACAAAATTTGCATACATTTATTAAAAAATGTTTAAAGAATTAAACAAAGTAATTTATTTTGCAATATATGCATAATAACTTATACAAGAGCAAAATATGTTAAACGTTTCTGAAAATTTTTCAAAATTCAAAAATTTTCACAAAAACTTTTTCCATAAAAATTATTTTTTTGGCAAAAAGCAAATTTTAAACACTTTACTACATGCACATAAAGTTCACACATAAGCACAAAAATTTTAGAAGATTTGATGCATTAGTTTTTACGAGCGTACCTATGTAATAAAAACATGCAATTTGAGAAAATCTCAAAAAACAAAAAAATGTACTAAATTCTTATTTTAAACAAAAATTAAAACTTCCTGGGACCATAATCTGAATCCATATTAGCCTCCAATGCCTCCCTCTTTCTTTTTCTTGCCTTTTCAGTGATCTTGCATCTTTATTCATTTTTTGATGAGATGTTCAGCTTTTCGAACACGTATGCGATCGATTTCTTGCAGTGCGTCACACATATTTTTACCAGGAATAATACCCAGCTCCTTCAGCACCAAGGTTCGGCTGAGAACCCTTCATTAAAACAGATGACTGCATCCATTACCTCCGAGTTCTAAGGTTTCTTTTCCCACAAAAGTGTTCTTGGGAATCCTTTCCCACACACAGTTGTTGAAGGACTCATTGCAATTTTGTGTGCCTCCATGGAGGCATTTCTTCAACAGCTCTTTGACGACAGGTCACGGAAGATTTTTTGATAGCCAAGAGCACTGCTTCCGGCAATGAATGCTCATGGACATAATTTCCTCCTTGAGCAACACTCTTGTTATATTTACACCAACTCTCTTCCCCAGTAGGACATAGAGCGTGCTGAGGATTTCTGTCTGTTGAGAGTTTATGAAAATATATAGCCCAAACAGCTTTTGCCATTTCATCTACAGAGGTTTTAGCATTGCGACGGATAGCGAGACCATAGTACTTCTGCAAAAGTAAAATCTCAGCATCAGTTAGCCGACCTCGCCCAGAAATTGCCTTGCCGTCTGAGAGTTTCATCCCTTTGAATTCATTCTTCAAGGCTTTCAATCGTGAGCCCATTCTCTTCTGGACATGGCCCACACACTCTAACTTTTCAACATCTGTGTCACCATACACTTTTGCTTGTTTGAATTTCAAGAATCCTTTGAGTCGCCATCTCCTAAATATTTGGTATAGCGCACATTTCTCGAAGATATGGAACGATTGAAAATGCGAAAGACACCCTCTGTCTCCATGCCACCGCTTGGACCTTCGTAGTTCTTCTGGCAATCTTCGCAGCTCTTTTCACTTTTCTTGCATTTGAAGCAATACTTGACAAGCATTCAAAGTCTATCACCTTTCCGGTATCCACACAAATAGCTGTCACAACCCCGTTGAGTGAAGTGTGGCCTCTCTTTGCCACGAGCCATCCACAGATACAGCAATATCTCTGACATTATCATTAGCTTCAACAGCATTACTTACAGCAATGTCCATAGACTTTTTACAGACAACTGTCAATCCATTTTTAAGCTGTCATTGAGCCTCTCAAATTTTCGTGGAGGAGGAGGTAGGTTCATGATGGCACAAATTGTTTGTGCAGCATTTCTGCCTTTCCCTATGCAAACGCATTGCATATGCCAGTCTAATGTTTATGTCATATCCTAAACTAGATATGAGGGATGTGCATGTTGTGGAAGAGTTTTGACAGACTTTGCAGTGAATGTTTATAAAAGAGGCAAGACCTCTGCGGCTATGTAACTCTTCATTTACAATGAAAGACTCGATGAATTGCACTGTTTACACACGAACATGTCGTTAATCAGACTGTTTAGAACTTTAACACTAATAATAATATTTACATCTTGAGTTGAATTATTTTCAAAGTCATCATTCATTACAAAAGAATTTTCAAGCTTTTGTTTTGAAGCACTCTCAGCTTCAGGTACACTGCTTTGATCATACTTCGTAGTATGTTGATTCTGATGTCTCTTCCTACTGTTGAAACTTCTCCTTCGAGGCATGATAAACAAACAATTGATAAGAATTTAAACTCAAACAGAGTTATAGAATTAATTATAATAATTAATCAGCAGATTAAAAATGAAGCAGCATAAATCGAACTAATAATCACAAGGCAAATCATAAAGTAAACACAAACAACGCAGCAAGCAATGTGAACAAATCATTCACACAGCTTGGAATTTTTGTTATCTTTAAATGTTAATGCCAGATTCAGAAAAAAAAAAATAACGGAGGTTATACAAATGATCATTTATTCACTACTTTTATGTTGAATTGGTACTGCAATGGTCATATTTGAAACCGAAACTTTTCTGCAAGGGGGCGTGGCACTGTTTGTGTACGTTTTTTTTCGATTATTTAAACCATTAAAAAACATCAAATAAATGAGTGTTATACATTTTTAGATTCAGAAAAGTATACTTTATTTAAAATAACTAAAATTGAAAAATTGATTTTTTGAAGGTTAATCAGGTCTTACTTCCCTTAAGTTCCTTCACATAATCGTAATCATCAGCCCTTTCTGGAGGTTCTCTAGCTAACATGTTAGATATTTCTGAAGGTAAAGCACTGACAAGATAAACTACCCATTCGTTTTTTGGAATATGAGCCATTTCTGCTCTACGCTCAAAATTTATTAAGTATAAACTCATCTCATCTTTCTTTTCATCATACTTTGGCGTTATTTGCATTAATTGAATTTTTTGAGCTTGTTCAGTCCTATTTGTAACTGATTCTCTGTTCGAAATTGTGGCATTTGAAGAGATTTCCAGACGTTTCATTTCCAAAATATGTTCTCTTTCTTCACGTCTAATTCTTTCCTCTTTTCTAGTTCTTCGCGCCTAATTCTCTCCTCTTTTCTAGTTCTTCTCGCCTAATTCTCTCCTCTTTTCTAGTTCTTCTCGCCTAATTTTTTCCTCTTTTTCTTCTTGTTCCCTTTAACTCTTTCATCGATTACCCTATCTAATATACATTTTACTTCTTCCTCGTTGAAGTTTTTACTAGCTAAAATTAATTTTTAATGTCTGGGATTTTAAAAGAATCTGGAACTATTTCCTAACTCCTCCGCTACTTCTATTAAATCTCCTTTTTCCCCGTGCTAAAAAGCCATTTTAATTACTAAACGTTTTATCTCAGAAGAGATGCAATAATGAGAGAAAAACAGACTATACCCACCAATATGCAAAATTTATTAAATAACTATTGAAATTATTTATCACACACTACTAATATAAACATATCAATAACGTTTAAAAACTAAATGAAACAAACTATATTATAATACAACAAAAGTATAAAATGGAAAATCAATTATTTCAAAAAAGAAGAAAATGTTTAATATTAAATCTACTCTCGATTTCAAGTTATTATCACCAAGCTAATGATTGATACTCAGATAAATTGAATCATTAATCAAAAATGTAAATATATTATATGTATAAATTATATAAAATCATATTCTTATATAGATACTACTATATTAAATCCAAAAATGAAATTATACATATTTTTAATTCAAAATATAGAACACTACAATTCTTAAGAACAATACAAATTAACAGCTTTAACTAATCTAAACCAGAAATCAACTTTCGATTTCAAATCAATAAACTTAGTTAATCATACACGACATCAAATAATGTTAATAACGTAAGATATTTTAAACATTAAGAATATATCTTTTCAAATTCTTAACAATGTAAACAAAACATATACGATTTAAATATCAAATAAATCAGTTTTATATCATATAAAACATTGCAAAGAACAATCAAACACATCAATAAAAATTTCACATTACATTAAATTCAAACCTATTTGTAATAATATACTTTCGTTTTCACATAACGAAATCAAAACTTTAAAAAATATATTCCTTTCTTTCTTAAAATCTACTTTATATATCAGTTGAACAATCAAAAACTAAGTATATAATTGTACTTTTGATTTTACACCTTAATCTATAACAACATAGTTATTTTAACACATATTCCTAAGTGAATTGAAATACATCAACCACATAAAAATTATGAAATACACATTTAATAAGATACACACTTTTCGTTTAAAAAAAATATTACACTGTAAATTCGAATACACGAAATACAGAAATTATCTTTTGTAATATGGAATACACCATTTACAAACTTATAAACAAAATTAATTGATGTAACATGAAAATTCACGTAAATAAGATTGGAACTAAATATTCTATAAATTTATAACATACCAACTATTTATTTTTAATTGTAGCCAGAGAAGGATTGATCAAAATGGCCTACCTGTATTCCAACATTTCGGCACGTAATCCATTATAGTGCACATAATTAATTTTCACAGTGGATGCTAATGCAAAGCATTATAAAAACATCCAAAACCGCTGCCACCAAAAACATAAGTTTGTTATGAAACAAACTAACGACTCCAAATTTAGAAACAAAAACATTTAATTAACAAAAAATTTACAAGGAGTCATATTTGGGTTCATAAAACTCTCGCGCTTGCGTAGCGTACCAAAGAGTCAATATCAATTTCCAAAACTGAAAAACGCAGCTTCTTCAGCCTGCTCCTCGCACCAATCGTCTCCCTACTCACCCTCCCCATCAAAGGCTCTGGAAATCTAAAGCGCTGAGTAGGAGACGTTACAATGCACATAAAGTTAATGCATAAAATTAAAGGTAAAGTGTTTAATATGATTACTCTCTTTCACAGTAGGTGATAAAAATGCCATCCACCCACTGCAGCACATATGTGACCACACTTAAGGAGGTTTATATATACTCAGTTGCCCATTCTTACGTTATTTGTGTGATACTGTTGATGATATACTGAATCCTGATCTTCAGTTCTTCAATTGTGTGTAGATTTGTTTCGTATACTTTTTCCTTTAACAGTCCTCACAAGTGAAAGTCAAAAGTGGGCAGGTCAAGCGATCGAAGAGACCACAAGCCTTTGTTGATTGTCTTCAGGTGTAAACACCTCTTGCTTACAAGACAGACATGGTTTAATCTTTGGCATGTTGCCCAGTCCTACTGAAAATTATATAACTGAACGTTTCTCTTCAGGAAATTTTGAATAAGATTCCACTTGGATTCTCAAATCTAATTCACATTTCACTGTCGTCTTAAAGCAGTGATTTCCAACCTTTTTGTAAAGGTGCCCTCCTTTTAAAAAAAATTGGTGCGCCCCCTTTAAAAAACAAATTGTTGCGTCCCGTTAATTTATATAAAAATCAAATTTCATAAATACTCAACTGATATTATAATTTATTTAATGGGCTACAACATAATATACGATATTATGTAAAAATATAATATATTTATTATAAGAGAGAGAAATATAATAACAAAACAAAGAATATATAATTAATACTACTACAACATAAAAATGTAATGCGACGGTTGAGCTTGTTTTTCAGCACAAATTTTCTCAAAGAAGAAATCGCGGTTCTCAGTTCCTTTTCAATCATCAAGAGAGATCGATACTTTGCTTTTAAGACAGCTAATGTAGAAAATCCTGTAATTAATTTTTTTTACCAGTTTATTTTCATTTTCCATGATTTTTGCGCCCCTAGATCATTGCGCTCCGGGTGGCCGCCCGGACCATCCTACCCTGTATATATCAACGTGGTTATCGCAAGTACTAATTCTAATAACGAACTAATTCTGTTCATAGAAAACAGAAACAATCGGATGCTTCTGTTTACTAAAGTTTGGCGCGAGTAAGCACGAGTATACCCGGGATATTGCGAGTGCTTATCTTTTGATTCCACGCCCCACCGGTGCTCGGCTCCAAACGCGAAAACGAGATATTTCGTTCCAAGAAGAATATGGATGGGATGTTTTAGCATTTGTACCCAAAAAATTCGTGGCGAGATTATTTATACTGCTGTGTGTGTGTGTGTTGTGTGTGTGTGTTGTGTGTGTGTGTTGTGTGTGTGTGTTGTGTGTGTGTGTTGTGTGTGTGTGTTGTGTGTGTGTGTTGTGTGTGTGTGTTGTGTGTGTGTGTTGTGTGTGTGTGTTGTGTGTGTGTGTTGTGTGTGTGTTGTGTGTGTGTTGTGTGTGTGTTGTGTGTGTGTGTTGTGTGTGTGTGTTGTGTGTGTTGTGTGTGTGTGTTGTGTGTGTTGTGTGTGTGTGTTTGTGTGTGTGTTGTGTGTGTGTTGTGTGTGTGTGTTTGTGTGTGTTGTGTGTGTGTGTGCGCGCGCAAACAAAGCATTCTAGAATATTTCAACGGGCCGGTTTTACGTGTCGCACTTGGCAAAATAAATAAATTTATTTTTATGCGGGAGTGAGTTTGTTATTTATTAATATTTGTAAAAGGCTAAAACAAAAAATGCATTCAATAAAAGTTAATTTGAAAAAAAAAAAAAAAAAAAGCTAAAAAGAGTCTTAAGATTCAAAAGAGATTGTTTAGAAATATTGCAATTATTAATTTATAATTCTATTAACTAAATTTTTTAAAACTTAAGTCGTCCTTGCCGATTTAAACTAACTATAAAGTGGATGTTTTGTCATGTCTTTTACATTTTGCTTTTTCTGCTGTTCTTTTGTCTATGTGTTAATGGCTTGAATCAATGGAAAACAGCTTCTCAAACCTATGCTTTGCTCCTTATATAAGAAATCGTTTTATTAACAAAATGAATTTAGACACTATTCTCAGACATTCGATGGTGAATTTCGCTTTCTTGCTGCCACTCGAAGAATGTGATTTGAAGGAGGCACCAAATTTATCGGCAAGTCGGATCTCCAGCGCCGTCTCAATAAGATGTGACATGGATGAAACGTTATCTGGATATTTATGGATATTTTAAACCAATGAGAATCGTAATAAAGTGTCGTACTCAAGAGTTCAACTGTAACGAAAGAAACAATCATTTTATGGTTAATAAGATCATTGCGCTTTGTTATTATTACTATAGTAATGCGCTTACGGATGTATTTTGCAGTCGTTATCAATAAATACATGACTATTTATTTCCTTATTATCATTATTACGATGTTCATCCAAAGCTACATATTTCTCACAGCCATAAGAAATTAAAATTAATGTCATCTGCCTAGTAATTATATTTCTTAGATCAATTCTGACTGTGATTCTCCGACTGCTCTGAATAGACTAACAAGTGGCCATTTTAAGTGTCTTTACTTGGAAAGTAGCAGAAAAATCTGTGCCACTTGTAAAAAATACTATGATCATCTTGCTTCAAGGAATCAAATTCTAGATTGTATCAGACTTTTTAAGGAGATTTAACATCTGATCCCTTTATCATTGGAGATTTTTCAGCGGTTAACAAATTCTGGAGCTGATCTGACGTTTGTCGGATCATTCGAAGTTAAGGAAAAGCATATCAATTCAATCATTTAAAAATTATGAAAAAATATATCAAAAATCGTTAAGTTAAACATTGTCTGAAAATATAATAGAAATGAAATTTATTTGGATTGTCAGTTGAAAGATGCAAAAATTTCAAATGGGAAAGTAAATTTAAGAACATTTTAAATAAAATTTAACAAATAATAATCAGCGATTCTTTTTTAATTTTCGTCAAACGTTATAGTACATCAGAAATATGTGATTTATTTCATCGGATGGAAGATGTGATTTTAAAGTATTTTAAATAATCTTATCTAAAACTAAAAAACGAGATATTAAGGACCAAAAATGATAAAATCGCTAATAATAAAAATAAATAAGGGATACCCCACTAGAAAAAGGGAAATCACAGCCGTCCTTGTAGTGACAAAAAGGTTGGATATGGATCGTAGTACCTGGGCATTATATGAAAATATATAATAACACTTAATCTTACAAGAAAAATAAACTTAGATATTGCACATTTAATTTTGAATCATTTGGATTATTCGAAACAATCCAAGAGGTCATTTGAATTTTTTTTAAATATATGAAATACATCATACGCTTTTAATAAATTTAATTATAATTCTATCATAATGTTTATATGTAATATAATATTCATTTATAATAATTCTGCTGCAACATAAATATGTATGTATGTATAAATTGCATAAACAAATCAACGGTTATATGTTACTCATTCTTGCTGAAAACATACTATAAGCATTCACTTTTTGAATTTATAAATTAACAATATAAACAAATTAAAAACAAAAGAGAATCGAACATAAATTCTCATCAACCGCTGCGGTTTCATATTTTTTATTCATTGCCGACGATAAGAATGAACGGTAGTTTGTTATAAAATATCGTAGTAACCCTCTCTTTGATAAGGGATTACGGTTGCAATGATAATGGTAAAAATGAATATTTTATCATTAACGGTTTGAAAGCAGAAATTCCATCTGTTAATCTGATGTGCTTATAAAGGACATGGAATCAGAACTTAGTCTATATGAATTTCCCTCTCCAGATTGCAGGTGAGTTGTTGGTCTTTCTATGGTCTATTCAGAAATAAAATCCTCACATTTACTTTAAAAAAAATTTAATTTTTAAAAAAATTTTTTTATTTATTTATTTTCTTTTTTAATATTATTCTTTCTAATTCAGAATGATATTTGTATGCATTTATGTATATATGTGTTTATATATATTGGTAAATAGATAT
The DNA here is from genome assembly GCA_030067965.1 of Latrodectus elegans. Taxonomy (NCBI): domain Eukaryota; kingdom Metazoa; phylum Arthropoda; class Arachnida; order Araneae; family Theridiidae; genus Latrodectus; species Latrodectus elegans. The sequence goes on along the minus strand of CM057811.1, from coordinate 10,669,493 downwards.
ACAGTGTTTAAAAAAGAATGGCATTTTTTAAAATACATATATTACGAAAATTATTTAAACGTAGACACTTTAACTTAATTTTATTTAAATAATAATATATTTTTACAAATAAAAATGATGTTTCTCAAGACGTCAGTCTTTGGATGCATGTGGCGTATACAGTAGTTAAATTCGCCACAAATTATCGTTAATACGTTGGCATCATTGCTTCCACGGTTTCTTTTATGTGTGTCTTCAGTTATAGGTTTATGTAGCTGAAAGGGAGGCTCACAAAATGCATACAAGAAAAATCGCTCATTGTGCTGAAGTCTGGTGATCTCGAAGGCCAGATACATTTTAATAGTCGGCTCCCGAATGATTGATTTATCGATTTAGAAAACGAGTGTTAATAAGAAGAAATGGCAAGTTCTATGGTTTAGTATCCTACTATTATATAGGAAAATCATGCTAAGCAGTTGTTACGAACTCACATTTCGCGATGTATTTTTAATACAAAGCGATTTCTGTTATGCAAGTGTCAGCTTTAAAAACAGCGAAGGAAAAGAAAGCGCTACTGTCGTCTGTCGGGAACAGCGTCAAACATAAGTTTTTCTTTTTAATTTGTACATTATTCTATTAAAAAGATTATATATGTGTGTATATATATATATATATATATATATATATATATATATATATAATGCATTATAATAAATATTTTTAAATGTCAGAGAATGATTCTTTTTTGTGTTTAGTTCTAAGTGAATATACCCGCTTCGAGTGTCATTCTGTTTAACACATTTTACAAGTGCCTCAATGAATTTCTAGTTTTCACCTGACTAACATATACTAATTTAGTTTAAATTTTACGAGAACAAAATATGAATATGGATTTCAAGATTCCTATTTAGTTGTGAAATGAAAAGACAAACAAAATTAGTTTAATGAAAACAGGAACATTAACTTCTCTCATTCAATACATAGAATTTTTTTATTTCATACGGCATACCGAAAAAACAAAAACCACGAAATAAGTTTTTAAAAAAATCACTTCCAACTAAATTTTTAATTTAAAAATGAAAAAAATGAAGTTCTGCAGCAATTCCATTTATAAAAGAGTAAACATAACAAAATAATTTAATGAACAGTTTTCAAAGCGATGTTTTCCCTGTTTTGATTAGTTAAAAATAAATTGAATGAGGTGTACAATACATAAAAACTATTTTTAGTTACTATGAGGTGGGAACTCCTTTCCCCCTTGTTTGCAAATAGTGATATATGGGGAAAGGCGAAAACGCATTTTCCGAAAGGGTCGAAAAGAATATTTTTTTTAAAAAAATTAAAACTAATAACTATCTGATTTTTTAAAGAAACGATTATACTGGAAGAATGTAATAAGAGATACGGAATTAGATGCGTAAAAAAATTTTTTTTACGCTCTCAGCGTTAATACATAAAGGACAGTTTTATAAAAGGGAATAGAAAAACACATGCTTCTTTCTTGAAGCGAGAATAGTTCCAATGTGGAATATCATATCGCTTATATTGATTACATAATGATATAAGTTTTACTGCATTCTGTGTTTCCAATCATTCATAATTCAACTCCGGACAGTCAGGTGGACAAACACAATATAAATGCTTTATTCTATTAATAACAACTATTAATTTTTTTTAACATTTTCCGTCATAAGTTGGAGAGGAAATAGCATTTCGAAAACGCTATTTTTTGATTTCACGAAGATACAGTAAGTTTCGCGCATTTTATATGGAAGTATATACTCTATGTAACTCTCGTACGATGCATTGTAAATAGAATGCGGAAAGGGAAACAATTAAGCAATTTTGGAAAAGCTTATATAAAGGTGTGCATCTTAAATGGAAACAGCGTAGATTAGTTGCTATTATTTTGTCTTCGCTTTTTGCATAAAATTGAATAAAATTTCAAAAAGAGAAAACAGTAAATATAAAACTGCAACAAATAATCACTCCATTGTTAATTGATTTGATATTTTCATGCATTTATTACACACTCTTGAAATTCGCGAAACATTCTTAAATATTCTTTAATATCACACATGATACTGAAATAGACCGCATCTAATATTTTGAAAATCATATTCTATTTTCCCTTCATTTATCCCCCTTTTAAATGAATTTTTTTAATTATTCACAAATATGTATACACGCATGTGATAAAAATTAAAAGCATTATTTAATGTTGTATTTAAATATGCTCTTTTTGTTTTTAATTAGGGCAGCTGTGGTCTGGTTGGTTAAGGCATCTTTTCCGGTATTGAGTAATAAGTTCAATTCCCGATAAAACAAAAGATTCCTCGTGTTCGCCAATGGTGGCTGAGACTTATTAAATAGGTCGTGGTCGCTCGCAATGTCTTCTATGTGAAATGATAATTCTGTTCGTGGCAGGCCAATTCTGGAGGTCTTCTGCTTCTGAAGAATTGTCACTTTCGGGACAACACTATATAAATTGCATCATTTCTGTCCTTGTTGTGCTTAAAGGTTGAGCATTAGAAATACATATGTTTATCATAATTAACGTATTTTTAATAAATTTTTTTAATAATGAAAATGTTTATGAAATTTGTTATTAATTTTTCGATTTTTTGACACCATTATTGCTTATTCTGCTTTTATAAAATTGCTCTTCACTAATGTAACAAAAAGATGAGAATATATTCTTCGATACAACTCATTGTTATTTTGCTATTTCCTTTTTTCTAGTGACGTTGGATCCCAAATTCTGATAAATGATTTAGGGATAAAGGAAACTTTATTTCTTTAAAATAATTTTAGTGCATTTCTTACAAGACGTATACTGCATCGAAAATTAATCAGCAGACATGTCACTCCATTTGTATTTAGTAAAACTGTAACATTCCCTCTCTCAAAATTTCAACACAGACTCACAGTTCCAGCGTGCGAAATTTAAAATAAGTATCTTAGAATTCAGTTTTAATTTCGTATATTATATCTGTTTCAGAAGACATGTTCCTGCTTCTTATTCTCACCTTCTGTCTCCTTGGAACAGCCCTCACTGATGACAGCGTAATATCCTCATGTCCTGATGGAATTCCTTGTCCGAAAGGGGGTAAGTGTGTTCTCCTTTCGTACTAAATTATTTTTTGAGTAATACAATAATTAGTTTATACATATAATTATTCATAATATATGAAATACAGTAGAACAATTATCTGAATCATTTGTCATCAAGCCCCATTTAGATTATTGAAAATTTGGTAAATTGTATTTTTTCGAAAAAGGATATACTTGAATTAATTATTATTTGATGAAAATGGGAAAAAAAACTATATATTTTAAAGAAAAAGAACTTGTAAACAATAAAATAAAAAGGCAACATTCTTAAATGTACTTAAAATTGAAGTACATAAATTCAGTAAGAATGTACAGCGCTGAAAATAAAGATCATTGCTTACTGAACCTCACGGTTAGAGCACGCTGTTTCACTGCCTTCATCCGTTTTAAGGTGGCCAAGTCGAACATTCGCTTGACAGTGAGAATTTGCAGGTGGTCACACTCGGGGTAACGCTCTTTTCACTTTAAACTAGGCGGAAAACGCTTCATTAGCTGGTGGTCCCTTGTCTGCCTCAGCTTCGGCATTAAGTCATCTTCTTCGACACTTTCAATAAGTTTACTATCACTTGCACTTTGAAATCTTGGATTTAACTCATGATTCTTTCTCCTATATCTTCAAAGCTAACTTCTGAACACCCAGGAATTTTCAAAAGAATGTTTCGAATTCTTCAAGTGACACCTCAGTCTCATCTTCTTCTTTCTCTTACCTTTCCTTTTCTCGAGTTTTTTCACATTTTCCTTCTCTTCTTCAATATGATTTATTTTTCTGCAATTCTGAAAGCGATTCAGATAATCAGTGATTCTTACAGAGTTTTATTATATATATATAAGGATTTTTGAAAAGTAACATTAATTGTCGGTGTAAAGACGAGCAGAGATAAACGCAATAAATTAGATTCTAAAAGAAATCTAACACGCACATCTTATGATGTATTTATTAAAAACAATTGAAAATTATAACTGGACAAAAAAAATAATTAACAGCGACCAACTAGTCCCTTTTCCCAACACACACATTTTTTAGATATATAGTCAAGTACACCTTATATAGTTATTTCTTATACAAGTTCAGGGTCAAAGTTAATATTTAATATCAAAACATAATAAATATACATAATCTTTTCACTAATGCGGGCGAAGTTTTACTTAATTAATTAAGTAAAACTTCATTAATTTTACTAATTTTACAGAACAAAAAACATTAATTTTACAGAAAATACAAAAAATTGAAAGATTTGATCGCCTTACAAAAAAGAGCTTACTAGGAAAGCTCTTTTCTGAAACCTATATTGTCATTACAAGCGTTCTTTCTCTTTTGATGATATAGTTTCAGAATCTTGGTAAACTTCTGCTTCCACATTTGATAGAGTGGTTCATGGGATTTTCCCAGGTTTTCTCCTTTGCGACGCGTGAATACGGTTTCCATGGAGAGTTCTGTTGATGCTATTCATGACATTTGGACAAGCCACGCTTGCTTGCTGACGACTATGCGAAATTAAATGAGAGGGGTGCATCTTTTCGTTTTAACGAGGGTACCACGACATTGAAAGTACAACTTCACTCGAAATTCCTCCGATAGATGGCGCCACCAGCGGTTTAATTCCGTTAATTTTGACGTTGATCTGAAAGGGAAGGAAATTTTCTCTATATCATTACACTCATGGTTATTGCTCGACGACCGACCACAGAACTTACGGTTTCACTAGGTACAGGGAAGCATGCTGGTACAACAACAACGCCTTTAAATGAAGAGTCCTTCCAGAAGGGAGAAATAGATATTGAAATGTCCTATGGCCGCAACCTTAAACTGTTTACTGCGCGAATGTGAAAGCATTTTCGAGATACAAGAATTAGTTTTTGCCGTAAAGTTTGTTTCTCATATTAGAATAAATATCCTCCAACTCTTTTAACTCCATTGTAGACTGTCTTACAACCAAAGGGTGTTATAAGGCATTTTAATCTTCACTGTGTTAATCCCTTCTAATAGAACTTCTTATCGATAATAATCCATATTTATTTGATTCAAAGTTGAAATGTCGGAAATCTCTCAAGCACGCACTCCAACAGACATGCATGAATGCAGAGACATCCATCTTCTATTGTTCAATAGTGGTTGACATTACAACTGGAACATTTTCCGCTAAAGAGCTATGTCAAAACAGTAGACAACAGAGAGTCCCAAACTTTTTATCGAAATCATAATAAGTTGGGAATAAGAAAAATAATTATTTTGTTGATGTCATTTATTACACTTGAATTAGCCAAGCTCGCTAGCCGACGGCTATGCGAAATTAAGTCAGAAGCGTGCGTCTTTCATTTAACCACAACACTATGAATGTGAAAGTACGTCTTTGCTCTAAGACTCATCCGATAGATGGCATTACTAAAGGACCCACTCCCTCAATTTTGACATTGAGCTGGAGGAAAAAATTTTCTCCGGACCATTATACTCATGCTCAACGATCTACTACAGGACTTTCGAGAAACTCATTATTAAAATGTACAAATAAAACCATTCTAATAAAACTATTATTGAAGACAGTTCGATATAGAAATGCAATGTACACATTGAATACTATCTCGGCAACCAATTATAAATATTACCATTTAAAATGTCCAATATTTTTTTTCTGTTTGCAATTTTATGGTAATTCTAGTGCGTAGATCAGCCAAATTTACATTATGAATCATGAATTTACCTTATTTTTAATTTTTAGTATGCTGCAAGAAATACGTATTTGGCAAGACATACGAGTGCTGTTCAAGTGGATTCACATGTAGGAAATTTCTCTTCTTCGCACAGTACTGCAGACCCTCTTATATGTACTCTAGCGAAGAAACTTTTGAAGATCGCACGAGACCAAGAATTATGTCTGACATCGATTTTACGCGAAATATGGCTCAAGTTCTTCAATAGAATAAGAATAGAATGGTTTAAAGAATTTTGAGTTCATTATATGATTTAGAAAAATAAATTCCCAATCAGAATGTCTACGAATACTGTTCCTTCTACCGATATTTTGTGGAATATTTTTAATAGATATTTTGTGGAAAATAAAGATTATATTTCTACTTGAGTGTGGTTATTCTCTCTCTTATTATGTTTACTTATTGTGAAACAGATATCTCTAACAAACTTTTATTATTAATTGTTCACTTTTTTTTAGTTAGCAAGTATGGTAATAAAAATGGAGTTTTGAAACGAATTATTCGGAAGCAATAATTTGAATATGAAATTCTTTTCGATATTTTGAGAGTTTGTTAAGTTCTTGAATAATTAAAACATTTACATATTTTGAAAAAAGTTATGATTAGATATAAAATAAATGTTAAATTAAATTTCGAAAAATATTCTTCTTAATCAATATTTAGGGAAATATTTAAAAGATAAAAATTATGTTTCTAGTTCAGCGTAGTTTTTTTTTTTAATTTTATTTTCTTATTGTGAAACAAATTAATCGCTATCAAATATTTATATTGGTAATTTTGTTGCATTTTTTTAAATTGGAGTTTAAGAACTGAAATTCAACAAATTCTATATTTTTAGTTCAGTGTGATTCTTATTTTGGTTACACATTACGAAATAAATCACCATTTAAGATTTTTATTAGTAATTGTTACATTTTTTGATAAGAATTTAGGAACACCACAATGTTGTTCTGAAACAGTATGTTCATTCAGAACTAATAAATTGAATACGAAAGTTATTTTTAATAATTTGTGTTCGTTTTTGAGCGGTATGTCCGTAAGGTTCTTGGATTATTAAAACGACCGATACATTTAAGAAAAATGTTTTCTTGATTAAAGACACAATTTTAAAATGAATTAAATCAAAGGAAATTATCAAAATAAGTAAAATTAGACTCATTTAAGTTTTTCTATTCACAGAAAGCTCCATTAGTCATATTTTTTATCGCATATTTTGAGTTTCAACAACATCCTTTCATTCCACGTACGATTTTTCCCAGACTGGGCGGTTTCTTTCTGGATGCGACAAAAAGATAACTGGTTATCCGTTTTTGTATTCGGCATTTTTCAAAATAATAAAATTGTTTCTAACACTAAATTCTTCTAATTTGTTTTGTGTGCGTAATTCGAAACCAATGTTTGCGCATAATTTTGAATACATCTGAAAGCAGTTCCTTTTCCGTGTTTACAAAGAAGGAAATCATCTATATTCAAGATTTCAGTGTATATTAATAAAAGTTGTGAATAAATTAACGTTAAAATGTGCATTTAATTTAAAGATATGAATCATATATAAAAGACTTCAATGCAAAAATTTGATGCATTAACATCTAATTTAATGCACTTTTTTATTGAAGATTTTCATTTTTTACTACATCAAGTTATTCAACGAATATATTTATGGTTAAAATTATAATTTACACGATTTATATAAAAAATGTCCAGTTTAAAACCGATTGGCAGGTATCTTTGACTCACCACTTCTACAAGGGTAGAAAGCCGGGACTTACTCTGGCTCTTTCCCGTGATAGAAAATTCAGCACTTGCCTTGAACATCTTGCGTCTGGCCACCTGAAATGCCTCACTTTTGTAGTGGGTAACAAGAACTTCCTCCTCTGTCCTAAATGCCACGGACACTATGCTTCTCCTGAGCATAAACTAGATTGTATGAATATACTATGGGACGATATCTACACTTCTCCCCGCCTTGTCATTGATTTCCTCTCCGTCAACGGATTCCTTGATTTGGTATGACTCCGTCAGACCTCTTGGAGATAATTAACACACACACACAACAACATATCAAAAATGTATAACTTTACATCTGCAAATAAGTTTTATATATCTAACAGTCCTCAATATTTCTATGTATAACAAGCGTTTTAGCCATCAAATTTTGTTCGTAGCTCCTTGGTCGAATGGTTTATTTAAGACGTTTGGCCTTAGAAATTAATATTTTATGTTAAAGGGATTTATATATTTAAAACTAATGCCGCTTAACCCGATTCCAGATTCTACAGTATATTGCTTATATCTTAACAGACCAGTACTGTAGTCATCAAGTTTCATTCTAAAATCTTTAGCTGGATGGGCGCAGCTGGCCTTTTTTGAATCATGAGCCAAAAGCCCCAGCCACTCTAAGCACAAATTTTGGACGAAAGATTTATATGTATCAAAAAAATTCCACAATTATACTTAATCGGTCTAAAATTCTGTTGTGTTCCAAATGCTAACTGCAAAAAACTATTACTAGAAAATTTTACATCCAGACTTGTTTCAAATAATATTTGATAAAGAATTTTAATAACGGTGAGGGGCTTGCGGGCACCAATGACTCGAGGGCCATGACTGCAGTAGCTTGTTACTAGTAGGATCTCCCAAGCCGGACAGACCGAAGAATAGGTGCCTGACGAACAAGAACACCAACACGAGCCAAGACAGGCTTCTACTATCATGGTGCTCAAATCCTTAGATCAACAGAAGCTGCACCTCACTCCCTCCATTGCAATACATAATGCTAATTAAATTATATAAATTATTCACTAAATAATGTAAAAAAAAATAATATGTTCTCTTATTTCACATTTCCGAATTTCAAAGTTGTTCTAAATCATATAATTGGGGAAATAATTTTTTACCTTGGATCATAAATTTAAAATTACGTTACTTCCAGTCAAGGGTTATATTTTATAAATCGTTAAGAAAATCTTGCAACAACAGAATACTAAAAGCCTAATTGAGACAAGAGGCAAAAACTTCTTTGGGGCCTCCTTGTTCCCCAACAAACGTTCTATTCGATTTGGCAAACGGTTCTAATCAATTGACAACGTAAAATAAACTTTGTTCGCTTTGGGGGTCGTCTCAGTTGTAAGGGACAAGACAACTGCCTCATATGCTCCTACCTTTAGTAAGATTTTATTCATCAAAGTAAAATTCATTGTAAATTTTTAAGTTAAGAACTGAATTCCATGCTAGTAGTGTTGTAAAGGAGGGGAACATTTCCCAGTTTATTCCCTTGAGAATTTAAAAAATTCTCGAAAATTTTGAATATCCTCAAGTTTTAAATTTTCCAGATTTAGAAATTTTTGAAGTTTTTTTTATTTAATATTTCGTAAAATAAATTTTTAAAAAATAAAATTATTTTATTATTTGTAGAACTAATTATGGTAAAAAAAATTTTTCTATGAAAAGAAAACAATTTTGTGTTAATTATTAATTTAGAATAATTTCAAAAATTGTTGAGAAATATTTGTTTCCTTTTTTTCCCAGTTCGAATTTATAACGACAAAAACATGGAAATGTCAATATTTATTCGGACAGTCCTGAGAAATATATCATGTATAAATATATCTAATTCATTATTTTTACTAGTTTAACAAGTATCTTTATTTTTCTCAGAACTAAACTAATTAGCTTTCATACTAGAAGACAGAACAGATTTTTTTTCCATATTTACGTAGTTTACTTCATTTCTCTTCATATTAAAACAAGACAGCCCATTAAGGGAAATATGATTGGTTGAGTTTACCTTCGCAAAATTCTCAATATTCCCAGTTTATTCCTAAGTAAATTTCCGGGAATTTTAGATTTCTACATGCTGGTATTTTTTGGTTGCCAGATAAACAAAGAGATACTGGCAATCTTTTGCAACACTATTCACATTATGAACCAACAGCCATATAAAATACCAAGAATCGAAAAAAAAGAGTAATCCACAATTCAGATAATACGCCGGACGAGGTAATGCTTTAATACTTTCCATTATCAGAATTTTGTCCAAGTTGAGTGGATTCGCAGAAGTGAAAAATTTTTGCTGAATATCAGATTTTGGATGTCGTATATTCGTTGCGGTTGTTGAATACAGATCAGCATATCAAGTTGAAAGTGAAGCAATTCTTCGAAATTAAATCTATCAAGCAACTTGACCTTTTGTACAAAAAGCGAATCCTTAGAAGTAGATTCTGAGGGCGCTTAAAAGATGTTCAGCTGAAAATTCAACACATCAGTTCACTTAATTGAACTTGCATCGATAGATACTAAGCCGTAACTCCAAAGTTTATAGTAGAGCCATACTTGGTGATATTAAAGGTTTCATACAATTTGTCGTTGGACAGACGTAAATAATATTCCCAAATGTGGATTAGTGTGGTTGTGCATGATCATTCATAAAACGAATACTTTTTAAAAGAATTCATCGTAACTCCTTAAAAAAACATATTTAGTACGGAAATTTCATTCTTGTAGTGTTGTATGCTGGTTGGTTATATGCTAAGTGAGTAGGTTTATGTAAAGATCTTTTCTCACACCACAATGTTTCCAAAACTATTCGACTTTTGGAATATTTGAAGGATGATATCGCTTACTAATATCTTTTGTAATGAAAAATCAAGAAAATATTTGTCGATGAATCTTAACTGTCCCAAAGGGGCAAACTTGAGGGGGCAAACTTGAAGAGGGCAAACTTGCTGTTTCAAAATAGATCCACAGCAAATAGACTTCTTGTTTGTAAATGGGTTCTTGACAGAGCTATCAAGTGGTATATTAAAGGCATCAAACAAAGTGATGCCTTTTTCCTGAAAATGTTGATGTTTTAGAGTGACTTTTATCTGATCTTCGCTAGTTTATGAAACATCTAAAATGGTTGCTAAGGCATAGATAGCATCAGTTGCGACATTTATACCTACCAAGTGATAGAGTGAGAATTCTATTGTGTGTGCAGATTATGCAATAATGTATTTATTGTTATAGCAATCTTTTAAGAAATGATTCATAAGCAAATATGACAACTTCAAGAAAATTGCTATTTTTAAAAATTTTTCTGGTTTGCCATGAAGCAAACATTACATTGGAAAATTGAAGTGGTTTACAGAACTAAACGAATTACTAATATCCTAAATTTTAAATTTTTGTCGACGTTTTAGCTCTATTTACATCAGCTGATGAGAATGTTTATTATGATTTTGTGAAACGATATTGTAGCAGATAATCTATTGATTAGCAATATCACCACTTGTAAAAACTATTTTTAATTGGTTGTGATAAAAATCATTTTGAAACGTTTTATTTTTCTTCTTTTTAACAACTGAAATAAATACAACTCACTCCAAATATATAAGACAATTTTTCCATTGAAGATTTAATTTTGAATATCAACTTATTATATGCGTATGGGGCTCAAAATGAGTCTCTTAAAAAATGTGTAATCCTTAAATTCGCAAGTTTGAACACTACCACCACTACCCAACCATTTTCTGATTGCTATTTGTTTTCACATTGTAGTTCAATTTTGGAGTTTAATGCAAGTAAACATTTTATCAGAAAATTTAATTTCTCTCATACACGAAAAAATTAACAGAAAATAATAGATTATAAATATTATTGACATGCCTTTTGAATTCATAATGAAGCAAAAAATACTCTTTATATTAAAATTGTTAAGAAAAGTACTGGTTGTATAAAGATAAAGGATAAAAGTATAAAAGAAAAAGGGTATCAGCAATTATTAAAAAAAATTCTATTACTTTAATTTTATTCTAAAATTATCAATCTTTGTGTTTATATGCATACTTTACATCTTTCAAATAGTTTTCACATGTGTGCCAGTATTAGGTTTTTAAATAACAGTTTTTATATCTACTAGACAATATTACTCTAATGATTCCTGCTGAAGCTATTTTTTGAAGCAAAATCTTTTTATAATTTAATAAATTTACTGCTTTTATCATGGAATAATTTCAAAAATATTTTAAATAAACATTTTATATAAATAATAAAATAACTTGCATAAAATAATTTTTCTAAAATATTAAATTCTTTGTAACTTAAAATTGTATTTCTATGTTCTTATTTAAATTGATATATTAATTCACTCAAGACTTTTTTTTATGAATTTATACTTTAAAATATGAAATAGTTATGCTTTAAATAATTACAAAAAATATATATTTGAATCCTTGATTTCTTAAAAATGGCTAATATTAAAAAATTATCCAGTTTGAAGAAAACTGAAAAATCATTTGTAATATTTCACTTTTATTTACTAAATTTACAATAACCTTAAAGCATAAAAGCGCATAATACGGTATAGAAAAGTGATGAACTAGATTCATTTTAATTATGCTGGAGTTTAATACTAGTGCAATTAAAAGACAAGGTTTATTGCTCTTTTAATATTAACTTCAGTTGTGCTATTTTAAAAGTAGTTAATGTATTTATGTCTACTATAAATCCTCAAAAATGATTGTAACAAATATTTTCACATCAGTTACTAATTCTGTTAAATAAGAAAATATTAAAATTTTTACCCTACATGTGACCAAAATATTTTAATGTGAAGTAAATTTAACATGCTAACTGCCAACAATCCTGTTATCTAATAAATTTTTTTTTATTTTATTTTTATTTATTTTTTTTTGCATAAACATAATTTATTCCCACCATTTTAGAAAATAAACAACTCGCTATAGTACATAAGATTAAAAAACTCTGAAATTTGATTAATGTGAATTATGATGTTGGGTAGAATTTCCATTATAAGCTAATGAATGGCAATTTGGAAAAGAAATGCATGTTGAATTCTTCAGTTTATTTGTGCTCACAAAAATACTAGTTTATCTTGACTTTCAATGGCAGCAATTAATAACTATTTCACATAAATCTTTCAGACCAATCAATACAGAAAGTTCCTGAATTGTCTTCATTCAGTAGCTAATGATAAAACCCAAATCAAATATAATGCTTATTATTTTCATTAGAGTTCTTTTTTTTTAAGTCAGAGTGCACAGCAGCATATCTTAATTGTTGTAGTTATATGTTTGAAAAAATAAAATCAATAATGAATTACTTCTATTCAAGCAAACTTAAGGAAGATCAATTACTAAATACTCTTGTTTATGCAATCAATTACTACAATTTGAACCCAGATTCAAATTGCAACATTATTTTAAATTAAGTCAAAATTAATGCAATTTTTAGTAAGCATTATTAATTATATCAGAACTAGAGTACAGAAGCTTTGCCCATTCCAATCTTAATTTAAAAACATGGATGTTGACAAAAGTAACTTAATATATCTTACTACATAAAGCACATAAATGTGGCGATTAAATAGAGAAAATGAACATCACCACTTTTTATTTTTTTTAAAGGAAAAAATCTTAAAAACTTCTTAAAGGGGAGTTTCAGAATCACATCTTTTTTTATTCACATCATATTTATATTACTTTAATATCCAATTTCAAATACTTCAACTAAATTCACTTTTCCAAATGTGTTTAGTATAGCTCCTGAAATAAAGCATCTCAGCAACAAAATATTCAAGTCTTTTATTAGCAGAATTCAATAATTAATTTTATTTAATGAAAAATGAAAGAAATTCCATTAAGTATAATCAAATATTCATTTTCTGATCCCAGGTAATAGCTATTTATTTGAAAAAGAAATCCATTATTAAAACTATAATTATCAGTTGTTAACAAAAATAATCAAAAGAAAAACAGGTCAAAAATTTCTATTGAACATCTGGAATACCTTGAAAACAGCAGTAAATGAGTTTTTTTCATTAACTTTTAATTCATTTCAATCTTTTCCTTCAGCTGATAAAAAAACTTGATTGGGACAAAAGTATTGTAGAAAATAACATTTAATATAAATAAGGCATCTTCAGGATGAGCAGGGTCGACTCAGCCTTTCAGTGGGTCAATAAACTGAGAACCAAGCAAGCTTGGGAATAAACACTGGGGGTTTCAAGCTAGGCTGACCACCTAATTGTAACATATGATTCACATTCCAAGATTTTTCAGTCAGGAAAACTGAGATAGGCATTATAGGCTAAGGCCCACATGGCACATATTTAAATATCAATATTCAGTAAATGTTATACAATATAAAGAAAACAAAAGCAAATACAGAAAGAATCAATTAAAATCGCCCATCTGATTGCACAACATAACAAGCTTGTTTGGAGATCATTTCACTTACACACATAATTCTAAATACTACAAAATCAGAATGAAATGAAATTATTGTGGCTAAACTAGATCTTTAAACAGTAAAGAATATAACAATCTAGTATCATTCATGCAGCCATCCAGTGATAACGTTAAGAGCCAATACTCAACAATGTTTTCCGACAAATTCATATTAAATCTTAAAGCAAAAAACTCAAAAGTATTATAATTTTTTTCTATAAAAAAAGTATCAAAGTTAAATAAAAATTCCAGAAATGAATCACAATTTTCAAGGAATCAAGTCAAAATTCCACGAGTTTAAAATTTTTTTTGAAATTTAAGGAATTTCTAGAAATTGCACAAACTTTGCAAAAGAAATAATTTTTAGTGAAAACATAATTAAAAATCTAGCTTACACTAGATTTTATATTTCTCATTATCTAGATTATTATCTCTAGATTAATATTTTTCACTTTTTTCATAAATTATAATATTCTTGTGTGCAAGATTAGAATTAAATTAACTTCCAAATTTTGTTTTTTGTAAGAAAATAATGTTCTTGACTAACATTATTAAAACAAAAAGACAAACTAAATTTTCTCGTAAACAAGTTTTTATTCTATCACTTGCTCTGTGCACAAAATTGCATAAAAGATTTACATATAATTAGAAGACATGTTTAATGCATCTATATGGAGACTACATAGTAAAATTACATTCATAACACATTTCAGATCGCAACTATAGCAACCTTAAATAGCTGCATGTCATTCCGCATATAAAATAAATAAAAGAATCAAAATATCACAGTTTCTTACACAACAAATTTAAAATTCTAAACTTATAACATATCTTCTAGTAGTTAAATACAGATTTTTTCAATAAATATAAAAAGCTAATATTTATCATTACATAGCTTTTTTTTATATTTTACCTGAAATTTATATATATTCATATGAACAGTTACACATAAAGCAGATTTTAAAATCAGTATTAGTGACTAGTAAATAAATAATAAAATCAAAGTTTGTTAAATCACATGATTTTCTACAGGAAAATAAAAATAAAACAATAGCTTTGAAATTAAATAATTACAGCTGTCATAAACATGACGTAAACAATGTAGATAACAATAAAAAGGTAATAGGAGATCTTTGCAATAATAAAAATGTAATAAGAAAAAATTATCTACATAATTGGTTTAAAACAGGTTTCAATATTTATTAAGAGAAAGAAATAACTTCAACTCATTAGTACCAGCTTAATAAAGAATTGTTTTTAATCATTGTTATAAATTTAAAGATTTTTGTACAGATATTTAAAAAAATTTATATTTGTTTATTCAGAGTCAAGCATCTGAACATCATTAGTATCATAAATTTGTGAGTGAGTAGTTAATTCCATCAGAAATATATAAAAATGTAAATATGAATTTTGTAACTTTAATGAATTAAGAATTTTTTTTAATGAATCATTAAATTAAACAATAGATTCAACAAAAAGAAAGAATATTTACAAATATATATGCTAATTGTGTTATCAAAACTAAGATAAAAGTGAGAATATTATAAAATGACAAATAAAACTTTGGATTATTACAGCACAATTTTTATAATATTTAATAAGCATTGGAAAAATTGGCTAAGAGACTAAGATTGAGATTTTTATCAGAAAATAATCAAGTTCTAATAGAGGATAACTGCGCTGTAGACATTGCAATCTTGGATCATGAATCAATTTGAGTGCTGTTTCACCCACCTAATACACTTCTGTCTTGGAGCCCAGGAATAAGCTCTTAAAGCTGTTAATTATCAGGGAATAATTAACAGCTTCAAAAGCTAATGTCGTAAGGTGCTTTTACAAAAAGTAATTATGATGTTAAAGTTGCAATCTTATGAAATCAATCTTCTAGGAGCAATGCATTTTTCTATCAATGCTTGAAATGATATTGCAGGAAAGACAACATTGAGAGTTTTATTAAAGAACCCATCATAATTAAAAAAAGCCAAAGTAGTTTACCTGATGACTTGAGCGAAGATGAATCACTCACCAAGAAATCTGATGAAGAACCCAACTACTGCCAGAAATTTCTTTTGGAGATTTTTTTAATATAGACTTACAAATGATATGTGCAGAAAATATATCTCATGATGAAAATATTGAGAATATAATGAATGAGAAAGAAAAAGCTTTCAGATATTGAACAAAAAATGATGCAGTGCAAAGATCATTGGGAAAACAACCAGATGAGTTAACATATATATATATATATATATATATATATATATATGTGTGTGTGTGTGTGTGTGTGTGTGTGTGTGTGTGTGTGTGTGTGTGTATAAACAGCAAAATGCTTTTATACATTCAAAAAATTTATGTATAAAAATGCAGTTTTTAAAGAAAGGAAGTTACTACTTTGCCTAATTTTTCATGAACAAATGAAAGCCTCAATTTTAATATCAATCTCATTTTATATACAATTTTAATAGCGCATTCAAAATTTTTCTTCTAATAGTATTTTATTTATAAAAATGAAGCAGTTTAATAAAAAAAGATCAGATCTTTATAATCTAATACATAATTTTTCTATTTCATGAACTGCTTTACCAATCACTACAAGTTTGTTTCATAAAAATGGGTATTTACAGTACTTTATCAACAGTTATTCAATTATGATTGAAAAATTAAATTTAGTTCAATATTGTAAGAAATGAAACATAATTTAATGGGTATAAATATTTATTTCCCTCAAATGTGTATAATTAAAAATATTTTTTCAATGTCTCCAAATACTAGATTTTTCACAGTTCAAGAGGTCAAAAATTTGGTAAACTTGCAGTTTAAAAGTTTCACAATAAAAATATAAAAGTAAATTAATAATTAGCAATTTTATAGCATGTTTGAAAAACATCTTTTCTTTCAAAATGAAATTCATTTATAGATAAATACAATATGATAATTTGAAAATAAGTTTAGCAAAAAACAAGTGATTTTAGAAACAACTAATTTTGTTAGTTTAAAGGTAATTTGGTCAGTTTAAAAGTAATGAATTCCAAATTCAAAGATACCTAAAGATTTTATACCATAGTTCAAATAGAATTAATATATTAATTGATATTAATTTTTCATTCTTTATTTCCAGAGTCTTTGAAAAATTTGATTAATAAAAGTTGCTCAATTCTTCTACTTTTTAAATTTTTTTTTCAAAATAAAGTTAAAAATGTCAACATATTATAATAAGAATTTATTTTTATTCCTCAATATAAAATTTATGTAAATGTTTTAACTATCTAAAACTTTATGCAAGTAATAGCTCTATTTTTTACCAAATATATATATTAGGCACACAAAATAAATGCAGTATTTTAGGAATAAAACAAGTGAAATTTATTTCATTTTTCAAAAAATTCCAAGCAACATTTTTCATTATTAAATTCAGGAGATAATTTTAATTCATAAATCTTTGAAGTAATTGAAATAATTTAAGATCCCTTTTGTTTAATTGTTCTGATTTTCAAAGCAGAATTAGTAAATTTGCTTTACATGTAAATGAACTTTCGATTCGATTTTACAAGCATATATATTGCATGTACTCGACAAGTCTTTGACAGCATTGGGAATCGAATCTCGCTTTTACAGACGGAGGGCCAAAGCACTAACTACTAGGCTACAATGGCTTTTCCTTTAAATACAGATGCCTGTTGTGATATGCAAGTCATTCTAGATTGCATGTCGCTGTCAAATAAGCCCTTTGATTTAATAAGTGATCATAGAAAGGCAGATTATATTTTCTGTTTCAATCTATTTGAAATAAATTATGAATTTTACTATGTTTAATAATTTCTGAGAAACTATAAAGTCTGTAAATATTAATTGATATTGATAAGTTCTCAAATGAGCAATGAATCAGATTAAAATATACATTATTATATGATTGTGAGATGTTAATTATAACTGCAAATATTAAAATAAAATCGAAATTGGCTAGTAACATTTTAAACACCAGTGGAAAGCATATATAAAAATACTTAGACCTGATCATTTTATAAATACCATTTTTCAATCAATGTATATTTTCATTAAATTTTCCGTAATTCTTTAAGAATTATACTAGCAATTCCAAAATATTACTTTAAATAGTATGAAAAAAATCATTTCATATAATATTGTACAAAAAATAATGCCATCTTTTTACTAGGAGGAATAAAAAAGATACCTGATTTTTAGTAGTGAAATGATCTTGAAAAAAATAGAAAATATAAGCAAGTTCAGGAAATAATAGATGACCTTAGTTATACAGGTTTTATATAACCCAGATAATTTAATATTAAGTTAACTATAAAGAGAATCATAAAATTTAGAAGTCATTTCATTCATTCTCAAGAAAAATAAGCTTACTTTAATAGTATGGTGATCTGATACTGAAACAATAAAGCTACATTACATTATATTTTTTACTTACTCAAAACAATATTACTAAATAAATATTTAGCTGACAAAATATTTTTTTATTAAATAGAGTAAACTTTACCTAAGAAAAGACAACTTTACCATCGGTAAAATACACCAAACTGGCTTAACATTTCGGATTGCAAATGCATGAGGTCCTTTTCATTTTATGAGGTAAGGTGATAACATGACATGCACATTTTGTATGCAACCCTTGAAGCATTTAAAAAATAATCTTGAAGAATTTAAAGAGCTTCGATATTTGATTTTTAGAATTAGTATGTAGTTTGCGAAAGATAAGTATGGGTGATATATTGAATTAATTTTTTTTTTAATTTAGATTGTGATGATAGTAAGTTGTAGAATGGTGTATAAAATAAGGTTTGATTACTGACAAGTATGTATGTGTTAAGCGCGGTAGAATGATGATTTTGCTTGATACTAATGATATAAGTGATGGGTGTATTTGGATGTTTCAAAAGGAAGGTGAGAATGCACATTAAAAGGTCTGTACATAAGGATTTTTGGTTTTCTAAGAGTAGGTTGGAAATGAGTGTGTTAATTAATGACTGTTATGGGGGTGAAAGATTTGAGATTAGCTAAATAGACAGACTGAATGGATGGATGAGTTTTTGTAAAAAGGTGTGAAGGTGAAATGATTGGTGGAGTGGGTGTTCAAGTTGAGATTGATAAAAGTTTGGTAGAAGAAAGTGTAATAAAGATAAATATCCAAC
Organism: Latrodectus elegans; assembly: GCA_030067965.1. Lineage (NCBI taxonomy): Eukaryota > Metazoa > Arthropoda > Arachnida > Araneae > Theridiidae > Latrodectus > Latrodectus elegans. The sequence goes on along the minus strand of CM057811.1, from coordinate 10,650,301 downwards.
TGGAAGGTGAGTGTTTGGAGGAATTCAAAGAGGATTGAATAAGTGCTTTTTTACATTGTTAAAAACAGGAATAGGGATGTTTTACTAAGAATTTTGCATGAATATTTTCTTCCAGTCACAACTAATATCAGATTGCAGGAGAGCATATTTATTCAGGTTAGGTTTCTCAGATGAAGGCTTTGTACACTTAACAGTAAATCATAGTTTGATGTTCAATTCTATAGAAAGGGCCTGATCAAGCGATTAAAGGATCTCTGTGGAGTACAAATCATGTGTCTGATCAGTTTGATTTATACCTCACACAGTATGTATGGTGGAGAAACCACAAGGAAAATACAGTACATTTCTTTAATGCCATCAAAAACTGTTTATTCTCTGGTCAGGTGCGATGACTGTGAAAGCAATGAAGATTAATTGAGTTTTGTTTTTCATTAAACTTTCAATTCAGATTGGTAATAAGAAACTCTAATTTTTATAAAAATGTATGTTCACAAAAGTAAATACATTTTATATATAAACTGTAATGTGTGTTTCACACTAGTGTTAGATTCAGTCAAACTGAATTTTTAAGGTGGGGTCACTGCCTGGTAACTGAAAATTCAATAATAACGCAATTTGTTAACGCTAGAAATCTATCTTTATAGCCCAGTTGTCACTGTAGTAGGTAGTGCTACTCTAAAGTTTTTTTAAGGAGGGTGCCACTGCCTGGTATTTAAAATTTCAAGTTTTAATAAAAAAAACTTTTCTAGTTATTAGAATTTTATATATAATACTTCTATAGTATATAATTATAATGAAATATTCTAACTTTTGTTGTTTGGCATTCGAAATAATGAGTGATTCCAAAAATGAAGTTCGAACGCGACTGATATTTAGTAAGTAGATATTGCATCAAATATCAACTTACTAAATATCAGTACATACACTAACATAATCACCATCTGTACAGTTCTGTCATCTTTTACTGTAAATTTATATGATTGGAAAACTGTTAAAGAATAAATTAAATTCACATAAGCTAAACATTCCATAAGAAATGTGGCCAAAATAAAGATTGCAATTAAAGATTAATGCGTAAATGTTTTCAAAACCACAAAATTGCATAACAATATTATTTGATAAATATAAGTTTCATGTCATAGAAACAGCCACTTCAATTCTTAATTGTATCATGAAAGAAGAAAGTTAATTTTATTTAAAAAAGTACCTTAACTTTATTTGAATATATATATATATATATTTAAATAAAGTTAAGGTACTTTTATATACACACATAAAAGTATACACACACACACACATATATATATATATATTTGTGTATGTATGTGTGTGTGTGTGGTTAAAAGCTACAACTTTTATTTTCAATTTCTATTACTTCCTTATAAAATAAAATTTCTTGCATTCAGAGCAGAAAATAACAAAATTGACAAATTTTTTCAATTTTAGGAAAATAACTCTTATTTTTGATATTTTTTATGACTTTTAAGATATAGCAAGAAAATAAGACCTGTTTATATTAATATATGAATTAAATAAGTATTTATTACTTTAAATTGAATCAATACCTATTAATATTTTCTAAATTAAAATAAATGTTAGGTAGAGAGCATTAGTTCCATTATATTTTTATTCAAAAAGTGATAAAAAAAATCATGTAAATTGATTATTTAAAAAAATAAAAAAAACCATATATAAAATCATTAAACAAAAAAATCATTACTGCAAAGATCTCCACAAAATTAATGTGCATAAATGCTTTACCATACTTCTAATTGCCATGTTTAAAAATATACTACAAACATGAATAAAAATGAACATGGAAAACATGCAAAAAAGTGGAATGTAAAGTACACACATGAAAGTCTCTAATTCAGACATTTGTTCCTATTAAAAAAATTACATTATGCTAAATTCTTTCCTTCATGTATCATTTTATAAGGCTCACATAGAATAGCGAAGAAAATATTAAGCTCTCATAATTTATTTTCAATGCATGATAATTCAATTTGCTACATATAGACAAGGACAGGGAAAAATAAATAATTGCATTTTTTTTCAGTTTGTCAAAAATTTATCAGCTTAACAAATTATGGAAGAAGTTGATCTTAGTGAAACAATGATACATAGAAGTGCCATTAAATACTTGAAAAGGTAAATAATGTATATTCTCATAAATTTAGAGAAAAGGAGCACTGAACCAAGGCAAAGGCACTTCATGGTAAACAGGGTATCCAGCAATAAATGATACATTCCCAAGTATGCTAAAAGAATGGCACATAACTTTTCTAGACTTTTGTCTGCACACATTTCCGAATACTCCCCACTCCAAACATTGTAATGAACAAGATGATCATTTGATTTATAGCTAATTCATTATTAAGACTTTGAGGAAGTTTTTTGAAAAGGCTTGATTAGATACAATTTGTCACCTCTAGGACTAGTATAGATGGGAGCTCGCTTGTAGTGTTCCACTAGATCATCCAAAGTATCAAACCTTCTCTGACCAATGCAAAAAACACGCCCTTCAACGTGAACTCGGAAGTGTTTATTCCTTGCAGTAGCTTTCAAAGAAATTGAGTAATCACCAACCTGTTGGAAATAAAAATACATATTAGCCACATCAGTAATGCTTAAAAGCTGACAAACAATGCAAAAAAATACCTAAAGTTGTTTTTATGAAGTTATTAACTGCACAAACAAAATACTAATGAATATTCTAATGTTCACTTTGTCATTTTAAATAAAATTACTTTCAAAAAGTTATATAGTTAACAAATGCAATGCCATGTCATCCCTAATAAGGTTCATAGTTATTATCAAAGCACATTGCTTAAAGAACTACAAATTATAAAAATATTATGCAAGTGGTCGATTTTTATAATTTTTTATATTTGGTTGATGACACTAATTCAGTAATTTCACATAGGATGCTTTGGAAGAACAATAATATTGCATTGCATGATTAAATAAAAAAATGAAGTTTTCCCATTTATTAGACTATATGAATGGTGAAGTCTTAAAATATCTTTTAAAATACATTCTAGCGAATCAAGTTAAATTAATTTCTTAACACCTTTTCAAGACATCTTAATGAAATGTAATTGAAAATATCCAGAAATGTGATACTTATTAAATATCAGTAACAGGGAAGAAAATTGAATATGACACAAAACATGGCAATTTGCATGATTTTGTGGAAGAAACGTGACAATAGATAAGATGAATAAATTTACTTTTTTATTGTATGAAGTAAAAATTCTATTTATTAAAATATGTTATTAATTTAGATTTTAAATATGTATTTTGTGTTGACTTATTAAAAACAAATTAATATAAAATTGATATTCACATTATTTCAATTCTATTATCTGAAGATTCTTGCACAACAGCACTATATAGGATATAATTTCATATGTATGAGAATCTTCCCTTATTGGTTAAAAAAAACAGATGCAGGAACGGTATTAATATTGCTATTGATTTAGCTATTACTATTGGCCCCTACCCAATAGCACTACACAAGAAGTTTTTAAGTTTAGTTTGTTTACAACCCAATGGTCATACTATGCACATGAGGGCTAATTAAACAGGGACCTAAGACTTAAAATGGATTCTGAACTACTATGAAATCCATAACCAAGGTAGGACTTGAATATCAGAACTGTTGAAGTGGAGACCAGAGAGATAACTATTCAGATGTAAACTTGGTGACGTTTCTTTAAGTCTTGTGAAATTGCTAACTTAAATAAAATATTATACAAAACTTGTGATTATTCAATTTCAAAAAATATTATTTATTTTACTGTTATTTCCTAATTAGCTTTGTTTTTCTAATATATTTTCTTAAATAAAATGAAATGAAATTATTTTCCAGCATTTTCTTATTAAATTAAATAAAATGAAATTATTTTCCAGTGTTTTCTTATCAAACTTTATTGTGGTCAGTAAATAAAATAATCAAAATTACATGAAATCATTTATTTTCAAATTTCAGGTAGTAAAAGGATAAAATTGTAAAAAACGCTCGCAACATGATAAGATTTTATGCAAACAATGTATTAAAATCACTACATATAAATCCTATAAAGAATGTAAATTTATCGTAAACATCAATAATATATTTAATTAAATAACTTGCTATTTATATGTTACAAGGAAAAATAATAATGGTGATAAAATCAGCTATTCTAATATATATATAAATTATTTTATCATGAGATATTTCAATTTTAACTATGATATATAGAGATTTTTATTAATAGGTAGTCAAACTTTAACATGAAAGATTAAAAAATAATAAAATGATTTGTTATTAATCAATCATTTTTTGCGCAAGAGGACTAACTATACTTACATGTAGATAATGAAACTGATATCATGGATATTAATGTGTTAACAATCTCGTACTGTTCTTTAAAATTATATATCGTATTTAAAAGAGAAGAAAAAGTATTTTCTTAATTTAGTCATAAGAATTTAGAAATGCGTTTTTTGCTGGTTAAAAAAAATTCTTGGTTTATTTGGATTTGATTTGGTGTTCTAGAATCACAATTTTCATAATGGCAAATTCAATTGAGACTTACAGTTTAAAATATAAACCACTTAAAATAATCACATTCAAAATGAGTATCATATTTATAAACTGTTGAGAAGGAGACCATAACACTAATAATTCAACTGTTAGCTTTGGATTATCTAAGCAATAGCACAAATATAAAATTATTGAAAAAAATTTTAAAAAAATATATATGCATTATATTTAATGGAAGATTATTATAAAGGCAATAATCAAATTAGGAAAGAAAATGCTTAACTGTTGAGAATATATGTAGAATATCGAATATTTTAAAACATAATTATAAAATTATGGCTTTATTTATAATTAATAAATGTCAGTAAAGAAAGAATTTTATCCAATCAAAGTATCACATAATCTTATGTATTGTAAAAAATGACTTACATTAGTCTCACTGTCACGAACAATGAAATCTCCATCTTCTGCATACTCAGTCAACATTTGATCACACTGACTTCGAGTTATGCTACCATAATACCAACTTTTACCATTAAGGTCTGGTCTTTCTTGTAAACTCCCAAATTTGTTGCGAAATAAAGCAGATGAGCCCCCACTAGCTCCCAGGGATAAGCTGGTGGTTTCTTTGCGAGATACTCCATTATCCATTAAAATGTCTGCACTACTTGATAAAGGAAAATTCTTGCCAGGATAAGTCTCCACAGAATTACCATGACAAACAACCTGAACATAATTCTTTGGCACTAAACCAACCTCATTCCTTTGATTACGAGCTTTCCACCAGTCTGGATCATTTTCTGGTCGATCTATTATTTCTAAGTGTTCACCTCGCTGGAAGCTCAACTCTTCCTCATTTTGAGAAGTGAAAGAGTACAATGCAAGCACGATATCCAAGCAATTACCACTTTGTAAGGTGTTATTTGCTGAGCCTGCTGGAGTATAGTTATGACTGCTGTCATTTGCATCTTCCGTCTCTTCTAAAACATAATTTGATGGAAACCAGCCCACAACACCATCACATTCACCTTTCCACCAACCATCATTTGATTTTTCCATGACTGTAACCCTTGCTCCTTTTGAAAGTGATACTTCATCAGTTTGCTGTGCTTCATAATTGTACTTAACAATAGCTGATGTACCAGTATATGTAGTGGTCTTATCCGATGTGTTACGTGGAGAATCCACATTTACTTCTTTTGTAGCAATTGGAGATGCCGTGGGTGACATTTTTGCTTCTGTTTTTTTCTTTACTTTTCTTCGAATGCTATCAAATATTGATGGTTTTTCCCGTTTGACATAATTAGAAGGCACAAAACCTGACTGATGTTTTGCATTTTGAACTTTCCACCAGTGCTTACTATCATCTAAAAGAACAAGTCTTTCACCCTTTTTAATATCAAGTTCTTGGCTTCCTTGAGCAGTATAGTCATATTTAGCAATTACATAAGTATCGTCTGTTTTTCCTAAAAAAGAGTTAAAGGATAAACTTCAGGCCAAATAATTCATATAAAGTACAATTTCAATATAGAAATAAGTATTAAATGAGGCTAAAGAATAGTCACCAAAATATGTAAAATATCTTGTCAATGAATATGTATAAAATATAAAATCCTTTTCATATGTAAGAAATTAAATATCTGACAAATCAACAGGTAGAATTTTAAAATATAAGGAATATATTAAATTATTCATAACAGGGTACACTACAGTACAGCTTTAGAATAAATTACTTTTATCAATAATTTATAGATTTCAAAAAAGGAAATTATATTGTTTTTAATTTTATGTTTCAATACTTTCAACAATGAACTTCTTGAACTCAATTTTTTTTTAATTTCTATTTTATAAATCATTTTTGCTTCATAAATAATTTAGCAAAACTTTTAAACTTTGGGATTTAATAAATACATAATCAAAAACAAAAAATAACCCCATATAATTTGCTGGTCAACATGCAAATAGCAACATAATATAATAAACATAAAAAAAAGACAAATTTTCAAAAATTATTAATTAAAATAGCATTTAATACTCCAAATTCTTTTAAAATAGAAATGGGATGTAATGTAAAATATTTAAACTTATTTTGAACTGTTAAAGTAATCATTATTTTCAAATTCAATGAGAACATAAAATTCTTTATAGAAGAAATAGGATTTTTTAGATTGAATCAGAAGCTGGATCATTAGCAGAGAATGCAGTGTACAAAATAATGCTGAGTAAAGTTGCTGAATAATTCTTCCAACATAAAATTAACAGCAAGAGGTAAGTCCTTGACAAAAATTTTATAATTAAGATATTAACACTAATAAAAGTTGCAATTACAAAAAAATTGGAGATATTGATAAATATTTTATCATCACAACTATATAGTTTTCAAAAAACATTCTTGCTTTAAAAAGCAAAATATTTATTTTTAAATTGTTTCTATTTTACAATTTTTTACAAGTCTACTTATTTTTTAAAAGTAAGAGGTTTGTGAAAATTCCTTATTTGTGATCTATAAATTTTCCTCCCCTTTTTAAATCTTCCATATTTTTAACATTTACAGCATCAATTCCTCCCATTCTTTAGAAATGCATCCCCCCCGCCTTCTTGCAAATATAACACATCAATGTTATCTACTTCCTTGCTACATATGATGGCACATTCTAAATAAAATGATGTACTATTTTATTAGTGGAATGATATAATAAATGGTTAGATAATTTTCCAGGTACAAATTAATTTAAATTTTATGTAAATAAGTGATAACAGTAAAAATTTTTTCATCCTGTCAAATAAAAGTTTCATGAAAAATTTAACTCAAAAAAATTATTTAGAATGAAATTCAAAAATTGTAAGTTTGAAGATAATGTCTTCAATTATCTAAAAAATCTTACTTTTGAAAAGCAGCATACACTATAAACATTACTTTCATATGCGGATCACCACACTTTTTTGTAAGTATTTGTTCATAAAAATAACTTACTAAGTTAAAGTTTCCTCAATGATTCTTTTTCCATCATAATTATGTAAAAATACAGGATGCATTTTGCTTTCTAAGAAAGGACGATAAAAGCCACTAACTATCAGTAAATTTTGAAAAACTAAATCTTAACTTTTGTGTAAATTAAGACAAGGATTGTTCAAAGATTACAATAAAATGTTTCTGCTTTTTCTTCCAAATCTGATTTGAATGACTGAGTGCCTGAAATTTGAATTCTGCACTCTATTTAATTTATTCATGGTACTAAACTAATGGATTTAATGACAATCACAGTGAAAATAAATAAATAAAATAACTATTATAAACATATAAAAATTAATTGAAATGTTATACACATAAATAGCTTAACCAAATATTGTTTATTATCCGTTTAAGATTAAATATGCATTTAGGGTATTGTGTACAATATTACGTAAAGTACTGATTTAGCTATTGGTTTTATTTATTTATATTTTAAATGAAAATATTTAAAATTAAATTTAAACATATAGTCAAACAATGGAAAAACCCTTTAAATTAGACTACTTTATAGGTGATTGGCTACAGCTTTTTTTTTTTTTTTAAATAGTTTGAATTTTTTTATTTTAAATATTATGTTGTTCAAACAAAAAGTTATAAAAGTATCAAAAACAAATTATCAATTTTCCATAAGTGACAATTTTGTTAACTTGAAAATAAATTAAGAAATTATTTTCATTAAAATCAAAATAGTTTTTAATACAACTTTGAAATCATACAAACTATTTTAACAACTTGAACTCCAATATGAGGCTGTAAATTTTTTTTAAAAATAGTCACATTCAATGTTATATATTAAAAATATAGAAAATAAGTATCGAGATTTTACACTGAAATAGTTATTTGTTATTTTTTATAATTTTAGAGAATCTAAATATTAAATTTTTCACAAGATCAAATACTGCAATGGATATTTTTCTATTAACTTCTTCGTCGAAAAAAATATTTATATTTTTAAAAAATTCTTTCATTCTTTCAACATTTAAATTTAAATTCTTGTAACTTTTTTTCTCATATCAATGCGCAAAAGATATATCAATAAAAAAAATCTTTTAGAATAAAATTCTAACACATCTTGTTAGTATTAATTGACTTATACACAAAGAGACAGGAAAGAATTTATACAACATAAGTCATTTTTCACTGCGGAGGAGGGGGACTAAATAACAAGAACTGACATAATATATACATTTTAAAGAGGCAGTTTAAAGATAAAAATAAGACTTAGATACAAACAATTGAAAGTGCACACAGCAAATATTATAGTAATTATTTAAGAAGGTAAAGAATATTTTCTATACTTCCTAAAAAGATTGTTCCAAAATTATTTAAGTATACAGAAATATTATTTTTCTTTACTTCTATTAATGATGGATTGGAATATAAAGTCATTAATATAAACAATAACTTGACCACAGTAAAATATTTTTAATGTTTGATTTATGAAAATATCTTTAAAATTTCCACTAAACAAAAAGTGAATCAAACTATTAAGTAAACAGAATATAACATGAAATTTTATATTTAATTACTGATCAAAGTTTAAATTTTCATATTATATATGAATTCTTAATTTATGGCCTCAAATAACTAAGAAGCATCAAAATTCTTTTTACAATTAAAATCTATAAAAAAAAATATTTTCACAATACTCAAACATAGATTTTCACAAATTTCCAGATATAAATCTCTGATCATGCGTTATTTTATCATTAAGTTTTCTGTACCTTGGATTTCTAATGTGATACCTATTTAATGTAAAACACTTACTATACTGCAGAATTTGATAAATTGACTTTTTTTTTAATAATGGTGGGCACTGAGAGATTAACCCTTTACCTCAACAGGGGCAGAAACTGCTACTCATTTGTCATTACCCAGTGGCCACCTGTGAATCAAGTCATGGATGCAAGTAACATTACCCATGAAATACAACCACAAACCCATTTATTGGGTGGGACATATTCAAACATCATCTCAAAAGAAAGAACAGAGAAACACACAGAGAAAGCAACAATCATGCCTGAACTATGATTCAAACCTGAGACAGAAAGCTCAGGAGTAAAGAACACTAACCTCTCAGAAATAAGTCAGCTGTTAAATTAACTAGAAGTTAAATAAAATGTTTCTTTTACAATAAATTTTTTTTAAATAAATCTTTTTAATTTTACTCAAAAACACATGCATATAAAGTGAAAAAATATTGCACATAAGTTTGATTTGTTTTCCTTTCAATGATTCTTTTTAGATATAAGGATCGTTAGGCATACTATCCATAATTAATTTCACAGTAGAAGATTTATTAGAATTTCTGAAGTGTCTGAACAATTGTGTATATATGCATATATATAACATCCCTGATATTTAAACAAAAATTATTGAAGAGATAACATTCATAAAAAAAACTATGTATTATATCTAGAATTCAGTGATTTTGAAGGACAACATAGCTTTTAATTTCAGAAACAAATATTAGCCAACTATTTATTAATTAGATGAAACTTTTGAAATTATTTAATAATTTATTATTTAATTATTAATGATATGTGATTAACATAATAACTTTACATATTTAAAAAACAATCAATTTTTAATAAAATAAAATTAAATTTATTAAAAAATAGGATTAAAGGAAAACAATTTTAATCCTTTCATTGTTAAAGCAAAATCATGTTTTCTTTATCATACTTAAGAAAAAAATATCTAATATCTCAATAACAATTTCTAAGAATTCTGTATCACCATTCTCATTAAAAAAAAACTTATATTTTACAATATATTTAACATAAGTTAAACTGTACGAAAAATTCAATTTCATATTAAATATTTCTTTAAGATTTTAAAAATTAATGAATCAGAAAAACAATTTTAAATCAGAGAAAAAATATGTTATGTAAACTTTTATCCAATTTTAAGTATTATATAAATGTATATTCACCAGATTATGAAAATGCGTTTAGAGAATGGCTATTTTTAATAAAAACATGAAATTATAAGCAAATGAAGATGTACCACAAATTGTAATTATGAGTGAAAAACAAAATTAAGTTTGTTTCAAATACAACAAATTTAGAGTTTTTATTTTTATCATAAATCAGAAAGTTTATAAAATTAAAGTATAAATTTCAATTATTTGATTTGATGAAGGACAAATAAATTACATTTTCTCAAGTTAAGAAAAGACCAACAGGGATTTACATTCAAGCTAGATACCAAAGTAAAATCCTGACAAAAGAACACAAAAGACAATTTATAAAATAAGAAATATTAAACTTAAAATACTCTAAATTTATATAGTATAATTTTATAAGAAAACTCTGTATTCTTTTCAGAAATTGTGAAAACTTATACATATGTAATGCTTTGAGATGTTACAATAATTCTCTCACTCCATATTCAAAAATGGGTAAGATAGTCCGATATAAAATTATAAAATTGATGCAATACTTTAACAAAAATATTACTAACCCATTTTATGGTGGGACATGATACATGTAAACGCCTTTAATACTTAAAAAGGATTATTCTCTCAGTTTCACATTACATTATTCACACATAAGTAGTCAACGTAACCCTTCACAGAAATAAATGGTTATAAATGAATTTAATGTATAGAAAGTGTATTGATGTATCTTTCCGCTCTCGCCGTTCACGAACGGATATTATGATACATTTCTTAATAATATAACAATTAAATATTTCCTCGCACCCGCACTCACACACTTGTTAAATTGTCTAAATTGATTTTGCTTCTTCTGTTGCCATTAATAAATTATAATAATATTTAAAAGAGAACACTATTAAAATATTCAGATAAAATATTTCAATATAAAAGATTTATTATTTGTATTGTAATCGAATGGAAATTTTAATATTGTCTCTAAAAGCACAAATGAGAAAAAGATATTGCTCTAACATTCGGAAGGAAGAGAGTTCGATACTTGATCATCCTGATGTAGACTTGAGTACATTTTGTGTCATAAGATCCAGTTTTTCCAGTAATGAGTGCAAAATGAAACCAAGAGTGCAAGTTTAACAGTTCAATTCATCGTTCGAAGTTAATTCAAAACCAATAAGTTTCGAGGAATCAGATGGCATCTTTCAGTGGTTTTAGATAACCAAAATGTATGGCAACCACTGTCTACATATCAAACTTGTTTGAGTTATAAAATTAAAAATTTAATAATTTGGAAAAGGAAAATATGATCTCTATCTCTGTTGTTAAAAAAAGGTACTATATACACACACAACACAAGTACGCCTATTGTAAAATAAACCTTACTAACGAATTCTTTGTAAAAACATTATGAAATTGGTATAAATTGATGTAGAATACGAATATTTCACTAACTTTTATTTATTTTTTTTATTAACATGAAAAAATTTAAATTTTTTACATACATAGTTCATGCGAAATGCATAGTTCTTACTTAGTTGAGTAAATTTATTTATTAATTTCTATTTAACAAAATTTCCAATTTTTTTCATCGATTTCAACAAATATATAATCTAAAAATTACATAGATTTTAAAAACAAGATTTTAAAATAACGGATTAGAAAGATAATAACGAAAAAAAAATTCTAAGTTTATTTTAATGCTTATAATAAATTTATAATAAAATCTAAGCTTGTAATAAATTTAAAATATTAGTTTCTTCTTTATTGTCTTTAATGATCCCTAAATTTAAAATCTTCTTTCTGGGTGATTTATGTATTATATAATAATATATAACTGCTTACACACATCAAAGAATATATTTTATTGTAAGCAGTTTTAAAAAGTATGAAACTTTTTATAAAATGAATTGAATATAAAAATGTTTTTATAAATTAATTTTAAAATATTTTACAATAAATGCGTTTTTTTAGTGTGTGAATAAATTACAATAATTTAGTTAATACGAAATAAAATAAAATATTTATACCCATATAAATTGAAAATCATGTACTATAAAAAGCTGCTTATTATACAAATTCATTAGCGAAATTTGTTTTAAAACAAGAAGATGCTAAGGTTTTCAAATTAATAATTCTTCAGAGAATTTATGTAAAATTGTCAGAAAAACTGACATCTGGAATTCATTTAAAGGGATGAATATAAAGCAAATGCCTTTGGCACAAGTTACCTTTGAATGTTTTTAACTGGAATAATATTTATATGCTTTGCGTAAGAAAGAGAAATACTTACTAACCTGTTTTTGATTTTAATAGAGATGGAATTGCATTTTATCGGGATTGAAAGACAGGAGGATCTGGATGATCAAAGCGTCGTTCTCATTATCGTAAGGTAGTAAGTTTGAATTTCAACTTTACTGGATATAAGCCGCATTCACTAAAGGAGGTTGGAGCACGTTAAATAAATCCTTGTCGTATTCTCCTCCAAGTGAAATAATATCTTCCTGAGGGTTTTCAAGTGAAGTATTCTTGAGGGAAACACCAGCATATTTCCTTGAAACTAATATAATTCTATTCTAATGACGTCGAAGTATGTTGATACAATCTTATTGGGGTTGTAATTTATATTATCACATTAGTGCTTCTCGCTTTAGTTGAGATTCCATGACTCTCTTTAGAGTACGCAATCAATGAGCTCAGTGGGGGCCTTCTCTTTAAGATCTGAGTGATCTGCTATCAATGACAGGTAAAAAGACTAATTTGTTATCCCCAAGGGTTTTGTGGGTGCTCCAGAAGCGTCACAAGTCCTGATGAGTCAAGAAATAGGATCATTTGCCAGATAATGCGGATATATGGTCGTAGAATGCAGCAGGAAATGACGGACCGAAGTATTCGATCGCATTCACCTTAGTGCACCACTTCACGTGATGACAGACAAATTGTACGCATGGCAATGACGGATCGCTCAGTCACATCACGAACCATAGCAATGCACATTCAGTCTGTAACGCATCATCCAGTGTCTGCGCATACCATTCGACGCTATTTACAGCAAAGTGGTCTGTCTGCAAGACATCTATTGCTTCGTCTACACTTGACGTAGAACCACAGACGTCTCTGACGCCAATGGTGCGATGAAAGAAGGATGTGGATGGCAGAAAGGAATGAGATTATCTTTACTGATGAGTCATGCTTCTGTCTGCAACACCACGATGGTCGTATTCGAGTCTGGAGATACCGTGGAGAGAGGATGCTGAACAACTGCGTTATGACCACTACACTGGTCCTACACCGGGTATTGGATATCATTCTCACACTCCTCTAGTGTGCATTGCCAGTACTTTAAACAGCCATTGCTTCATCTCCGAGGTGTTGGAGCCAGTTGTCCTTCCTTAACCTTCAGGGCTGTCCCAAAGCCATATTTCAACAGGATTGCGCGACCACACGCGTCACGCATTGTCCAAGGTTTCTCATCAATCCTCAGACAGAATTGTTTCCTCTGACAGCTCGCTCTCCAGAACTTTCGCCGACAGAAAACATGTGGTCCATGGTTGCTCATAGACTGATTTAGAGTACATCCCCAGCTGCCACAGCAGATCAACTTCCCCAACGTGGGGAAGCTGCTTGGCCTGCTGTACCCCAAGAACACATCCAAAGTCTCTTTGAATCAATGCCGAGGCATGTGGCAGCGGTGATCTCCAACAACAAGGCTACTCTGGCTACTGATTTTGGCAGGAACCATACTTCTCAGAAGTCTATAAATTTAATCATTTAATACTAGTTCAACATATTACCTATATACAAAATAAATTTTATTGTGATACCTCTTGCCTTTCTTGGTGTCACAATTTGTGTGTTTAGCAGAGTAATGATGCAGAATTAAGCCTAAAATTTTATGCTTGTCAATTTATTTATAGAGACAAATATATTTAAATTAGAAGGAATCTCTCAAAACCACATTCTAGGTCATCTATTTGCACAATTATTTATACTATATTGGAGTAGCAAAACCAAAAAAAAAAAACAGCTCCTTTAATATTAGGGATTATTGGTAAAATAGATTTTGTTGTTGCATTTGAATATATGAGTCAAAAGATATTCGAGTCGATTGTTTCGCTTTACGAGTCTTCTTATGAACTCTGTTTGTAATAATGATTTTTTCTTAATTATTTAAATATTTTCTTTTTAATCGTTTTGGAGTCTTGTGTTGTTTTTATAACAGTTTCATCCGTATAAAACAGCTAAAATAGTATGAAATTACTATGTATAAATCAATTATAATATTTATAAAAAAAAAAGGTATTTATGTGAATTATAAACATCATTAAAATATACTATCGAACAAATTATTACTCGAATAAAAACCTATTATATACAGAAAATTCCAACTTTGTTATCAATTTTACATTATTTTTTTAAATAAAAAACAATTTAATCATGGTAAAAATATTTGTACCAAAATATTTGAATAATTATTTTTCAACTGAAAATATTCGATATACTTAAAAATAGAACAATTTGTCTTTCTGTTTTTTAAGCATAAATTATCTGATTACCGATAAAACAAGCCCATTATCTTTATGATTATTTTAGGTAGTTTTTGCATCTAGGATTCAACCAGTGAATGCTCTAATGTGACATCTGCTCCACTGCTTAGGAAAATGTCCAGATTCGAAGGGCATCTCAGTGAAAAGAGCATAAAGATGGGGAAAGAACATAGAATCACAATTCCCTTCAGACATCACGTATTCCAATGTGTAATCATCATGCGCAAAGGCTTAGTGGGATTTGCCAACGAATTGCAAATCTTCAGACGGTGTTCTGTGATGATTGTATGGTATGTGAATGAAATTAAATACTTTACAGTATGATTATATAAAGTATCACATTTTGTATTGATTTCGAAGGTAAAGCACATTCCATGGACATATCACTATCGACACCTTATATGGACTTATCACTATCGATGAAGAATGAAGGTTGGTGATACCTGTATACTCTTCCAATTTGAATCTCATTGAAAAATTTTTAATGTACCTTTGGTCGTCTCGTACCGTGATCACGAGTTTCCCAATCGCGTTGAAATCAAACTTTAAATCTGCTCTACAATAGGAATGATAATTATTATCTCGTAGAAATAATAAAATTGTCTTTCCTGTTTTTACTTTAGACTTATGCCGAATGGCTGAGTGGTTAGCATTCCTGACTCCTGTACTGTGAGTTCCGGGTTCGAACCCTTGTCCGTGCATGGATGTTAATTTTCCTCAGTGTTTCTCTGTCCCTTCTTCTGAAATGATGTAAAAATGCGGCCCACCTTATAAAAGGGTTTGTGGTAGTATTTCATGGGAATGACTTGGTTCACAGATGCCCACTGGTGGATAATGACAAAAGAGTAAATGTTTCCCGCCTTGTAGTGACGAAAGACTTATCACTCAGTACCTGCCGTTATTAAAAAAAGTTAATTTATCAAATAAGATAAGAGTAGATAATTGAAATACTTTGAGAAGCACTAACCCTGAAAGATATGCAAATAGAAAACAGAAGTACAGCATACGATTTTCAGTTGTTCAATAATTGCTGTGATTGCACTCGAATACTTTCGTTCCAAAGAATAAAATCTTACACTTAAGCCATGGAGATTTCTCTTCATCAACTAACTTGTGAAAATTAACGTTTTTATCTTTGCAATTGTTTGTTTTGATGCAATATTTCAATGTATTTGTGAATTTTTGCCACATTTCATATTATCAAATAATTACTTTTTTCGCCTTTGACTGTTCTGTATTAAATTTTTAACATTAATATATTCTTAAATCACTTCGTTTTTTAAGTCATAAATAAAATGACTGTCTTGGTTAACTAAATTTTTTATGCAATTTTTGACACTTTAAAATTTGAAATATTTTAATACTAAAAATTCAAAATAAGCAAAAAAATTTTTAGTATTAAAATATTTCAAATTTTAAACTGTCAAAAATTGCATTAAAAAAATTCAAAGAAGGTCGTATGTTTTCTTAATACCAGTTATTTTTTGTTAAATAATTGGATAGTATCAGCTGTCTTTTCTATAATGTAAATTGCCAGTTTTTTTGATCGTTTTTCTTTGTACGATATACGTTATTCTCATACATTGAAAAATGTGCATAAATAGTGACAGAATTCATTTTTTTAAGCATCAGTTAATTTAAAACTCTAGAAAATTATTTTTTCACATTAACTTTTTGAAAATTTTAGATAAAGCATGTAGTCTATTTTATTTTACTGTACTGTTTACTAAGAATAAGAATTTTTTTTTTGCTATGATGAACTCTAAATATAAATTAAATATATAACGTAAGAAAGGTAGAAAAATAAAATTGTTGAAAGCTAATGTTTGTTAAATTTAGCTTAATAAATTTGACAACTTGTTAGAGATTGAAGAAAAGATAATTCAAAAGTTTTATATAATTTAAAATTTAAAAAAATACCCAAGGTCAATTTGGTAATATTAAAAGGGAATTTAACTCACTTTTTCTAACGCATGCAGGATTAATGATGTTTCAGTAAAGGTTCCTCTTATAATACCGGCAGTTGCGAAAATATTAATAAAATTTTTGATAAAGCATTGCCACCTTTGACATTGCTAACGTGTTCCATAGCTTCATATAATGTAAAATGAATATCATGTCACATTTTAAATGATCTTTCAAATTTTAACTGTATTGATAATGCCAAATGCACCACGATATTTCCCTTTCAAAAATATCTGATAAAGCAAACACCGTTAACAAAGATATTCAGCACAAAGAATGTATAAATAAAGAGCCATAAGATAAGCTTTCAGATCTTAAAGTTTTCTATATTGGTTAAATTTATGCATTATTATAAATTCAAATAGAGAGAGAATTTTCAAATTTAAAGAAAAAGTAGAAAATGCAATAAGAATCTTTCAACTCGTGTAATATGTTCTGTTGTTGTTGTTTATCCCAACTGGGGTGACAGTAGCATCACACCAGCTCCATGATTCCATGAGTTTTCAATCTCTCCAGAACCATACTCGGAATTAATTCCACATCCTCATCACCCCTCTCACAACAGACACACTGAAGAATATGAGAGGGATAGATCTGTGCTTCTTGACATTTAGGGCAGAGAGGGAAATTCTTGATACCAGAAACATGTCTCTGAGCAAGCAGGTAGCCGCTTCTCTGTCTCGTCAGAACCTTTTGATCACATCTTTTGTGTCCGCGCCCATTAAAGCGGAACCAGGATATTTGCCTTGGTACCATTCATGCAGGTTTGGCATCTCTAAAAACAGCATTGATGTCCATCCTGACACGAGAGATCAGCTCTGATGTCCATCCTGACACGAGAGATCAGCTCTGATGTCCATTCTGACACGAGAGATCAGCTCTGATGTCCATCCTGACACTAGAGATCAGCTCTGATATCCATCCTGACACAAGAGATCAGCTTTGATGTCCATTCTGACACGAGAGATCAGCTCTGATGTCCATTCTGACACGAGAGATCAGCTCTGATGTCCATTCTGACACGAGAGATCAGCTCTGATGTCCATCCTGACACGAGAGATCAACTCTGATGTCCATTCTGACACGAGAAATCAGTCTCATGCCAACAAGCAATCTCAAATAACGGTATTCTGCAGGCTACCCCGTCAGGGCAATTGGTCCGTAACCTCATTACCATATACATTGACATGGGATGGTACCCTCTGGAAGACTATGGTATTGGCATGCAAATCAGTGAGATGTTGGATTATTTTAGTTGTTGTGCTGTCACTATGCCGCCACCACTGAGCCAGATGTTGTATAGAGCTTCGGCTATCATTGGATAATCTGTTCTAATATATGTAAAGAAGAATTATAATGATATATAACTTAGTTTTTTTGAAGGCAATAAAACAAAATATTTAAACTATTAAGAATTTTTCTGAAATTTTATTTATTCTTGTTTGTAGTTTATTAATTAAACATTCTATTAGGAATTTTTCTGAAAAATTGGGGGTAGGGGGACCTTATTTTGATGGATGACGTACCATAAAAAATTTTATTTATTTAAATTGAGGTAAAGAAATGGTTGCCAAAAGTATTTTACAAAATTATGTGAAGTTTAAAAACGTTAAAATAGTTAAGAGAGAAAACTTTTTAAAGTAGTTAAAAAAAATTATGATTCTTAAAACTAACCTTAAATTTATAATTTTTCAAATAACTTTTGAAAATCGGATACTGCAGCAATAAGGAGGGAAACATTAAGATGATATTTATTGTATAATTATGTTATTAAAAAAAAAAAAACAAAACAAAACAAAACAAGTGATAGCATTTTAAAAAAAATTGGAAGGAAATTTCTTGAGTAATAAAAGGCCGGACATTACTCCTCTCGTAACAAAGACAACACTTATATTTCTGTATATTAATTCTATTAGAAATATCGGTTGGAGTCTACAAGTACACTGCTTATGCTGCTTCAACACAATGTTGCGTTAGAATGATAGTAGTAATTGACATAGAGTGAAGAGTCGTCTGGAAACTAACCATTGATCAGACAATTTTTATGCTTGAGAGATTGGAAGAGTGTTCTAACCAGGGCAGCAATTGAACTTTTTACGAATCAAATAGGTTCTTATAATACTAGGAACACTTGTTAGTTTCGTTTGTTTAATTCTCTATTATCACTTTTAATATGCGTTTATGTGGATTGTCCAGTTCAAATATATTATTTTATAGTAAATGAATGAAGGGTAAAACCATGTACCTTAACCCAACAGAAATATAACAACCATTGATTAAAATGTAAACAATAAGAACAAGAAATGAGTTAGAGGTGTACCCTATAGTACCTTAAGATGTTGCTCCAGATGATAGGTCAAATTATGATGTCACATACATACGCACGTTCCCTGCACAGTCGTAATTTTACAGAACTGGGGTTCACCTGAAAACAAGACATGTTATCATTCTTGGGCCCAGGTTAATCATTTTTTGCACCGTTGAAGGTACTTTCAACTGTGACATTTTTAAAGATCGCAAAAATCATGGTTCCTGTTGTTACATATATGCTGACGATGACGGGTTCTATCAATTGATATGTGCTGTTTTAAATGATTTTAACTGTTTTTGCTAACATTTGTTGTATTATAAACCACATCACCTACCTACTCGATTCGTCCATGGTTGAAAGATCCATTAAGTATGTGTAACATGTCTTCTTTTGGGCTCTTAGTGATAACACAAGCTAAAATACAAGATGACATCCTGAATCGATTCTATACTCTACTAACAATTACTGGATCCTGTCTAAAACGAATAGCCACACTGTGGAGCGATAAATCTCAATCCTAGTAGGCTGTTATTTTATCTATACCGAGGCTAGAGATCTAATAACATTTCACGTGGAAATAATATTCAAATGCAGTTTGTGTAGAAAATATCAGCAGTAAAACTCCATCATTTACAGACGTTATAAGTGTTTCTTTCACCATTAATCTTAAAGAGTGAATGTATTTAAAAGCCAATCATTTGTATCCTCTTCCGGTTGTGTAAATTTGGTATATATAGTATGTGTCGCCTTTGTTGTGTAACAATTTTATTGGCAAAGAATGTACTATAAGTGTTGTAATTCCTATTAGGATTTACTGTAAAATTGAATGTGAGCAAATTTTGTTTACAGATGACAACATTGAAAGAAACATTAACAACATTTATTTAAATCAAACAGCACAGTACATCACAAAAATTAAAACACTTATCTCTTTCGACATACATATTTTCAAAATAAAAAACTGTTACAGTCGTTTTATCCATTGCCAGTCCCGAACAGAGAAACTTAGCTCTCATGAAGCTTGCTCGTGACGCAACAATAAGGTTATAAGAAAAATTTTATAACAGGATGTTATTAATATGTGATTAAGCCCATTTAAGGGAGTTATTGTAAGATTTATAACTTGAAATGGTAATCGTTTACTCAATACAAATATCCCATACATTACAATTTCGTCCTTTAATCGTCGATATGACATCATCAGGTATATGTACTCTAATTCAGTAGACGTCTCATTTTGGTCCGGTTTAGATCAATGACACGTCAAATATCCACCAATTTTACATGTATTATATGGCTACAATATGTCAGCATTGGACGAGTTATAATCGAAATTCGGATGTATTCATACGCCATGCACTATAGTAAATAGTTTTCATGAATGTATTTTAGGTGAGACTTATCTACTGAATGCTTTCTCTAGTAGTTTAGTTTTTATCTTCTTAGTAAGATGAAAACTTAGTTTTTAATTACATTTTTTTATAAATAGTTGTATTAAATTTTTCTTTATTTGCTAAGAAGTGGCTCAAATCTTTGTCTACTAGTAAGCTTATTATTTTTATTTATATCTGATATTAAATATTATAGAGCTTCCTCATTATAATTAAATTAGTACTTTTTAATACATACTATTTTACAGGTAATGTTTTGAAATTTGTGTTTTATATTTTTTAAAATAAAACCAAACTTTTCCTTTTCTTTGAAAAATATTAAAATTTACTCCAAAACATTTTATTAGGAAGAGTATAAGATTTAATAATAAACTGCGATGAGAGTTCAATTGGGTTTATATAAATGTAAATTAATACATACTCTTGCAATAAAGGTCTATTTTTGAAAGATACAGTTTATTTTATTTATACATTAATAAGTTTATACATTTTGATATTTTTTTTGTTCTTTCACTCGAACATCTTCCTTTAGCATAGTCTCTATTGCATAAATCACCTTTCAGGAAACTGCTTGAGCTCTCTGAAAACCCTCTAAAAATAAATTTTAAAACAATTATCAAAAATTATACTTGCAAATGAGAAATCTGAAAGAATAGTAAAAATAATTTTTAAAATATGGAAAACATTTTTCAGCAATACTATAATTACATTGATTTAAAGTGATTGGTAAAACTCATTATTGTACGTTTTATTATCAGTAAAAAATTTCAGAGTGAACTAGGCAAAAAAAAAAAAAAAATTTTTTTTTTCTTTATCAATTATTTGACTTTCAGCAATTTCATAGTATCAATTTTAGAAATGTGTATCTTTTTAATTACATATATGCTAAACCTAAGGGACAAATTTCTGGGAAAAATATACTATTTAATCTTTTACCCTTTGTAATTGATTAAATAACTGAAATTACAAAATGTTTAAAATTTATAATGAATCTTCAAATTAGCAAAACAAGAGTTAGATTAATAGGTAAAATTTAACATTACCATTAAAAGAATAGAACTTAAATAATCAAATAGAGAATTGAATTTATATATTAGTGCTCAATATAAACAGAAATGTCATTTACCTAGGAATATATTAAATGTTTTGATGAAATATTTTTATCATTTTTACAACAATAAACTCTTTATAAAATTTAATATATGAAATGTTTATTTACAATCTGCACTCAATAGAAACAAAATGCCATGTTTTTAATCCTTCAAAGGATTTATTTTCTTTTGCTCTACATTAGTTCCAAATGAGCTTAAGTAATATAGAAAAATTATAATTTTGAGGAATGTGAAAACATAATAAAAAAAGTTTTTTCTTTTTCTGATGAGATTAAATTATTATTTTTTTAATTTGCTTATTTTAACTTTAATCTCATCTTCTTGTATATAAATTTATCATTCTTATCCAATTGAAAAGAAAAACAAAATTTAGAATTTATAAATGATATACAATTTTATCTCTTAAAATACAATTCAACTTTATCAACCAAAGTAATTAAAGCATAATAAAAATATTTAAAATTATCGATATAAAAAACTAACTATTTTATAAACAGTTAGTTTTTTAATTAATAATTTTTTCAGTACAAAAATAAATTAATAATTTCATAAATAATTTTTTCAATTTATTTGAAACTAGGTTCAGCCTATCATAAGCAATTTTGGTACTTACGTATTATCGCAACCATATTGGCGACATTATATGAGACCGGGCCAATTCTAAAAACGGAATACGCTGACGGGACATATAGCGCGTAGTTGTAAATTACGGTGTGATAGAGAAACAGTATGAAAGAAAATAATAAATAATATATAAAGAAAAATATTAAGTAATTTTTATATGTATAACTCTTACCTGACTATATATCAATTACGTTTTGGTGGAATATATTGGAAAATAGTTATTTTAGAATAGAATCAAAAAGATTTTTTATCCTTTTCTTGATTTTGTCGCCATGTGAATTCTGCTAAGTAAGACTCACGATGGTGTCTTTCTGTACCGTTTTCTCTTGTTCCTCCACTTCGCGGAACCCCACATTCTTTGGATATGCACACCCGTTTCTGGATCGACAAAATTATATTTGTGAATTACTCTTAAATGATTAAAACAAGAGATTGCCAATTGATCAGTCTGATACGTTCTCCAACTGTCAGAATAAAGTGTACTCCCTACCTCAATGTTTTCAACATTTTTTTGGAAAAACTTGGCTTAAAACTGCTTGTTCGGTCTTTTAACAGACGCCACCAAAAACCCATTGCTCTGGTAATATTCGACCCGAATTATTTTTCCTTTTTGTGAACAAGCTTTTATCTATTTCATTAAAATAGGTGGCCAAGTCCACCTATTTTCATTCTTTCTTTGCATTCCAGGTGTGGAGAACACAAATCTCTCTCATATAATTATTCCAGTCTATGACTGTTTTGTTTGTTAAATTAAGTTTCCGTCACAAAATTTGACCGTTGTTAATTCGTTGCACCAGCAATACATGAATCTTACTGCCATTAATAACGGGGTACGGCTTCCCTCTAACCAATTATCACTTCTTATTTCCGCGCGTTGATTACCAGTTGCAACTTTGCACTCCCGAAAAATCTGTTTTCCAAAATCGGGTGAGAGTTGGTACATTTCCTAACGTCTGGTAAAAACGTTACATTTTTTGTAAAAGTGTAACGGCGTCTTTTTCGGTAAATCCCAGATTCGCATTTTAATATTCGACCTTGCCATTTTCAAAGAACAGTTAGTCTGAGAAAGGTGGCAAGCGGGGAAATTTGAAAAAGAAGCACATGGTTGCCAATTCAGCGCCTTAGATGCGTGCGACATTGGGGTTGCCAATTTGGCAAGTTATCCCGGAAGTTGGCATGGTTGCGATAATACGTACGTACCGCAATTTTTTATGCATTGCAGAGCAGAATATGAAACACTTACTATAGAAGAAATGTATTTCCAATTAACATTTAATAAATAAATAATATTTTCTGTGATAAGATGTGTACATCTTTTTTTTTTTTTTTTAAATAATATTTTAATTAGATCAATAAAGAAGACAGATATTTAGTAGAACTAAAAATCAGGTTATTCTGTGAAACGTAGATGCCATTTAGTTTATTTCTGCCTGTAAAGTCTTTAAAGTCTGTAAAAGAGTGAATTACTATAAAATAACCTTAAAGGAATACAGTGAAAAATAGAAGAATATTGATATTTCTGCTTAAAACTAAATCAGAGCACCATTTATGAAATCAAATTAATCAAAAAAATTTGAATGGAAATGCGCATATAATATTCATTTCAGAAACTTTGTTCGTTGTTCTGTTTACGTAAGAATTTTATTTTTAATTTCACTGAGAGGATGCTTCTTAACTTCCCTTCAGGGTGTACACATACAAGCAAATGGTTTGAATTTCAGAAATTTCAGTTAGTTGCTAATTTCATTTTTTACAATTAACTAAATTTTTTTTATACAAAAAGGTTTTAACTAAATTGATTTAAAAATAATTTTAGTAGAAACGAAATCAGTATATTAAAATTTTCATTTGCTTTTTAATTTATGATTGTTTCCTGAAAATGAGAATTCTTATATTAATTTACTGAGATTAAAAAGTGTAATTAAAAAATAATTTATTTTGAAGATATTATGATCAGATGGTTTTTGTAAGAGTATTAAACAAAATAATAATACAAAATAAGAATATACAAAATATCACAAAATCTTATAGAAAATCACATTCACGGATCCCACACAGTCACTTTCTAAATGCTAAATTATTGACGATGTAAACAATTCAAACTAAATCATTTTACATAAATCCACTTAAACATGGTAGGTTTTCTACACTTAAATGACACTATTCACGCAGTTTTTAAACTTTATTTCTATTAAGACTTCTTTGGAATAAATATAAGTTACTTAAAAATACTAAAATATGAATGGATAAAAGGAAAACAATTATTTTTTTAACTTACTTTGTTAAACATTTCTTAATGTAGCAAGAAACTACTATAGAGTGAGGAAAACGATAATTTAAAATTATGGAAGCATTAAACAAAATAATTACACACAATTGCATCTAATTACCTACTTTAAATATATGCCCAGATAACTTCCATTATGAATGTCTTAAGTTCATTCACTATGGACGTCCAAATTACATGTATCTTGGACATATAAATTGCATCTATTACAGATCCAAATGTTAATACTCTAAAACTCATCCATTGTGAATATCAATCCGATGTTCTTATGTAGTCAACTAAAGACAATCAAGTTACCATGGACGTTTTTATAACGTCCAAAAGGTATCCACGACGTCTTTTGGACTCTATGGATCTTTAAAAGATGCCTAATAGACGTGTGTGGTTGTATGACAGTTGCTTGACTGCTTTACATGCAATATTTGTAGTGTTCAAGGTAATACAAATTATATCTTAAGATTATATCTCTGACAATATAGGCTTTGAAGAAGTTATTCTTGATTAAAATATGATTAAAAACGTTTTATCGTTTTAAAAGTGTGAGTTACTATATAAAATCGTAATTTTAATATATTGTTGCTAATATTTGTTATGATTAGATATATTTTTTTTAAAGTTTTTATCCTATTATCAGTGGGGACAACAGCCAGGTGTTGTTGCTACTCAACGTTTTTCTAGAATTCTAAAAATTATAAAAATCAAAGAATTAATACTTTTAATAATTGTTTTTCAACTACCATTTGTGTCTCTACCTATATATCTTATCAATTCAACAATGTTATGACTAATTCACAAATTTGTTTAAAAAAAAAATCTTTTTTTTTAAATGCTTTTTATTTTTCGATTTTTTTTTATTTATTTATTTTTTTTATTTTTTTTTTTACGTCTTTAAGCATATTAATTTGGAAAAATTACTATGTTCAAAGATTATTACTATACAATTTATAATAAATGTTGTTGATGTTATAACGAATGATTTCATCTTTTTAATAAATCTATTGACTTAACACCTCTGTATGTATTATTATTCATAGAGCTAGGAGTAGCTCTCCTTGCTCTATGGCATTATTACTAAATAGAAATGTATTATTACTAAATAATATTAAATTAAAAATTTTTACTCTCTCACTTTATATATTTATATATTTTCTGCGCCTTTTTAAAAAGGTCATTAGTTTTTTAAGGTTTATTATAAATTCTGTACAGGTAATTTTCAAATTAAATATAGTAAGACAGGAAAGCCACTTCAGGTGTTAATCACGTCATTTGAGCGATGTGAAGAAGAGTTTGAGTTGACTTTGCATATTCATTAACAACTTTCGATGCTTGCAATTTCAATGGTCAATTTTTTGTTGATCAACACTGGCAGCAACTTCAATGTAAGTAGCGCTTCGTTTATTTTGAAGTATGGAAACAATAATTTGCTGCGCTAAGATTCGGAACAAGTTCGATATCCCCATATAAGATTTCTCGCCAAATCTGGCGCCCTTTGTTTACTGCGTAGTGTTGCCGATTTCATCTTTTGTTTTTATTTTAGTGTTGCCAATTTCAGTTTTAGTTACTTTTTTTGTTGTTGTTGCCACTAATCAATTTTCTTGTGTTTAACATAAATTTTAAAGCTATTTAAAATTACTTGACTTTCATTGTTCTAGAAAATTCTATATCCCACGTTTTTTCGACGTTTCTATTTGAATTGGAAGCCATTTGTCTTTAGTTTGCTGTAGGTGCAATTAAGGGATGTGCTTAAATGCGTCTAATCATCGTAAATTTTTATTTTTATTTTTTACAATTTCTTTTACATTAATTCTTTTTATTTCGTTTATTTAATATATATTTATTATTAGCTTGATAAATTAATTCATTATTATCTTATTAATTTAATTCATTATTATCCTAATAATTTAATTCATTATTATCCTAATAATTTAATTCATTATTATCTTATTAATTTAATTCATTATTATCCTAATAATTTTATTCATTATTATCTTATATATTTAGAAACATATTTTTTGAATCCTTTTTTTTTCAATTTTATAAAGTAATTTATATTTAAAATAATATTTTTTGCATGCCTTTTTTTTAGAGCTTTTTTAAAATTTTATAAAGTGTAAATATTTAGAAAAATATTTGTGTAAATATTTAAAAAAAAAAAAAAAAAAAAAAAAAACTGAAATATGACTCTGGTGACAGCGAAAAAAATGTCGAAATAAACATATCAATCGGCACGTCAGCTCAACTTCATATCAAGTAAGTCCATTTATATTTATTTCCCTTTTTTAAATTTCTAAAATGCTTCTTTTTCGATCGAACTACCGGAAATTTCCCGTGTTAGCTTGGCGCGCTTACATTGGCGACTTGGCGACAAAAAAAATCGCCGCGTTCGCCAATATATGGGGAAACCGAACTAGTTCCTAAGATTCAAAGAGCATCATTCAACGCATTTTTCTAGTTTTTGATGTTTGATATCTGTAGATTAAGTAAATTTCCAGGGGTCATTAAAATAGAAGGGAATGAGTCATCTTATGTTATAGTCCAAACAACGCACTGAATCCATAATTAACTATTAAAAATAAATCGTACGAAGCTTTCTTAAATAAGTTAATTCAGAAGATGAAATAAAAAATTATTTTAATTGAAGATTGATCACATTTACATACAAACAGCTTATTAATAATTGCTTTTAATCTCAAGTTTATAAGTTAGATTCTCACTTAGTTCACGGATGTTCTTAGTAGTTTGGAGAAAAATTTAAACTATTGCTCCTATTTTAATTAGCCTTCGTGCATAAAGTGACCACAGTATCGCATTCTTAATCTAATATTTCCAATTTATTAATGAGTAAATATATTTTAATCCGTTACCTTTTTCCTGGAAAACAAAAAATTACTTTGAAGTGTGTAATTGACAGCGAATAAAATAACGGGAAAATAATTCGGTAAATGACAACAGACCCGTACGGGATTGGCACGATTTAAAATTTTCACGCCAAGCACTCTACAGCTCTGTCGCCAGCCTAAATTACGTCACTATGCGCGATATCCGTCAACCAATAACGATCGCGTTCGAACTTCAGCTGTGAAATCGCGCATTTTTCCGAATTCCAAATGTTAAAGATTTGAATATTTCATTATAACTAAATACTGTAGAAGTTTTAAAATTCTAATAAATAGAAACAAAATTTTTAATATATCGAGCAATGGCATCCACCTTAAAAAAACATCAGTGTAGCGCTACCTACTACAGTGCCAACTGGGCAATAAAACTAAATTTCGAACATTAACAAATTTCATTTTTTAAAATTTAAACTCGATTTTTAATATACCGAGCAATGGTGCCCACCTTAAAAAAAACATCAGTGTAGCGCTACCTACTACAGTGGCAACCGAGCAATAAAGCTAAATTCCAAACTTTAACAAATTTCATTTTTTGCTTAAATTCGAATTTTAATATAACAAGGAGTTATGCCATATTAAAGAAATTTAAATACGTGGCACATTTTAACACTAACATGAAAACGCAATACACACAACATAAATATTCATTTACTTATGTATTTAACTATTATGACAATAGTTAAGTATATGACTAAAATTGCAATGAAAATTAAAATTACTCACCTAATCTTCATCGCTCTCCAAATCATTACTTTTCGGCAAATACACCATTTTAATCGCATCTAAAAAACCTTCTATTATGTTTTCCTGATCATCATTTCTCCATACTTACTCCCCGAAAATGTGAAGTCAATATATCCTCATCTATACTTATTAATTTTTGCAAGCAACACAAAAACACCAAAAATAGAATATCGAAACTCAATGCTTCAAGATTATTCTGTAATAGTTTCAAGGGTTACATACAAAACGCACATGTAAAACGAAAACGTCATACCTACGTAATCCGAACCGGTAAACCAGTCTAGCGCATTTTATCGCATTCTTGGCGCATTTTACCCTCTGTACGCTTCTCTACTATTTAGCTAATAATTCAATACTGGGCTAAACTGAGCATTACGGAATGTTAATTATGGTCAATTTATTTGAATTTTGTTTTGGATGAAAGAAATATCAGGAAGTATTTTTCCAATCGTTTCATTGCTTAATGAATTAATTTAGAAGTTAATTCTTGAAATTCTTTTCAAATTACAATGATTTAGCCATATTTTACATGCACCTATTAGAATCTTTTTTAATTACTTAGTCTGAATAGAATGCATTTATTTTAATTCAAACTTAATATATAACACAAATGAAATTTTTTTATCATTATTTCTTATCTTTTCTCTTTGCTCATTATTAATTTTTCTACTCTTGCGTTTTGTGATGTAGAAAAGGTATATTTTGATAAAATTGCTTGATTGAATATAATGTCAGTTAAGAAAATTATTATTTCAAATTATTATCTTTCAATAGTTGCATCATTTTGAAAAGGCATCTTAGTACTATTCCATTTTGCTGGCACAAATTTTACTGTGTTGACATTTTTGGTTACAACTCATGGAAAAAGGTAAAGTAATAGTAACTATTAGTTTAAAAAAGATTTATTTTGAATATATAAGTATGTTACATTAATTAAAATGTTTGTGAAATATAAACAATGGTAAAAGTATCAATTTGTGATATTTTCCTTTACTTGGTAATAACATTTGGTAACGTTATCACTGTACCAATGAAATAGAAGTATTGGTATTTCTCATTGTTGACTCTGATTGTATGATCCTGTATCGTTTGAAATGAAATGTAGTTGTAAAAAAGGGTATTATATTGTCAATCAATGTCATTAAATATTTCAAATCAAAATTTCTTTTTCAAAATGTGAGGCTAAAAATAACATAAAATTAAATCTAATATAATCTTCATAAAACTAAATCGATAAAAATATTTTTAATTGAACAAATAGATAAAAATTTTCACTGAACAAACAAATAAAAATCTTATTCTAATTTTATTTTCACTCATAAAGTTAAAATTTGCATGCTCTGAAAATAATATAAATTACAAATATGGTCCTTAAACTACAATATTTGGTGACATTTTTTTTTCTAGAAATGGTGAATGATATAATATATAAGTATTAAAGCAGTCTATTATTCATTGGAAATTATTAAAAATCATGCATATATATATATATTTTTCTTGTATATATATATGTATATATATATATATATATAAATACAAGAAAAAAAAATGAACATGAACATTTGAAATAAATATAATAAAACATTGTGTGTTCTTTATATATATATATATATATATATGTGTGTGTGTGTTCTTTATATATATCTTCTATATATTGTGTGTGTGTGTGTGTGTGTGTGTGTGTGTGTGTGTATATATATATATATATATATATATATATATATATATATATATATATATATATATATAAAGAACACACAATGTTTTTTATTATATTTCAAATGTTCATTTTTTTTCCTTCAATATGTGAGTTATGGTTTTGTTATAAGATATGCTATAGGATGATTGCACTGTATTGGTTGTTTCATGTGCTGCCTTATTGTTATTGTTAAATATTTATGAATTTCTACAAGTCTCAATATGACAGAAATTAAAGTGAGAATTGGATTAAAAGTCACAACCTTAAAAGAAAAAAATGTAACCAGTATTCCACAGCCATGTCATGTCTAAGATTTTCAATTTGTTGCCT
This sequence comes from Latrodectus elegans, assembly GCA_030067965.1. Lineage (NCBI taxonomy): Eukaryota > Metazoa > Arthropoda > Arachnida > Araneae > Theridiidae > Latrodectus > Latrodectus elegans. Next base: position 10,619,957 of record CM057811.1, on the reverse strand, counting down.
TTGTTCCAGCTCAGTTGTTTCTATTTTTGTTTGTGACACATCAGTTATTATGTCTTTTGATTCAGAATTATTCTTTTACCCTAATAGTTTGAGTAATATTGTTGCATTTTTCCACCAGAAAGTTTGTAATTTTCTTTTGTTAGTACCATGTTTTTTTTTTTGACTCGTCAGTCATTAATTTTCTGGGAACAAAACTTAATACCATCAATTTTTTACTTCAGGCTAACTTGTAACTTGATTTATGTGGATTACACTCTGAAATGCATTACTTCATCCACTTTTGTACATCATTAATCAATTTGCTATAATCAAACCTATATCATTTTCTTCTCTAAAATATTTTAAAATACATTTTCTCATATCATCTTATGAGCAACTTTTTATAAGACGAAATGTGACAAAACTATTTTTTTTCTGAATTCTAATTAATCTATTTTTGAACTGAATAAATTTTTTTAATAAAGTCTGCACAAAAAAAAAAAAAAAAACTTCCATACCTTGTTTGTCACCTTTCAGAAACGTACCGTTATTCTCATTGTTATATTCACTTGAACATTTTCAAATTTTTAATACTTACTAGCAATTTTTCCATCAATACATAACTTATAAAAAAATTTCTAAAGACTCCTTTTTTTTTCCCTTTTCATTTTATAATTTTATGTTTTAAATTTAGTATAGGAAAATTTAAAAGTAAAATAATTAGTGATGTTTTCAAATTCACTATATGACTGAGAACTGTCTTGTTAGTAGATTGGAATAGAAATTTTGTGTGCTTGCTGTTTTGATTCACTCCTGCCTATCATACAGTTGTATAGAATAGAATAATATATTATTAAATAATTATTTATCTTATTTATTACAAGTCTTTCACATATTAAGTATAAATATACAAACAATTAAGCATTAATAGATTACTCATGAAAAATTTTGATATTGAATTATGAAAAATTTATTAAGAAAACAATTAGATCTTAAATAGAAACATTAAAAATATATAATTTTTTTAATTATACTATATAATTTAATTAGATGTAATGTTTTGAATTTATTTATACATTTTTATGTGTCTAATCTTTCAGATTTTACTATTTTATTCTATTCTATTGTAAACAAAATGACCTAATAAATACATATTTGTTCCTTAATAAATGCTTTCTTGTGCATGTTTCTGTGAATATATTACTGAGAATTATGCTTCTAATAAACGTAACAATTAAAATTGAAGATGTGATGATTATTTTATTGTCTAAATTTGTGCGTGTGTTTATTCAGAACTATATCATATATAGCATTATCTTTTATGATTTATCTTTAGGAAATTCTGGATCTTGTATTTTTATTGTTGTTTTCATACATTTCTATTATACCCTTGTGTGATGATTATTGTAATGAGAAAGAAAAAAATCACTATTACTCTCATAAATATTCGCACAATGTATTTTTTAAAAAAGTTTTAATTTTTAGGAACTACTAAAAATATTACAAACATTTTGTCTATAAATTAATTATCTTTTATTTACAATTACACATTAATAACTCAAATTTATACTTTTATTATTAGTCACTTTGATGATCAATTGCGAGCGTATAATGGAACTGTACTGTAGTTTCTTATGTATTATTATTACTGTCTCTTTAGTTTTTCATATTTTTTAATTTCTTATATTTACAATTTCCTATGATTTTTAATATTTGTATGACAATATTAAAACAATTGTCATTTTTAAGCTTGTTTGTAAATTAAAATGGAAAATTAAAAGCGAAATTGAGCATCCTAAAATAATGTTAGTGGATATTAGATTTATTTGTAAAAAATTATGTTAAATTCCTCTTTCTGTGTTAATTTACAAGTCTGTGTTAGTATCAAGTAAGCTATTTCTGTTCATCAAAAGTAGCTTGTCTCATATTAAATGATCATCTCATCTTTTCTTAGACTTTGAGTGACTTTTTCAAAACTGAAGAAACAACTGTCTGTTATTACTAGAGCAATACTATTATGAATCATTCAGAAATTGAAAAAGAAAAAAGATAAAAAAATATATATATGTGACTACAAATATTTCTAAAAATGGATGATCTTACAACTGAAGTAAGAAATTTAAGTTGATTTTTTGTAAATATTATCACTATTAAGAGAAAACATGCTTTAACATTTAATTTTTTAAATATTGTTAATTCTATAAAATAATTCAATTCATAACAAATAAAAATAACAAACATAAATAATTCAATAAAATAATACAATTGCTTTAACATTTAATTTTTTAAATATTGTTAATTCTATAAAATAATACAATTGATATTACATGAAATTTAAATTTAGTATTTATTATATTTTTGTATTGATATGAAAATTGTAACTGGAAATTTAAATTATAACTTTTTACAGGGATTATTTTTATTTTTATTCTATTATCTCTCTCTGTATATATATATATATATATATATATATATATATATATATATATATATATATATATATATATATATATATATATAATATATATACACACACACACACATATATATATATATATATATATATATATATATATATATATATATTATAATTCAAAAATGCTCTTTTCTAATTTGAGTGTTAAGTTTAAGAACTGTAAATTTTTAAAAATAAATATTTTAGTACTTTACTAGATATCGTGTTCAAATATTGACTAACTCGTGTTTTTAACATTAATGTATTAATTAATAATTTTTAAATTAAGGTTTTTTTTTTTAAATTCTACCATTAATTTTCAGTTAAAGCTTTAAAAGATTTGATCAAGGAAAGTATTGTCTAAGATTCATATAGATTGTAATTTATTTTCTAATATAAATAATCAGTTTTATGTGTTCTATCTTTAGTCTTTTATTTTTTCAAAAAATTAATAAGTGATTTTATTTAGTTTTAGAAAACAGTTAATGAGAAGTTTACTGTATCTTATCTGATAATGTGTTTTATTAATTGGTTTAAAAAAATACCATAATTTTTGGGAGGAATTTTAAGCCAACATAAACATAACATTTCAGAAAAAAAGTTTATTTTTTTAAATTGCATTGGATTATTGTATTAATTTAAATGCTTATCCTAAATTAAATTGTGATTACTTGGCATTACTATAACCATCATAGCCGCTAAATCGTGGCATGTTTTGATGTATGCCAGATTAGCTTAGAAAAAATGCATAAGATGAAAACAGATAAAAATATTTACTGATGTTAAAAACATTTTAAAGTTTAAGATCCTATTCATACTTATACATTGCAAAAGTTTGCAGGCTACTCATATTACATCACAAAGAATATTGCAACAATAAAATATTAAGTGGAAAAAAAAGACAATTTTATATTTTTTTAATGTAATTATAATAAACTGCACATGTTAAGCCTTCAAAATCCAAATTAGAAAGTAATTTCCTTAAATAGAATTGTAATAGTCCAAGTCTGTCATGTTATTATACACACTATTTTGCTTGACAAATTCTTTATCTAAAGATGTATCTTCTGCTTTTTATTACTGTTATCTATAAAGAACTGCATTTCCCTGAAAGTAATTTCTTTAGCCATGCTTTTATTTAGATTTTCTTTAATTCTCCAATGTAATTTAAAGTTATTTATGTAAAATTTCTGGAAAATGTTTTCTGGATCAAATTTTTTTCAATTCTGGAAAAATTGAGCGCAATTAATCTTCAAATCATTTGTTCATTCTTTGAATGCTAACAAGTTAAAAATATGTGTTTTTGATAATATACTGTACTTCAATTTTTTTTAACATTTCAACTGTTTTTGCCACAAATGTTCCATTTCAATTATTAAACTTAATTTTTTTGTATCTTATTTCTTATTTTCAAAATTGTCTGTATAAAATATAATTTATTTGTAATCAATATACGAAAATAACATATATCTTGTGTTATTGCCTGGACATTTTTGGTACATTTAAATATTTAGGAACAACAGTAATTGATCACACTATTAATAGTGATAACTAATAATAGTATTAATCACTAATAATAGTATGCTCACTATTAATAGTTAATATTGATCACTGTAATAGGCACCCAGTGTGCATGCTATTGTTTCCCTAAAAATGTTCTTTAATTTAGGAGCCTCAAAAAGCACTTCAAACTTGGTCAGATGCTCCCTGAAATATATTTTCATTTGGAGAACACTGCAACCATTTTTATTATATGTTTTGGACATCATTGTAGAGTATGTCAGTTTTCAATTTTCCATTTTTCAAATTTATAGCATTTTAACCACAAATATGATGTTTTAACTAACCAGAGCCTTGTACAAAAAGGATATATAAATTAGTGTTATTATTATTATACATTGATATAAATTTATAAATATTTATGAAAAGTTCAACTTATTTTTTGAAAATAATTTATTAACTTTAATATGGAAGAAATTCTATCACAGTATTATAATATGTCTAGTGTAAGTATTCTTATCTCACCCTCAATGCATGAGCAAAAATGTTCTGGGTATACAATTCTGTTTGGAGTTGAGGATAAGCATTAATTGCTAAATATAGCCCTACACAATAGTGGGTATAGTATTAAATTTTAATAATGTTTCTGTAAAAGAATTGAAAAATAAATTATATCTGTTAATATTACAACCAATTTGTTTTGCTTTTTCTTAATTTTTCTAAATTTTTTCATTTTGTTCCTAAGTCCAGTTTTATTGAAAAAAATGTAATTTTTAATTTTAATTACCACCTACGATTAAATACCACCTACTTCATCATTTATTACAAAATGATGAAGTAGGTAGTATTTAAATTCTGCACTCTTTTCTATTTACATTTTAATCGATTTTGTAATCTATTTGATTCCATTTCGAATTTATTATTTATGCTCTGTTTAGTATTTTAAAATCACTAAAGATTGACATTAAAAGATGAATGATTTTTCACTTTTAAATGCACTTGATCTTAAGTGTAAATTTAGTTCAGATTTCTTAAAATATATTTCCAGGTTTAGTCTTAGTGTTATTAAAATTTACTAAAATCATTGTATTTGTTTTTTAAAAATTACTTACACAATAATTACTTTAGAAGTATAACTAAACATTGTAAAACATGTTCTTTATATAAGTTTAGTTTGTTTATTTTCTTTTAAATTAAACCATTTGCATTAACTTTAGACTTTTTCAATTGAATTTTAAAGTTTTTTTATATTGAAATACTTTTGTATTAAAAATAATGAATTTTAAAGTTTTGTAGAATCTGTCATGTTAATTACTTTTATAATTTTAGACTGTAAAATTTGAAAATGCATGTTACAATAATTTAAAGTCATTATTTAAGTGTTAAAATTTGTTTTTTACTTACTAATTTAGTAATCAATTTATAATTTAGTTTAATATTTTCTCCCAATTGTGCTAATTGATTATCTAGTTAAAATATTTACAAATTAAAACTGCTAATGATGATAATGTATTAGAAGCATATAGATTGTTCTAAATATAGTAAAACAAAATATCTGTTAATAAAAGCTTATTAATTCATACCAATTTTTTTCAAATTTGTCAAAATATTAATAAAATCATAACTTTTATTTGTGATTGTAGTATACTGTTATCCAATTGCAATATATAAAATTTATTATCAGTTACTGTTGCATACGTAAATCTTTCTTATGTTGGGACAGGTGCGTTATTTCATTTGTAATTGTAGTATACTGTTATCCAATTGCAATATATAAAATTTAATATCAGTTACTGTTGCACACGTAAATATTTCTTATGTTGGGACAGGTGCGTTATTTCATGCCCCCTTTGTGATATATATTTACTGCTAATTTTCACTGGTAAAAATCATTTTAACTAAGAAGTGGCTTATTATTTACAATTCTACAACTTACACCTTACTTCTTCTATGATCTTTATTCACTTTGAATGTTATTGAGTAGTACATTTTTATTGTACATTTCTATAATAAATAAAAAATATCTATTTTTATTACAACTTTTGTATGATGATTATTTACGACATTTAGTATAGAAATCTGCCTTGGAGTAACATTTCTAAACAACATAATTAAGTTAAAACTTAAATGTATCTGGGATATGAAAATATTATATTTTAAATTTAACAAATCCTCATATTTTTTATTAACAGTAATATTTAGTGTAAGTTTGTTTAACTTATGAATGATAATTTTTATTGAATAGGTAATTTGATGTTTGTCAGTAATTTTTGGCCATCTTAATAGATGTGGAGATAAAAATTAGAAACTTAACTTAGGCAATTTAAAATGTAAGGCCTATTCTTGGGATATTTCCCCTTTTTTCCAGTGCTGAATTAGCAACTGAACACTTAGTTCTCTGTCCTTAAGTCCAATAGCTTAAGGGTTTAAATTTATCTCAGACTTGGAAGGATTCAGAATCCATTTTAAACAGTAGGTCTTAATCTAATTAGCTCTTTGGACAAAAAATGACCATTATGTGACAATTCCCCCCCCCCAAAGTTTTGTTAATACAAATAACTTAAGCTTAAAAAAATAACACTTTTTTTTTGTTTATGAATTCCCAAGTATAATATCAGCAAAATTTGTTATATTCCTGTATTTCTTTTAGGTTTAAAATAATTATTATTTTAATTTATGCATAAAGTTTATAAACTTTAAGGTATTATATTAAAATTTTGAGATGATATTTATCTCTTCACAAAATGTCCTTTTTTGAAAACCGAGGAATAATTATAAATTAATTTAAAAGATAAAATTTTAGTTAATTTTTTACTGTAAATAAGCTTTTTTTCTAAACATTGATTATTTACAAATATATTTAATCTATTTTCTGCAGTCTGTTCTTTTGAAATGTTTTGGAAAATGTTTGAACACAAATACCACAAATTATCAAAAGTTTAAAAGATTTATCTTTAAAATTTTTAAATTTCTTAAACAGTTAACAAAGTAAATTTTATATATTATTTAAAAGAAAGAATTATGTATATTAATATTTTATTTAGTATGAATATTTTATAAAATTAGTATTTATTTAACTATAGTAACATTATGGAATTGGTCATCTGTTTAATTAAAGTTTATTGATATCATTAATAAATTTTCTTAAAATGAATTTTCTTAATACTATAAAAATTTTACTATTGTTAATTAAATGTTGAAAGATATATATCTTTTTATTTCTGCACTTAATTTTTTTATGTGCAGAACTATATTTCTTTTTAACTTCAGTAAAATTGAAGTAAAAGAATTTTCACTTGAAGCTAAAAGTAATTAAATCAAAGTAAAAGGAGTTTATTTTGTTGTGAATAATTAATCTAAATTGGAGGCTTTAAACATTATTCATGATTATTGAAGCAAATTTGTAAGTTATTAGAGTTTATGATAATTATCTAATTTTTTCTAGAATCTTCAAACTTCACTTCACTATTCTGTTGGGAAAATATGTTCAGAAATTGCAACTCAATACCAGGTGACTTTTAGTAAAGAGTTTATTGCTTCATTATCAGAGTTGGCATTTCATCAAATTAGCATATTTGCTGAAGACCTTGAAGCTTTTGCGAAGTAAATATATAAATAAAGTTTAATATTTTTAAAAAATAATTCTTTCTTGAAATTAATCTTCATTTATATCTACTGTATGCAAAGCAGTACAATTTTGTAATTAATCAATTTTCTGCAATAAAAATACAAAATGAAAAGTATACAAAATAATTAAATTCAACAAATTTTGCAAATATTTAAGCCTTAATAGCTTAGTAACTTCATGTTGATTCCTGTAAAATCAACTAAGAGAATCATTATTATCCAGTGACAGTGACTGGGAAGTGAGACCACATTCCCCCTCACAAGGTTGCTGGAGCTCCTAGTGTTGGAGATGTATCTATGTTAATTTGTGGCTTTCAAAGTCCCTCTGCTAGTGTGTTGTGGATATGAAGAGGAGATCTCCAGTTTAGGTGTGATCTTGTCACCTAATTGTGGTTCAAAACCTTGGTAATGGCATAGTATTTCAAACCCATTAACTTTAAGGTACAGTCTGGGGTTTAATTGTAACATTATGTATGTGTGTCATAAATATGTTAACTTTGTCCTTGTGCTACTTTCTCCCTTTTGAAAATTTTGTATTTAAATTCAGTGAATTCCTATATAGATAAAAATTTTTTAGATAAATGTTTGAAGTATTAAATTTTTTATTACTGTATTTGCCAGTATATAAGACATATCTTTTTCTGTGAAGAAAAATCTGAAATTAATATGAAGGAGAAATTTTTGAATTACATTTTGGAATTTGTTATGATAATCAATAAAAAAATTTTATTTTTTAAAAATGTGTATAAAAAGGGGTTGTGTTGTATAAATGTGTGCATAAGTGAATATGATAATTTTTAAAATTACCATTTATATGTAATTGTATTGTGACTTATAGACTTCATTAATTCACTTAAAATGTTTTGCTAAAAAATTTATGAAAAAAGTTGGGAAGAAATATGATGAGAGCAAAATAATAGTTATATAAATAAATGGAATTTTAATATTAGTAAAAAGAGGAATGGCATTTTTTCTGTGTGTATTTTGAATTCTATTCTAGCGGCTGTATTAACTTTTAAAATTTGAAAGGAAACATTTTTATATTCCTAAAAATGCATATTATTTTAATGTCTAGAAATATTAAAGTATAATAAAATAAAAAATCTTTAAGTGTTTAAGAAAAACTATACATTTATGTAGTGGTATATTTTGTTAGTAATATTAATTATATCTATTACATTTGATGAGATATGACCAAATTAATTTCAAACTGATTTAAAAAATTTAGGCACGCTAAAAGAACAACAATCAATTCTGAAGATGTTAAACTTTTAACAAGACGAAGCAAATCACTGGTAAGTTTTCATGTTTTTCTTATCAAATATTTAATAGTAATTTCCATAGTTTAGGATACAACAATCTTGAATAATTTCATGGGGTTCTGCAATAATTTGATGGTTCTTTTGTATTCTTCATTGTAATGTTTTTGAAAGTCTTCTAAAAATTAAAATAATAAATGAGCAAAACCATAAATGGCAATTATTTTTCTAAATTAAACTAAATAAATAAGCTTGTAATTCAGCTTTTTTTTGTAATTTTTAACATGGCTAAAAAGAATTAAGTATTTATTTCCTTTCTAAAACATTTTATATTTATTATATCTATTACATTTGATAACTATCTTGATCAACATAATAGATCTATAATGATTTTTATTTGTTAGTTCTGTTAGATGAATGGGTGTTTAATAATAGTGCTTCACTTTCCCAAGACACAGGTGTGAGGTTTGATTCTTGGGGAACTCAGCCTTCCATCCATTTAGTGTGTCAATAAAATTGAGTACCCAACATGCTTTGGATCTCAAAATTAAGGTTTTTATGTTTAGGCTGAAAATCTAATCTGAATATATACTTTAAATTCCAAGGCCCTCAGTAAAGAAAACAGATATAGGCACTGTAACCCTCAACCTCCTTATCGATCGTTATGCCAATGCATTTAGTATTTTATGTTGATTTATCTACTGATATCTGCTGTATAAAATATTATTTTTAAAACTGAATCAAGATTTGCAATTCCTATACTCACTAAATTTTATCTTAACAGTGCCATACTCAAAAAGTAAATTTGAGATGAAATACATTTTGTCTCATTTAACACCAAAAATTGTTTTAAATTTGTAAAGATCAGAAAACACATATTAAAGAACTTTTAGAAAAAGATGATTTCCTCTTTTTTTTTATAAGTTTATGTAACTAAAACCAAATTACTCTTGAAAAACTTAATGATAATGATATATATATATATATATATATATATATATTCCATTTTTTTTATTTCTTGTCTTTATTAATTTTTCTTTCACAGAATTTCCAACAAACTAATTATATATATATATATATATATAATTAGTTTGTTGGAAATTCTGTGAAAGAAAAATTAATAAAGACAAGAAATAGAAAAATGGAATGTATGATTATGATATTTACATATAAATATTAAACTTAAATGTATATGAAAATAAAAGTATAAATAAATTAAAGCTTATGTCAAATAAATAAAAACTATTATATTATTAATTATTATGAACGCTATGTAGTCTTTTTTTATATAATCCACTTTGAATATTATTAAATAATATTTGTATATTTAATATGTTCATGTGACTTTAGTTTATTTGTTTAATATTTTTGTTTTAATTAATAATTTGCAAAATAATTACTTGTATGTAATGTTAATTTGTTTCTGTTAATTGTTAATGTTTTCTTTTGTATATTTGGAATTAGTTTTTAATAGTCACTTCTGTGAAAGGGAAAATAATAAAAATGGAACAAAGAGGAAATGAGTATTACTGTTATGATAAAGATAGATTGAAATAATTCAACAAAACTAATATAGACATTCATATTATCACTCAAAAGTTGAAAAATATTGAGTGACATTGGAAAAAATAATTTTTTTTTGTTTACAAATATATAGCCTTTTGTATGTTTTACAAAACAAAATTTTTATATGCATGATGATGCAATTTTATCCTTTTGAGTTTTGTAGATTAAAATTGTAAAGTAGTTGAGGAGAAAAAATATTCAAAAATAAAAATATTATAATTTGACAAATGCTGGATTCATAGATAAATTCTGCTCAATTGTGCAACAAAAAGTAGCATTACAGATTTCAATTTTACACTGTTTTTAGCTGACTAATTCCATTTTAAAAGCATAATTTTTCATATCTATCTTGCTAATTACATTACTACACATTTAACTAAGAGTCCTTTGTATATTATTCTTGACTGTCAAACATTTTACATGGTTCATTCATGTGGTGTTTTATTATATTTCCATATCATACCCTTCAATTTTTTAACTACTTAATTAAATCGAAAGAAAATTTTCTTTTCTTTAATTTTCTGCTCTTATATTAATTGATAGTTTAATTTCCTGTGGAAAAAAATCATTCAAAATATTTCAAGAAAAATGAGAATAAAAGTATATATTTCTTAAAAAAAATCATTTTTTTAATAATTATCTATTTTATTAATTATTATGTGTTAAAGTGTTCTTACTTATATTTTCAAATGTGTGGTAGTATTATTTTAATTTTTTTTATCCTATTAGTACTTATTAGTTATTTTATAGTATAGATAAATCAGTTATCGTATGCTAATTAAAAAACATTTTTATTTTTCAATTTATTTTCTATAAATGTCTGATTTTTTTTTTAAAATGTATACAATGTTTGAAAAATTGCATTGTTTAAACGATGGCACATATTCTTTTTTAAATTAAGATATACAGTAATTACATGTATGCAGTGAGAAAAAGAAATATAAATTTTAATTTATATTTCTTTTTTAATTTATATAAGTTAAATTTTAATTATATAAGTTTTTTTTACTAGATTTTGTTTTACTTATTTTGAGAAATAAAAAAAGATCCCTTGAAACTATCATTTACTTCTATAGAGTATTTTTGTACAAAATTGTAATAAATGTATTGTCATTATTCATATGATTACTATAGTAATATTTGCATGTAAAATCTAATATTAATTAATTAAAATAAAATGAAAACATTTTACTTATTAAAACATTTTATTTTAGTATGAGCACATCAGTAAAATGGCTGTTGAGTTATCAGCTAGTACTTCAAAACCTAAAAGCAAAAAGAAAAAGGAAGAAAATTCTACCAATCAGATAACTTTATGATATTTGGTGCTTATCAATGTCCCATTTATTTACTTTCAAAATTACATAAATTAATATTTCTGAAAATTAATTATAAAATCTTTAAAAGCATAAATAGTGTTTTTTTTTCATGCTTTTAAAGAATTATAATCTTTTTAGGATTTATTTTCAGAAATACTAATTTTATGAAAATTTTTCTGCTAACTTTTTGTTTGTTATCATTATATCCTTATTTCAAACTCCTTTATTATATTAATCACTCACACCAACATATTTTTAATAATATTTGTTATTTATTCATTAGTTTATTTACAATCATTAAAGGCATTGTTATAATAAATTTTTCTTTAATTAGAAATATTTTGGAAAATTATTGCAATCATAAAAGGTTTTCAAATATGTATGAAATTCTACTTTTATATGTAACTTAATTTATATATCTTAGATATATGTTGCACAAAAGTGTACATTTTTGTTTTTATATAATTAATTGTTCATCCTAGTAAAAACAATTCTGTATAGTAAATCAATAGTATAATTACATGAAAACAACTATTTGTTCACAGGCAGGATAAAATAAAAATTTTGATTAAATATGATGCAATTCTTTTTCATAAAACTAATTGCATATGTGTAAATAATTTTCCAAATCTTTATATGCAGATTAATTTAAATTCTTTTGAAAGAAATTATACCAAAATGAACCTTTTTACTTTTATGAATCATCTTTTCTTTCCTTTTTTTGTTCAAACAGTTCTATGTATTATCAAAAGATATAATTATACAAAAAGTATTATCTAAAAATTATTTTGTCATATAAATATTTTATATTTGTTCAAAAATTGAATGTTTCGATTTTGTATATATATATATACAATTCTTATAAAATATTTTTATGTAAAGTGTTTGCTGCATTTTTAATTTGCGTTATTTGAAATCATACAAAGTTTAAACTGTTCATAAGCAAAATTTATCCAATTCTTAGATTGTGTTTTTTAAAATTTAGAAATTTGATTTGAATGTTAAATTTGTTTATATATAACTAAAAATGCACAAAGTGTTTTCAAGAATTTAAGAGAAAGAAGAAACAAAAAAAAAAAAAAAAAAAAAAAAGAATCTAAATTATATAGCAATTAAGAAAACAACTTTTTAATGAATTAGTTATATAGGAAACAAGAAACTTAAATTTGATTTTTTGAATGAGGTTTCGGTTTGGTTTTTGTAAAGCTATTAGAGCAATAATTGTTTGCAAAATATTAAACTTCAGAACTGAAATAAAAGAAACTTCAAAACATTTATTTTTCTAACAGCAAAATAAATGTTTAAAATAATACATATGTAAATAAACATATGTTATTCACCCAAAAATGGACAAATTAAGCTTATAACCAAATGAAATATTTCTTACCCAGTTGACAATTATTTTGGAAGCATTATCAAATAACCTTTTCAATGAGGATTATATTCGCATTAAAAAATTTTAAAAAATAAATGGATAATTTTGTAGAAATGTGTAACTTTTAAATTTTTTGCTTAAAGAGGTTCAGTTATAGGGACTAGAATAAACAAAAGTATTTATAAAAAGTACACAGTATATTAAATTAATATTACATATTTTAAATTTTTTTCTTTTAAAAATACCAAAAATTAGATATTAAGGCTAATCTATTTATTCATTTCCTAATACCAAGAAAGTACAGATATTTAAATGTTGAAAAATTTTATTGTTGATTAAGAATCATACAAAATAAAGTTACTGGAATCCATTGCTACAATTTTGTAGAGGTAGTTTTGCAAATAGTTGTGTCTAATCAGACATCTAAATAGTCATTATCTTTCTTGAAAAAAAATGGAAGTAGTTCTTCCTTTCCCTAGAATTCCCAATTTCTTATCCATTTCATGTTGAATCATATCCTGCTTAAGAAGTTTTTTAATAGTCAAGTTAACAAATAACTTGGAAAGTGCTCAATCAATGTGTTCCTTTATCAGCTTTTTCTTGTCGATATTTTCCACAGTTGGCTTTAATTTATTGAAGAGAAATTTGTATACCAGTGCGCTTTTAAGCAAAGGTCTACAATTTAAGATTATTTGAAAACTATTATTAAAAATTATCTTTGACTGTTTAAGAAGCCATGAAGCCCACTTTTTAATATGTCAATTATTATTGATTTTAAGACTGGTTACAAATCAAGTTTTTCAGCGGCTGCAGCTGATTGACTGATGAAGACTTTGATTTCACCTCAAAAGCAATTGCAAGAGGCTTTATTGGTGATTGGAAATTAGAAAGGTCGCTGTGGATACCGGCTCCTGCATCTGATACAGTCTGTAAATGCATATTTATCATTTTGAGATAGCGAGTTTTAATAGCCTGCATTACAGTAAACCTTGATTGTGAATCTTTGATTTTATTTTTAAAAATCCTGATAAGATTAAGATTTATACTCATTTTTAAAAAGTTCACAGAATAGGGTGGAGGAGATAAAATTAGATAATTTTGGTTCAATTACAAAACATAGAAAAGAGCAGCATGGTTGTAGCAGATTTTGTGTTAACCCAGGTGGACCATGAATAAGTCTGACCTCCAAAAGAACTAGCTATGTTTTAATTAAAATACCAAATCTGTTTCTGCAAGAGGAGGTTAGAGATTTTTAAACACATTTTTTCTCTATTTAATAATTTTTAACTTTTTTTTATTCAAACGTTTTGTTATCCCTTTTAATAAATAAAATTGTTTTTTAATGTTGTAATCTATATTTTTTTCCAGTACGATAAAAAATTGAATTTATGATGTAACAAAGGTTTCTCAATTACTGCTGTTATGAAAAAGCTTATTTTGTAAAATTTATATTAAATATTAAAAAAGTATTTACAATATAATTGCCAAATTATATTGCAATAATGGAGTTTTTTTTCCCCATTAAGAAGCATTTTATAGATAAATTTAATAACAAATATTTATTTTGATAATTCTAATTTATTTTAATAATGCAGTCACAATTTTTGTCATAGATAGTTGATTTTAAAGTACAATATAAATGCAGCATAGAAAAATGTATTTAAGAATAGAAAGTTTTTTTTTTTTTTTTGGTGAAAAAATAATAAATTTTGAAACTAAAATCACATATTTCAAATAATGGTACAGCATTTAGTTTGGGCATTTGGAATCGGAGGTAATAATTCATTTGAAGGCTCTTGATAGGTTCCAGAAATATAAGCTCTAATAACATAAATAAAGTATTCATTTGTCTCTTGTGGATTATATGTGAAAGTAAAACCAGAACTGCATTCTGCTCCTAGGCCTGTATCCAGTCGTACAGCTGATGTCTCCATATTAACCACATCAGCACCTGAAATTGGTTGAGATTTAAAATTGTAACATAACATTAAAAAAGATCTGAAAAATTAAGAAAATATTCATTTAAATATATAACCATTAGAATTAAAAAATTTACAAATAAATCTAAAGGCACAATTTCTAAATTTGTTTTAAGTTGCTACTTATAATAATAAATTTCATTTTTAACATACCTATAATTGTTGAAAGTGATTATTTAATTTGATCAAGCAGAGGGGTTAGTAAAATATTAACCTAGTGTATGAAAATAATAGTTAAGTAGTTCAGATAAATAAAAATTATGGTATCCGACTTTTCTTTTAAAAGTATCCTATAAAGGCAAATATAATGAGTAATTTAAAGAATTCTATAGTGACATCTATTTATTAATGAATTGTAAAATTTATGTCACTACCAAAGTTTGTTATAAAAGGTAACAATATAGGTTTTGAAAAAAAAATTTTTTTTTTCCTTTTCCTTTCTTTCTTTCTTTTTTTTTTTTTTTTTTTTTTTTTTTTTTTTTGTAATTCTTTCTAAATTGGATTTAACAATTAAATCAGCTTTGCTAAAAGCATTCTGTATCAAATTCAAAATCCATCTGTTAGGATCTCCCTTTTTGTTTATGAAGGCCATTTATGGAGCTGATGTGTAATTCTTTAGTATCAAGAGTACCTGAAGTAAGACCAAGGGCATCATGCTCATGTACAATATAGTGTGCTGTTTTCTACACCTGATACCAAAGGAGTAATTTCTACTCTCTCCTACATTTGGATTTACTCTGTATTTCTTTTTCTTGAAAAACACAGGTCTACCTCAGAAACTTTAACTGCATAAGAAGTGTTTTAAGTCTTGTGAAATAAAAAGTTCCACCCATAGCATTGCCTGAGATACTGGATAGATAAAGATCAGCAGTTCACCATAAATACTAGAAGCTCCATTTGGACAACTGTAGTACCATTCATCTTAGGCACAGGTCGCATAACACCAAAGTTACGAAATGGGTTTTGAGTTTTTTTCAAAGTTGTCTTTTTCAAAAAAGAGATGACGTTCGGCTATTCACCACCTGGGGCCTTTTAGCCGCTCAAGTTCCACAAAAGAAAATATTTTGGGGAGTATTGATATGCTGTCCTATGTATGGATTTATTAATTATTTGGACTAGATAAAATATAAGAATTAACCATTAAACACTATTAGTTTTCCACAAGCAGAATTGTTAATTATTAAGGAAGCAAGTCTGCTACTTTAAGAGAACTTAGCAATACATTTTGGGCTTCCTATTTTTGCAGACAAAAACCCACTGAACATAGCTGACCGTCTCGTAATTTTGAACCACAGTCAAGTGCCGAGATTGATACTTGAGCTAAGAACATTTAAATTGTTTACAATTCTGGCAACCTATTTCAATCAACAGAAAAGCTGCAAAACATAGTACTGTAAATTGTTATTATAACTCAAACTCATTTAGGATGTATATTTAAATGGTAAGAAAATTACCTGTTAATTTTAACCAAGTAACTATTCTCTGTTTAGTTTCTTCAAAGTATTCGAACTCTGGGATATTCATTTCACATATGCAGATGCTGCCCACTCTACTTTTTGTTAACTGCACAGGAGCAAAGGTCTTGCATGTCACTTTCTGGAGTGATGGAGAACTCCCTCCGTAACCATATTCTGAAACTTTAATGTAAGCAACCCTCATCACATGCAAATAAAAAGTTGCCACTTTTCCACGCTCTGAGTAGCTCATTCTTTGTGGACAGGCTTCCATCCCTCCTAGTCCTAAAATTAAATGTAAAGAGTTGTGAATAAAATATCAACTAAAGCAACAAAAGCATATATGGTCATCATATTCTAACTGAAATTTGATACTCATTCAGTTGTAAATTATTCCAATGACTATCAACAGTTTGTATTGAGTAGTTTTCACTTGTGGCTTCAATAGTTTACATTTTACCGTTTAATAAATGACAGTGCTACATACGTTGAGCCATACCTTAAAGTTAATGGGTTTGGAATATTAGCGCCTTGTAATTTTGATCAGGTTCAGTGAGGTCACACCTGAGCAGGTGTCTTTTTCTCCAAACCACACCAGTGGAAGGACTTTGGCCGCCACAGATTAACGTGGAAATGCTTCGAACCCACGGTGCTCCAGCAACACAGTGAAAAGACTGTCATTTGCCTCCCAATTGCTGCTCATTTTCAGTGATGCTTTACTTTGCTGACCTTACAGGAGCCTGTATGAAGCTACTGAACAGCGGAATTCAAACAGCATTACATAACAGCTTTATAATAAATTGGCAAAGTTCATTCAATAGTTTTTAAAGAACAATTGATAAATTTAGCATAGGAATTTTTTTTGCTGAGATTTGGAAGCAGAAAACAAATATTTCATCTTAGTTAACAGCAAAGAAATCGGGAATCATTTACATTATTGAACCAATTTCTTTGCAGTTGATAAGCCTCAAATTGAAAAATATAGTAAATGGGCAAGGTAAGTTACAAATAGCTCACAGTGAGCTAGCCGTCGGGCAGTGCTTTTTAGTGCATAGGGTCCCAGGTTCGATCCCACTCTGTGTTGAACAACTGAAGATAGATATTGTGCTCCTGCATTTTTTGCATCCATGTCGTAAGGTTTGTTCATGGAAGTTTTTCATGTTTTTTTCCTTGTGATATCTGAATACACCCCACTATATATGAATAGTCCTCATGGAAAGCTATTTACGCGGTGCATGCTAAACTGCCTTTGAATGACCTTGACCGTTAGGCTGCCCACTATGAAGCATTAGAAAAAATACGTTATGGAAGTTCATCATGAATTAGAGGTTGAATAATGCTTTTGAGAACGAAAGGTCACGGTTTCAATAGGAACTACTATTAAACAACCAAAACTGGATGCGTTTTTATTTTCTGCATCTGTCAGGATGGGTGCTGGGAAATTTTGTGCTTTTTTGTAAGAGTTCTTCCCTTGTGTCACATGGATACTGCCTACTTTATATGAAAAGACCGCCTATTCTCAGGAAGGAATTTGTGCAGCAATGATTACATTCCAAAAAGATAATTTATGCTGTAGAGATGAAAAAATCTTAGGCAACAAGACTTTCCTCAGATCAGCGTCAAAAAATAAGTTATGGATGAAGCATACCGTGAGCCAGTTGTACAACTGCACTCTTCATACAGTAAAGTTCTGGTTTCAAGTCCAGCTGCTGTTGAACAATGGTAAATAGATATGGTGTTTCTGCAATCATATTGCGCATTTTCTCCTCGCAACACGCAAATGCAGCGCACTATCTATCAAAAGAATCGCAAATTACTTGATGGTAAAAATGACTTCAACAGTCGTAGGTTGTGAGGCTATTTACTATGTGGTATCAAAAGGTAAATTATGGTTACTATGCATGAATTAATTTCGCAAATCGCAGAATTTTGCTAAGATCGCTTGTAGTAATACTACAGTATTTTCATACTGTAAGAATGCATGTGCTAAATTCCAAATTATTAAAGCCTCTTCTTGTTACAATTGTTTATTGCAGAGTTCCGTGTTTACAGCTCTTCTGTGTGATACACCATAAAACACTTTCACCAAATTCTGCTACTCACAAGCTATGATCTTGTGTCCAGATTGAGATAGACTAGATTTGAAGACATAAGCAAGATATTTTCCGCATTTTGATGCTCTTCATTTCTTAAAAGGATACGATTTTTATTTTTATTCTTAGTCACAGTTCTGAGTCAAAATAAATATGGATCGATACTCTTTAACAGGCAATTCTTTGCAAATTTCAACTCGTGGATGATGTCACATCATAACTACTTCACAATACACTCATTTTTGTGCAATAGAAAGGACGTTTCAATTGTTGAGACTTTAGGATGTATCCAGTTTTGTGTGTAATATTCCCATATGCTGGAACTTGGTTCAAATAGCATATTGGTTTTGGTGAATGAAAATGCGATATATATTTTCTAGACAATACCATGTTATGCATTATCCTTTTTGTATACATTATTTTCATATTAGGGAGTTGGAGAACTTTTAAAACGGCCAAGAAACTTTTTGAATGGTTATTTTTATTCAAGTCAATAAGTTTTGTATCGATATCAAAAAGCTAGTCTAAATTATACTTAAGCATCATTCTTCCTTCACAAACCGATAAAATCAATTGAAATAATATATGCTAGGAATTTTCCTGTATCAAGCAGCAATATATATATATATATATATATATATATATATATATATATATATATATATATATATATATATAATCTCAAAGGCGAGTGGTAGATTTTCATGCAGGGTGTGCAGAACAAATATAATAAAAATAAAATCATAAAAAAAATGTACATTAAACACTTCTTTAACATTTTATTATTCCTTTGGTCACAAAATTCACACGTTTATTTGTATTACTGACAGAATCATCAATTACATGATCAAAAATCTCTGGTTTTGACTGTAATAAGTGTAACATTTTTTTTCTATTGTTATTATAGATGAATCGCTTAATCCATCCTGGCTCAAAGTAGCATTTATATGTATGCATAAAATAAAATCAATAATTATATACAGAAATGAAAACAATATTAAATTTTTGTAAGTTTTCAGACAATAACATTCTGGAGATTTAAACAGCGTTATGTATAAAATAAAAATAAACAGCATAAAATGAAAAAAGGACATTAATAGGGTACGTGATTCCCCCTTACCTGCATACAAAGTTTACACCATGTGACTATGATTTCAATTAGGTGGTCAACCACCACAGAGTTCTGCGGTGGCAATAGCCATTCTTCTTGTAGAGCACTTTCCAGCTCAATAAGAGTGGCTGTAGGTGGAAAATGTTAAGATACAGCACGGCCGAGAGCATCTCAAAGATTTTCAATGGGATTAAGGTCGGGCGAATATGCTTGCTACGCCATACGCGCAAGCCCTTCACTCTCCAGGTAGTCACCGACGATGTCAGCTCTCATTAAAACAAAAGTAGAGCCAACTTCTGCAGCATGCAATCTCGCAATGGGTTCTAGGACTTCATCTCGATACCTGACATCAGTCCCAGAACCCCGTTTAAAGATGTGCAGGTCGGTGCGGTATTCTAATGAAATCTCTCCCTACACCACAATGCTTCTGCTGGGAATGCGTGATGTTCGGTGATGTTTTGGGGCTGATTGCGTATTCCTCGTTCACGCAATATCCTTATATGCTTGTCGTCTGGCTCCTGAGCAAATCCTGACTCATCAGTAAATATGATATTGTCTCAGTCAGACACATTCCAATTGACATGTTTCGGCAAAACTTTAATCGTGCCCCTCTTGATTGGACGGACAGACAAACACAAACTCAAGGTACACGGGCATACAGTCCACTCATATGTAATCTTCGGCCTACAGTTGCCGCAGATATCACCTTACTAATGGACGCTGTAACAGCTCTCACACGTGTAGAGGTCGCTCTACGATTCCGCTTGGCTAAAATCGCAATATATCAATCGCGGGGTTTGTAACCCGTGGGCGACCGGCTACGGGACTTCGGACAATTGTCTGTGTGGTTTGGAATTGTTTCCATAAACGTGAAATTACAGAATGATGAACGCCGAAGAAAAGAGCAACATCTGAGATCGACTGTCCTGCTTCAGTGCGCCCCCACAGCACGTCAGCGCTTAAGACCTTCCATTCGTCTTTTCTAAGTCATAGAAACACTTATGCCTTGAAAATAAATTGTAATAAAGTTTTAAGCACCTTCTATAAGCACTTACAATCAACTTCTGTAACCCTTCATAAAGCTGATATCTTATACGACTGCTCTTTTTGCATATTTCTTGACATGAACGCGATTGGTTGTTACTTAATATATTTGTATACTTCCGTCTACGTCTGCAGCGATTTGCATCCTCTTCAATTCAGATTGGATTCCTGAAATTAGCATTTTCTCTTCCGTGCTTAACTTTTGTATAAGTGTGAGTGTATTTGAATATATTATAAATAATATTTATATACCATATAAAAAGATAGGTAGACATAGGTGCAGAAAATTATTGTTTCTCATAATTTTGCTAGGGTGTTCACTGCACACCCTGCACATATGGTCCGCACGCCACTGATATATATATATATATTATAAAAATGTAATAGGTATATCTGTTTTCGATTTTGCTTACGTAGTTTTGTCTTTTTATATGAAATTTTACAATATTGGGACAGATAAGGGAAATGTACCAAATATGATGAATAAAAGATGTTTGATTTTACGTAATATAGAAATACTTGAATTATATAGAAATACTTAATTAGTTTAAATATAATTCACATCACCGTCTTTCATTTTCGTTTGTACAGACTGAAAGTTGCATATCCTCTTGTCCATCTGGCAGGCACACCAGTCGGAGGCACGTGCCATTACAATATCGAAGTGTTCATAGCCGCACCACGCATTCACCCAGCTTCTGTGTGTTTGCATTGGCACGAAATCTTCTATTCCTAAAATGGCAATACTATATTAGTTTACATTAGAAATGATTTCTACGAGAGAGACAAATGAATGTATAAAATTGCGACCTAACTATTCGTATTAACAAAAAACATCTTTATTTAGTAACAATTTATTAATTACCATAATTATAATAGCCATTTATTAATAACCGTAATTGTTAAAATAAAAAACTAGCAATGTAAATCAATCTGGATCATAATAATATCTGACATCTATAAAGAGATTCTAGTGATGTAAACAAATGTGGTAATTTAAGCAAACCGGTAAATATTAATAACAGTTATCAATAATAGGTTTTTTATTATTGTTCACCAAGCAGACTTAGATTGGCGTTTTTTTTCCAGTTTGTCGCCAAAAGTGTGGGCTCTCCTAGGATTTTACCGAAATTTACTTTCAGAAAGAAATTTTTAAAACTTCACATTACAATAAGTTACAAACATGAAATCCACACTTATATTCATGAAATTTTATGTGAGATTGCAATTAACAGAGTAGAGTGTGATGTAAATTCACAAACTTTATTCTTTTTCTTATACCCAGCTTATTCTTAGGGCTAAGGATATATCTATTCAGCGCTATAATGGGTGAAGGTGATGGTATATTATACAGTATAGCACCCAGTGCGTATGCCCTTTTCGTACCGAAAGTGAAGGGATAAAGAAAGGCAAATACAGAGAGAGAAAAGAACATCCATGCCCGAACCAGGATTCGAACCCTGAACCTACTGCTTTGAAGTTAGGGACGCTAACTTCTCGTTATCGGTCAGCAATTCATAAATTTTAAATATCAAATTTGCATATAATAATAAAATTATAGCTTATTCCATTAAATACGTACAATTAATACATTAATAGATTAACATTAAATACTTATCGATACAATGAATTCATATATCAATATTTATATACTTTGAGAATATAAATATCACAGCATATTAATACCACAATAGAATATGTCTGTGGAACTGAAATTACTGTAATTTGCAAACAAAGAAAAATTCTCGTAAATTGTGAATCACAATTAAGATTCCCATTAATTTATCTTATTACCTAGTTCCAACATATTTTTTATTTAATTTCTCTTTTTTAATATAACATAAAATAATAGATATAAAGAATTGAAACTTGAAGTAAAATTCTCATCTCAAAATTCAATAAGTATATATTAAGTTTAAATAGATAATCGGGGCAATGGCCACACCAAAAAGACGTTTTGTAACTGTATTAGGATTAAGAGAAGAACCATTTTACGTCAGAAGAATTACGTCCATTTTACGTCCTTTATAAAATAATTGCAGCCCAACATCTTCACCTGCCAGCCAAAATTATCCTCAATAGTAAACCATCTCCAGTCGAACAAAGATAACATAAATTTACTATTCATTTAAAAAAGATTTGGAAAATGCTTTCTTTTTAAAATAAGAAGTCATTAAATGATTATTTTTTTCATATCAGAAATACTTTAGGCACCAAATGCAGTTGCATATGGACGCTTGTTTTTCAAGACCACAAGTAAGAAATGGAAAATCTATAAAGTATTTTCTCGGATAAATTAGGTTTAAAAAAATGAACAATATAGTGATACCTATTTCCTCGTAAGTGAGTTCGGAGACTTGAAAGAATATCCTTAAGAAGAGAACAAAGTTTTTCTTGCTCATGCCGCTTTCTTTCCAAACAAGGCCGTCTGCGTTCTTTCCAGACTTCACTGTAACTGTCTCGATGCAAAAGATATGACCTGCACAGGACAACCAGGAGTGTTATCAGCTGTTTATTTAAGAGAAACCACATGTGTGTATATATATATATACACACACACAAAATGAGTTAGATATAATCTACTGAACGAAAATGGGAAGATGATAGAGTCCAGTAAAATTTATGAAAAAATACTTGCATGTTGTCCCATCCAATATTGTCGCCAAAAAAATATCGCCAATGCCCAATTGTTTTTTTTTTTTTTTTTTTTTAAATCCAAAATGGAGATGAAAGTTTTATTTTCATAGAAGCAAACAGATAAAAACCTTATTTTTAACTAACATTTTAAATTTATTATCATTAATTTAAAATTGGATTGTGTTAAAAATAAAAATTTTAAAATGGGAGTATGGTAGTGACTAAACCACATTTGACTCTAAATCGCAATATTTGGCTTTATATTTCTTATATCGAAATGATTCACAGAATAATGCGCGTAAACATAAAAAGATTACATCGGCTTTGCCCTAGTTATAACCGTTACCAAGTTATAGAGAAAAAGATAAAATACACCGATTCTAAAGAAAGCTCATATTTCTAAGATTTTGGAAAGATATGAAGGAAAAATAAACATGTATTTGGAAAACATCGTTTAAACTGATAGTAATTTTTTTCATTAATATATTTAATTTTAACAAGATATTGACATTCTCTCAAACATTGACAAAGTGCAAAATTAAATATTTGGCGAATTTTTAACCGCAGTAAAATGAATTCAATGTGAAACTACTTTTGTATCAACAAGAATCATATTAGTTTCTTAATTCGGATGAGAATAATTATTTCATTTTTAAAATAGACATTTTTTGAATAATATAACCCATGTAAATTCTGCTTTTAAGTTTTTTTCCAGCCTTTCTGGCGCAAAAATGAAAATGTTAAGTTAAATTTTTTTAAAAAATGATACATTTGTGCTCAGTTTTCGGACAGAATATGACAAAAGAAATATTACATTTTCCATGCGTTTCACAAAACAAAAAGAGGAAAAGTAACAAATCTTATGTCCATGATTAACTAAATTTAATTCAGTGGCCCGACAGCCCTAATGGGGTTAAGGCCTTCAGTGACCATATCTGTTTTCTTGACCGAGGGGGTGCAAAGTCAGGTGGTCACCCTAACGTGAAACACTAAGCGTTATGTCTATGATTAAAATTCGCAATTCTAATTTCTCTGACACGCACACAAGCATGATATTAAAGTCTTTCTCCATTTAATCGATTCCTTACCCTTAACCATTATGACATTTGAACTCGAAGCCATTTTTTCTCGAATGTTCGAGAGTTACCTTCTACAAACGCAAAATATATACTTATTTCTTTGAATTTGTAAATCTCGTTTATTTTAATGTAAAAGAAGGACAACTTAATAATTACAAATAGTTTAAATTGAACATAAAATTCGATTTCCAATATAAAATGTTACTAAAACAAAAGATACAAGTACAAGAAATTCGAACAAACCTGGTTAATTTGAGCTGCGTATGGAAACAAATGAAATATGAACATTACTAATGAAAAAAGTGAAATTAAATGGCGAATCAGTGGGAAAAAAAACTGGTATTCTAGGAAAAGTAAGGAAATGTCAGAGTTGATGTTGTAACATAAGCTGTTAGTTGGATTCACTGAATTTGGTCAGACCAAGTCACGAGGAATATACGAGCAGAAAAAGTATCTGTATATTAGCGAATATTTTTATGTAGATAATGATGGATTTGTTCGTATTTTATTTGATATTCTTTTTTATTTATATGATTATTTTCTGGCTTATATATATTATCATTTAATCTATTTTTGTAAGTATAGGTTAATCCTAATTTCAGTTAGAGAATTTTTTGTACGTAAATATTTATTTAGACAATAAGCTTATTAATATATTAAGAAAAAAATGCTAAATTTTTCTCATGAATTGGACAACCAATATTATTCTTAAGTTCATTTAAAGATTTTTTTTTAACTGGAAATACTTTTGGTAGATTTGGCCTTTGAAATTGCAGTGTTGATCGGTTAACGAACATAATCCGTTACAAAAGTATATTCGTCACCTGAATTGTTCATTAACCGATCATCGATTTATCATTTCTTTTTTTGTGAAATTGATTAATTTGTTCGGGAGACTCTAAAAATTAAATTAAAAAAAGTTGTATAATTTTTTAATAAGTTTATTAAAAAGTAATACATACGTATAGTCTTACATATTAATCGTCCTTTTCAATTTTTGTTTTTGAAGCATTAAAGATGTCCAATATCGATTGCTTTTACCTCTTTTTTTAAAAAATTTCCGGAAGTGATTAATAAAAAGATTTCTAACCTTACTGATATCAGCTTGGCTTGGGTATCATTTTCAGGCTATTGGTCTGACATCTTCGCATTCTTCAACGAGTGTATGAGGGGAGGTGCACAAAATGAAATCAGTTTCAGTTTTGAGTGAAATCAAAACCAGAACTGATGGTCTACTTTGGCTATAAATATTTTATTAATAAAACAATTTCCATTATAGAACTTTAAAGTTTAATAGGCAAGCAGCATAATTCAAGAGAGATGGAAAACGATTTTGGTCCATTGAGTTTGGAAACCCTGCACATCATGCTCTGCGAACCGAGAAGTGTTGGTTAAAATTCGTTATCGGAGTATGTATTCGTTGTGTCCGAACACAAAAATCTTTCGTGAAATTGTTCGCTGGTCCGGTTTGTTAGCAGTCCAAACTGTTCGTTAATCGATCATCCACTGTACTTTTAGAAAATTTGAAGACAATTTAATTTTGCATTTTGCCAGCGCTTAAGATCCTATAGTTCGCTGTTAATTTGAGGTGTGATAATGAAACTTGGGTTATCTTAAAGAATTACAACTGTCCCGGTATATCTTTATAAATTTCAGATATTTGGGTTTTTGTGTATAATTCGTATTTCATATCTTTTTTCTCATCAATTGGAATTAGTTATAGATATGATAGAGTTAATATAACTTTTCTATGAATCTTATGACAAATATATTTTAAAAAAACGTACAGAAATGTATATGCCTACTGACCTACACTTGCTAGAAAAAGTCTGCGTACAAATGCAAGCACAGTAAACTTTCTGCAGAGAATAAATGTATATGATAGTGTCAACATTAATTCTATTTTTATGTAAAGCTTTTCCTTAACGATTCCTTAAATATCAGTAAGAATTTCAGAGAAAAATAACACACATTATTTTAAACTATATATAATTATAATAGTAATTAAAAACCACGCAAAAAGTTAAAGTTTGCGTACAGGTACAAATTACAAAAATATTTGCAAATTAATCTTAATTTTCTTAGCCTCTGTGGCCTTGTGTGAAATGAAATACTGTCTGTATTTATTTTTTGCTACTTATTAATTTTAATTCTGGTGGCAATACAACAAATAGAATAAAAAAACACTTTTGTGGATATGATACGTCAGTACTTGCAAACAAGTAGACTTAAAATGGATTCTAAAGGAAAAGAAATTGTTCCAGACGAAAAGAAAATCACCTTAAGACAAAGTAATGAAGGTAAAATTCCTCGAGCAATTGGAAGATAGTTGGAAGAACTCCTCCTTCCCTCAAAAGAGTTATCAATAATTACAAGTCATAGAAATCTGTTATCTTAAAGCCTTGGAGTAACCGACCATCTAAGCTGACTTTACTAGAAAAGATATTCATCCTAAAATCCTTACTTTAAATCCAAAGATTACTGCGTCACAAATAACACTTGATATTTGAGAATGGTTTAAAAAAATCTCTTCACGAAGATATTATACGAAAAGTTTTGAAAAAATCTGGCTATCATGGCCATATAGATCGTAAAAATCCATGTATTTAAACTGCCAAAAAATTTTACTGTCAAAAAAGTTTTAAAATTAAACGTTTCAAAAATTACCAAAAAAGGTCACATTTTGCCAGTAAGTATGTTAATAAACTGTACGAGAGTTTTTTGAAAAATAATATGCGATGAAAGCAAGTTTTGTATCTTTGGCATCAAAGGGGCGTAAACTAGTGTAAAGAAAACAAGGTACGGCTTTTCAGAATTTTGAGCAAAATTTTGCGTCAACATTTACATGGTGATGGTGGCGTAATGATTTTGGGGTGCATGGCAGCAAGTTGAGTTGATCAATTAACTTTTGTAGACTCCATATTAGATCATGTGATATATCTAAATATATTAAAAGAAAATTTGAAGCAGAGTGCACAAAATTTGAACCTTGGCGATAACTTTTGGTTTCAACAAGACAATGATCCAAAACACGCTGCCCACAAAGTAAAACTCTGACAGTTGTACAATATCCAATATCAGTTGCATACTCCTCCACAATCGCCAGACTTATATCCCATCGAGATTTATGGGATTTATTGGAACGCAATATTCGGCAACATAACATAATATCGAAAGATATGCTAAAAAGAGTAATGAGTAATTAGGATGGAATAATATTTAATTTGCAGAAACCACCAAATAAGCTCACTCTACATTTAAGCGATTGAAAGAGGTTCTTAGACATAATTGTTTTCCAACCAGACATTAAAGTTTAATTGACAACTCATGGAAGTTATTTTTTAAAAACTCTTATTATGTATACTCAAACTTTTTCTAATTGATTTCTATGTAGTTTTTAATTATTATTATTACTTTGAAACAATGTGCATTATCATTCTGAAATTGTTACTGAGGAATTGTTAAAAAAAAAGCATTATATAAAAATTGAATTAATGCTGACACTATAATGTACTTTTATTCTCTGTAGAATTTTTACTGTGCATTTGTACGCAGACTTTTCGGGCAAATGTATTTTATCAGTAAAATTATCAAGACACTTTGAATAATACTAAATTGTAGATGAAATTAATAAAAAAGATGATTCATTCCTTATTATTATACATTAACATTATTCAGTATTATTACTGGGTAACATTTCGGAGTTTTTTTTTTATTTTTCAAATTTCTTTTTGCATAGGCATGGGAAGATAAGAATTTTCATTAAACATAAATGCAAGCATAATGGAAGAAGAAGGAAATCAAAGTACCGGGAAGAGGATCGGATCGCATGCTGATGTTGTACCTGGCGACCATCTCGTCTAGAGTTTCATACTCTGGAGACGAAAAGATTCCCCCTTCTTTCTTCATCATAGGAATCAAGTTTGCATAGCCTATTTGTTTCTCGCTGTAGTAGCTTGATTTTCTCACCCACAACCTATACGAGCAATACAGAGGAATTTTAAATTAGAAATAGGTTTGTAGCATACATCCCGCAGACTTTTATCAATAAGAGAGGTTCTATTTCAAGTGGAACTGAAAAGTCATGATAGATCCTCAGTCCAATAAGCAACAGAACATGTAGAGCAGAGAAGCATGATTTGAGTCGAAGCACATAGGAACAGATAGGTAATTTGTAATTGGCCAATTTGTACGGGATTATTAGTCGATCAAAATAGGAGACCATGGATGTATCGAAACTAAGATATGATCATTTATCTTGCGTGTGTGTGGTAACAAGTAGCAGTTGACGCAGTACTGGTTATGGAAACAAAAAGAATCGGCATGACTATTCAGAAGTAATCCATGCTATTTAAAAACGTGGTAAGTATGTATGTAAATAGTGCACGAAAGTTAGGATTCTTCATTTAGTTCGACGCCTCCCCTAATAAGTGCATAAGTTATGATACTTTCATGAAATTGAGATTCGTTTAAAAACAGACGTGATGCCTATTTTTTATTTTATGTCGTCGTTTGTCAAATCAATATAATGGAACGTCATAGGAAACCACCACAATAATTATCGTTAGGAGTGATGAGAGTATCATGGAACTGTGTCCTTCGGATACTTTATGTCCTACATGAATCAAAATATTTAATCAAGGTACATGATGTGGCATCATGAATCTAAATCAGAGAAGAAAACATATCTATCTCCTTAGATCTAGAAAGCCTGGAGCGGCCGCGACTTCCTATGGTGTTCAATATGGCCCATAAAACCCTATCGATTTATTCATAAGTTAGAACATAGTTTTAATTTTTATTACAGTAGCAAAGATAATAGATTCTAGTTCAGTTCCCACTTCTATTGGAATGAATTATTCTACATAGGAACATATATTCTCAAATCCTTTTGATCCATATTGGAAGAACGTAAAAGGAGGTCATATATAAAACAAGTTTAATTTCAGTTTCTGATTTGATCGAAAAATAAACATTTTAAATGAGAACGGACTTCTTGAAATGCCCTGTTTCTCTACAAGTTATGAAGCACTTTTAATTAACATAATTTTGTTTTGTGATATTGAATATAGATTAGTACAATAATCAACAAATCGTGATTTTTTTACCTTTAGTAAAATTAAGACATTAATAGTAGTTTTTAAGTTACGATTTGTGATCAAGCAATCATTTGATAAGATCCCACGATTCAGGGACCAAGCAGAGTTGATTCAACAGATCGTTTGCAAGAGCATCAAAGTCAGTCTTCTGCTGAAATATTAATCACACATTTAGCAGCATTTCCCTCGCTGTTGCACATTACAGTGGACATATCTGAAGTGCATCACAGAAACGGTATTTTTCTATTTTTTGGTTACTGTTTTTGTTTCTTGAAAATTACCACTGATTGAAATTACAGTGGCATCACTAAATCAACGCGTGTCTTAAGTACTTGATACAGTGTAAAGTTGTACAAAACTTAAAACAGTGAAACGTTATCTAATCGTTGTTCAGTATATTATTAGAATGCACGATAAATAGTATCAACAAAATTAGATTAATATTTACTTATAATTGTGATCACATTATTTCAATTAATAGTTCATAGTTTATGTAGGTTGAATTTACAGGAAAAATCATTTACAACAAATGTGATGTAAATCAAATTGCAGTACAAAACATAAAAAATCTTTTATAATAGCAGTAAATTAGAATAGATATCGCTAGAAGATGATATTAGAATAGTAATGCCTATTAAATAATCACTCTTAAATGTTGTCCAAGTCTTATTTGTTGTGCCATTAACAGAAAATCCACAACTTTTGCGATTTTATCGAGAAAAAAATGATTTTTTTTATTCAAACAACTATTTTTGCGCAAT
Organism: Latrodectus elegans; assembly: GCA_030067965.1. Lineage (NCBI taxonomy): Eukaryota > Metazoa > Arthropoda > Arachnida > Araneae > Theridiidae > Latrodectus > Latrodectus elegans. Next base: position 10,589,620 of record CM057811.1, on the reverse strand, counting down.
TTACAGAAAAATTAATATAGGCTTAACTGAATTGGGTATAAATAATTTATTTTTCGCTTTCAGAAAGGTTTGGAAGTCTCAAATATGCATCTTATTCACATGATCGGATATAACAAAAATATTGAAAAGTTTAACTTTTTCAAATAGTGCTGCATTTGACATAAATTGATATTGGAAGATACTAATGACTTGTGAGGGAGTAAGTCTTTCTCTACGTGCAACAATAAAGCACGTAATGTGTTCGAAACATAAACTAATCTACCTTCCGTTGTTGTACTTTAGCCCTTCTAAGAGAGTTTTCCTAAATTTACACATTTTCCATTTTGAGGGAATATGATTTCCATGGTATGTTAATGAAAATTTAGAACCTAATAAGATCAAATCATGCTCAGACCTCACAACCACCTACGCTTTTAGCTGTAGAAAAAACTGCATTATTTTTTTGCATATTTATTATTATTGTTTACTTTTCCAGGAAAGAATTATGAAAGAACACAAGAAGAAATTTTGAACATAACATTTTATCGTGTTTTTACTTCATTAATAAACTGCAATAAAAAATTGCATTACTATTTTATTACGAATTTATTAGTACTTGTTATAATTTTTTACGATTCATCCTCCTCGGATTACTTATTTTTACAGAATGATAAATTATTACATTTGGTCTTTGGTTTATGCATCCTTCAGAGTTATTTGATCTCTTTTAAAGGCACGTACGGATTCAAACAGATGCTTAAGTTTATCCCCGTGTTCCTCAAATTATGATTGGACAAGTCATGCTGCATGAACAGGTGCATTACCAATCTGGATAATTTCGTCACCGGCAGGAAATAAAGTTTGCATAAAATGGATCTGGTCGGCTAAAATATTGTCTTCATATTTCTCCTCAGTGTTGCTTCCTTTCAGAGTTACGATTGATCCAATCATGGTAAAGCTACCCATATCTTGACAAATCTACCTCCATGATTGCCAATTGGAAAATAAAAAAAACAATCACGATTACACACTTGTGCAGCTACACTCTAAACGCGCACTAGTCTTGTTGGAAAGAAAAGTGTGAATGACAATTCTTCAGATCATATTACAGTGGGTGATCGGTTAGCGAACATAATCCATTACAAAAGTATGTTCGCTATCTGAATTGTTAGTTAAATAATCATCGATTTACCATAGATTTTTTTCTAAAATCGATTAATTCGTTCTGGAGGCCTTAAAAATACAATTAAAAAAAGATGTATAATTTCTTAGTAAGTTAATTAAAAAAATAATACATATGTACATAGACTTGCATATTAATCAGTTCTTTACATTTTTTGTTTATGGGGTTTTAAAGAGCAAGTCCAACGCCGATTGCTTTTCTCTCTTTTTTAAGACTTTCCGGAAGTGATTAATACCATTTTTACTGTAAAGATCCCTAACCTTACTGATATCAGCTTGGTTTGGATGTCATTCTAAGACCATTGCACTAACATCCTCCTACTTCTTCAAAATATCATTCTATGGCAGATGTCTTTAAAAGATCTTTCTTCAGATCTTTAAAGAAGTCTGCCGCCTGATCTTCGCATTCAAGACTACATATGGGACGGTGAATGAACGAGGGTATGGGGAAGGCGCACAAAATGAAATCAAAACTGAAATTGATGATCTACTCTGGCTAAATTGTAAAAACTTTTCCAGTTTAGAACTTTGAAGTTTAATGTGCAAGCTACATAATCCAAGAGAGAGAGAGAGAGAGAGAGAAACGTTTTTTGGTCCATTGTGTTTGGCAACCCTGCTCATAATATTCCGACAGCCGAAAAGTGTTTGTTAGAATTCATTTTAGTTTGTTATCCAAACACAAAAATGTTTCGTGAAAGTGTTCGTTGTTCGATTTGTTCGCAGTCCGAACTGTTTGTTAGGTTAACCGATAACTCATTGTATTTTCTTCCATTTATCAATCAACTAGGTTTTGAGAATGTGACAACACTGTAGACTACGTTAACATCTGTAAAAGGTGGATTGGGAATTGCTGCTCTGTCGTAAATGTTTTATTCCTAATTGTATTCTTTGACAATGGAGAATCCAAATGCTTATTGATTTCTGATGTCAATTTTGCTGAAGTTGTTTGCTCTTTGGACATCATAATCCGCTTTATAATTCATTGGTCTATTTCTCTGAGCTTATTTTTCCGTCTACTGCTTTATTTTGATTAACTTGTCAACCCGTGTTGTGTTTATACTGATATGACTTTAACACCGTAATAAACGCCAAAAAGTTTGAGATATTTTGGTCACACTTGTTCCAACTAGATGGATTCTTACAATTTGGCCTGTTTTAAAACCTCAAAAGTCCAATACTTTAAGCTTTTGAAAAAAGAAATCTGAGACTTACAGCATTTCAATAAAAAAAAATTACCACATACTACCAGAATATATATATTTCGATTTAGGAAACTGGTATGTATTTTGTATCGTTTATCGGAACAGCATTCAGAAATATCATTTCCATTCACAGGTATTTAACTTGGTAAACACCTATAGCATGAATAATGATATATTGTAACTGGTTTTTTAAAGAAAAATGCATATTAAGAAATGCTTACCAAAAAATACAACCCTAAGATCCTGTGAGGGTTTGGCGCGATTTCCAATTTTCGCGCCAAGTAATCAAATAAAAGCAAATACGAATCAAATACTTCTAGTGTTACTAGCACAAGCAAATTTTATGCATATACATAATCATGTAACGTCATAAAATGGAAGTTACATCATAAGAACGCGGGGAAACATTCCCATTCAATAAACCAGTTTGGAGCTTTTTATCGCCGCATTAACATCTTAGGAATGAGCGGAAATACATACCTGAGACCTCTAATGTAATGTGTATAGTTTTTCCCATGTTCTAAATAGACCATTCGCTGAAATTTATAATTTTCATCGCTAGCCTTGAAATCTATAGTCTCGCACGTATTGATTTCACATTGAGGATTGGCGTGCAACCACTCATTGGCACGATCGATCAGAGATCTACAAAATATAAATTTAAAAAAGCTTTTTTTTAAAAAAATTCAAATGTCAGTATTACTATTGTAAAATTTACAATAATAAAAACTCAAAACTGAATGAGTAAATTTGGGTAAAGACTAACGAATAGTAATTAATTTGTTAATTTTAATGCAAAAAGTTTTCAAACTATTTAAAATAAATATAAATTAATTTTTTAAATATGTATAAGGAAGTCAATAAAATATATTTTGTGTATTTTTAGTACATTCCATTCATATCCCATATCCCCCTCAGGGGGTTTACCTTCTTTAGGTAAACCACGGGTGTCACAATCCCGAGGTACCCTAGTGATCTTTCCTCTTCTTTATTTTCTACTCTCCTCTACTCTTCTGCTTTTTCTTCCTTTTCTCCCTCATTGTGGTTGCCTCGTAAGAGGTTGAGGGCTCCCCTTGAGTAGCTTTCGCCGCTCTGTTGCTATTAGCTACTCTTGAGGACTAAATCACCCACGTGTTTGCCGTGCGTGGAGACCCGTGTCCCTGGAAAGGAGGATCCTGGTAATTGAGGCCTCCTGAGACCAACACATTGCTTTGGCCTCTGCTTCAGGTAAACGGGAGGTGTGTTGTGGTCCTCAGCACATCAATCGGCTTTATGGATCAAGCGATCGGTACATCTACTGGGTGACTCGTTAAGGGTGGAGTCCACTTCAGGGATGTACCGTGAGCGTATAGGGACTGACTAGCACTGGTACAGTTAACATGTATCCCCTTGTAGGGCTCCGTGGTGGGTGGTGCCGTCTAGTCCCTGAATATTATTTTCACTTTAATGAATAAATCTACTTTCTCCTCACTCCATAGGGAGCAACAAATGCCAATGTGTGAAGCTAAGTTCTTCATTATTAAATGAAATGGAGGTTCATTTGAATATGTTTCTCCCTTTCTGATTGAAAAGGATTGGTTACTTATTTGGGTGCTGTGAAATCAGTCAAAAAATTAAGAACGGGTAATTTACTGATTGAGACAAATTCTGACAAACAGGCTACAATGATTCAGAGCATGAAATCACTTGCTGACTTACCTGTCACAGTAGAGCCTCATGCGAAACTGAATTTTGTGCAGGGAGTAATTTCTGCGGAGGATTTATATCATACGTCCACTGATGAAATTCTAAACAACTTAAAAGCCAAAAAGTCTGCGCCGTGAAAAGGATAACAATCAAAAAGGGATGGTATTATCTTAAATACCAAACACCTTATTTTGACTTTTGCAACGCCAGACTTGCCACAATACATCAAAGTGGCTTACATGCGATGTTCAGTGCGACCGCATATCCCGAATCCTCTCAGATGTTTCCAGTGCCAACGTTATGGACATTCTAAAAATGGCTTGCAGAGGGAAACCTACTTGCGCCCGTTGTTCTCAAGTTGACGACCATGATAGACCTGCAAAGCCAAAGAAGTGTGTGTCAACTGTAAACGCGACCACACCTCTTATTCTAGATCTTGTCCCGTTTGGCAACAGGAAAGGAAATAGTCACCTATAAAATCAAGAACAATGTTTCCTATATAGAAGCTCGTCGCATAGTTAGTTCCCGCACTCCAACCCCTGGTGTTAGTTACGCATCTATGGCAAAAAGTTACCCGAACTTGCAGCACCCAAACAGATTCTGTCTCTTCAGCTAGCTTTCTCTTAAAGCCAAAACAATGGAAACAGCAACACCTGTAATAGCCAAAACAGCTTTAGCAAAATCGAAAGCCTTAAAGGCGAGAAAATTAAAATTGGCTAAGGAAGGCATTCGAGTCTTCCTTAACAACAAAAAAGCTCTTCTGTGTTTGGATGCAGACACTGTGAAACTGCATCCATCGGATGATGACTTCAATTCTGAAGACTCATCAGAGATGACGATGAGTAACAGTGAAAGGTTAGAATATATTCCATTCGTGACTTCCTTTGTTTCCTGGAATTGTCGAGGGTTTCGGTCTCGCATTGATGACATCAAATCCATTATCTCTTGCTTTAACCCCGCATGTGTAGCTCTCCAGGAGACATTCCTGAAGCCCACTGTTGTCACCAAAATGCGTGGGTTTCAATGCTTTAGAAATGATTATGGTGGCGATGTTGCTGTGTCTGGTGGAGTTTGTATAATTACATCAAACAATTACCCCAGTACAGCACATCAGTTAAGAACTACACTCCAGGCCGTGGCTGTGAGAATCCACACCACATGTCTAATAACAGTATGTAGTCTTTACTTACCACCGAATGATGTCATCCAAGCAGAAGAACTGAATGACTTGGTTGATCAACTCCCAACTCCATTTTTATTGCTCGGTGATTTTAACGGTCATAATTTTCTGTGGGGTAGTGATGATACGAATTCTCGTGGTCGACAGATAGAGCAGTTCATTTCTGACCATAGCCTCTGTCTGCTAAATACCAACGAGAAAACTTATTTTCACGAACCTACACGGACATTTCACTCTCTGGACTTAGCTATATGTTCTCCATCACTCTTGCCATTGCTGAATTTTGAAGTTGGAAATGACCTCTACAATAGTGATCATTTCCCTCTAATCGTGTCTCAGGCTGGAAGTAATAGTGTGTGTCACAAACCACCTAATTATGTGTACAGTCGAGCCAATTGGTCACTTTTCACGCAATTGGCTGTGATCAGTGAGACAAGAGTTAAGACAGATGTGATAGATGATGCCGTTAAATATGTCACCGACACAATAATCCGAGCTGCGGATGTTGCTATCCCTAAAAATTCCATCATTCCACATAAACACAGGAAACCTTGGTGGAACGAAAAGTGTCAACTCTCCTATAAGAAACAAAGGAAACAATGGAATATATTCCGAAGACACCCTACTACGGAGAATCTTGTTGCTTTTAAAAAAGCCAAAGCTGAAGCTCGAAGAGTTAGACGTCAGAGTCAAAGAGAATCTTGGATTCGCTACGTGTCGTCAATCAATTCATCGACAACAAGTCAACAATTATGGAGGAAAGTTAAAGCAGCCAATGGTATTTATCAGGATTATTCCATTCCTGTATTAAAAACCGGAGCTGCAATACACTCCTCAGCGGTAGATATTGCTAATGTCATCGGTGAAACCTTTGCTAGTGTTTCCAGCTCTGATTCATATAATCCTACTTTTCTAAGGATTAAAAGAATCGCTGAGCGGACATCTCTAAGCTTTCATGATCGACATATTCTACCCTATAATTGTGATTTTGAACTGTCAGAATTGAAGTCTGCTTTATCTAAAGCAAACGACACTAGCCCAGGACCAGATGGTATCTCGTATCAAATGCTCCGTCATTTAAATCATGATTCTTTGTTAAACATAATTTCATTGTTTAATAGAATCTGGACTGAGCATGCTTATCCTACTTCATGGAGGGAAGCGATAGTGATTCCAATTTGAAACCTGGCAAAGATTCATCTGACCCTCTGAGTTATCGTCCAATAGCTCTCACGAGTTGCTTGTGCAAAACGTTTGAGCGTATGGTCAATGCTAGACTCATTTACATCTTAGAGAAGAATAATTGCATACATCTTCATCAAAGCGGATTTCGAAGAGGACGATCCACTATAGATAACATAGTAGATCTAGAATCCCGAATTCGAAATGCTTTCGTGAGGAGAAACCATCTCGTTGCAATTTTCTTCGACGTTGAGAAAGCATATGATCGTACATGGCGCTATGGTATTCTCCGTACTCTGCATAATCTTGGCTTTAAGGGTAATCTTCCAATATTTATCCAAAATTTTCTGGCCTCACGCGTTTTTAAAGTGCGCGTTGGAACTAAAATTTCAAATACTTTTAGTCAAGCTGAGGGTGTCCCTCAAGGTAGCATTTTAAGCGTAACCCTTTTTAACCTTTTCATCAGTGACATACTCCATCAATTACCATCTTCTGTTCATGGCACTTTGTATGTTGATGACTTACAAATTTCATATCAGGGTTCAAACATGAATATAATTGAAAGACAATTGCAAACAGCTGTAAATAATTTAACCACTTGGTGTGAACGGAATGGTCTTAGTATATCTCCTAGTAAGAGTTGCTGTGTCCATTTCTGTAGGAAAACTAGCTACCATACTGATCCTGTGATTCACATAAATAATAGACCCATTCCTGTAGTCAGTGAGACAAAATTCCTTGGCGTGATTTTTGACAAGAAGTTAACTTTTCTTCCGCATGTTTTACATCTGCGGAAGAAATGTGAGCGACTGCTTAACATCCTCAAAGTGCTTTCGAATACATCTTGGGGTGCAGATCGCACATCACTCCTAAGAATTTATCAGACTGTAATTTTATCTCGAATTGACTACAGCTGTGTTGCTTATGGATCAGCTAGACTCTCCATCTTACGCAGATTGGACACTGTTCACCATACTGCTTTAAGGATATGCTGTGGAGCTTTTCGCACATCACCCGTCCAGAGTCTATATGTAATTTGCCACCAATTGCCATTAGACCTGCGGCGGATGCAGCTGTCTCTTAATTATTATTCAAAAATCATGTCCTCACCTCATCATCCATTGCGTTCCACGATTCCAAGTGCTGCTCTTAAGAGATTATATAATGCTAGACCATCAAGCATTCCACCTTTTCTCTGTCGTATTAAATCCATATTTTTGCTTTCTGACCTATGTGATGTCCGAATCGAGTCTACCGACCTTTTCGCACATCCTCCTTGGTATGATCCACACATTATTGTGTTAAATCCCTTTGGAAGGAATAAAAAATCAGACACAAATACTGCTATTCTTCAACAGCTTTATTCATTCCATCGCTGTCAGTATACTATGTACACTCCAGTATTTACGGATGGATCCAAATGTCCAGGATCAGTTGGCTGTGGAGTTTATCTTGATGATACCTCCTACAGTTATAGCCTTCACAAATCCTGCTCCATCTTCACTGCTGAGGCTACGGCTATATACCGAGCACTTCAGTTGGTAACAACTAAAAATGAACGTAAATTTTGTGTGTACACTGACAGTATGAGTGTATTAGAAGCTTTGAGGAATAACAACTATAATTGCCATCCAGTTGTGTCTAAGATATTCAAATTAATTGATACTGTTACTAACAAGGGATTTGAGATACTGTTTTGTTGGATACCAAGCCACATAGGAATAGATGGCAATGAGAAAGCTGATGCTGCCGCTAAATCTGCAGCTACTTCCATTTTGCCTTCTATACCATCAATGGACATGAGAAAAGGATTCAAACATTTCATATATTCTCTTTGGCAGGAATCCTGGGACCTGCAAGTCTGCAACAAACTCCATTCCATATTTTCATACATCATTCCATTATCTGTTTTATCTCCACGAAGCGCAGACGTCAGACTGACTCGCCTTCGAATTGGTCACACGCGTTTCACCCACAAGCATTTGATCTTGAGTGATCTCCAACCATGGTGTGAAAAGTGTGATGAACCATTTACAGTATATCACATTTTAATTGTATGCCCAGATTTTAACCATCAGCGTTTTAGATATTTTAATAGTAACATTTTAACATTAGAAGATCTGCTTGGGGAACCACCCCATTACAACCTATTTGCGTTTTTAAAAGACATAGGATTTATGAATTTTATCTGATTTAGAAATATTTTACTTATATATAAAATTTTTAATTTTATACATGAGTATATTGCATGTTTACAAACTTTTAATATACATTTTAACTATATTTCTATTTTATACCTTTAATATACTTTTTAACTATACTTCTATTTTATACCTCTAATATACATTTTAACTATATTTCTACTTTGTACTTTTAATGTAAATTTTAACTATATTATTATTTTATACTTTTAATGGGTTTAAAAAACTGGTGTAAGCTATCTTGTGTTTGGCGCAGCTTGTCCTTATCTGGACCTTGCGCCATAAAAACCAACCAACCCATATCATTTCACAAAGAAAAAAACACGTATCGCATCGTATTTGCACTGCCAATAATATGGACAGATATACGTGATACGTTAAAGGCAATGATTATGCTTTATTTTTTAGTCGAGCATAAATTCATCTTTCAACAAAAAAGGCATAATCACATGTCCTGATACTCTTAGATACAACGTTTGATGTTCCCACCAAACTGAAAATATATGATCATGGGTTGCCGAGAAACTAGCACATCCCTTATGAGAGACTGTGCTAGCCTGGTTGGCTAGGATGTCATTATCAGAAGACAATTAGTTGCGATCACAACCTATTCAACGTGCTCTAGCCACCTTAGTGAATCCAATGGATCTTTGGTGCAGTTGTGATTCGAACTTATTTCCTACTGATAGTGAGAAAGACATCCTAGACAACTAGGCCACTGTGGTCCTACTTTGAGTGATGTTGCGTTCTAGGTATGGTGCACTAAGCAATCTATGCTTAAAATGATGTTGTAGATTGTCAACAGGAGCTTAAAGTGATGTTGTAGATTGTCAGCAGGAGCTTAAAGTGATGTTGCAGATTGTCAACAGGAGCTTTAAGTGATGTTGCAGATTGTCAACAGATGCTGAAAGATTGCCAACAAATGCTTAAATTGATGTTGCAGATTGTCAACAGATGCTGAAATTGATGTTGCAGATTGCCAACAAATGCTTAAAGTGATGTTGCAGATTGTCAACAAATACTGAAAGTGATGTTGCAGATTGCCAACAAATGCTTAAAGCTGTAACGGATTGTCAATCAATTCTTGGAGTCGTTTTGATATGCAGGCTTTATTACAACTGCAAGTGAAGAAAATCAAGAACATTAAATTGACGACTTGAGAAAAATGCATCATCTATGAACTACGATAAAGAAATCCAGAAAATGTATTGCTGCTGCTTATTGCTGGCTGAAATTTCATCTCATGACTTCTTGAATGAGCACTCAGAATTATCGAATGATTAAATAATTGAGAGCATAGAATGAAAAAGTGCTTTCACAGATATCAAACAAAGAGAAAATAAAGTGGTATTGCGATCGCGTTTGAAAAACAAGCAAATGAATATTTAAAAAGGTTGAGGTACTTTTTGGCGTAGAACAGCACCGGAAGGCTTCACTACATAGAAAGAATGGATAAATGTATTTTTATAGTTTTGAAACAGAAAAATCAATCATTACTTTAATTGATTTTTCATCAATGAAATGAAAGTAACAGTTGTTTTTAACTATGAATTTAAAAGCAACTATCAGAAGTATAATGACTTCTACTTTAATTTTCCTAATAGTATAACTTATTTATTAAAAGAGTAATTTGATTAAAAAATTATTTTTAAGATCCAACACTTATTTTACTATTTTGCGAACTACGAGTTTGTAAAAATGAATATATACTGTGTATGATGCATATACTTCATACACAATATACATCTTCTATATTTATAATAAATAAATTTGCTTTTTCCAGCTATGTAAAATGAATAGCAGTGAAGAAAGCTTGATTTGCAAAATATTTAAATTATTTGTATTCCGTCAAAATCAAAAGGAATCTTCTAAAAGCATTAAATTTACTATACAAATGTATTAAAAAGTACTTTATATAATTTTAATTCATTAAGTTATACCTAAGTTTGTTAATTTAATCAATATTTGTATTAGTTAAGTTATTCTTAAAGTATTTTGGGAACTACAAAGTACTTCAGAAAGTACTTATAAAAATAGTACTTTATTATATTTTTAGTTGAAATTAAAAATAAACAAACTTAGTGAAGCTTGTCATGTTCCGAGAGAAATTTGAAAAGTTAACCGAACGAATTTAGTACTTTATATAATTTTTTGAAAAAACATTTCTTGGCACAGATGCCAGATTCTGAGTTTAGTGATATTTTTGGTGAATTTTCATATGTATGTGGCAACCGGTTTTTATTACGGCGTTGATATAGAAACCTATAAGAATTATGTAGAAAACTCTATTTTGGCAACCCTAGTATTTACGTCATCGCTCGCGTCACAATATGTCATTTCTTCATCGTTCAAAAAAAAAAAAAAAAAAAAAAAAACCTTGAAATCTTGCATCTTGGATTATACAGCACCTGAGCTCATTTGAAAATATATTATTGGTTGAGTTTGTAATAACAGTTTGTTATTACACTATTTTCATTCAAGTATGATATCAAAAGAATTACAACGTATAATGATATATATTTCTTCTATATGTAACAAATATTACGTAATAATTTAGTTCTGATTAAAAGCGTATTCGTTAACTGTAATTTACATAAGACATCCATTAGCAGGTAACATAATAATTATCATAACATGGTAGCATCACCTAAAATCATTATTTCCAACAGATTGGTGAGTTTCTCCGCCACACACCCAATCAGGAAAGAAGTCTACGAAAGTGAACTCTCCTTCCTCCAAATCCCAGAAGCTTTTTGTAGAATAAGCCATGACTTATATGAAGAGCTTTTCAATCAGAAATTTTCTTTTACATCATCTTCGTTGTCCATGTAGAAATCTATTAAAGAATAAAAAAAGTCTCAATTCATATCATTTCGATTATGAAATAGAACACAAAAGAACGTTTCATCGGTAACAGAAAAATAATGGTTGTAAGAGTGGCACATTTACATGATATTAAAACTACACATTGAGTTGTTAGTTATGATCTAGGGAAATATTCTAAAAAATTCAACTGGGGATAAATTTTTTAAATTTAAGAACTCCTCATTATTCAATGTATTTAAGATTAAATTCATTAAATATATAGATTTATTATTATTTTATACAAATGACTAATGGTTAAATTATTCCATGCTCAAAATAGAAAAATAAATATTAATTTTTGGCGAAAACTTTATATGCACTTTCAAATTTTCTGCAAACATATATTAATTATTTTATTTAAAAAAATTAAAATGTTATATTTTTACAACAATATAGAGAGAAATCTCAAAAAAATACCATAAATAATTCTTAACCAAGATCAGAATTTTTCCATATATTTGTCTTACGGAATTTGAAATAAATTAACAAAATGGAAACGGAAGTTATTTTCTATATTGAGTAAAAAATAAAAAGTTCATGTGATTTTAATAAAAATTATTTTAGTAAGAAATATAGAAGTTTTAGGAGAAAAAATTAAGAATTATTTAGTATTTTTCAAATGAGATTGCGATGGTCTGGTTGGAAATAATGCCGTTTTCGCAACTAGAAGTTACAGGATTGTGTGCCGATCCAACTGAAAAAAGACCCATCGTATTCGCTAAGGTGGCAAAAACAAGTAAAATCGGTCATGGTCTCAATGTCCTCCAAGAGAATTGATACTCGCGGAAGTACTAGACCAAGTCTGGGGAGGTGATTAGTAGTTGCTTCAAAGTCATGAGGATGAGTTATGGTCTATTGGGTGTGTCTTTATAAAAGATGCTATTATTACCACTCCTTGTACTAATGGTGGCACCAATTGTCCGGACATTTGAAAAACATAAAAAAAGAATTTTAAAAATAATAATTATTAAATTTTTAATTAAATATTCATTTTTACGGAATGTATAATGTTAATGCTAAAATAAATTGCTAAATATATATAAGATAGCACAATATCTCAATTATAAAACAATATTAAATATGTTTAAATTATGCAAGTATTTTTCTGCTAAGCAGTATGATGTCCTCGTCGTCAATGTGGAATTCAACCAAAGAACATAATTTTAATCGTACGTATAATAGGAATGCATACCTTCCACCGTTCAATAGGTTGAAAGTCTTATTCATGTAAAACAGTTTGAATTTAGTGTGAAACCTTATCGTCTCAATTAGAGAAAAATATTCTGGAAAAAATATTTAGTCAATAAAATTAGCTAAAAGGTAATTGTAGTCTTATATATATATATATACACACACGGGGAAAAAACGATTTTTTTTTTTTTTTTTTTTGGTCATAATTTAGCGGAAACACACATTTCTAGTTACCAAATGTTAGAATCAATACAAACGGTTACAATATGTTTAGATCACTAATTAGGAACAACTTAACATTATCTAATAATTTAATGAACGACGCGTAATTATACAAACAAAGTTAGGAAGGTTAGATCAGCGTGAAACGTGCACTCGAACGAAAGACCAAATGGTTATTCTCCGTCGATCCTAAGCTATAATCTGGGAAAAGTTCTAATCGGTGAGCAAGTGTTGCCACCTAGGTATATTAATTAGAGTCCCCTCACTTTTTTTGTAATCGATAAAAACATATGTTATTCGAATAATGAAGAAATAAAGACAGATTCTTTTTGATATTATAACTTTAATCTGATAAACAAGTTTTCCTCAAAAAAATATTACCAATGAAATTGGTTCACTTTCATCAATAAAGGAACGGTCTGCTTTTCTTATTTTAAAGAGAAGTAACCACCTACTTAAAGTTATGATGCAGTAATTCCATTTGGTAGAAATCAGACTATGATTTCAAACGAAACATTTACCAACATGTCTACTACAATTGGAAAAGACACAGACGAGTCAAATTCTTGCAGTCGATTCATTTGGAGGCACTTCAACAATATGAAAATTTTTACAGGAAGTTCCCAGCTTTTTTTCCATAAAAGATAAGGTAAAAAATAATGAAATGAAATTATTTTTACTGATTGCAGTTATTTATATATTCTGTAAGCTTGATTTGGGCCAAAGGTTTAACGTAGATAACACCCATTCCGACAACCAGGAATCTTAATTTGGTTTGTTGTCTAGTTCTTACAAGTTTATTGCAGAATTTTTTTGCCTGAAGATCGGCAATTTTGGAATGCTCCCTTCTCAATTTTCATTTCCTTCTTCTTGAAGGAACTTCTGAATTCCAGAAAATTCATTCCAGATTTTCGATTAAACTTAGGTTTTCTTTATTTTTTTTAACTTTGCAATATTCGTCATAATCTTTGTGAACAGAAATAATTTGATTTCTATTTTTTTCATACAATATATCCATCAAATCTGCTTCGTAAACTTTTTCTACAAGAACATTTTTAACATCTTCAATAATTTTAGAGCAGATTTCGTTTCTGATCCATTTTACGATTGAATAATATCCTGTTGATTTCATTTTTTGCCGATCAAAGCAAGATTTCAAATGTTGATGGTTACATCTTGTTTCAACATTTATCTAGAGTTGATGTTTTTAGTGGTTTCAGCGACTAATGCACATTATCGATGTTGCGTTTAAAATTTACCATAAACTTTTATTGCATTAAACGATTTCAAACTAATTATGCATAAAATTTAATTGATGTTACTTTTCTGAAATAAATTTTAAAGGTATAAATAAAATTTGAACCAATAGTTGGAGAAAAATCTGTGATTTTGATTTAAAAATTGCTGAAATCTTATGAGTAGCATGGAACATTATGCTTTCCTCTGTAACACGAAAATAAAGTTATATAGTTAATTTATGATTTATCTCTATACTTGAAAAAGTAGTATAATGGATTATACATTGCTCATGTAAAAGCAGTATAATGGATTATACATTGTTCGACATTAAAAATGCAACACCAAGATGGAGTGGCCGGAAAATTATGCTAATTTCAGGGTAGACGCACTTTACCGAGTTATGCAAATGATTTTAAACGTGCAGCTCTCTAAGGCACGAAGGATAAAGTATAAGGTAAGGAACAAGCAGAGTAGGCAATATTCGCACCGTTATTGCTGCAAAATAATCGTTGAAGGTTTGTTCTTGTTGCAAAGAATGCATGTAATTGCAGAAAATGTCAATTCATCATCGACGGAGTCTGTTCTAGCATACAGATGAGTTTACGAAGGACTTGGTGATCAGGCTGAGAATGGTAGGTAGGTCCTTACGGAAAATCGCAGCTGACAGACACCTGGAAGCGTCCACAGTGCACAGGCTGTGGCGAAGATGGTTGGAACAAGAAACTGTGGAACGTTTTTGGAATGATGGTGCAGCCAGAGGGACGTCAGCACACGTGAGATGGTGATGGCCTCGCAAAGAACGTGTTCTGAAATTTTGCAGCATATGCAAGACACCCTGGATGCTCCCATATCGAGCAGAACCATTTGCCGTCAACTGGTTGCTAGTGGTCTGCGTTGCTCAAGGTGTCCGTTCAGAAGACAGCCATTGACCCCACAGCATAGATGTTAACATTTGGAATGGTGACAAATTAGAGTGATGTAGACAACTGAGTGGCACAGAACTATATTTTCAGATGAGTCACACTTCTATTTCTTCAATGATAGTCACCGCGTACGAGTGTGGCATCGACGTGGAAACAAGTCCAATTCCCCGCAAGTCGGTTTTAACTTACAAGATTGGATTGGGCACATTTGGAACAACCCATGATTCTCTATTGCTTTTAGACTTTTTGTATATTTATGGAGATAATATAGTTTTGCTAGACAATCTGGGATTAGAGACAGTAGCAATATTTCTCAAGGATAATATACATATACCAATATCCTGGGAAAATACTATGTCCAAGATAAAACTCGTACTAATGTTTAAAAATAAAGAGGTACTAATAAAAGGAAAAGCAAATAAATATGGATATTTTAAATTTCCATGAATATTAATAGGTATGTAAATTAAGTTAAAAGTTTTAATGAATATAAATTTCAGATTTAAATAATGCTACTCAACAAACTTATTTGTATTTATTTAATGGAAAAAATCTTTGATTTCCCTTAACATCAGGTGGGGAGATTTTTCTTCACTTAAGATGATAACGAATCTTTACGACTGAACAAATATTCTAATAAGAGTAATATTATTAAATAATTGAATAGATCTTGCAACACAGAAAATATAATTTTATTCAATTAAAAAAGGAAATTTTAAAAAAATATGATGATATTTTTTTAGATTATGTTCAGCTTATAATGCAATGTTGTTATATCATTCTTTAATTTTGAGGCTGAAATACTAGATATTTTAAAAAAGAATGATCCCATATCAAATAATCATATAACTATACAGATTTTAATCCATTTTTATCGAATAAAGTATCCGTAATAAAGGGAAACTTATAGAATTTCAAATGGTTGCTTATTTTATTTTCTATATCTGAAGGAGATAGAAGCGGTGGATCGAGACACTGAATTCCGCCTCTGGTGAGTCGTATGTATTTTGACTCTGCTTCAATTATCAGGTACAGTCCTGGGCTTTTGTTCTTGCCCAAGGAGCCCGTATCCTGGAACTGCTTCTCTCACCTGTTGATGTTGTGACGATGCGGTGGTTCGTGCGGAAATGTCTGCACGATGGTGAACGAAGAGGTTTCGGCATATTCAAAAACGCAGTAAGCTTTCTCTTGCATGGACGCCACTTTGTTTAACAACGCCTGTAGCGACGAGTTCGTCATTCGATGTTTTTCCCTGTTGCCAAATGAAATTTGTATAATTGTAGTTACAGAATAATTTTGTTTCGGCTAAATAAATCCAGTATGTCAGTCACACTGCGCAATTCTTTTTGTCCCATTCAATATGAAACACCCTGTATTGTACATATCTTCTATTTTTAATGCTAATGATCAATGCCAAGTGAGACAGCGCTCTTTTTCCAGTTATTTTTTTCCTCTGCATATATTAGTTCTTTGTAGACGTTCCTTGAAAGAGCACTTCAATAAGAAATGAGAGAAAATGGAAGTTTTTTTCGTTTATATGTGCATTGATTAGGTTATATTAATATTAACTATTCCTCTCCCTAGTATTATGTGTTTTGTATAAACACTAATTTTTTAAATATGCTATAAAAATTTAGTACAAATTAAAATTCTATACTGCATACAAATTGCCTTAAAAGTA
Source organism: Latrodectus elegans (assembly GCA_030067965.1). NCBI lineage: Eukaryota > Metazoa > Arthropoda > Arachnida > Araneae > Theridiidae > Latrodectus > Latrodectus elegans. The sequence goes on along the minus strand of CM057811.1, from coordinate 10,572,887 downwards.
CATTTGAATAGATACAAAATTAGCTTACTCTTATTAAACTTTATATTTAGAGAAGTGGTCTTCCACAAGATTAAGACAAAGCAATTTTAATATTTACTCTATCTCTTAACACTTTCTGAAATTATATATTTCCGAAATTCTGAAGTTTGGCTTTCTTTAACAAAAATTTTCTATTGAATCTCGTATTATGACTGTCAAATTTCTTGCATTTATTTGTACCGAAATCTATTTGTTTAACTAATTTGCTTGAAATTTTAATTTTGTTTTTACATCATCATTAAAAGTCATTTAACAACGCTCAGATATCAAGTATTCTTCAAGATATTCGTAAAAATTTAAAAAAAAAAAATTGAAATCAATTTGAATTTTTTTCAAATGAATTCAAATTGATGAAGTAAAATGATATGGAAAAAAAAGCACAAACTAAACTTGTTGATTAATTTTAAGAAAAATATTCTCACGCCGATGCAGCCTTTATTGCCATTGGCTCTTTTAAATTTTGCCAAACAATCGAAAAAAGTCGCCAAAGAACCCTTCAAAGTTTTGTGCCTTAAGTAGTAAGCAATTTTGTTTAAAAAACTAATTCTTCAACTTATCTTCACTGTCATTTTTCTCTCTCCTCAAATAATTTTTCTAAGATAAAATTACATAGAATAAAAATTTATTTCTAATTTTACGTCCGATTATTTAAAAATTTTTTAGTAACTAAAAAATAAGTTTTATAGTAATTAAAAAATTAATTTTACAGTATTTGTTTTTATTCTAATTATAAAAAAAAAAGATTCGTACCAGAAAAGTTTGAGAAATTTGCGTAACAAGTACAAGATTGGAAAAATTTACGAATTTCGAAAATCTTTTAAGATTTATGTAAGTTACTCATTTGTTCCATTTTCAAAATTATTCATTTTAATCAAAAGTATGATTAAATAAATTGATTCGTCATTTAATATTTTAATAATTTTCGCTACAAAATAGTTTTTAAATGACTTTTTATTTTTTCCACTTAAAAATAATACACAATTCCTTAAATAATAAAAGAAACCATCGCGACCGAAAGTCGCCAAAATTTGATCAATAATCGCATTTCACTCAGCCAAGGGCGTCAGTTCCTTTGGCAAAAGGTAGTTATTTACACCAGATGTAAACACTGCTGATTTTATAGACAGCATTGGCATAAAGAGAAATGTATTGGTACGATTCTATGTTTTTATATATATAATTATAGAAACAACAATATACAATTATTGAGTTAAGAAGAATAAACATGTAAAAAATCAAACTTACTTTTTAAGGGATTGATATCGCTGTGTGGAGTATTTCAGTGGCGGAAGCTCCAAGCTGAGATGACGTCATTAGATCACATGCGCGAAAGCGGAAAATTTTTTTTTCAAAACATATTTCACAACAGCTGCAGATTGATTGAAAACCGTTTTAATATTAAATGACATTATCCTGTTGAGGATTCTGAAGAACAAAAAAATACCTTCGATAACTTTCCTTTGACGAGACTAAATAAATTTTTTTATATTATTTAAACATTAATCAAATAGATAAAAGTGGTGAAAAAAAAATTAAAAAAAAAAACTTGTTTATTTATAGACGCCGAGTTAAATTTTGATCGAATGCAAATCTAATAAGTGTAGTTAATCTTGCATTGACATCGTCAAAAATGCGAGCAATTCAAGTTTATCACTAGTATTGTTCGAATTCGTATGGCTCCACGAATTTTGTTGCTCTTGTCTGGGTGCGCCTCTCTTGTCGCGATGCTGTAATGTTATTCGCTGTAAACCATTTGGTTGAAAAAGATGTTGTTATAGGAAAACTCACGTTTTTAATTGAATAGCATTCTTTAGAAAATTTCACATTCGTCGAGAAATTGGTTTGCGTTTGTAACTTTATATAAATTATATTTGAAATAAGTTTGCATTCACGCAATAACAAAAAAAGAGAAGGAAAAAATATCATTTTTTTGAGGTTTAGTTTCTTGTCTTGAAATTTTTATTTTAGTTATTGCAGAAGTTATTTAAACTTATTTAAGTTAGTAATAAGAGTGTCGGTTTTGTGGGCTATCAGGTATAATGACCGATAAGTGTTAAATTATTTAATTATATATTCAAAGAACAAGGTAAAGATATTTACATATTTAAAACTTAATATCAAAGCACATTGTAACATCTTAGTTTTAATTCCAAAGTCCAACATCAATTTGCGTCTTCACGTCATCGCGTCTTTTCTCGTCCATCATCTCGTCGTTCTTCTCCCTCTCTTCTGCGCATGTCCAGCGGCAAACATGTGGATGGCCCTCTGGTGGCGCTTTCAATCCCACAAGAATATCACAGAGAGATATTTAAAAAAAATAAATAAATAAAAAATAAACTAAGCGGCTTTTTTTTTTTTTTTTTTTTTTTTTTTTTAATTTTAATCTTTAGTTATAATAATGTGTATAAAATTATGAACCGCGCACATTTAGATAGACTACATGAGCTGAATTTTTTATGATAAACTGATCTGAAACTTGTAATCTGTGTCCATGATTGTATGTATTACTATACGTGTAATCTTTCTCAATTAAGATTAGTTTTCTTTCCTTCCATCAGCTAATAAATTGTTTCATAGGTAAGAGGCATGGAAAATTTTATTCTAAGAACAATTTTTCACTGAAATCGAATAAATATCTGTTTTTAATTTTAAAAAAGCCCTGTGGCGTAAATACAGCGCTTCGCCCTCGCAAGGAATAGATTCTAGGTTTGATAATCGGGCTGAGCAAGGTCGATTCAGACTTTCATCCCTTCAGTAGGTTGATGAAACTGGGTACCAAGCATGCTTGGAATCTAAACACTGTCGATTTTGAGCTGACCACCTAACCGGCACATGTGCTCTGTACCCCAGGGCTCTTCGTCATGAAAATATATCTGACCACTGTTCACCTTGGCCATATATTGTGCACTAAGTTTTTAGTTTTAACTAAAATTTATTAAAAATTTTAAAAATAATTAAAACTTGATTAAAGATATATCTAATTATCGTAAATTCGTGAATTAATTTTATCATAAAAACAAAAATAAATATCGTATTCCTGAAATTGTCTCTGGTATATTAATTTTCTAGTTGGACATGTAACATATCATAAATATATCTTGTAACTTTTGTTGGAATAAAACAACACCAGTCTTGCATTCAAAATTATTTATAACCTTCATGACAAAGAACAATATAAGAATAATTTCAAAATTATATATGTCAGCTTTTTTTCACTTTAAAACATCATTTTTGAAAGATAAACTTTGATTCAACTTTATTTTCTCGAAAAATTTGTAAAGCAGCATACGCGAGCAAATAATAGAAGCATCTAGTTTTCTCCATCATGTTATAAAATCTGTTGTTGTTACTTATGATTCTTGGACAAGTTAAATTCACTAGCCTACGACAATAGATAATTAAGTCAGAAGGGCGCATCTTTAGTTTAACCAGAGCATCACAAAGGTGAAGGTATGTCTTTGCTGTAAGTCTCCTCCGATAGATCGCACCACCAGAGGATCCACTCCCTCAATTTTGACTTTGACGTGGAAGTTGAAGAAATTTTCTCCAGACCATTTTACCCATGGTAACTGCTCAACGACCAATCACAGGATTTTCGATTTCACAGGACAAATTTAAGGAGCGCGTATTCTTTACATCTACTGAGGGAAAGTGTAAATTTCGTGATATTTTTAACTCTGGATGGGTTTTGATTTAAATGTTGCCACATAAGGATAGAATACAGTAAGAGAAAATTTGGGGATATAACATTATTTCTTTTCATAGCAGCTGTAGTTCGACTTTTTGTTGTCACGTAATGGCTTCTGATTTTTGTTGCCATTAGCAGTTTGATGAAATAGATCTTTTTAAAATATTACGCTATAATTGAAAAATATCTTCAGTTTAAAGCTTTATAATTGCTTACATTTTCTTCAATTTATTCTATATTTCGATAATTTTTATGTCGCTAAAGTGTTATTATTAAAAATATTATAGTCAGTCGATTGCAGATAAAATAGGTTCCATTTAATTTTAAGGCATATAATGTCTAGAAAAACCTTACTGGCTTATTAAGAAAGCCGAAAACACTCTTGCGGCAAAGAACAAAAAGAATATTTTTTCAAAAATTAAAAAAAAAAATTCTCATTATTACTTTAAGAAAACTTATATAGGAAAGAGCGTACAATGGCGTACATATACTTTTTCTACTCAGAATATTCATTGATGAAAATTTTAAGATAAGAGAAAAAGCTTGAAGCCTCCGTTTTTAATGCGATCAGAATTCCAGAATAGCATCATACATCGATAAACAACTGCACAGGGATTTCAACCTGATATTAATAATAGTTTAAATTGATTAAAAATGGAGTATATTCAAAATTTTGAAATGAAAGTTTATTTTAAATTTTCCAAATATCAGCAGCCGTTTTTCATTCATGCCTCTGTTTTTAATTTAACTCCGGATAAAAATGAGGTGAACCATCAGAAGAACAGTTTTACTTATATAGATGCTCACATTTGAAAAATATAATTAATTACTTTTCTTGAATAATTTTTCGATATCTATTAAAATATTGGTTTCAGTAATTATTGAAGTTTGATTAACTTCTTAGTGAATGATTAAAATTAAATAGGCCCAAGAAAAAGTCTAAACTAAAATAAAATGCTTTAAAATATCTGTCTAAACAATTGAAGGATGAAAAGTGTGATAAAAGGAGAAATTAATAACGTTTAGTAACAGTTTTTTTTCTTGTGTCAGCTAGGCTGACAATATGGGGTGCGCTGCTTCACTTTTTCATACTGAACCATATTTGGTGTGGAGTCCAACTGCTTCAGTACACACATGCCATAGGGATCCTTTTATAGGGTAGGCAACCATTCACACCTCATTCACACAAGGAAATGACAAAGACAGGATAGAGAGAGAAAGTACAGCCATGCCCGAACCGGGATTCGAATCCAGGACCTCCCTCTCCGCAGTCAGGCACTCTGACCACTAGACAGGGCGGTCGGCTTTTAGTAACAGTGAAATGTACATAAAAAGGCAATAAATATTACAAAAATTTATTTTTATTTAAAAAAAAATCTGTTGTTACATAATGCCCGGCTACTAAAATTTCTTCCTTTTAGCACTACAAGGGGCTAAAACAATGACAACTAATAGTGTGGGGCACACAATGGGTGTGGAACCGTAGCTCCGAAAGTGAGTCTTTGTAGTTTAGGAACAGGGAATAAGCAGAAGATTCCCAGACCTAACCTAGCACCCCAGAGGTATCATTTCAAATGAAGGACATTGCGAGCACGACCTATTTAAAGTGCCTCAGTCGCCATTTACGAACAGATTTTCTATTCGGTCGGGATTCAAACTGACTATCTTCCGATAATGAGAACGAATAGCCTAACAAAGCAGGCCACTGCAGCTTCTTCTTTAAAATCTTATTTACTATCAAACAGTTCATTTTTCAGTATTCAGCAACAAAATAGGTTTGACTCAAAAATTCATATCATTCGAATTCGTTAGATAACATTTTATCAGAGAAAATGTATGTCAGTTTAGAAATTGTAAATTATGAAATAACTCGATATTGTTTTGGGGATAATTTAACAGTCCAACACAGTTGTAAGGCTATGTAGCCATCCAAGGGGACATTTTATGGACAATGGACATAATTTTGCAAAGCCAGAAACAAGTGTCACATGAAACACGACAACCCCCTACCATTTCCCCCCCCCCTGACAGGAATTCATATAGTAGGCAGAAAAGCACCATCGACTTCCTTTATATCAACACTGTCTAGAATCGTGCTCAAAACTTTCCGTTTCGAAGAGAGCTTTTATTTTTGGCACAGCGTAGTGGGCAGGCAGCCTAACGGCATGAGAGTGTCGTAAGTCATTTTAATGCGCATACCGTAAACGGCTTCCGGTAGAACTTTCCACAGATGGTTGGGCATAATCACGTATCTGAAGGGGGAAAAACCTGGAAACTCAGAAGTATACACCTCAATAGACGTGCATGCAGAAGGCAAAAGTGCAACAACCATTACCAGTTGCTCAAGAGTATCTGGGATTCATTTTTGATTTCAACATTTTAATTTCCGTTCGGGACCTGTTGATATCTGAAATTTAAATGATAGTTTCGTATTTATTCGCAAAAATGTCGCCGAAATACACTCATTGAAACACACAGGAAAAAAAAAAAAAAACACAGGAATCTGTAGCATAATTTGCCATGAGCTGTGATTAGGTGGTTGACAACTTTATCCCACTCTGTGCTGCAGGAGCTCCGTAGGTTGAGGGTTGGTCCACGTTCATATGCGACATCCAAAGTCCTTCCGCTGATGTTGTAGTTGTTGCATCAGCATGTTTCTCTATACCTAGCCCTGAGTTGGGCTTAATAAGTTGAGATAATTTAGGAAATAAATCTGAGTTGGAGATAACTTAGGAAATAAATTATAACTTTAATTGTCAGTTTGGCTTATAATTTTAACACACACATTCTTATAAGAAACTGAATGTATACTTATTATAAGAGAGCTTCATCCTTTTATATTACACAAAACTACTTGTTAACAGAAACTCACTTCTTTATATTATAACTAAATACTTTTTCATTTTATGATGGATTACAATCCTTTATTTTTCATAGTAGGTTTTGAACTCACGTCGAAATATTGATAATATTTTGTCAGCTAATTCCCTATTTTTTGCCAATTACAAATATTTTCATAGATAACGGCTATGAAAGTAAAACTTCTAGAACCTTATGTTTTCTCACTATTGAGGCATTGAATTCTGAGAATAGGAGGTGCTAAGGTACATGATAATTTTATCATTTGTATTTATTCTAAATAATAAAGTGTCTGATCGTAGCTTTGAATTGTGTGTGTAGGATTGAAACATGGGTATTCCAAGAACCATTTACGTCATAAAAAGAAAATGTTGCCAAATTTTGAAGTTAAGCGCCAAATATCTTCGCCTTGTTTTAAGTAGCCTCAGTTAATACTAACTAAGCACTTATTGATTTCTTAAACAAGGGTGTAGTGACAATCTTCTTTTTCACATAATCTCAAGTTTTATATGTTTCTTATTTTTACACCATGTGCATTCAAAATTTAAATGACGACATTTAGAATCGAACATTTTATATCGACATGATTACATAGGAAACGTAATCATAAAATTGAAATTTGCCGATGTTAAAAAATAAAAGATTAAAGATTGAGCTTATAAAGTATATATAAAAGCCAAGCTTATCGGTCACTAGATTACAATATTTAGCGCTAAGTCGTATCATTTGAAGACAATTTTTCACTGAAAAAATAAATACACTTTAGATTAGATAACTCTGAAATTTGGCAAATTACGAAAACAATCTAATTCTGTAAAAAGAAAGATTAGTTTTTTTTCATACAATTTTATTTAAATAACAATGTTCTTCCTCTTTTTAAACCTACTTAAACCCTTTTTAAAGAATTTCATTGAAATTTCCTCAAAATTTCAATGAAATTGTAGAACTTTACAAAAAAAAACATCTTTATTATATATGTAAATGAGAACATCTTTATAATTTTAGATATGTAAACAAAACATGTTTCGAAATTCTTTCCTTAATCATTCCTAAACAAGTCGTATGTACTTGATGAACTGAAAAGGCCACCAAAATTTCATTAAATATAAAAAAGGATTATATAAAAGATTATAGGATAATAGCCATCAAAATTGAAATATTTAAGAAACTTTCAAATGCTGAAAGAAATAAGATTCTGTCGTCCCAATTTTCTTCTCACCATGGGATTAATAAATTATTTTGATAAGCTTGTTGTTTACGACGTTTTGTAGTTTTGATATGTTACTCATGTTGGGTTATGGGGAGGTAGAGGTATGGCACCTTAGGGTTGCCAGAATTTTGGAGTTCAAACGAAAGAAAATGTAAAAAAAGAGAGATAGATGGAAAGTAACTGCTGTGAGGAGAAGAGTTCTGAAAAAGACTCGTGCTCTCTCATTATTTATAGTTTTGTTATGCCTTATTAAAATAAATTTGTTATTAGATTGTTGAAGAAGATTAGTTTGTCTCATTTTTAGAGAATAGTAGGAGCACAAACTCAACGCTTAAAGTATATAGCAGAAATGCACATACACTTGTATTTTAATCACTGATTGATTAATTCTACGCGCACTGAAGATACTGAAAGTTACGCACTATCAAAGCAAAATGGAAGCATAAGTACCGCTTAGACTTGAACGCTTTTAAGGGATGAGATTCACAAAGGGTAATCACTGCTCCAAACTCCAGCGCAACCCCGGAAAGACGAACTTTTTAGCTGTATAAGTTTTTACAAAATGACATTCTTTGATTATGTTAAGAATCTTCAGGACATCAACTCGAGCCCTTTATCGAGCTATAGTAAAATATGGTTGAAGAAATATGAAATTAACTTTCCATCTTCAGATAAAATATTTATCTGTTTACTTATTTACCATATAAAAAAAGCTTCCGTTATAAATATTCTCCTATTTACTAAAGTTAGGTACGCAGAGATAAGATAAGTGTTAGTTTTCGGTAATCAATCTATACTAATTAGAGACACAACAGTTTGTCGCAGAGGTAGGTAAAAGGAAGAAAGTATATACAATACCAATGCTCATGTTATGTCATATCAACAAATCGGCAAAAGAAACAATAATTTTAAGAAGCAAACATTGTGCCATTTCGTATGAGTTTCACGTAAATATGAATAAAGTTGCTCGAACTTTGGCAATCTTTGATTCCAAGACAAGACTGTTTCTGGGGCTTCCAAGAAATGAAAAGTTCTAAGCACTGGAGCGTTGTCTGACTCCATGAGATAGGATAATCAAATATTAATAAGGCTTGTTTCTTTGACGATCATCACATCTCTATTTCACGATTATGAACACATTTTCTAACAAAACAATGTATCGAAAATATTTTTGCTGTAGTGAAAGATCGAATTTATGTTGTAGCAGACGAACGAAATCAGATGAACAGCCTTATATTGTGATACCTATCGTTAGGCCTCTTTCACATAAGATGAATTTTATCAGACGATAAAGAGTCATGTGATATTTTATCGCGAGAAGTTATTAAAAAACCACACAATAGACTGGACTGGTCTCTTTCACACTGGAAGGGAAATGGATTTCTATAGGACGATCGCATTGTAGCTGTCGTTCAAATCACTGAAAAATATCGATATCGTGTCGTTTACACTTTGCAGTGATGCAGGTGTTCTAATGGCTGTTTTCATAGAAAACGATATTCAGTCGTCTGACGTGTCTCATATTGTAAACGGTTCTTATGTTTTTTTTCCTAGTAAATAGGTAAAATATTTGAAAAGAAAAGCAATGGTGTTTTAATTTTAAGGGCATAATGAGTGAAGAAATATAGACCCAGACATTTTAGTTTCTCTTTCAGAAGCGAGGCTTGTATTACTGGGCAAATCTAAAGAAGCTTATAAGGACAGGAATGCCACATTGTTACCACTTTCGATAGGTGATACCCCGGTAGGGGACATTTCTTTGTATAAACTTGGTGTTTACGCTAGAAATTTTCATTAAGTGGGATTAGAATTCTAAACTAACATTTCACTAGCATTATTCATGAACTAAAACTGAAAAATAAATCAGCATATTTTTTCTATGGTAAGATAATTATTATAAAAATTATATATTCATGGTTGCTATATTTTTAATGTCCATAGAAGAAAAAAAACAATAGTAAAGTATCAATAAGGACGTGGTCAATATTATGACGTAAAATTATAAAAATAATAAGTTTAGTTTTACTTATTCTAATTATTATATGTTACTTTTATTATGTTCAAGATTTAAAAACTGTTGGCATATACTGAATTAAGATGGAGTGTATCTATTTTATAATTAATAAAATATAATGATAATATTTCATTACAGATATAATATATAATAATATAGGTTATAATAGGTGATAATGAATCTCCCATAAGTTATCCTTCTTCTTGGCTAAAGAAAGATTCAAGTTAAAAATGATAAATATTAAAATTATCATCCATGATAAAAGTCATTCAGTGTAAAATATTATTGTCATCATTTTTTATCGCCTGATAAATGTCGTCTTGCGTGAAAGGGGCCTTATAGTAATAATTAGTAAAATCTGCCATTTTTTCATGCAAAAACAGTAATGGCTACAGTGTTATGAAGAATGTCTTTCCCTCGATCCATGTAAATCGAAGAATCGGAATTAGAATGGCATCAATAAATATGTCCATTAAACAAGATTTCATTTTGGTAATTTATTTATAAAGGAGTTGAGACGTTGTCATTGTCATCAGGTTTCAATTACACTGAAACCTAATGACAAGAGAACTGGTGACGATTTTTTAATTACTTATAAATAAATGGAATATAATTAAAAAAGGTGAAAAAAAATCAGAAACGGGCACGGGTGCCGTATAATCCATGATTCCAAATTCTGAATTTTTTTGGCCATGAAAAAATGTTGCCAAGAAGAAAGTAATCGTGACGTATCATGACGTGCGCAATGACGTAAATATTAGGGTTACCAAAATAGAATTTTCAGCATAGTTCTTATAGGTCTCCATATGTATGACGTAATAAAAACAAGGTTGCCAGATACATAAGAAAATCCACCAAAAATCTCCAATCTCAGAATTTGGCGTGATGGATTATAAGGCACATGTGTCCAGAAACGATGAGACTGTGTATTAAAACCTCACACTAAGAGACCGATTATAATTAAAATTAGTTAAATTATTTGTAATAATATTTTTTAATTCAAAATAGCAAACAAAGAAAAAAATATCACAGCATTTCAATGAATTTTGGTTTATGCTGATATAAGCAATGTATTCATGGTAACTTCCAGTATTGTTTGCAAGAATGAAGAAAAAATAAGAAATTGGCAAAAGCAGTTAAAGTTGTTTATGCAAAACGCATACAACACATTCTAATATACAATCAATAGCTATTAAACATTGTAGTGTTTTGAATCTTGATGTAATGTAGTGTTTTGAATGTTTTATCCATTAATTCTATTTACTCTGATGTCTGCTTTCAACTGAAAGAAGAAAACTCTTATTTTAGTTTATAATTCTACATTGTTACTGAGGAAAATGGTGCTAATGTATTACTTGGCAGTTATTCGCAGAAATTCTTTCAAACCTGTTGTACTTTCTAATGTAAGCGATTTATCCAGTTTCAGTTTCTTCCAAAGAGGAAGTATCAAGGAATTTATGAGATTCAGTAGCACCCTGCTAGTCGGCAGGACAGAACCAAATGTGAAAGTGAGTGTCAAACAACACACATTCCTTTGCCATGTATTTGTCAGGGAGGACAATTTGTCAGCAGCTGCTATTACTGACGATGAATATCCCACTGTGAAAGCACACGCTTGTTTGAATCATCTCTTGAACGAATTTTCTTCAGCGATTCCAGCTGATGTATGGGGAACATGTGACGGGAGAATTAACTTTAAAGAAATTGGAAGCATTTTCGAAATGTTCACGGATTCATCGAAAAATGCAAGTTCTTTAGAGAAAGTTCAAAGTGAACTGGACGAAACGAAGATAGTGTTGCACAATACAATTGAGAATCTTCTCCTTCGAGGAGAGAATTTAGATGAACTGGTCAACAAGACAGAAGAGCTGAGCACTCAAGCTAAAGCATATTATCGAACAGCTCGAAGAACAAACGCTTGCTGCAGCTCTTTGTGATAACTGCATAACAAGACTCTATCCTAAGATATCCCAAAACTTAGTTCATTGACTTTAGAAAGAGGGAAATATCATTTGGTTGTTATTGAAGTTACTGATAATTTTTTTAGTTATTAAAAACCCTGTTTTTTATCCAACGTTTAAATAATAAAAAGTTTTATTCATGTGTACAAATGTATATAAATGTGTAGAAACTGGTACAAATAACAAAAATTTCATTCATTACCAGATGTGCTTTCTTTGAAGGCATCGTGGAGTATAAGGAAATTAGAACTTAAAATACATTTTTCAGTTTTTAGCACTAGAAAATTATGTCAAGAATGATTTGTAATTATTGTTGCAAGATCTTAATAATGTTTACAGATTTATTAATGTACGAAAATTTACTTAAACATTTTATGAGATTTATGTGGACGAAATTAAAAATGATTTTAACGAAATATGTACTTTTATGATTTGCTTTCACAAGCCTGAAGTTAAGAAATGTATCAATCTTAGATTATAATGTCATAAAATGTTTTCTGGGAATTAACTGAATCCGTAACGCAGAGATAAAAAATCGTAAAATTATTTATCAGTAAAAAAAAGAGGGTACTTTTCCATTATTCTCCCGCTTTTCATAATCGCCGTACCTGTTCTAAATATTCTATTCGTACTATGCATTGTTTAAAAATGCTTACGTTTCCAGAAATTACTAAAAAATAATACAAGCATTCTACTTACAATTTTTTTTTTATAATTAAATAATTATCACTTATTGATAAAACTTATTTAAGCACCAATCTTTATTTCTGGCTGAAACTGTTTAGCAATCTCTTCGGTAATCAATTGTGTAAATATAATGTAACAGTACTTTTATTCACTGACACAAAATTAAATTTTGCTGTATTTAGTTATTTTTTTGCCCTTGGTGATTTGTGGGCGTAATGCTTCTTTTAACTTATAAATTATCACCAAACAATCTTTTTTTCCAAATAGCTTTAGATTTGTTTAGTGTTTAGCTTGTTTGCAATTGTTTATCCGATTTTAGTCAATTTTGTCATACAAAGAAAAAAATTTGATTTATTATACATTAAATTTAAAATAATAAAATTTTGAGTCAATAAAATCATTGTATTTGTGTTATATTATTTTCGCTTCTCCATTAAAAAAACATGTATTTTTTTAAGATCAAAAGCGGGCTATAATGGTAAAGTACCAAAAATATCGACAGGGACCTTGAAAATACGGTAAACCAGAACAGAATCTGAGTCGAAAATATAACTGCTTCTGTACTAATTTCTCCTTAGTGCACAAGAGAGTACTTCTGCCCTCCCCCGTCATGAAAACTGATACGGGCATTGTAGGTCTTGGCCTATCTGTTTTCATGATGGCTTTCGTGACACTGAGTTTAGTTTCAGAACAAAAGATGGTCGAGACTTATATCCAACAATATGTATGTCCTTGCTCAATTAACTGACCAGTGTGATGAAGTCCAGTGTTAATCGGCACCGCGTAAGTATGCGTAAAACAATAAATATGCGTGAAAACAAATTGTAGTGTACTTCAGAAAATTTAATGCGATTTAGAACACAGATGCGTTGTTTACAAACAAAGGGTAACAAGCAAGATTTCCATTTACAAAACGGTAAGTAAAAATAGAATAATTACATATATTTACATGTGGCGCCATCTACGTGCAAATAAACATACAAGCAATGAGCGTTCATAAATGAACTAACAAACATGAATGCATAGCTTTTATGATTCTGCATTTGGAACCAAGATTTACCAGTAAAAATAACGTGATGCCATTCTTTTGATTGCATTTACTGAAACCTTCATCAAAATACAAACAATCCATATTATTAAACACATCATCGACTTGTTCGCGGAAAAAATCATTGTTTTGCAAATAATGATATTTTTTGGTTCATTTAGTTTTATGATTTTTTAAGCCCATCCATGGGTAATATGTTTGGATTTTCGTCAGTTTGTAATGACCATTGAAATCTTGTATGGTGTTTCGTATGATTCTCATGAATACATCTGTTCTTCATTGTGCAAACAGTCTCAGGATCTCGACAAATACGAGCACCCATACTGAGGTTTGTCAAAATGCAATCCTGATAAGCTTTAATTAAGATTAAATTAATAATTGTAATATATTGAATTAAAAATTTTAATGAATCATTTAAGTATTGAAAACTAAAAGCATAATATTATATTAATATTCACACAGTACCACTAATATTGATTATTACTTTCAGTATTACACTTTTATTAGCACCACATATTTTGCATAATATCAAAATTCTTTCTCCTTTTCTATGTCATTCTGCCAAAATTTCTACTAACACGAGTAAATAGCCTTCTCTAATTTTAATTACATTAATTGCAAAATTATGGATTGTTTGTCTCAATTATTTGCTGAATTAAGGGTTTCCTTCCATTGTAAACCTTTTGTTAGGAAAAAAAAAAAAAGAATAAATTGTATTTATAATATTAAAAAAGTCCAAAAATGAGATTTTATGTACAATTATTTAAAAACATGATTATATTGTATAGCTAATTGGCAAGCTATCACAATTTTTTATATTTTTAAGGTGATTTTCTAAATTATTTAAGAGAAAGCAACTATGAATTTGATATCAATGTTGAAAATTTTAATCTCTTATTACTCTTTGCTGACAGATGTCAATAAGTCATGAATTTTAGATGAAAAATCATCGTATTATTTTCTTTCAGTCAAATTATAATATTACTTTATTCCAGTTACTACAAAAATATGGATTATACACTATATCTGTTGTCTTGTGTATTCTTTATTCTACTCATATCCATCCAAAGGGAAATTAGAATCCGCTAACTTATTTGCATTCAATTAAACTTGGACTTGAAAGAAATATCTCTCATCAACACATTTACTATGAAGTTAATAGATTTGTCATTAATATTGGTGCAGCTTAAAGTACACTTTCTTTTTCTATTCTTTTTCTCCATTATAACACTAGAAAATGATAATAGTTTCAAATTTTCTAAGGAATGTTATTATTTTGTTCGAGTTAACAGAAATGAGATGGTAAGAATTAAATTAAATTTTAATGCCAACCGTAATACAATTATGGAGACTATGACTTGACAAAACAAAATCTGTAATTTTAGATACTTTATTTGTATGACCCATTTGCTTTTGTTTCAATGAAAGAGGTAGAATTTTGGCTTGAAGATATCTGGAATATCATTCTTTGCACCAGAGAAATATAAGCTATATGTGATTAATGAAAATTTAAGTCATTTTGGAAATTTAATTTTTTTCATCCTCTTATCACACTTATTTATTAATGAACATTGAACATGGACATTGAGAAATACCATTCTTAAGTTCATACAAAGGAAATGTTACTATTAATTTGAAAGATCAGTAATAATGTCAATACTATAATTTTAAGTCAAAAAGCAATGAATATAATGTTATTCTTGTTTTTTTTATATACTTTTCATTATTTTCTCTGAATAGTGTTTGAATTCGGTGCAGATGGAATGGTGTTTGAACTTGAATTGCAATAGCGTTTTGATCATGGCTGAAAATGCAACTTGAATTGCTATGCAGAGGGCATTTTGAACATAATGTTGATTTGAACACTCCCCACCGCCATTGTATTTGAATATAATCTCGATTTCAGAAGAGGTTCGACGATATTATCAATAGGGAAGACATGGCGGGATTGGTTAGGGTGCCTTTCACTTTATCAAAACGTAGAAGATTCTAATCCCGGCTCAACTAAAAATCCATTACTCTCACTTAAGGTGGCTGGAGTACTTTAAATATGCCGGCCACAATGTCCCCCATGTGAAATTGATACCACTGAGGGTAGCAAGCCAAACATTGGGAATTTTCGATTTGGTCCTCACTTCTTAATTAAGAAGACTAACATCCGGTTTCTTCCATATAACTAGTAGAACCCAATTCATACAGCCGTATCAGTCAGGTACAGAGAAGCATGCTAATGCAATAACAACAATCAACTTTGGGTACTTTTAATGCAATTCCTTTTACTTACAAGAAGGTCAATGGAGGAGTCTTCACTTCCTAGTTTTCTCTTTCGGAAATTAAGTCATAAATATGGAAACTTCCATCAAAATAGTTCCACAAGTTTATGAGTGAGGGTTGGATATAAATTTTATACGAGTCCATGATTCAAACAAAACTACAGACCGCAGTGGGTTTCTTCGTCGAAGTTCATGAATGAGAAGGTCTTTTTCTCCTAAATAATTAGATAAAGTTTCTGGTCTTTCTTCAATTATTGAAGAACCATTAATAAAACCTGCATGTCAAAATGACGTATACCATGATAACGTTTTTTCCGCGACACCACTTCACTCACAGATTCACACGTGCAATAAACCTTGAGTTTCAATTTCATAAGGCGATTCCAATTTATGATCATTCCTTTTTAAAGCATTTTAAGATGTTTGTAATTGAAGCTAATGTCGTACTGTGATGCATAAGTTGTATGACGAATGAGATTAGAGGGGAAAAATTCTACAACACTTAATTAAAAAATCCAGAATTTCAACATCACTAATAAAATTAGTTATCCATAATTCAAATTATATTTCGCTAGTTTTTCAACCACATAAAGATTAAAATTTTTTTTCTTATAAAAATATGTTCTAATGCCCGACTGCTTTTTAGAATTTATTCAAATTCAACACTACAAGAAGCAAAGGTGAGGAGAATTTTTTACAGTAGAGCAACAAGTGAGTATGCTGTCTTTGCCCCGAAAGAAACACACAGGGAAAGGAACATCCATCTCCGAACCAGGATTCGAAACCGGGCCCACTGTTCCGAAGTTAGGGACATTAACCGCTTACCCATCGGTCGGCTAATTAAAAAATATTAAATGATAAAAAAATAAACGGAAGCAAAAAATGCATGAAAAGGAGTTCACAAAATAGAGATTCTTTTTTTTTTTTGTCATAATTGGGAATTAAAACTATCATTGGGTCTATGAAATGAGTCAACTGTTGGTAAAAATAGTTAGAGTTTGTAAAAATGACAACATATTATATTTATATGAATAATTTAATTTTTAATCACTTTTTTACACACTTTTCTAGCACATTTTTTGCACTCCACAAATTTAGAGATTCAGGGGCCATGTTTAGTTCAAATGCATTGGGAAGAAATCTGGGTTAGAAAATTCGTGTAAGCAACCTTTCCATATGACGTAAATGGGAACCTATTAAACTTTGCCACTTTATTGTCTATAGAAAGAAATTTGTCTTATTCTCAGAAACCACATATGTATGAAATTCATACAGAAGATGAGTATTGTTTCTCTAGAAAATAAAAATATATTTCTATTACATCCAGGATTTTTTTTCATTTCCTTACATAATCGCATATAAAATTTTGTAATATCAAGTCCCGAATTTAAGAATTCCCATGCCATATTTTTCCGTCATTAGATTCTTGACTGAGTACAGTCTGCATTTCATTTCCAAAGGCGTTACGATCGAAGCAAATATCTAGAGGAATTCATATAGACAGACTCTAAAAATTAGAGCAACCCACATCCAAAACAGAAAGCGAGGAATTTTTTTAGGCGCATTATGTTTTTATTGACAGTTTCTGGGCCCTTTCACAGGCGCTGCAGTATTTTTGGTCGGCAGTTCAAGAATTCATTGATTAATTTGGAAACGAAAATTCGAATGTGGTTGGTATCTTTTTTCTCGGAAATTTCGCTCGTTTAGTTAAATTAAACGATTTTCTTGGCGATAAAGATTTTGAAAGTGATGAACACAGTTGGAGAATTATATGTCTTAATGAATTGATAGCAGAAAAATTTAACACGAATTCTGTAGCTAAATGTAAAAGCATTTTCACGTAGCAAACGATTAAGCAGGGTAATAAAGCAAGTTTCATGTTTGTAAAGAAACTATTTTTTTCAATAAATATTGCTTTTTCATTTTTTTACAATAATACGGCCTTGACTCTTTAGACTACCTTCGTTAATTCCGATTAATTTTAGCTGACATTTTTTTTAAAATTTTCAACTTAAATATTTGAAGATTTCTACATTTAAAAACTGTAATCGCTGTTATCTATTGTATACATACATAACGGTGCAGGCAATACATTATGGTTAATGTGTTTGGAACAGTTGCTCATCATCAAGCGTATCGTTATTTTGAGCCATGGTCAGCTGACGAGGTCACATCAGAGCTGGCACCCTCCGCTCTACATCTACGCCACACCAGAGGAACCACTTTGGACGTTATAAACTAACGTGGATATGTTCCCAACTCACAATGCTCGAGCAACCTAGTGTAATAGAATGTATGATCAACCCTCAATCACTGCCCGCGGCAAATGTTACTTCACTTTGCTGAACTAAATGGGAAGTGGTGTGAAGCCGCCGAGCCACTGGATTTCTTAATTGTTTTACAGCAGGACCAACAGTTATTTATTTTTTTTTAGTTATGAAAACAATAACCATTTTTGTATGGGAATTATTTCAGAATAAGGAAACTATTTATTTCTATACTCTTTACAAATATTTGAAAATTACAAGAAATGTTACTGCAAATTATGTTGACGTTTCTTAATTGTCTCACTAAGTAGCAAGCATAAGTACTTTGTGCATTCAACTTAACATTGGCAATGTAAATCTACTACATTGTATGCAATAATTCTCTGAATAGTTTAAAGGTGACAACTTTCTTGCATTTTACTTAACAATAAATTACGAACACTTATAAATTGCATAGTAAAACAGTTTATTTAAATTTATTTAGATGAAAATCAACAATCATTTTACATACATCATTTTGAAAGTGCATATTTTGGCTACAAATGGTAATGCCGTCATTAGCAATTACCTTCGACAAATATATAAATATGCTCACTTAACAATGAACGTTTACTCAAGTCATCATGAAACTGATTATCTACGATGTAACTGTAAAACAAAAAATAGGATAAATATGTACAAATAGAATGTAATGTTAAATAAGTACTGTCTAAAAGGTAGTGGAAATAATAGTGATCAAGCTCACTATTACTTAGTTAAACCCTTTAATTAAATTCTAAATTCCTTTTTTTTTTTTACTTTGAATTTAAAAGATGGTGATAGTTCTTACGTCTTATAATGTCCTCTTAGTTCTGATTTGAAATGTAATGTAAGATTTAAATGTATCCCTTATTTGAAATTTCTGTGCAAAAAGTAGGACCAAGTTGGATTATATAACTATTAGTTTCCACACCTCATTTTATTTTATAATTACCTATTTTTCTGATTTCAGAAATAAGACATGCAACTTTGTAATATTTAATCAGAATCTGTTAGACAAATTTTGCAATAATTTAATTTTTACAATAGTGCAAATGAGTTTCATAATTCAACTAAAATAAAATTTATTTTATGTTAAAATATCTCTAAAGAAATCAATTTTACAATTCTTCAGAAATAATACTTTTGTAAAAGAATAGAATGTTAAATAAGAATGTTAATAACACTTTTGTAAAAGATTATTTCTCCTTTTATTTGAAAATTGAATTTAGTGAAATTATAGACACTTCATAAAATTCATTTTTCCTGAAAGTTTGTATAAATTACATAAAAATAGACATTTAATTAATGATGAACTGATTTTCTTCAGTAATTTTCCGAATCATTGCAAAAGTAAAATGTAAGTATTAGCAACAAATCTCCATGGAAAATGTTACAATGATTGAATGGTTGATTTTGTATACCATCAATATTATTTGTAACTAAGGCTAACATAAAGATAAATTTTTCTGCTTTTTTATATAAAAAATCAAGCGTTAATTTGAAAAATATTTTAAATTTCTTTTCAGAACAAGTACCTGAAATATAAATTATAATAAGAGAACTCTGGAGCGTTATAACTGTCCGCAACTTGTAAAGATTTCTCACTGTTCAATCGGAATATTTCAATGTGCGCGACTAGATTTTAGACTACTTTACATTTAATTGTGAGTACAGCTCAAGTACCAAAAACAATTTTAATTTGGTAATAAAAAAAAGATTATTATGAAAATAGTTAAAAATTTGTTTGGCAGATTGAAAATTCCGCATGTGATTGTCACTATTTGACGCGCCCTTCTATACCGAATGGCCTAGAACGTTCTCAAATAACGCTTGCCATTTTTATTTTCAATTGATGTGGAATACAGGTACTGTTTAAAATTTAAGAAAAGCGAACTCATTTTTAAATGGTCAGTTGACTTCGTTAAATATTCTTAATTACGTCACACAGACAGGACAAACATGATTAGATAAAACACAAATGAGATGCCATCGTCGAAGCTATTTCCTCACTCAGATGAGCACAGTTTATGTTCTGTGTATAACAATGAAACATGTATACAGGTTAAGACCCTTTGTGGCACACTCACGGTGATTCACAGGAAAGCCACCACGCACAGGCAATGTCTGCTGTCTCTTTATTTCAGCTTCTGGCACTTGGTCCTGTCGCCCTTCATGCAGCGCCCGATGTCCACCAAGTAGATCTGGTTGGCCGGACAGTTGAGGACTCGGCCTTTCAGGGCTTTTCCGGCCGCCCGAGAGGCTGGAGCGCAGACCACGAACTTGCTGCACTCTGTGGGATGGATGAACACGCCCCGCTTGAAGCAGTCCACGTCGCTGTCGGATCTGACGACCACGGGTGTGGAATCATCATCCGGGCGATTGGCAGCGACTGTGCTGCTGGAGCCTCTGCGACTTGTTGAAGTTGTGCTTGTGGATCTGAAAAAAAAAGGAATATAATTTCGAAATTTTGATACACCAACAATATATCTTTATATTACCATATTTTATCAATAATATATCTTGCAATAACGTACCTTGATATTATTGGTTACAAAGACTGACATAAAAATGATGTTTCTGTTTTCTGTTTGTTATTTTAATATTGCCAAATTGGAAAAATAATATTTCTTGATATTAACCACCTAATAAGCCTCTTGGTCGCAACCCCAGGGCCTCTCGGTCAAGAAAACAGAGATGAGTCTTGTAGCGTGGCCCACATGGGTTGTCGTGCCACAGAGTTTAGCAATTAGTAGACTGTCATTAAACTGATGTGTTTTTGCTTTGTATATATTATCTTGATATTACCATATGGGAAATTGTATACGATTCGATAAGAAACAAACTGTTAGTTTTCACATCTCATGGAAGTTTGCTGCTCGTTCAATGACCATTTTTTCATAAGTTTGTTAATTACTTAAGAATTTATTAAGGTGGTTTTGAAACCCCTGTAAATACTTTAATACGACATAAGAATCAAATCCACGATCAGTTATAAAGAAAACCAAGGAGCTAAACATTTTGCTTTTCATATGACACTAATATTTTCAAAGAGAAATCATTGTGTATAAAGTTTCTTGATGTATGTTATCAGATAGGATCGAAATAAAATTAAATAAATGTTTCTTTTATATGGAGCTTTTTGAGAGAGGAAAACAAATATAAGGTATACATGTAAATAAACAAGAAAATAAATATAAAGTAAATGTGGCTCAACAACAAGAAAATAAAAGAAGATAAAAATTCTGAGCAGAGCAACAATCTTCCAGAGAAATAATAGAAAAACTACAGCATAATAAGTCAAAAGGATTCAACTAATACAAATTCAATTATTATTTGAAAGTAAATGCTGGTTCACAAAACTGACAAATTTAAAAACAACATTATATCATTTCAATGTTAATATAATCTGCTACAAATAAAAACAAACAAACAAACAAACAAATTATTTTATACTTTTCAATTTTAAGCTGATTTCGGAGTTCCATGACGTCTATTTTCAATAGATTCCTTCTCATGTACACATATGCGGCGATGAGCAAGCGGATCAACTGACCAGGGAGGGATGTTGCCATGATAATCCTTCTTCTTCAATAGTCATCTTTTTAGAACATCAGTTTATTGTTAATTCTGAGATTTTTAAGAGGTGGAAGATTCCTCCCTGCCATCACTGGTACGGCGGGCAAAGAGCCTGGCTCTTCTTTCGCCCTCAACTGTGACAGATGCCATTATTTTCAGATTAGTAACCGGCTACATAAGGGGTCTCTCCTATCTCAAAGGCAAAAAAATCTCATAGGTCTGCTCTAAACGTAAAACTGGGGAGGCTTCTCTTCAACACATCGTGACTCATCTCCCCTTTTGATTCTCGATTTTCTCCGGGTCAATGATCTGATGAACCTTGTCTTTCTTCGTCAGACATTGGGAGGAGAGAAGCCACAACACAACACAAATCAAAACAAATTATACATAAGTTTGCTTAGGAAATATTTTTTTTAAATGAAATGCATGAATCTATTTTACGTTGATTCCAATAGAAATATATTTTTTTTACTCAATAGTTGCTTGTGTAACTAATAAGATTATTCAGAAAGAAAATTATACTAGTAGAAATCGAGTTATGGAATATGTTTATAGACTATATGGAAATAAAATTAATTGTTCTTAATGTTCTTAAAATTAGCAACTTACTGTTTAGGCGGTGAGGTAACTACTGGAGACTGAGTGGAGGAAAATCTTCTTCTGCTGTTAGCAGGCCTTAGAGTCGGCCTCTTTGTGGTAGTAGTCGTTGTTGTAGTCGTCGGTGGAGTGGTAGTCGTTTCGTCTTCGTAATCATAATAGTATTCCTCCTCATATTCATCATCAGCACTGTCTAAAGATGCATTGGGATTGTACACTGGTGCTGGTGGCACAGTAGTAGTCGTTGTGGTAGTCGTGGTGGTGGTGGTTGTAGTTGTAGTTACTGGAACTGTTACCTACGTATATAAAAGTTATTTTTTATATAAATTTTGATTCAAAAATTTAAATTTTTAAGATGAATAAAATTTTGAATATAATTTATCAATTTATAAGGAATATTTTTATTTGAAAGTGATTAGATATATTGGTCCGATGAAAGAATATGTAAGCTAATTTAATACAATTAAAAACAAGAAATTACATTGTTAATTATTGCCATTAAATATTTGAAAGGCATATAAAACTAGGGATGAATATGACAGCTTTTACCTCCGAAGTGGTGGGACGCCTTCTAACGGTGACGTAATTCCCTCTGTTGTCATCATGAATTGCATTCGGCCGGCGTGCAACCAATCGCACGCCTTGTCCAATCCTTTGTTCTTCAGCTATTTTATCCCCAGGCTGTGCTGGTCTTCTCCGGACGGCAACTCTTGCTTCCCCATTTCCACGAATATTGGTCTCAGGATTGGCTAAAAAGACATTTTATAAACTAAACCAATTCTAAATTTCAATTATTTCTTTTTTATATTACTATGCTTTTATGAAGAGAAAGGGCAATGATTTTTACTAGCCTATTGTAATCAACTCGAAATCTTTCAAAATCAGCATACTGATATCTAAATACATACATAAAACATAAAAGGGCGGACACTTTTTTTTGAATAAAACATGCGAGGTAAAACATACGAATTTATTTTAACGAAAGCAATATTATCCACGGTAGCCTAATGTTTAGGGCATCGACCTTCTGTCTGGAAGGGTGGGGTTCGATTCCCAATGCCGCCAAAGATCCACCGAATAAATGCGATATGCGTGTTCGTTAAATCTGTGGAATCCAAAGTTCTATAGGTCGTTCTATGGGTGTAATGGTATGTAGAAAAATTTCCTCTCCCTCCAGATCAAAGTCAAAACTGAGGGAGTGTATCCTTTAGTAGTGCCATATATTGCGGAGAATTCTTAGAACAACTTCATGGTGCTCTTGTTAAAACGAATGACGCATCCTTTAAACTTGCGTCTGAGGTTGACTTCTTGATGGTCTCCCTCTGTAATTCAGGTCAAAATGTTTCGAATGAGCTGGACGGAGAATTCATTCAGGAATAAATGTTTTTGGGTATTAAATATAAACTTGACTGAAATAAATACAGTCCTATTCATGTTTATTCTAAAAAAGTGTTCTCTGTTTCTCAAAAAAGAGATGGAGATTGCCTGAGAGAAACATCAGCCGTAAGAGCTATGAGCGATGATCTCTCTAAGCGAGTCTTCTCATATGGTTTGCCTTGATGTTATGCACTTTTATTTAGAAAATGATCTGAATTTCTACCAAGGAAAATATGTTTGGAAATAATTCTTTTAATGACGTCTCACTACCAAATGATACGTAACAATTAAAATATAAAAGGAAGCATTCTTTATGCATTTATACGATATATATTTGATCTTACAACTTGATTATAATGATCTAAATGTTGTTCTATTTAGTAACTGGCACAGCCAGCTTTTTGTATGCTTCATTTTTAAAAAAAGCATTTGAGTAAAATTTTATTAATGTCTTATTAATATTTGGCAATAGTAGAGCTAGGAAAAAACGAGCAATCTTTTCATATCACTGTCGCATAAAAAACTAAGTATTAATATATCCTCTTTGGCAATGATATAAGATCACTCCCAAAAAATAAATAATTTCATAACACTTATGGTTAAACTGAGGTATTGATAACATATCTTTTTATTAGAGTAGAATTTGCTTACAAATTGGATGATTACAGCAGTTACATGCAATGCATTGAAAACTTTTCAAATCATTCAAATGCGCATAAAATAAAAACAATTTGCTCAACGGAATTCAATTTATTTAGCAATCCTTCACAAGCCACACAACTTAATATAACTGATAGCAATATTACTATAAAATTAAAGTAACTGGGTAAAACTATTATTTGAATTTATCATATTTTGTGAATATGTGTGGCATTTTTCACTGAAATAAAATATCCAATACATTGAATTTGAAACCATTCATTCAGCCTTTAATCATATAAATTCATTTTTCAAGATTAAATAACTTGTTGAACTGCTAATTGTTTTCCAAAACAAATAAATTTTGAATACTTTGAAATTTTTTGTGCTTAAGAGTGAGAAATGTTCAGTTAAGATTAGTAATATTCACATTTCTCTGACAATTTCCCAGTTACTTTTGAAATTATAGTATTTTTGTCATTTTTTTTCGATCACATTATGAGTTATTTCAGATTACTTTTCAAAGAGAAGAGATTTTATAAAGTCAATTTATTTTTCTTTCGAGTGGATTCCAATTCACTGCGAGATTCCTGAAAATGAGACTCTTGACCTTTTGGTGAACAAAAGCGCAAAGGTCTTTCAGAGATCTTTGAATAGCCTTTCTTTCTTTTCAGTAAAATTACTGATTAAGAATAGACATGCTGCTTGAATAAAGCAGAAGGCATTGTGTGATTCTGCAAAAATAATCCTTGGGATTTCCTTAATTAAAGTGTCAAAAACTATTTCTGATTTTTCTAGAAGTGCACGAGGCACTTTTTCGCCTTTTTACAGAACATGAAGTTTGTCCAGTATATTTGCATCCTTTAAACTTTGGAGTTCTTTCTTGTGTACTTAGTGCTAATAAGATCAAATTTTTGACGCTAACCACCTTGACTCGTGCCCTGCACTTGTATTTTTAATATGTATTGTTCAGAGTTACTGTAAGGCCAGATAAATAATGGCGTCAAAGCCAGTTTTCTATAAATTTGTAATAAATAATAACTTTTTAAACAAAAAATATTTTAGTAGCTCACAAATAGTTTAGAAATTTTTTTTAAGTATTTTAATATTGAATTCAAATTACAGATAATTCGGCACAGATGCCATATAATCCAGGATGCTAAACTTAGAATCTTTTTGGCGATTAAGAAATGTTGCCAAAATGACGTATTGCGTTGTCTCGCGATGATGTATATACTAGGGTTGCCAAAATAGAATTTTTTAAAGAATTCTTATAGGTCACTATCTGTATGACGTAAAAAACCAGGTTGCCAGATAAACAAGAAAATCCAGCAAAAAAATCAACAAACCCAGAATTTGGCATTCGGTATCATAAGGCACCTGTACCGATAATTTTAGTTATATTTGCACTCACTTCTGGTGGCAAGAATGGTTGATCCCGAGACTCGTCGCCGGTCATCTCTGCCGACTGCTCTTCCAGTCACCTCACTGACCGCTGTGGGGCGCACATCTTCCTCAGTCGTGCCGGTCCTGTTCGATCCGATTGGGCGAACTCGCACCAGCATACGTCGGCGGCCTACCCCTTGTCCAGCATCCAAAGCGTTATTTCCTACAGAACGTTCAATATACAAATGAGCATTTTTCCAACTAATTTTTTAAAAAATTTAATAAGATTAAAATTCAGTGTTTTCTTAAAATTGTGGTTTAAACAAAAGAAATTGCTGTTTATTGAATAATTTGTAAACATTTTAGATGATTATTTAAGTAATTTGGAGCTTTAGTCACTTATTGGGTAACTTTTTCTGATAATTTGATAAAAGAAATACTAATGGATATTTTAAAGGAATTTATATAGATATTTATAGTTAATTTAAAGGCACAATTTAAAAAAAAAAAAAAAAAAAAAAAAAAAAACGATGCAATTTTATTGGTAATTTATAAGTAGGGAAAACATCGAATGAGTTAATTTAAAGTACATAGTTACACTTATTCATTCTCACTAATTAATTGATTATTTTGAAAAAGAACGGCATAAGAAGTTCTTGGTTTTTTGTACTTGGAAAATAAATTATCTAAAAGTTAAAGTTATTGAACAATTTAAGTAAATATTTTCATAAAGAATACTGTGACATACGAAAAAATGAAACCTCTTCTGGGTTTTTATACTTGATTCAAAAGATTAATTTGCGAATTCGAGAATATTTCGTCTTTGTTTCAAACTCAAAGACTCAGTTTTCACAGTTAAATGAGTTAAAACCTTAACGCGAAAATTTGTTTATTTAACAATCATTAATAATTGAAGGATAATATTTGTTCAAAGAGCTCTTACACTTTGTATGCGATTCACCATAGCGAAGATAATGTCCCAAATTTGTTAAAAGGATTGAATTCTTAGTAATTAGCTCAGAAAGATTTGATATTCGCAAGACTTTGGTGCTTCAGCTTGTCTTCTTGACAACACAATCATACAAGCATAACCTCCTCTCAATTTTCATTTAAAGTTACAAAGCCGAAAATGAGAATATCTTAAGATCCAAAGTTTTGTTTGCTCGATGGGCGTCAACACTATTCAACAAGATTAATATATATATATATATAATATATATATATATATATATATATATATATATATATATATATATATATATATATATATATATATATATATATATATATATATATATATATATATATATATATATATATATATATATATATATATATATATATATATATATATATATATATATATATATATATATATATATATATATATATATATATATATATATATATATATATATATATATATATATATAATAAACAGATGTATATATGATGATATCTATTCCAAGCATAACTGTATATTATTTTCAACATTAGTGTATCACACTCGATGTGTGTGTGTGTATATGCTATTATGAAAAATGGAACTAGTATTAATATTTGAATGAATGTCTTGTAGTTCTTTTTACTTTTCTGTTTTAGTGTGTTATTATTTTGATTTGAGAAATCATTATCCGAATAACGCTTATTTTTTGAGAATAGCAGAATAGCGCTTTTCAGGGATGAGAAAGTCTGAAAAATCTATGCCAATTCGGCGATACATCTAGCAACCAAAGATAAGTTAATATTTTCAATTTTGTGTTGATAGGACTCATATGGAGTCGAGTTGCCATAAGCTTACTATAGGATTGCTAATCTTCTTTATTTCTGGTTTTACACATCTTCGTCGCCACAAGGAAAATAGTAACAATATTTGGAACAAATACCGTGTAATTCAGGATGCCAAATTCTGAGTTTGGTAAATTTTTTGGCGAATTTTGTCATTTATCTGATAACCTGGTCTTTATTATGTCACATAGATATGGAGACTTATAAAAATTATGAAGAAAAATTTATTTTGGCAACCATAGTATATTTACGTTATTGCGCATATACGTCATCTTGTCAACATTTTTTCATCGTCAAAAAAAATTCAGAATTTGGCATCCTGGATTATACGGCACCTGTGCCCAATACTTTTAGCCAATTTTTTCAATTAAATTTACTTCAACTTAAATTTCTTTCATATCACTGATTTGCTTACATTAGAAAAGTGAAATTGTGAAAATAAAGATACTGTCAATGATAGAGTTACTCAAAACCCGCAGACGTCCTCGGTTACATGACATCACTGATAATTTACGGCATATTTTATTAAGTAAATTTTTACGAAAAATGTTTTTGTATACCGAGTTCACTTATGAGATTTAAAAGATAAATATTATTATAGTCAAAAAAGGAAAAGATTTACATTCATTGATTTCTAGGGTGCGATGGTGGCCCACCCCTTGTGGTGCACCGGGGGCAACGCTTGGCGGCAAGGAGGTTGCAGTTTCCGGCCGGTTTCTTGGTTATAAGGGGACAATACATCCCGACATACCCCGCGACCATTGGAAAAAAACATTCATTGATTGACAAGAACTTTATTTACCTGGCTGTCCTTGATTTCCGTTTTGTACTCTGACCACACGACCCACTTGCACCCTGATCGGAGTTCGGTAGGGACCTTTCTCTGGCGCTGCCGTTGTAGAAGAAGGTCTCAAGGGTGCTTCGTAGGACACAGCCTCTGGTTGCACACTGGCAGGTTCATCTTCATTTAAGTACACCACCTGAGATACACAAAAGTTTAAGAATTGAATGCCTAATTCAGTTTTTGTTTTCACATGGAATCCGTACTTAGATTGTAAATAGCTAAAACAACCAACAATGAAAAGAATCAAACGTGACAGTAAAAAATCAAATAACACAATAGAGTATAATTGTACTTAATATTTTATTTTTATACAAACCGTAAAATGATTTGAAATGGACTTAATATCCTATAATCCATGGTACTAGTTCTCTTATACTGTTTTATAATGTCACACAAAGTTGTTACAGTTATTGAATAGAATTCTCCTTCATGAAAATATCGATGATGTAATCAAAAATAATGTGAAAATAGTTAGTTTTAATATATTCAAATGTAATAACAAAAATAATTGCACGAGATAGACTATAGATGGATACTATCTTCATGCCTATTCATTAATTATGCAAGGTAATCAAAAAAGTTCTTGCCATTTTTGCTTTTCCATTCAGTGAAGAGAATCGGTTTGTGTATTACTAAACTCTGTGGTACTACAGGCTATGTGGGCCAAAGCCTAAAGTGTCCATCTCTATTTTCCTGAGCGAGAGCCCTGTGGTGCGAAGCATATGTCCCGATTAGGTGGTCAGCCTAATGCAAAACCCCTAATGCTTAGTTCCCAAGTATACTTGGTACTGAGGTTATCGATCCCTTGAAGGAATGAAAGGTTGAGTCAATCTTGTCCAGCCCGAGATTCAAACCTCAAACTTGTGCCTTGGTAGAGTGAAACGCTACCACTAAATCACCGGGCTTGACATTAGAGTATCACGTGACTTAAAAATCAGTCAATCGTGAGGACCAGCCGTCATACAAGCAGGTCAACGCACATTTTTCTCAACCGTAACTCGTACAAATGTGAAGACAAATAAAAGTGTCCAAGTAACTTATTCGGTGCTATCAGCGATTTTTAAGTAGGTTTGGCATCAGTAGCATCAAATTGCCGAATATGTCAGGTATTTGAAGAGAATGCCGTGAAAGGGCGTAATGGCAGATATTGGTTCCAAGTATTGAAATTGAAGGATTAAAGTCAATGAAGCAGACTTATTCCAAGTACTCTTGGCCAACATTTCTCAACATATGCTGCAAGGATGTTCAACACCTATATAGATACGTTGGCAAAAAATGATGGACGCCAAGGGAGTTTATTTCAAGAACTAACAATCAATAAGATATTTTCTATACATCATCTTCCTTTTCGACCATTAAAATTGGCAAGAACTTTATTAATTATCATACACATTAATAAAGAAGTAAATTTAAAAAATGCAATATTTAAGAAATAGGTTGGTTGGTTGGTTGGTTTTTATGGCGCAAGGTCCAGATAAGGACAAGCTGCGCCAATCACAAGATATAATACAACAGTTTTTTTTTTCACCAATTAAAAACATAAAATAGTAATATAGTTAAAATGTACATTAAGAGTATAAAACAGAAATATAATTAAAATGTATATTAAAAGGTATAAAATAGAAATATAGTTAAAATATATATTAAAAGTCTGTAAACATACAATATATACATGTATAAAATTAAAAACTTGAAATTTAAATAAAATATTTCTAAATCAGATAAAATTCATAAATCCTATGTCTTTTAAAAACGCAAATAAATTGCGATGGGGTGGTTCCCCAAGCAAATCTTCTAATGCTAAAATATTACTTTTAAAATATCTAAAACGCTGATGGTTAAAATCTGGACACACAATTAAAATGTGATATACTGTAAATGGTTCATCACACTTTTCACACCACGGTAGGAGATCACTTAAGATCAAATGTTTGTGGGTGAAACGCGTGTGACCAATTCGAAGGCGAGTCAGTCTGACATCTGCGCTTCGTGGAGATAAAACAGATAATGGAATGATGTATGAAAATATGGAATGGAGTTTGTTGCTGACTTGCAGGTCCCAGGATTCCTGCCAAAGAGAATATATGAAATGCTTGAATCCTTTTCTCATGTCCATTGATGGTAATGAAGGCAAAATGGAAGTAGCTGCAGATTTAGCGGCAGCATCAGCTTTCTCATTGCCATCTATACCTATGTGGCTTGGTACCCAACAAAACAGTATCTCAAATCCCTTGTTAGTAACAGTATCAATTAATTTGAATATCTTAGACACAACTGGATGGCAATTATAGTTGTTATTCCTCAAAGCTTCTAATACACTCATACTGTCAGTGTACACACAGAATTTACGTTCATTTTTAGTTTGTAGTAGCTGAAGTGCTCGGTATAAAGCTGTAGCCTCAGCGGTGAAGATGGAGCAGGATTTATGAAGGCTATAACTGTACGAGGTATCATCAAGATACACTCCACAACCAACTGATCCTGGACATCTGGATCCATCCGCAAACACTGGAGTGTACATAGTATACTGACAGCGATGGAATGAATAAAGCTGTTGAAGAATAGCAATATTTGTGTCTGATTTTTATTACTTCCAAAGGGATTCAGTACAATAATGTGTGGATCATACCAAGGGGGATATGCGAAAAGGTCGGTAGACTCGATTCGGACATCACATAGGTCAGAAAGCCAAATAATGGATTTAATACGAGAGAGAAAAGGTTGAATGCTTGATGGTCTAGCATTATATAATCTCTTAAGAGCAGCACTTGGAATCGTGGAACGCAAGGGATGATGAAGTGAGGATATGATTTTTGAATAATAATTAAGAGACAGCTGCATCCGTCGCAGGTCTAATGGCAACTGTTGGCAGATTACATATAGACTCTGGACGGGTGATGTGCGAAAAGCTCCACAGCATATCCTTAAAGCAGTATGGTGAACAGTGTCCAATCTGCGTAAGATGGAGAGTCTAGCTGATCCATAAGCAACACAGCCGTAGTCAATTCGAGATAAAATTACAGACTGATAAATTCTTAGGAGTGATGTGCGATCTGCACCCCAAGATGTATTCGAAAGCACTTTGAGGATGTTAAGCAGTCGCTCACATTTCTTCCGCAGATGTAAAACATGCGGAAGGAAAGTTAACTCTTGTCAAAAATCACGCCAAGGAATTTTATCTCACTGACTACAGGGATGGGTCTATTATTTATGTGAAGCACAGGATCATTATGGTAGCTAGTTTTCCTACAGAAATGGACACAGCAACTCTTACTAGGAGATATACTAAGACCATTCCGTTCACACCAAGTGGTTAAATTATTTACAGCTGTTTGCAATTGTCTCTCAATTATATTCATGTTTGAACCCTGATATGAAATTTGTAAGTCATCAACATACAAAGTGCCATGAACAGAAGATGGTAATTGATGGAGTATGTCACTGATGAAAAGGTTAAAAAGGGTTACGCTTAAATGCTACCTTGAGGGACACCCTCAGCTTGAGTAAAAGTATTGGAAATTGTAGTTCCAACGCGCACTTTAAAAACGCGTGAGGCCAGAAAATTTTGGATAAATATTGGAAGATTACCCTTAAAACCAAGATTATGCAGAGTACGGAGAATACCATAGCGCCATGTACGATCATATGCTTTCTCAACGTCGAAGAAAATTGCAACGAGATGGTTTCTCCTCACGAAAGCATTTCGAATTCGGGATTCTAGATCTACTATGTTATCTATAGTGGATCGTCCTCTTCGAAATCCGCTTTGATGAAGATGTATGCAATTATTCTTCTCTAAGACGTAAATGAGTCTAGCATTGACCATACGCTCAAATGTTTTGCATAAGCAACTCGTAAGAGCTATTGGACGATAACTCAGAGGGTCAGATGAATCTTTTCCAGGCTTCAATATTGGAATCACTATCGCTTCTCTCCATGAAGTAGGATAAGCATGCTCAGTCCAGATTCTATTAAACAATGAAAGTATGTTTAATAAAGAATCATGATTTAAATGACGGAGCATTTGATACGAGATTCCATCTGGTCCTGGGCTAGTGTCGTTTGCTTTAGCTAAAGCAGACTTCAATTCTGACAGTTCAAAATCACAATTATAGGGTAGATTATGTCGATCATGAAAGCTTAGATGTGTCCGCTCAGCGATTCTTTTAATCCTTAGAAAAGTAGGATTATATGAATCAGAGCTGGAAACACTAGCAAAGGTTTCACCGATGACATTAGCAATATCTACCGCTGAGGAGTGTATTGCAGCTCCGGTTTTTAATACAGGAATGGAATAATCCTGATAAATACCATTGGCTGCTTTAACTTTCCTCCATAATTGTTGACTTGTTGCCGATGAATTGATTGACGACACGTAGCGAATCCAAGATTCTCTTCGACTCTGACGTCTAACTTTTCGAGCTTCAGCTTTGGCTTTTTAAAAGCAACAAGATTCTCCGTAGTAGGGTATCTTCGGAATATATTCCATTGCTTCCTTTGTTTCTTATAGGAGAGTTGACACTTTTCATTCCACCAAGGTTTCCTGTGTTTATGTGGAATGATAGAATTTTTAGGGATAGCAACATCCGCAGCTCTGATTATTGTGTCGGTGACATATTTAACGGCATCATCTATCACATCTGTCTTAACTCTTGTCTCACTGATCACAGCCAATTGCGTGAAAAGTGACCAATCGGCTCGACTGTACACATAATTAGGTGGTTTGTGACACACACTATTACTTCCAGCCTGAGACACGATTAGAGGGAAATGATCACTATTGTAGAGGTCATTTCCAACTTCAAAATTCAGCAATCGCAAGAGTGATGGAGAACATATAGCTAAGTCCAGAGAGTGAAATGTCCGTGTAGGTTCGTGGAAATAAGTTTTCTCGTTGGTATTTAGCAGACAGAGGCTATGGTCAGAAATGAACTGCTCTATCTGTCGACCACGAGAATTCGTATCATCACTACCCCACAGAAAATTATGACCGTTAAAATCACCGAGCAATAAAAATGGAGTTGGGAGTTGATCAACCAAGTCATTCAGTTCTTCTGCTTGGATGACATCATTCGGTGGTAAGTAAAGACTACATACTGTTATTAGACATGTGGTGTGGATTCTCACAGCCACGGCCTGGAGTGTAGTTCTTAACTGATGTGCTGTACTGGGGTAATTGTTTGATGTAATTATACAAACTCCACCAGACACAGCAACATCGCCACCATAATCATTTCTAAAGCATTGAAACCCACGCATTTTGGTGACAACAGTGGGCTTCAGGAATGTCTCCTGGAGAGCCACACATGCGGGGTTAAAGCAAGAGATAATTGATTTGATGTCATCAATGCGAGACCGAAACCCACGACAATTCCAGGAAACAAAGGAAGTCAGGAATGGAATATATTCTAACCTTTCTCACTGTTACTCATCGTCATCTCTGATGAATCTTCAGAATTGAAGTCATCATCCGATGGATGCAGTTTCACAGTGTCTGCATCCAAACACATAAGAGCTTTTTGTTGTTAAGGAAGACTTTCGAATGCCTTCCTTAGCCAATTTTAATTTCCTCGCCTTTAAGGCTTTTGATTTTGCCAAAGCAGATTTGGCTATTACAGGTGTTGATGTTTCCACTGTTTTTTGCTTTACGAGAAAGCTAGCTGAAGAGACAGAATCTGTTTGGGTGCTGCAAGATCGGGTAACTTTTTTTGCCACAGCTGCGTAACTAACACCAGGAGTTGGAGTGGAACAAACTATGCGACGAGCTTCAATATAGGACACATTGTTCTTGATCTTAATAGTGACAATTTCCTTTTCCTGTTGCCAAACGGGACAAGATCTGGAATATGAAGGGTGGTCTCCTTTGCAGTTGACGCACATTTCTTTGGCTTTGCAGGTAACACTGTCATGCTCGTCAGCTTGGGAGCAGCGAGCGCAAGTAGGTTTTCCTCTGCAAGCCATTTTAGAATGCCCATATCGTTGGCACTGGAAACATCTGAGAGGATTTGGTATATATGGTCGCACTGAGCAACGCATATAAGCCACTTTGATGATTTTTGTTTAGTCTGGCGTTGCAAAAGTCAAAATAAGGTGTTTGGTATTTAAGATAATACCATCCCTTTTTATTGTTATCCTTTTGACAGCGCAGACTTTCTGGCTTTTAAGTTGTCAAGAATTTCATCAGTGGACGTATGATACAAATCCTCAGCAGAAATTACTCCTTGCACAAAATTTAGTCTTGCATGTGGCTCTACAGTTACTGGTATGTCAGCTAGGGATTTCATGGTCTGTATTATCATAGCTTGTTTTTCTGATGTAGTTTCAACTAGTAAATTGCCCGTTCTTAATTTTTTACAGACTTTACAACACCCAAATGAGATACTAATCCCTTCTCAATCAGAAAGGAGAAACATACTCAAATGATCCTCCAGTTCTTTTAATTATGAAGAACTTCGCTTCACACATTGGTAATTGTTGCTCCCGAGGGAGTGAGGAGAAAGTAGATTTATTCATAAGTGTCAAAATGATATTCAGGGACTAGACGGCACCACCCACCACGGAGCCCTACAAGGGGATACAGGTTAACTGTACCAGTGCTAGTCAGTCCCTATACGCTCACGGTACATCCCTGAAGTGGACTCCACCCTTAACGAGTCACCCAGTAGATGTACCGATCGCTTGATCCATAAAGCCGATTGATGTGCTGAGGACCACAACACACCTCCCGTTTACCTGAAGCAGAGGCCAAAGCAATGTGTTGGTCTCAGGAGGCCTCAATTACCAGGATCCTCCTTTCCAGGGACACGGGTCTCCACGCACGGCAAACACGTGGGTGATTTAGTCCTCAAGAGTAGCTAATAGCAACAGAGCGGCGAAAGCTACTCAAGGGGAGCCCTCAACCTCTTTCGAGGAAACCACAACGAGGGAGAATAGGAAAAAAAGCAGAAGAGTAGTGGA
The DNA here is from genome assembly GCA_030067965.1 of Latrodectus elegans. Classification (NCBI taxonomy): domain Eukaryota; kingdom Metazoa; phylum Arthropoda; class Arachnida; order Araneae; family Theridiidae; genus Latrodectus; species Latrodectus elegans. The sequence goes on along the minus strand of CM057811.1, from coordinate 10,537,656 downwards.
GAGAGGGAAAAAAAAGTAGAGGACAGATCACTAGGGTACCTCGGGATTGTGACACCCGTGTTTACCTAAAGAAGGTAAACCCCCTGAGGGGGCAATATTTAAGAAATATATATGTAATTTATAATACACTGAATGTTTAGGGATTAGAGAAAGCTTATCACAAAATAATTAAAGGATAAATATATGCAAGTATGGACATATATGAACATTTGGTGTATTAAGCTACTAATATCTAATCCATTAGTGTTTGGTTTTTTACCCAATTTATACAGTAACAAGTGTAACAATTAATGGACATAAACATTTTCTTTTACGGAATGCACAGATAAGATAATAAAAAGATTATATTAAGGATATGATTAATTTCATGTACAGGTCAATTTAAATTTAATAAAACATGCACCAGGAGAAGTATCTATGGATATTATCAATATTTCAATCAATAGTTTTATTTATAAAAAAATTAATAAAAATTTAAAAAGAACGATCAATTTTAAGGAAAAAAAAATTAAGAATTTAAAATGTTTGCAGAATGTTTCTTTAGTTTCAATCTTACTGTTCAACTCCTTTAGTCTACTTCTTCAGAAGAAACTGGCCGATGACTGAGCGGTTAGCGTCCCTGACTCCTAAGTTGTTGATCCCGGGTTCGAATCATGACTGGAGCATAGATTTTCGTTTCTCAGTTTTTTCTCTTGAGATGATGATTGAATCCACCCCATACACGGGTTTGAGTGGAGTGACGTGGATAATGCTACTCGATTAAGTAACTTGGTCGCAAGTGTCCATCGGGTATCTATAATTGAGTAGCAGTTTCCGGCCTCGTCATGATGAAGGGTTAGTCATACCCGTGCCCGCCGTTAGAAAGGACAAAAAAAAAAACTTCTTCAGAAGAAATAAAACAGACCACTTTTCTCTGTTTATTTAAAGAGTGTACAAGTTTAATTTCTACATCACCGGTAAAATTTGCTTATTCTCAATTTTGTGAAAATATTATAATTTTATCTAGTAGCTATTTTATTTTGGTTAAGAAAATTATCGGTTGCATTCTTGTCTCTTGCAGAATTCAAAAATTTCTTAATTTTTCTGAGCAAAATCATAAGATATATAAAAAATTTTTTTTATAAAGGAAATGCATTTTCTACTTAAAAGTACCAATAAAAATATGAAGGCATATTCTATACTTAGTATGAATCAGTAAAAATATAAAAGCATATTCTATACTTCTATTCATGTACACAATAATAAAACTTGTACACATTCTATACTTATTTCACTTTTTTACCTCGGTTAAGCGTAAAATGTGAAAATTATTAGGTGTACCGAAAAGTTCCGCCCATTTTTGGAATATATAAAATATTTTTTCGTAACATTAATAAACTGTATTAAATAATATAATTGGCATTATTATTAAAGACTTCTTGCCAGCGTGTGAGAATGTATATATATCACAATTTTCAAAAAATGTTTAATTTTTTTTATGTTCAAAATGGAAACAGTGCTTGAGTGATATCCTTGTCAGTTTCTTAAAATTTTTTGTCCTTCAAAAAATTCTGTAAAGACAAAAACAAGTGATAGTTGGAGAGTAATAAGTCCATGGAATATGGTGCACGAGACAGAATTTTCCTGACTAGCTCAGCAATTTTTTGACGACCTCTTTCTTGGAACATCTCCGACTTCTTTTCTTGGACGGCTCCCTTTAAATTATCCAGTTTCTTACAATACTTTTCCGAAATGAGCTTTACATTCAATTTTTAACGCTCATGATTTATTGATTCTCAAGTGTCCCACCACGTACACAACATTTTCTTATTCAGAGTCAAATTTGTTTTAAAATTGGAATGGCCAGGTTTGACGCACTATGTACCCTTCCCCTTCCGACGTTTTCGTTTTGGTAATCCATTTTTCATCCTCAGTAATCAATCGGTTCAAGAAGGGCTTGATTTTGTTCCGAACAAGTGGAGATAAACATATGATGACTCCATCATCGAAATTCTTCTGACTTAAATCATGTGGTATCTATTATGAGTATTTCCACATCAATACTATCCTCCGAACAGGGTCCGAAATAGTTAGCTGAGCTGAATTAAGATAGATCCGATGTTGTCAGAAAAAAGATCTTTCTCTAAAATGGTTTCAATAACATCGTCATCTATCAATAAACAGAACTTTTCGGTAGACCTAATATAAAACACATATTTTCAATTTCATTACGGTCTCTCAAAGCTCGTGTGGCATAAAATTTAGCTGAAGAAATGTTATTAAAATCAGAAAATTCAATGTTCCGTAATTAATGTTATTGATTAGTTTACAGTGGTAAAGCATAAGCACAAGTTTTCTATATAACTTAAAAAGGACAAGAGGTGGTAAAAAATAAGAAATAAAAAAAGTACGAAAAAAAAAGAATAAAATAATTTGTAACTTCATTTTAATTACTTTTGATTAAAAGTTACGGAACAATAAACTTTCGAAAAAACAAGTAGCAGAATAATTATTTTTATAAATGGATTACTTTTTTTTTACAAAAAAGATAAATGATTATAATTTACAATAAAGTTGAAATACTGGATTTGCATAAATCAATATCGTAATGAAATGAAGATCAGAATGTTATAGGAAATACTTGAAAGGGGTCATGTTTTGCAAAATTGTGTGTGTGTTTCATAAGAACAGAACTCGCTGAAAAAATTTACTAGATTTGCAAAATAAAGCATTGGTTCCAAATACTAAAGACATTCTTTGAGTAAAATTATGAAAATTAAATAATCTGAATTTATTAAATTCATTTAACATATTTTAACTAGATCACTGCTTTTAAAACTATTGTCACAAAGCCTTAATGTGATCCAATAGTTCTTTTTAGAGCAAAAGGTCTCGGTTTCGATCTTAGCCGTTGTTGAACAAAGGGAGAAGGATATTGCATTACGTTTCTATTAGAATGCGTCCTTGTTTCCTGGTTTCCTCCTTGTGATATGTAAATTGGCCAACTATCAAAAAATAATCTTCCTGGTGTTCGTATTACTTAATAAATATTGAAAGGTCGTTAGGTTTTTCACCAAGTGGTGCCCCAAATATTTTTAAAAGATATTTGCTGCAGCTTTCGTTATTCTAATAATCTTGTATTAATATCGAATTAATCTAATAAATTGAATATATGAGGGCTGCCATTGAATTTGATGGCATTTAATGTATAAATGTAAATTTCGGCATTGTCTATTGATTAGTGAAAGGCACATCCTCCCTTGTTATATCTTTTCATGTAGGTTACTATCATAGATAATCGACAATATTCATGGGTTGCAAGGGACAAGACTAAGAAAAATCGCAAGCTGGAAAATGTGCATGCTGAAACAAGACAGACATTTTCCGTTGTCCAACAATGGAAGGAATCGAAATAGCAATATTTCATTCCAAATAGTATCTTATTTCTAGACCACAATATCTAAATCAAAAACATTTTTTTAAATTTTTGCATAATTCTTCAGCGTTAAAGTAACATGGAAAAAGGAGTTGTTAGCAAATCTTAGGATGATCCCATGTACGGAATTAGATGAACTTAGTCCAGAGTAAAAGTAATTGGAATAACGCTTGGAGAATTATCGAGTGGTAGCTTACTTCAGGTTGAACGACGTTGCCTCTGGATGGTGGGTTGTACTGGAAGGGGAAGCCGGCTTCCTCAATGGCGTCGTCATCGTCGGGTTCTGCAATGCCGATGTCGTAAGGATCCGAGAAAAGATCAGGCTTGACTGGTTCTGGAGTATGGAAATCATCTACAGTAGGAACTTCCGGTGATATCCTGTACGGAATTTTAAATATGTTATTTCTATGCAACCAATGTGATTTCAGAAATTTTAAGAGCAATACAGAGCGACAAATTTTGTATAATATTTTTAAGGCATAGAAATGCCGCCAAGTTGAAGAACCTGTTAAGTTACACAATTGATTTTTAAATGGTTAAATTAAAAAAGTACATTTAATAATAGAAAAAATAAATTTTCCAAATAAATTATTATTTGAAAAAAAAGAAGATTCACTTAAAAATAACCCCTTTCAAAGATTTCGTTTGAAAACAAAGTCTCCTAAATGTAGTTAAAACAAAGTCTTCTAAATTGCCACTAAGTAGATCGACTAAGTGTTGGGCTGTGGATCCTACTTTATACATCAACATATTTTTTTTTTTTAAATAAGGAAAATATAGACTTTTAAGGAAAATACAGAAATATAGACTTCCACCTATTTACAGACTTTAAGACAATAAAAAAGATTATTACAAAAAAAAAAAGTAATTTTTTCCCCCTCTAAATTTATTTTCTAATGCGACGTGCGCTACTATTTGGCGATGTTATCTGGCTGAAAATATTAAACTTGAAATGTATCTTTCATTTCAGATGATAGAAAACAACCTTAGAAATTTAGGAATTTAATTCTTAATAAGCTCAACTCCTAAATGGAGTTTATTCTTATAATTGTTTAAACGATCTTTAATTTAACCATCGTCATACAGTCTATAAAAAGTGACATGTTTAACTGAATTGTTTAATTTGAATTTTTTATTAAATTAAGTTGTTATTTTAATGTAAGGATTTTTAAATAATGTGTAAAAATAGTTATTTTAGGAATATAATAATCTCTCTTTCATTTATTCATTTAAAATTTATTTTTACGACCTACTAGAAAGTTTTTTTGTAAAGATGTCACGTTATGTAAGTAATAAATCTCTTGAAATATATTTAATGATTTATGATAGCATTCGTTAAGAGTTAATTTCTGCAGAGTTTCTAACCACAACCTATTAGACGAGTAGGCAACTACGAGGTTAACACAGTGGTTTCCAACCTTTTTGCACCGGCGCCCCCCTTTTAAAAAAGAAATCGGTGCACCCCCCTGTGGCAAAAAATGCATTGTTTTTAATTAGTGGCAAATAATGCATTGTTTTAAGTCTACTTCCTTTTTCAATGCAGTTAAAAAGTAGATCTTGTTTCGCTTGGTTTCGAAATCAAAACTATCGGTCAAATCTTGCAACGCGTTTTTGTGAAAATTCCTGTGAAGCGATTTCAATGATATTTGATATACTTACAATATAAGGGTCCGATGACAATCCAATATTATGAAAAATAATTTATTGATACATCAGAATGATAAAAAAAATATTCTTTACTTATTAGTACATTTTATAAAAGACTGTAACTTAATTTTTTTACCAGTTTATTTTCATTTTCCATGATTTTGGCGCCCCTAGATAATTGCGCCCTACCCTAGGGCCGGCCCTGTATATATCAACGTGGTTATCGCAAGCACTACTAACGAACTAATTCTGTTCATAGAAAACAGAAACAACCAGATTCTTCTGTTTACTGAAGTTTGGCGCGAGTAAGCACGAGAATACCCGGGATGTTGCGAGTGCTTACCTTTTGATTCCACGCCCCACCGGTGCTCGACTCCAAACGCGAAAGCGAGATATTTCGTTCCAAGAAGAATATGGATGGGATGTTTTAGCACTTGTACCCGAAAAATTCCCGGCGAGGATTGTGGATTATGCATACTGCTGATTAATTTTTTTTGACACATATTCGACTTTTTTGGTTTGTATTCGAAAATGATATTTTGGAAACAGCTGCATGCCCTCTTGCAACTGTCTCGCGCCCCCCTGGGGAGCGGCGCCACACAGGTTGGAAACCACTGGGTTAACACCTTTTAGTCTTTATTGCAACAGTTTAGAAGTTGGATTCTCATGATAATCAAGGATATTGTTAATTGTTAAAATTGTAATAAAGTTATTAAATTATTTCAATTTGTTTTAACTTGATATGTAAATAAAGAACTAATACACATAAAAGTCGTAATATGCATACAATACTGATGCACATAACATTAAAATATGATAATAAACACAAATATATACACAGAACTTTTTAAAACAATTAAAAAAAATAATAAATAAATACCTATATATATACTTATTTATATTTAAATAGGCGAATTTGAATTTCAGTAAGTTTTTAATGAGCAAATTTCCTTAATTGTAAAGAATATTTGAGTTTCAAAGTCTATGTCCGAAAATATATTCGTGTCTACGTGGACCATGAATATTCATAAATGAAATTTTTAAATTCTTCAACTGGTATAATATAAAATTTTGGAGAAAAGCAAATCATTTTATATTTGTGAAATATCGTACTTTACAATAGCAATGCAAAACGAAATTAATATTTTGTATTGCATTGCAACTAAGCGACTGAGTCTACGAACAACATTTTAGATTAATATATATATACATGATGTTTTACATTATAAATATAAATATATTTATAATGTACATCATCAGAGTAATAATTAATGAAGGAAATATGCAATATTACAAAAATTTACAATTTTTATTTATTCTTTTTATGTAAATAAATTGGAAGCATTAAATTTAAATTTAATTAGACAGGGTTGTACTGAATTTTTAATAAAATTTATTATTGAGTAAACACTCCTAGATGGTATAAGTAAGGTAATTTGCAATAATCCATTTTAAATTGTAAATCCCGACCCATATGATCTTCATGGACAGAAAAGTGACCAAGAACAAATAAAAAATTAAGATCTACTATAAATGAACAAAAGCTCCAAAATTTTAAAAACTAGTAATTAATGAATGGCACTTGTATCCAAGCTAAGATCAAAAAAGTTTATCAATTTGAAAGTTTTTCTTTATTCAAACTGTAAATTACCAATTTTTAAAATCTTTAACTAAATCTGTGTGCTTGAAAGATTTATGTAAAGCATGTCTGCTTTAATTCCTTCATTGTTGTTTCAAAGAAACAAAATCCAGTTTAGATAAGGAAAACATATTTTTTTTTATATAATGAAAAATAGTTTCTCTTTTACATGTTTGAATTTCTCTCATGATGGGCAAAAATTTCGCTACAATGAGCAAATTATTATTTGCTCAATTACTGAATTGTTATTAAATTGTCCTGCTTAATAAATTATAAAATAAACATTAGGCCGTTTTTATAAATTATACATTAATTAATCCAATAGAACCGATGCGAAAGTTTAAGACAAAAGAAAGTAATCTTTAGAAACAACGTTTAATCTTCAATGAGGAACAAATGTGTGCCAGTTGTTATCATTTCTGTTACCATAGATTACTGTCTATCACCAAAATAGTTCCCGCAAATTTTCCTGTTGCCATAGAAACAAAACACGTTTCCTTTTCGACAGGAGGAAACAGAAGGCAAGCACCAAAGTTGTCATACTGAAAGCGTAGAGAAGTACCATGAGATACTATCCAAAATACCGCCAATTTAATCCCCATTTGAAGTGAGCATTTTTGTTACTATAGCAACCACCATTTACCAGACCACTTTGCAAAAGCTTTTCTATTAGTAGACAGACAATAGTATACATAATATTTACAAAAAATGAGTTTTAATTTAAAATTTAGGAGGTTCATTTTTTACATTGACTTTTTACAAGATTTTCTGGAATGTTCACTGACCTTTTGGGTGTGACATATTGAGGAAGAGTTGGTATGGCAGTATTTTGGTTCCTGACACTGGACGCTTGGTCCTGGGCACCGAGAATGCTTTGCAGTCGTTCCACACCCCCGATTGCTTGAAGAAGTCGGAGCAATTCGGCCACGTTTCCTCCTCCTTCAGGAACGGATTCTGTCGTTTCCTCTTCCTCCTCTTCGGGGGCTGTAAGGAGTTAAAAAAAACGTCTACCATTAATTTCTTTAGATCTTACGTTACAATCCTATTTTATATGAAATAATGGTGTGTAAAATTTTAAAACACTTTTAGGATATTCGTGTACCGAAATGACATTTTTAAAAAGAATTAATAAAAATAAATAGTATTTTTCCAGTTACATTATGGAACATTTGAAATAAAAGCTAGAAAAATGAAATACATCTTCCAATTGTTAAATCATTTTCGTTCGCTTAAATAGATTGTTTTTTTCCAGTAACAGTTTGGAAAATTTAAAAAGAAAGATAATTTATGTTTGTTAAGACGTTTTCCAATCGTTAAATCGTTTTTGTTCGTTTTAGTAAATCATTTTTTCCAGCAACGTTTTGGGAAATTTGAAATGAAATATAATTTATGTTTGTTTTTAAGGTGTATAGTCTCTCAGTACAAACTCACCACTAATGTTAAAAAAAATTGAAAAAAACAGAAAAATGAATTATTTGAGGATTCATTACTTCCTGAGTTTATTTAAGATTCATAATTATTTTCATAATTATGATGCATTTAATTGCAGAGGTTCTGACTCATGTAAAACATGGCAATGTTAAAGTTATGTTAAAAATAAATCTCAAAAGGAAACTCAATTTAGAGCAGTTATAATATGACATAACTTAATCGGTCAAGTCATTCACTAACATATTAATATCGACTGTAAGACATTTTAACATCCACTCAGATGCCGTCGAAAAGAACATTTATACGTAATAGGCAGCATTAACTTGGAAATGCTGCCGTATGTTTATAATTTAACTCTACATAAGAAAAGAAAAACTAAGATAATATAAAAGCAACCATCACAATAGATGTAAATGCTGCAACATAACGTAATCTTCCATGAGACCACAGTGGCCTGGTTGATTAGGGAATCGTTCTCAATATCGAAAAACAATAAAATTAAATCCCGAATTAACCGAAGATTCGTGGCATTCAATTTAGGTAGTCGCAATGTCTTCCAAATGAAATGATACCTTTGTTGGTGGATTTCTTATATTCCTAATTCTAGACCATGAAAAATTTCTACTAGTGCAGACATATATCACAAATTTTATTATTAATTTTTTTATTTAAAATTGTTTCTAAGTTTTCAGTTTGCACTGAAAAAATTTTTCATTGTTTGTTTATTTTTGGTTCAAATTAATTTTTTTAAGTATTATTTTACGGACAGGTAATTTTAATTAAAATCATTGCTATAAATTGTTGCAAGTTATGCATTGAATTTTATTTAATTATTTACAGAATGTTAATAAATTTCCTTTACTTTCTAAATAAGTATTAAATTTCATTATTTATTAGATCGAATGACAAAAATTTCTTGCAGTTATAAGTTTTTTAATTTAAAATAAATTAATATAAATCCATATGTGTAGATCCGGAGATACATCTCTCTAATGTAAATTTCATAAAAATTATGGTGCATTGGCAATATAGTGGTAAACGATTTCACTTTCGGCTTAGCAGTTTGTGAGTTCAATCCCCATATTGGGAATGAAAGCTTATAGTTATAAAATTCACAGTAAACTATTGGTATATATCTAATTAGCCTTTTATGTAAAAAAAAACATTTATAGAGAAAAACTAATGAATCAGTGAAACTGTTTTAACATTGGCAAACAAGTTTAAAAAATCATATAGCCAAAATGGTAAACTTATATAGAAAGTGACAAAGTAAGTTTACATTTGTTGGTAATTTGAATCAGCTTAAAATTACTTCTTAACATCAAAAAGAAACTTTTTTTAAAGATATATATTCATTTGTAGATATGTAAAGATGTTATATAGTGACACATTAAAAAGTAAATTTATTCAGGGTTTATATTATTATGAAGATAAAAATTTAATTGTCTTTAAATTTCAAAAATATTACAGCACATACAAGGTAATAAATAAGTTTGGCATTTATTAAGATAACTGTACTTACTTGGCTCTTCGGTTGTGGTCGTTGTTGGTTCAGTTGTCGTTGTTGTTGTCGTTGATCGACTTCGCGGTCTGGGCGTTCGAGCAGTTGGCTTAGGAGGAGAAGATCCAGCGGACCCGACGGGGCAGACCACATTCTCGGGATAATCACAGGATTCAGTTCCGGAATTAAAATGCAATCCTACAACAGAGAATCATGTAAGAAGAAAAAAAGAACATTATCAGAAATCTAAATATATTGTTACAAAGTTTGTAAAAATTAATTGTATTCGTTTTGAAGTATCTCAGACAGATCCGGAGTACTCAGATTCTAGGGGAAAATTAGAGCGATCTAGGAGTGTTTTTACGTTAAGAACTGCTTTTCCTGTAATTTGGCAGCTTGGCGATAATTTGGCGAAATTTTTGACGACTTGGCGGTCACTTGGCAAGATTCTTGACGATGTGACGACTACTTAGCGAGAAATAGATAGTTCTGGAAACTTCCACCACCTAAGTTCTAGGGTCGTTACTAAATGAGATGGCGTAGAATCTTCTAGGACCCTGGATAAAGACCTAGGCTTTCACGCCCAGTAAGTTATAAATACCACCGTTCCATGGATCGAGTCAGCCAGTTTTTAATTACCAACGGCAGTGATAGACTAGTGGATAAGAGCTATCTGTCTTAGGTATTTGAAGATCTCTGTTTTCGGGAGCTGTTTAACACTGAATCGGATGAATAGATCCTGCATAATTGTGATTCGTTTATGATGTAATTGTTGGGTTTCATCCGGCATCATTTAGAAAGTTCTACAAATAAAAATCCTGTGATTGTTAAGAGTTTATTTTAGCGACTTGCAATCAGCATGAAGCTTGGTACAATATTTCAGTATTCTATACATAAAATTTCTGATTCTAATGTCACAATTCAAGCTGCGATTTATGAACAACTTATGGTATTGGCACTGTTGTGCAAAACTTAAGCAACAATGTAAATTTTAAACAGACAACCATGAGAGTGCAGAAAAGGGGCTCTTGCCTGCGATCAGAACAGTGAACAGGCAATTCGGTAGAAAAGGCATACGTATGCAAGTGTCAGGAACAAAACGCTCTCACTCTCTTTAAATGGCCACATCATAAATCCCTAACATATCTTCAGGGAGAGACGAACTTTCTGGAGTGTTATTGGTGCAGGGCTGAACACACCTTCCTTGAACATATTTCCAGGTGTTGGTGTTTTACGGCTCCTAAGATTTTTAAGAACCCATTCTGGTTTTAGCAGATTTTAATGAACCCATATTGGTTGTCAGATTTTTTACAAGTTTTATGGTTCATGGAGATGGGATAGCAATGTCAAGCCATCCGTGCTTAGAAACAACAACATCAATAGTTTAATAGCTTATTTATATCGATACTAAAAACCACACATGAACACTTTTTATTAGAAAAATATTCGTGATTACATCTTTTGACGTACACATTTTACATAATACTAAAAGAAGAAACATTTAAAATAATTTCTTTATGTACATTGTTTTGAATTTAATTAGTGAGCTTTGTCTCTATAACTTACCAGAGGGGCAAGTAAAGGCATGGGCCACAACTCCAAGATTTGCGGGGCCACTGTCCAGGCACCAAAAGTATTTTCGACAGTCCCGGGGATTGTTGAAGAATCCTTCGTCTTTGCATTCGAAAGCCACACCTGGATCAGGGGTAGGAGGTGGAGCTGGAGTTGTGGGGGCAACTACGACTTCGTTCTCCACTGAATCAGTGCTCAATCGACGAGACGATGTTTGCCTGCAAAAAAAGACATTCATTTAGACAAACATTTTTATTGATTTAAGAAAAAATCCATATAAGATGTAGCCTAGGGTATCAAATCAATGATATCAGAAATGTTTATGATTTTGTACATAAGTTAAATTAATTGATTTTATCTATTACAATTTGTGATTATTATATTAAGTTGTTATAACATCACGATTATTTAAAAAAATAAAGGGAATATAAGAAAGTACGTATTAAATGTGTATGAATCCATAGAAAATATTTACTTATTATCATGTGAAATTAATCCTATCCTCTTTAGGAAAAACTAATATTTCAAGCTCTTCACAAGTTAAACTATAATTATACAAAAACAAAAAAGTTAAGACAACACAGAAATCATACATTGTTCAAGGGTAAACGGTACATCGTGTTTGCTTTTTTAATACATTGATAATGTCAGACATGTTTAACAAGTAAAAATTTTCATTGGCTAAAATCGTGTTGGATCACCATGGGAATTGTGTTTCTTTTGACAAATGAAGCATAACTTCATTGTGTAATACATAAAAATAATAAGGGGAAAATTTTCAAAAAGTAATACATATGCGTAATTATCAAAAACAATTATGATATTAATGTCAAAGAACATTAGTAAAATCTATTAAAAATACTGTGTAGGCCTTTTTAATAGTAAATATCTTACTTGCATCGGAAAAACTAATTCCCGCTGATGATAACGTGATTAATATCTCCCTGAAAAATTTCATGCTAAATTATAAGTTAAGTAAAAGAGAATCATCGGTTTTCCGAAGCGTTTACTTTGGAAAATAATTGGGCTTCAATAGTGGGTTATACATGAAAAGAAACTGAAAATATCCCAAATAGATATCCATAATATAAAAGTTGTAATATGTGTTCCTTACGTGATACGGCAGACGCGCGCGCGTGCGTCAAAGAGATAACTCAGTTCCCTCCACATATTAATCAACTTGGTAGCATCCGATGGTGGTGAAAGGAATCGTGGTATGATTCCATAACTCAACCAAAATGGTAAGCAACAGTGGTACAAAGACAAAGTTTTAAACATGCCTCTAAACGAAGAGGTGATACGGTGAAAGGTTATGAGCTAGTCACACGTTTAACATTCTAATATACAAAACGTTTTCTGTTGTTCAGTCGCCTTTTCAAACATGACGTTTGTGCACCAACCATGTCAATCACAAGCACATTGCCCATACGCAACATGAAACGTTGTCATGGAAACATATAAGTATCAAAATTTGGATATAGTAATGTATAAAAACCTGATGATTGATTTGTAATAACTCTGTGAGCTCCAGTGGCTCAGTAGCTACACGCCGCTTCCCATTAAGACCAGCAAAGTGAAGCCTCATTTGCTTTGAGCAGTGATTGGGAGGGTGACCATGTACACTCCCTCACTAGGTTGTTGGAGCTCCGTCAGTTGGGGACGTGTACACATTAATATGTGACTTCCAAAGTTCTTCCGCTGGTGTGGCGTGGATGTGGAGAGAAGGATACCTACTGAGGTGTAACCTCGTCACCTGAGAGTGGTTCGAAATGACGAGACACTTGGTGATGGGCGAGTATTCCAAAAACGTTAGTCTAAAGGTACAATCCGGGGCTCGGCTGCACCGCACTGTATGTATGTAATAATCCTGTAATTTAGCATGAAATTTTTCAGAGAGGTTTATATCATGTTATGATCAGTGGAAATCTGTTGCCCTAGTAAGATAATCACTATTAAAAAGATTTCTACTAAATTTAAGCATAAATAAACATAGTGTATAATTCATGTTTGCTATGCAGGAAAAAGATAGACTTGGTATGATTACTTTTACGGAATTAGCCTCACCTGTCCCTTGCAGACTGTCTGTTCTGCACCAGTCTTCTGAGGGTGTTTCTCCTCCTCGGTGCTTCAGTCGTCTCGTCGTCTGCAGCGTCATCATCAAATCGAACCATGGAAGACCTCGGCTGAGGTCCGGCAGATCTGGCCACGGACCTCTGACTGGAGCTGCCTTCAATCAAGTTCGTCAGCAACAGGACCTCCCTCAACGTGTTGACGAGAGGACTCTGTTCCCCCGTACACAGACCCCTGAAGTCATCGTTGTCCAGTGTCCATACCATTGCACCCCCGAGTCTTTTGTCCAGTATATACCGAGCCTAAAGAAAACATATACATAAAAATAGGAATATTTCTAAGTAGAAAAGATTTTTAAAATTCGAACTAAATATTGATTAATTATGAATAAACAAAATAAAAATAAATAATAAATGTGAGGTGGTTTTATCTAAGCAACTTTAAGTTAATATATTTATAGTCCCAAATTTATTTTTTAAAAACAAATTAGTAATAAAAATGGGAAACTATACGAAATTTATATAAAAATTAAATTTAAAACTAAAAACATTTCTTGCCAAGGTCAAGTGCTTAAATTTGAATGTAATGTAACCTTTCTCAGTTTTTTAGTACCAAAATTAATTCTTAGTAAATACTTTTTCTTAATTTATGTATTATAGAGTTTATTTACTTATTTATTATCATTTTTCAATGAGACTACATAGTTTGACGTCCAAGTATCCAAATTCATAGTGTTCAATTCCCTTAGAATTTGCAGTGTGCATTGAAATGTCCTTACACCATCTTACAATATATATATATATATATATATATATATATAATATATATATATACACACACACATACACACAAAAACATGAAGTACAGACAAAAAATCCAATTGTTCTAATCATTTCCTCCTTTATGCCAATCTCACAGACAGTAAACTGCTTGGAGTGACGTTACTTTATTCTACGGTGGTTCGTCATCTCATCCTAAGCATAATCAAAAGCTGTAATTGACCATGGTAAAGCAAAGCAATCATGCAAAGAAGACCTACTGTAAAGTTAACATAGCAAAGCATGGTAAAATTACAATATGAAGTCATTTTATCTCTTATGGGAATTGAGTATTGTTTAAATTTATCATGAATAAATGCATTTGCTATTTTCTTGTTTAATTTCCTGTTAACTAATGAAAAATATGTTGATGCTTTCTATCAATCTCTTAGAAATGAATGTACATAAACTGTACAACCTACAGATCAGAATTAAACATCATAAAAAATTTAAATCATTTAATTTCTGATTATTTCTCTTATTTCGCTTTTAAGTTCTTGATATCTTTTATGCTCATAGTCCCTCATTATTAACAATTTAATCATAATCATAATTATCAATTAATAATCACATTAAATATTAATAATTCAATCATAAAATGTTATGAGAATAAAAATATTATCATAAAATTATAATCATATGTATTTACAATGCATTTTTTTCACTAATATTTAACATAATTTATCTAAACAATCGATATTTTAATGCATTTTTCTAGATATATCAGAGAAACATTAAAATCGACTGAGTACCTTATTGAAAACCATGTCTTCATCATCAAATCCAACCCATTGGTTTCCTTTATAAGCATAAGGACCAACAAGACTAGGTGCCGGACTCTCAATGTCCCAGTCGTCTTCTTTCACTTTTTGACAGATCTAAAGAACGGAAAACGTCAGTAAAAGATGTTTTCTACTTCAAGATTTACGGAAAATATAATTTCATTTTTGTTTCAGTTGATGGCAATAGTACTTATAAAAGATTTGTATATTTATCAACGTATTTTCAACTATCTGTGTTAAGAACATCTAGATCACATGAATTTTCAAGAATGTTACTTGAATTTTTAAGAATGCTGAAATACGGTTTAAATAAATTATTGAAGTTTCATCTTGTAATCTTTAATTATAATCTTTAGGTTTGTAATAGCCTAATGGTTAAGGCATCAGCCCTTCGTCCGGAAGGGTGGGGTTCGATTTCCACTGTAACTAAAAACCCAACGAGTACGTGTGATATACGCGCTCGTTAAATCTGTGGAATCGAAAGTCTTGTGGACGGTCATTGAGTAATTACCATGAGTGTAATGGTCTGGAGAAAATTTCCTTCCCCTCCACATCATAATCAAAATTGAGGGAGAGGATTCTCTGGTGGTGCCATCTATCGGAAGAGTCTTAGAGCAAAGACCTATTTTCTCCTTCGTGATCCTCAGGTTAAACGAACAATATACCTTACTGACTTAAATTCCCATAGCAAACGGCATAGCCAGCTTGGCTTATCTAAGTTACAACAACAGTTATTATCTTTTTTAACCATGGCTCAGCTATGAGTATGGGCATTCTGAAATATTATGGCTTCGTCCATATATTTACTATCAACATAATTGCATAAAACTTAATCAGCTACTGTTCTAAAATGTTTTTGCAATACGTCCATGCAAACACTAAAGTTCAACGATCTATCACTGTCCAAATCTTACTAGTAATCTTACTACCAAATCTTAGTAAATACATTCTATCAATGCTATGCCTCTCCAGCAGAGAAAGCAACTATTTTTCATATAGCTTGCACATTTTGCTTAACTTTTTAAGGTTTTAGAAGTATTTGTACAAATTTCAGAACTATTTGAAGCCTCTTTCTGAAACTTAGTCTGAATGTCAAGTGGCAACATTTTATTCAATATCTGAAACTGAAGATACCATTGAGATTACTTTTCAATATATTAATTTTTAAATTACGCATTATGATACCTAAATTCTTTATTTTCTAAGTTTTATAACATTTGTATGATTTTATATGACAAAGTTTTATTAATAATGTTTTTAGAAATTTACCATAAAATATTTTTTATATATCGAAGTAAAACATCAGGAATAAGCGAATAGTGAGGAACAGATTTTTTTATTTTAGTGATTCATTGTAATGAAACACACAAGTTTATTGGAATAAAAAATGTGATTAATATTATTTAATATTTATCCTCTCACCTCATAAAAGGCCAGATAACCCCGTTCCCTGGTAGCTTCTCCTTCGTCTCCGGGAGCCGTTGCGGGGGCGTCATAACCTGTCGCCAGTTGAGGACTTGATAACGTGAAAGACCGCCCGTACATAGGGATGCCAACCACCAGTTTGTGATTAGGAGCACCCAATGACAAATAATAATCTACCGTCCAAGCCTGAAAGGGAAAACACATTAAACAAACCAGTTCCAAAATTGATACTTCTAAAGTCATGTGACCGATATTTTTATTTGGATTTGAATAAATATCTTTTGAAAATGCGTTATTGATTCATCTCAACCAACCATTTATTGAATGAATATTACTAATGACGTCGGAATAATATGCCTTGTGTATGATTTTTTTTATCGATATTATGTTTTATTTTCAGTAACTCCCTTCAGCCTACCATTTAATGAACTTTTTCTAGAATTCAAAAAATACCAAAAATCTTGTATTTAAATTGACCGTATCAGTGTTTCTCAACTGGAGTTACTTAAGGGACCAGTAAAATATTTCGGTACGTTCTCGCGGACCGATCAGTTTTATAATTCAACACATTAACACAATTTTTTTCATAAATAAATCATGAAAACAAAAATAATTTTTAAAGAATAATTATTTAATTAATGACTTATGTTAGATATTCATCATTCAAGTAATCAGAGCTACTCTAAACAGTCAAGGGCATACTAACTGGTGTATTAAGTGCACGGCAAGTCAATTTATGAGCGGTGATTAGGTACACAGCTGCTATTTTGTTATATTATTCATCATCGATTCTATTATTTTCTAAATTAGTAAACTATTGTTATTTCCATGTAGGTGCTGCTTTAATATCGGTAGTCAGCCGAGAAAACATTGAATTTTGGACAGATAACTGAATATTGCATAGACTGGCATTGAGAAGCACTGGGTTAGACTACTTTTAAATAATGTATTCTAAATTTAGCAGAATTGGAAAAAATATATAAATAAAAAAACAAATTAAAACGAAGTAATTCTGTATAAAAAACGAGATTCAAGGGATAAAGTTAAAATGATGACATTTTAAGGAGTTAAATTTTTAAAATGTTGATTAAAAATTTTTATACGTTCTTTACGATTAGATAACACAGCATCGTGTAGTTCACAAAATGTGCTGAAAATTCTTTTTCTTAAATGAAACTGTCTGTTTATTAATTAAAAAAAAATTTATTTTTGATAAATAAGAATTGTAGGAGAAATTCCTTGATAAATAAGTGCATTATCTTTGCTAATTATTCTTAAGCTAATCATGTAAATTTTAAGTCTCGATTTTAATTGCTTCTGTCTGATGATTTTTACCTATTTCGCTTGTAGGTAAGCATAAAAGTTATTTAAATAAACAATTCATAGCAAATGATCCGTGATTAGTTTGGTTTTGATATCAGTTCGGACAAAATTAAATTCCTTATAATCATTAATTGCACTTAGAATAAAATATTTTATGATAGAAATAAAAATGAACAATATGTTATTTGTGAAATTTACCGATGAAGGAAATAACTGCTCATATAAGGATATAAAATAGTATATATAGGGAGTTCAAGTCAAATATAGGCAATTCTTCTGCTTGGTCCCTCCTGTTAAATTACGAAATTACTAAATTCCCATCCAGCTGCTTCCATTTAAATGGTGTTGGCCAAGTACAAGGAAGTATGCTAGTACATACTATGAACATGGCACCTAATTGTTGCCTTCCGACTTTTAAGTTATTTCAATCTTTATTTTGAATTCAACCCCCCAATTAATAGTATATATATATTCTTTTTTTTAGTATTTTGTTATATATGTTCTTCACATATTTTGAGCCCAAACATAACTGAGAGTTAAGATTTTCTTTTTAATGACTTCAAGAGTGAAGGAAAGTAAGTAAGAAAAAATTTTGAAGGATGAATTTTTAATAGAAATGTTCATGAAATGGTCTTTATGTTGAGTATATAGGAAAAGTCAATAGGTTAGTCATATAGATTTTTACAAGGTGGTCGTTCAGAGTTTCGAATTCAAGTGAATTGCATCCAGTAAGCTTAAGTCTATGTTCAAGAGAAAAATAAAACAAGATATGAAAGTTCATAAACGAAATTTAAGTAAAAATTTGAAGTACTCGGGGAAAAAGAAAAGGGGAAATAAAAAGGGTAATGTTCCTATGACTGAAAAATTAGATGATTAACACGAAAAGAATAATGATTATAAGACTACAAAAATAAGCGAAGTCCGTGGATAATTTTGACTGTTTTTTATTTCTCGTTCATAGTCATGACGAGTATCGAAGTGGTTTGGATGCTGGTGTACTTACCACATTCAGCTGGTTTCGATCATCCAGAGGGTCGAGACCTGCAGGGGGGAAGAGGGGTGCGTGGTGATGTGTCTCTGGCTCATATGCAGTGTGATAATCGTACGTCAAAAGGTTCAAGAAGTCAGAATGCCTGTTAAAAATATGAATTCAGTTATATTATTTAAAGGTGTTTTTACATCAAGTTACGAATTGCTAAAATTTTCTACACTTTATGTCGAGTTCTGATTATGATTGAGGAGTATGAGGATAATTTTATACAAATTATCTTTAATTTATATAGATTCAGCGTTAAGCATTCAAAATATTCATGAAGTAAATCGCTTTAGTATAAAGAAACTTCATATTTTCCTTAACTAATACTAAGCAAACTGAATCAGATTGAATAATAATTCCTCAAATAATTTTAGTATGTCCATTATTATTTTTTTTCATAGCTAAAAAAATTCCGTGTTTAAATATTATTAAGTCTGTCACTTCTTCCAAAAATTACGACGCCAAATGTTGCAAATTTTGGTAATTTTTTTAAAAATGTGAACACACATTTATAGTTTCGATAAAGATAAAAATTTAAATATAAAGTTTTTTAAAATTTTATTTGTAATTTCCACTCCGATTTTTTTAATCATAAATTTAAAACGTAAAAATAAAAAATATAAAATGTGTGAGCTTCAATATAGTAAAAATAAAAAATGTGAATGCAATTAATAAACTGCAATATTTGGCTCTAAACTGCAATCTTTGGTGATGTAAGTTTTACGCGGAAATAGTCACTGGGTTAATGCATAAATATCAAATTTTTTAAAACATAAAATATATAAAATAATATACTGTATTCAAGAAATTTTTAAAATCTATAATTTTCATTAAAAAAACAATAAAATATATTCTTTTTATATTGCATGATTTTTATCCCATTACAAATTTATTTATTTTATGAAAAAAACTATATATAATTTAATGAAATGTTCATATAGTGTTCTATTTTAATATTACAGTTATTTTCTATTCTATAAAACTAATTTTATATAGATAATTGGAGTCTTGATATTATTTAATTCTTATAAATTCCATTCTAATTCTCGAGAAAGCAATACAAATGGACAAGAACATACAAGTGTAAAGAATACTCACAAGAGATTATTTTATCGATTTAATGTAAAGACACTTTGGTTTTATAAATGTCCAAAAGTGTATTCTGACCCAGTACTAAAATTAATTGAAATGTTTTTTCTAAGTTGCATTTTTGATATAAGTTATCGAAACAAATTACATTAAATAAAAGATTTTTCAGTATATTGATGTTCCATCTTACTTTGATATTTCTGGCACATCGAATCCTTGATCGATGTAATCTTTGGTAGCTGGAACCGCAACTGAAAGGAGAAGTTTCTCTTTTCCAATGGGAACTTTCTCAGCGTCAATGGCTTCACGCATTTCCTAAAGGCAGAGGTGAAGCTGTTATTATGTAAGGATAACTCTATGAAAAGCATAACATTTAATTTTGAGATCTGCATCTTACTGAATAAAAAGGCACATAATTTGACACTTTGGTAAAACATTTTGGAATATTCTGCCATTCTGGATGTTTCACTTATTTTATTTTCTGCAATTGGATAAAGATGAACCATTTTAAGAGAAAAATATTTTTATTTGAAACAAAAATATTTCGCATAAGCGGAAATATTCCAAAATATTCAGAATCTGTATGTTTGTAACCGTTACACTTAAAAAATGTTGTTGTTGCATGACCCCGAGGTCAGCAGTGATAGACAAGGTCCATGAGCGCGTACATCTTTAAAAAGTCCAGTACCATAAGTGGATTCTCTATCAAATCTCTCCCGGAGAGGTCAATTTATTGAAGAAAAAATATTTTCAAAAGAGGCTTGTACATTTAAGCACTTGGAGAAAATTTCGAATTTCTTCGTACCCTCTACTAATTTCCAGTTACTAAGATGGCCGCTTTTTGAAACGGGCAATAGCCATTTGTTCTTGACTATTAAGACCAGTAGATAAGGAAGCACCAGGACGCACGCAGCGGTACCAATAATGCTCAGAAGGGACAATCCAAGTGGTTTTATTCTCGTGTTTAATCTTTGAATGAATCTCCTGAAATGTGAGAGTTGCCGACGGCACACAGTCCTCAGCCACACCAGCTTTGGTCAAAGTGTCCGCAATCTCATTCTCCTCGAGATAAAACGTGGGAAGGAATCCTCTGTAGTTGAAGATGATGCGATACGGACATCCATTTTAACATTTGAAGTATTGAAACCCCAGGCCCTTCTCTCACTTGTTGCCATCTGGCCGAATGCTTTATTGCACTTTTACTATCAGACAAAACTCAAATCTCAGCTCCACGTGGAAGTGAATTCAGGGAGTCCAGGTCTTCCTCTATGTAATAATCTCCCTACAGAACTACAAGCAATAATTAGGATTTCTCTTTTTCAGCCTTAAGGCACTATATTACTGTTTAATGTAAATTCCGCTGCCAGTAGGATTGAATTCGTCTTTACTGCCATCCGTATAAACTTTGTATGGCATCGCTCCGTATTTCTCCAATTTTTTCAAGGGCCACCTGCCTCAGATGGTGGGGAATATCAGTATGTTGTAATTCTTACACTTAAAAATTAATCATAATAATTAGAAAAATTATATAACTGAGTTTTCACCAACTTAAAACAAGCATAGAATAAGGGAAGACTTGTTCAAGGTTTTTTCCATTTCTTATAAGATTCAGAAATATCAAATATAGCATTCGTTTTTACGTACCTCTAATTTACGAACACTCACATTTTTACGAACTAGTGGCTCGTCCCTACCCTGACACCATAGACGCAATGATAGTTTCAATTCAATTTTACGAATTAAAAAAATATTTAAAAAATTTCTTTTCTGTGATAGTTTTATATTCTATGATCTAATATTTTTTCTTCAATTTTTTACTTGATTTCCTTTTTATCTAATGACTGAGAATTTCTTTCATTCTTGAACGGCGAAGCTACATGAGCGGGCAGTTCAGTCATAATGGGGGAACAATAGTCGAAGATTTATGAATATCATACATTTATTGAGAACGAATGTGGAGCTGAATTCGACTCCCATCCCTTGGATAGGTTTTTCCCCTAAATGCCCAGGTGATCGTAGGATTAATCCATTCAGCGATACAAGGGGCAATGGTGATGGCAATATATATATATATATATATATATACATAGCGGTGGAGGCGAGCCCCGAACTGTACCTTTAGGTTAACGGGTTTGGAATACTTACCCATCACCAAATTTCTCGTAATTTGAACTACGCTCTGGTGAAGAGGTCACACCCGAGCTGGCACCCTCCTTTCCACATCCACGTCACACCAGCGGAAGGACTCTGGACGTTACATATTAACGTGGACACGTCCCCAGCCCACGCAGCTCCAGCAACCCAGTAAAGGAGAGTACGGCGTGGTCACCCTCCCCTCCACTGCCCGCGGCAAACGATGCTTCATTTTGCTGAACTTACGGGAAGCTACTGTGCCACTGGAGCTCGCCAGTTTACCTAGTGGGGCACCTAGTGGGTGTTCATCGCCCCTTGAAAGAATAGAAAAACATAAACAGAGAGAGGAAGGAACATTCATGCCCGAATTAGGATTTGAACTAGGGACCTACTACTTTGAAGTTAAGGTCGCTAACCACTCCACATTCGGTCAGCTCCTCTCGATAGCTGAGAATATAGAAAGGAATGAAAATTTCTTAAAAAAGTTCGAGTTCTAGTGTTTCCCACGACTTGGCTAATGTGTGCCCACCGGACGATGATAAAAGAACAGCATTTTCCAGACCTGTTGTGGCCAAGGATTAGTCACCCAATAACTTTCAAAATGTTCTCTTCAGACTTCATAATTTCAATCGTTAATTGTTTCAATGTAAATATGTAGCATAGAATTTCCAAATTCAAATCTATCACTGATGAGATCGAAATCAAGAATGGTTTAATGAAAATAACGCTTCTAAGAACTTAAAGATATTATAAATATAATTTTGGCATGTAAGGGATCTTGAAGTATTGAATGGACTTAGAGAAAAAACTGTATTCTAATAATACAATGAAGTAATATAAATGAGATTAAGCCTTTTTAAAATGGCCTTTTTATAAAGTTTTATGCATACATCTAAAGCGAAATAAACAGCTCGAGGGTTATTTTAAAGACGACATTCTTCAAATGCTTGCTTCTTCATCACCGCCACTGACTGTGGAAGGAAAGGTTATTGAACATTCATTCTATAAAAACTGAGTGGAAGGAGCTTACCTTGACGAGCAGGGCGTACCCCCCTTTGTCGGTGGTGTGGTTGCCGCCCTCCCTGAAGGCCGGGTACTCCCAGTCGAGGTCGATGCCGTCGAAGCCGTGCTCCCTCAGGAAGGCCACCACGCTGTCGATGAAGACCCGTCGCCGCTCCCCGGACTCAACCAGCTTCGAGAACCGCTTCGACCCCTCGTTCCAGCCCCCCACGGCGATCATTGTCTTCAGGTTCGGATTGTAGGCCTTCAGACTCACGAAGCTCCGGTAGTTACCTTGGGAAACGAATTGCCATCAGTTTCACGTTTTGCAAAGCATTTCGCATACAATGATGAAGATGAAAGTTATGCATAGACACAATAATGCTTATACCAAAGGGTAAACAGAAGTCTTACGTAAGTTACAGGAATAAATAATCAAATAATAACTATAAATAAAGTCAAGCAATTCAGTCAGGGAGAAAGCACTAAAAGTGGAATTACTGAAATATACAAGTTGCAAAATTTAAAATTCAAACTGTACAAGAGGTGTTCACCATAAACGAATATTGTGGTTAATACCTTGAAGAAGCTGACTATGTCGGTACTTATTTCCATCTGAACATATCTTATTGCTTTGTATTTTTATAATTACATATTTGATTTTAGTAAAACTTTAGTATATATGTGTGTGTGAGTAGAGTTACCACTATGAAATACATAAATCAATTATTCTATAATTTATTTATGAGATATCAGCATTTATACTACGGCGACTCTTTGAAGTGCCGAAAAATGTTTCATCTGTAAAATTACATGGATAATCTCAACACATTATCTACTAGGTACTCGTTAAAGTGAAAATGGGATCTTTGCTGGAAAAATTGCAATGTTTTGCATGATTAAATTAAAATGATATTGTCAAATTAATCTAATCTGATAATCAAAGGAAAATAAGTTGATAAAATCAACGATCAATCAATAGAAAACTATAACACAAAGAATTAAATGGTTTAAAAATATTTTTAAAAAGAAAAAAGCTAACTTAATATTAAAGTAATACATCAATAAATCGATACTCTTATAACGCATTTTCATATTAATTCATTTCGTGTCTTTCGTATCACACGTATTTCCCCTTCCCTTATAAAACGTTGATTCCTCACGTTATAATTCTGTACTACAAAATTCATAATGATTTGTATGATTTACAATCTATTTTGCGTACTTATTTATATTGTGTCAATATTGTTCTGATAAAATTAAATTAAATTATATTATTGACCTTTGAACATTTTGCTTAAAAATAGAAGTGGTGGAACGTTATTTCAGGTACTACAGCCTACAGCGAATAAACATGTCATAAAACTGTTTTTGGAATTATTTGATTTATTTGAAATGAACTTTTTTTTCAGTTTTTTGTAAAAGTTCTTTTATTTAAAATGTTTTTAGAATGATTTTAATAAAACACACATATTTCGCGTTTATAACATGGTTTTTCCTTAATATTCCATTTAAACCCAATTTAACGAGAAAAGTTAAATGTGAATCATTGGTACATAAAGCGTTATACGAGATCAAACGAGAGCGTTTTACGAGAATGCTCGCACAACGCGTTTTCCTATAACGCGAAACTAATATCCCGTGTTATAGTGGGGAATTACTGATTTTATTTTTCGATATCTAAAAAATAAAACATACTATCAAACAATAAAAAAAAAACATTTTTTATAAAAAATCAAAAAAAAAAAAAAAGTATATATTTGTTTTCTATTTTCTTTCATTACAAAATAAGACGTCAATTTTTATAATTATTTACTTTGATGTTTTCAATTATATATCGCCTCCTACCATTACAAAATGTACATATCAATGACTGAATAGGTTTCACCCACCTTGCTCAATGTCGTTGTAAGGGTCGAAGGGCTGTATACTGTACTCCTCCGAAAGGGAGGCGAAGGCGTAAATTACGTGGGTGCACAGGTAAGGGTTGATGTTCTCTGGGGTGAACTTGGCCAGACCAGGCCTGTAGACAGCCCAATTGGAATAATAGCAGACCAGCTTCGCTTCTCTGCTTTCGCCTTTGTCCAGTTCATCTGAAATAAACGTCAGAATGGTAAACAGACATAATATAAAATGTTTTGAATACAAAACTGATTTGCAAATAGGAAATGTGATTAATAAATTGATAACCAATCGAAATTTAACTTAAATTTTAAATATTAGCATCTATTAAATTATAGTTGGCATTTTCTCTTAAAAAAAGAAGTTGCCTTAGTTCTTAATGCCTTGCAGAAAATGTATAATATAACAATAGTAATTGTGTACACACACACAAATATAGTAACTATAGTCCCCAAAATTATTATGAATTTATTCAACTCAGAACCTGGTAGATGCCAGGACAAGACATTTGTCTGCATACAGAACGACTGAATTAATAAATGTTAAGTAGGTAATATTTCCATTTTATACATTTCGTATGTATGAGCTACCTAGAATTATTCAGAAGAGATTCTTTCTTCATTTGTTGCTTGAAAAAATTAAAATGATAAATGTTTAAATCTTACAAAATATGTAGAATTGCAAGAAATGATAAAGGAGTTTACAAATAAACACAGTAAGAAAGGAAAACTTTTATCAGAATAGATAACATTTGCTTAAATTACAATGGTTGCAATATTGGACCAGCTGCAAACGTGGAACTTGACAAGATATATTAACGAAATCCTTCAAAAAACATATTTCCACTTCGAAAAGGATGATATTCGGTAATATTCTGAAGCATATTGCTTGTTCTTTGTGAATTACAGAATCTTAAAAGTTTGTCAGAGTTTGAGGATAAATCTCGTTTCACCTATGAAACAGCACGCTGAAACTGTCACAACACCATTTTAATCGTCCCTCTATACCTGATTGGGGAAACAGACCTAAAGAAATTCATAATACAAGAGCGCATACGCATTATATTATTGTGTAATATTCTGGGTACAATTATGGCGAATGTCGTCTTAAGAATGTCTTCTGCAATCACAAATACCACACGTGTGGAAACCACACAGTGATTTTGCTATTTTTCAACAGCGATATATCCGTTTAAAGTGGGAATTGTAAACTCTTGAGCTAATAGAAACAGATTTTTGGGCATATGCTTTGCTGATTCGAAACAATTTTTAAAATAAAATAAAAAATACACATCTTCGATCAACAAGTGTAGAAGATGATCTTATTTCAATGCATTTGACACAAGCCAGTACCTAGAACTTTGCATTCAACTTTTGTCTTTTATATACTATAGGGTGATATTTGTTTCCAAAGCAAATCATATATCAAATCTTGATACATCTTTCATCTGTATTTTCATACAATTTTTGTAATTCTATACAAATAAAACAAGACTTTTTTTTATACTTTTCCTTCATATTTCTCGACATGAAGCCGCAAACGATTGTTATGCAACTCATTTGCATTCTCCTATCTTATCTTTGAAAGGCATTCCAGTGCAAAATGGTCTTAAAAAAACTGCCATTATCTTCTGAGTACATAAATTTTGTAAGTAAACTTAAATTGTACCAATAAAAATCATTAAACATTCAACTGTACACAGGAAAGAAATTATTTTTCGTCAATATTTCACGAAACTTTAGTTGAATATGTATATATATATATACTTTGTATGGGTGAACGCCCATCGCTTATGCACTCCTACACAAAGGAGAAAAGATTAGAGATATCATGAATTTAGTGAATAGCAGTTGGTAAAAAATATTTATGGATTATTGTTTAAAAATCATTGCCGATCTCTCCATGAACAAAAAGCATTTCATTTGACAGAATATAGCTTAGACATACACCGTTTAAAATATACAAAGAGTTCTTATAATAGGGTTCTTGTAGGACACATCGTGATTCCCATTCTTTCATTCAACTTTTGGTGTTCGAAGCTAGTTATAAATATGCATTATTGTGTTAATGACATTAAAAGATTAAAACTTTTGATGAAATATCGCTTCTTACTTGCTAAAAAATATTTAAACGCCTCACAAACTGTAAGAGTATACACCCACTTGAAGATAAAAAATAATTTTTGAATTTTATAGACTTAACCGTCTTTCTGTTTATTAGTAATACATAATCTACATAGGATGTATCCAAGATAACAAGTTGAAGTTGAATTTTTTCATCTAACAACGAGCACGAATCGAAACTTACGTCAGACGAGAGACAAGGATTTTCTTTGAGCTCCACATAAGTAGTTTCATAAAGACAGTATGTAAATTTTGAGTAGTTAGAATATATATATATATATATATTCTAACTACTCAAAATTATAAATATATATATATATATATATATACACTACTGGCCATTAAAATTGCTACACCAAGAAGGCGACATGCTACAGACGTGAAATTTATATGAAAGGCAGAAGGTGCTGTGATATGCAAATGATTAGCTTTTCAGCGCATTCAGACAAAGCAGGCGCCAGTAGCGACACCTACATTGTGTTTAAATGAGGAAATTGTTCAGCCGGTTCCTCATACACAAATTGCATTTGAACGTTATTGCCTGGTGAAAAGTTGTTGCGATGCCTCGTGTAAGAAGGAAAAATGCGTACAAGCACGTTTCTGACTTTGATAAAGGTCGAATTGTAGCGTACCGGGATTGCGGTTTATCTTATCACAGTATTGCTGCCCGCGTCGGTCGAGTTCCAATGACTGTTAGCAGAATATGGAATCGATGGGTTCCGGACGGTAATACGGAACGCCATGCGGGATCTCAACGGCCACATATCACTAGCAGCCGAGAAGACAGGCATATTATCCGCATGGCCGTAATGGATCGTGCAATCACGTCACGAGCCGTGAGTCAAGAAACGGGGTCGTTTGGAAGACAACAAGTGTCTGCACGAACAGTTCGACGACGTTTGCAGCAGCATGGACTCTCAGCTCGGAGACCATGGCTGCGGCTTTCCTTGACGCTGCGTCATAGACAAGAGCGCCTTCAATGGTGTGATCAACGACGAACCTTTGCGCACGAATGGCGAGACGTCATCTTTTCAGATGAATCCAGGTTCTGTGTACAGCATCATGATGGTCGCATCCGTGTTTGGCGGCATCGTGATGAATGCACACTGGCAGGGTGCATTCATCATTGTCATACTGGCCCATCACCTGGCGTGATGGTATGGGGTGCCATTGGATACATGTCTCGGTCACCTCTTGTTCTCATTGACGGTGCTTTGAAAAGTGCATGTTACATTTCTGGTGTGTTACGACCCATGGCTCTACCCTTTATTCGAGCCCTGCAAAACCCTAAGTTTCAGCAAGATAATGCCCGACCGCATGTTGCCGGTATTGTACGGACCTTCCTTGATACGGAACATGTTCTGCTGTTGCCCTGGCCAGCACGTTCTCCAGATCTGTCACCAATTGAAAACGTCTGGTCAATGGTTGCCGAGCGACTGGCTCATCACCAAACGCCAGTTACTACGGATGATGAACTGTGGCATCGTGTTGAAGCTGCATGGGCATCTGTACCTGTACATGCAATCCAATCTCTGTTTGACTCAATGCCCAGCCGTATAACTGCTGTTATTACTGCCAGAGGTGGTTGTTCTGGGTACTGATTTCTCAGGATCTATCCAGCCAAATTTTTTGAAAATTTAATCACTTATTTCTAGTATAATATATTTGTCCAATAAATATCATTTTGTTATCTGCATTTCTTCCTGGTGTAGCAATTTTAATGTCCAGTAGTGTGTGTGTGTGTGTGTGTGTGTGTATATATATATATATATATATATATATATATATATATATATATATATATATATATATATATATATATATATATATATATATATATATATATACATGACAATAACAATAGTTTTTTAATTAAGAAAAATAACACGATAAGAAAAATATAACAATCTAGCAACTATGTGCCTAATGCCTTTGCATACATAACAGTGCCTTACATTTAGTACACCAGTTAGTATGCTTCTGTCTTCCTTGAGTATCGCTGATTATTTGAACTAAATTATAACAAATAAAATACTTTAAAAAATATGATTGTCTTTATAATTTATTTGTGAAACGATTGAGTCAATGAGTCTAATTATTAAACTTATCGGTCGCCGAGAACGTACCGAAATATTTTACCGGTCCACGGAGTGAATCATTTTGAGCGACACTGATATATATCATAAGCAGAAGTTTTCCAATACTGGAAATTTTTTTCATTTTCATATATTCATGTTTGTAAATAATGAAAATGAAACCATTGTCAGCAATTATTAAAAAAAAAACATTTCCTCTTTTTTTTAAAATCCAGATCTATTCAGCAATTTTTATTAACTAAGCATTTTATTTATTTATTTATTTTTTTGCGATATTTATATGAACCGCACTTTCAATACAAGTAAAAGTTGTAGAGTTTAACTTACGGGTGAGGGAAGTGACTATTGATCACAAGAATTTGTAGTAAATATCTCCAAGAGCAATCTGCTACAAAGGGGATTATTTAAACTAAATAAGCTTAATTCGCGGAAAAGGCAATACATCAGGTAGAGATTATATACACAAAACACCCATCAGTTTATTGCTTTAGGCTTTTATCTCTGTGTAATAAGCTATTGAGGTCTGTTTAGGGTTCCGCAACACCATTTCAATAAACTTTCATACCTTTAACGACATTTATTTTGTTTATTAAAACTTTCTCATGTTACTATACAATGACCCTGTCTGTGAAAGTAGCACCTAGCGATCCTAATCAGAACACTCAAAGTTGTCCCCCAAAGGGAAATCGTACTGAAATAATTCGTTCCCAGAAGAGATTATAGCCTCATTTGAATTCCATGCATTGGCCTTCTGAATCATTAAGTATCTGTGCCGTGGTTATCAATAAAAAACACCTCCTGGGGATTTAAAAAACACTTTCTTCAATTATACGCATCTTTCAACGCTTGACTTTCTCTCCTGCAAGCGTCTTTAATTCATTTGTAATGTGTTTCGGCCTATGGTACATTGAATGGTAGTATCACAGATTCTAGTAATTAGGTAATCGTTTTCTGGAATCTTAATCTACATTAAATCTTTGTATCGAACTTTTTTTGGTGTGTAATTTAGAACAGCCCACACGAAAAGGAATGGAATTTATATCAGGATGCTGTTTTTCTAGTTAATTTAAAACAGAAGTTGTTTCATTTTAAATTGGTTATTAACCCTGATTTTAACCTCTATAAAGTAGCTGATGCCTGTTATAATTGAATTAAATGATAAATTCCGTTCCAGCACTCTGCTCGCTGCAAGAACGAAGTTCTTAAAATTGTCATCTATTCATAACCACAGTTGTAGAGAAAAATATGCACGATATTAGATACTGAGGCCCCAGTGACCTGGTTCAATTGGGAATAGTTTTGTTATTATCAGAAGGAAGTGAGTTTGTATCCCGGCTTAAACAAACATCCATCGAATTTACTAAATGCGGCTGGGGCACGTTAAATAAGTCATGTTCGCATCATCTTCTAAGTAAATTTATATCTCTGAGCATCGTAGATTAAGTAGTAGTATAAAATAAATATATATTTGTATATTTTGGTCGTTATTGCAAGATTACATTAGGAAAAACAAAGACTATCTAGTATCATATACCTATCGAGTTCATATAAATGACCTTAGATGGAATTAGTGTCTAAGGCAACCCTACAAATATGATTCAGATTTGATTATTTTAATTTTTAATATTACAGAAAATTATTTTCGACAATTATGAAAGAAGTCACGCATGGACTATTAAATGTGTCTCTTAGAATTTATAAAGCATAAAGACGATTATATTTTCGAAAATATCTTTCGCTGCTCAAATCACTATATGCTATTTGTAAAATCCCAGTTATAAAGAAGGCTAAGAAAAATGAATGCCTTGATTCAGCTTGGTTTTCAACGGAGATTAATGCAGCTATACAGCGATTTAAGGCAGTGTAATTAATGCAGCTACATAGGGACTTTATAGATATTATGACTGCTTGATTATATCAAATGCGATGATTGGATTGCAAAAGTCTAATCATAATGATTTGAAAATGTAATGCATTCCTACAACCATCAATGTGCCAAAGTTTAAAGCCATCAACTTTTTTCATAAAGAAAATTGATTCTTATAAATAATCTAATAATATAATTAATGAAAGATATAAACCAGAACTAATGTTAAATGTTATTATCTTATAAATAAAGGTAAATATTTTGTTAATTTTTTATGTGATCTGCTTTCTATAGCTTTGAAGTAAGTGATATTATGATTTGATTAAAAATTGTTTATTTTACAGCAAATAAATATTTTTACATTAATAATCTATTTTTAATACATCATTTACACACAATTGGACCCAAATATTATACTAACAATAACAACACATTACCATGCATTAGGGAATAATTAGGCCAAGGCCAAAACCAGCAAATGGTTAGTGTGTTTTAGGGTAACATGAACATATCTAATTATGTCTCTGTATTATGAAAGTTTCTTTCGTAAATGAAAATAAAAACACTTTTAGAAATTATATTTTTAAACAATTAAATGTGTGTGTATTTTAATGGTTGACTGGCGATTTATATTTTTTATTATATTTAGATAATATTAACCAATTCACAAATAAAAAGTAAATTTACCAAGATTTTTTAAATTCCTATACATATTTAAATTTAAACCGCTTTTTTGTATATATTCTAACATGTCAAACCTAAGCAATATCATAAAGAACTACTTTCAGCGTTGCTGTGAAAATTAAAGCATAAAATGTCTGATACTACTTATTATAAGGGTCCTGGTAGCCTAGCGGTTAGGGTATCGGCCTTCCGTTTGGGAGTGCCACCAAAGACTCACCGAGTACATGCGATATATGTACTCTTTAAATCTGTTGAATGGAAAGTCCTGTGGTCGGTCATTGAGGAGTTACCATGGGCGTAATGGCTTGGAAAAAATTTCCTTCACCTCCTGATCAAAATTTAGAAAATGGATCATTTAGTAGCGCCATCTATCGGAGGAGTTTAAGAGCAAAATCGCACTTCGTGGTGCTTTGATTAAGCGAAATACTCACGCTTTTGACATAATTTCGTAGCCTTCGGTTAAATAGCTTGCTTGTCCAAGTGTCATAAATAACAATAATGACTTATAATAAAAAAATTAATACATTTTTTTTGTAAACTTCAACTCGCTTGAAAGATGTTTGTTTTTTAACTGAACATACTTTAATTTAAGAAAGAATTAATGAATTTTAGGATTGATAAAAACGGTAGTCTTAACTTGAATCGAAGCATTATGAATTGATTTTAATCAGCATGAACCTCGTCAAATGTTTAAAAAAACATTGCTAATCATTAATAAAAAAATTTAGTTATGGAATAAATTTATCAATATTAATCGAAATTTTGTGATTACTGTTTTATCAAGTTTGTTTATTATCTTACATTACTTTTTTTATGCATTTAATTTCAACAATATAAAAGTGTGTGGGATTCTCTATTTCTTTTTATTTAAAAATAACTTGCATTCATGAGGATTAGAAGAGAATTTTGATTATTTGACAGTTATCAATAAATTGTTTTTTCATTTATATTATTTATGAATGAAAATAGTTCATTGATAAATATCAAAACCTGGGAATAAGTCTCATTACAAGCTAGGAATAACAAGTCGTTGCTTTTAGATTCCATTGCATGAAGCTGAAAAGCAAAGACTTCTTAAATATAATAGCATAAAATACATGAATACATAGCGGTGCAGGTGAGCCCCGGACTGTACCTTAAGATTAAAGTGCTTGAAATATTTGCCCAACAGTAAGTGCTTCGTCATTTTTTACCACGATCAGATGACGTGGTCACATCTGAGCAGGCATCCTCGTTCCATATTCACGCTACACCAGCGGAAGGACTTAGGAGGTTGTAGCTGCTCCAGTATGTTTCCCTGTACCTATCCCTGAGTTGGGTTCTACCAGTTGGATGGAAGCTGCCAGGTGGAGTCTTCGTGATTTTGAAGCAGGGACCAAGCAGAAGACCCCAATACCAGGCCTATCAAGACCCAAAGGTATCATTTCCCTCTGAGGACATTGCAACCATATCCAGTTTTAACGTGCCCCAACCGCCTTACGACAGATCTTCGGTTAAGCCGGGATTCGAAATCACTACCTTCTGATAGTGAGAACGACTCCCTGACCAACAAGGCCAAGGACTTTGGATGCCTCAGAAGAACGTGGACACATCCTTAACCCAAGGAGCTCCAGCAACTCAGTAAGGGAGTATGTGGTCCCTCTCCCAATCATTGTCCACGGCAAATAATGTTTCACTTTGCTGATCTTACCGGCGTGAATCTACTGAGCTATTGTAACTCTAGTATAAATACAAAATATATATAATTTAGAGATAAAATTTTTGGTTGGCACACAATTATATTTAATTTATAGATTTATTGGTAGGAATATGCCTTAATATGGCAGTAAAAGCTTGAAAGCATATTACCGTTATATTTACATGCGCAATACCTCTATTTTGAAAAATTACTAAGTGGGACAGTCAGAAACGTTTCCTACTTAATTTGTTTTGTTATAGCACAAAGAGATTGAGAACAATTAAAAATATAAATGCTCGGATTACGTTCAAATTTATTTTTGTTAAAAACAACTTATGTATTTTTTTTGGAAATAAATATTTGCTTGCTTATCTGCGAGAAGCCATCTTCTTTTCAGCAGCCATTCGACGCGGTCCACATAAATTCCTGATTTATGATATGAATCCGGTCCACCCCAGAGTGATAATGCTTGTTTATCTCCATCCCCAGACACCTAATGACTGTAACTAATCTTACAAGACTGTGTTTCTTCGAAACCGTAACTGTTGCGTAAGCACCATCAAAATAAAGTTGATCTTGAAAGATAAAACACATTAAAATTGGTGTCATTTGCTTTTCTTTATATAGAGTAATGTTATTGACACTTCTGTATTACTATAAACTGTCGAGCTGGCGTTAATATCTGTTTATTTTTCCATTTGACGGCGCTGGAGAAGCGTGCCAAAAAAAGCGAAATCCACCATTTTCATTCTTTTAGTGGGTCAGTAATCTAAATTCCCCAGCTTCGGGATGTTTTGTGCGAGGAAAGGGCGGCGCCCAGTGTCAAGGACACTAGAAGGGATGAGACACTTTCTTTTGGAAAGTAAGCAATTATCCAGACGACATGGTTTCGGTGTCCGATGGAGAGCAGGAAGAAGGAAAATCTGGAGGATCGAAGATTAATGTTTTCGATGAAAGAAAAAGATGTCCCAAAAGATATTTGGAAAGAGCTATATTCAGCTTTTTTGAGTTGTTTTTAGGAGCAATAACACTTGTTCTACAATATAAATTAAAATATTATTTCATAATTCACACCGTCAACGAGTAGAAAATGTGTGTATCTAGCTTTCGAGGACAACCTGTGGTTTGTAAAATTAAGGATATTTACTATTTTTCAAGCGATGTTTACTATTTACTGAGTTTCGTCCAAAGCGCTGTTTTGGCGCCATGAGATCTCACGTATAGATTAAAAAAAAAAAAAAAAAAAAAATCCAGTGAAGCCTATTTTATCAGATTTTTTTATTTCACCTATTTTGTTGAAATTTTTATCTATTTTCTTCGGAATATTTGAAAATTCTACTTCAAGTAGTTATTAATTATTGAAGTGAAGATTTTTTTCCATTCTCGTACCAATGCATTTCCGATTGACGGCGTATTGAAAAAAACGAAAACACATTCCCTGGACTAGGCGAAAAAACAATGAAAAAAATTGCGATTTGTATCGTCAAAAATTAAAAATAACGGTATTTATAATTTTTGACGATATTTTTTTTTACTTAGCTTCGTTCAAAAAAGCATTTTCAAATCATATCATATGAAATAAAACGGGAAATGCTTGAAAATGATCTTTAGTTATGACATAATTGAATATTAAATCCAAGGCCTCTCTCATTAGAATTCTAATACATTTCTAACTGTCGGCATATTGGGTAAAATGAAAGCACAATCCATGCAGTAGACAAAAAAATTATGTTTCAAAATTCAAAAAAAAGTTGTGTGTTGTTACTTATCTCAGGTTATCTATAGCTACGCTTGACAACCCCCATAAAACCAAAAATATCTAAAATGTCTAAAAAATGTGATAGGTCCCAAAGGACATTGTTTTTTTTTTTTTTTTTTCCTCTAAATTTAGGCAGGTTAAGATATGTCCAGGGGAGGCCATATTGACAGAACACCAAGGACAGTCTGGAAATGTCCTCTGCCGCTGCTGGAAGGTGATTCCCCTCGTGTGCCCACTCAGATATCGGAAAAGGCTGTTTGATAAGATCTTGGTCTAAGAATGAAGGTCTCACCCGATCTTTTAGGGAAGTACAATGGATGGTTGGGGGAATTTTCATAAGCTTATTAAATTCAGTTTTTGCCAGGGAAGAAATCTCACTAGATGCGAGCTCTCTATCAGGGTTTACTCCCTCCTCTAACGCCGATCTGGCCAAGAAGTCCACTCTTTCATTCCCCTCCACTCCCACGTGTGAAGGGATCCACTGGAAATGCACTGTGCGTTCGGGTGTCAGTCTCTCAAGAAGATTTAATATGTCCAGGTTAGTTTGATCTGCAACAGTGCTCCAATTTAAAAGATGCTGGATTGAAGCACGGCTGTCAGTCATTATCCAGATATCCCTTAATTGATACTCCGCCTCTACTGCATACTTTGAACCTCTTCTAATGGCTGTTATATATAGTTCTGATCTAAACACGGACAATTATCTGGGTTTCTTATTTTAAATTCTAGTTCTCCGGAGATTATGTTTATGTACACCCTGTGTCATGTACACACACAAGAAAAGTAAATATTTAATTAAAAAAAACAAACTAGATTTTAAAATTATAGGAAAAAAGAGGGATCTGATGTTTTGCACATACTCCGTTACAACCAATAGTCACGCATAGATGGCAATTTTAAAAAAGTTTGAAAGAACCACAGGTTTCCGCCCTTGAAGAGATAAAAGTTTTGGGAAGTGTGTATCTTGGCCTAAATAACTTTACCAACTTTAAAACGTAATTAATAACTGGATAAATTAATTACAATGACTATCATCAAAATTTCGAAATGAGGAAAAATTTATGTTTTGATTTAGCAGCAGATCAACATCCTGATAAGTTTTATTTCATTCCGCTCAGCCGTCCTCAATTCAACTTCAAACAAAAATTGAAAGGATAAACAAAATAAAAGTTTTTTCTATGAACAGGAACTTCTACAAAAATGAAATTCTTATTATGGGAATTTCTGTGGCATATAAAAATATTTCGGCTAATTTGAGTTTTGAAAAATCAATTTATAAAATATTGCATGTTAATTGAAAGAATATATTTTAAACAGCACAGTGTAGTACAAATAGCTGATTTTAAAGGAGAAATGGGCTGTAACACGTTGAGAATATAGTAAGTAATCGCAAAACTCTATTTCCATAAGCTATTTGAATCATCTCTCTCACATAAAGTTATGCATCAGAAGATTAAGCACTAAAATGTAGTTTCAGCAAAAACTAATCCAATCAAAAATAAATAGAAAAAAAACGGAGTGAAGATTAGAGACATTAAAAATCAGTGGTTTGTTTAATGATATAAACAACTTCTCATAAACAGGTGGTTATCAAAATAATGAAAACTGTAAATAAAAGTGACATATTTGAATGTGATTTGTAGGCATTAAATTATAGTAAAAGTTACTAGTTTTCTTTGTAAATAGAAATTTATATATTCTTATATATCTGATAGTATGTGGAAGAGAGCTTTATTGAAGTTCTGTAAATCTTGGATCTTTTCCAAAAAACAAAAAAATCTCTCAAATTTTCAGAGGTCACGTTGCAGGAACCCGAATAGAAGGAGCTGGTATGACAAAACATTTTAACTGTTAGAGTTTCTAGAGTTACGGTGACTATGAAGTGACAGCATGCACATGGAGTGGGAAAACAAGCTAACAAAGCAAAATATTGGACGGAGAGAGAGCTTCAGTGAAACAGACCGATAAGTCAATACTCATCGATCTCTTTCTTGTGATGTCCAAAGAGCAAAGAAGAATTGTGATGTCCAAAGAGCGAATTGTTTCAGAAAAATGACCAATCAGTATTTGAATTTTCCAGTGTCAATGATTAATTACAATTCAGTTTCATGAGCAGAACATTTACGGCAGAGTACCAATACCCGAGGCACTTATAAATAAAATCTTGGTCTATTACCCGAAGCACTTGTTTCAGATGTTAATGTTGTCTTCAGTGATGTCACACTCACAAAACCTGGTAAATTGATAAGTGATATGATCTGACCAATCGTCTTTCATACTTTCCCCTGAAACAGGAGGAGTTCACATTTATTTCTGCACAAGGATCATGGATAATTGCTTCTTTCCAAATGACAAGCATGGTGGTGGATCTGTTATGGGATGGACAGGGGGCTTTCTACTGGAACGATCGTAACCCTGAAAGGAAGAATCACTGGGAAGAAATTATAGTGAAATTTTAACTGACCAGATCCATCCCATTAGTGCGAACTTTGTTTTTTGTTAGAGATGGAACTTTCCAAGATGATAATGCACCTATCCAAGCAACGGTATTTGTCCAATCATGATATGATAAACACGAGAAGGAAATTAAAATCTACCTTGTCTCGCATAGTCATCGACTTCAATATAACTAAAAAGTTATGGTCTATTTTAGCGTAATTTACTCAATATTGAGTTGATACCATCCACCGATATCCCTCCC
The DNA here is from genome assembly GCA_030067965.1 of Latrodectus elegans. Taxonomy (NCBI): domain Eukaryota; kingdom Metazoa; phylum Arthropoda; class Arachnida; order Araneae; family Theridiidae; genus Latrodectus; species Latrodectus elegans. The sequence continues at coordinate 10,499,966 of CM057811.1, read as the reverse complement.
AGAACTTTCAAAGTATCATCATAAAAAATGGAATTTTTTATTCCTCTGAACACTATTCAGCACTTGTATCAATCGTTTCCAAGGGGAATCCAAACTGTATTGCATGCCAAATTTGTCCTACACCATACTAATAAAAAGGAGAAAAATACAGAAAAGGAACATAGAATCCTTCCGATTTTTTAACATTCCTAGACTTACCAACACGCTGATCTTCGATTGGGACAGGTGTCGAACTCGCTATTCCCCAATCATGAAAATAAAATGACGTTTTCTTTTCCGACCATGGTACAACAACAACTTCATTATATGTAATTGTTTTTATAATTCAAATACTATATTTTTTATTCGTTTTAATATAATAGTAACCATTCTTATTAATAAACTATTTAATTAAAATGATAATTAAGATATTAACTACTAAGTATATGAATTGTTATACGTAAAAAAGCTGTTTATTATGAAATTGTGGGTAAAAATTATATTGCTTAACGCACTTCAGGTCTAGTATTAGTTCCATCGAGGGTTGATTTATTTGTCACTTTCCAAAACTACAGTTAATTGATCGAAAATCTCAAACTGCGTTGGCCAGATTTTCAAGCGGAATCTAAAATGCTTATAGTTTGAATCTGGTATCAAAAATTATCCCACTTGTAGAAAATGCTGTTACCATCCATCCTCACCGAAACATATTCTAGATTGCGTCGGACTTTCCCTTGAGGATTTATCCTCAGATTCCCTGCTAGTCATTGACTTTCTAACAGTCAATAATTTATTGGAGTTGATCCAACAAATATCAAATCTTTAAAGAGGATAAGCCAACAACAATTAATGGTTAATTAATGGTTAATGGTTAATGGTTAATTTGATTACGACCTACTGCTTAAAATATATTCCAAACCACTATAACCATCGACAGGAGTCGAACTTACAAATTGTTGCACCGAACAATCGATAGTTATATTATATATATATATATATATATATATATATATATATATATATATATATATATATATATATATATATATATATATATATATATTTAATATATATATTTATATATATATAATAGATCGATAAATGATGAATATTGTGAAAGATCTAGAATTAAGAAATAATATTCGTATCATGTCTTTGAATTGTTATCATATTTTAAAGTAATTTAATTTTTATATGCTCCATTTTTAGCGAAGTGAGTTCAGAAAGATAATGCGAATGGTAGATCACACACACAATCGCACATTTAACCTTTTGAGGTTAATTCGAATGGAGTTATCCGGTGACCCACAGTCGGGTTATTCCTCCCCGGTCCCGAGTGAAAAACCGCGAAATAAGCCATCGCCACGTACGATCTCCACTTTCTCCTGCATCTTCAACCTCGTTTCTGCGACTTCTTTGACGCCAATCTCGAGTTTTCTCCCGCCTTCCGCTAAAACGCTCGTCTGATCGGAGAAAGGAGAAGATGGACCTACAAACCCCATTTTCCCTCTGCACTAAGTATAACGAACGGATGACCGCGGGTCAAGGGAAAGACGCTCGAGGTGACCAGAGGCTGATTTTAACTGTATGGAATTTTTGATGTTTGATTCTGCTCTATTAGATTGTAGTTAATTCGGTGTCAACGTTACATTGAACTTCAGGACAAATGCTAAATCAATCACCTATGTGAAGTATATGATTCGATGACAATGGAAAGTTCAACTTTCAGGAATTGAAATGGTCATTAAGTGGACAATAATGACTGAAGATTGCAATTATGTGTCACTGAAATTCAAATGTTTAATCATTCTATAATAATGATTGAAGTATTTAATTCAATGTCAATGTAATGCTCAACTTTTAGATTTTAAACGCTTATTGAATCGCCATAATGATTGAACAATAAAATGTGATAAAAATCCAATTTTAGTATTTTTGGAATTTAATTTTATATAACAGCTAATAATTGAGGTGTAATTCGATGTCAAAGAAATGTTAAATTTTTGGAATTCAAATGTATTATGAATCGCCAATAAAAATTATACTGTTCAATATTAATTCAATATTCGACTTCTGGAATTGAAATGTTTATTTAATCTTTAAAAATGATTCAAGAATAATTCGGCACCAAATTAAAAGTTTTTAGAATTCCAAAGTTTATTAAGTTGTCAATTATGACTGCGAAATGTGATTCGATATCAATGCAATATTCGATGTTTGGAACTGAAATGTCTATTGAGTCACTAACAGTGACTGAAGTACTTTATTGAAGTATGTCAATTCAATATTACATTTCCAAAATTCGATTATTTTCAAAATTAATTGAAACATTTAATGCGGCGACAACCTTTTGTTTATATTTGATCTTGAGTTCATAAATTCAACGTTACGTTAAAAACCATGAAATTTTTATGAAATGCCAATATATTACATTACTATACTAAAAAATAAATATAGTAAATCTAATGCTTCAATTTCTTTTAGAAATCAATTTTCTCATCTAATTATGTAACTCACACTTTCTTAAATTTCCTACGAGGAAAAGAAATATAAAATTGAATTAGGATTGATTTTCTGTGCAGTTGTACAGAGTTAAATGTTCACTGTCTGTGACTTTACTTACGTATGTATAAGTTTCATTTTATAATATGGTTCTGAAGAGATAAAAGAATCTAGGATAAATCTAAACACACTGAAGCTTTTTCTGTCTACATTTATATGTCTTTTGAAGGAATGAAATTCTCCCCAGAAATCCAAATGAGAAAGATTGTTTCACTGATATCGTAGGAACGATCTTTGATGAACACAGGATCGAACTTACTGCTTTAAGTCACTAGAAGAACATTGAGTCAACAATATAATGTGATTTTAAACATGTGTTATTCAAAATCAGAGTTACAAAAAGTCAAAAATTATCATTAAAAGTGTAGAAATATGAAATATTTCACTTAACAGAGCATTTCTAAATAGCAGTTTCAGCAAACTTTGAATTCTAGTGTGTTATATATATATATTTCCATTGATGATTCAAGGACATTTGGAGTGATAACTTATTTTATTATGGTGACTATAACAAATTATTTAAGATAATATTGTCTTTGAATTAAATTAGTGTAATTTTTATTAGAGCATGATAAACTTAGACTGAATCAGCATCGAACTCATAATCTTTCATTCGCTATTTCAATGACTTTATCTAAAACTGTTTCTTAGTACTAAATGGTCACTGATGAGAGAAAGGATTTGTTTTGTAGAAATGTGAACGATAGGCCATTAGTTGCCGTAATCATAAAAATGAAATAATATTGAATATTTTTAAGGCAGTTCTTATATTATTTATAGTTAATTTGCAGTTTTTAGCACTGTAACGTAAGTAGCTCAAGAATATTTTTCTTTTGAACAAAACTTCATTTGGTCCACTTTTCAAAGATAGCGAGTTGACTTCGCGTGTTAAGAGAATACTGAATACTTCGGAATATGAACCCGAACAACAGTGTATGTAAAAAAATAAATATAATCTTTTGCTATACAATGATTAGGGTCGAACTTGGAATCTGCATCTGAAGAGCTGGATTCTATCACAAGAAAAAGTCGTTAATAGCAATTAGAATACACTTTAAACAATATGTTGTTGTGTTGTATAACTCCCAGCCACTGGGATTCCTACCTTTGAACACTATAAGGGGTGGAAGTGATGACACCTTATAGAGCGGTATACCACCGTAGCCCCGAAAGTGGGTCTTTGTAATTTAAAGGCAGGACCACGCAAAAGACCACAGATATGGTCTGCCGTTCCCAGAGGTATCATTTCACATGCAGGACATTGCTACAACTGCATATTTAATAACTGCAACTGCATGACCCAGCCACCATTTGCCAGCATGACGGATCATCGATTGAGTCGTGATTCGAAATTACTTCCTTCCGAACGAGCGCTCTAACAAACCAGGCCACTGCGGCCTTATGTTAAACAATATATCATTTCATAATTCTCCCATCCATAAAATACACAACCCTCTTGAGGAATTGTTTGTGTAATGTAATTATGTAATTTATTCTTTTATCCAATAATTCACACACATGCAATTATAATTTTACAAGTCCTTCAAACTTAATACTCCTGGATATTGTGTCAGCTTTCTGAATTTATGGGCACCACTGCTCATAGAATTATCTAATCAAAACGATCACATATACTACATGATTATTATCGTTTAATTACACTCTGAAGATTTTTAATTAACATTTTTGAGATTTTCTCTCTTGTGCAATTAAAAAATATATTGAAAATTTTCAAATTATTCAATTGTTATTGTGCAATTTATGTGAAAGCAAGATATTTCCCTCGCATATGTGAGTACAGATTTATTATAATGAACAATATGAGAGGTTAAAGTAAGCTATTTGCCTTGATTTATTAATTAATCATAAAACCCATGAACTTAACTATAATAAATTACACATGCGAAGCAACAGGTTTCCATACCTGTTTTCGTTATAGCAAACGCCGTCGAAGCGAGTAAGACACATTTCTTTATTTTAAAAATCTAAAGATCAGTAATGGTGAAATCTTCCTCTGTTGAATTACGAAACTTAAAAATAAGATATTAAATTCAAATTTAAAAAAAGGAAATGAAGTGCGTTAAAATGCATGGTAAACCTCATCTTAATGATTTGTTTGAAGAGATTTAAATTGGGGTCATTTTGTGAAACAAGAAAAAGGTTTTTAATTCCTAACCGGTTAAGTGATTTGCAAAAGTTTTTAGTACAGATCTTGGCTTAGAATGGGGAAAGCACAGATATTAATCATTGTCTTTATTTTTCTTCCTTATAGGTTGAGGTTATATAAATCATTGATCGAGGACTAAATTTGAAACTATAGTAATTAATGAGTTTGGTCGTACGATGAAAAATGAATTTCATAAAAAATTAATTAAAAAATATATTGAAAATTTTCAAATTATTCAATTGTTATTGTGCAATTTATGTGAAAGCAAGATATTTCCTTCGCATATGTGAGTACAGATTTATTATAATGAACAATACATATGAGAGGTTAAAGTAAGCTATTTGCCTTGATTTATTAATTAATCATAAAACCCATGAACTTAACTATAATAAATTACACATGCGAAGCAACAGGTTTCAATGTTTTAATTAAACATTTTAATTATGAATAAATATCCTTGAATAAATAAAAAAAAATCAATATTCTTTACTTTTTTTTTAAAGATATTTATTTATAAAACCATTGCAGAATGTCAAAAACTGTGTTAACTAAATGCTGGAAGGGATTTAAAAATAAGCATTTTATGATTAATAACGACTCACCAATGGGACAATTTTACTCCTTAAATGAAAAAGAAAACACATGAAAAATAATTTTTTTTAATACGTTTATTTACTTTAATATTTCAAAACTCATTATTTCTTACTGAAAAATACAAAAAATTCTTTTTTTATGCTGTGAAATGTAAATAAATGAAAACAACAATAAAAAACAAAGATTATTTGCAAGCACAAATATCAGAAAAAGCGAGCCAAATAGGTAAAAAAAAAAAAAAAAAAAAACATGGTATCTAACTATAGATTTTTTATGTGGAAGATTCACAACTTTCAGCGGGCTAGAGTGTTTGTAGTGGTTCGGAATCTACTTCAAACTGAACCAGCTGAGTTAATTTCGAATAAAAAAAATCATCAAAAAAATAAACCGTCAGCATGACTAATAAATTAGGTCCATTCTGAAAAATCAGATTATAAATTCACATACGCTTGCAAAAAAAGTTTGCGCATAGTAAATATTCTACAGAGAATAAATATGATTTATAATGTCAATATATTTACTGTATATTTTTATATAAAACTTTTCTTTAAATATCAGTATAACAATTTAAGAAAGATAATACGCATTTCTTAAAAAAAATAATAATAATAGTTGAAAATTAAGCAAAAAGTTATCAGAAAAAATTTGCCTACAAGTACATATTACAAAGATATTTGGAAACTAATTTTAATATTTTTAGCCTTCGAGAGCTTGTATGAAATGAAATATTGTCTGTGCTGTGCATTTATTTTTTACTACTTATTCATTTTAACTCTTATGGCAATAAAACAAATAAAAAAAAAACCTTGTTTTGTTGATATGATACATTAGAACTTGCAAACAAATAGAATTAAAATGGATTCTATAGAAAAAGAGGTTGTTTCGCGAATGTAAATAAAATCATGTTTAGAGGGGGGAAAAAATGAAGGTAAAACTATTCGAGCAATTGGAAAGATAATTGTGTGTGTGGAAGAACTCGTTCTTCTATCCAATGAGTAATCAATAATTACAAGCCATCGAAATATGTTATCTTAAAGCCTCGGAGTAACCGACCATTTAAGTTAACTTTACGAGAAAATATATGTGCTTCCTAAAATCCTTACTTTAAATCCAAAGATTACTGTATCTCAAATAGCACTTTATGCTAGAGAAAGATTAAAATAATCTCTTCATGAAGATACTATACGAAAAATTCTAAATATGTGGCTATCACGGCCGTGTAGCTCGTAGTAAGCCAAGTATTTAAACTGCCAATAAGCAAAAATGTTTAAATTTTGCCAAGTATGTTAATAAAACTTCTGAGTTTTTTGAAAAGTAATATTCTCTGATGAAAGCAAGTTTTATATCTTTGGTATCAGAAGGGGTAAACTGGTGTGGAGAAAACAAGGTACAGCTTTTGAGAAGCAAAATTTTGTGTCTACAATTATACATGGTGGAGGTGGCGTAATGATTTGGGGGTGCATGGCAGCAAGCAGAGTTAATCGGTTAACTTTTATAGACTCAATATTAGATCATAGGAGATATATAAATATATTAAAAGAAAGTTTGAAATAGAGTGTAAAAGATTTTAACCTTGGCGATGGCTCTTGGTTTCAACAACACTGATATGAAACACACTGCCCACAAAGTAAAGCTCCGGCTGTTGTACAATTTCAAATATCAGTTGCTTACTCGTCCACAATCACCAGATTATCAACATCGAACATTTATAAACTTACTGTAACACAACATTCAGCAACATAACATTATATCGAAAAATATGCTAAAAAGAATAATTATGGTTGATTGGAATAATATTTCATCAGAAGAAACGACCTAGCTAATTCACTCTTAAACGATTGGAAGAGATTCTTAGACATAAAGGTTTTCTCCAACCAGACATTAAAGCTTAATTGACAATCCATGGAAGCTATCTTTTAAAGACTTTTCTCATTTGAATGCAAATTTTTTCTCACTACTTTTTATGTAATTTTTAATTATTATTACTACTATTTTGAAACAATGTGTGTTATCTATCTAAAACAGTTATTGTTAAAGAAAAACATTTTAAATTGATGTTGACACTATAATATACTTTTATTTTCTCTGTAGAATGTTTACCGTGCGTTTGTACGTAGACTTTTTCTGGCAAGTGTATAAAATTTGAAATATATTTTTAGTGCTGCAAAAGAGTGGTGAATTTATTAATGAAGAATGTAAATTATAACTGGCTCTTTTGGGAATTAATTAATATTAGTTAATAATGATAACAATTTTTTAATAAGGAAAATATTTTTATCATATTATTATCAATGAGATTAATTTCATTACAAGCAAAACATGGTGAAAGAAATCCCAGAAAACTCTCATATGCACGAACGTAATTTTTCATATGAAAATATGGAACTGTAAGATAAGTGCATGCAAATTCTAACGGAAAGTGGTATTTACGGTTGATGGGGAGGGGGGATCTCGCTTCTAGTCAAGTATTGATTTGGAAGTCGATTCAAAGCCAGACCTCTCTGACGACCGTCTTGTTGAAAGCGCTTATACACGCTTACCTTTCTTACAGTCAAAATTGCCAGTCAAATCATTATTAATTTCTTTAGGGAAAAGAAATATGTAGATATATAAAGGGTAGATTTCTCATATTTACTTTTCAGTTTTACAATCATTTACTATGTTTTGCAATTTTTGTCAAGTTTTTCGTGTTGTGGCCTTTTATGAAGCATTCATGTTAAATTACACTATTTACATGTAAATTTTCCATTTATTTAATAAATTTTGTCTATTATTTTGGATAGCATAAATCAATATGAAACAGCCAGGTCAGTTTTATCTTGGTTAATGATAAATGGCTCAAAATGGTATCTACTATCGATATTTTTTTCAAAAAGTATCCTATCGCCAATTTTCTCTACAAAATTTATTGATAAATGTTTCAATTTAGCTCCAAATGTTGTAGGTATGAAAATTTTATCTATTTGTTGAAATTGCCTGGTCCATATCATGAGAAAATTTACTAACAATATTTCACAACTAAAGATTTTTGATGTTAAAAACTTTTGTTCCAATCAAATTTCAAATTATTACAGTTGCAATTATCGAAATTCTACTGTAGCTAAAAATGATAATAGAGTGAATATATTAAAAAATTTTATAAAATAATCGTTATCCACAATATACATAGAATTAATAAAATAATACCTTAAATACCACTATTTTCTGAAAATTTCAAAAGAAATATTCGATTCTTTAAGAAGTGGCTTTATAGAAATGTCGATTATCGTTTCGGTGGAACTATCGCCACATTTTGCTAAAAAATATTACAATTCTGCTGTCTTTTGGCATGCAGTTTTTCAAACGATGGTCGTGATTGCAATAATAAATATCAAATCCTTTACCTCTGGACTATCATTTATTACGTTCTTAACTGCAGTAGAACGTTATTCAAAAAATGTTTTATATGCTTAACCTAAGTCTCATGGCCACCTGCTTAGCAGAACTTGAAACTGTCACCTGTATGAATGTAATTGAATCACAATTTGATAAAAAAAAAAAAAAAAATGAATGGTGAAAAGAGGATCATTTTGTCACAAGGGGAAACTTGTCATTGCTGTCTAAACTGCTGAACAAGGAATTCTAGAAATATTTGGAGTTTCCCAGAAAAAAGTTTAGAGCTTATCGGGACGTCTATAAATATTCATCAACTTTTAATCATATTTAAATAGGGAAAGCTTTTTTTTATCATCGTATTATACTGAATTATTAGGAAGTTATATAAACTGGAATATTTTAGAAAGTAATTTAATCTATTTATTTTTTTTTATCCTATTTTATATTATTTCTTCCACCATCTTGGAAATAATTTTTAAAGAAAAATCCCAAAATATGATGTTTAATCTAATTCAAAGTATATAAAAATCCAATGAATTATTATTATTTTTTTTTTATCTTTTGAAAATATAATCTGATTTAAATTTTAATGATAAATTTTATGCCATCGAGTTTCAGTATTTAAAAAACCATTAAATAGAAATAATGTAAATTTCCAGAACATATAAATATAAAATTCATTAATGAATAGGCTCTGCACAAGCAACACATTTTACTCACAACTCTTTGATCACGTTTAGTGCACATACATATTGAGCCCCATAGTTGCATCTTTAAAATTACTAGCCCGTTATCCTCATTTCAACTAGATATGTTGGAATATACCGAGACAGAATGCAGAAAACTGATTGCACAAATACAGTCAGAGATAAAACTCTCGTCTTACTCGATTAATTATTAATTATCAAAGACAGCCAGCATGCACAAATATAATCTCTCCAACTAAAATATTACTTTCTCTTCAGGAACTTTTTCTTTTAGATTGATATAATTTTGAAATTATATCGATTTATAGCCTTAAAAATTTAACGATATCTACAGTATTTTTAAGAGGATCACATAATATAAATAATTTCTTCAGTTAAACATTTTTATTAAAAAAAATTGGTTGTTCTTCATTATGCTGTCAACTATTTTCTCCAAAAGTTTCTAATTCTAATTATTTTTCATTCAAAATACGAGGGGAAAAACAAAGCAGTTAATTTACATCATTTTTAAAACCAATAGATAAAAATTTTATTTTTAATTCTCATTGAAATATTTTAATCTAATAAATTTAGAACTTCCATGCACTAAAAATATAAATAATATTAGGCGTGAACTTAAATATGATAAATAACATAAAATAAGAAAGCAATCACCGAATTCCAAAATTTGACTGGCAACACTTAATGACAACAAATGGTAGACGAGATAATATCCCAATATCGAAGAGTTTCAACAATTCAATAGATACTGACTTGAACTGCTTGAAATATTAGCAGTAATACTACTTGAAATATTCTCTTGAACTGCTTGAAATATTAGCACAGAACTATATGTAACAGCATTAAAATTATTTTGATCCACCCCTTTTCAAAATGGGAAAACCAAATTAGGGGTCCAAATATTTAGTTAATTCTATATAGCTTTGTGAAAATAATTAAAAAAGGATTTATTATTTTACTACTAAACTATTTGAGAAAATAAACAGCTTAATTTATGTTTTATAAGAACATAATTCATATTTTTACACTGTATATCTAATGTGTAAAAAGGCAGTTTGCAAACTGCTTTTTTATCCACATTTATTATCTTTACCATTTAATTTATTTTATTTTTACAACGAAAAACCTTATTCTTCAAGAGTTAGAAAATAAATAATTTAAAATATGCGGGAAAAAAACAATAAATTAGTTTTGTATCGTGTGATTTGAAACTATCAATCAGCTTGAGTTCTACTTACTGTGTTCTTGCACCGCGATCACCAAAGTCAGCCACCAGCAAAAGAGTGTCACTCGCCGATTCATTGAAGGGGTCGACACCTGAAATAAAAGAGGGAAAATATGTAGATGAGTTTCAAAATGGAACAAGACTTTAAAAATCGCGCGTGGAGGAGTACCCTGCAGCAGTGGGTGACCCCCTATCACAAAATAAGGGTCAATGTCAAGGCGAAACTAACAATAGTTCATAAAAAATGAATAGACGTCGCTTTTCTAGTTCATTGGCCTAACGGATTGATCGCGTTTATTCTTCGAAAACGATCTTTATTTTTATAAGTATAAAAATAATAGGATGTTTTTTTTAGAATTCAAAAATGGCAACATTGTTCTATCTGTGAAAGAAATGAAAAGGGATAGTCGTTAGCGTGCTTAAGATGAAGTACTGTGAAAACAATGAGCCGTAAATTGTGTCACAGTGAATGTTGATATAAAAGTATTCTCTTTAAAGTATCTGTTGACTGCTCAGATTTTAGATCATTCATTCAGAATTTTTTTCCAAAAACCATTTCTTGAGGGTAGATTTTAATTATACTCACTTATTTTGCATCCTTTAAAAGAACGACAAATCGAACAGTCAAAATATTCTCTATCTTGAATGCAGAAAACAATTTCTAAGAGAAAATTGTTCTTAAACTCAGAAAATACAAACTTGATATTAGAAAGATAAATAAAAAACGGTTAAAATAAAAATATTACAAAATTATATTTAAGTATTTTTGATTGCATTACATTATGTATTTCATAAAATGAATAATAATTACGACATACATAGTCAGCCGTATTTACTTTTTGCAAATGAGGAAACCCAAAAACTTTCAAATTACACCCCCATCCCGCTGTCGAATAGAGATACTAGCATAAAATGAAACCGTCAATATAAAAATTAGGGTGCGTAATGTCGTCATGACCCTTTGATCAAAATAAAATTTTTTAATTCAAAGAATTTTTTAACTTAAAATGCCAATTTGTAATATAAATGAACTTTATATGACATTCTTACAAACAATTTTTCCTGAAGTAATACAACTTCTTTTTTAGAGATGATTTCATAATCTATTTCACCAATATTATGAAACCATATTTTTAAAGTAGCTGGAATGTATGTTTCGAACACAGTTTTACAAAACTAAAACTTTATTTTCTAGCTTAATATTTCTATCATTTTGATTATTTATTACTTTATGGTGCTGAGTTCTTTTGAACTTTTTTACTAAAAAATGTATTTTAAGTTCAATAAACAAAGTAATTTTAATGATTTCTTTGGCTATCTTGGATTTTAGAATGGTAAAACTTTATATAGATTAACAGGTACTGCATCAGACGGCATTAATACTGTCACAATGTGATTCGGTGAAAGATAGAAATCTCTTAAAAATGTATTACAAAGGGAAGTAAAACATAGAAACCACAATTTATTAACATGGAAAAATAACTTTATATTCTAATTAACATGGAAAAGCAAAACTTCTGTAGTTCTGCGATATTAGATTTAAATACCTTCAAATCCTCAATATTGGCCATAAAACCTGAAGTATAAAAAATCGTCATGATTTTATTATTTTCATATTCAGGATAAAAATGAATGAAAATGATAAAAATGATCTTCAAATCCTCAATATTGGCCATAAAACCTGAAGTATAAAAAATCGTCATGATTTTATTATTTTCATATTCAGGATAAAAATGAAATTAATTTTGCAAAATATAATTCTGGTAAATAAAAATAAGTTATATAAAAAAAGATTTTTTTTTATTTTTTTTATTTTAATAAAATATTTTGAGAAAGGTCTGGTCCCGATAACAGAAATATACCAAAATAGTTTCGACTATATTTGGCAAAATCTATTTTGCAAATTGACAACAATTTGTCTTTCTCATCTTCATTCAATCTTTTTCTCTGGTTCAGTGCATAATAAATGTTTTTTTTACTCACAAGGTATATATTTTTTTAATTTGCAGTGACAATTGAGCGGAAAATTAAGAGCTATTGTTGATACTTAAGAATTGGATGCTTTGTCACTGGTTAGAGTCAAAATCAGAGACTTTGGCATGCTTATAAAAACACCAAGTCTTCGTGAGCTGTAAAAGTGTCGTAAATTAGAGGTTTCGTATCATTCATTTTATAGCCAAGCATTTATGAGACCAAGCCAAAAGCATATTTACATATTTAATAAATATGTAAATATGCTTTTGGCAAATTTACAAAAGAACATTTACATATTTAATTTATTTTTATAGCTATCTTGCCGTTTGTAAGGTCCCTTAAAATTTAGAATTTATGATTAAGATCGTTGTACCTTGCACTCTCTTTCTGGCATTTGTTGTAAGACAAAGTACGCTTTGAAAAATGTTTATTTTATTATATTCGCAATGTGTTTCTGAAATTCTGAAACTTAAAATGATTTATGATTACATTTAAATGATAAGTTAAACATTGAATTTATTTTCAATAATTGATCTTGGAGGGGAAAAACTTAATACAATCTTACACAGTATAATACAAAAAATTTTTTTAAATATTGTCTTGAAAAGATTGCTTATTACATATTATATTCAATATTTATTGAATGATTATCCTTTGTGCATTTTACGGTGAAAGTAATAAATTCGGTGATTATATAATATTACCGGTGATTATACATAATCGCCACTAAATTTGGTAAATATGATAAATTACCTCATATTTATCAAATTTACCGTTTAGTTTATAAAATCTCCAACTCATAATGGGGGATGTGATAAAGGTCCCTAACTTTATGGAAATTCCCTCAGTTTGCGCAATTGCTTGGCTTCTATCAACACGTGACAACCACGCAATTTCAGTTGTTCTCATTTCGTTGTATGTAGTCATTTTTTTTTTTTTTTTTTTTTTGCTACCCTCTCGAAAAAATAAAACATTGAATAATGGCTGGCATGTGCTTGAGTGTTTTAATTCCACATTACTTAATATTATGGGCACTAAGAAACAACCAGTGGTTTCTGACGAAAGAAATATATGATGGTTTGTTAAAGAATAAGTGAATGATAAAAACAAAATTAGAGGAAAAAACCGGAAGATTATCAGAGACTAAAAAGACATGATGTAACGAAAGTAGGCAATGTTGAAAAACTTATCTTTCTCGTAAGTGAAGACAGATTCAATGTTAGATTTTACGTGTACTTTGAAGAAATTTTCATTATAATTCATGGGGTACACTTATCAGTAGGCTATGGTGGTAGAAATAGGATGTTAAGAACATTAAAAAAAGCATAAAAAAACATTACTACTGAAGAAGTCATAATTTACTGAAATTTGTGAGAATTGCGTTGGAAAGATGTCTCTATCTGAAGGTCAGGAATATCAGCGATGTGTTTGTCACGGACCAACCGAGTCTGATAAGTGCAAATGTAAAAAATCTGGCAAATTTTGTAATTCTAAGTGTTATAATAGTCTAATAAGCTTAAATAAGTAAACTTAAAATATTTAGTAAATCGTAGTAATAGCATTTAACTTTATTTGAAAAGAAATGTTTTTTTTTCTCTAGAATAAGGGGCTTAGTTTGTTTTTTATATGTAACTGCAGTTTTTCTTATGTGCAACGTTTTTGTACAAGCTCATGTAAATTGCATTTTTTTCATTTCACAACACCTGTCAGGCCCTTATTCAAATTTCGTTCAGCCTAAATAAATGTATGTGACCTAAAACAACCATTTATTGACTTTTTAACTGTAAAATATAAAATATTGTCATTCGTGGTTTCTTACTCCTTATTGTCCAACCAAAAAATATCTTTCTAAGAAGTAAGTACTAAAAAAAAATGCACTTTATTCTACGGGCCTAATAAGTCATGATATTTATCACATTTACCATTACGAGTTGGATATGAGTCCGAATTTGGTGGTGATTACGATGATAAGTACAAATGTAAAAAAATCTGGCAAGTTCTGTAATTCTAAAACAGTCTAATACGTCTAAAGAAGTACTATACTTACAGGCAAATGCAAATAAATATTTTCCTCATAGAATATGGGTTTGTTTGTTCCCACAAAATAACCCGGATTTATTACCTTCCCCATTACGAGTTGAGTATTCTATAAACTAACCGGTATATTTGAAAAATATGAAATAATTTATCATGTATACCAAATTCAATGGTGATTATATATAATCACCGGTAATTTTACATAATCATCGATTTATTATTTTTACTCTAACATCTATATATATTAAGGGAGTAAAATGTAGAAATTTCCAGCCTATCTCTGTTAGTAGGCCATATTTTTCGTTACACTCAATCGGATATATTCGAAGGTCTGACATATTTCCTCTCTAACTAATTGCCTCTTTAACAAAGCGATGCTTTTTTTTAGATATAATCAGAAAATTCAAATGAGAGTGAAAAATCATGAGTTAGAGTCGCAATCCACATAGTAGGCAAAACAAACTAATTCATCGCCTTTTCTGGATTTCACACTCTCTTTTGGCGGTTTCTGACACTTCTGCTCCAAGTCCTTTTAGTATATTAGTTAAAAAGAATTGCAGAAAGAAAGCTGTCATCATCGTGAAACGGAACATCCGCTTTCTTGACACGTCCTGTTCTCGCTATTCCATTGACTACATCACTTTTTAATAATCAACGATTTCTTTTTATGCAGGAAAACAAGTTGGAACGTGTCGGAATGCGCACGGAAATCTTCCGAAAATGTTTCTCACGTAACGCCGAGAGGGAAATGGTGTCGGTTTGAGTTCTGACCCAGAAACAATGCCTTGCTGGGCCGAAGGTCGAACCCAGAGAGGGAGTAGTCACTCAAATTTCTTTAAATAGCAATCATTACATGTTGCTTTTCAAAGGGCAGGGGCTCATGTTTACTGCACACCAGTAAAAATGTTGACTGAGGAAAGTTTCTTTCATAATTTTGGTTTTAGTCTTATAACGGTGTCAATGTTTTTAGTACTGATAAATGAAATTGATGCCGAACAGAACATGTCTATCAATAGCGTTCATTGCAGATTCGCGAATTTTTTCTTTTCACTGTAAATTTTGCCAAATTTATAATTCCCAATTTAAAACATGCAAAAAAAGGCACCTTATCCACTATTAGATGATTAAATATAATTTTCAAGATTGTCAGAAGAGTGTTTTCTGTGCTGTTAAGGCTTTAATTTCATTAAGAAAATTAAATACGAATGTATATAGAATATAGTATAGGAAAGTTTTTATTAAATAAAAATAAGGTACAAAACCAACAAATGTGTGTTTAACAACACTAACAAGTGCAAAAACAACGGATGAATCAAGAGTATAAATAAGATACATTTTGAAAATCAGTAACACAAATACGACAAACATTTGAAAATCAATTATACATAAGATAAGACAAAACCGAGAAATCAAAAATTATTAAATTAAAAAGTCTAGGGACCACGTCTTCATTAGTTGGAAGATGATCAGCTATGCAACTAAGACATCTCATTCTGGTGAGAAGCATCTTATCTTATCTTTTTGTATTTGAGATAATATGTTCAGAAATATTTGTTGTGTTCATATTGTACAAGAACATGTTAAATATATCCCGAGAAGAGATAAATATCAATAGTTAGACGTTAAAACTATGAGTAAGTTTGCTGCTATAGCTAACTGTATTACATTGCTTATCTGTGATTCATTTCAATGAATATGATAAAGAAACGATGATATATGTGAATTTTGTACCAAGATAATATTGATTAAATAATGACATTCAAATTCAGTAATGATATATTAATTCCAAAAATTAATCATTCTCAGAACTGGAATTTCATTTGTGTAGAGTTACAAAATTTCTTATTTCTCTCTTATATAAAGACATGCGTTTTTGTGGAATAGTAGATCTAAAGATTGATTATTTAATAAATAGTTTCTGAGGGAGGGGGTAGAAATTGAAACAAAACGAATTTGTTTCATTGTTCCCCAACGAGATTGGTTCACACTGTTTGGAAAATTTCACTTTCTCAGCAGGCTTGATTGGTTAGGGTGGCATTCTCATTATCGAAAGGTGGTGATTTCGAATCCCAACTTAACCGAAGATCTGTCGTGTTCGCTAATAGCGGTTGGGACTCGCGAAAACTAGGCTTGGTCGCAATGTTCTGCATGTGAAATGATACCTCTGGGGGTAGCAAGCCAAGTATTGGAGGTCTTCTGCTTGGTCCTTGTTTCAAAATCATGAAGACTCTACCCGGCTGCTTCTATCTAACTGGTAGAGCCCAACTCAAGACTAGGTACAGAGAAGTATGCTCTTGCAACAACAACGAGCACTCTCTTAGAACGCAGTTCTTTATAAAGAGAAGGTAATTGGGATGCTCAAGACATGAAATGAAGTATTCTATGAAGCAAGACTTCAAAATACCGTAACCCATGTTTATAAGACATATAATATACGCCCCCTGTTTATACATACATTTTTGGAGGATAAGACTTTATCACGTATCATTATAATGAATTTACAGAATTTAAAATAAAAAATAATTAGCCACTTTGCAAGATTTTATTTACAACATCAATAATAAAGTTTTTTCATGTCTTAAAGTTTTAATGTGAGAGGAATCTAGTCAATGTTTCCTATTTGTGCAAGTTAAAATAAATCCGATTTTCGGGAATCGATATCGAATAGATAAAATTTAACAACTTTTCCCACTTTTATATGTTTTTAGAGTACGTTATCCCAAGTAGTTTGTGAGCTTCTGCAGTGCCATATTATAACAAGTAGCTTTACGTTATAGCCGTGTTGACGTTTTTTTTTTTTTATGAAATATAAATTGCCAAAAATTTGTCATTTACAAAAATTGGAATGTTTAAGAGAATACGGTCATGATGTTAATGACAGCGTTATACTATGATGTCTGCATAAATGTAATATTCCCCAAACTCTGCAAGGAAACAAGAAAAAAAGTCTTCTAATTCCGAATAGAAGAAATTTTTAGAAGCGAATATAGTCAAAAATTGAGTATCGGCGTACTAGACATTACCCGTTTTTCAGAGATATTTTCAAAGGAAAACAATTCTTATGATACGGAAAATACTGTAATCCATCAACAACTAAATTACAGGTTTTATGAAATACATAAAAACGCAGTGGCTTAACAATAGTTTCCCTTTTAAGATCAAAGAAAAGAAACAGAAGCAACTGGACTGCTTAGACACTCACTGTGCTATTTTTAGCTTAAGGGTGTGTAGTTTGGCATTCACTCGTTGTGATCTCATTTGAAAGCGAATTTCAATTAACTGCGCCAAAGAAGAATTCATTATCAATTAATACTGAATACTCTATTCTGGAATGTTTTGTCTTTTTCTTTATGTAGACGTTTTATGCTTCTCAATAAAGATAATGTCTGAAATCATATACACTCAACACGTACTTAACAAGTGCGTCGAGTAAGGTCGAATTCCTCAGTAAATTCTGAAATGGAATACCATGTGAATGTAACTGTAACCACAACCATGTTAGAAGCTCATTTCTTCTTTTCATATAGCCACAGGCTAGCCAAAAAAATTTACACATAAATCAACTGAGGGAAAATGAAATGATTCACAATAAACTGCTCGATGTCACATTCCGTAAGCGACACTGCTGCCATCTGAATAATAAACACATTGCTATTCTTTTTTTTCCCTCTTTTTCAGGACTTTAATAAAAAGTTATATAGAATTTTATCAACTGGAAAAAATATCTCAATGTAAAACCGAAAACAATGCGGAATCATAAAATAATATAATTTTATTAGATTTCACTGAATTTTGCTTGTGTTTATAGTTCAGCGTAGAAAGAAATATATATTTTAAATTATTCTAGAGTCATAAAAAATAATATCCTATTTATTTTAAGCTAAAATTATTCATAAAAAGTAAATTAAATATAGCACACACACAAATTTGGTTTCAAAAAGAAAAGAATACAATTAATCTTATTAGTGAAATTAGTTTTACAGCTTTTTATAACTATTGAACAGTTTAATGTATCAACTGGAGTGAAAAGCCATTAATACATATTGTTCTATTCAAAAAGCAATGTATTCAAAAATATTTATTCACATTACTTGCTGTTAAAGATGAATTAAATATCAATAATCGCATCTATTTTCAATAATTAAAGATAATAGAAAAGATTAAAGATTTTAAATCTTTCTCAAAAAAAAAACTTTAAGCACTTTATGAATGAGAAAAATAGAAATAAAATTAAATTAAAATATCCTTATTTTCTTTCACGAAAGACTTTCGATTTTGAATTTTTTTTATTATGCTTACTTTATGATATGCTATTATTACACTTTATGATATGAGAATGCATTAATAAAGGAAATAAATTTTAAATTTTTTTTACTTTGTAGTAAAATATTCATAATTTATTTTGTTGAATGATAACAAAAATGTGCATATTGTATTTTGATTTTACGAATTGAATATCAAACTCATCAAAAATTTATGTAATAGATAAATTTCTATTTTCTTTGAACATAATTAATATTAAAAACAATATTTACAATATAAATTAAAATAATAAAGTGAAATATCTTTGGAAAATCAAAAATTTGCTAAATTTAACTAGAACACAATGATTAAATAACAAAAATTTAAGATGAATATTATAAAGTGTATCACCTATATATTAAATATACAAACCGTAAGAAAAAGTCAAGCCTTGATTCAGATGAATTTAAAAATTTACTCGTGATTATTAAAAATGTGCTGAAAAGATGTACAAATGTAAAAGAAGCATAAATTGGTGACTACAATAGTGTTTCAACACTACCTTGAATGAATAAGTGTTTGTAATGGTGAAGAAGAGAAATTAACGCTATTTTCTAATACTAAGAAGTTTTCTGACTCATATTCGATACGCAAGAAATATTTACATAACTCTATAAGATTCTAAACTTGTATTCTAGAAGTCTCATAAAGTATCTGCAATATTTTTGGGTCACAAAATTCGTTCTATTTTGATTCCGATTTACCGAAAAACAATCACACGAAAAGTTCTCTTGAGTCGGTCACACTCAGCGATCTGCTTCCGCGTGAACAGATGAACGAGAAGTGTTTCCCCACTAATACATTTCAGCAATTATTAACGCATCAGCGATTTATTTAGTTTTAGCACGAGTTGCCGAATGAACTGAATCGTTTGTTTTTATTTAATCGTTTGCTTTATAAATTCTTTCCATCTTTGGTAATTTTTCTGACAAATATTTTCGAAGTAATGAAAAAAAATTATAAATGAAGTCATTTTTTATATCAATGAAGGGGAAATAATGTCTTAATTTAGAATAAAAAATTATATTTCAGAAAGTAGTAATGCAAAGGCTCACTCTGAAATCTTCAAAATACTTGCAGACTAGAAAATATAGAAAAAATTTGATGATTCCAATAAAAAAATTAATATTTTATCATTCCACATGATTTTTAACTGGTCATTCTTAAATAATAAAGTGTAGAATAAATTAAGCGATAAAATAACGGTAGAATATAGGAATTAATGGTAGAATAAATTTAAATAAATATGCGACGATTCGATTTAAAAAAATCATATTTTTTCATTTCAGACGATTTTTAATAAGACAATCACAAACAATGAAGCGTAGAATAAATTTCAGACCAATGGAAAATTGAAATTGACATAAGAACTTGTGATAGGAATTTATATATTTTGAAATAAGAATAAGAATTAAATCAAGAAGAAATCCTTAAATGTCTACAATAGGTATTTGTGATAAAGAGTCTTTTTGTACGATTCAACTGTAGCCAGATGTGATTGAAAGAATTTTTAAAAGGTTGCAGTTCAATTCAAGAAGAACACAGACTTGTCGATTGAAATTCCAGACAATGTATAGCGGGGTGTCTCAGAATCAATAAAAGCAACCATAAATTATTTAAAGATTGATATTTACGCATTATTTTTAACATCTTAATTGGGTACAAAAGATACACGGCATTTTTTGAGAATTCATCAAGTCGAGAAAGTAAAGAATGGGTCTCTGAAATTGATTCTATGACCTCAATTTGAAGAAGATGACATGTTTTAAAAATAAGATAAGGCATCTTTTCAGAAGTATAGAACAGGTTAAAGTCATCAAGTTGCAATGTATTTTTTTCATTCAGCAAGATTGGCAGTCCAAGTTTTTGAAGAAAAACACAATTCAAAGTTTAAAGACATTTGACTTTTTTCCATGATCCAGCTGCATTAAACTTTTGGTAATTTTTAAAATTAAAAAAGAAATTATTTTCAATTCAATTGATGGCAACACAAATGTACTTCTTCTTCGATTTTAAGAAGTAAATGATTTGAATCCTTTAATCTTTGGAAAGTTCCTTTACAAAAGTGTGTTCATGTTGGCGGAAACTTTTCAAATTCTTAAAATTTCGTAAAAATTACTTGGAAAACAAAATGTGTTTCATATATTTTAGCATGATTCTTATGTGCATAACAATGTTTCTAGGTAAATACTTATTCATGTTACTAAATGTTTCAATTGAAATTAAACAGTAAAGTTGATGATATTGCTGTTGACTATCATCAGTAAAAGCGGGGAAATTTTCTTCTGCTTTGTCCATTGCAATAGGATTTCATACTAAAAAGAGTTATGTTTCAATTCTAATTGAATTTAGATGCACAATAAAGGTATCAATATTTTGATACATAAGGCATAGTATAACATCTAGAAGTTGAAATTAGTGCACAAAAATAAATATTGTGTAAAATATCGAAAATTTGGGAAAACTTATATATATATATATTATTTAAAAAGTAGTTATCAGAAAAAAACCTTCAATAAAAGTTACGAAATTCGTTCTCACAGAGTATTTTTTTTCACATAATACCTAAAATTTGGCATGCATGTAAAAAAAAAAAGTTAAACAACAAATTTTTTGAAAAGTGATATAATGCTAGAATATTTTTTGCATATTCTTTCTAAAAAAAAAAAAGTTTTTTTTTTTTTTTGAGAAATTCATTTTTGTCTATTATAATGACTTTTAGGATTAAATTCGTATTAGAGAGTTGATGCATTAACTGGAAATTTACATTGGTTAAATTCAATGAATGAAAAAACTCTTCAGTTTCATAAAATAAATATTTAGGTATATTTTATATTATAAACTTTTGTTATATATATATATATATATATATATATATATATTCATTTATATGTATTTTAAACATATATCTTAAAGTAATATATATAATCTATTATTCTCTTCAATTAACATTAGTAATTCTTGCAATTTTTATAATCTACAACGAATTAAAAGATAAAAAGCAAGTAAATATAACAATGCAATCTATTCAAATAATAAAACTATTCATTTTAGTGCGTAAAGTATTTCTCTCACCTTTCCTATGTATTACTTGAAATACTTGGCAATCTTTAAAGGATTAATATATGCGATAGGATCGTATAAACACGGAATTTATTTCAATAAAAGAATCTGAAATAAATATATAAAATGAGAAAAGTCGTAAAATAAAAAAAATAATAAACTGCATTTTCAGATACAATAGACAAGGAGACTTCAAAATTATATATAAATCTATTTTATGCTAATATTAGGTGCTAAAACTTACAAAATATTAAATTAACTTATTAAATAAACTCGGAATGTTTGCTGCTCAAACACTTCAAACGACAAACTTGATACCCGAGCTGAAGGTTTACTCCCCATCACATACAAGTGGAGAGATATCTGACCATACGGAACTTTCAGCGTGCAAAGACCATGATAATGTGTTTAGATGGGTCTGGGTCAGGTATAAAGCCCACTATCTTCCGGCCACAATAATAACCTTTTTACCCACCAGGCCCGTAGGTTAGGTCACATTCCTATTATACGTTTCTGATAAGAATTACACACTTCTATATACTAATTTCCAAAGATTAAAGCCACTCAATACAGTCAAAAATCTAAATATTTTAAATCATGATCAAATGGCACTGTCGATATCTGAGTTGGTAACCCTCAGATCACGTCACCCCACAGTTGCGAAATGACACTGAGCTTTAAATAATTTCTTTATATATATATATATATATATATATATATATATATATATAATATATATATATATATATATATATATATATATATAATATATATATATATATATATATAGATAGATAGATAGATAGATAGATAGATAGATAACACAACGCCTAAATCATCTGAGCATGATGGTTTTCAAGTGAATAAGGTATCGAACCCATTAATTTCGAAACCCGAGAATGATATCATGATATCTTTTTCTTCTTGGCTGCCATATTTTAAAATTAAGTAAAGAAATGTTATAGTGATAGTAATAAGTTACTGAAAATGTTTGCAGAATGTCATTAAACCGGATATTACTATCTGTCAATTGGTGTGATGATGAAACCTTAACTCAAGTCAAAATGAACCTCTTCACTTTGTTTAAAATTAACGGGCGTTTGATGCTTCCGCGACGTATTCCGTTAAAAAATTTACGTTTAATAATGTAAGGTTATTTATTTAGCTTTTATTTTAGTTGAAATGTACAGTACTTTTCATGAAATAAAAAGATATCGTAAAACTAACGATTTTTCGGTCGGTATTTTATTTTTGGCTTAAAATGATGAACATTTAAAACCAGATTACACAAGAATTACACCCAAATATGTAAATAAGATTATCAAATTAAATTTCTAAAATTTTATGATATTGTTCTTATAATTAAATGTTTTAGTATTAAAATTAATAATCATATGAAGTAGATCCAGATAAGATATAAATAGAAACGAGACATAGACAAACACACCAAACTCTCTTCATACTATCTCAGTAATTCGGCCAGAGGTGAGTATAATCTTTTCGGCTTAATTTTTAATTTGGTGAAAATTTTGGCAGATATTTCCATTTTCTCCAATTTTAATTTTTTATTACATAACAAGGATCGAGAATTCTTAAGTTATTCAAAAACGTTCTATTTCGGCAACATTAGCACATACGCCATCGCGAGACCATTCAGAACACTTCGTTTTAACAGCGCATTTTTTCATTTTATTTTTTGAGGATAATTCATGTGAGTTTTCCTTTATTTTAAATTCTATTATTATATAATTTGATATTTTTTGTTATAAATCGGATTTAGTGTAATTATTCGGATAGAAACTATGTGATTAGCAATTGGCTTAGCTTGGCGTGATTTTTAAATCGAAAAAAACATCGAACAGATTATTCGGCATCTATGCCAAAATTAGTAATTAGTGCATAGAAATGAACTATATTTAGAGTTAGCACATTTCGTTCATAAGAAGTGAAAATTCCTGTTTACTTTGTTCATATTGCTAGAAAGAAAAAAAAATACCATTTTGACTTCTTTTCCCCATTTTTAAAAGCGGTTAGGCTTGCAAGTGAAATGTCAATAAAAATACAAAGCACAATTTTTCTTAACTATGTTAATTTGCAAAACTCTGTTTAGTTGACAATTTAATGAACTCGAAATCAAAGACTTTTTCTTCTGCTCCGTGACTTTTCGAAGGTCAGCGACTCTAACGTCGTCCACCACTTCGCTTTCGCCGGTCACAGGTCACGGAGTATATCCAACAATAAAACAATGTCCTCGTCAATGGCTAACAGCAAACTACGCGTATTCCAAAATGAAATGGGGATGCTGCTCAAGGACATGAAGAGGAAGACATCGTTCTTAACAGCAATAACCTACATTTTCTTCTTCTTCAACTATTTGCTTGCATTTTCAATTAAGCCTAACTATTAAATGTAGACTTTTCTTTTTGATGGCATTCCATTTATTGCACTGCTATTCTGACGTGCAAGGCTCTGAGCACCTGAGATCAAAGTCTGCTTTTGTCAACGAAAAGAAAATTAGAACAGAAAATTCAAAGCAGAATATTCGAAAAAGTAAATGAATAAATATTAAATATTCGAAAAAATAAATGAATAAATATTCGAGACCAATTAAACTTTGAGCATAGATGTTATATAAAAATTTTGATGCTTTTTTAAATTTGATAAATATTTTGGTGGATTTTACAGTTTTCCTGTTCACCTAGATTTCTTACTGCTTCTGAAAAATCGGAAATGGTAAAGGAACAGTGGGTAATATGATAACGAACATATTCCGTTACAAGACTATGTTTGTTATCTCAATCGTTCGTTGACCGATCATCGATTTACCTTAGATTTCTTTGTGAAGTTCATTCATTCGTTCTGGAGACCCTAAAAGTTAAGTTAAAAATGAATGAATAATTTCTTATTAAGTTTATTAAAAATAATGCATACGCCTAGTCTTTCATATTAATAAGTTATTTTCATTTTTGTTTATGGGGTATTAAAGAACTCGTCCAATGTCGATTACTTTTCTCATTTTTTTTTTAGATTTCTCGGAAATGATTAATAACATTGTTGATGTAAAGATCCCTCACCTTACTGATATCAGCAGGTTTGCGTGCTATTCTAAGACCATTGATCTGGCATTCTCCCACTTCTTTCATGAAAGAACGAAGGGTGAGAGGAGTGTTCAAAATGAAATCAGTTTCGGTTTTGAATGAACTCCAAAACGAAACTGATGGTCTACTTTGACTATCAATATTCTATTAGAAAAACATTTTCCAGTATAAAACTTTGAAGTTTAATAGTGAAGCAACATAATTCATGAGAGAAATATGATATTTGATCCGTTGAGTTTACTAATCTTGCACATCATGCTCTGAGATCCGAGAAGTGTTCGTTACAATTCGTTATCCGAATATGTGTTCGTTGTCTCAATACAAAAATCTCTCATGTCAGAGGTCGTTGTCTTATGTGTTCTCAGTCCGAACTGTTCATTAAGCAACCACCCACTGTATTCAACAATATTCTGTTTTAACATCAGTAGTTAATACGTCATTACCAGGCAACTCAGAACACCTTCTCTTAATCATTTCCATTAAGATTCTTGAGAGGATAATTAAACTGAATTTTCTTTTTTAAACTTAATATTTTATAATTTTATAATTATTATTTCCTTTTATATTTTAATTTATTTATTTAGAATTAAATTTTTTAAGGATTTAATTAATTTATTTAGAAAGAAACTGACATAACAATTACGCTATCTCAGCAATATTTTTTTTTAATCACCAAAGAATTCAGACGGGCTCCAAAAGATTATTCTGCATCTGTGCCAAATTTTGAAGTTTTGATTTTAGTATGACTTAAAAAAAGTAAACGCATTATCTCTCTACACATCAGTTTCCCATCTTTATATCAGCTAATTCGATTGAGACCTAAAGTATAAAATAGATTAAAAACCCAGGCAAATATCCACATTTTAATTGAGTATTGTTACAAATTTATAAATAATTATTGTATATGTCTTAAAATATCTCAGACAGATCGGAAATACTCACATTTTGGGCAAAAACTGCGGTATTTAGACGTGTTATACTTTAAAAGCGAGTTTTCTAATGATTTGGTGACTTGGCGATGTTTGTGCGAGAAAACTTGGCGACAGTTGGCGGGATTTTTGGCGACTTGGCGAGAAATAGCTACTTTTGGAACCATCTATCACCTCAGCTCTAGGTCCAATATTTAGCGAGATAGCCTAGAAGCTTCCAGAACCTTGGCGAAATTAGTAGATTTCCCCGCCAAGTCAGGTATAAATACCGCAGCCCGACATAGTTTTGTGAAGACAGTCAGTTTTGTGAAGACGATTAGTCGTGACTGCTAGTCTAGAGAAAATGTTCTCTGTCTGAGGTATTTGAGATCTGTGATTGGAAGCTGTTACTTATTGTATCTGATGAATTGTAGCTGTATAATTGTGATTGTTACAGCTGGTATTTCTAGTGGAATTTTTACACATAAAAGTTTTGTGTTCATTGAGTGATTGCTTTATTCAACTCTCAATCCACACGAACCCCGAAGTTTGGTGCAGTATTGAATACATGAACTGTTAAGCGAAAGACTATAGCGCTGATCATTTAGCCTAGACTTATTATTGGTTGTACTCCAGAAATGTAATGTAGTATGTTCTATCACCTATAAGAAAGATGATGAATCCAAAATGAATAAATTGTTAACAGACATGAAAAATAGCTATTATTCCATTTCACCGGCGCAGGTGTTGAAAATGAAACTAATGATGCTAAATGAAACTGCCAGTGCTAAGCAAAATATAACAAAAGCAATTTTTTGTAATCACAAGTTTAAAAGATATCCACAACTATTTATTTCTTCCTAATGAAGTTTATTATAATAAATTATTTTAACTTTTAATATTTTTATAGTTCTACTATCTGTTCTTCGAACTAAAATATAGTACTATTCTAGGTATTTCACTTACTTATTTCTGTTTGTTTTGAAAAATCAACATTCAAATATGTAAAAAATAAAAAACCCAGAAAATTTATTAATGATAAAAGAAAGTGAATTATACAGAAGAATATTTGCTTAATAGTACCTATTACCATAGAAAACTTTCCGCACATTTTATGGTTTGTAATATATTTTATCACTCACAGTATGCTTTCCCATTCTTTATATCAACCCTGCGTTTCCTCATAAGATATTTTATGCATACAAGCTACACCCTCAGAACATAAAACAACTATTCTTTAAGTCGTACGACAGACAAATTTGCACAAGGCATAAATATTTTCGAATATGAAAGGGACAAAGTAATAAAGTAAGAATTGTTCCTAGCAAAGACAGTCATCGGCCATTAACTTTTATGTTGTTTTTTGAATAGAAAAAGGAGTCGCTTTTGTTCAATATCAGAAGAAATGGTCTATTATAACCAGTGAAGGTTGAAGACATGGATTCTTCTGGGCTCAGCAAGACTGAAACCGATTGATCTCACGCATCGGTAAGCAGAAGATGCTTCTCGCACCCTCTTTTTCTCGTGATAATCCCAAAGTTAAACATTTCCCTCAAAACAAAAAATCAAAAACATGGAAAACATCGCGCGTGGTCTAATTTCGAAATCCATTCAGACAGTTTTACGTTTCGACTCTATTCATTGTTTGAAGTTCTATTAAATGCTCTTAACAGGTATTTAAGAGGAATTGATTTTAGGTTATTATGTTACTTACAAGGGGAGTGTTGATCTTAATGTTTAAAACTGTATGGATTTTAAACAATGTATATTCCTTTTCGACCTGCTTAAAATTTAAAGTTTGATTTTCCCAAGCTGTTTATTTGAATTAAAAAGAAAGAGTTTTTAATCTGTTGAAAAGATGCCCAACTTTTGTGACAGAGTTGTACTTTTAAAAGTTATACAGATGTGAAATATTTTAAATATTTAAAAATCAGTCCGGTTTAAGAATGAGATATTTTTTATATGTTTGTTAACAAATGTGTGCTTCCAAAAGGTATCTTAAATCTGTTAAAGAGGGGTAAAAACAAATCTACCCATTATTTACAATGCTCAGTTACTAGAAATTCATAAGATTTTAGGGGTGAAAGTGATACAGTAGGGCACCCATTCTAATGCCAAAATTGGTTGCATTTTCGTAATTCAAAAACAGAGATCTAATACAAAACTCCAAGATTTGATCTTCTACTCCCTGAAACAGTATAAAAAAAGAGAAAAGCATCAAAACACCAAAAATCATCAAAATAGTTGATTTATTTTTTTATTTAAAATGAGAATTTTAAATGCTTAAATTTAATCTCCTTAGTAATTAAAATTAAGTAATATATTTTATATGAGATCTATGCAATAATAAATATGAATTAGAATTTGAATAATATGATTCTTGCTAATAATATTTTTGCAAGAAGCATTTATCCCAAAATTAAAATTACTTATCAGAACAAAAGGAAATAGGAATAATACTATACTGATTGACAACCTATTTTCTATTTCAATATTTTATAATAATCAATAATTTTGCACGTATAAAGAAATAATAAAGAAATTTTCAAGGAAACGAATACTGCTCAACAAAATAATAGTAAAAGTAATAACTAATAAAAAATTATTTAGAAACTCTGTAAATTTATATTAAAAGTAAAATATCATTGATAGTATTGTAAATTATAATTAAAAGTAACAGCTGAACAAGATAGTGGAAAAATGTGTATTCGTCCTTCAAAAAATACAGATGTGCTTTCTGAATGATTGAAAAACATTAATGCAAACACTTAAGCATTTGACTCTACATTTGAATATGAGTTTTGTTGCTGTTACTAATGACACTTGGACAAGCCAAGCTCGCTATGCCTTTGTCTCTGCGAATTTAACTCAGAAGGGTGAATCTTTCATTTTAACTATACCACGAAGATGAAAGTACGTCTTTGCTCTAAGATTCCTCCGATAGATGGCACCACCAGAGTATTCTCTACCTCAATTTTCAATTTGATCTGGAAGAGGAGAAAATTTTACTGCAGACCATTACACCCATTGTGACTTCTCAACGAATGACCACACAACTTTCGAATCCACAGATTTAACGAGCATGTGTATCGCATGTACTAGGTGGGTCTTTGGTGACGTTGGGAATCGAACCCCCGTCTGGTTGGTTAGGGCATCGTTCTCATTATCAGAAGGAAATGTGTTCGAATCCTAATTGAAACGAAGATTCGCCATGTTTATTAATGGCAGGGGAATGTAAAATTGGGCATCGTTAAATGAATTTCAAATGAAATGATATAGTGGGGGTGCGACAGTTCAAAACCTCTGCTTGGTACTGCTTCCAAAAGCTGTTCACTTTCAGAATAACAATAGGGTGTTTACAGGTCACCTCCCTCTACAAAATCCAATCTCAGTTCTCCCTCCCCCCCTTGTTGTAGTTCTAAAATAGTCCAAACACTCAATATAAGTGATCGAATATTACAGAAAAAAGAATATTAAGTTCAGTTACAACAGAACAATAGACGAATAAAATAATTATGAATAAAGATGAAAATTATATTCTTAAAATAATTAACTATATGTCAGCTTTTGAGGGACGTGAAAGATCAAATTATAAGTTCCTCTAACCATACGTTCGCTCTGGAGGGACCGTAAAAGCCTTAAAAAAGAAAAATTCTCCAGTTGCATCTATTCATCAGGTGGCATTGAAAATAAATACAAATGTCCCTTGCAGCACTTTCAATCAATATCTCCGAGAACATCTTCAACAGTTTTCCATTAACGCCGCTTCTAATCTTCAGCATTTCGTGCGGCTCACAAGCTATTAAAGGTGAAAAAAGTCTTCATCCAAAGTGCATCAAAGGCTCATCAAGGCTGATGCCACGAAAAGGAAGCTAATTTATTTGTTTGCACACGATTCTTCTTTTGGCACACTATTTTTGAACCGGAATGGAGGAAGGAATACAATTTCTGATTCTTGTATGAGGAAAGGATCGTCATTTAAATGTATGCAAATGAATTGATTTATAATAGCGGAGGAAAGGTGTGAAGAATGACTAAGTCAACCTTCGCTTAAATAAGGTGAGTTATGGTTAAAGTTAAAACAGGTCTTGTCATTGAAAAGGAAATAAGTGAAGCTTCCATCTCATGGTCTTTGGATAATTTAAATCATGGGTTCTCAAACTTTTTTTTCTCGTGGACCACTTTCAAAGTTTTACTATTTTCGGCGGACCCTCTGCTGCTAACGAAAAGTACCTGGGAACTAAGAAAAACTATTTAAACAAAAAAGAATCTAGGTACCTAAAATTTAATCTTCCTTGGGTTTTTGTTCTTTTACAGAAGTTTAGAATAATCTCTAGTATTTAATTTTTATTACATACCTACCTACTACATTCAAGTAGTTAAAAAATATAATGCGAATATAATAAATTACAATATACAATACAAATTAGTATAACAAATAACCAAATACTTTTTCCAGCACTGCAAACAATGACATCGATTCACTCACAGTTACACTTTTATGTTTAAAATCCCGGAAACAAATGAGTAACGTTTTTTTTCTTGAAATTCGTATTTATACTAATGTAGATAGCAAGCACATCGCAAGTCGAATTTCATCCCTTTGCAGGTCTAAACAAGCATCCCGGACGATCGGGCACACTGACCGTACTTTGCAAGTCTCAACATATGGTGTGCATTTGTACTAATATCTATTGTTCTGTTCAATTCTGTATTTGAAGTGAGTCTTGAATATTTTTGAGTACGCACCTAGTGAAGGATGCAGCATGCCTACGTTGATAGGTAAATCCAAGCCAGTCAAAATTTTTGTTCTATATAATGAAAATCAGAAAATTTTTCGTGGACCCCCACTTACAACTTGTGAACATCTATTTCCTTTTCACGTCTACGTGGACCATTGTACTCTCCTATGGACCCCTGGGGGTCCACCTGATCCACTTTGGGAACTTATGATTTAAATGTAATCTTCAAAAATTATTAGATGTCTACAGAAACAAACAGTATTATATATCATTAAAGTTTACTTCATAATGATTTATTGTTGATGAAAGTTCAGATAAAAAGTACCAGGCAGCTTAAAAAAGAGCCGAATTTAGAGACGAATATAATGCTTATAAATTTTTACATAAGATGAGTGCATGGTTATTTCTTGCAACCAGATGAAATGTATCAAAATTTAAAATTTGTCGCTTAATTTATAGTGTGATGCATAATTACATCCAAATGTATCTATATAAATATTTAAAAAAATTTTAAATGGAAAATAGTTAAATCCCTTTAAAAAAAAAATTGTAAGGTGTTATATTTTCCAATAATTATTTATGTAATTTCCATATCTTGAATAAAAAAATTATATGATAATTGATATTATAAATATTAAGTAATATTTAAGTATATAAGTGTACATAAATATATCATGCGCACATATGTATATACATATCTATGCTTAAATATTATTTGTAACAGTCAGAATAATTCTTTTATGGACTATTTCTCAGATAATGGGGATGTAATACATGAATTATGGCCGAACAAATGTAAACATGAGTACTTAGTTTTTTTGCAACAAATTCTTAAGTATTTTATTTACTTCATGACCAGTCATTAACTTAATTTTTTTAAACTTATGTCGTTAACATAACTATTTTAAATTTGAGAATCGTTAGCATTCACTAAAATATGGCAAGACCAAGTTTCCGATGGTGGCAATTGTCAATTAAATGTAATCAAATAAAAGATAGCAATAATTTAATACCTGCGCGTAGTCACACAAAAATGTGCTGAATTGCTCATTAACACTATCAAAGTTCTTTGTAACGGTTCATTTGTCACTAACTCTGTCAAAAAATTCAGTTAAAATATACAGCTATGTAATTTTATACAATTTTCATAAATTTCAAAGAATAATAAAATATTAGGAGCCTGTATCAATATGTGTGATTTACATCCTTTACCTTATTTAGAAATTGTAATTATTCACCAAGATATAGTTACAAATTTCACTCATGGAGCACAGCGTTTATTAATATATATATATATATATATATATATATATATATATATATATATATATATATATATATATATATATATATATATATATATATATATATATATATATATATATATATATATATATATATATATAAAGAGAGAGTAAATAAGTTTTTTTATTTTTCTACAATGGAGAACTGGAGAACATTAAAAAACCGTGAACATTGGCCTTGTGGTTCGGCAGAGTTATTTAGGAGGTGACCTTGAGCATGGATGTTTGTAGTGCTTCGGAATCCACTTTAAACCGTAGGTCCCGGTCTAATTAGCCCTCGTGTGCAAAAAAATGACCGTTGAGCGACAAACAAATAAATATTCGGGAGATATGGTCTCTAGTTCTATATCAGCCACTGCTGAACAACAGGTGACGGTTGCTGCTCATCTGCCTTCCTTCCGCAGGCACGTCTGTTGGGGAGGGTCTTTGGGAATTTTTGAATTTGCACGTGAATAAGGGACACTATTTATGAAATTTTTAACTAGAAGGCTGTTTATGTAATTGATATTACGATTCTTTACAACAATCTTATTAGGTTGACCATAACGTGGTATTAAGATGTTTAATATGTTAAATACTGTGAAACTACTAGGATATATCTCCCACTGGTGCATTTGAATTTTTCATCGCCAAGTAATTTTAACTGTGTTCCCACTTAAAAAACGTATATATGATACACATATGACGTAAACACGAGAAAAAAAATTATACCTGGCAAAAAAAAAGCTACAAAAACTCAAATTGGCAACACCAAAGCAAAAACCAGTAACACTATAATCAAAACAAAGAACGACAGATTTGGTGAGAAATCTCTTGGGGGGATATATATCATACTTATACCAATAATACTAGAAAGCTTTTCCTGCAATTGTATGAAACATTTATGTACATCGTATTAGATATCTCACTTATATTATCTTTCAATTCATACAAATACTCAAAATTTTAAGTAAATTTATGACTAAAATCTGACGCAAGGAGATCCTAATAGTTGTTGAGATCATGAAACTTAAGACACAGCCTTGTCCTTAATGAAAATTTTATATTTGCTGATGCCATAAAAATTCGGTTTCCTTGATAAATCAGAGGTGAAAATTATATTGCGATATGCTGGTGTCATAACCACCAGTAATTTTTAAAAGTCGTTTGAGTATATGACTTACTCTCTATTATAGAATATAGAAACCAAGACAGCAACGAAGCTGATTGGACAAAGGAACTATTGCTTTCCCATTCCGCTGAACAGCACTGTGCTCCTCCGCTGTTACTGTCATTTGATCTCCGCTCAGGAACTATTCCAGATGAAAGAGTAAAGGCCTATTTCGCAGGCCAACACTCTCTATTAAATACACATCCAAGAATATAGAAAGATACCTTTAAAATATTTGGTTTTGTTAAGGCTTTGGCATATTCTTAATTGGAACACGTTAAAATATTCTCTAAAAACAAAAATCAATGTAGAAAAAATCGCATAATTTTGAATTTTAAAATACTAGCTAAGCAAGTATTGTTGCAAAATTCACTGTTCATATGCATTCAGGTTCAATACCCATAAATAAGGAAAGATGATTTGTTTCATTAAATCATGAGTAATATTAAATGTTCATAAACATATTTAAAACGAATGAAATTACAGAAAATGTAAATAGTATAAAGTAAAGAAATAACGATTTAAGTTCTGAAATAACTTGTTGCGCATGCCCAAGCTGGTAGTCGTTGCACAAGCAAGCTTCCCTGTACTTAGCCCTAAGTTGGTCTTTACCAGTTAGATGGAAACTGCCAAGTAAGAATCTTCGTAATTTAGATGCAGGTATTAAGCAGAACCCCAATACATGACCTGTCACTCCAAGAATTATCATTTTACTTGGAGGACATTGCGACCACGACTTTTGACCCAAACGCTTTTAGGGAATACGACGGAACTTTGGTTAAGCCTGGATTCGAACTTATTACCTTAAGATAATGAGAATGACACCCTAACCAACCTGGCCACAGCGGCCCCCAAGCTGATTGTCTAACGATTATGGTCCTAGCCTTCGGTTCAACAGTTCATGATTCCGAATACTACTTCAAGATTGGATGTTTTAAGTGATTCGGAATCTACTTTAAGCTGCAAGTCTCGTTCTAAATAACCCTCGTTCCAAATAATTACCATTGTGCGACAAACGAAATTAATCCATAAACGCTTCATAAAGATCACATGAATCTGCTCTCATTCCTTAAAATATTTTTAAAAATTACTTAAATATAAAAAAGGAACTTTGTATTAAATAGTAATGAGGCAATCTATTGCCATAAAATTTTAGTATAAACAATGCACGAGCGCCATCTTGAATCCGGAGGAATTTAAAGAAGGATACAAATCAAAGCTTCACTCAAACTAAATCTAATAAATGCAGGGAACTTTAAATATACTGACACAGTAAGCGGAAGTGCTCGTTTGGAAAAGGTTCATCTTCATAGCCCCTGAGTGCCATTTCATGAATCAAATCCTTGACACACTAACTGGTTAGAGAGCTTTTTCCCTAGAACTGATTTTTTACTGTTTCAAAACAGGCTTTCTTTTCGAAGAAATTGCACAGGGAAAACTGTGAATTTTTCCTGCACGAAAACAAAAGTGATAGGATGGAGTGGGTGGAAAAACCCGCAAGTTTTAAGTATTTCCCAATACTGAAAATATATAATAAAACCCAAATTACGACAGTTTGTGAATGCCTATTTCCACACATAGCTAGTATACTATTTTTATTAAATGTTTATTTTATAATTATAGTTTAATTTTGAGAAAATATAGATTTTTTTATTTTATAAATAAGTAGAAGGAGCAATTAAAAATGAGAGAGAAAGACTAGTGTGCTTGCTAACGAGAGTTAGACAGTTTAAAAAATTAGAAAAGTAACTTTAATGAAATCTCTGTGGGAACAGAATTAGCAATATGTCATTAATTTAACAATAATTTAATTATTATTAAGAAGACATAAAGAGAGAGAAGAAGGTTTATGGATTTAATTTGTATTACCATATTGCAAACAAATAACTTTTATTCCATATTTATTAGTTTTAGTCCCTCTACTTATATAATATTTTATGTAACATTTTAAAAATTAACTATTATTTTATTAACATAAAAAATTAAGCAGATTTATTATCCCATTTCTCGAAAAAGAATGAATTTATTCAAAGGTTCAAAATTTATTTCTTGAAAGAATTCTCTAGTTCCTCTGTGATTGATAAGTTAAAATTAATGTGTTCTACTCACATTAAAATCAATGTGTGGGGGAAAAAACTTTTAATATATCTCTAGGTCCATTCAATTTACACATTTTGTTTCTCACAAAATCAACATATAAGGATAATTTCTAGTAAAATACATGTTTTTCAGAGATACAAAAGAAAATTCAAAAATAACAAATGAAATCTAAAATAAGTTAATCTAAAATATAAATAATTTTCTGGATTAATTATATTTAAATTTGAAATAAACATCGAGTAAAGAAAAAATTGACTTTATAGAAAACTTTTATAAGAAAATCAAATTTTCGTGGCAATCAAAAATCTTCAAAACAGTTCTAATTTAAAATACAGGGTTATTTTATTTCTCTTGTAATAATTCTTCAATTATGGATAGGCCTCGGTTTCCAAACACATGTTTTTACAGAGTAATTGTTTTTTTCAAATGATCTGATTTCTTCTAGTTTCTTATTTATTATATTTGAAATAAACCTATAAAAGTTTAACACTGCATTTTTTGTAATACTAATAGGATTTGTTAAAAATTAATTTATAAATAAATCTTATTGATTCAAATGATTCAAACAAAATTCTTTGACAAAATTTATGTTATGATATTCTGTGTATGAATAATATAATATACTGCAGTTCTTACGCTACTAGTTAAATATTTATTAAATCTTTTCAAGGTATAACCAAATCTAATTAAGTTACTCATTGACAATATTTCGCCCTTATTGTAAAAAAGTATGAACTTTAACTTGAAAATAGATATGTAATTTTCTAAAAATATTTTAAAGAAATAATGAAATCAAAAAGCACACTATAATTAGTCACAGCATGACAATATATAATTTTATGATTATAATTTCAAAAATAAATTTTCAAATTAATTATTTTTATATAAAGTATTAGTTATTAAAGTAGAACGATTTCGAATTCAATAATATCTGCTAGAGTAAAATAATTGTTGAAAATATTCAGCATTTTATTTTCTGCTTTCTAAATAATTAGTATTTATAAAAAATATTCCAAATAATTATATAATACATTTTTAAGATAATATACCGAGTAGTTAGGATTACATTTAACATAAGCTGAATTCATGATTTTTGGGGCTGTTGATAGAGACGAATGTAAAAAGATGCTACAGAAATTTAAAGATTGCCATTCAATTTTTCCATTAGCATACACGAATTTTAAACTATTAAATTCTCTCACACTTCAATATCTATTACGCCTTTCGGAAACTTTGGGTCGAAATGATTGCCACTGGAGAAGGGCAAAACTGTTTGACTTATTAATAAAATTCAGATTCTAAAATATGGAATTATTTTATCCTGATAGTACGATACATGGATATCGAAATATCAAAATAAAATCCCCAAAAGTTCAAGACGGGTAAAATATTATTTGTGGTTGACCCGGTCACCTCTTTGACATAAACCAAGAATAAAAACATTTTTTTTTCCAACTTTTGTAAAGTTTTCCTTTTTTCTTTTCCAATAATATCATTATCCGTGCTTATTATCTTCGTGCTAAAAAAATACAAAGAGATAAAGAATCCATTACGTCTTTTGAAAAAAATTATTTATTAATTTATTTTGTTCTACGCCAACGAGTGAGGAAAAGTTGCACGGTCCACCCTACTTTGAACCCATTCGCAGTCATATCTTTGTTCTTTCTTTCCCCTTTCTTTCAGCGAAAGGTGTAGGTATCGCTTTCTCTTTCGGCTGAAAATGGGTTTCGAATAAAAGTGTACCTAAAACTGGGGTTAAAAAGAATTGTATTTATCACCAAAGTCACATTATGCATTGGTTATCATTACAGCAAATTTTGAAATCAGGGGAGTATTCTGTGTAAGGCTGACTCATTTTGGGTTCACAGAACTAATTAATAATTCGCAAAAAACAAGTTATGCAATTTATTGAACGAGATGTATTTCAAAAAACAACGCCTCATGCAGTATAGGGACAGTAAATGAATTTCATAAACCAAGTGATTTATAAAAGAATTTATGCTCATGGATTTGCATCACATGTGGCACAGTTTCTGTGTAATCGCAATTATCCATTCCAATCATTTTAATAATTAGGTTTGGAAGTTTTTATTTCATTAATTTGTTATTTATGATGATGAATTTAAGTGGTTCTTCTCTCAACAATTTCCGCTAGATGGCACAGCCAAAAATTACGCCAAGATATTAAGCAATTAAAGTATCTCATTTCTTCAATCGATGTTTAATTAATTTTGATAGTTCTGAATATTTATTTTCGGTAAAATAGCACAAAATATACATTAAATATAATTTATATTTATAATGTTTAATTTAAAGTGTTTATTTAGAATCATAATTATTCAAAATCACAGATAAATTTATAATAAATTTATTTTTATTCTGAGATCACTTATCCCTTTATGAAATAGAATTCTTTAATGCTTTCAGTTTAAAAAAGTTTCCCCAGGGATTAATTTTCGAAGCTTTTTGAAAATTGAGATTCATTTACTTTAATTTAACAAAATGTAAACTTATAATTTTTCTTTGGGGGGGGGAGATTAATAATAGCGACAGAATGCTGAAAAGTTATTCATTTTAATATACTCATCAATAGGAAAACACATCAGAATAGTTACAAAATTATACATAAGAATAGAACACAATAATAAATACTAAATTCGTGGTCATAACATTTCCGTACTTCCCTTCATGGCAGCTGGAATTCGATTTTCAATTCTTGTTGTCATTCAGTGACTACTAAATGCTTATTTCCATTTGATGATAACTAAATGCTTGTTGCCATTGGAAATTGAATAAAATAATTTTGTTTGGTTCTATGTTAAAAGCCTTCTCCAAAGTTGAGCTTTTAGATAGGGGTTTTTAATTAATTTCTTGCAAAATTAAAACTCATATGCGCAAAGGTACTCGCCCTGATAATTTAAAAAAGAAACACTTCTTGGTTAATGAACACTTAATGTACTATTTTATATTTATATTTTAATTTCGTAAATGAATTCCCGTTACACGCATATAATAGCATGGCAAACCTTAGAGAAAAATTAATATTAAATGATTTTTCAACATAATAAATAAAAATTTCCTTTCCGGGTGAAGAACCTGTAAAGAATTCTCATATCAACAATTTTTGCATACCGAAAAATAACATGTGAAATCTCTCTATACCTCTTATATTTTTCTTAATTAGTTTAAAATTCATAAAAATATTTTGCAAATACTATTAGATGGGTTACGTTTTATTTAATTAACATACGGTATTCAAAGCACAAGTTAATCATTTTTATACAATTATATTTGTATATATAGAATATAATATCGCTTACTGTTATTGCGTCATAATTTTTCATAGAATAGCATTGCGCAGTAAATTAAATATAATTTTATTACTATATGTTGTATCAGTATGTATATGTTAAGTATATTTATATATACATACCTCACATTATAAAATAACTATGATATCTGTCATATCTAATAAATAATTCATCTTTATTGATATATATATATCATCTAAGTAAATATTCATATTAAGTTTCTGTTATGTTATGTTGTTTATCATGTCTATTTAATCAAAACTTAAATATTTGAAAATTTGAAGATATAAGAACTACATTTATTACTTTCGATAAACCTAAATATGAGAAAAAAGTTTTGAAGTATGAGCGGTTTGATTGTGTGGGAAAATCATTATAAGAATATAAATTACCTGCTTAGCTTTTAAAAAGAACACGATTTGATTAATCGTATTTGGTGATTGATTTGGCACCATTTTTTATTAGAAAAATGTGAATATCTCTGGAATCCTGAAGTGTTATATATTCCGAGAGTGGCTGTCAAATTGTATCGAAAAAGCCTGAAATGGCGGCTAGTCAATGAGGCATGAATGCGGTGAGAAGGCTCTCCGCCAAGCAATTAAACGCCTTCGTGCCCTTAAAACTGTGGAGGTTGTCGCCAGCTTCTCCAGCAGCAAACATATTCTACGCTCCATTGAGTAACGACCCTAACGCCTTTTCCGAGATCGCGTTGTTTCCCCCTTGTCCTTAATGTTTTAAAGACAGAAAAACATATATTACATATTGAATTAATCTTCGGACATTAACCATATCTTACGTATTAACGATTGACGCTCCAATGGTTTCTTGATGGACATGTATTAAACTTCGCGAAAACGGAAAAATGTGTAAATAAAAAAATGAAATTCCTTTTTTTGATTTATGTAAAGACTTTTTCGGTATTATTTTCTGATAAATCATCAAGTTAATGGTTACGGATTATTCTGGGAAAAGACTTTGTAATCTAGTAGGAAGACAAATGAAATTGGAAGTTTGAAATTCGCTGGATTTTTAAAAGATTAAACGAGATAATCTTCTATGGTCTCTGTTCGAATAAAAACAATGTATTTCCAAACCTTTCATTTCACTTCCATTTAAAATACAGCGCGTTTAATTAATTTATTTTTTTGATTTCCCAAATGGTTATAAATCGTTCCGTTTAAAGTCACAAGAATGGCTTTCCGTGTTTTTATTTTAGAACGTTTGCGCAAACGATACATAATAAGTTTTGCGAAAATGAAAAATATAATAAAAATGGAATATTGATGTATTTTTTTTTTTTTTTAAAGACTTACGGTAACATTTTCGGATAAGTCATCAAGTGAAAGTTGACAGATTTTTTTGAGAAAAATTATTCTGAAAAAATAAAAAGTTTCATATTTGATGGATTTCTTAAAACGCTAATCTGGGTAATCTTCTGTCGCCACTTGTAAAAATAAACAAACAAAAAAAAAGTAGAAGTTGAAATAATTGCATAGGAGAATAGACGTGCATTGAAGTTCGAAATTCGATGCAAAATAATCTTGAGTGGACAATTGGTAAAGAAAAACCCATGCAAGTGTTTCCGATCTTTTCATTTCACTTCCGTTTAAATGTAGCAAAACGATTTTCTTATGTATCCGATGGTTCTAGTTCGTTTGCGCAAACGATAAAAAGCAAGCGTAAAGTTGGGATGACACTTGATTTATTATCGGAGGAACAGCTTGTGAAAGATATTTGTCCTGAGAACAATGTGGCATAGAAAGGATTTAAGAGCCGACCACAGAAATCTCCTTGACAAAGCTGTAAAACACGGGGAAATTCTCTTGTTAGCCTCCACTTCATCCCGCGCCACGGTTCGTTTCACTCGGACAATTCAAAATTATAGACTGTTGGCACTGAGTGACTGACCAATAAAGATCTCAATAGAAATTTTCTGTTGATTGTGTTGGCAAGCATAAGCCTAAATGCCAATCAGGGCTTAGTGCACTAAAAGAAGTTTGTATTAAGGAAAATAAAGCAATGATTGCGACTGATATTACTTTAGAAACCAGTGAATCTTTTGTTAAATATTCAATAAACTAATGTTTCTTTGAGAACTGATATAATGCTAAAAAAGTAAAAAAAAAAAAAAAAAAAACGGAGGTGCAAGTAGTTTGTGCAATTTTAACTTTAAAGACTTCTTTTAATTTATATATTATGTATGTAAAGTTCCAAGTAATAGTTACAATATTAAATAATAAATGGATTCTTAAATTGAAAGGTAAATATTTTAAGCAGCTCTTTTAGTTTTTTCAGATTGTTTCTGCAAAGTAAATAGTGAATAAAGGTGATAAATTATTCCTCATATCGATCGAACACAGCTGAAATAGAAAATTTAATTCCTGTCTGGAGCCAAGAAGTCGACGAAGAAAACCCGTTGCCTTTATTTTGCAATAATTTTTATGTTTATATATGAACGGAATTTTAACAGAGAATGTAATCTAAAAGTTGAGTTTAAAATAAAATTCAGTACTAGAGTAAATTTTGACATACTAATAACAGCATAGGAAGATAAAAATTAAACATCATAATCAGTATATGATATGTTTTCTTATAATTAGAATGAGGTTAAATAACGTTATATAAAAACTATTGTTCTTGGAAATTAAATTATTTAACAGTGCTGTATGTTCAGTAAAATAAAGCGTATCCCAAGAATTTGTTTAATTTTTCTGAGAACACAGCGATACCTATGATATAGTAAATATTATTGATAGTGAACAAAAAATATTTATGACATATATTTTATTTTAAATATGAATAAGTTTTCTCAATAGTGTTAGTCTTTTATTTTCAAATCATAAATTACCACTAAAAGTTATTTTTTTCAAATTATCAAGGGTTTTGCATGAAAAAGGTTAGATAAAAATTGAAATTTCATGTCCTGAAAAATATATGAATCCTGCATAAGTTTTCCTTCAGCTCAGCACTGGTGCCGAAAAATGAAATTTTAAGGTAAATTTATAGAAAACTTTCAGCAAATACTCGTATGCACCTTTTTTTTAAAAAAAATGTGCTCAAATGGCATTTATTACATTATTTACTTATCATCAAAGCTACAAGTATTTTTACGTTACAAAATATATGAATAACACCCTGCCTTAAACATATAGTGATAACTGCCTTATATATAGCAAAATTGCTGTAAGTATTGAAGTGGCTTTCTTTAATATAAATCTTTAATCCACGACAAACTTTTAACTCTAAATGAATAAAATTAGATGACTTAAAAAGAAGAACAAAACTAGAGTTCATTTATTTTTCACCTTGAAATCAATCTGTCGTTGCTATGTAAAAACACAATATTTTTTTTCGGTGAACAAAAACTTCTGTTGCCATCTTAAAGGAAATTAAAAATAAGATGAAGAAGAAACATAGAGGTCGCTACAGCATAACAAAACTTTATAGCAGGAATACCCGATTCCCCATTCTTTAATGGCAAGTAGAACCTTGCAATGCAGTAATTAAACTGCGCCATCTTAATCTTAAAACTACCCTCGAATCACATATTTTAGAAAAACTAATTCTTCAACCATTGCTGCATATGCGCTAAATGTAAATACATGCAATAAAATTGAATATAACAGTGAATCTAACAAATAACATATGCTTCAAAAATTATATTTTAATTGGAAATAAGTTTAAAAATATGAAATTAGACGATGTCTGTACATTTTCGAACAAGTAATTAAAGTTATTGTAAACACTAGTAAATATGTTCCAATAAGTTGTTCAAAATAACTCGACCGAGGGAGAAACAATATGCAAAAATCAAAATAGTTATTTCCATATGAAAAGTTGAAATATATATTCAAATGTAAAAGGTCACTTGAAGTTTAAATTCGGAATATTTTATAGATCATTTGAGTAAACTGCTCACATATCGTGATGTTGGAATAAAATATTTTAAAAGTATTATATCATACTTTATTGACAAAAATTAAAGTTTTTGTTCATGAACATGTATTTCTTCTTTAATTACCTGCGTTTTCACGGCAACATTAGATCATTTTCTATCTCCAGCAATTAAAGAGTTTTTCTATTCTACTACTCTATAGAGAAGGTACCTTGTCGGAGACATTCAGTCATATGAGAGTACGACATATAGTTGAAGTTTTAAATGTCTTTTGTAAGGTATCACTTTAAAAACTATCTGTTTATATTATAAATATTGTTTGATTCAATTTCTCTCACATTTATTTTAAAATAAAACAAACATTTTTTTACTCATTCATTAATAAAAAATTATTATTTCAAAGATATTTGCAATGTATAATAAATGAACCGATATTTTGCTATTTTAAATGATTTTAACTGAATATCTAAATCTGATTGACATTTTTAAAGGTAATTTGTCAACACGTTATTTTATCTGACTTTAATGTGGTGATTTTATTCTTCAAGATGTAATTTACAAAAAAGTTGC
This sequence comes from Latrodectus elegans, assembly GCA_030067965.1. Lineage (NCBI taxonomy): Eukaryota > Metazoa > Arthropoda > Arachnida > Araneae > Theridiidae > Latrodectus > Latrodectus elegans. The sequence continues at coordinate 10,456,903 of CM057811.1, read as the reverse complement.
AGCATATTTCATCTTATTTTTTTATTTTTAAAGTTTGCATTAATTTTAAAAATGCTAAATTAAAAAAAAACATTTAAAAACATCAATTAAGTTCAGATTAGTTAAATAAAGTTAGTTTACTTTTAAAACTTACAACAGTCCTTTGTTTATGCATATATATAATTTTTTTGACATTAACTATGCCATATTTTTAAGTTTTGATTTTATGGGATTTTAACCAAATACTATAACTGGGTTGTATTGCATGCTACATTGTGTACACATATATGTATGCGTGTATAAACTGTTGTCTAACATTTTAAGTAAAATTTAATAAAGATTTAAAATTTAATAAATTATTGAAATGTATACTTAGGGAAAATCAAACATACAAATTTAAAAAAAAAAAAAACATGAATTTTTGAATGATGTATTATTATTTGTTTTTCGTTAAACTTGCGGTTAAATAATTTATAATAAACTGAAAGATTTCAAATATACAGAATGAAAATATTTAAATAAATAAATCAAATCGCGGCAATTTTTGTGATTAAATAAGAGTATAATAATAATAGCTGAAATCATTACAACTAGTTGCATTATTTTATTCGTTAAGAATAGTACAAATAAATATCATTTAAGGACATCAGATATTATTATTAGACACAAATATCAAAAATACCGAGATTTACAACGCGTATAGCAAATAAAAATGAAATTTTTCTTAAAAAAGAATTTCTATTTCCAAATTGTGAATAAAAGATCGAATAAATGAATATATATCTCTGGAAATTGCACCACCGAGCTGAAAACGCCAGGTAATTAGTTAATTTCCTCCGTCTCAGAAGGTCGTCAGCCGAAAACGAGCTTCTTGACACATCTCAGAAAAGTGTGTCGCGCTGACGACACTGCCCTGTATGAACGAGTCTGAATTGGAAGACGGGCTTCGGATCCAAATTTACATCTGTTGATCCGTTAAGTGATCGGTATCGACACTCAGTTCCGTTAATATGTCGTTTACAAAACGCGAGCACCCTGTCCTCTCTCAAGGTTATAATACCACGCATGCAATCGTCGCGTTTGCCATGACACACCCAGAACTTCGACGACACATAACATTTAAACCGTTCCATGAAGATAATTTGTTTTTCTAAACGAAATGATCCTCTTTCAAAATTATATCTTTTTTTTTTTTCGTTATATAAACAGTTAAGGTAAAAAAGTTAAGGTTACAGTTAAGGTAAGATAACATTTTTTTAAATTGTTGTTATATGAATCGGAATACTTTGAAAGCTGTGTTTTCATAAGAAGAGAAGTAAATATTCAATGGTTTATGAGATCAAGTAATTACGAATGCCTTATATCACATTTAATTATTTTTATTCTAAAATAAGAATGCGGTAAAGAATGATATTTTTTTTAAACTTAGTTTGGATCGAACATAGATCTGACTTAGTACTAGCTCGAGATTTTATTTGTTTGGTAAATAAATGTAAAATTGCTTTCTTTTTCGGTATTTCCGTTTTCCTGGGAGCAAAATGCCTAGATGACATTGCTATTTCTTTGGTCACATTTTATAGTTAATATTATGTTATATCGGAATTTTATTCTAAGAAATGAACAATAATCTATTATGAAGTTATGCAATGTTAATGTAAAAATTACAAATATTTGACTCAGTCAATCATGAAATTTGCAATAAGAAGTTCGTTTAAGTGTTAATATAAGGAGCAATATAACTTAGGGTGTCCCTTGCCGAAAATTGGCCAAGCATGAAAAAAATTGGAATTTTTGTCTGCAAGCGTATCTTCAGCATGCTTAAAAATACAACATGGAGCCAAAAATTTTTAGGTTGCCAGAAATAAACCAAAACTGCTTATAATATGGCGCCTAATTGGAGCTTATTCATGGTCTTAGTCTACGAAAAAGAAATTTTTGTTTGACTTTCTTTGTCCCACTCAGAGATCATTGTGTCCAGAGAATTATTTATTGCATCCATCATGTTTTCTCACTCCATCTTTCTTGCATGATCATCTTTACATTTTTAATATAAAATACCGCTGCAGACGAGATCTGCAGTTCTCTTGTGATTTTGACGATATTCGCAAAGATTTTTATTTAAATAAATATGTGCTGTGGTTCTTTTTTCTAAGAAAAAGCTAATTATTTTAATTATTTAATTTTCTCAATATAATTTGACCTAAACTATAAATATGATATGTGTAAGACATATTTCTCATTTATTAAATAAACTACTGACTTTCAGGAAATTTGATCCAAATTCATGAAATTTTAAAGATGAACAATTGTGCGAAGTTATCAAAAAAAGTTATGAAATAAGTGAATTACATTACTTTTACGGTAAATGTCATGGTTATCTTTAGAAAAAATATTTTGTCAATTTGAAAACCAAGAGGAAGTCACTAATAGCTTCAAAAATTGTATGTTTGAAGTCTTAAATTTCTAAAGAAAGCTATAATTACCAACATTTTTTTCACAAATATTTTATAGAAGAATTCACTTTTTAATATTTTATAGTCGACAAATAATTTTTCCATGGAACATACTTTAAGCATTTATAAGAATCGTCACAAATGAAAGATTAGCTCATAAAACAGCCCATAGGATTCATTAACTAAGTGAAATTAACAAAAGAGCTCATGGATAAGTGCTTAGGACATCAATTTTATTTAGTTATTAGATATTCTATAGAAACAGAAATTATTTTGGCTATAAAAGACCTATGAATACAGAAATATCATAATCACAAAGAGCTCTGAAATCGCAAATATTAAACTTAATCTTTAATTTATCAGGAAACAGCCTTCCACGAGTTTAAACGTTTCACTAAAGAATACCAGAGTTTTTATTTTCGGTTTGAAAGCAACCGAAAGTAATGTATTACTTTGAGACAAATTACTTTCAATGATTTCACTAAGCAAAATTTTCAAAAGACCAGAATTTGGAAAATTCATATGGTTCAGGCGATTTAGTAAATTTAGTTATTAATAGGAGATAAAAAGGGTTTACTGAGAACATATGCAAGATACGTGAGACCAAATGCCCTAATTAGGAGCAATTTAAGCACAAATAATATGTAACCCAATTAAATTTTTTATGTTTAAGATGGAACTTTAACTATAAGAAATTTTATTTTCAGGGAATTCACCTACCTTAATTTGTAATGCTAAATTGGTTTTGATTTATTTGTTTTTTATTGCAAATACTAAAATCAGAAGAAATAGAAAATATTGAAATTAGAAGTAGTTAATTTCCTGAGCTATTCCAACCGCTTGACACTTTTTCATTTCTTTCCGTGCTAATATGTAAGTAAAGGATGAACACTTATTTTTTCTTTAAATGTATTTTATGTATAAATATAGTAGACATGTAAAATATCACATCGATTATAAGAAAGTTGGTGCAAATAGCTTCAAATAGACATTACAAATAGACAAACTGTTTCACATTTTTTTCCTAATACATATTTAATGAGATTTAAAATCAGATTTTTTTTGAAAAAAGGTAAATTTTCAAACCTGCGAAAAATAAAAATTGTAGGAAAATTTATTTGCAAAAATAATTTAACATGAATGTAATATAAATGTATCATTTTAATTGCAACAACAATAAAGGAGCTATTCAAATCAAAAGCTTAAAAACAAATAATATACCCCATTCAATACTAGCTTTTTTTCCTTCAACAATATTGAAATCTAGATGCAGTCAAAATAGCAATATTGGAACTCTCCAACCAAGACTTTTACAACTTATTTTCCAACTTAAAACCATTGTTTGTCTGAAGTCAAGTAGTTTCTTATTGTACTTCATTGGCGTATTTAATTTCATATTGTATTTCATTGAAGCATTTAGTTTCTTATTGTACTTCATTGGCGCATTGTTTGTTACATGCCAGAAATCCAAAACTTTGAAAATATTCAATAGCATTTTGTTCTATGGTAGGTAAGTCCCACCTTTTTACCATTTTGTTGGATAAAAGAAAAGAAATAACTATATTAGAACTGAACTCTTATTTAAAGAAATACAGATACTTTATCCAAGTAACAACTAGGTATTTGCCATGCAGTTTTCTACTGCTTGCGGTAAAGTTTGTTATTTAGCTCCAACAAAAGTGAAAACTTTGGATGGGTCTTATTTTGCTACAATTGAAGGAGTTAAGTCACAGATGTTAACAGATACCTAGAGAAATTCAATAGGTATTTGACATACTTTATGCCATATGTTAAACTCATTTAGAAATAATGTAGTTGAACAAAGAAAACTTTATAATTTTGAGTCTCGTTTATGGATAAATCTTTTCCACACATCGAATACAAATTATATAACAAACATTTCATACGGAACATTTTGTCTTGGTATTTATCAATTGATTCGAAACGTCCTCATTTTTTTGATAATATTCTGATGATCCAGAATTCGTTTCAAATATTATATAATTTTTTTATCAGTACCATATTTTATAATTTATTCATTTATATTACGATCCGGTTCATTTATTTGACTTGAGATAATATTTTTTTGTTTGGCATTTTAACACAAATTCCAAAGAACAGGAAGAAACAAGTGAGAATGAAGATGTTTCGAATTTAATATTTTTTTAATATGAAAATGAAAAATAAAAATAACGGCCATTACTTTCAGGCTATTAAACTTTTCAAATTGATGTATTGACTCTGCTTCAGTTAAATATTTATTTCTCCCCAAAAAAGTTAATAAATCTTAAAAATATGGACATGACTTTTCTCATCTCAGAACATAAGAAGCCAAGTTTTAGGTCAGTAGAATAAAAGAGTTCAGCGCGAATTATACGTAGCGTCACGAACAGAGAGAGGATTTACAGCAAAATATGACAGCTACTGCTTACTTGTTCTTAAAAAAAATAACGCCGAGCAAAAGGACGACAAGAATGATAACGCGCCAAAAGGAAAGCTTTCTGACTGTTCCTTTCGATATGGCACAGTTTTTTTAGTATTAGCTACGCAATAGTATCCACAAAACGCATCAATCAAGTTCATGTGTATTATTGCTATGCTAAACACGCAGAACTTAAAAAATGACAGATTTTATGTCATTTTTTAAAAAAAATGTTCACGTTCGAACAAAAGTGAAGCTATTGGTTGTTCTAAAGATTACGATAAACGGGAATTTCCAGAAGTGAGGAAAAAGAACACATTTAGGGCAAAGATCAATGTATATGCATGCATAATTAAATGATAATTTATTTGTGGTGGATATGTGTCAAATATATATATACCGTTAAATTATTGTCAAACTCTTTGGGTAAAAAATAATAAAAGTATTTCTAACAATTTTTGGTAGAGTTGTATAATACCTATTCGATTCTTATAAATATAAATAAATAATGTTAAATATTTATATTTTTCTGAAAATCTTATTTCAGTGGCATTGTATGAAACTGACCGTGAATATAAATTCCAATTATAAAACAAATTCAATATACATTTCTTTTTCTAATAATATACTATAACATTTTCATTTGTTTGATTTAATTAAGCAGTATAATCAAAGATAAGCTCTAAGGCACCAAGTTTCATTATAATAAAATAAATCATATGAAAAATTAAAAGATTGCGATATTTAAAGTATGAAATAAAGAGATATGTGGTTATTATTAAAGACTACATGCTTATAAATGTCATAAAACAAATATTGCTATCATTTTCTGTCTAAAATATAAATTGATACTACTTAATTAATAAATTGACTTGATAGCTTGGTGTAAAAAGACCGAAAACTATTTTGAATGGATTAATTAATCATCAAAATAGGGTGTTAATTTCTTAAAAAGTAAAGACAAAAACAATTGTAATATATATTCTGAAGTTATTTTAAAAAATATCACGATCACGATAGAACAAATATATATATATATTACTGAAAAAAAAATTCAGACCATTGAATTTCTAATATTGAAATTACTGTTGAACTTATTTCTCAAATTAAATTCCTTAAATAAATTATTTTAGCAGATATCACGAAGATATCACGTTGAAGCGATTGTAAAAATATATATCAAAATCCAGCCCTAGGTGAATTAACATTATTTATACCACTATAATATTTATCTGATAATTAGAATCAAAAGCAATGCATCACAAAAGGAACAAATAATCATGAAAATATAAAATACTTTCCAGTAAGACTTGAAAATAATTGTTATTGAAAGAAATCCGAAATTAACTTTAAAAATAAATTGCATATCATGATAAAAAGGATCTACAAATACTGGTGAAGGTATTTCAAAACTAAACTATAGATAAATTATCTGAATCTCCGTAAAACTAATCATGAGGTAAAATTCCATTGCTCTCGAAAAGAATCATCAACACAAAAATTTTGTTTCTTTCAGAAATAGATATAAAATTATTTCCGTTAAAACAATTCCAAAGTTAATTTAAAAGTAAACTTAACATATATTAATGAAAAGGCAATGTGGCGATTAATAATTATATATCAAAATTCCTGTGTAGGTGTGCTTCTTGTATTTAATATTATTTTTTCGATGGTAAATAGAACTGTTACAAATAAAGAAATCGCGTTTGCAAACGAAATAATCTTCAAAATAGAGAGCATTCATTATTTTCAAAGACAGGCATGAAAATTATTGTAGCTAAAAGAATTCTGAAAAAAGTTTGAGTAAAAATTAAATGTGGAAAAAATGCTTTTTTCGCTTAAAAGTCACCGTCACATAGTCATTGCAACTAGTGAGAGAGAGAATATCGAGGGGACATTTTTGAAGAATTTCCAAATGTCTCGAACATAATCAGAAGACAAAATTTTTACCTTCATAATTTTAAATGAAGCGTGAAATACTATGTGACTAGTTGCAATATCATACAGGGTATGAAATAACTGTTAAGATGTATAAAATGTCTTACAATATTCTATTGCCAAACCGTGACCGTGAATCATAGAGTTAATATAATGAATGTTACATTACAAAAAAGTAAATGTCTTCATCAAAGATGTGCGATGTTGTATTTATCAAGATGTGCTATTTAATTTATTAATGAATGAAAAAATTCTTAAATTTTTGGAATAGTAATTTCTTGAAAAATCATTAAAATAAAACCTCACCTACTGAGAAAATATTTCAAGCAAAATGAATATCATTAACTATCTCATTAATAAAAAAGAAATTATACATAGAAATATTAAAAATTATTTTTAAATTAGCAATTTTGTCATCAAGAAAATAGCAATTTTGTCATGGTACCCAGTAGTTTAAATGATCGAATATCATGCAGATAATTTATTTATGGGGGTACTTCATTTATTTTTGGCGGCATATACGATTGCGTTATTTGATTTGATACTAATTTATATCATTCCTAAAATTATGATTTGTTTTCAAATAGAATAATATGTAGAATAAGTATTTGTCAATGTTGCTTAAATATACATTTATATTTATATAAGTTTCAGTTGCTTTCTATGCAATAAAATTACCTGTGTATCTGACGTTCAATTAAATTCTTATTATTTTGTTCTGAAAAGTCAGCATGAAAATTACACTGTCTTTGCTTAGTGATACATTTTAAAATCAAGAAAATAAATGGAAATTAATCTATTAGATAAATATTTTGTGTAGTAATTTTATCAAGACCGATTTCATAAAAGAATCTAACTTCCAAAATAAAAAGATATTTTTAAAATTTTCATTAAAATACTTTCTTTTCATGTAATTTTAAGAAATGATATTAAAAATGAAACGTAATAATTAAAAATGATATAAAATAATTTTAATTTCGTTTCTTACCTTTCAAGGAATATTCTGAAACAGAGAGATAAACAGAGGATGGTAATAACCCAAAATAAGTTAATAAGCCAAGGGAGACGTAAAATCCCACCACTTAATTCAAGCAGAAGGTGATGTGGTTCTGTTACAGTCCAAAGAGAACCGTTATTCAATAGTTGCTGCCTCTCCACCTGACCAAGTAATAAATAGCAGAAGGTAATCAAGTTCGGTTTCTTCTCATCGTTTTCTTTAGTTTGCCTTTTTTCTTCTTCTTTTGCTTGGCCTCAAATCGTATGCGCGTGCGTAGAAAACAAGAATTGACACACTGCAACTCTCATCTCTGTGACTATTAATGAAGAAACCAGAGAATGAAGAAGGAGTAAGTAAAGAATGAATTCCAGCGGTTTGGAAAAGCCTTGTATGAATGAGAAATAGATGAAAAATTATTTTTGCTGTCCTTATCAAAATCGAATTCGTATTGAAATTGAGTTTCAGCTGTTCTTCTCTGTTCATTTTTATTTATTTCTATATTTTAAAGACATAAATCTGAGTTCTTATTTCTTCGTCATCCAAATTCCAATCATTAGTTATCAAATCTCAGAATCATAAACCACTATTATTTAGCATTAGAAAACAATGAAGAACTTTCTCAAACAAATATTTTTAGTTCTTAGAATAATTTAAAAGTTTAAATACAAATTGATTTTCGTAGTCCTCCCTATCAAAACTACACCAAAATTGTCGTCAAAAGTGGAATATTCGCAGTTTGTCGTGGCCACGGAGGCTTGGTTGTTTTCTTCATTTGAATAATTTAAAAGTTTAGAATAATTTAAAAGTTTAAATACAAATTGATTTTCGTAGTCCTCCCTATCAAAACTACACCAAAATTGTCGTCAAAAGTGGAATATTCGCAGTTTGTCGTGGCCACGGAGGCTTGGTTGTTTTGAGTGATTTTCAATATCCTGACCTTACCAAAGATCCGTTGTGTTCGCTAATGGAGACTGAGCACGTTAAATATGACACTGTCGCAATATCTTCTGTGTAAAATGATATCTCTGAAGATGGCAGACCAGTATTGGTCTTCTGCTAGGTCAGTACTTCTAAATTACGAAGACCCACTCATTTTTGGAGTCACGATGACTCACCTACTGGCCTACTGGGCATATATATATATATATATATATATTTTCGCCATATGGTAAGTGATGAAAAGATCTACATTTAATTTACTTTCTACATTTAACTTACATTTAATTTTTGTGTACATATAATTTTATTTCGTGCCCTTTTACCTTTCAATTTCGTAAAATTGAAACTACATCTTGAATCCTTCCAAAAATTAAAAACTTTCAAAACTATTTTTACACTATTTCAATTGGAAAAATAGAATATTACAATATAACATGGTTCTTCAATTTAAGCAAATAAAGTTTGAAATGGTATGTTATGTATTCCTTTACAAAATTTGGCGGTTTTTATCGTAAAAACCAAGTAGTACTAAATATTGTATTAGTTACTTAAAATGAAAGAAAATCTATGAAAAAAAAAAAAAAACAGTGTTAAAAACACTTGTAAAATCGAATCAAAATTTTTCCACGTGTAGCCATTGTAAGATGAAGGTTCTTGGATTGTTTGTGACTGCAGTGTTCTGTTCTTTAGATTCACACCTTTCGCTGCAAGTTAAGCTAATAAATGCGCGCTTTTATTTTTCAAAATGTCTTTAGGTACTAATTTGAATTCATCCTTCATTTCTTTTATCGTAGTTTCATCATCTAAAAATATGTTGCATTAAAATCATTATCACCAAAAATTAAAACACTTATCTTAATTTTTTTTATTAAAAATGGTATGCGTAATATAGTCTGTTCATATTCAGTGTATTAATTTCAAAAGAAGTAAAAATCTTCAATATAAAATATGTTTTATTCGTAGTATGTGCTTACACACGCATACACACACGCACATACACATATATGTGCATATATATAAACATCAAATGTCGTAGTTTATTTTCAGTACTGATTATAACTATATTGTGCAAGAAATTACATTCTATCATTATCAAATTTGTTTAAATGAAACATTAATTGCTTTGTTACAGTAAAATCAACCATTTTGTTTTAGTCAATAAATAAAACAATAAATTAAAATTTTGAAATGCAAATACTAAAAATCAAGCCATTTTAAAGATTTTTAAATGTTATAACATTACACTTAATAATTTTTTGAAAATAAACGTATGTAGATTTTCGGAAAAGCATTAGACGTGTTCCTACCAAATAAATCTAGATTAATGGTAGTTTATTTGGGGTCTACTTCTGCCATTAGTTCGTGATTGAAGTTTTAATATTTTTAAAAGCATTATGCGCCAAAAAACTATATTACAATAAGTCAAATGTTTTTTTTTTTTTTTTTTTAGGTAAAAAGAACACTTGCTAAAATGTTGCTCTTGGATAAATGTTGTTTTTATTGAGTTTACAGCTCTATAAGTCATAGAATAGTAATTTTGAAATCCATTCTTTTATATGCTAATGATCAGTTTTACAATAAAAAAAATACCTTTTTTGAAATTATCATTTCAAATGTAAATATGAGGAACTGTTTTAAAAATTCTTTTGTATTTTTCCTCTGAAATGAAATGATTTTCGTACGCTTGACTCTTAAACTTTATAAAAAAATTTTAAAAAGAATTAAAAAAAGATACAGGATTTATGAATAAACTTTATATAATATTACACTAAAAAAACACTTTTTTCTTAATAAAGTCATATTTTTCACAAAATGTCAATAATATCTTGAAGACACATTCAATGCATTTCAGTAAAAATATTTCCTAAATAGAAATAAATATATAGCGTAACTTAGCATCATCGAAAATTATCAATATTTGAAAAGTTTCAGGTAATTCGATCTGAGTTTGGAGAATATTACATATATACCATATTTTTCGCTTATTTCTACATTCGATGAGGCTATTTTAACATCAAGCAATTAGTTTGCATATACTTCTTATAGGTAAATTTAATTTCTCAAAACTGCAAGCAATTGTTGACTGAGCAATGCATAGAAAATTTGCAAGTATCCCATCGGAAAGAAACAAAACCGTAGTAAGGGAACGAAATTTTTGTGTTAATTGCGTTAAATACAATAGTATAGCTCCCCCTTGTCTACAGCATCACCCATGATAACATCAACAAGGAAGAGAGTCCCTCTCCAGCAACCGTAGGAATTAGACGTATATCGATATGACTCTCATGTTTACCCTATTCCCTTTAACCTCATATGTTTAGATTTAATTTTGTTTTATTTGTAGTATATAAAACTATGTTGTGCTCACAAGTTTATCCCAAAATTATAAATTATTTTCAGTTATTTAAGGAATTTATTTCTTTGTTCCTATTCAACTAGATATGCTACAATATAAACTGTAAAATTTTATTCCTTCGAATCAATATTATGACAAGATGTTAGGAATTTTCCTAAGTATGATTTATGACAAGATGTTAGGAATTTTCCTAAGTATTCTTGATTCAAATTTAAGGCAAACGAATGTTGAAACATAGTGTGGCAAAACAAAAATCCAATTTATTAACAAAAAAATAAATTTTCTGTTGAGTGACAATGACTTTAAATCTCATTCCTTGCGGGAAACAAAAAATGTATATGAATAAAATTCAGTGTCTTTAAATAACTTTTATTTATTAGTTAATTAAACGCAGCGTTACTTGATAGCATTATATCAACAATTCAGAATTACTATTTATCATTTTACTGCCTGGTAAAATAATTCCTTATTTATTGTTAAAATGCAAAATTCAATCAATCAATCAATATCACACACACATATCTGTGTGTGCTACATTACAGTCTGAGTTACACTGATCTTGAATTAAATTACATACTTCCTGTACTGATCATAGAAATATGCTCTAATGCGTTTTAGATCGTCAGTATTATCTGGTTAAAGCTGTGATTAGCTTTTATGACAAAAATTGCTATTTTAGTCTAAATATAGTATTGTATGTTATGCTATGTAAAAAATGTACTTTTACTTAGCGTTGCTTTATATTATATTATTCATAGACATGAAAATATTTACTTATAGACATTCAAGATTTTCTCGGGTTCATTTTGGTAAACTAAAATCCGGTTAATTAGATTAAATTTTCCAGATTAAGGAATCTCTATCCATGGGAGATGATTAGATTATCTCTAGATACTCGCCTGGTTAATCAAGATTGGTGTCCCCAATAATGGAACCTGGTTAAGTGCGATTTATTTGATCTACTCTTAAGTTAATGAAGCAGGATGAGTAGTGGAAGCTCTTCGGCCTCTAAAGACACGGGTCCAAAGTTTGATCCTCGGACTGGTTATGGATGACTCAGCTTTTTAATTCTTCAGTGGGTAAATATAACTCAGTACCATCCAGTGAACTAAACACTGGAGGTTTCGCGTTAGGCTGACCACCTAATCGGAAAATATACTTCGCATTTCAAGGCTCTCGCTTAAGGAAACAGATATGAGTACTGTAGACCATAATCAGAAATGGGCTGTCATGCCACTGAACTAAATTTAGTGCGTCAAGTAAGCCCAGAATTGTTCTGATTCTAATTATTCAGTTAATACTTGAGCAGTTACCATGAGTGTAATTGTCTGGAGTAAATCCTCCAATCTAGATGTCGAAATTGAGGGAGTAGATCCTCTATAGATATCATCTACCGGAGAAGTCTTACAGCAAAGTTATACTTTCACCTTCAAGGTGCTCTGGTTAAACGAAAGACGCACAATATTGACTTAAATCCGCATATCCATCAGGTGAGCGAGCTTGGCTTGTTCAAGTGTCTTAAGTAGCAACAGCACGTATAGAGCCTAATAAATAATTTTTTATTACTTTTAATCCAGATTAAATTTGATCGGTTTTTACTAGAAATGCATCAGTGTTATTTTAGATCAATTTTATGTAATCTCATGAACGTTATTTTTATATACAAATCTTTACACAACTCTAGCTTGTGTTGTAGCTTCAGATATTGACACCGGCATCTATCGAATTTACGAGAACTCGCTTACATTCTTTCTTTGTCTGTTACATCCACAGTGATAAATAATATTTCTAAAAATAAAAGTTATACCTAAATGAGTGAGTTGTCGAAGAATTTGAGGGAAATGCCTCAAGATCAGGAGTGGGAAGAGTTGTGTGTACGGGGTTTCCGTGAATGGAGGATGAGATGAACCTTGATCCACTTGCGTGATTCCGTCATACCTTGTCAGTCGAGTGTGATTCCTCGCCTCTTAGAAATTTAAATTTCTTTTCTTCCTCAGAGTTTCTGACACCTGTGACTTTATCTTGGTGATTGAATAAATTAGAGGAAAAGATAGACCATGGTGTAAATAATGTTTTCTTTTATTTTAAGGGAAGTGATAATAAAAGTACTTGGTACACGTATGAAATCTATAGGACCAGAGGAAAATATATCAGCAAAAAGCTTGATTTTCAATTCAACAATATGAAATTATATGCCACATATCTTTTTGTTAATTTGATTAACAATTTAAATAATTTTAAATAAGATTTCGATCTAATAGTTGTCTATCTGCTTCGACAACGTAAATTGATAAAGTTTTGGAACCCACCTGCTACAAAACAATGTGCTTTAAGTATAATGTATTTTTTTTAAATGTGTGTGTTTTTCGGCTTTTTGTTTGCGTTAAAAGAATGAATTTAAAGTACCTTTATATTACGTTATTTTTGCAAATAAACTTCAGAAATTAAAATTTGGTTGTTTGTCACTATATCGTTTCGTTTTACATAAAATGATTAATTCAGTCATCCTCTACAGTTTAAGGAGGATTTCGAACAACCACAAACATCCAATCTTAAGTAAGGAATCAATCCGAACAATTGTTGCAGTGAAGAGTAGATGGATAATCTTTCAGCTGGCTGGTTGTTGATATATTGCATCACTTCAATGATCCTTTTGTGACTATTTTGATTCATAAAGAACATGTAAATGAGATTGCACTGAATTTTTTTGTCGGAATTTGATGGATCCATTGTATTTTTCTTTTGTACTTTCCTTTCTAAGATGCATTTGTGTCGCTTGTTTTATGCATGAATATATTACAAAATGCTTACATCCAAGCATTTAGATATGAGTAGAAAAATAGATGAAAATTAAAACCTTACAGAAACCTTTATCTCTCTGCCTTATATTTCCCATAAAGGTTAACTTTCTCGTTTCAGCTCTTCTTTCATTTAATTTTTAAAACCTGAGAGTGTTGAATATTTTTATATTTAATAATTTAAAGCATTCAATAAAGGAAACCTAGAAGTAAACTCAGAGGATGACAACCCAAATGAAGATCAAGGTCTACTGTGCCCATATCTGTTTCCATGCCCAAGGGCGCTGGTGGCGAAGCATATGTCCTGATTGGATCTTCAGCCTAACGCGAAACTCCCACTGCTTCGCTTAGGTCCCAAGTATGTTTTGTATTCAGTCTTATAGACCCCTTATAGGGATGAAAGACTGAATCTAACTTTTCCAGTCCAAGATTTGAATCTAGGACTTGTAAAAAATATTGATTAAAAAAAAGCACGTCCCTCTTATTCAGCCATGAAGTTGAGTTATTGTGCCTGAAGTAATTTAATTTTGGTCATTATCTCTTTCTCAATATGTTTTATTCCCAGGAAGTGGATAGGAGATAATTGTTACAATTATTGTATATCCTATATCCTTGAATATTCGATGAATATAATTGAATATTCTGAAATAGTTGACATGTTTGAATATCCGATGAATGTACTTGAATATCCAATATATTCGATTACATTACTTGAAAATCAGGTAAGTTTTGCGGATGAATTCACCAAATATTTGACTTTAACGCTAGTAATGGAGACGCATCAGCAAAAGATCACCAGCTTGGTGACAAATCTATTTTTCTTCCTGCAACACATATGTATGGTGCATTTCTAAAGCTCTAGTTCAGTAAGATTGGAGAACTCTAAATATGTGTGCTCTCAAATTTTATATTGCGTACTTAAATTCTCCCGTGTAATAAGAGCTTCAATACTTATTTAAGTTGCTAAGTTATATGCAGTCAACTTGAATAACTGGTGCGTAACAAACTTTAGATATATTTCTCACAGACAGTGATCATTATTCCCATTCTTCAAAGGAGAAATATTCCAACACTTATCTCGACTATTATACATGCAGGAAAGAGAATTGTAATGCCTATCTTCCATTTTTTAACAGTTGCTGGTATTTATCCTGAAAGTTACTATAAAACACACTAAACGAGAGTGAACGTCTTTGCAGTTTACACAACCGCATAAGGAACAGTGTTCATACTTAAGTGTCCCCTATCCTGTTTTTGTCCTTTCTTTGTGTGAATGGATTGTGAATGGTTGCCTACCCTATAAACGGGTTCCTATAGCATGTGTGTACTGAGGTTCCACATCAAAATATGGTTCAGTTGAAAAAGTGGAGCAACGCACCCTATATTGGCAGCCTAGCTGGCACAAGACAACAACAACAACAAATGTGTGTGTTTAGACGCATTTTGATAGAAAGAGAAAACTAATATTGATTATATAAGCCAAACATTTGTTTGAAGTATTATTAAGATTTTTACCGCTTTTGGAATGTGAATAATGCCCAGGTTGCTCTGAAAATTATTAAGGTATCATTATTAACAGAGCACAGAGGAAGAGCAATTACAAAGTTACACAAAAAGGACATAACACAACAATCAATATTAAATTTAGTAACCCATGCTTACTGTGCTTCATTTCATGGTATTTGAAATTCGACTCCCCTTTTACTGTTCTTGTTGTCACTTGATGACATATAAATTCTAGTTGCTCTAAAAAATTTGATAAATATATTTCCCTTAGAAGCACTGATTCACATCTAAAATTTCATAACAGAGTTTTAAATTTGTAAATCGAGTGAAATCATAGCTGAAAATTTCTAATTATAATTTCACTCGATATTTTAGTTAGGGCCGTTGACGTTGTTGCACCAGCATACTTCCCTGTACCTAGCCCTAAATTGGGCTTTACAAGTTGGATAGAAGCAGGCGTATGCAGTCTTCGTGATTTTGAAACAAGGATCAAGCAAAAGACTCCCAGGACTTGACCTGCCACTCCCAGATGCGTCTTCTCACTTGGAGGACATTCTGGCCAGTTTTAGTGTGTTCAAGCCGCCTCTGGCGAACATGACGGATCCTCTGTTAAGCAAGGATTCAATTTCAGTTACTTCCGAAATTAAGAATGACTCCCTGACAAACTAGACTCCGTGGCCTTAATTTTGGGATGGGATACAAAATGTATACATAGGATTACAAAAATACATACAATTATGAAATTACAAAACTATGTAGAACTACAAAAATACATAGAGTTACAAACTTACAGGAATACATAGGATTACAAAAGTATAAAAATACATAGGATAACAATTAATAACTTTACGAAGAACAACACACTGAAAAGAAATGAATTAGAAGAGGGACTCATAAATCAAGAATAGCCTGATGAAAAATGTCCATTAAAACAGTTTGAAACTGCTATTTGCACAGTAAAGTCTAAGCACTTAAGCTTGGGATGTAAATAGAGGAGGATCAAGATTTAATAAATAAGATAGAGGATTTCTTATTTATTAAGAGCTCTGAGTGATCATTCTTATTGAGCCACGTGAATAGGCATTCTTGACGAATAAGGAAATTCTTAAGTTGGTTTAGTTTTTGCTTAGAGGTCTTGCTAGTTTCCAGATGATGACCCACTGCTTTGCAGGGGTTGATTAATGCCGCGTTGAAGGGAGTGGGCTGGCCGTGAGATAATGTATTGTGTCTCCCTCGTTACCACAGGTGCAATTTGGGGTGTCCTTTAGACCCACCCTGTAAAAGTAAGTAGGGAATGTGCTGTTGCCGGTCATGAAAATGATTTCATTCTTGGTCCAGTTTAATGATTCGCTGGAAACTGTTGGGATAATTTCATGGACTAGACGACCAATTGATGAATTAATTAGGGCCATGATAGCCTAGTGGTTAGGGCATTGGCCTTCCGTCCGGAAGAGTAGTGTTTGATTCCCAATGCCACAAAATACTCACCAAGTACATGTAATATATGTGCTTGTTAAATCTGTAGAGTCGAAAGTCCTCCCGACCATTACCATGAATGTAATGGTCTGGAGAAAATCGCCTCCTTCAGATCAATGTCAAAGTTTAGAGAGTGGGTCCTCTGGTGGTGCCACGTATCGGAGCTTAGAGCTATGCCGCACTTTCACCTTCGGGATGCTCTGGTTAAACAAAAGACGCAGCCTACTGAATTAAATTCGCATAGCCAACGGTATAGCGAGCTTGGCCTGTCCAAGTGTCATAAGTAACAACGACATACTCGTTGTCATTAGAAGTTGATAAAATAATTCGGTTACAAGTACCTATTCATGTTTATTCATATTTAAGTTATTCACATTTAAAAGATCATAACAACGTTTTAAATATGTAAATAAAATTTCTAATTTTGTTTTGACTCGTGGACATCTCATTTCTTGTCATTAGAAATTGATGATAAAGTTCCGTTACAAGTATCTATTCATGTTTAAGCATTCATAACGGATTATAAATATGTAAATATAATTTCTAGTTATGATTTCACTAGATACCATCCTATCACTTGTTAAAAGTTGAAATATTCCTGTTACAAGAATCTATTCAGGTTTAAATTCTCACAACGGACTTTTAAATGTGTATATAAAATTTCTGTTATGATTTCTATTCTTTTTAATTTCTTTTTTTAAAGCAAATAAAATTTCTAATTGCTGAAGAATATCCAAATTAAAATAAAATTTCTTAATTCTTGCTTCAAAAATGGGGACAAATGTAAAATCTAGGATGCCAAATTTTGAGTTTGGTGATTATTTTGCGGATTTTCTTATGTATTTTATAATGTATAAAATAATATATTTCTTATGTATAAAATAAAATTTCTTAATTCTTGCTTCAAAAATGGGGACAGATGTCATAAAATCTAGGATGCCAAATTTTGAGTTTGGTGATTATTTTGCGGATTTTCTTATGTATTTGGCAAATAGATATTTGTATAGAAAATTCTATTTTGGCAACCCTAGTATTTACGTCATCATGCAAGTCGCAGTATGTTATCTGTGCAACATTTCTTCATCACAAAATAATAATAATAATAATAAAATTTCAAAATTTAACGTTCTGGATTATACGGCATCTGTGCCCAAAAATGTCTAATATATTATAAATCGAATCTCGGTTCACGAAGTTTTCCTACCGTACATTGCACGATAGCTTACTTACCAAAATAGATAACGCAATACAATCCCAAAAATCTTTCATATGATCTTCATTAACGATCACAGCAATAAAAAATAGCTACCAGTTGATGGCAATGAAGAAAATCGATTAAGTTCGTGTCGAGATTTAAATAAACCACGCGCTTTCATAAAATAAAATCAGATGAGTTATCGTATATTGACTAGCAATAATCGTGTCACTTTCCTTTCGACGACATAATCATAAGTTGACACAATTTTGCTCATATTTCAGTCATAAAGACTTTGAGCTATTAAAAACAGTTAAAAAAAATTATGAAATACTGTGTCAAATGATTCACACAATAGTATTATTTTAATTGAAGAATAAGAATAAAAATTCGAACACAGTTAAATAAAAGAATCTATACACTGTTCGATTTGTTCGAAATCTTGGAGCAAAATGGATGACCATTCAAGTGTGACACTGCGTTAAATCGAAAGAATCAAGTAATGAAAGTTCTATAAAACATCTGTTTTACTTCACTGATTTAATACTACAGCTTTTTTGTTAGAAGGAATGTTTCCATTCAAATAAAAGGCGAATTCATTTCGCGTGGGCATGCATCAAAATATTTCTCTTGTAGGTACTTTCTGTTTCGTTATTAGAACATTGAGAGACGAAGAAATCCGACACATTTAATATTTCAAATGATCAAGCGTTATTGTGAAACAATTTTTTATATGAATTATATCATTAGCTATGAGTATATTTAATTATAAAATGAGTGTTTTATTTCTGTTTATAAGCGTTGTTGGACATACATCAGCAACTTTCTCAAACTGTCGCATCAGATGAAAAATACGTACAGAGCTTTCAGCAGAAATTCATGAACATTTGAAAACTCCATTTAGTTACGACGTTATAGAGCACATAAAAGATTATTCCTTTCATTCGAAACCAAATGTATTTATGATTAGCATTGTATCAAGAAAAGCGAAAACACGTTTGCTACAATGAGCAAACACAATACTTTTTAAAAATTGAATGCTACTTTTTAAAAGAAACTATTATGGAAATATAGAAAGAAGTGAAATCCAATGTCCACATATTTTCTCCGACCCCGGCAATCATGCATAGATGATAATTTTAAAATCGGCTTAAAAACTATGTGCCTCCACTTTTAAAAAAAAAAAAAAAAAAAAAAAAAAAAAACAGTTTTACAGTGTGGTGCATCGAGGAATAAACAAAATTACAGGGAATTTAAATCTGCGCTCTCTACGGTTAAAAGGAATTAAAAATGCTATAACCAAAATGTTAGAATAAAAGCAACATATGTTAGCCAAAAGCCAATATCCTGACTTTAGTTTTATTCCATTCAACACGGCAGTTCTCATTTTAATTCAAGACAAAATTTTGTGAACAAATAGTAAGAATTTTATTTACGCAGAGTAGGAAAAGCGCTTGAATAAATCACTTGTAGCTAACTATTAATGTGTCGATTTAAGTATTGTGTCTTAAAGAATTCTTACATTGCAATAATTTTAACTATTATATCTTCAGCGTTACTGCAAGATACTGATACTACAGCTTTGGCTATTTGAAGTTATTGTAAAAATTAAAAATAATGCAGCCCTCTTTTACAAAAATGCATTATTGTTTTCATGTTGAATTGTTAAGATTTGATCCAAAATAACAATTAATTTACTACAGTATATTCTCGTAAAACAAATTCAAACTGAATGTTTTGAATTATTAATCTTATTCGTCTTATTCAGCACTTTGCGAATTCATTTTAGTTCATAAACTTTAAAGTTAGAAGGTGTTGCTTTCATAGCATTTCAACCATATTAGCTGTTTTAATGCGTGCTTATTGCCAAGCCCCCCAAAAAAGTGAGATTGGTATTCGAATCACTTAAATTGTTGAAGGCTGCGATAGCATCGTTGAGTGAATGGCCAGTCTTTTGTCCGAAAGGTAGCAAGTTCAATTCCTAATCTTCCTGAAGATTTAATGTTCCTTCGCTGCAAGGTTTTAGTGCTGCAATCATGTCGCTTAATTCTTATTCGAAGTTAAAAGATAGTTTGCCATACAGAACAGGCTGGTCTCAGCTGTCATAAATTAACTTTAACCGAACTTAAAAATCGTTATGTCAATTATAAGTTTATTAAATTTTATTCTACATATTTAGTCTTAAAAATTCGTTGCAATACTTAATTTTATTTATTTCTAACAATCTTAGAGAAAACTGTTGTATAGCGCCCGACTACTGAGATTTCCAACTTTCAGCCCTACAGGGGGTGGAAGTGATGGCGCTTTATATAGTGGGGCAGTGTGACATTTTGTCTCCGAAAGTAAATCTTCGTAACTTAGAAGTACGGACCAAGCAGAAGAACCCCAGTCTTGGTCTGGCATCCTCAGAGGTATCATTTCATATTCAAGAAAATTATTAAAAAGAAAAACTGAACGTTTCCAGCTCTGAAAAATGGAAAACATCCCTTAAAATAAACTATATTGTAATGGGAAGCTTGTATTATATTTGTTGTTGTTATTTATGAAACTTGGAATATCCAAACTCGTAAGCCGATGGCTATACGAAATTAAGTCAGAAGCGTGCGTCTTTCGTTCAACAAGAGTACCACGAAGGTTAAAGTATGACTCTGCTCTATGATTTTTCCGATAGATGGCCCCACCAGAGGATCTACTCTCTCAATTCTGACTTTTGATCTGGAGGAAGAGAAAATTTTCTACAGACCAATACATCCATTTAACTGCTCAATGACCTACCACAA
Organism: Latrodectus elegans; assembly: GCA_030067965.1. Classification (NCBI taxonomy): domain Eukaryota; kingdom Metazoa; phylum Arthropoda; class Arachnida; order Araneae; family Theridiidae; genus Latrodectus; species Latrodectus elegans. The sequence continues at coordinate 10,436,064 of CM057811.1, read as the reverse complement.
GACATTTTACTCCACAGATTTAACAAACATATATATCGTATGTCCTTGGTGGGTCTTTGGCGGCAATGGTAGTCAAACGCAGCCTTCGGGACGGAAAGCCTATGACATAACCACTAGGGTACTTGCATTCTGTTTTTTGTAGAAAGATAAAACTTAGCGTGCAGATGGCTGAGTGGTTAGCGTTTCTGACTCCTAAACTGTTGGATCCGGGCTCTGTTTCCAATTCGGACATAGATGCTCTTTTTCATCTCTTGTAATTTCAGCTGAGATGATTAATCAATGTTTCCCATCCTATAAATGGATTTGTTGTGGAGTGACTTGGGCAGTGCTACTCTCCTCCATGACTTGGTTTACAGGTGCATGCTGGGTAACGATAAATAAGTAGCAGTTTCCAGGCCGTTAGAAAAATAATGTAAGAAGCACATTAGGTTTTATATTGAATCAAATCGAGCTTGAAGGAAAAAATTAGTATTATTTTCTCGTAACATGCGATTCAATGATAGAAATTTTTATGCTAATTTTTTTAAATTTACAATCACTTCATCCAATAGTAATTTTTAAAATATGCAATCTAAGGTAGAAATACTTAAAACAAGGACCAACATGACATTTCATTTGTCAATATATCAAAGAAAAATTATAACATCTCTATACAAGTCATTTTCGCCTTGGTAGTGCGAAACCAGCTGAAAGCATTCGAAAGCAAAATGAACTTTTCAATCAACGTTCAGGGATTCCTGTCCCTCAGCAGAAAACTTAAAGTATTCCTGAAGACGCTCTTCATTCCAAACAAACAAGAATTAAATACATGGCGGTCACTCACTCTGGGTAAAATAATCTAATCAGCTCTCATTTGTAAGGGAAAAAAGCTTTCTAATGTTTGCAATGAGTTTAAAAACTACCTAAAAGTGTGATTTATTTTTAAATCTGTCAGAGCGAAGTGTGTTCTTTTGCACACCCATTGTGGAGGAAACTTGCAGGTATATCACGAGATACGCCCGTTTTTTTTCGAAAAAGTTGCGACCATTTAGTAGTTCATTGGCCAGACTTCCTGCTGATTTCAAAAAATCTTTTAATTCTTTATTCTCTCTTAGGAGAAAAATCTCCTTTTTCAGACTTAAGTTGCATTTCTTTATATTTGTGTTGTTTTCTTTTTACAAGAGAAGATTTAATTGTTTTTATGTATGCTGGGATTTTGACCCATTTAGGAGTTTTTGAAACCAAAATTCAGTGCTGAAGTAGGTCTCCTTATTCTTACCTATAGAATAACTTACATATAGTATGGAATAAAGAAATATGCTTTATAATAGTGAATACAATTTGAAAGTAAAGTATGTAATAAGTATTTATTTTTGTTACCGTTATAATTGAGCTTTATTAAAAAAAATGAAAACTGAGAAAGAATGAATGACGTTTTCCTCCTTCCACCAACAGAGGTATACTTAGATGAGAATAATGTGCATTAGCGCTTGATTAAATCAAGTACTGAATCTGCTAGCTTCCAAGCATGAAAACATCTTTCTCTGACTGCGCTTTTTATAGATTTACAGTTTGTAGGAAAGTAAATAAATCATCAATCATTGTTGCAGAAAAAATTCATTTCTAGCGAGGCAAATTGAAACAAATTGCTGATGTAATTTGTGCAAAAGCTAAATTATGAAATTCCTAATATTTCTATACTTTTCAAGCTTCATTAAATTAAAAGGATTATACGATTCAAGTCTTTAACACTGAAAATTAGGCTATATATAAGACAAGTGTTGTTATTATGTGATTGAAACATTAGACGTACTTATCCTGATGAAAATCTGCAATCTTCTGAATATCCTGAATTTTCTCTCATTTTACAAAAATAAACATTCTACAGGACAGCAAAGAGTTGATATCTCTATTATAACAATTGTACATAACAATAAGTTAAAACTCATTATTTGAGTTGCTTATTGTGTTTTCAATGTCATAATTAGCATCTGATCCCAAATGATATCATAGGTTGGAGTGTCATAGAAAAAATATGAATACAAATAATTACTGTACCAACTATGTGAATCTTATGTGAATACAATCTTATGTGAAAGAGCTATAAATTTAGACTACTGTAAATGAATTAAAATCAACTTGGCCACAGCTAGAGTTGGCTGTGCTTAAAATCATTATATGAATCAGTCATCGATAAGATTTTAACACAAGATGCGTCATTTTGACGCAATTTAAATTTTTTTCGGAGAATTACAAAAACAATTTGCATATTTATCGTATCTCTTATAGTCATTTTTATCATTTGAAAGAAATAAATATACATGGAATTCTATTCCCTTTAAAAGCTTTTAAATATTGAAATTCTCTGTATCGTATACCCATCTCTACCGATGTGCATCCACGAGACACGTACGTAACAAAATCAGTTTTACCCTTGGAAAAAAGAGAATAATAAACATAAATACAAGATGCACAGAGCTTTTATCTCAAATGAAATAAGCCTGGAAAGCAATAGAAGACAAAAAAATGCAGAAACTGAACTGTAGTCAAAAATTGAGTATTTATGTGAAAGAGGCGCTGAATGAATATGTGATAGTGAAGTAATGTACGAAAATATTATTGAATAGTAAAAACTTTCAATAAATATGTACTTCCTATTTTTATTCCTTTCTTGCAATGTTTAATTATGTTGTTTTTTAAGTGGTTGTTTTTTCTTTAAATACATGTATTTGATCACGTATCAAATGGAGGCGTGTTCATAGATAAATTTTCATAGAATATATAGATAGGTGTTCGTAGAATATGTAGATATGTGTTCGTAGAATATGTCTAATAACTTTAGAATAGTGAAACCTTACAGAAAAATTGTTAATTGTAAACAGTAACCACTTTTTGTACATTTGACGGTCTTGGGAGATAAAATGGCCTTTCCAAAACTGATAATAGTTAAAAAATAGCGTTCTTAGACTGATATGTTTCTCTTATTTTTATAGCACAAACTAGACTATTATTTCTTGTCTGAATAACAACTTTAGAACAATGATTGTTTTGGTACATCATATTATGAGGAAAACAGTGAAGTATAAAAAAAATTGCTTATGCAAAACGACAATAACATTAATATGATCTCAATGTTTCTTTATGTTTTATTTATTACTAGATTTCAGTGTATTAGTTTCATTTGGTTGCCACGGTTGGTCATTTTTTGTAGACGAGAACTAATTTAACTATGGTCTTCAATAAATGCGATAGATTTATAATAATGATTGTTAATTTGATTGGTTGATTACCTTGTTATTATAAGAGCATTTTTCTTTTGCTCAGGAAGAATGATTCCATCAGGATCGGCAATTTTTATGAGAATTCGAAACCATTATAAACATTTATATTTGAAAAGGGAGATGAATCCGCGAACAATCAGCTCTAATATACTTTCCTGTGATCCAGAGTCTTCTACCAGTTAGGTAGAAGCTGCTAAGAAAAGGTAGTGCAGTCTTCGTGATATAGTAACAAAAACAAAGCAGAAATCTCATATGATTTGACTTGCCATCCAATGAAATATCATTTCGCTTGGAAGATATTGCAGTCACTAACTATTTCACTTGCTTCAGCCAACTTTAGTAAACATGGCTTGTTTACATTTCAAAACGGGAGCTGAGATTTTTTTTGATAATGAGAACGAAGATGTCCATTTTGAATAAACATGCAATCTATCTCAAAATTTTGGAATTATTAATTTTTATACATTATCAACCATACTATTTAATTTATTAAGAGACATTGCAGAAGGTATCGACATAGATTAAACAAGTTTTAACGATGTGGGGGGAGAAAAAAACATTGGAAAAGTATCGCATTGCAATTCAAGAATTGTAAAATCTGCTTTGAAACTGCCGCCGGGGGTGAAAGTAAGTGATACAAGATTACGAGGAAAAGTCATATAAAAACCAACTGCAGCGATGCGTGTCGAATACTGTCTTAATTTCCTTTTATTTTCCTCTTCAGAAAATGTGGGACAATGTCACCCCAGCAGCTCTTCCTACAGTCGGGTGACAATCGCAAAAAAAGCGTCGTCTGCACATTCAAGAGAAGTGACGGACTTTTACGAGCACACATCGTCCAATTAAGGAGTCATAAAGAAGTAGACTACTTCCAAAGTAGTAAAACTTCTGTTTAGTAGTTCTTTTTGATGGAATAAAGAATATGTAGGCGGAATTCTTTCCCTCATTGCTGTGTACTATAAGTATGAAACACTTGAAAACATAAATTTAAGGAAATTATGTGCAATGTTTTTCGAAGAACGCTGTTGAACTCGTGTGCTATGGAAATTAGCACTTCACAAAACCAGGTTGTCTGTTATGTCGTGAAAGAAAACATATATGAAATCTGTATTCACAGTTTTAAATCAGTTAGCTGGTTTTATGAATTTTTAAAATTATCATTCAAATTATATTATTTGGAGAAAAGGAAGGAGGGATAATAAAATAACATTTTCGGATGAAAATTCATATTTTAGAATCTAAATATTTTTGCTTTACTGTTAGGTGTGGAACTTGTTTCTTGGTTTAAAATTTCGAGATGGTTGGTTGTTTCAATGACTTTGGTCAGCAGAACTATGAAATTAGGAATATATCGTGATTACGTTTTGCTGTTAGTCGATATATAATACTATTTTTATCTCTACTTCTTTTACTGAAGAAGGGTAAAAGTTTGTAGAATCATTAAAAGTTGGTTAAATGTTGACCATTTGAACCTGGTTCAAAATTTCGAAGTTCTCACTGATTTTCGCAGCTTGATTAGAAAATAGTAAACCTAAGCATTTTCAAATGAATGAACTTAATTTAATTATTAAGATTGCTCTTATAATTTCCCCCTTATTCGTAGAAATGTATTGGAATTCTTTTAATATTTAATATATATGAGAATCTCCTCCCAGAACAAAGTCAAAATTGAGGGAGTGCATCCTCTGGTGGTGACATCTATTGGAAGTGTCTTAGAACAAAGACGTACTTTTACTTTCGTAGTGCTTTGGTTAAACGAAAGATACACCCTCTGACTTAATTTCGTATTGCCGTCCGCTAGCGAGCTTGGCTTGTCCAAGTGTCATAAATAAGATCAACAATAATAGGATTTTACACAGACATTTCATTATTTATTAAAAATAAAGTTGACTTAAAATTCTAAAAGTTTAGGTAAAAGTAAAATGTTATAGTTTCTCTTTGTTATTTTATTAGTATAATTTTTTTTTTCAGAAAACGCACAATGTTGCATGCATTCTTGTTCAAGAATTTTATTTTTGAAGAATCTTTGTTAAAATGGAAAACTACTTGATGCAACTAGAATGACAATGAGTGAAAATAGTTGAAAGATCCGATGACATCATCGATGAGGGATCAAAGATGAAGAAAGACATTTATCAAACAAACGACGCCATAAAGCGGATGAAGTTAATAGCTGAGACTTAAATGTAGCTATTTTTGATAATGTAAGCATACATCAAAATTCACTTCAGATCCATTGACAGTTTTAATACTGCAAAAGAGGCCGTGATTGCTTAGAAGGAAAACTCCTTTTTATGACGGGATTTTATTCTGAGTAACTGTAAACTGTGATGCTGACAAAGTCTTTCCATATTAAAACCTCAGATTATTGTGTTCTATTAACAAATGGTTAATCATTTGTTATTATTTAACAAATGATTAAATGAATCACCAGTATTTAGTAAATTCAGTTTCAGACAGGCCGAAATATATAGCTTTTACCAACAAACTAACAGGGCTGAAGGAATTCAATGTCCTTCCATTAGTACAGGGGGGTGTGGACGATATGAGCTCTGATGCTAATTTCGCCAACTGACTCTGTTTTAAACTTTTGAGATAGGAGGTAGTATCTGCAGGAGAAGAAGAAAGTCTAGAAGAAAGCCAGGTAACGACAGAAAGAAAACAGGTAACGTATTGCAATAAGCAGCCATAACAAATACTGGGGAGATTTAATGCCCTTCTATTGGTGTGAGATATGGAGAAGGGTACCAGCTTCGATGAAAATTTGTCACTAGATGATGGTTTAAAATTATGAGACAGTACGCATGTTTAGCAGAAATGATTGGAAAATGAGCATATATATATATATATATATATATATATATATATATATATATATATATATATATATATATATATATATATATATATATATATATATATATATATATATATATATATATATATATACATACATAGCGGTATAAGGTTATAACGGATCTGGAATAATCATCTATCACCAAGGGTATAACAATTTTGAACCAAGATCAAGTGATGATATCACACTTGAGTTGGCACCCTCTTCTCCACATCTCCACACCATACCAGCGGAAAAACTTTGGACGTAACACGGTGTTCCAGCAAATTAGTGAGGGAGAATATGGTCACCCTCGCAATCAGTGACCACGGCAAGTGATGCTTCACTTAGCTGATCTTAACGGGAAGCGGCGTGAAGCTACTGAGCCACTGAAGCTCTAACGGCAAATTTAGAAAGCCTGTAAACGTATTATTACTACAACCTAATTAACTCTAAATGTTGGAATCATATTTTGAGAATCTTATTCTTATCGTAATTGACCCAACGTAAATTTCGCTGTGAGGTAAAAGCATTACTTATTTTGAATTACGTAAAAATTTTCTAGAAAATGAAATCTCTGATGAATGATTACGACTTCTACTTGGTGAAAAAAAAAAGGAACGGGTCGGGCTGGTCGTTGTGACACTTTGTCACCGATATGGAAAAATCGATAGAAGAAAGCCAGGTAACGTCTCGAAACTTCCTCCTTCTGGATTCTGAAAGAATTCGCTTTTGACCCCAGGGGATTTTCGCGCATTTCATTTATGCCTGGAGGGTAATGAGAGAGATCCTTTCCTCGCTCCACTCGCAACCGAACCACTTTCGAAAGGACGCCTTACCTCATGTCACTGCCTGTCTTTAAGAGAAACTATTGCTTGTACAGCAACTTAGAAAAGACAAAGAGAAATGGAGAAATTTGCATCTCAATATCATGCAAAGGAATCATGGGAAGATCGCACGAGGCTTGTAAACTTGTCTTAAACAAAAATGCTTACAAGTGAAGTGATAAAGTCTTAAAAGCCATAATGCAAAATCCAAAGTACTTTTTTATATTAAATCATTAAGTTTGATATAAAAGTAGTTCTTAAAGACATAACATAAGGCAAACTGTGTCAGAGATATTGCCTTGAGCTCTTCACTTTAAAACAAATTTGAAGATGCTCCAGAAATTTATTCACACGTTCCATTGTAAGCGTAATTTAACTTCTTTTTTCAATCTTAATTGATTTTGAGACATTTTCTGTTACTTTTGACACAATATTTCGAAATGACATTAAAAGGTGTTAAAAATCTACCAGTGTGTCACGGATATAAATTTTTAATATTATAAATAATATGTTTAATGTTTGTAAACAACAAGTATTAAAGAAATTTGATATTGACTTATCAACAAAATGAAACAAACATTACTGGAAGATCTGAGGTCAATATGGGGAGAATGTCTCCAATTAGATTAATCCGTGGGAACTCTATAGGGGCAAATTGTCTCTTCAGATCTGAAATTAAACTTTCAGCATTTATTTAATGTGGAATAAATTGATGATAATTTGTGAATGCTAACTCACAATACACTGAAGATTGCCTACATTAGACCCCCATTGCATGATGGTATTGTATATTCTTTTCTATTATTCGTACTACAGTCCAGAGTGAGCCTCAGACTGCTGCACAATACCCCTCCAGACAGCTCTGTTCTGAGTTCAATTTTGCAGTTGGAGAGTTTTAAGGTTTTAAGGTAACGTTTTCTTGACGTACACTTTGCCCTGTTGCTCAGGTGATCTTAGTGCAAGATCTTAACCACTCGCCCATCACCTGATCTCTCAATATGCCCAATCCATGAAGGTCTCTGTAACTTGGTTTGTTAGGGTGTCATTCTCATTATCGGAAGGGAGTGAATTCGAATCCCATCTTAATCGAAGATCCGCCGTGTTTGCTAAAGGGAGTGCGGCTGGGGCAAAATCGGATGTGGTCGCAATGTCCTCCAAGTGAAATGATATTTCTAGGGATGGCAGAGGTCTTCAGCTTGGTGCCTGCCTCAAAATCACGAAGATTCCATTAGGCTGCTTCTAGCTAATTGGTAGAACCCAACTCAGGGCTAGGTACAGGAAGCATGATGGTGCAACAAATCTTATTATATTTTTATGATTGAGATAAGAGTTTTTAATTCATTGTTTTATTCCTAATTTTCCAACAATTATTATTTAACTGCAATGGGACCAAAATGTCTCTAAGTATGATATTTTATATTAGAGCTGATTAATTTTTTATAGCTTTAAGTATTGCTGTGGCGAATATTTTTCCGCATTACTTTAGGTACTCATTCTTTTACGCATTAAATCATTTTAAGCTGTTTCATTTATGGCTCACATTAGCTTAGTAGTAAGATAATACTTTTTACATAGAAATGTCTCGAGTTCAATCCCAGCCGTTGTTTAACACCGGGTGATGAAAGTTTCGCTTATACCTTCAGCAAGTTGGGATGGGTGCTTGGGAGTTTGCCAGATTTCTTTCCTTGCACACTTGAGTACGCCCTAGCGTCAATTGAACAAATGGAGATTAATGGCTTTTGTATGCACGATTGTTGCTGTGGGTGCTTAAAAGTTTTTTGGCTTTCACCTTTGTAACGCGCGCGCGCGCGTCGCGCGTAAATGCAGCCTATTATATATGAAAAGACCTCCCTGAAAACAACTTACACAGTGGATATTAAAATGCTTTAGGCCTCTTTCACATTAGACGACTTTTTATCGTACCATAAAAGCCGTCTAGTGTGAAAGACGCTTTAAGCTATTAGAGTGTAAACTATGTAATACCCCATATTAAAGGAGGATTTTTGAAAAACTTATCCTATAGCAAAATTGCTTGATGTTTTTTTACAATTCCTGTTAATATCGATGTCTAAAGAAGAAATCGTATCTGAATGAATTCTTCAATCACTCTCAATAGGTGCTTCCTATCTTTTTCGAAAGCTATTCGAAATCAGATTTATTTAATTGAATACAATGTTGCGGAGAATAAAATTTATTCACTTCCCCACCCTCTGTAGGTCCTTGGTAGAGGCACACCTTTTGAATTGTTCTTTACGTCACAAGAACAACAGTGCAAACTGACTCATCAGAATGTAAACAACACAGTTCAGCCGCACCCATTTGTTGAAAAGAAAGTTAAACGTCTTCGAATTGTGTTGGTATGAGCAATAACAGTCCACCGTTTGAGAATAATTGAAGGTTAAAGGATAGAATGACAAAAAAAAATGTGTACTTCGTATTCTTGCAGTGAAATATATTTCGAGACAAAGAAGAGCGCAAAAGTAGGTGGTCAGAGAAAATTCCTTTGAGAACAATTCATTCCAATAACAGCTGCTTCATAAACATGAAGTGAGAGATAAATACAATCATATTTTATAAATAAATACTTGGTTGAATTGAGAGCGACTCTCCAAAATTTTTTAAACAATGCGCCCTTAAACCTTTATAACTGCGATTTTTAAAGCATATATTTCAACCTGAATGCCACAGCCAACGAAAGTTACAATATATGCGCCAAATTATCAATAATTTCCTCCATCCAGATGAAACAAAGTGTCAATATTTTCCATATGCATAATATTTTTAGCTGATACAATGGTTATATTTACATACAAATTGTTATTAAAATACTCACTCAGAAATTAATTATTCTGCAGATTTCTTGGTAATGTATACTATACGAAAATAACCAGTGAGGAGAATAATCTGTAAAAGTGTTATTTCTCAAATTGTCATCATGACTAATATAACGTATACCTCTTTTTTTAAACAAATCTTCATTATCTTTTAAATTTCATTTCAATTTCCACCTTTCTTTTCGTAATATGAAATTTTTTGGAAGACATTTCTCTTTTTCATTTCTTATCATTGACACAGCACTTGCAACAAACTGTAGAAGTTTTTAAAAGAGCTTAGCTTATAAGTTGGCTTTCAAGAAAAAATATTCAATTATGAAATTTTAGTGCTTAAAACTATAAAAATAGTCATTCATATTAAAACAGACATACCAGATTAAGACGATTTTACTTAGAAAATAAGAAATTTTCAGGAAGAATCTATATTGTATCATATAGTATTGTTAAAAAAAATTAAATGCTTTCATTAAATCAAAAAGTTTTTCAAGCATCATATGTTTAGCTTTTTGGGTATTTTGTTGCTCACATCTAATATTTTTATAGTGCTTCGACTTTAAAAAAAATGCTTCCCCTTAACATAATTAAATTATCTCACAGGAACTCATTTTCTTAAAATTGATTTGCCATGAATTTTTTTTTCATATTTTTATTATTTTATTGTTTTAAAAACTGAAAGTCTACGATTTTAATACGTTTCATTTTACTTATTTAACACCTATCATATAAGATCTTCTGAAAATTACATTCTATAAATTATTTTTGTGACACTGACTTTTTTCAAACATTAATTACAATTTTAATAATTCAGAAAATATGTACTTGCGATTGAATCCTTGCGATTGAAATCTTGAGAAGTAATTTTTTAATTTTTGAATTAATTTTGAAACATAAATCTTTTATATAATTAAAAACGAAGACCGTATAAATAGTTATAAAATATATCGAAAAATATTTAAGATAAGGATTAAATACTTATAAAATGTAGTTGTAAAGGTAGTAAAATAAAGTGAAGAATGTGAAGTAAAAATATTTTATATCAAATGTCTCAGGAAATTAATATCCATTTCGGAAATACACACCTAAATACTTTTTTGTACAAATAGTAGAGAGAGACCTTCACATTTGATGTGTTTATTATTTGTATCTCTCAAGCGATTTATTATTAAAAATATTATATATCCAAAGATTAAATTAATATGTACATCAATTTAAAAAAATTGGGAAATCATAATACTTTTATGAAAAAGAGAATTACGGTACCTCCTTTCAAGTTTTAAGATCTTTCATATCCTCGTGTGGAATGCAATTACTATAATAGCGTAAAGTATTATTTGTGCAATAATGGAAAAATATTTATATGCACATTTTGGAAGATCTGAAATGTGAATGACCTGGCTTTTTCACATTGTAATCTGTGTAATTTAAATTGGATTAATTATTTCCTAGAGATTAACCCTAATAGTATACATAATTCTGGAATTGCTGAATGAAAGGACCTCTTCAGGAACCGGCAGCTAATAGAACGCGATGAGCATAACTGACACCAGGGGTCAGTGGGACTTTGGGTCAGGGCCAACGAACCCTTTCCCTAATGCGAGTCGTTGTTTTCGTGGACCACTTTATTCCCTTTTGCTTGGCAGGGCGATCGAAATCGTTTGTAATTTTGGAAGAAATTGAGATTCTCTGACCCATCTTGTCAGATCCTTGTAGCTGTAAATATTAACTGTTAACCTTTAATAGCAGCGTCCTGTTTCAATGTTTTTTTTTTTTTTGCTGTAATGATGGATGATCTTTAGAAAACAGCCAAGAAGTGTTATTCAGTCTCAAGTTCTTAACGTATTTTATAATAGTAAAATTTGACTTTATTGTTGCGTAATTCATCAATTGCATTACTAGCAAACGCATTTGATGAATTATACAGTGCTGATTAAAGTAACCATTACTCAGTAGAAAGTATTAACTAATTACTCAGTTTCTTATGCATGATTAATATTCAAATAAATAGCAATTAATAAATTAGTTATAGTTATTACTTAATCAATTAATAAATTAAAGCATATAATTAGTGTATCAAAGTAACAATCATGTATTTGATTTTATAGTCAGCGAAAATCATGTTGGTAGATGAGATTTTACAACTATACCCGATTTAAGTATCAATTAATAATTAAATAATTAGCAATTATTAATTAATCATTGAATTTGGGTACATGTGTAAAATCCTACCAAACTACTCAATTTTTCGCCAACGGAAAACTGTATTCTAAATACATGATTGCTACTTTGAAAAAGTAATTGTTTCTCAACAAGGCAATTCAATTACGATAGCTATTTCTCTATTCTCTTTCTTTTACAATGCAAAATGATGAAAATTTGGAACCAATTTACTACAAAACAGGATGTGTTTGTTTTGGCCACTAGAATGTTATTCTTTTTAGATTTTTCACTTAAATAGCTTATTTTGTAATGTAAAAACTCGTTAAAAATATTTTAAATTATTTCTGCAATAAATATGCAATAAATAATTTTAAAATTTTTGTGTATGTAAACTAATTTACTGCATTTCAAAGATATTTTTTTTGAAAAGTATTTATTTTAATTCTCATTATATATATATTTTTTAATTATCATTAAATATGCATTGAGAAAAAGTATGAAACTATTTGCTTCTGTTTTGGTGAATTGGTCTATCAATTCTTTTGGCGACAAGATTTTACACAACATTTTCAGTCGTTTGGTCTCGACAAGATTACTTGAACTGCTATAACACACATTGAAATATCTACCAATAAATTATAACCGACTAAGATAAATTAATTAACGCAATTTATATTAATCAATATTTTCGTAACAAGTTTAAAATATTGCTGTAACCATCATTTCATGAAAATTTACTTGTAAGGAACGGGACATGTGGCTGAATAGCTATGGGAGCAGAGAAATTTGAAATTTTCCTGTACGGTGAAATGTGTGACGAATTCAGCACTAGAATGATATATTTCTTACAACGCGCGCATCTGCACACAAAGTCGATAAAAATTTAAAATACATTAAAACCTAAAGCTCTATCAGTCAAATTTCGTTGTTACCCTAACCCTTGGATCTCGGATTTGTATAAAAATAAATAACTTATGTAATGATAATTCTTAAATAACAGTTTTTGAATTTCATAGAAATTTTAAAGAAACTTAAAAAAATTTTTAGAAAATTAAACACTTGTTTATAAGATTTTCGCCTTATAGTATTATTTCAGAAGAATTGATTGAGTTCGTTGTATTGATGATATTAGTATGAAAATGATTTTTGCAAATCTCAGTATAACATAAACCGTATATTCTTTTTTGTTCAACACACCTGGGATCGAACTTGGAATCTTCATCCCTTAAGACGTTGTCTTACTACTTGATCACGGAAGGCAATTCGTTAGACTATTTAATTGTCAATAAAATATAGATTCGGTGATTCTTGCATTCGTCATATGGAAATCAATTGCACATCTTAGTAGATATGCATTGTGAACTGCCGAAATAGGCATATTATTTGATTATCGTGACCGGATCATATACATATTACGAATTTATATCAAGAAACAGGTCGCTAAACAACAAGTACCTCCCCAGGTAAATTGACGATGACTGTGTGGCAGTCAAAATAGTGATCATATTTGCCTTTGACGTATTACCGCATACAAAATTGCTTAAATGATATCAATATCTTCCAAGGGAAATAAAATCCCTGGAAATAGGATATTGAGGGTCTTCTGCTTGATCCCTGCTTCTAAATTACGTAGACTCTAATCTGGTGCTTCAATTTAAAAGGTAGAGCCGAACTTTGACTCAGAAGTATGTTGGTTCAACAAGAACCTCTGATTTACATAAAACGTCAAGTCACTGATTACAAAGAAACGGACTCATCATCACTATTGAGTCACCAGGGCACGACTAAGCGTAATCGGTGCCTGGAGCAAAAATGTCTTTGGCTGCCAACCTTTACTTCACAACAACAAATTTTATATTCGATTTGATAAACTATTCTATTAGATTAACATCGAAAAATAAATATTTTATTCGATTAGGGGGCCCTCTGAAGTGGACGGGCAAGGGTCAACTGCAATTATAGTGTTTCTGCATAAGGCAGGCTCACTGCAGTCGAAGAATTAAACCACATAATTGAGAGAACAATGACTGCTGTATTCATGCGTACCATCTAATATCTGTTCACTTCTTTATCTACCACATATGTACTATCCTTGTTTTCAAAGGTGGGGTCTCTAAGTGCTGATTTCTCAAGATATATTCATTAAAAAAAGTCATTGACTTGTTATTCCACTATAGTAATTAATTCCAATAATTACAATTATGTTATTTCTGTTTCTTGCATTATTATTATGTTAAAGTTCTGTAATGTATTATTGCAATTATTGAAGCACTTTCGATTCACATTGTTGGGCTGCTGGTAAATGCATTCAAAGCGTTAAAATATTTCTTGTAAATGATTTAAATTATCAAAGTTATCTGCTTTACCGACTCGTAAGTAATTAAAACATTTTTTATTTATTTTGATTAAAGAAAATACGCTATTTTACCATGAAACGGTTGCTTCTTTAGTTCTAGTTGAGACCATGATTGCGCCATTTTATTACAATTCTCATTGGTTTAAAATATACATGACGTCAGATAACGTTTCATTTACGTCACATCGTATTGGAACGGTATAGTAAATCCGACTTGTCGACGAATTTGTTGCATACCTTCCAATCGCCTTCTTCGAGTGGTAGAAAATAAGGCGAAGTTTACCATTGTTGGAATCAAAATTAACAATATTGTCGAAGTTCATTTTGTTAATTTTTTATATAAAGATCAAAGCATCAATTTGAGAAACCGTTTTCCATTGATTCAAACAGGCACAGATGCCGTATAATCTAGGATGCCAAATTTTGAATTTGGTGGGCTTTTTTTGATGGATTTTCATATGTATGTAGCAACCTGGTTTTTATTGTGTCATAGATATGCAGACCTATAAGAATTAAGCAGAAAATTCTATTTCGGCAACCCTAGTATTTACGTCATTGCACACATCACAATATGTCATCTTTGCAACATTTCTTCATCGCCAAAAAATTCAGAATTTAGCATCCTGGATTATACGACATCTGTGCCTTCAAGTCATTAACAGGTTTACAATAGAACAGAAGAAAAAGCTAAATGAAGAAGTCAAGACAAAACATCAAGTTCCACTTGGTTTAGCGATACATTTTCTAGATGAACTTTAATTTCTGGTAATCCTGGTAACCCCATTTTTTATAGCTTTTGTGTAGCGGCCATTTTGTTAATCACAACTTGGCATCAAAAAAATCACCAAAGAATCAACCAGTACCTGATTGTGAACTTTTACCAAAACATCTACTTTATAATTAGTTTAAATCGGCAAAAATGGTTTAAATTTTTAAAATTTTCATTAATTAACAGAATTTTAAATTAATAATGCAATATTTGTAAACAATCTTAAGTTCTTTTTTTGTTGATAATCAAAAACAAATTTTCATTTATATTTACTGAAGAATATTGAAATGAAATGTATCGCTGTCAACGTGTATCTCCAAATAATCCAATCTTTTGATAAGAAATATAAATTTTATTTTAGAAGGGACCTGCATGTCAAGAAAAATCATGAGAATTGGAAATGTATGAAAGCTATTATACCTACTGAGAAGTCTATGTTCAAACAGCAACGTGATGTTGTTTTGGGTTATTAGCTCTTCAGCTATTTTTCGAAGCTGAATGGAGCGTGAAATATTATGTAATAAAAATTTGTTTCAAATTTTTCCCAAACAATTTTATACTCAATTTGGACATTCTTCCACTTTGCATACCTGTAATGGTCAACTCAACTTCTTGATTACAGTCCGATATCAAAATTCTACCATTTCTGGTACGTAACAAATCAAACTAATTCCTCATGTGACACTTTTATTTTTTCGTTTTATAGAAACTTCGTGGACCATTCTTTGCGACTGATTACTCTTATTTCAGGGATATTTTAGATTAATCAGGATTATTTGAAGGTACGTATTAAATACACTTTTCTACTCTTTAAGTTGTTAGCTGGCATATTGAATTATCTGAGCGAAAGAATTCCTTATTTAAGAAAGGAATATATTTCTGGTTGATAGCTTGAACAGACTTCATTATTAAGAACAGTTGATTCCGCCAACAATACCATAAAAACTGTAGAAGATACTTTCTATAGCAACGGGGGAATAATTGCAAAATCTTTCACGTCAGTGAAAAAAAATGTAATTAAATGCAAAACTGAGGATACTCCTTCAAAAACAAAAAATAATCGTCAAATTATTCAGTAGTAAAACTGAATGTAAATCATCAATTTGTCTTCCTAAATAATTGGTACCTCAAGTTCAAATATGAGAAATTTTCTGACAATGTCTAATGTTCTCATTTGATTCATCATTTATGTAATTTAAATTACAATTTTCGGTGTGATTTCAAAATTTTATCAAAAGTTTTGCAGCAGACAATTAGACGTTATTTTTCCAATGCCTACGCTCCACTCCTAAATAGGAATGCTCTTTGAGGAAAAAAATGAAACTAATTTAAAAGTAAGATAAAAGAATCATGGTGTTAAAAAAATTAAGTAATTTGAAACTAAAAATAGCAATTATTCCTATTCATTTTTCTAGGTCATTAAAATATCCACATTTATAAATGTTGATAAAAACGACAGACTTTATAGTAAGATTTAGTTGTATTTATATTTTGCGAATTATAGATATATAATTGTCAATATTTTTTGACTTTTGAAAATCATGTCTTAAATTCATTCTCATTATCATTTACCATAAATTCACACTATCTATATATTTTATTTCCATCGTTTTATCATACGAAAGGAAAACTCGCACGAGCAGTTTATTTTACATAAAAAAGGAAGGAAAAATGAAATTCGGTGCAGTGCATTGAGATTGTACCTTGAGAAATATTTCAATTTCAAATTTGAATATTTTGGATAGATATCATATTTCTTACAATAACGCAGGAATTTGAATATTAAAACTGCAATCTGGGTTTACCACTACACGATTTGTATTAAACATTCTGAGTTTGTAAATAAGATATTAATAACTGGGAATATTTACACATAATTACTGATAATTAAATCAGAGGGACAGAAATTCATGAAAAATTGATTGATTATAAATTTCTTACTCAATCATTGTATGTTATGCTATATTATAATAATCGAAAACGTTTCTCGCAATTTTAAATTTAAATTAATTTTATAGAACTACTGTTCAGTCTAATATTTTCTAGTGAGAGTGGAAAGTAACTTTCAGTTGAGAAACACTATATTGCCAATTCTAATAATAAACAGCTTTTGTAGGATAATAGAAAGAAAAAAAAAAGTTGTATTTTTGTGCTTCTTATTTATTGCTCTTTGATTTTACCACACCGAAAATTCATGCTTTTGAAATCACTTTTATTCCAACTGAAACTATCTTCATCATAGGGTAGATATACAAGAACACGAGAAAAAAAAATTATTTCATTTATATGTTATTCATTCACTAGAACTTTTAAAATAATTTCTTTTTAAGAATATTTAATTTTAGATTTCGAACTATTAATAGGAAAAACAAATGCTTTTCAATCATATTGCTCGGCATTTAACTAAATTATTTTCATTTTCTAGTTTTATGTAATTCTGTTTACCTTATCATACATGTAATGTATAAAGGTGGCGTGAATTTTGCCAAACTGACATTAGCGTTTTTCATGTTGTTTCTCAGATGAGTCTCAAATTTTTCGTTTTGCTTCCATATTCTGTTGCATAATTTTTTCATATCGTTATATTTAATAAGAAGTAAAAAATGGAGTTAACTTCTAAGAAAGTTGTTAGAATAAGTGCGAGAATAATAAAAAATATGCAATTAAATACAATTATTGCACATTAATTGACTGAAATAACAAAAAAGAATTCAACGCTTTGTTTTAATATTAATAAAAAAGAGCTTTTTGAAGGAAAAACGTAAAAGGAAAAAATATTACATTGGAAGCTGAAATTAGCATATTTAGTTCAAAATATAGTAACTGCCAAATGTTTTTTATTTTGTATAAAAGCAGTGAAATAACTATTTGAACTAAGTACCTGTTTAAAGAAGCAAGTGGCTTATCCAAATAACAACCATGTATTTAGTATATAGTTTTCTAATTACAAAAAAATCACATTTTATTTGGCTGCATTTCTTTTCCTGTTCGGCAGGATTTTACACAAGTACAGTATAAATTTGAAAAATTCTCTTTTAATTGAAAATAAACAATTACAAATTTTTCAAATATTACTTAAGGATTATTTGTAAATAAATTATATGGAATAAGGCTACTGATTCCTTACATTTTACAAATTTTAAAAAGATTATAGATTTGAATGCATTTCGCTTTATTAATATTATTATCTGATTTTGAATACTATTAACCTTCATTTTTTGAAAAAAAGTAAAGCTTTAACTTCAGATCTCCTTAATTTAAAATTCTGAAATCAAGATTAGAAATTTAAAAATGTTAAGTTTCTTATGGATAAGATATTCAATAAAATTATTTTCTAAAAATATAATTTTTTTTATTAATGTTATGCTAATTAAGAGAGAAACTCTAATCTAATATTTGAATTTGATTTATCACCACTTTAGAATTACAATTATTTATTTATTTATTATTATTATTTTTTAAATAATGTGTCAATCAGGAATTCATTCTTTGTGCAAAATATAGTTATTTAAATGCGATCATGAGTATGCTGCCATCTACCGGGTAAATGTAAAACAATTTTACGATTAACTGTGTTAAAAAATTTATTCTACTATTATATATTTATTTTGTGTACTTTTAATAAATATTATTACCTTTGTATGAAGTTAATTTATGTCTGTTGCGACAAAAAATTGCCACATTTATGATTTCTAAAAATTTAACTCTTTAAAAAAATAAATATTAAATTTAAATTATTAATTTAAAAGAAATAAATATTAAATAAAAGCTGTAGTGTTCCTAATTTGCGGAATAATTTATGTCATCTGGATATAAAACTATTAGAATAATTAGGTTTTTGGTAATTAGACTAGGTATTTTTTTTCCTTTTATTGTCAAAACTTTTCTAATATTTTTAATTAACATTTCATAATTACTGTTATGATACAAGGTGGTCAATCTTCCTTATTTACTTTTTAATATTTAATTTTTTCTTTGTGGATATTTCTATAATTATTAAACAAATTTTGATTATAATCCTTAAAGTGTCCTACTCATTTAAATGGTGTCACCGCCGATGCAATAACTACAACATTACAAATAAATTTTATTGATAATTCCTGGTGTCGTCATTTTTTAAATTCTATCTCCTGTGCAATCTGTACTCTCTAAGCTTTATTTTTGAACAGGGGAGTCGTTCAGCCACTAACCACAATGACCACTGTACTTCTTTTTATGTATTTTCTGATTGAATAAATAAACGACTTATTTTGGAAACTTTGCTAACAAATTTGATAAATATCTTAGGTGTCATCCCTTTAACTATCAACCTGTTGCCGCCAATACTAGCTTAACTATGTTGCTTGATAAAGTATTTTTACGGCAAGCAAAAATAAAATTTGTATGAGTAACAATAAAGTTGTTCATCTGATGTTAAAAATATCCTCGTAATTTATTCCCTTGATGACATTTTCGATAGTTAAATCCGTTATTCACTGTAACATACATGATTAAAATAGAGTTTATGCTAAGTTTTTTTTTATAAAAATGAGTTAACATTAATGTTAATAATTCTGAATACCATACTTATACTAAATTTTTAGGAGGACTAATAACACTCATGCATATATGATTGTATAGATCTAAAACATTTTTTTTTCTCTAACCGTTTTTTTCCCTTAAAATATGAAGGATTCTACATTTCTTTCTTTTTTAAAGTATTTATATTTATTGAATAGAAGAATACAAATTAATTTTCTTTATCATTGGTTAATTTTTAAACTGATGTTATGAGAAATGGTGCTTTTAAAATGAATGTGAGTATTGGAACATATCTATATAAGGAGTTTAGAGTAAAAAATGCATATATCAATTTTAAATACTAGATCTTTTTATGCAAATATTTCTGGGAATTTTGAATTTAGATCCATAAATATAAAAGCATTTTTATTGTTAGTTTAGATGTTGTATAGAGTAAAATTGTTAGTATAGAGTAAATTGTTCGTATATATAAGCTAGATTGTTAGAATAGAGTAAAATAACAATAATTTTTATATGATATATTTAATATACGAGCATTAATTTATGAAAAAGCTAAAAATTTCACTTCCTTTATTAATACATGATTTTACATATATTAATAGAATTCATTTATTAATACTTATTGTGTGATAGTTTAAAAAATATTTTTATTGTTTACTGTGGAAATCGTTATTTAAATCGTATATAGTATTTTTTTTATTTCGTGAGTAATTAACTCAATAAATAATTAATACTTAACGAACATAAATTTAATCTACAAATTGTTTTCTGCTAAAAACCTATTGAAGAAATGGATTATGAAAAGGAAATTCTTAATTATGAAAATATTTGAGTAAGTAATTTTTTGAAATAGATTTTTCTAAATTTTACAGTATTTTAGCGTAAAAACTTATACATTTTTTATTATAATTTTCTGTTCATTTCAATAAAATAATACGATTTTTTGTGCAGTAAAATTTACAATATTTGTTTTGCAATACAACTAACTTTGCACAAGTTTTGTCTTTTATATATTATTCACATTTTAAATATATGCATGATAATGCATCTGAAATAACTGAATTTTTAATAATTACTTTTAAATGATATTTAGCTTTAGTTTATTTATTTATTAACCATGTGTTGTCGTAAGTTAATCGCAACAATACCCATTACATTCTATTTACTACAAAATACTCTAAAATGTGACTAAATGTTAAAAATGTTCTAAAGAGATGATTTATATTGTTCGAATTAATTATTTTTAATCTATGTAAAAGCTTATATTCTCTTATATGTTTAAATTGGTTTTATTATTCTGATTGGAATAAGCCAAACTGTCTATTGAATGAATAGTGTTCTGGCCTTCCTTTCAACAGCTCATGGGTTGGATTCCAATCTCTGTCTTGAATATCAGAACTCTTTTAGAACTGTGGATTCCTATCTGATTGGATTTATTTTTTGCAAAGAATGACTATAAAGTGACTAACAAATCAAATCTGTTGAAATAAATAAAATCATTGAAAGTTTTAAAATAAATGAAAAAATAGTTTAATTCATTTAGTTAAAATTCTTACATTCACAGCATGGCTTACTTGTAAGGCAGTTTTCTTGTTACATAACTGCACGAGAGTTCCTTGGATAAAAATGGTGAATGAAGTCTGCTGGTATGAGAAAAACTAAAAATAACACCTAAAGAAAACAATATGGGAAGTGTTTTCTTAATGATGTACTTAATCCCTTGCACATTAAACAAAATGGGAGAAAAAAAGCCTCAAATTATAATGCGAGATTCTTGGTGAAAAAAAATTTAATCTGAATAATTTTGAGAAACCGATTTTCCATAATTTAAAAAGTCACTTTTATCCCTCAAATCAAAATTATTTCGAATTCACCGAGAGAAGATAAATAAGAAAAGTTTGAAAACAATATTTTTTAAATAATATTAAGAATCATTAATTTTATTCAAAAAATTTGTCGTTTGTATAATAAATAAAAGAATGTACTTTTCCATGTAAAAATATTAATAATTAAAAAACGAAATTTAAGCATTTTTCAGAAATATTTTTATTACTGAATAGATATTTTAGTCGTTTACTATTTATAATATGTCTTGGTAGTTTTGACAATTTTATACCCTCAAATTACATTTAACTTGTTATCATATCAATTGCAGATATTTAAGGAGTTCTAAATAACGTTTCTTGTAATAAATTAATTGAAATTAAGAGTTTTTCTTAAACATGCGTTTAACGAATTAAAGTTAAGTTTATTAAATTAATTTCAATAATTCCAATAAACTATTTCATTATATGCCAAAAAAAATTTTTTTTTTCAAAACTTTTAACTTGAAGGATTATGATTATTCGTTCAATTTTAGTGATCATTCTATTTTGTGTGTGAAAGATTGTAAAATAAGAAAACGAAACTAAATTGCCATCCAACTCACTAAAGTGATGTAGACACTCGATGAAGATTCAACTATGCCATCTCAGTGATATATCGATGCTAAAATAGCGTGATAGATACATTAATAACAACAGCCATCATATGATGCACCATATTAAAACGCATTGATGGTTAGCATTTATACTTTATTTTTTATCTGCTTATAATAGTCTTTCGGGTTTTATTCTGTATTTTTTGCCATACTCATTTTAGAACAAATCACTTTAATAATTTTTTCAGATATCCACTCTATAAAATAACACATGAAAAAAAGTCAAACAAGTGTTAATTAAAAAATAACATGTATACATGATTTTATATTAAATTTTCTCATAATTTGAGTTTTTATTTTTGTTTTTTTCATGGAATCATGGTGTCTTTACTGAAAAAAAGTACTTCTTATGAAAGTTGTTATAACTTGATGCTATATAAAAGTGCAAAATATGGCTTCGTATATAACAGATACATTATAGGAAAAAATACTGATTATCATATACAATATGTATGTGCAATAAAAGCTGTTTGGAAAAAATCCCAATAAAAAGGGAAAATACTGCACAAAATATAACATTTAAAATAAAAATATATGTACATTTAAAGATATATTTTTATACCAGTAATACACTTTTCAATGATTCCAGAGCAAGCCGATTTTAATTAAATCTTTTATTTAAATTTAACTATATTAGAAATGCGTTTATTTTGCAAAATATAAATTTTTTAGCATTTATAAATTTTTTGTTTTAAATTTTAATTAAATAGTATATGTAAAACAATTTATGTGCTCTAGATAAAGCAAGAATTTGTTCGTAATATGGACAAGTAATTCGTACTAAACTGGTACCGCGTTTACGAATATCAGCAGCTGTGTATAATTGGATTTAAATTTTTGCGGACTAATATCAGATTAAATTTTCGATTAAAGAAATGTTACTTGAATATTCTAAATATTGTTTGACAGATTCAGGGATAAAAAATAATGACAGGATAAAAAAATCTCAGGATATTTTTATCATTATTGATAACTTGATCCATAATAATTATGAAATTCAGAATCTAATTTCATGACTATGAAATGAGATTACTTCCTACTAAAAACGAAAAAATACGCCGTTTTTTTTTTTTTTTTTGAAAGAAATGGAGTATTAAAGAACAGAGTTCCTAGAATAAATTGTACACAGGAAATCTGAAGTGTGATGACATTTTTAAATGAGTGTTGTTCTGCATTCTGATATGGAAAAATCAAATGCTATATACCCACGGTTAAGTTTCGAGAACCGAGTTATCGATGTTATATTACGAGTTATGTTTGGGTTTTAAATGATATGTTGATCTAATGTTTGTTCAACTGATCGAAATTTTAAAGGAAATGATAATCGAAAATACAAAATTATTTTGAATTCTCCCTTACTCAAATAAAAACAAAATTTTTATAAGCATTAATACTTCATTTCATAATGATTATAAAATTTAGAATATAATTGCATAATTATAGAATTAGATCAATTACTAAAGACAATGAAATATATTGTCGTTTAAAAAGGAACGGTTTACCATGACTCTACTTTCATAAAAATATAACCTTGTAACTAGAGGCCCAGCAGATGTGGCATTACATGAACTCTAGAATATGATGAAATATTCACACATCTACGTCTTTTATGTAAAGAATAATCTTGAAACGAAACTAAATTCTATCTTTAACAAGCATTCTAGAATATGAATATCCAACTAGCTGTTTTCAGCGTTTATTATTTAAAGAATAGTCTTGGAATTAAAATGTGTTTTATGATTACAAGCCCCCCCCCCCAGAATAAAATGAAATATTTGAATGGATATTTTCGGTATCTATTATTAAAAAAGTATTCTAGTAACTAAAAGGAATGTTATCATTACAAGCACTCTAAAATATGATGAAATATTCAAATAAATATTTTTCTCCCTCTGTTATGTAAAGAATGATCTAGAAACAATGGAGAGCTATCATTGCAAGCATTGTAGGATATGATGAAATATTCAAATGAATTTTTTTCTGTGTCTTTTTGTAAAGAATTATTTAGAAACTAAGAGGAATGCTATCATTTCAAGCACTCTAGAATATGATGAAGTATTCAAATAGCTAATTTTATGTGTCTAATACGCAAAAAATAATCTCTGATGGATGCTGTCCTTACAAATCTAAACGATGAATATTGAAATGAGACTAGTTTTCTGCTCTTGAATAAATCTTTAGAGAATAATTTCGAAACTAAAATGTTTGCGACTACTACAAGACAACTAGAATTTGATGAAATATAACAGAAGATAGGCTGTTTTTCTGTTTCTCACATGTAAAGATAAAGTCAAATGCCATGTCTAGAGCTCGAAGTTATCGATGGACTGAACCAGGCGATAGGTTCAGGCTTGCGATTGCTATTTCAGTCTAGTGCTTGTGCTATCAGAGTCTCTTTCGAATGCTTTGGGGAGAGGGAGAATCCCTTGATGGCAGAAACCTGAGCACGTGGGGTGGCTGAGGAAGTCTCTGTCAGCGCTGGATGTGTTCCAGGAGTTTCTAAAAGAGAAGAGTCGACATCCCATCCAGACTGCTGCTGGATCTCCGACCAGGGAGATCTCGGATTAGCACCCTCCTCGTGCCTGGGTGCTTCCAGAAATGGCGGAGGCTGAAGGAAGTTCTGAGCAGGATGATGTCTCGTTCCTTAGAACGGTAAGTGCCATTTTTTGTTTCACCTTGCGAAAAAGTATCTTTCTCGAAACTTCCAAATGGATGCCTTGCTTTCTATATGTTACCAGAGAACGAATAAAACTAAGAATTTGAAAGATACAAAGGATTTGTGAAGAATTTTTAAAACAACTTTGAATGAAGTAGTGTTCATATTGTAAATCCATATAATGTTCGTCAAAAAGTTCTTATGGCTAATGTTCACTAAATTAATGTAGTAAGATAATGAAGTAGATGTCCCCAAGAATATTCATTCAGTGTTTCTTGAAGAGAAAAAAATTATTAATTTAATGAACATTTCCAAGTGTAAATTTGTTTATTTTAGTAATTTTAGACATTTTATGTTGTATGCTGTTATAATTCATAATAAAGTATTTTACTTAATTTTTATAAAATTCAGAACAGAGTACATTATCCACAGAAAATTCTTTCGGATTTGTTAACAAGACATTTTTCATGTAAATAATGTATTACACAGCATATAATTATTCATAATCTCTAGGGAATTATGAATTATGATTGAGATAATCTGTCATGTTCACCAGTAGATTTTTAAAAGTGCCAAAATTAATAAAATTGTGAAATCGTATATAAGAAAATCATCTATGTTTGGTTTTCTGAATCTAATTTGGGATTAATAACCTCATTGATAAGGACCATTATAATTCGTTACCTATTATCCTTCCACTTGAGTTAAAAGTTAAAAAAAAGAAATGCAAAATGAAGTGTCGACCGCGTCACTGACCTTTCATATTACAAGGTGGAAATCTGTGTTGATGGTGTTGAAAAACCTATTAAAGCCTGGTTTTGCAACCCATTGAATCGAATTTATTCCTCAATCCCTTATTTCTATATTTACTGGATGGACATTGAGCAAAAGAAGAAAATTCACAAGAATAGTTTCAATTAATTTGTGTAAAAATAATTTCAGTTTTCAATAATTACAATATTTAGCTTTTATAAATTTTTTTGTTTTGAAATAACTTATAAAAGTTAAATCTTGAAATCATATTTAGTTTTAATCAATTTTTTATAATCAAGTTTTAACTATTATAAATTAATTATTTCAAGTTCATGAAAAATTTTAATTATTTTGACTTCAACAAAATTAGTATTAAATTATACTATGTATATATCTATCTATCTACCTATATATATATATATATATATATATATATATATATATATATATATATATATATATTATGCATACACGTATTCAATATTTTTACAATTTGGTTTTAGATTTTATATTTTCTGTTAAAAACTTTTAAAAGTTCAAAAATTGCGTGAAAAAATTAATAACTTTATAATTACAATGCTGAATTTGAAAACCTAATTATTTTTTGTAATTACCAAAATTTTTACTGTTTGTTTTTTTCTTCTATCTTAGCAAAATCTATTACTCTTTATCTTTAATTATTTAAAAATTATAATATGGAAAAAATAAATGCATAATAAATACGTAGGTTCTACACATTTATTGTGATATTAAAATGAAAATCATTATATTAAACATTAATTTTATGAAAATACAAAAAGAGTATTAAAGAAAATCTCATTCATTTAAAATTAATTTAATAAAGTTTCTTTGTACACTTTTTATTAAATAGATAAAGCTTTGCTATAGTAATTAAAAAAATGAATGCATTTTGATCTATTTTTAATAACAATGCTACTGTATAGAAAAATCATTCCATAAAGATGATGACGTCAGCGTAGTGCTCTTAGATAAACCAGAGATTACAGACCTTGAGATTCGGTCTATCCAAATTAATAACTAAAGAAAATTAAACCACAAATAGAATGAACTAAAATCTATCTTTTAATTTATTTTCTAAAATTACAGTAAAAACATTTAACATTCGGATAGTTTATTTTTATTTACATGCATAGCCGAACCAAGTAATTCTTATCAGAGACAATTCAATGAACAGAAGGAATGTTGAAGTGTATTCATTAGTTTCTATAATAATATTGGTTTTATCAATGAGATAATTTTATATATATATATATGTGTGGGTGTGTGTGTACATATATAAAAATTTATATATATATATATATATATATATATATACATATATATATTAGTTATAAATAAACAGTTCCAATTCGTAAAACAATTTTAATTAAAAAGTATTTGTGAAATAAAAGAATTGATATTTATACTAATGTCAATAATTTATTTTTGAGATTCGACTCCTAATTGTGTTTTTTTGTTATGTGAAATATTTGAATTTTAAAGTCTGTAAAAAATATCATTATAGTAGAAATAATAAGAATAGTATTTTGTGGAAAATGAGCTATATATTTTGTTGACAAGATATTTTCTAATCAACTTTGATTTTCTAAAAAGCACGTAAAAGCAGGAAAATGCTCTTAAAGATAGAACTGATTAATAACATATCAAAACTGTTATAAATCTTTATTCTTCTCCACAAATTGTCCTGAGCAGACATATAATGCAAATAATAAAGCTCTTGCTTTTAAAACGCTCTCAATTCCTTCGCTCCGCAATGCATCTGCGTCTTGGCAAGCCACCGCAGATTCTATTTTTGAAAGAAAGGCACGCTTCCAGACACGGAGAATTAAGTTGATAATTTTATGTTTACGCTACCATATTTAACGTAACTGCGGAGCTTCAGCGATTATTTTATACATGAATGTTTTGGATTTAGATATTAAGGTTCTACTTGATATTATTGTCCTCTAATGTTCTTTTCGTCTGTGAAAAATGTTATTATTCTTATAAATGGTATTTGCATCATTGTTTGTAAAGAACAAGTGTAAAATCATTGACCAAGAAAAATAATGGTGCCGAAAAAAGTGATTTTTTTTTATATTTGGCGTCAATTTGGCGGAATATGCGCCAAGTTTTCTGGTCGACGAAATTTTAATCTCTCTCTTGAACAGCTTTGTCATACTTTTGGTATTGAATTGTATAATTTGGAAGGCAAAGAAGTGTTCTACTGTAATTTTACTGAGGAGTTCTTACATTTTATTGATGTAGTTTGGATGTGTAACACAAAAAGAATTATTTGTCCGCATGGAAATTTTTTATTCATAAATAACTATAAGTGTAAAATATTAGAATGAATTCAGTTATGAATTGAATACCTTTAAATGCAGATTAGCAGGTAGTCACTTAACACTGAAGATTACCTTAATCATGTACTGTGTAAAACATTTAGAAATTTAAGGAAACTCGTGCAAGTTGGCAATTAATTGTCACTAACATGGCATTATTATAAAGCAGTTTTAGAAGCATAATGACGTATGAAAGGTGATTATATATATATACGTATGAAAGGTGATGATAGTTTTACTACAAATTAATTTATATTATTGCTTTTGAATTTTAAATAATATTCAATCTAACTATTTTTATGCATGATAAATATTTCAATCGAACATTGCATTATAAAATGTATATTTTTAGTACACTTAAACATGAAAGATTTTACGATTTAACGATTTCTTTTGTTTTTAAAATGTAAAGGATACATTGCAAACACTTTGATAGAGAAACAAGATTTCTAATAAAAACTCTGGTTTTAGTCTCTATTGATATACAATTTGGCTGTTTTTCATGTTAAGAAAAAGGTTCTTTTCGGACACAACATTATGTTTCTGATTTATAAATAGTTAACAAAAGTATGCAATTATTAGTATACTCACTATGTGAAATTATATCTTTTAGGTCTCTTATATGATTCCTTTAAAAGATAATTCGCTGAAATTCTCTCATTAATTTGCAAGAGGAGTGTGCAGTAATAGGAAAATTACATACAGTATAAACTTGATGTATTTATTTCTATCATCGCTGGAAATCATAAGTTTTAAAATTGATTCAATTGAACCGATAACCTTTGAAAATATAGTCATGGTGTAGACCAAATAGTTTTCACTGTGACCTTCTAGTTACCATTTCGTGACTTTGATTTTCATCTCGGGTGTTGATGTTTGTAATGGTTTTGAATCTATTTTAAATTTGAAAATCCTGATTTAATGAGCCTTCGTGTGGGAAAATAAAAACAAACAATCAAGATTTGAAATTATAATTAAATCATAAATTTCATAAATGACTCTTGCATAGTTTTTTAAAGTTGTATAAAAAAGACTTATAATATTTTAAATAATAGACCAGTTTTTTTATTTATTTATTTATTTTTTTGTAGTAACTTCTATCAAGTTTTTGTGTAAAATATGAAGAATGTCATAGTCAAGAAATATAGCTGTTAACTGTTTTCCAAAATCCTATTCAAAATTCATTCAGATATTTTCATGAGTTTAACAACATAACAATGTAATTATTTAATTTATTAATGAAACGAGCATAACCAATTTATAATCTAACGGTATTTTGATTTTTAGAGAGTATTATAACATTTCCCCACATAATTCTCTACTTTCAAAACTAATAAATAAAAAGTTTGGTATCAAATTAGCAGTTTATTAATTGGTAGCAAAATTGTATTTTATTATTGAGAAAAAAGAGATTTGAGCCAGTTTTGAAAAATTACTCCTTTGTGTAAGACTTAAAGACTTTTACTTTTTTTCAATGATGATAACCATAAATCATTAGAGAGAGAGCCAGAGATGATTTAGATATGATTGAGAGAGAGAGAATTTTTATTAAAATATAAAACTATCTAAACATGGGAAAAGCCAAAAGGGTTTATTTTGAAATTATTCAGGTATTGTAAATAATGTTTATCTATTTCGAAATGTTTGAGAAAGCAATATATATATATATATATATATATATATATATATATATATATATATATATATATATATATATATATATATATATATATATATATAAGCTTATTTTTCAACAAGGTTTTGGTAAATCATAGTATTCTATAAATAATTTTAAAATATGAAAAATGGAAGCCATAATATACAAATAAATATAAACAAGTACCTGGCAATGACAATGTAAAGTGTAAAAGTTTTGCGGAAAAATTACTCAACAAATTAAATTGTTAACATAAATATTTTTTTTAATTTATATATTTTTACTTCTTTAGTACATATCTTAAAAATTCACGTGATTTGTATCTAACACCTTGGCTAGACGATTTTGGTTTCTTAATTAAATAACTCAAATGTTGAAACAGTCAGTGAAATAATAAATACATTTCGTTTAGTATAAATTATTATAAAATAAATTGATTTAACTTATTATAATTTATTTATTATATTTTAATTATTTATTTATTTATTGCTTCAATCATGACGAGCTAATTAAAGAATCTTAATGAAGAGAGGAAACATTTCTTTTTATTATCAAAAAGTTGAATTGTTATTACAAATATTAATTCCTATCATAGATTCTCTTTATACAGTAATTATTTTAATTCACGATTTCAAAAGCATTAAATTTCACGATTTCAAAAGCATTGTTTTATGCTTTTGAAATCGTGAAATTTAATGAAAATGTTTCTATGGTGAGAGATTTCAATAATTTCTCTAATTTAGAAAGTTAACATGAATTAATATTAACGCTATACAACTTTTTGAAGATTTTCCAATCTGAAATTTTATATAAATCCTTTTCAATAACTAAGCGAAGTTCATTCTATGAGTTTTAAGCCTGGAGGATATGTCCTTTAACAACATCACAAAATTATTTTTTATTTAGTAAAAATAAATATTTACATTTAAGTTTATCAAGAAGTATTGTTTATGCTCTTTTATATTTTAAAACT
Source organism: Latrodectus elegans (assembly GCA_030067965.1). Lineage (NCBI taxonomy): Eukaryota > Metazoa > Arthropoda > Arachnida > Araneae > Theridiidae > Latrodectus > Latrodectus elegans. The sequence continues at coordinate 10,405,641 of CM057811.1, read as the reverse complement.
TGACAATTTGTTTAATGTTAAAGTTGAAAAAAGCTCTTGAACATTAAACTTCTATGAGAAAAAATTAGTATGGTAATTTATAAAGTTTTTATCTATTTATAAAATTTTTCGTTGTTTTAAAAAGATAATTGTTTATTTATTTAGATAAGTTTAAAGTTTTTTATCAATCTTTAAATTTTGCAAAACATTTTTTCTGTTTAGATTTGACCTGTATAGAAGTAGTAGTTTAGTAGCTAATTATAAAAATGCGATCATTGTCCTTTGCATATTTTTCTTCAAATTAGTCAATTTAGTATTTTTTGTGCATTTATTTTATTATATTTGGTAATGAAAGCCAAAATGACTCTAAAACTGTGGTTTTAAAGGGATCCCAAAACATTGTAACGATTCATATCTGAATTCTATCTAAATGGAAAGCTCTTTTTCTTAAATGATAATTAAAAAAATTATAAACATAAAGTAATTAATTTTATCAAAAGCATTTTTGTTAGAAATAATGGAGTATATTTCAGAATAAATTCGTTAAAACAAAACATGCAAATATTTCTAAAAAAAAACAGAACTATTAAATATATTAAAAAACAATAGTTTTTGTTATTATTTACATAATTGTTGAAGAATTCATTAATGTACAAGAATGGAAACTAAAATGCATGATACATTACAAGTTTTGATTGCTATAGAAGGATGAGAAAATAAATTCAGAGGTTTCGATAAAAATAGAGCTGAAAAACTGTAGGTTTTACCTAGTCAACATTTTGCGAGAAAAAAATTATTGCCAGATGTTGCGATTTATCGACAAATGTGTCACTGCACTGACGTTTTATTATATTTAAGTTCATGTTATACATTTTTTATTTTTCAGCACATCGATTTTAAATTTATGACTGAAAAATCGCAATATGAATTGAAATGTAATTTTATTTATTTATTTTCAATGAAGATACAAGTTAACAGCTTAGATTTTCCCTTATACATAAGAAAAATTATTAAAATTTAGATACAGATTTGTTTGAGGAAAATACTCTATGAGATGATAAGTATGATATAAAAGATTTCATTTTCTTTTCTTAAAGAGTTGACACAGAAATTTTGTTGAAATTTGAGAAATATTTCTTGAAATTTAAGGATTCGCTAAAATTTCATCTTAACTTCTTAAATGAAGATTATTTTATGTGTTGTTAGTTTAATATTTTTCTTTTGTTATGTTAACAGTTATTAATAACTATATAAATAAAATAAGAAAATTTTAATTGATACAATTGCATCAATTTTCAGAAAATTTAGAAAAATTGGAAATTATCACCACTTTGAAATGTTTGAAAAAAAAATGTTTACAATGATATTTAACTTTTTGTCATTATTTTTATCATTTTTAATTACATTTGTTGTCTTTATTGGTAAGGAGTTTTTAATTTTAAATTAAAATAATCCTACATATGTATATATTTAATTAAAGCATATTCAACCTAATTGTATCTTTTAACGTAAGCAAATTTTAAAATCTTTTTATCTAATTTTGACTAAAATTATTAATACTACAAATATTTTTTTTTAACAATGAGTTACCGTTGACAAATTTTTTTGGAATGTTGTTTTATTTATTATTTTCTTAAGTGATGGAATTTTATAGACAAATGTATAAATGAATTTAAAACTAAGATTCTTGAACGAATAATATTTCAATATTCCAGCAAAAAATACGTGACGCAATTAGTAAGATAAATATAGATATACATTTTTTTCTGTGAATAATGTAAAAAGAAAAAAGTTTTATATTATTGTTGATTTATCATTTAGATTTGTTTTCTTACTGACGAGCAATGAATTCAGATTATCGCAAATCAAAAATAATCTTATTTAAAAATGGGAAGCAAAACAAAAAAAGAGAAATTCATGAAAACTTTTTTTATTCCATTTTTTATTTATACATAGCAGTATAAAGTGAAAAATAGGAAAATTTTTGCTATTATTTTATTTCCTTGACAACTGTCGTACATAGTATTTCTCGCATGATTTCTATCTGAACTTCTCAACTATAACAGAAAGTAAATATTTGGGAAAGTGCAACAATTTGTAGTCCGTTTTACACGTTATTTATATCATTGATAGCATAATGGTTGACTTTTTTCTTAAAATTCTGTTTAAAATGGTTAAAAGTTGAAAAGCGAGAAATATGTCGATACGTGAGGGAAATGAAATTAATAAAATTGGAATACTTCAAAATATTTCTTGGTAACATTAGTTTTAATGACAAAAATAAATGTGTTTATTTTTAAGTATTAATCCTATAGAGAGAAAGATAAAACATGAAGCGGTAAAATAAACAACTTGCATTCTGGGAAAACTCTGAATAATTAATTCCTTTTTATGAAATATATAAAATTATTTCTTATTTGTTATTAAGCACTATGTGTGTGTGTGTCTGCGTTGGATAATTTTAGTGGAATTTGCTAACAGATCTCAAGACTTTTAAACCTTTCGATTTTTTTTTTATAAATTAACGATTTTAGAAAAAAATGTCCTCATAAATAATTCAAAATTTTCTTAAAGTTAAAAAAATGATTTAATGCACCAAAAAGCTAATATTTTGTTCGGATATTTCAAAATAGTTAAAATCAAGAACTATTAGTACCAACATTAATTTTTATCTGTCTGGAATAATAACACAATAATATATTTTTGGGGGTATAAATTATCTATTAATTTTTTCCAAACATTCAACTCTACAATATTAATCAGATTCTTTTTTCGAATTTAAAAAACTGGTTTGTTTGTTTGATTTATTGAAGTTTATTCATTGTTTGTTTATTTATTATGTTATTTCAACTACTTTCCTTTGTACCGTTGTATAGTCTGTCCCTGAAAATGTAAAAATGCGCGTTTTAAATTACCTGTGCTGCAAACTTAATTATAAGACTGAAGTTCATATTGGCGATGCTTGTATATGCTTCTCGGCATTCCATTTCGGATTGCTTATACTTGTCAATTATTAGCCAAATTAAGCGCATTTTTGGCGCATAGAAAACAAATATCACAATTTTAAATACATAATATTTGCCAAGTGCCGGCCAACCTGTCTAGTGGTTAGCGTGCCTGACCTGTGCCTTATAGGGAGGTCCTGGGTTCGACTCCCGGTTCAGGCATGGATGTACTTTCTCTCTCTCTACCCTGTCTTTGTCCTTTCCTTGTATGTAATTGAAGTATGAATGATGCCTACCCTATAAACGTCCTTATGGCATGTGTGAGGGTGCGATGGTGGCCCACCCCCTTTGGTGCACCCGGGGCAATGCCTCGGCGGCTAAGAGATCGCTGTTTTCTGGCTGGTTCCTTGGGTATCAGGGAACAATAGATTAATAGACTTTGTTGCAGTTGTAACTGTCTACAATCTGCCATTGGAAAAAAATATTTGCCAAGTGTAACGCATAAGAGAAAAAATTGACGTGAACCATAGCCTTGCATTGAACTCGGGCACTTGGGGGAGAGATACTGGAAAACTCGGCACAAGATGGACGATTTATATAGACTTATTGTGCTTTCAGTTTTGTTATCTAAATTCATGTTACTTTTGTTTTTTGTTCTAGTTTTAATGTCTGTTATTTGGACTGCAGTTGTCTTTTAATCTGCCATTAAAAATAAAAGATACTTTGTTTCTGCTTGTCTCCGGTATTAAGCAATGCTAACCCAGATCTATGAAATATGTGTCACTTTAACAAAATCTAATATTAAAATTGTGCTTGGGAAATATAGATTCTGTAAAGCCCTAGAGAATTTGGAATATGGTCAGGAGAGGCTTGATGTTCAGCATCATTTAAACAGGATAGGAATTTTTTTCCCGAAAGTATGGGACATAGATCTCCAGTGTTCATTGATAAGCCGGATGATGACCGTCTGCTCTCACCTACAACACTTGACTGAAAACGCGCTCCTTGGGCACTTTCCTTGGTATCATTGGTGAACAGAAGAAAGCTTTAAATATATAATATAAAAAGAAGTTATTTCAAAATCATAATCTTCAGTTTCGTTTTATCCATTGTCTGATGACACGAATACACATTTGCAGGTAAAACTTTCTTGTTTGGACTGACTTCATTTATAAAAAGCTTACATTTTTCTCTTTGTATGTTAATTTTTCCATCGCTATTGAAACACTGTAATATTGTAATTATTTTAATCAGAGTATTTAAAGGAAGGACAAAAGTAAGTATTAATTACAACACGTGGGGTGTGATACGGTCATATTAATTTACTATTTTTTGATGACGGGTAACAATGAAATGGATTTAAAATAAGCTTGTGTGAGCTCCTATTTTGGATTTTTGCCAGTCATAGTAATTGCAAAAAATTTCAGGTTTCATACATCTCAGTAAATTTATGTGCTTTTACTGTGAAATATATTTTAAAAAGTTAAAGAAGATATTATTTGAAAAGAAAACGTAAAACAGTATTTTTCACATCTAGTTTTATTTATTTTTATTTTATTTTATTTTTTTTATGAAAGTTTTCACATTGGAACGAAAACACAAATTTATTTTATTTTATTTAAGTAAATACCGAGAGAATGTTTCTTCCTACAAGTTATTTGTTCTATAATTTAATATTGATCTTTAATTTGATATTTAATTTGATTTAATAAAAATTTATTTATTTATATTAAAAATAATTACTTTTAGCAATTGCTTTTTATATTCATAAAAATGCGACCCAACTTGTATTGTGGTTAGCGTGCCTGACTAGGGATAGGGAGGTCCTGGGTTCGGTCATGGATGTACATTCTCTCTCATGTCTTTGTTCTTTCCTTGTATGAATGGTTTGTGAATTGTTGCTTATCGTATAAACAAGCTCCTATGGCATGTGTGTACTGAGGAAGTTGGAATCCACATCAAATTACGGTTCAGTTAGGAAAGCAGAGCAGCGCACTCCATATTGCCAGCCTAGACGACAAAAACGTCCAGAAAAATAATTCATTTATCATTGTTTAACTTTGGGGAGATATTCTATAGAAGTTTTAACTAACTATTTTTGCTTAGTAACTATTGTCAGTCTCCACTAAATACGTTTAGATATCAACTGATTTTTAAATATCTTTTGGGTGATATGAGCTGATGTTAAGTTAAATAAAGCTATTGCATAATTCAGAAACTGTGAGACTTATGTATGCTAGATATATCAACTTTATCCGAGGAGAATCTTAAAAAATATTTTTGATTTACTTTAAACACATTTATATTAAATTTTTTTCAATTTATTGTAGGATAAAACTTTTAACTAAATTTGCAGTTATTTCGTTACGTTAATGTCTCTGACAAAAAGGCTGCTTAAAAGAAAAATTCCAATTTCAATAATATTCGTGTATTATTTTTAAACAAGATATAATGATAGTGTAAACACTCTAACTCTTGTGGTTTGTTTATTTCTGTCCACTATAGGACCTCACATGATCAAGGGCATACGGAGCAGTGTCTCGTATGCCTTTGATATAAGGACCCCCAAATAGTACAGAAAATTTATTTTACATTTCTTTATTTAAAGAACTTTTTAAAATAAAAAATCAATACAGTTATAATACATTAATTTTGTTCTAGCTTCTTCATTAATGTTTTATATGAACATCTGTCGTATGCTTCTTCAAATATGCTACATCCTTTTAATGATCGATCGTCAGAAAATCAATAAAATCCACAGAACGATATTTCGTTTAACCCTTAAAGGGAGGAGAGACTTAGGTTTTAGTAAATTTTTTTATACATCTAAAATGAGGTGAAAAATTTAAATACCACCCTAAGTTTCGTTCGTCATTACTGAAGTAGTGAAACAAGGGCCCCCAAAGAAGTTGTTGCCCCGGGCCTCAATTAAGCTAATTCAAGTCGTATTGTCCACGTCCATTAAATAAAGTGCATATTGACCAATTACTAGCAATTGAAATGTTCTCATTCGAAAAACTTCAAGTTGGTAATATGCTTACGAATATCGTTTTCTAATGGAATGAGATTTCAGTTATGAATAAATATGTAAAACAAGATTATTGTATTTTGTCATATCGCCAAGTTAAAATTTTAATAAACATTATTAAAAATTATTTTACGCCGTACAATCAATTTCAATCTTATGCAACTGTTATTTAATTATTTTGAAATGTTGTTATGTAACCTTTCTTAGAATAAAAAAAGAAAATTATTGCTCTGAAATTATATTCTAATACCCTCAATGACACAATGCAAGATTAGTTGCAAAATTATACATAAGGTATATACATAGATTATACAAAATTATACATAAGTATAAATTATACACAATAAGTGACATTAAATTTTCAGTACCTGGTAGTAATAATATGACAGAAGCAGTTTTGGAACCTTATGCTCGTAGCTTAAGAGCATAAGGTATAAGGCTTATAGCTCGCATTGAGTAAGTTTTTTCACAAAGCTCGTCAAACACTTAGTACACTTTCTAGTAAAAACTCAGTACCTGGCTTCAGAACAGCACGAGTCGACAAACTGTTGCTCTTATTGCCAATTCAATGAGAACTAACTTCTTGTTGTCTCCAAAAATACTGTCTGTACTAAATCCAGTACACGTCCCTCTTAAGGACTCTTTGGGATTAGTAAAATAAGTTTGTAATAATAGAAAAATACTGTATTAGATTACTAAGATTTGTATTTTTATCTAATTACTTTTCCTTTATAAACCTAGTACAGTCAGAAAAGAATGTTTAGAATACAATACATGCTGTGTGAATAATATTCATACTTAAAAACAATACTTTCTTCCAATTTTTTGATGAAACATCCGGCAAAGTAATCATTTATCTATTAATTTTTAAAATCTACATTTTTAAAAATACATTTTTTCCTTTTTTCAATGTAAAAAAGCAATTTACTGTTATTTTTCCAAAAAAGTAACTTATAATAAAGAAATAAAGTCTTGTTAGCCATTCAGCTGCTTGTTTTGCAAAGATCTTTGCACTACATTTTCTTCCTGTTCGATATACTTGCATGCTCTTTTTCGTTGCCATTCATTTTCTTTTAAATAATTTCATCATCCGATATTTCTTCCGTACATATTGCATGAGAATCTATACATCAAAATTTCTCGAAGTTAGGTTCAGGCAGTAAAGGGGTTCTTGTCTTAGTTCATGTACTAGAAACACTCTCCGTTCAAGTTATCAAGTAAATTAACTTTTTTTTTTGATTGATGAAACTTTGATTTTCTTTATTGAGTCGATTTTGGTGATTCCTTCACTAAAGCCTGCATGTGGAAATGATATCGATGTTGTCTTTCGTTCAACATCATCTCAAGCATTAAGTGATGAATGCATTGCTCCTAGAAAGTCAACTTTATAAGTCCATTCCAACTTCAAGCCTATAATCACTTTTAAAAAAATACCCTATGACCCTCTTGAAGCTATCCTGTATGATTTGATTTATAGGCTGTAAGACAGAAGTTAGATTAGAAGGGAGAATATCCACACGAATCGAACCAAGATCCTGTACTTCAAAGTGCGCAGAGTAGTTATCAACAGTTAGAAAAACTTCACGATTCTCCGATAAAAGAAAATCTAAGTCTTTTAACCAATTGTCATGCTGTAGTTGTTACTAATTCCAGACTGTCCAATTCCAATACTCGACCAACTCCACAAGTCCATAAACAGCTAGGAAATCCCAAAATATAAGGGGCTTTGAATTAGCCTCTTCCTAGTCAAAATTCAAGTTGTTTAAGAGATTATCAGTGATGCCTGTTCAGCTTTACATTTTGTGCACATACTAAAAGTCTTTTTACCCTCACATATTTGAGGCCACTTAAGTGACCACTGGTGAAGCGTGAAATACAAGTCTGTTTCTGATTTGAACTGGACTCATAATAAAGGGAAGGAGTTACAGCTCCTGTAGTGCGCAGAGACTTGGAGCACCATAGACAAGCTAATGGTAGAAGTCTGATTTTTCTTAGAGGAACGCCTGTTAACTTCAACTGGGCATGATGGAATGGTCTTCACGGCTTGGGTGACCCTGCCAGAAGCTATGACACTTAACGGAATGGGCCATACTTTGCCCATTCCGTTTAGTGTCAATCCCTCTCCACGGTGAAGCAGATAACAGGACTGGAGAGGGATAAATTTTCATAAATGTTGCTAGTCATCCAAGCTTTAATATCAGCATGATACGCAGCTGATAGTTTTTGATAACATTTTTGAAAGAGCTAAGATGTAAATATTTCCCTATGAGAATCAGTTTTTTTGTTCCATTCATTTGCGAGCAAATGTGCAATTCTTTGCTTCCTTTTTCTTAACCCCATTAGATTTATCACTTTAAAGTAAAACATTCTTTCCGGTACCAATTTGTCTCGTTCGCAATGAAAGTCTCTTTTGCGTCGTACTCGGAAATTATTGATTTCAATCCTCTTTCTTTTCATGCAAATTTCAAAATTTTATTCATTATTCGACTTTTATCACACAATTTTCTTAAACTGAATCCATATCTGATTTTAAATTATTGGAACCAATTGTCTGATGCTTTGAAGTTTTTTTTTATGATTTTTTTAGCAAAGCCTTTGATAACGGTATCATCAACAGGTAGAGTCATTCCTCTCATATTTTTCAACCAAGCAAGCAAATGTTTTTCTTGTTTAGGATGATTTATTTCTTCATAATATTTTTAAGAAAGAGTCTTTTGCTGTCTTTTCCCTTTCCTTTTTCAAAGTTTATTTTTTTCGATTTTTTTTAAATTATCGACAGGTTGTTTTTGGAATTTCACATTTTTTGGCAATTTTTGTCTTATTTGATATTTTTTTTCATCTACTTCTTTAAGAATTTTCTGTTTACTTCGACTGATAACTGTGCTCCTTTCTTCAACTGCGAAGGATACTCAAGGGAGCCGCCTCAATCGCCATTTCGAGAAACGAAACTCCATAAATTGTGTTATTCAAATGAAACTAAATTGAACAAAAGAGCTAAAAAAAATATAGTTTTTATCTCCCTTCTGTGTTCTTACATACGTGGAAGACAATAAGTCGAATTCAACAATGCAGTTCTTTGCCACATCAAACGTTTATTCCCATAATATCTTAAATGTCTGCACATATCACTTGATATATATATTGCACATATCACTAAAATATTGAAAAGAAAATTAAATCATAAAAATTTAAATAGAAATTGTCTGAAACGAAAGTAACCAAAAAAGAGAATTTTCAAAATTTTAGTTCGTAAATGAGACTCAAAATTATCATTGTGTATAGGGTGTCAGGGAAGGGACAAGTCACTAGTTCGTAAAAACGTGATGTTTGTAAAAACCAACGTGTACAGTAGTACTATTAATATTAGGATTTCATCCTAAAAGGCAACAATTGGATAATTAAATCTGTTACAACAAAATTAGAAAAGTTATTTCTTTGCCATAGGCCTTTGCCTATAATAATGTGTAATAAATATTGTCTATTTTTTAGCACAGTCATTGCTCTTAGAACCTATCTTTTCAGTTTTCTTTTCAAATACAGCTTTATTTTTCATTTCCTTCGTAATACATTTCAAATATGTCACTAGTACCTTGAACCCACTTTTGATTTGAAGATATTTTTTGCCTCCATCCCGTCATGTGGAATGCTTTCATGTTTTGGATCATTCCCATTCTCGACAGTTATAATTTAACGCATCCAACTGGAGTAGTACTTCGCATTCGAATTGCTGAGAAATTGCATATTATTTTTATTTTAGCTTGATCACTGAAATTTTCTCTCTGCTCTCACTGACAGCATTCTGTAATAAAGCTATCAGTTTGTTAATTATAATTATCAGAGTATATTTATGCATATTACGAGGAATTGACTCTCTTATAGTCTACTTCATTAATGTGTAGTGTTGTTTAAGAATATATTGTGCGCCTTAATGGACATACAATAACAAGAAAGAGCTATGAGAAAAAAACATAAAATATCAAGGGAAACAACTTTTTAAAATAATGCAAATTAAGCTGAGACTCTTCATATGATGAACTACTAGAAAAAGAACAATATCAAGAAATTCAACAATTAGTCCTTTTTATTTAGTTAAGAAATAAATTTAATAGAGATGCTTTTCGTCCCAGAAATAACGTTTCCTGCTGTCCACACAGGCTATTCTAAAATATTAAGATGGTTAGAAAGATACTTTGGAAAGAACCAACAAGTTCAAAAGCAGTTACGTGATGAGACTTGCAAAGGAAGAAAGAATTACTTCATTTATATTGTTGCCAACTTGTATTTACAAAACAATGATTAAATTGGAAGAAAAGGCATCCCCAAGTTCATGTGAATATCCAAATATCTTATTGCATAATCTTCAACTGTTAAGTTAAATTGTACCAAGTTATCTATTGATTTTTGAGTATGAAGAACTTACACTTTTAATGGAAGATGTTTATAACACAGGTTTATCTTAGTGTTAGGTTATAGAAAATCTACATTAACTTGATGTTTAAAAATTTATAAATTACATTTTTCTATATACTGTACTATAATTGCAATTTGAAACTATAGATATAGATGGAGAAAAAAGTATAAATATCAGGCTTATTAAAAATTGATATGAATTAAATATTTTACTTTATCCAAATTCATAAAATTAAAGAAATCTTCATTCTGTAATTTTTTGATAATGCAGCAAAAAATTACCTATTTATTTGAAAACTATCATGTATTTTATTGTAGGAACAAAAGGTGTAAATTCTCTTTAAAAAAAATGGCGCCAAACAACACCCGAATTTTTTGGTAGTAGAAAACTACTAAAATTTTAATAAAATGCTATTTTTTAAAGTTTTTCAATTAAACACCTATTTTTATTGTTACAATGATTGATTTAAAGCTTCTTAACATTTTCAAATAAACTTTTTTCATTTTAAGTTTCATTAAATATTTACTGAAGAACAAACAAAATTATTTGGCGTCAGTTTGGCGGAATTTGTGCCAACTTTCCTGGCCGATAGAATTTCACATATGTAGCGAGTCTCACAAATTACTTGATATACAATAAACAATTAAAACATTGGTTGTATGACATTTTGAAGAATGTGAAGAAAAACAATGTAAGGAGAAGTATTTTAGGTGTATTAATTTGCTCTCAAAATGAAGAAAATTTTTATCAGAAAAGCGATTCATCGTATACCTATAGGAAAATAGAGACAATGGGATAGATTTCATATTTTTATTTTTCATGTTACGACATTTCATAAGTTGAAATACTTTTTTCAAAGAAGGACAAATCAAGTGCGATCAAAGGGAAGAAGCTGCCCTGTGATCGATTAACAAGTCGATGCAAAAAGTGGCGGCATTTCCCTCTATTTGAAGTTCCTTTCCCTTCGAAAACAATGCCACTTTGCCCGTCGCAACAGTTGGATTAACATTCTTGGCTGATGGACAAATTTCTTGACGACGCTGCACTCTTTCGCTTTTAACGAACAACTCCTGGTCCCGAAATAGAACCTAACCTCCGCATGTGAATCATTGAGTGATTTTTACCTCTTCCCTTTCAACGGGCATTTTAAATAGTGAGTCCACGTTGTACTGCCACCTCGGAAAAGCAAATGTCCTAGTGGTTTTCTTCATCTAAAATTTAAATTTTCTAATTTAGTATTCTCGAGGAGTGTGGACTTGATAAGATGCAGAATACTATTATTCCACAGATTATTTGCAGGTTATTCTTAAGCATATTATATGGTAACTATTATTAAATGAAAAATTAACAAGTATTATTCGTTAAAATAACAGAAATTGTTTCATCGCTCAAATTACCTAAATAATTTGTAAATTATGTACAAGGTACACGTTAGAGAAAGAAAGAGATCTTTGCAATTGTTCTGTACGTGTATTGAGAAGATTTACACACACAGTTTTATTTATTTTTAGATGTTTAAATAAAATCAAATTTATACAATCCATAAATTATTTTATCGAATCAATGATAAAAAAAATGAATTAAAATAAATCACACAATTTTAAATGTAATTGCAATTATAGAATTTTCATTCATTTTTTCCATATCTAAAGAATAAATTTATTATAATCAAAAAATCAACAAATTATTGCATGAAATAAACTTTTTAACAATCAGCATTTGAACTCTAATCGTGAGGATGCCATTCAAAGACATATTAGCTATAAAATGAGGAAAACTTGATTCCTCACACTAGTGAAGGAAATTAATTCATTTCCGGATTAGCTAATCAACGTACAGATTAACAGTTTTTCAGCTTTAGCGGCAATAGATGGGCAAATTTTTATATCACTCTACAAATAGTTTGTATATTGTTACTCCTATAGTTAACTTTTCAGTCACATTTTTCTAAATCTAATTCGGCATCCCAAAACAGAATTCAAATCATATGTGTTCAAGTGGATAAATTTATCATTGAATTATTATTTTTAAAGTTGTATTTAAATAATGCTATAAACAAAAAGCTGTACGCAGACAAACGAAAGCTAAAATAAATAATGTTTCCAATGTTGGTGATGCCATTTCGTTTTAGTAAAATTAACAGTACTGGACAATGGCAACGAGCTTTCAGAAAAAAGTGTTCAGTACTGCATATTTTTTTGTTGCAAAAAAATATATGCAGTACTGAATACTGGCAACAGGCTTTGGATCTTATTAAGCTTAGAATCCAAAAGAAGAAGTTTATAAGGAACACGCTTGAATTTCTTGTATTTAAACAAAAGTATGAACTTATATGGATTCAAAGTATTCAGATGTGTATGACATTAAAATTGAGTAAAACTAGCTAAATAATTGAAAAAACATATTTAGTAAAAAAAAAATAAACAAGTATATCATTTTTTAATATGAGCGATTGAAAAACAACTCTGAATATTTAAAAAAAATACGAGTTTTGTAATTTTGAATATTTTATGTTAGAATTAGAAGTACAGATTTTCTTAATAACAGTATTAAAAATTTATTCCATTTTGGTATCATACTTGTGTGGTTTATGTAGATATAAGTATAATATATTAAATTTGTACTCTTAATTTTAAAATTTAATAAAACATTTCTTCTCCCCGCAACTGGATTGAATCGATTGATAAGTTCTGATACCTATTCATTTTCTCACAGAAAATTATTTTTTTGATTTTGAAACACGTGAAAGTTGAATGTTAAATTTATTGGGCACATGTATTATGAAAAAAAATCCAATAAAATACATTTTTTTCACTTAGTTTTATTTGAAATATACTTTTTTTCCATATATATTACATGTCAAATTTAATATGGAGAAATTTTTTGAAAATGAATTAAGTTTTTGGAGAAATGTTTTGAAAATGAATTAAGAATTAAGTGAAAATTAAGTTTTTTTTTAAATAAAGACTCTAGGAAAAAACTTAATTTGGATTTTGTTACTCAATTTGTGCTTACATTTTATTTCTCAAAATAATGATATATATATATATATATATATATATATATATATATATATATATATATCTATATATATATATATATATATTCTTTGAATTTTCAAAAATTAGTAATCGTTTCAAACTTTTCAATTATTGACATAGTAAAATTTATATTACATTTAAATATGTGTTAAAAGTTTGCAATCAGGTACTTCTTAATTTTTCGACAAATTTTTTTGACGCCAAGATGTAACTTATAAGATGGCCGTTACACAAAAGCTAAACTAAAATAAATTCAATTTAATCGCCAAAATTTTCACCAAACCAATTGATACCCAATTCTTTATTGAACTCTAAATAATAATGCTTGAAGAAAATTAAAAATTTTTATAAATTTTCAGATAAATTATGAAGAGTAAAAATTCATATATTTAATTTTGAGGTCTTAAAAAAACACAGATTCTGATTTATGATCAGTAAAATATTTAATGTACGAGAAGAGGAAAATGGGAAACACTTCTATCAGGTATGAAGTTCAAATCATTTCACTATTTCTTAGGAACTTCTTACCAGATTATTCGCAAAATTATTTAACTTTTCATCTCTCAATTGATATTACAATTGATGATTTAAAATTGTGAAATAGCATTTTGAAGTTCGATAAAGAAACGAACAAAACTCAGTTTAATATTATAAAGCTCTGTTTTAGATTCTGAACCTCTTCAATGATCCATGATTAGAGTGAGAGTCGAACCCAACATCTCTAGAACAGAGCTCTATTCTGCTAACAGATCCGCATGGTTTTTGTATGGGATAAAAATGTTGTTAAAAGAATAACATACTTTACTCGCAGTTAATAAAATAAATACACATATTTGTGTATTCTTTTAGCCTGTAAATTTATATTGTTTAAATTTTTTTATGTGCTCTCTTTAATAAAGAATTCCGTAAAAAAAATTAATTTTAAATGGTTGTAAGGTACCAAAATATTTCTAAAATTTACAATTCGATAAATATAAGTCTTGTTTTGAAGGAAATTATTGTTGTCGTAGTTAGTAGTTTTTGGAATTAAGATTAATTTCTAATATTTAAAAAAAGAGATAAATAAATAAAATAATGGAGCACAAAGATCATGGTGACACCTCAATAAAAGTAAGGTTTCCTAAAAAAAATAGTTGGAAGTTCTATTGAAAGCAAAGGAAAATGTCTACCCTAAACTTAAGAGAAATATTAAAATTGACAACTCTGACTGCTTGTAAAATACAAGAAAGCAACTAGAAAATGATCATTTTAAATTACTTAAAATTTCTAGCTTTAAAATTAAATCTAAGGAGAGAAAAGTGGCTTTTCGTCTTTATGGGCTAGAAAAAAGTATCCAGAGGTTATTAATAAAATACTTTTCATAATCCCATAAAAATGAGATTTGCTATAAATGCAATTCTAGACTAGCTCTGAAATTTTTACTTATTTTTTGTAATTTCCTAAATAACAAAATACATTACAAGAATAGCTAAATTATATAAAATATCAGAACATCATTCGTATATAAAAGAGCAGAACATGCGTTACAAGAACAGTTAAAATATATAAAAGAACAGAACCTGTTACGAGAAGAGTTAAATTATTTAAAAGAAATGAACACACGTTACAAGAACAGTTAAAATAAATATAAAAAAAACAACAGAATACGTTACAAGAACAGTTAAATTACATAAAAGAGCAGAACACATTAATTGGCATTTAATTCGGGAACACAGCATTTCAGAACTTTCCTTCATGGCAGTTGGAGTTCAACTTCCTGCATGTTCCCGTTACCATTTGATAGCAACTATATTCATGTTGCCATTCTAAGGCAATTAAATTCGAATTATACCTGAAAGTTTTTCATAGCAGTGCTATTACAATCTTGTCTTGTATCACAGTTTTTATAATGGCATGTTCACAGGAAGAAAAAACATAATGGCAAAAAGAAAACTTTTAAAGATTATCACAGTCGAAGCCACGCCTTTAGACGTGGCCTAGTTATGCAATTGTTACCAATAAGTCTTGAAACATGTGCTATTTTGTTATGACGTCTCCATTTAATTTCACTTACATAAATATTTCAATTATTTTTGGCAGACAGATTCATACATTAGCAAATATATAATTGTTGTTCAATGGTAGATGTTTCTTGGAGCTGCGGTAGCTTAGTGGTCTAATCATGAAACTTACGCCTGGAAGGACTGGGAAATCGAAAGTACTGGGGTCTGTCGTAAAGCAGTTACTTTGGGTGTAATGATCTGGAGAAAATCTCCTTCCTCTCCAGATCAAAGCCAAAATTGAGGGAGTAGACCTTTTGGTGGAACCATCTATCGGTGGAGTATGAGAGCAGAGACTTACTTTCAACTACGTGGTACTCTGGTTAAACGAAAGACGTACACTACTGATTTAATTTCACATAACCGTCGGCTAGAGAGCTTGACTTGTCCAAGTGTCGTAAGCAACAACAAAGACCACAACATTCATTAAAACTTCATTAACAACAGTATTTGCAGAAAAATAAAAAAAAAACAATGTGTTATTCCAAATCTCAGCAACTCCACTTTAGAATTTTCATCGTTTTCTTTATCTTTGCAACCAATATGCATAGCTTGCAAAAGCTCTGTTATTATTCCTTTTTCTATTTAAACATATGTTTAGATTGCGGTAGGTTAATACAGTCACCAACGCTCTCTACTGACTTATGCTAATAAAAGCAAAACACAGATAACTGGTAGCTATCTTTGATTTGTTTTCCAGTCATGTATTATGAATGTATTTTTTCTATGTTTAATAGCTTGGAAATAAAATGGTTAAAAAGATTAATTATTTAATCAAAGTGTTGTTATCTATAATGCATATTATGAAATTTCACTTTCCAGCCTACCGAAAAAATTAGGTTCTTTAACTGCGTAATATTTTAATTTCTTAAAGTTTTAATTTACAAACCATACAACAAATTTCATCCTGAAAATAAAAACCATTTTGTTGTAAAAAAAAGTTATATTTATATAAAATGTGGTACAAACATGAAACGATCTTTAAAAATCACAAACTAATCTTTAAGTACGATACCTAAATGTGGGCGAAGGACTACAGTGCCTATATCCATTTTTCTGTCCGAGAGCCCTGCATATATCCCGATTAGGTATATATCCCGATTAGGTTATATATATCCCGATTAGGAGCATATATCCCGATTAGGTTGTCTGCTTAACGCGAAAACTTCAGTGTTTAGTTCCAAAGCATGCTTGGTACTCAGTTTATCGACCCACAGAAGGGATAAAAGACTGAATCGACCCGTCACACCTTGAGGATCCAACCTCTAAATTGTGTTTTGGGAGCATGAAGTACAACCAATAAACCACTTGACTTCTGGAGCACCCTTTCATTTATTTTTAAATTACCTCTTACGTTTAGACATTTATAGAATTTGGTCATGAACTTCTGAAATTTTCATGTTATATTCTTCTGTCTTCCTTTCACTGAACCATATGGTAACTGCCATTTCCAATTCTTCGTCACTTCGAAAACATTTACCATGCAAAACATCTTTTAGCTAATACAAAAGAAGGAAATTTCTAGAAACAAATTTCGTACTATGAAAATATTTTATTTAAGTAAACCAGTTATTCTGAAGTCACGGGAAGGGGGAGGAGTCAGAAGTCGTGAAAATGCAAGCATTCTTCATCTTTATTTCAGAGGATTGACGGTTATTTTCTTATTGTCTCATAGTACACACGTTACTGGAGACTCACAATAATTGTTTGAGTTGGTCCTAGTGCCGTTGCATGCTTGTTTGAATGCATGAAAACTAGAACCATCAGAATTAATCAATTCATTATAGAAGAATACAACATTAGACTTCTGAAATTCGTCGGCGTATACTGAAAATGCTTGATTGAAGGAAGCAAATATGCAGAGAAGTGAAGGCAACTTCATGTATGTAACAAATTTTTTTTCAATAAATATTTAAATATCTGTTTTCTACTGCAAATTTGCTTTTACTTTCTGGATGACCATGTTAAGAGCTGATCTATATCGCCTTTATTCATTTGTTGATATGGTCACACCAGGCAAGCAAAGAAGTGATTGGCTACTTAAATGTCACCGCTGTTGATTTTGCTGTAAGAAGTAGTAAGAAGATGGACCATCGTTGCCAACTTAATGCTATGAAAAGCATACGATTTAAATTTCTTTTCTGCGAATGATTCTAATTGTAAAATACGCAAAATAAAATGTATTTGTTCTCTGTTATTTATGGTTGAAAACGATACATTAGAAAGAGCCACTTTTATCAAAAGCAAAGAAGTTACAGCACTGTCGATGTTATATCACCAATGAATGCTATATTTGCCACTGAATTCCCCATCCTGGTACCAGGAATGCAAAGCCTTAAAATAACAATCTTCGAAGCAGGGAAGAATGGTTGCGCTTTCTCACTTGCATTTTAAGTGTATTCAAAGAGGGAGAAAGGTCTGTAAATTTGGAAACTTTGTTTATTCAGCACTTTAAAGTGGTATTTAGCAGTAACAAAAATGACGATCGCTTAAATCTAATTACAATAACTTTTTTGCCGTGGGAAAAGAATGACTTAATCGACAATTTCTTCAATAAATCTCAACATATTAATATACAAATTTACATAATCAAGTCTCATATGATTCATATCACACATTTTAATTATTTTTAACTTTAACCTCAATTGTCATATTCCATTCTTGAATGATCATATTTCTCTTGTGAGTGCTGATTTTATCGATACCTTGAATGTAAAGTGAAGTCTGAACAATTAAATATTAAATTGGAGATTGAATACACAAAATGTTGTTTGGTGATCATCATAGTATATATTCTAGTTATTTACGATTACGTTTACCTTTTTTGACTTTACAATAAATTTTAATATAATTCTTAATTTATTATTTTATTCTGAATTACGCAAAAATTTGTATATTTAATTTATTTTGACAAATTCAATGTACTAATCCATTGTTACACGAGTAATATTTTATTTTTTTATTTTTAGGCAGATAAATCAGATTGCAAATTTTTCTACAATTTTTTAAATTGTGCTTAATATGATCAACAAAACATATCCAAGTGAATTGATAAAGAAATCTTCATTTCTTACACTCTCACCTCATAAATAATTAGCAGTTATTTAGTCATTGAAATAACGATTGAAATATATTAAACATGAAGTATTCAGAGTATATGAATTTTTTCATTCTTATTTATACCAAAGAATTGCAAATTTTATCGCAATAAAAAAGGGTTTTTAATCCGTTTTTTGCTTATCAACTATATATTAATTATTTGATAAGCAAAAAAACGAAAAGCATATATTAATTGTTGGGCACAAAAATAAAGGATTTTTAGTGATAACTTGCGTATTATAATTTGAAATATGATGAAAATAACAGAAAGTATTTTGCTAAATGTTTCTTTTTTTATAAATAAAAAAGTTCCTTATAAGAAGAATTTGTGGTCTCCCAAATTAAAGCATTGATTTTCAATTGATATTAAAAATTCCTCTTCTAGAAATTAATACTTGCAATTTATGATGAATTAGTATTTTTCGTCATAAATATATCTCATTTTTCGATTAAAAATGTTTATATAATAGAATCAACATAAATAAGAGAATACCAGTAAATCACGATGCTGGTATATCTTTTTGAGCCCATTATTTAAATTACTACATAATGATAATTACTGTTTTGATACAGTAAAAATAAAGAATTATTGAAAAAGTGGCTCTAATTTAATAAAACATTTTTTTACTCATTCATTGAATTTTATTTATTAATGTTATATATTCTTACATTTGTTTAATTTTATGAATTCCTCTGATCATTAATAAAATATACTGATATTTATTAGATGTCATTTTTTCATTATCTTGCTGTCTATTTAAGCTGTATTCAGAACTATATTTCATACAATAATAGCAAAAAGTGACTTAAGATAATTGATACTTATTAGGTACAGAAAAGTGACTTAAGACATTTGATATTTCCTGAGTTATCAAAATTAATTCACCGAACGAAAAAATCGATAAGATGTAAATGCTCTTTTTGAGCGACATATTTTATCGATAAATCAGGTATCTCCCTTTTAAAACTTCATATTAATCAATACGTGTTTCCTTTATTGTTGTCATAATGAACTGTAACCAATCAATGATTTTTTTTACTAAATCTTTGCTTTACTTTTCTTATTTTACTGTGATTTTTCACGTGCTTTTCACTGCAAGAAAACTGATTTAAAAAAAAAATTCTATACAATAAATATTTCAAAACATCTTTATATGTATGATGAAAGCATGTGATGGTTTAAGTATATTTTCTTTTTATTAACAATTATACCTTAGACTATTTTTTGGAAAAAAATATGTTGTCAAATATCGCTCTTTAGGGGCCAATTTTTGCAATTTATTAACAACGCAACGTAAGTTATTAAAAATATATATATATAAATAGAAAAGCATGTTTTACATTATATATTTTAGCGAATAAAATTATCATTATGAAAATTTTATCATGTCATATTGATTTTAAATTAAAGATTTCGTTTTATGTAACCGCGCTGATGTAAAAATTAGAATAAGGTTTTAAAATTAAGACGTATCTTAACTGATCTGTTTATTGCCTTCACTTTTTGATAAAAAAAATTATTAAAGAATATAAAAAAGTGATTTTAAAATTTGAATTAAAAAGTAATTTAAAAAAGAATTAAAATGATTTAAAAAAAGAAGTAAAAAATGATTTAGTCGAAAAGAAAATGTCGCCTACACACCTACATTTCTTTTTCAACAAAAATGGTTGACAGGATAAAGTACAAGAAGTTGACAATTATAACGTGATCTTTGATAGAGTTACATTTTCATCAAACGATAATTGAAAAAAAATACTGACTGGTGAATAAAAGTTTTCTTTCTCGTCATCCGTGAACATTCTGTGAAAAAGCTTCATGCAAAACCAAATTGTGTGGGTGTTGCAAACACTTATTATGTAATCTCTTACATAACTGCATTTTCGTAAATAGATAATAAATAAAAAAAAAGAGTGTTTGCATCAGAGCTTTCGTCTTTGTAATATGTGAATAAGGCGAATTTTCTCCGAAAATGTCCTTCACGACAATAAAAGCAGGGGTTATAAAAACTCATTATTTTTAATAAATTTATAAAATTGCGTTTTCTTTAAAAAATTTAAAAACTTATTTTTGTGTAGTATAAATGATAATAAACATTTTCATGGTGATAATTTAATGAAACGTTTTTGCACAAATGACAAAAAAGATTTCTTTACGGTCAAAACTTTAATAAAAGTTTTTGTACATAAATTATAGGAAACATTTTCATACTGATAATTTTATTAAAATTTTTGTATAATATGAATCAATAAATATTTTCACTGTGATATTTTTAATAAAAAGATTTTGTACGTAAATAATTGTAAACATTTTCATGATGGTAATTTCACTTGACTTGATAATTTATAAGTACCGAATTAAATTTATAAACAAAAAGCAGTCATTTAGTATTCATCGATCATTCTTCAATAATAGTTTGTAACTTTAATGCAGAAGGTCGGAATTCCTCTCCCCCCCCACCAAATTAATTTTTCTACTTCACAGTCTACATTTACACACTACAGCCTACATTTAGACATTATTCAAAAACGAGTAATGTGTAACACAAGGCAAAATATAAAAAAATTCGCAAAATGCTTTGATAAGGGAGTTCATCTGCTGTAAGGAGAAATATGTCCGTATTTGGCACGTGTTGTGTTTTTGAAAATTGACTAATAACAAAATTTCTGAAAGAATTATACTAAGAAAACTTATAACCAAAATATGCCTTTAATAATAATTAGTCCTGTTTCTTTTTTATGTTAGCACAATTTTATTAACTATTTAAAATCTTTTTGATATATAAGAATTCTTATTTTATCAAACTATAAAATACCTAATAATTATAAAAAAAATTCATCTAATAATTATAAGAAAATTAATTTAAATTTTAGTTTATTCTTTTCATCACGTGAAAGTAACAGGTTAAATGTATTTAGTTCTTAATGACAACCTAAAATTTGTAAACGTATTGTTTTATCGATTTCAAAATTTAGATGTCAGATTTTATGTGAAAAGAAAAAAATAATGGATTAGTTATTTCTACAAAACCCGGGGAACTAGAGAGCAATTGAATGATTGCTTGTAGAAATTCCGGATAAATTAAGAGAGCAACTGAATGATTGTTTCTACAAACCCTGGAGAATTTGGAGAGCAATTGAACAAGCGCTATTGAAATCCCGAATCATTTTGTTTCGAGATCGAAACGATCAACAATTTTGTTTGAATAGTTGAAGATTTCCAGAACCATATTAATATATTTTTAGACATTCTTGACGTCATCTTCAAGAATGGGTTAATAATTTAGGATGGCGTCATGTCCATCATCGTCATCGTTTCATAAATTGTTCTCTTTCTCGTGTCACTCTTTCCCTCATGTAGCTTATTTTTAACTCGATAAATACGATATCATAATTTTTAATGATCACGGTAATGGATAAACTGACTGCCATGATTCTCAGATCATAATTTCACAAAGCACATGAGGAAACTTTTTAACAGAAAATTGATACCTAAACATTTATTGATGAATGAAAAATATTAATAACATTAAACAGAGAGTTACAAAATTATTGGACGCTTATTGAAAATTCTTGGGTATGGAACCATTTTCTAACATTCGACCAAAGAGTACACGTTTTATGAGAGTGCTTCTACCTATAATAAAAATCAAAACATAAAAATTTGCATATAATATCATTTATTAATATTCAAGCATAACACAATGGTGGTAAATAAAGAACTTTTATAAGGGAAACTTTTTTTACAAGTCATAATTTAGATTCTTTTTGTGAAAATTAAAGCAGTAAACTAAATAAATTAAAAATAAGACTAATATATATATATATATATATATATGTATATATATATATATATATATATATATATATATATATATATATATATATATATATATATATATATATATATATATATATATATATATATATATATATATATATATATATATATATATATATATATATATATTAGTCTTAGTTTTAATTATCATTATTAATACACACACACACACACACACACACACACACACATATATATATATATATATATCCGTGATGATATTGTATAATTATACATCCATATATTCTTAAAAGACTAATTAAACAATAATGTTAAAATAAAAGGATAAAGATTAAAAAATGTGCACAGTGTTCGCCCTCCGCTGCATTCGAAAAAGTGTGAAAGAATATCAGATGCAGTCAACAACAAAGGGGAAAAAAATAGGTATTTGTTTCCTTTCTGTATTTTAGGAACGCATCTAAACATAGAATCTGCTGACTATTCCCAGCCGCACAGAACGGGGCGGAACGAAGATGCCGCTGTTTTCTTTTCCACAGAGATTATCCACTTTATAAGTATCTGCAAAGGTATCGCGTTAAACTTAAAGAGCCAAATTTGTCGTTAACAACGCGATCAACCGGCCGTTGGTCATCAGATGGAAGTCCCTTTATTCGCAAGCATCAGTTAAATGTGTTCACATGACATGTAAGGAATTACTTCGAGAAAATGGCAAGGTTAAATAAAACTGTGATAAATAAAATACAGATCACAGAGAAAAAACTTTTTTCATTTTTTTAATTAGTCTATAAAATCTTCTAAATTATAAAAAAGAAAATAAATTAATAAAAACCTGATTTATAAAAATTAAGTTTAATCTGATTTTGAAACAATCATTAGACGTATGTTACGAATGCCGTTTATTAGATTTTATTGCATTTCAGTACTGAAAAAGTAATTTAAGTGACGAAATAAAAATCTGTACCAAAAAGTTTATTATTAACGGACATCATTATTTATTAATGAGTTTCATTATTAATTAATCAATCGGTTCCATTATTGAAGAGAATCGAAAGTTTACTCGATTGGATATATATATGCACTATAATACAATATATGTATAAACTATTATTTGAGTATATTTACGATTATTGAATTATTGTATAAATAAATATAATTCACACATAATTTTAAAATAAAATTTAACAATTAGCTATTTTTGCATGACATACATATACATATAAATATATTGTTTTAAAAAGATAGGATATTTTTCTCAAAAATCCCAAAATTCTAAATTTACTTTTAAGTAAGTTTTTTAAAATAAATTCTAGGAAGTAAAATCCACGTCAAGGGCTTCTTTCTACAGTCCCTTTTTCCACACGAGAGCTGATTCGACGGGTGTCTGTTCTTTGGAATGGATTCTAAATCACTAAATCCACACCCGTGATGTATCAGTTTAGTATACCTAAACCACTTACTTACCAGAGACATAAGAGCTTAGTATTAAACTATGACACAATATCTTCATTCATATTTATAATGAAATATATAATACTTTGCAAGCAATAGAAAATTTTTAGAAGATGTATTCAATACACACTTGTCGTTGATATCGCTAATGTCAATTACATTTCTGCTTTTCTGAAACTGCAGTCTTCCAATTCAACTAAACTCAACTCGGCTGTACAAAACTCTGTGTAGAAGTTTCCCATTCATCGAAATGCACATTTATATGAACATATGCATCCAAGTTTTGTGCATGTATTACACGATATAAATCTGCTTTACTAAATGTGCCTCTTGTACTTTACAAAATGAAGGAATTCCTCTTTTCCTTGCTCATTTATTTTTACATATATTTATGAAATATATTATATATGAAATACTATTTTTGTTTAACCTTTTTTAATTTTTTTACTAAATCATCCCTTTACGCATTTTTGAAATAATTCCGCCCAATTTAGTTTGCGCAAGCTTTAAATTACTATTAAAGGAAATCCTTTATATCGAATATTGTTTATTTTGTTTTAAAACAAATTTTTTGAAGGAGGGTTCCAAGTTTTAAAATTTCCTTTTATTTAGCATATTTATATATGGTTAATATTATAAACTGATTCTCGTTCTGAGACACTTACATTTTTTTTATGTTTGAAAAATGAAAGATCTTTAACCATTTCGATAAAATCTTGTTTGATTGCTTTTTACTTATTTCTTTTAAATATTTTACATTTTTCAGAAAATGCCATTTTTTGAAATCGATTTTCTTAAAATTTCCGTAAGACATTTTTTGAGATTTTCTATGCGACGTCGATACAAACTAATTTCGTACAATATTATCGAAAAAACAATCTTGTTTTCATTTATGGGTTAGTTCAAATTTTTACATGGATACTTTTGTGCGAATATTTTCTCCAATCGTTTTTTAATTAAATTTTAATGTGGATACCTTAAGAGAAACTAAATTTTAGTGTGCGTTATATATGTGTGAAATCTTTAACAAATAGAATAAATTTTTTAAAGTTCACACACACCATATGACTTGGCGTTTTAAAATTTTTTTTAATGCCAGAAGGAACATTGTTAAAGTTTTATAAAAGACAAATCTTTATGTCAAATTTTTTAATTCCTTTCAGCAATTATTTTCTTCTGTATTTGATAATTATTTAAAAAAAAATAATAATGTTAGAATGCAATAAGAAAGTAAAAATATATTTTTGGAAAAAAGAAAAAGTTATGATTTTGAGCCTAATTTTGTTCTTACTATCAACTTTATCACCACATTTCCCAAACAGTTAAGAGGTACATAGCTAATATATTAAATTTCAAAGAAATTTTAATAAAAATAAAGATTTTAAAGAAGTGGAATTTTAAGAATACGCTTCTGTGTGGTTTGCCTTATATGTATGTTTTGAACATTCTTTCTTAAATTGCTTCTAATCTTCCCACTTGCATTATTTAATTCTTTATTTTGCATATTACAATTGATTATTTCTTACAGACAAATTAAGATTAATAAAGTTGGACGAAATTCAAACATTTAGACTCTCAGTTTATATGAGCATTGAAACCACATTCAATAATATATTGAACTGATATTCCACTTCTTAAATGCCATTGTTCACTTTATTTAACAAAAGTTAAAGAAAATTCAACTTTTAATTATTATAAATATCATAATAAATGAAAAATAATGAAATAATAATAACATGGATTTATTAATAAGTCTGATTTTTTTTTAAAAAAATACGCAGTTTCTGCACTTATTTGAGATATTTGCATTGTTGTGAATCAATAATTTTAAATATGCAAGTGCAAGCTTTTAATATCTATTAATCTGAGTTCTAGGATTTGAGTATTGGCGAATATTATTTTGTTCTTTTTTTTAATAGTTTCACCAATTTATGTTAAAATAATGAATATGTTTTTGAAATTATATAAATTTTATTCATGTACTAATCTAGATAATAAATGAAGAATTTTTAAAGATACGTTTCATCTAAAAAAATTTAAATTATATATTTTTAAAGAAATTAAAAATTATATACATTTTTTTAATCAAAATCAGTAATATTAGAAGCAAGAAAACGAAGTATTTCGTAACACCATCGTAACACCATCGTTTTTAATACCATTGTAATTTGGAAATATTGAAATATTAAATATAAATCGATATTTAATTGCTTTCAAAATAATTCATTCATATTAAATGTTTTTTTCCTTAGATCACAAAATTATTTTCTGCCACATAATATTTGCCACTTTCAAATTAAAATACAAATAAAATTTGAAACTGTTTTCAAGTGTTTTTTTTTTTTTTTTTAATTTTGAATTCGCTTAGTTTGTCTTCCTTTTACAGAATTTTAAGTATGAATATTTGAATACATTATGAGAATTATTTACATTTATCTTATGGAAAAATAAAACTAAGAATTTGACTTTTCTGACTATTTTCTATATATTTATGTAGTTTAATACATACACTGGAGTAATTTTGACCTTCTAAGTCCATTCATAGGAATAATTTTGAGCTTCAAAAAATATTAACAATTCATGAAGTATGAGTATGATTTGTTAATTTCTGTTAGGTACAACAATAAGATTGCTTAAGAATGATTAATAGGAAAAGTCTTAATGTCTAAAACATTCTATTATAAATAATACCGGATACGATAACTAACACACACACACACACGCGCTCGTGCCCGAGTGAAAATTTCTCACTCCTAATATGTTAATAAAAGCAATCATAGAAAGATTTTTCTAAAGTATCTTTTGAATGTATGCGTCTTATGCAAATGTCTATTGGAAAAAAAAATATTTATGAACTTACTTGAATCTGTAGATCAAGATTCCCCATTTACAATCTATAAAAAACTCACCATTTTCAAATAAAAAAAAATAATAATTAAGATGATTTTTCAAATAATTTAAGATACAAAAAATATCATAAAATAAAAATTTTGATCAAGAAATTAAAATTTCTTTATTTGCATTAATGATTATATTATTTTACATGGTGTATTTCGTAATTCATAAGAGCTAATTATTTCGTCTTAATCAGCACTTAATTATATAACAAAATTTGCTTAAGAAAGATTAATCTAATTTCATTTACTTAAGATTTCCAAATGTATTTTCAATTCCATTTTTTCTAAATTTAAGTTTAAATTATGATTTTAAAGAATCTCACCGTTATAACATTCATTGCTCTATCCCTATCTTTAGGAAAATTAATATTTTAACCATGCTTCCACGAGTGAAATAAATTTCAGACAAGCAATAATTTGTGTTAGCATTTCTTAAACAAGGAATATAGAACATTACATGCAATTCAGAGTCTCTGATAAGTTTGAAAACTATGTATATTTTGGTCATTTTTGGTTAAAGCATGCTTAACTATGTTTGATTCAAAAATTTATGACGAAGAAAGTTATTTTTCTCCACCTTAATATTGCTGGCGATTTAGATTTCACAAAAAAGTAGTATTCTAGATTTTCTGTGGAATATTCATTTTTTGTCATGGTATTTAATTTTATTTAATAAACCTGATTTTATTTAAGTTTAATCCTTTCCATTAGAAGTATGATTAAGTACAAGTAATACCTGAAACTATTATTGTGGTGCTGCCATCTATTGCGAAATAATGCAAGTAATTAAGAGATATTTGACTTCAAATTAAACTTAATTTTATTTCATTTCTTCATTCCTTTCTTTCTTAAAAATAAACTTAAAAATTATAATAGCTAAATAAACTTAAATATTTTTACCAAAGAAGTTATCACAACATTTATAACAAAAAATACACTACATTTTTCTAATTATTACAACTTCTTTCATTTGTTTATTAATTTCCTAAATTTTTTATCATTACCTTCCAATTTTGATACATCTTTTAGAAAATTTTTAATTTATAGACATTTTTTAGTCATAAATAAGAGGTATATTATGTTTTTAAAGACAAAAATAAAAATATTCAATTAAATTTCTAAATTGTAAATATATTTTTTAAAAATATTTACTTAAATTTTTAAATTTTATTTACATGTTATTTGTATTTCAGTAGTAAATATAAAATTTCTAAGACTATATAAAAATTAGCCATGGTAAGCATATTATTTTATAGTATAGAATTGATGTTTCAAAAAATAATTCTATCCTATTTTCTAAATATTATACTTACAATGAAAAATGCCATTAAATTTACAGAATAAGCAACAAGTATTTAAAATAGCCTTCAAATATAAATTTCTTTTTTTTTCTCAATCCTTTTTATAGGGCTCTTGAAAGAATGAAATTAATAACATTTGTGTAAGTTATTCTGACTCATGTAGCGATTCTTATTATGAAGATTTTAAAATTTTATTTATATATTATTTGCTATTATACATGTTTTATCATTTTAACATTCCATATTCAAAATATTCTTGAATGATTTATCTTTTTTAAATTTTATTTGCGATATTTTTGATACATATATATTTTATAAAATTTACATATTTCAATCTTTCAAAAAAAAAAAAAAAAAAAAAAAAAAAAAAAAAGGTACCTATTGGGAATAGTAGGTTTTTTTGCCAAAAGATGGTACCATGTCATAAGTTTATATTTTATGGATTTAAATGTTCTCCTTAAAAATATATATTGACAGTAGCAAAGAAAAATTCTCTCTGACGTTCATCATAGATGTACATTTTTTAGAACACCCTGTTTTATTTTGATTTGACATCAAATTTTGCTCTTTTATTGAGTCGTGTGTTATTGTTGGTTGTAAGATGAAAATAATTGATTAATGCTCTATTTTTGTGTTTTGAGTTTATTAAAGTATTTAATCAGATCCCTAGTCTTCATAATGTGTGATTGTTTAATAGTGCACAATGTCAAATTAGCATTCAGTCTTTTAATGAAACATGTATTATCAGATTGAATTGGAAAATTAATGAACATATTTTTTTCAACACTTAGTGCTTGAGAGTATATTTTATTAATTTTTTTTCTTATATTTATTTTAATTTTTTTTCATTTTTAAGTGGAAACAGATAAATAAAGAAGAAATTATACCAAAGAATAAAATAAAAATTACATAGGAAAAATTATCAACATTGATTTTTATCTACTTAAAAAATCTAACTTCACTCAGTTAAAGACGATTTATATAAATTTCCATCAAAGTTTAATTGATGCATAAACGTATCTTTCATTTATTGCTAATTTATACTTTTGATTCAGTTTTTACTGCATCATTTTAAAAGAAAATTTGATGCAAGATTGAAAATAGAAATTATTTTTATAATTATAAACATAAAACAGAAAAGTAACGAATACGGACTGTTTAGAACAGTGATTTTCAATCTTTATTTTTAATATATATATATATATATATATATATATATATATATATATATATATATATATATATATATATATATATATATATATATATATATATATATATATATATATATATATATATATATTGTCAAACATTTTACAATTTCAAAATTTGGCAGCAAACAAGGTGAAATATAAGTTTAAAAGTTGCTTAATTACTTATAACACACTGCGTAAAATAGTTATGATGATAATTTTGAATATGAAATGAGATAATATAATATGTGCTACAAAAACAACAATTATAACAGCAAAAACAACAACTTGTTATTATACTCGTAATAAAAAAGCAAATTTTTTTAAATTTCTAAAATTTATTGGATATAAAAGTGCCGCGGCACTGTGGTTGAGAACCACTGGTTGAGAAAAAAATATGTTTTCAATCAGGTAAATTGTTATCAATTAATTCAATTGAATTAATTGATTAAACTGTAAAAAAGAAATTATAATTGAATGTTTACATGTTTTCAACAGTAAATTTTTATTAATTCTTTTAAAAACTAATCAATGGTTTTCATATAAAATAAGAAGTTTAAAACCGGCATATTACAAAGCTCTTAATATCATACAATCTTTTAAAACATGAATATGAAACGTTCTTAAGTTCAAATCTATTTTAACCAGGGATTACAATTTAACAAGAACATATTCTACAAACGTTTAGATTTGGTAAATCTTTTCATTATATAGCTTAATACATAAAAAAAATACTTATTATCTGCAAAGTAATATTTCGATTTAGTACAATATAGTTCATTCCTATCATTTTATTGGATGTACAAAACTTACTAAATTTATATCCTTTTATCAAGAATTGTTAATATGACACATAAAAGAAGGGGAATGATATAATGACATTTCTGATCAAACTTAAGATAATATGTTTTTCCCATTCCAGAAGATTAATAAGGGAACCACATCTAAGAAAAAACAAAATGCTTTGGGGTTTTCAATCCATTAAATGGTGGGAATTAATGAATGAATCTCTGTAGGTGCTAGAAATCAAACATAAATATTTATTGTTGTTCTCTTTCAATATCAAAAAATTAGAAATACAAGATATAAATATTGCTTAAAATTGTAAAATTTAATCGAAAAATGTCAAATCAATGTAAAAGTAACTACAAATCAATATAAAAAATTAGAAAAAATGATAAACGTTAAAAAAACACATAATCATAAATTACGCTAGCTTATTCAAGAGTATTTGTAAAATTCTTGGCACGTTATTAAATTTAAAATTTCTCAGAACAAATATATTTGGAAGAATCTTTATAAAACAAAATGCAAATTTAGCTGTTAGCTTAAACAAACGTGTTTGTTCGTAATATTAAGATTTTTGTGAAATTATGGTATTGTCCCTTTATAAAGTGCTTATTTTAATCTTTTATTTTAAACTATTTTTGTGTCACTTCTTTCTATTATATGAAATTACTGATAAGCCTTTTGGAAGAAAAGAAGATCTGAGTTTGAATAATGGAAGTCACAAAATGGAAAATTTAGAATCACTGATTCATTATTTGATAAAATTGGGATTCACTCGTTATAAAAATGAATTATGCTCACATTTATTAAACATTGTTCCAACCGTGTTCTTTTGATTTTCTCATAAAATTCGATTTTTTGTTAAATTAGGCCCATTTAAAGGCGTATTGTGTGTACTGTATATCGAA
The DNA here is from genome assembly GCA_030067965.1 of Latrodectus elegans. Lineage (NCBI taxonomy): Eukaryota > Metazoa > Arthropoda > Arachnida > Araneae > Theridiidae > Latrodectus > Latrodectus elegans. The sequence continues at coordinate 10,374,763 of CM057811.1, read as the reverse complement.
AAAATAAATGTATGTGTGTGTGTGTTTACTTTGATTTTAATTCGTATGAAATATATCTTCTAATCAATGGCTATATCAACATTCACGGATATCTCGACAATAATTTTCAACTGATACCAAAATTCAGAAACTGTCCCTTAACCACTATTCTAAAATTTAAGTCCATAAATCTGATATATAAATGGGAGAAATGTACCGACCAATTGAGTTGAACTCGTGGTAGAATTTCATTGGTTAAACATGTACAAAGTTCGGAAGAAGTCCTACGCGAGGCAGTGAAGTCATTAATATATTCTGTTTATCGACGATTTACCGTGATTGATGACTATTTTAATTAAATTACGTTTTGAATATTCATATTATGTTCAAATATAGATTCTTTCAAATATATATCATACAAAATAAAATGAAAGTATATGAAACATCCAATCATATATGTCTAATTATTGGTCTCTGTATAAAGTTATTCATAACCAACATTTTTTAGAACAATGATTGATAAAGAATACGCAGTTAGTTAATTGCAGCGGCTGTTTTTTTAAAATCCCATTCACGGGTAAAAATGGACAAACATAATGATTTAAACATAATCACCTAAAGGCACGAAAGTTTTTTCATTATTTCATTTTGATGCAAAGAGATTCTTTTCAAGAAAATTTTTGTATAAGTTGATATAGACATATGTATGTGTATATATATGCCAAAAAATGCTTTAATTATAAATAAACCCATTAATAATATAATGTACTGATAGAATATTTCGTGTTTTTGATGACATTTTTTGATCTTGTATCTACCCTCAGTCGTTATTCATTTAAAGTATCACTACGATATGGGTCTCCTGGAAAAATCCCATTAAAAAGGGCTTAATGACAATTTATAAATACAAATCTCTTTATTCATTGTTTCCCTCAACAGTATCTTATGCAAAAACATTCATTGATGTTACTAATTAGAAAGTCTGGTGAAGACATTTATAACAAATTTTGCAGAAAACAAATTCCAAGACTTTCAGATCATCAACAGTCTAGTTCAGTAATTCCTTTTCTCAACATCTGTTTCTAAATTTCTTCAGAGGTAAAATTTTAATTTTAAGGACTTGGAATGAAGAATTCTCTTGTAATAACCTCTGTGCACATTCTTAATTAAATATATTGTAGAACACTAATATATATATATATATATATATATATATATATATATATATAATTTCCTTCTTATGATAAAATGTAAGTTATCTAAACTGCGTATAATTATAAAATAAGTTCATACACTGCTGGAAAAAAATAGAAAGGCACAAAGTTTTCCTCAAATAAGCGAAAAACTTTGAATTTTTACAAAATAATCTCATTACAGCTTTTTTAAAAACTTATTTGCAATTAGATAACTATATATGTAGCGTGAAGTAAAAAAAAAAAAAAAAAAAAGGACTTGCTTTATATAAAATAAATAAAAATAAATTTCCTACACATCATACTGTGTGAAAAAAGTAAAAAGACTGTTATAATAATGAAAGTAAAAGTCTTATTAATAAGGAATTCTTCTATTATTGCTTTAACTAGTTCAAAGATTCTATTTGCCATTGACTCATATAAGTCTTGAAATTTGGTTTGGCATAGTCCAAAACACAATTCAAAGCTTCTCGAAGTTCTATCAAAGATTCATATTGCTTACCTCTGGCTTAAACAAGCCGAACAGTTACCGAACATATATTTTAAATAATATTGATTTCTGCACTTCTAGCAGGCTATGGCAAAACTTGAACATTATTTGTTTCAAACCAATTTTAAACAACCTTGTCCGTGTGAAATGGATGCTCCCTATTGCTGAAATATCCAATTTTCTCCGCCTAGCTCAGTACCATAGAGAAGAAGATTTGAATTTAAAATTTGAATGTAATCTGTTTGTTTTTGTCTTTCACTCAGAAACTCTAGATTTCCAACGTATCCCACTGATATTCGAACTATTAAACTGCCCACAGTAAAATAAGCTTCTTGTGTACCCAGACAATGCCAGTAATATTCACAACCATCTGGGCCATCTAAATTGAATTTTTTTCATCAGAAAAATAACTGAAGTTCATTCGAAGTTCCAAGGCATGTGTTCTGTAACCCACTGTAGCCAGTACAATGTACCTTTCGTTCCATTTAAGATGGTGCTTTCTTTTCTTGAATATGAAAGTATTCTATCTTTTTATGTAGTTGTAAAGTGTTCTCCTGGTTTCATGTGTGAAGCCAGATGTATGTCTTGTGCTTATCCAATGCTTCCAGGCATTTTTTCGTTGATTGTATAAGTCAATTTTTTAAGTCTGCCAATCTTTGCTTTCCTGGTTCTTTATATTTTTCAAGAAGTTAGAAACAGAGTTTGGATTGATGTGTAGGTGCTTTGAAATTTCTCTTAGACTTTTGCCCATATCTTTATATGCAACAGTTTGGCATTTTTGAAATTCACTTAAAGGTTTCCCCCTAAGCATTTTAACTGTACAAAAATTGAGATTTTTTCAACAAAATATATCTTTTAGAAAAAAAAGACTGTTTACAAGAACAATGTTTTCAACATATTAAACTGCTACAGATTCCAAAATGAAAATATTTTTGCAGGTGTCTTACTTTTTTTCACAGGCTAAAAATCCTTGAGTAATATTTTATAATATTTTCTTCGTGGTAAATAAAACTCATTAACTGAAAATAAAAGAAAAATTAGTTTAATAAAATAAAAAATAAAAATTACATTAATTGCACTAAAATTTAAAGCATAATTTATAAAATATGACTATCCTCCTATTTTTTTTTCCAGCAGTGTATACCTTTAGTTATAATAATTTTAATTTTAAATATATAATGCTGAAAATATTAAAATTATTACAATTGACACACACAATTTGTGTGACATCAGAGTTATCTGTCGAGAACACTCAGTGAGTTTTAGTCTGTTTAATGCGTCCACCATTTAAACACCATTAAATTTGAATCTACCAGCATTTCTGCGATGGTATTTGTTTTGCAATTTTGTTCATTTATCTTGAATTTATCGCCCTTTTCAGTCCAGTGTTGTCCATAAGAAGCATTTCATCGAAATAAGTTTCTTAAAACGTTACTCTGAATATTAAAATGGCGATTAAATTTGAGCTATGTGTTTTTTTGGCAAGACATTTGGCAACACAATACAATACAAATAGCTCTATTATCTTCTAATATTTTCCATGAAGCAATTTTGATGACAAATTTCTCTTGTGACAATAACGCTCCTTTCATTTTTTGAATCTAAAACTACTTTTTCCATTTATTTGAGAAAAGGATTCAGTCTATTCAGACACAGATGATTGTGAAAAAAAGTTATTAATATATTCAACGGCTTATTCACTATTAAATGTTGCATTGTAAATATTAAAAAGAATTTATTAAGTTAAGAACTATCAAGTTCCTTATAAAATTAAATTGGACGGATTTACAAAATTCAAATATGAAAGTACACAAATAATAAAATAAACAATTTATGTTTGGTATTTATCACATGACAAATACCAGATGTAGAAGCGCTTTCTCATGATAAACTGACTTCCATTATCAATCTTTCTCTCATTATATATTTGTCAAGTATATTCATCGGTATGTTGTACACTAAAAATAATTTCGCTGTGAAAATTAAACTTAATGTGATGGCCCAGGCCGTATAATCCAGGGTGTAAAAGTTTGAATTTTTTTGGCGATGAAGTTAATAAGACGACGTATTTTGAAGTTTGCGATAAAATAAATACTAAAGTTGCCAAAATAGAATTCTTTGCATTATTCTTATAGGTCTCCATATCTATAACGTAATAAAAATCAAATTGCCTGATACATAAAAAATCCACCAAAAAATCACCAAACTCAAAATTTGGCATCCTGGATTATATTGCATCTGTGCCAATGTGGCTGTTTTCTTTTATGGATTACATTTATCAACATTGCTATTTTGTTTCAATTGAAGATATGATGTTTTGTAGGATGACATGGTATGCTTGCAATGCACAGCAACAGGAGAGAGAGTGTGTCTGGCTGCCGAAGGCTTCGGAAACAGACACTGCTTCTTGGAGAACATCGCAGACAAAGTAAGTAACATGCTTATTTTCCACTGCATCTACTCAATTCAATGCACACTTCATTATAGTGAAAACATGACAACAATCTGCTTTTTTTAATCGATCATACTTTCTCGATCAGTTGATATTAAGACGAAAAGCAATTTCAGGGGTGGAGTAATTTCCTACTTATTTTGAGGGCAGAATTAAATTTTCTTGGTCACAAATGACAATCCTATATAGATTGATTCTATGATAAACCTTATTATTCCAAACATGTTGATAGGAAGAAAATTTATTATATGATGTGTATCAAAACACAAGAATATCTTTCTATAGGGACGTTAGAAAATGGAAGTTAGAATAATACAAAGGAAAACATTTATTACGACATTACACATAATCAAAATAGTTAAATAGTTACAAAAGATAATACTTAATAATAATAATAATAAAGAAGGTCATATATATATATATATATATATATATATATATATATATATATATATATATATATATATATATATATATATATATATATATATATATATATATATATATATATATATATATATAGATATATATATATAAATATATATAAGGTTATCAGATACATTACAAATAATAAACAAAGTTATTTATGAATCGGATGGTTCTCCTTCCATTTCTCACATGTCTCTTCTATATTATCTATCTCTATTTCTTATTGGATATTGAATATTTTGCAAGTTCATTCTGTTTGGTAGCAACGCCATCTCTTATCAATAAAGTTAACATACATCTGTTACATTTTCTAACAGAAATTAAAATCCAAATTCATGATGCTATGGAAAGTATTTAAAGACTTTGATTGCTTATGGAGAATATTTGAGAAACACATTTTGGAATTTAATATGCCTTTAAACTATTATTCATTTACTCGGAAATATATTTAATAATTTCAGAAAAAAATTATAACAGAGATACATATATTTAAATCACTCATATATATATATTTAATGTTCACCCTTCTTATAAATATATATTTCATGTCTTTGTACATGAATTCAAATAGTTCTTAGCATTCAGTTTCTGGAAACACTAATTTTGTGAATTTACATCGTCTCAGAGAGTGTTAATTAATCTAATCCATACAGTTCTTATGCTAAATACTGGAGTCAAGTGCATTTATTCTATAAAAACTCTTTTCCCATGTCACTCCATATTTGGCAATAATGAAATTTTAGAAGTTCCGATATTGCTAAATATTAACCAGCATATTTAACAATTGAAAAATACATCCTTTTGAAAGTAACCTTGATGAATATTGAATTACGATATCTATTAATGATTAAATGTAGTCGGTCTCGTGTGTTTAAGCTTTCCTTTATTTAAAATATCTAAAAATAAGCACATTAATTCAGTAAATCATCTTTAAAAATATTTTATAAAATAATTAACCTGAGAATTTTCTGTATCCTTTGCATATTAAAAATTCATCGTATATCGTGAATTTATAATGTAAATACTCTTTTCCCACCTAACTCGACATTTGACAATATTGAAATGTTAGAAGTTTTGATGTTGCTGAATATTAAGCTGAATACTCAACGAAAAAATAATATTCTTCAGATTATATTTGACAAATATTTATTTTCGATGCCTATCAATGTTAAAAAAAGCAATATGTAAAATTTCCTCTATTTAAAACATCTAAAATATAAGCACTAATTCAACATAAATCATCTTTAAAAATATTTTATAAAATGATTGATCTGAGATAAATGATATTTTATATAAAATGAATCATTTCAGTACTCATTGCATTGTGACTTTCTTACCTAATATTTTAAAATTAGGTAAGGTACTCTTAAAATCTTAAAATTAGGTTAGGTATTCATTGCACTATGACTTTCTTACCTAATATTTTAAAAATAAACATTAACTGATTCAACAAAAATCGATTTTAAAAGTATTCTGTATCACTGATAGATGAATATTCAATATATTATGATTTTTCTACCCTATATATATATATATATATAATATCACCTCGATTTCTCAATACTCAATTCGCTACAGCTCTCTTAATATTAAGAAAATCATTTATATGTACATAAATATTCCATTATTTATCATTTGTTTCATTCCAGAACACTCCCCCAGAAATGTCATCTTGCGTCTTCGTTATCGAACAGGCACTGTCTGTCCGGGCCTTGCAGGAGATGGTCACGGCAATGGCATCGGAGTCCGTAAGTAGACAAGAAATTGACTTCCTTAGTTTGATTGGCGACATTTCCATGTAAAGTGTTTTTAAATGATCTTTCTCTCCGACAGGGCAGCAAAAGTACTCAATCAGGGCACAGAACTCTTTTGTACGGTCATGCTGTTTTGCTCAGGCATCAAAACAGTAATATGGTAAGTGAGGATTCACGCAACTACAAAGTAGCCAATAAAGTTCTTGCCAGTTTTGTTGCCACTGAATAAAAGGAGAATTCATATTAAAATCAATCCATCACGTTGTTTAAAAACTTGCTCTGTCGTCAGTAGCAATTCTAGTCATCATGAAAGCAGGTTCACCACGCGCTTTCTTCATTTATATTGTAAAAAAGACAAATGGGAGTGTACATGGAGATAGTACTGTGTTTTTTACTTTAAGACTTCAAGCAGACTTATGGCTTCAAGTCATCAAATGTGTCAAGCACTTAAAGACAGTACTGTAAAGAAACTTTCTGTTAGGCGATGGTTTCAAAGATTCAGGTAGAGAGATTCCGATATTAGCAGCTGAATGCCGATAAAAGGATACATTTTTCCACATCATTTTATCTTTGGATATTAAAACCGGCAAGAACTTTATTTTTTGGTTACCTTATAATAATTCTAAGAACTTACTGATCTACAATGAAACCAAGAATTAGTTAATTTATTTAAAGATTATAAATTATATTTTGATTTTTAACTAAGTTTGTTTCTCTAAAGTAAAAAAAAAGTATTTTGGTTACACAACAATATTTTAGAAAATATTGAGTTAAATTAGTATAGTAAAAGTAGTATATTCATGTTACATAATTCTTTTAACAGACATTTTTAAGAAAAATAATTGAAAAAGGAAGGACATAGCATACATAATAAATATGTAAGGAATATGTGACCATAATAATAAAATTCATTCTTAACAGAGTTTAATTAATAGTTTAAGAAAATATAAAAAATATTAATTAAACTGTATTAAATGTTACACTATTTTAATAAGTTGTTGATTTTCAAACTTCGAAAGTGTTTTTTGATAAAATTGCAATTATTGTTATTATTATTATAATTATGACAAATAAATATATAGAGAGCGTTTAATTGTACAAAATAATTCCTTGCGGTATAATTATAATTAAATAAAAATTATTTATAAAATGCTGTGTTTTTTTTAACCAGTCATAAAATCTTAAAGGTTTCTTAACCCTAAATTAGTAGTAATGCTAAACACACTATTATGCTAAACCCAAAGTCTAAGATAGGGGTATATGGAGTAATTACCTTGGGCCTTCCTATCAAAGGGGCCCCCAAATTGAGTAGAAAGTGTCTTTTATGTTAACAAACAGAATCATTTGTCAAATAACATAGAAAGTTTGCTGTTGTAAAGCAAAGGGGACCTCTAAGAAATTTTTTCCCTGGGCCCCATTAGGTTATATCGGACTCTGGCTAAACTTATAAGTTTTAGTTCCTAGCAAATAAGATAACTATATTGTTTTTTTAAAGATATATTCAACTTACAATACAATGTGTTTAAAAATTAGTTTCCTTTCGCTTGTAATCAACTCCTTCAGAACTGCAGGTATCTCACGATATGATCAATGGTGTTCTTTACCTGCTCTTAAATTATATCTTTTCCCAGCCATTTTTTAAAATGGAAAATATTTTTTCAATCTTGCTCGTTTACTATATTTTAGCAGAATCTTCCGAGCCTTTCAACTCCAGTGAATCCAAAAAACGAAACGAAATGTCATTTTGGTCTTTGGGTTATGCACTACTCAAGTGAGGCCAGGACGCCTTCTTTGAAAGCACACCTTTTATACTTGACATAATACATCATTCAATTATGTGGAAACCAACGATACCTGATCATTTCATTTCGATAATTATATTAATAGAATTCACTGAAACCTAGCGATGGAGCTGCACTTTTCGGAATAAAAGGTTTTGGATTCGATCTCACCTACTATTGAACTGTTAGGGATGTGTGGCATTTTGGAGTGAACTCATATGTCAGGGTGAGGCTTGGGGTTTTCTGGTTGTTCTTCCGAATAATACGTGAATCCACATTACTGTCTATTGAATGTCTATCTATACGTTGCGGATATTTGAATACCTGATGGGGAAAACTTTAGATTATAGGCTGTCTACTACACAATGTCAAATAATTCTCTTCATTATTACTACACAGAGCGAAATTATCTTAGAGCGTAGCTATTTACTGTTATCATATATTGATTCCAATAATATTTTGAATTTAAATTATGTGTTTTTCTTGACATTGCGTTGTGTGTTTATTATTTTTTTTATTCCCATATTCAAACCTGAATACAGAAGCAGAAATTGGCTTTGTTTTTGTAATTAAATAGTGTTTTTAATTCAATCATAAAATTACAAATCCATTTACATACATACAAAATTTAGTTACTTATATTAGCGCTTTACTAACAACATGATTAAGTACCCACTTGGAGTTTACAATTAACTCTAATTAATTAAAGTAATAAAATGGGGGTACCACACTAAAAAACTTACTAGCGGGAAAAATAATTTATAAAAAAACATAGACTTACTGAGGTAATATCTGTTATCAAGCCCGCTTAACAGAACTTTGAAAACGTGGTAGTTCATTTATTCAGCATAACTTCCTTCATCTGGACTCAAATTATAAGAGAATATCTCTTTCTCTCTACTCAAAAAACTCATGAGATTTGATTATTTTGACTTTCATATTTTACACTCTTTCGATTTCCATAGAACATCAGACTTAAATAACGAACAGAGTCTTTGTTAGGTTTCAGGCTTTTTCCTCGTAACTTCCTTTCGTCATTTCCAGCTATGTCTGTCTTCAATCTCGTCACATCTCCTCTCTCCGAAATCAGTGTTCCACAAGTCTTGTACTAATGCAGTCTACTTCGTGAAAGGGAAGAATGGGGAATAAAACGGGATACAATCTTACAGGAGAATGATTTATAAAAAGGAACATCCAGCCAGGGAAGAAAGGATGTGATTTAATTAATTTACAAAAAATATCGAAACAGTGAATACAACAATTGTCCATATTTATTGGTATGCTAAAAATCAAAGAATACGGTTAAGATGTATTATTTTATTAAAATTTATATTTATTTTAAAATGTGAAAGAGACAATCTACATATTTAACGATATAATAAAGATATCACATAATATATAAATTTACCATTGTAAATTCCGAAAGAAATACTGTACACTTACACAATTGAAAGTTTAATTCAAGAAAATATTTAGTTGCGAAGTATATAGACTTACAGAAACATTCTACCATAGTTTACAAAATATGTAGAAGCTGGATGAAATTTGGTGAAACTACCATCAATTTCAGTATTGATGGTAGTTTCACTAAAAGCATTGTATTTAAAGACACCCGATAGAAATATTGAAAAAAAAATGTGTGACGCTTTATCAGATTTGAATTATTTAAGACTAATTTAGATGAGAGGATTTGTTAAGTCTAATTTTGTTAGAAGTAAATTATGCTTTGATGAATATACATGTTTTAGAATTTGCTGCAATTATTTTTATTAACAAAAGGGAAATTTAAAATTATCTATTTTCATTCAGCCTAAAATCTCATTATAGTGATTCTTTATCATAACATGGCAATTATACATAACGAAAAGGAGTAAATACATTTGTATTTTCATGAACATATTTATTACGTCATAGATCGAGATTTTGCGGCTGCTATGGTCATGGGGATAATATTCGCAATTTAACTTTGCGTACGTTAACTTTGCGTTGATGTGATATTTTTGAGCAATTTTAAACTTTTGTAAGCCATTTTCTTTAAATATGTTTTTGTGCTAATTTTTTTTTCAGAAACTCTGTTAGTTATTTTGACTCTATAAAATGTAAATTCTAGACACAATCTTAGTCACTTCTTAAATTAATTTGAAGGAAGTTTATATAATGCATTGTGGAAGGTTCATTATTTTATAATTTTCCATACTATAACCTATAATCTAAAACTTAAATTTCTTAAATATATATAAAACAGACAATAAAAATGTAGATGAAAATGTAATTTTTCAAGTCTTTATATTTTCATTTTGATTTGAATGTGTACTTTAATTATTTATCTTTTTTTTTCTGTCCCTCAATTGTAGTACCTTGCTTGTCTCTCAACGAGTAGTTCCAATGACAAACTAGCCTTTGATGTAGGTCTTCAAGAACACAGTCAAGGTGAGATTTTAAAAAAATTGTGGCTTTTAATATTAATTGTAAGTACAGTATTAATTATTTAGTATAATGGATATTAAAATTAATCATATTAATTATTATTTTACCTATTTCGCAGAAAAATTGAAACCCTCTGATAAATGGACAGCATTGTAACTATTTAATTATCATAGAATTGTAATCTTTATACAATAATCCCCTCTATAACACGGTACTCTTCTAACATTTTTATGTCCCTCGTATAACACGCGTTTTCCCTCATATAACGTGTTAATTTTCCACAGTATATTCCTGTACTACGAAATTTATAATGGTGTGTCTCACAATTCATTTCGCATACGTTTGTACATAGCGTCAATTTTGTGTTCTTATAAAATTAAATTATTGACCTTTGAACTTTCTGCTAATTTTTTTACCCCCGATACCCTTATAGATGTTGGTGGAACGTTATTTCAGATAGCTCTTACAGCGAATAAACAAGTAATAACATTGCATTTGGTATTATTTATTTGAAATGAACTGTTTTTCAGTTATATTTGTTCTTAATTTGATTTTAATGAAACGCAAACGTTTCGTTCATAGAATCATTTTTCCTTCGTATTTGATTTAAACGCCCTTTAATAAGAAAAGTTAAACGTGAGTCCTTTGTACATAACGCGTTATGCGAGGTAATACGAGTCCATTTCACCAGAAAGCTCGTACAATGCTTTTTCCTATAACGCGGAAGTAATATACTTTGTTATAAGGGGAATTTCTGTACTCTATTTCTTGTCATGGATTTAATATATTCATTGCTAATTTTTCATATGATGTCAAGTGTATATTTAACATGAATGTACATATTTAACACAATAAATTGTAATTAGTGCAATAGGTATAGTATTATTTTAATTGTTATTAATCCTTTGTAAAAAAGCAATTCTATTCATTCTGATTAAAAAACTCATATTGAAAGCGTAACTAAATAATTTATAATTGCTTGCTTTATATATATTGCTTTATAATTCAGAGATTATTGATTGCTGATGTTGCACATATCAAACGTCATGATTTTTATTAAAGTCAAATTTCTATTTCGTCAGTACTGAGAAGCTTTAATGTATTGTACATGTGTTCTATATGTATAGATTTATTTTGTGGTATCTGATTGCTTAGTTTATGTCTTTTCAAACTGAATGGGGTTGCTCTGAAGGGAGGATATAACTTTTTGTATTCTGCAGGTGAGGCTTGCTGGTACACAATCCACCCTGCTTCCAAGCAGAGATCCGAGGGAGAGAAGGTGCGGGTGGGCGACGAGCTCATCCTCGTGAGTGTGGCTACTGAAAGGTACCTGGTAAGTGTTCTACACCCACGTCTCATAAGTACTTATAGTTACGAAATTATTTAAATTACAGTGGGTGATAGGTTAACGAATATAATCCGTTACAAAAGTATGTTTACTATCGGAATTGTTCGTTAACCGATCATCGATTTACCGTAGATTTCTTTGGGAAATCGATCAATTCTTCCTAGAGAGCCTAAAAATTATATTAAAAAGGTGAATAATTTCTTATTAAATTTATAAAAAATAATTCACACATATAGTCTTGGATATTAATCAATCCTTTTCATTTTTTCTTTTTGGTTTACGGGGTGCTAAAGAAATATCCAACGTCGATTGCTTTTCTCTCTTTTTCAGGATTTTCCTGAAGTGATTAACAGCATTGCTGTTGTTGCCATCTGGTATTCGTCATTTAAAATTATGTATGCGAAGGTGAATAAAAAAAGGGGGAGGAGCTCAAAATGGAATCAGTATCAATTTTGAATGAAATCAAAACTGAAACTGATGGTCTACTTTGGCTGTAAATACTCTGTTGGGAAAAAATTAGAATTTTGAGTCTCAATAGGCAAGCAACATAATTCAAGAGAGATGAAAAACGATTTTCGATCCATTGGGTTTGGCAACCCTGCTCACTATGCTCCGAGAGTCAAGAAGTGTTCGTTATAATTCGTTATCCGAATATATGTTCGTTGTCCGAACAAAAAAATTTTTCGTGAAAATGTTCGTTGTCCGGTTTGTATTCTGAACTGTTCGTTAACCGTTGACCCACTGTAGAGTCACGTGGATTGATTTATTGCTTATTGATCTACAGTCATTCTCTTGCTCATGAGAGTTAATTTACCCGCAACCTACGGCTTACGAAATTTACAGAATCATTTCAATTATCCACCCCACGAGTAGGACCACGACTGTTGAAATTTAATTTAGGACTCTGACCAATCAGCTGCTTGTTCGAAGTTACGTGATTTCAGAGAGAGATTCAGATCCATTGATTGATGTACACTGTGACATTTAATGACATTGAAGGTTATGTAAATCCAGATTTCAAAACACTGGATTCTAAATTTTATTTTGTTCAGTTCAATTCATTGATGAACTTTTTTCCGTTAATTTAAGTTTCTTTATAAAAGAATTTTTTAATTAACACTGATTTGAATATGTAGCTTAGTTTAGTCAATTAAAGATCATAAATTTTAAGTTTATCATTTATTGTGAAAATATCCATACTATGCAATCATTTTGCCAAACTGCCACAATGATGATTAATGTTGTAGTCTTCGATCCCCAACTTGAATTTATTAAAGCTATTCGAAGTTTATTTAAACTCTTACCCCATCCGACTCAACTGTCCTGTCCAAAAATGGCTGCAGAGTGACGAGCCAAACTTTAGATTTTACAAAATTTGTCGGAATAATGATAGTTTCCATAATCATCATTGGAATTTTACATTGAAGGCAATAGACATTTGTTACCAAAAGATACATAGTTTATGTAAAAAAGATGTTTTACATTTAGATATCATACATTAAAATAATCATTGTTTGTAGACAATTTCAGATTCATGAGATTGCATTAATGTTAAGATAAAGATTCAATTTAATTAATATAAAAATATTGGTTATAAATGAAAAAGGTGTGTCAGAGTAAAAATGCGTCTCTTTCTTTCTGATAATAATAAAGTATTATATGATCCAAAAAATAAGGCAACTGTTTTATTAAAAAAATCAGCAATGTTAAGAATTTATTGTTGAATAAATGCATGAATATGAAATAATCTTCATAAACAACTGAATAAGCCGTTTAAAAAATATTTACTAGAATTATTTCAACGGATTTGTGAGGAATAATTTAAATTTAAAATGGGTGAACACAAACAAACCCAAATATATTTCTTGCGATTTTACTCCAAGACACTGTGGATGTTAAAGAAGAAATACAGAAAATTAGTTTTAATTTAATTTTCACAGTATTTTTAATTAAAGTATTTGCGTGAAGATAATATTTTACCGATATTTTTTAAAATGAAGTATTTAGTTCTGTGACAAATATTAGAATTTGGCAAAGGAAAATATGCATTAAGAATAAATATGAAATTTTTTTTCCAAGCTTAAAACCAATTCCTTTTTTGATCTAAACTTATAAGACTGTACTTCAAACTGTGGATTATACTTTGGAATATATATCATAAACCAGCGTTATTAGTAATGATGAGTATATATTGCTATAGGACAGAGAGTACTAACAATTTCTGCTTTTGAAAGAATTAATATAAATTTTTTAGTGTTTACTTAATGGATATTTTAATTAATTTCAGCACACAGCTCGCGAAGGAAGCGAGACTATAGTGAACGCAAGTTTTCATCTGACCCATTGGTCTGTGGCCCCCTTCAGCACGGGTTCCAGCAGAGTGAAGTCTGTCGGTAAGTTTCCGCATGCGCAACCTGTTGACCAGACTCAGTGAATATGACACTGTAACTCATGATGAATATTAGATCTACAACATCGTCACCTGTCCGTTGATAGATGTCGATGTTGTCAAAACTAGAGTAGAGCAAGATCCTTTTCTGACAACTTCGGCGATAGCACAAAGCTTAATTCAGCTCAGCAAACTATTTCGGACAGGGGTGGAAATATTCAAAACGGGTGCCTCATGAAATCAGTCAGAGAATATGTTTGATAAGCGAGTCATCATATGCACATATCTGCTTGTTCGTAGGAAAACCGAACCCTTCTTGAATCGGATGAAAAGTGGATTATCTAAACGAAAACATCATAAGGAAAAAGGGAGCCCTTCCAAAATCTAAAAATAATTTGGTTCTGAATTAGAGAATGTTGTGTATATGATGGGACAGTTGAGAACCAATAAATTATGAGCATTAAAAATTGAAGGAAAAGCTCAGTTCGGAAAATTGTCAGCAACTGGATAATTTAAAGGAAGCAGTCCAAGAACAGAGGCCAGCAATGTTCCAAGAAAAAGCAGTTTAAGAAAGAAGCCAAGAAAAAGAGTTCGTCAAAATTTTTCAGAGCTAGACTGGGAAATTTTAATCCATATACCATATTCTCCGGACTTATCATCCTCCAACTATCACTTGTTTTTGTTCTTACTGGATGTTTTAAAGGACAAAGAGTTTAAAAATGAAGAAAATATCAGTGTGAATTACTGTTTCAAATTTTTGGAATTAAAAAAAAATAAATAAAAGAAAAAAAAATTTTTTTTCAAAAATGATGCATATAAATTGCTCTTCCGCTGGCCAAAAGTCTTTAATAATAATGGCATATTATTTAATAAAGTTTATTGACGGTACGAAAAACTTGTATTTTTTTATTTCAAAAATCAACAGAATTTTTTGATACACCTAATACTAAAAAATTAAACAAATATTTGAGTTGACTAGGTAAGGTGTGTTAATTTGTAACATAATTATTTTATCAAACTTCTGAGGGGCATCAAGATCAACTGATACAACTTAAATTACCATGAAATAAAATGTTGAAATATTATCTTATTACTATTTATTAAGTATCGGTTATTGTGTTTTCCCCTTTTGTAAATATTGTAATTGTTCTTTTTAAAAGATGTAATGATAACTTTTGTAGTTGTTTTTATTCCAAGAACCATTACAGCTTACAATAAAGCACGAACATAAATTTCATGAGAAAATTGGAAAATAGTTTTCTTTTTGTGTGGAAAAAGTTACAGTATTATCTCTGCTCGTACAATCTTCATTAAATACTGGTATAGAAGATTAAATTTGTGCAGGAAAAAATCAATCAAATGAAAAGTTCATTTAGTAAACTTATAGTAAAGAGAGCAATAATGTGTCGATTAATTTTAAATTTCTTTTCTCAACACTGCGATGTAGTTTCTAAATTGTTCCTGAACATTCCAAATTATTTCTGAAAATTTAGATGTCAGTTAGAGATAAATATGGATATAGAGATAAATATATATAGAGATAAATATGGAAAAGTATACTTAGAGAACACACACACACACACACACACAGAAAGTGCACGAGCCACAAAGCAAATAAAACTTCATTATAACTGGATGATAACATGTTTAACGATGTGCTCTTGGGCTCAGTATTGCCCCGTGACTATGACTTGTGCGCAAAGTCCCGGGTTCAATACCAGCCACTATGGAACAAAGGAGATACGTATTGGATTTCTGCATAAATTTCTGTCAGGGTGAGTGATTGAGAATTTTCGGCGAAGTTTCTTCCATATTACACCCAAATACAGCCTAATATCTATGCAAATGTTCTCCCTTAAAAATTTAGGCAGTGGAAATTAATACCAAGCAAGTCTTTGGCCGTTTGGAATTTAACTATGCAAAGTTAAATATTGATTTTTATAAATTTGAGAAAAATTATTCCTTTAAAAATTAATTTGAGATAATTACATATTATATTATATAGTATGTAATTATCAAACTGAAATACTTGTTTTCGCAAGTTACTTTCATTGTAATAATAACTTATTTATAATGAAAGTAACTTGTCATAAATTTAATTCAATAATAATATACTATTTTCTTGAAACTTTTGAAATTCGTGCTTTCATATTTCTTATAACATTTATAAAAAATGAATTGTTTGCATTGTTGAAAATAATGTTAATTTCTGATTAAGTTTCAGTATGAAGTAACTAATTCGGCTAAGCTAATTTTTTCTCTTATTCTCTATAACAAATGAGTTGACACAATAATGAGAATATTCATTTTTTTAAATGTTAGCAAATATGGTGGATTAAATGCATTTGAAGTCTTCATTAAAAAAAACAGAATTGCTTAACGGGTTGAAATATAAGTTTTATCCAAAAAATACAAGCTCAAAATTGTTTCTTGTTTAATTCTTGCAGGGTATGTGTTTGGTGGAGAAGTTTTGAGATTTTTTCACGGAGGTGATGAATGTTTAACCATTCCTCCAACATTCTCTGATGCACCCGGTCAAAAGTAAGTCGTTTTATTTTATTTTATTATTATTTTTTTATTTATTTTTTTTTATCTCAAATGAAAATTATCTACACTTTTTCAAAGAGCAGTTTTTACTTGTACATTTTTAAAATTTTGTAGAGCAGAATGTGTTTTTAAGTATAATACGTAAAATGATATATTTTGCTATCTAACATTATAAGCAGTTGCTAATCCGTTTAATGAAATGTTAAAAAAATTCTATGCTTTACAAGATAACCAATGAAGATTTAGCCATTTTTTCCTTTCCATTGAATGAAATGGGAAAAGGTATGAAATTAGTGTATTACATTGTTTTTAAGTCGATTAACTGAGAGTACAGTAAGTTGTTATTTTATTATTTTATTTGCTCTCAGAAATTTACAGAATTTAGAATAATTGTGGGATGCTATTTTTGGGTGGAAAATTTTTTCATTAGTATATAAAAAAAAAATTGGGCATTTTTAGAATACAAAAATTCTAAAATTAAATACTATGAAAAAAAATCATCGGTTTCTAAACTTCTTAAGAACTTCAGATTTTAAATTTTTAAATAAATTTTAAATCTTTTTTGTAATATTCTCACTGTTAAAATTTGAAAACTTCTGAAAACTATAAAAGATACAATAATTAATTTTTTTTGTATTCATTACCAATAACAAAATACTCGGATTAACAATTGACAATTTTTTTAAAAATAATTGAAACTGCTATCTCTTAATTTTACAGTTGATAATTTTCAGATTGTTCTGATTAATTAGTTTGAAACAGATGCTAAATGCAATGTCCTTATTGCAGAAGAATGTAAGTAATTGAAAAAACTGCGTAGACGAATTATTCATAAAGCTTTTTAAAGCATTTTAAAGAAAATTTAAAGTTACTTTTCTTTAAAATACTTTAAAAAATAAATATTTCGTTTTTGCAGTTTTCATAGAAAAAATGCCTTATTGCTAAAAATGTGTGAACTCTTCTTTAAATTCTTCTGGAAAAATGCCTAAAAATTTTTAAAAAGATAGGAAAAGGTATACAATAATTTTTGGTACTGTTCGATTTCACCGAAGCAAGTGGTAAAGACACTATTTGTAACTTTAACTGCGACTATTTAATTACATTTTTAAAAGTGTTATTGTTTTTATTCAAAGTGTTTTCCAAAATGATCAAACATTTTTAGAAACATTAAAATTTTTCATAACTTTCAAAATAAAATTTGTTATGACTGATATTCATATAGTCATTTTCTTTTCTTTTATAATCTATATTCTATGCCATTACCAAGAATGCTGGTTTGGCGAAATTTCCGCATGCAAAATGGAATAATACATAGTTTTTATTATAAATTAGCTTTAATGTCACCCAAATAAAGTATTCATGACATGTTTTTAAGTTTGTTTTTAATTCTGTTACAGTATGGTTGTCTATGAAGGAGGCGCAGTACTTAGCCAAGCGCGTTCTCTTTGGCGACTGGAGTTGATTCGAACAAAGTAAGTTCCGAATAACTAGCTAAATTTAATAAAAATTTCAATTTGATTTGTATAACATGCAACCCTAGTTCAAACTGACAAATATGTAATTTTAAAAATGAAATCAGCTTGATAAATAATTTTTCAAACTGATTACATTTTTAAAAAATAATCGTATTTTACTGTGATAAATATTTAATTTTTAAAAAATTACTCAATAAAATAAATACTTGTAATTTATATTGATAACATTATTTATATTTTAAATTAACTACCTTTATAAAATTGTGATGAATATTTATCATTTTAACTTAACAAGTCTAACAAACAGTCGTATTTTATACTTACATGATTATATTTTGTTTCTTAATTCAGTTTAATAAACCATCGTCTTTTACAGTGAGATAATTATTGATTTTTTAAAATTTAATCTATACAATAAATATTTGTTATTCATATTTGTGGGAATATTTATTTATTTTTTTTAATTTAAATTCTTAATTTTCAGTTAACAATTGTATTTTATATTGAGACAAATATTTAAATTTTTACAATTTAATCAGCATAACAAACAATCACATTTTATTTTGGCATGAATATTTAAATTTTTGCTTTAAACAGTTTAATTAACTGTAATATTTAATACTCATATGAGCATTTAGTTTTTGAATTTAGTTCACTAATAAAAAATTTTCTTTTTATTGCTGAGATTTAAATATTTAGTTTTTAATTTCAATTAGCTTATGAAGCATTGCATTTCAGGCTGACATGATTTAGCATTTTAGTTTTTTTTTATCCTGCTTAATAAAGAGCATATTTTAGGCTGAAATAAATACTTAAATATCAAATTTAAGTATTTATTTCAGCCTAAAATATGATTTGATTGATTTGATATTTAAGAAATACTTATTTTCTTAAATATCAAATCATTAATATGAACAGAAAAAAATTAATAAAATAATATTTTAAGCAAAATATTTTTATTTGAAAGTGCTATATGAATATTTTTACAAATGAAAATAAAAAAAAATTAATAAAATAATATTTTAAGCAAAATATTTTTATTTGAAAGTGCTATATGAATATTTTTACAAATGATGATAAAGCATTTATACGTCCAATGTTTATTTCATCTTTTAACTTTAACGCAAACTTCTCATTAACCTGAAATTATCTTCATTGAGTTTTGCGTTTTCAATTCATTAATATCTTGTTAATTAGAAGTTAACATGTGACATTCCATTATTTACTCTCGTGTGCAACTTTTGGTAATGAATGTTAAGCAATTTTTCTACGGAAAAAATTTGCATAAAAAGCTCGTTCATTATAGATAATTTTTATGTCTTTTAGTTCTCTGGATTCCCGAATTTGTCGTTATAATGTTGATCATAGGATGCTATTATCTCGCTGAAAATAAATGATTTTATATTAATCTTCTTGAAAGAGTAATTGTTGTTACTAAAATCCCAAATTATCTATGGTGCGGAATATCCATTTTTGGATCTTGCGCCATAAAACCCAACCAACCAACATAAATTTTCTAACAATCCCAAAATAGACAAAAAGCCTAAGAACAATAGAGTATACTGAAAGACCTCGTTCTTTTTGAAATCTAAGCAAAGTAAAATAGGGGCCAGGGTCATCCTGTCAACTCCATACCATTGGTATTCAAGGAAGATCTTCTGTCCCTGCTTGGAAAGTGACATGGCCACCCATGAAGAGCAAGAAAGTCGTTTGATATTTTCTAAACGAAACTCGAGAAGACCCTCCCGGATTCTCCCGAAGTACCACAGGTGACCGGGAGGAATTCTTCCAAGTCGGTTTGATTCCATCTTCCTAAGGGAGGACACATTGCTACTTGTGAGATTCCCACAAGGAGTCAACCCTCTCGTCAGCAATTGCTCTTCCAGAGATTTTATAGAACTGGAAATTGAATGGATAACTTCTTCCTTGAATTTAACAATCCATGATCTCAATTTCCACCTCATGCCTAGGTCTTAGTAGGAGTTGAGTTCATTTCAACCATCAGTCAGTGAACATTGCTCACTATCTAATTAACCCTCGTATGCAAAAAGCGACGATAAAGCGACCAACAAATCAAATCTTTAGAGACTTTTGATAAGCAAAATAATTAATATCAAAGATTTGCGGTACTTGTTTATATGAGAATCATATTCAAGACAGGAACAAAGCTTTATTAGGTGATTTTAAATTTGCTTTGAAATCTCAGTTAGAAAAGTAGTAATGTGTTAAGTCATCCAAATCGAAATTTTTCTTAGATAACAAGGACGTTTTCTAAAAATTTAATTGCACCTATCGTAGAAATATATTTTGCATCATATCCAAATAATAAATTTTCATTTGGTATTTTTATATTATTGATTATGGACAAAATACCTGGTTAAAACCCAGCAGTTTAAACTGTAACAATCTACTAGGAGATATTTTTGTTCTAGTTAGTTTTTTGCAATCAGTCCTTTTTATATGCTTATAAACTTAATAACTTTCTTGAAAATGGATATTTTATGGTATTTTTGCATTAGTTTCGAAACATTGAAATCACTTTTCAAATTTAATGACAATTTAATTTTTATAAAAGGATAAATAAATGGAATCTCTATATTTAGAGAAACAATTTTGAAGATATTTTTGTAACCATGCACTTGTTTGATTGACTTCTATTATTTTCATTTAACTTAGGTGGGCGGGAGGATTCGTAAACTGGGGCTACCCTCTTCGCGTGAGGCACATCACCACCGGAAGGTACCTAGCCTACAACGAGAATCGAGAAGTGTGCCTTGTCAACAAAGACCAAGCTTCTGTTGCAGCCACAGGATTTTGTCTTCGGCAGACAAAGGTAAGTTTGTTTATTTATCCAAAAAATTAAAACTGATGTCTTAGCTAAAATACATAGCATTATATTTTGATTATTTTTGTTAACAATAAAGTGGTTTTTTCTTTCGTTCAGGTGCGTGTTAGTGTATATTTCTATTTCTAATTAGTTCACGATAATTTAACCACTTGCACTTTGACACAAGGCATTTAGCCACGATCCATTGACCAAGTATATTTTAAATTGAGTAATGAATAGGCTAATTCAGCTTGTTCAGTTTGAAATTTTTCAGATGAACTTTCCTATTGTTGCTACTTATGACGCTTGGACAAACCAAGCTTGCTGTCTTGGATATGCGAATTTAAGTCAATAGGAAGCTTAATCAAAAAACCACGAAGGTGAAAGTATGACTTTGCTCTTCAAATCTTCCGATAGATGGCACCACCAGAGAGGATCCACTCCCTAAATTTTGACATTGATCTGAAGGAAGAGGAAATTTTCTCCAGAGCATTGCACGCATGGTAACTGCTCAATGAATGACCATGATACTTTCGATTCCACATATTTAACGAACACGAATATCGAATATACTCGTTGGGAAACGAACACTGCACTTCTGGACGGATTGCCGATGCCCTAGCCACTAGGCTACCACAACCTCCTAAATTTTCCTCTAAAACATTGATTGATATGCGATTATCATGGTTTTCCAAGCGGGTTCAAATGCATTTTAATCATGCGCCTGTTGACAAAATCATTAGTCGAATGACTTTGGATACATCATATTTATTTTGAATGATGAATCGGCGTCATTGATTCATTTACTTTGAAATTCAAAAGTTGTTCAGGAACATTTTGTTCGTAAAATATTAATTATTCCACGAGCCATTTCGCATTGATTCGAACTATGGACACATTGATACAATCCGTTTAATCATCGAATGGAATCAAATACGCGATATCCATTTCGTGTGATAATACATAGATTACTAAAATACCTAGAATTATATTTTGATTATTTTTCTTAACCATGAAGTGGTTATTTTATTCGGACACAGCTTCATGCCTACATTACTTTATTTCCTTTCACGATGTCACAGACACATTCAGTTGCAAACCAAAATTTTGGGGGAGTCCATTTTGTCTGAAAGCATGAATCGCTCCATGAACGCCAAAACTATGGTTTGACGAGCCATTTCACATTGGTTCTAGCCATTCACATGTTGACAACTGGAAAAACAACCACTTAATGGTTAAGTTTCAATAGGTAAATGTGATATTATGTATGTGCGTATGATAGTTTGTATAACTTAGCGCCATTTTCTACAATTTTTTTTTCTTCCGATTTTTAGGAGTTTCTTTTACACATTCATGACAGTTCAATTCGGAGTAAAACTTTTATTAATCTGATGATCATGTTGGAGTATGTCAAAGAATAATTTACATTAAATTTTATATTTCTTTTCTACAATCTCTTACAATCAGGAAAAATGTTAATGGGAAGATTCAATTTTCCATTTCTTTATTGATTAAGAATTTAAACAAAATCTTATAATCATAAATATTTGAATAAAAATATTAATTAAGATATAAATGAAAGTAGTGAAAGATTAAAAACTTAAATCCATGAATATATCATGGATAACCATGTACATACATTAATCAAAATTATATTTGATTCTATTGTAATGTAATAGATTAACTTTCCGTAACTTCAATGTAAGACATAATTTACCTTTAAGCAACAAAAATGTTTAAACCTAAAATTATTAATCAATATATTATATTTTTTCACTGTGAGAGTAATAAACCCTACAGGAAAAAAATTACTTCTGAAATGTAAAAAATTTAACTATCCACTTTTTTTTTTGTAAAATTTCGTTTAGTTTTTAGTAATGTAATGTAGAAACTTTACCTGGAAAAAATAAAGTATAAAACATAAATTATTAGGGAATCATAAGGATTTTTCTAATTTTTTTGAATTTACTTAATAGAAAGTCTTGGGTAGAAACAAATATATTTGATAATTGCAAGATTCAATCAGATATTTTTATTTATTTGCCTCATTTATGTATTAACAGTGTATAAAATTATTTTATTTAATAAAATTACTTATTTGCAAATGTGAGTAGTAATTTTAGCAGAATAATTCATGATTTTAAAAATAGCATGCTGGCCATAAAACGTTACAAGAAAACTTTTTTAAAGTGATAATTTATTTAGCTATTATTTTCCTTTAAATTTAGTTAGACACTTTTCTGTCATCGGTACTAGAAATCATAATTTTCTTTACCAAAATAATAGTTTGAAAAATTTGTTTCACTGGAATGTTCATCTAAATAAGAAAAACCATAAGCGTTTTGGCTGTTATTTCTGTGTTTCGAATTTTCCGCCAAATACTAAAGATTTGGCAAAATCTGAACCTCTTCCTGTAAATAGAAAACAGAGTAGCTGTTTTCATTACTTAAATTATACCCCCCGTAAATGAAATAAAGAATACTCAGAAAACTAATTATTCTTTTCATACACAAATTACATTTCACATATGGGATTAAGAACCATCAAAACGAATAAATTTAATAGTGATTATTTATTGTGTTATATACAATAAATATTATAGTATTATCAAATAATGTTAAATTTTGAATAGCTTAAGGCATAATAATGTCATTAAAGATTTTTAGTACTTACTAGTTTGACAAGCTTTTGTCATAATATGCCAAAAGACAACGAGTGTTGTAGTTTCTCCCACGTTTATAAATACGGAATTGTGTTTTCTGCCCTCAGGATGATAAGAAGATAGTGCTGGATGAGAAGGAGGAAGAGGTTCTTGGCGCACCTCTCATCAAATATGGTGACACCACCGTCTTTTTGCAGCACCAGGAAACTGGACTTTGGCTCTCTTATAGGGTAAGTACAACTTCACTGCAACCCACCTTTATTCTGTTGGTCGTATGTTCCATTAGGCTGCGTATAACTGAAAACGAAAATGAGTAACTATAACAAGCAAAAGAAAACAGTCTCGAATTGCAAACATTGCTTCAAAATATTGCACTAAAAATGATCCATCTAATGTTCTTGATGAGAACACCAATCAGGAAATAGAAATTCATGGCTAAATTTATTTGAAGCGTTTAATTTAATGAATAATATGTCACACTGTTTTATTTATCGCTCGTACTTTTGAATTCATTGGGGAGTTACACCATAAAAACAGTTTAAAAGCAACTGTAAAAATTGTCAGTATATTTCAACACATACAGCTTTATGAATTAGAATATAATAAAACACCAGTGCTTAAACCATTAGTTCACCGCTTCTCCAATGTTTCTTAACAATGTCCTCATACTGAGAGAACATTAGTATGAGGACAATGTCCTCACACTGAGAGGACATTGTTAAGAAACCTTGGAGAACATTTAAATAATTGTACTGTACTTAACAGTGAAATTATTTAAATATTCAAAAATAATTGTTGATTAGATTTACACAAAACACAGTTTG
The DNA here is from genome assembly GCA_030067965.1 of Latrodectus elegans. Taxonomy (NCBI): domain Eukaryota; kingdom Metazoa; phylum Arthropoda; class Arachnida; order Araneae; family Theridiidae; genus Latrodectus; species Latrodectus elegans. The sequence continues at coordinate 10,350,186 of CM057811.1, read as the reverse complement.
GCGAATCCACCAATCTAATTCTATAGAGATGGTTCTGTAAGCAGTCATGTCCGGTCAGTGCTCTAAATTGAGACATCACAGTGTAGTTGGGCTCTAAAAATAAAAAAAGATATTCTTACAGTTAAACAATTTTTACAGATTTACATTGGTCACCAAAATTTGCGACCATTGTGAAAATAAAAATGCCAATTAATTCTAAAAATATTTATTTTAATATCCTCAGTAATAGATCACAACACAAAACTGTTGAAATTTATAATGTTCTGGCATAAGAACGGAACGTAGAGATTTCGCCAACAGAGCATTTCATACTTTACTTTATAACATTCAAAATTCAGTTCCCTGTTTGTTCTTGTAGCTACTGGATGGCAATTATATTCTAATCACACGAAGTTAATAAATTAGGTTTGTTAAAATTGTAAATTAAAGCATATAAAATAGAATATGAGCTTTAATGTATAAGTACCCACAAATTCTTGTATTGCGGGTTGTATGGTATTGACAATTCAAAATTATAAGTCTTTATAATTTCGGGTAAGATTCGATATGTCTTTATTTTAAATTATTTTAAACCTATTCTTATGATTTTCACTTTTTTATTTTTTTAGAATTTAAAATGAAAATTTATTTGATTTAATTATAATTTGTTTTTCCAGACTTATGAGACGAAGAAAAGAGGCGTAGGAAAAGTAGAAGAGAAGCAAGTAAGTTGCTACAAATATATCTCTATCAAAACTAGAAAATAACTGCAGGTCATCTGTTCTTTCCAAACTCCATTATTTTAACAACAAAAATTTAAATTGCTTTTTTGATAGTTCTGAAACGATTTAATTATCTGTCTGATTATTTTAATATTAGAGCGCCATTTTGTTTTCCAGAGTTCACAGAGAAAAATTTTAGAAATTTTATTTGATCTAGTAAAGCTGAACTTCAATCATTTAATAATTTTTATACTTGTGACTAAAATTGCTTGATTTAAAACAAACTATATTTCTTAAGAATGTGGCTTTTGAATCATTGTATCAATCATTTGAAATATCAAGACTAATATTTGTCTTCATACGTGTGAAAGTTCTAAAAGTATTTTTTTAATTAGCTTTTTTGCACATTTATGTTATTTTTTGTTGTTTTAATTTCTTATTTATTTTATACTATTTATGTTTGGTTTTTAAACTTTCCATTACAAACAAAAATTTAATTATTTCTTTTTATCATGTAATTAATAAAGTTCTTGCTAGTTTTGCATTTCCATTGAATGAAGTGGCAATAAATATGCACACAATATAACGATTTTGTGTATCACATGATTTAAGATTATATCGGCTGTGTGTAGGAACATCCATGTCTTAAAAGTAAGTCAACCACGCATTTCCATCAATTGTAACTTGTACAGCAGGGAAGCCAAATGAAAGTGTCTTAGGAATTCATTAAGTGTTGTTTGCTTCACGACTTCATGATTTGCTTTTTCAACAGCTATACCAAGTCACAATATATGCCAAGTCCTTGGCTATAATGCCGTGAATAAACGTGCTGAAAGTTTCTAAAATTGAAGTTCGAAAATTCAGGCTTATATCAATTAAGTTTGCTTTAAGCACTTGCTAAATTCTTTACGTCCAAAACACCAGAGTTCTACCGCAATGATATTGCACAGCTGGAGATATGTTATCAAAAGTTACTGGATTCCGACGGATATTAATTACTTCGAGAATTAAGAGTAGGCTATACTTTCTTGAAATAACTTTCCTTTGGGCTATTAAAAAAACAAAAATTTAGCAAGAATTTTATTGGTTATCTTATATTAACCATAAAGTGTCTGTTTCATTCGTTCCAGTTGAGATTATGATTACCCCACTGTATTACAATTCTCATTGGCTTAAAATAAACATGACGTCAGATAACGCTTCATTTATATCACATCGTATTGTTATAAATCTGACCGGTGTCGACGAACTTGATGCCCTTTCAAATCGCATTCTCTGAGCGGCAGCAGACAAGGCGAAGTTCATCATCGAATATCTGAGTGTCGTCGGTGATGAGAAGAAATCCATTCATGATTTTTACCAGTAATATTTTTTAATTATAATTTTTTCCGTTTGTAAAAATGTTCAGAATCATGAAAATAACTTGTTGTTCTAAATAATTATTTTTCAAATTTTTTGTTATATTGCCTCAAAAATTTTCTAAAATTATTATCATTTCTAATTTGTGTCTTTGACCAACTCAAGTTTTTTTTTTTTTTTTTTTTTTTTTTTTGCCTATCTCTCCGTATCAACAATTTCCCTTGTGTCTGCCTCAGCAGCACCTCTTGTGTGATTTCACTTATCTTGAAATCCGTTAAAGCTTCTCTAAATCTTTCTCTTTTTTTGATTTTTGATTTGACGAAAATTTTGTGTGTAAAATATTGATTGTTACGAGTATCCGAAAACCATGATTCCAAAAGTCGTTTCGAATCTCTTCGAGCCAAATGCCCTTAACATAGTCCAATTAACTTGAACGTGACAGCCATACCGAGTAACGACTCTATGGCTTCAACTCGTTGCAATCAAAATGATAAATATCGTCGAAAATCATTTTTTTAATAAAACGATCTTGTATATCAAGATCAAAGCATCGAACTAAGAAGCCCTTTTCCGATTATTCAAACCATTAACACGTTGACAATAAAACAGAAGTAAAAGCAAAATGAAAAAGGCTGGAAAAAACACCCACTTTATGGTTAGTTTAAATCGGCAAATACGATTTAAATTTTTTATTTAATTATCCTTGCTTCATTTTCTGCACTCAGTTTATATTTTATTTCATTATTGCTTTCATATTTTGCTTTTGCATACATTTATTATTTAGCATTGTTTATTTAAGTTTGTTTTTTATTCGCATCGACGCTTAGGCCATCATGTCAGAAGAAGGTAAGATGGACGACGGCTTGGAATTCAGCCGCTCGCAAGAGGAGGAATCGCGCACTGCCCGCGTCATCAGGAAGTGCAGTTCGCTCTTCAACAAATTCATCGCGTAAGCAATTCCTTCACATATAAATCTAAAAAATACGCCAAAATATTTCAAAATAAGCAAACGTGTTGCTTCTAATTTTAGTTCTGAATTGTAAATCATCATTTAGAAAAACAAAACTTGAAAAATACTAATACAAGTTAAAATACAACATTGCTCGTGTGTAAAATATGTCACACAGAAGAAAATGCGCCAAACCGTGAGATTGATCACCAACTATAGAAAACTATGTACCAAATATGTGGTTATTAAATTAACAAGCTGTTTTCGTTTCTTTAAACGCAAAATTTCAATTCTAATAGATAATTTTCTACTTTTTGCATCATAAAATGATAAAAATTTGAGACATGTTATACACAACAGAATGCGATTGAATATTTTCTAAGTTATGAGATTTTGGTAGCTTGTAAAATGCGCCAGCGAACACAGTATGAAACTTTATTTGAATTCAGCTAAATAATAGCATTGTATATCTAACAATAACACCATGAAATATTAAGTTTAGCTATTTTTGCCAGTAAATCATCACACATTTTTTTAAACATAAGCTTTAAAGCATTAATCTCAACCTATATTTGTAAAAAAAATTATTTTGTTTTAATTCTCATTAAATGTGTATTTTGAAATATTACAGAATTATTTGTTATATTTGTCAGAATTCGCCAAAATTTTCCTGGGTGATGGGGTTTTTACTTTTGTATCCACAAATCATTTTTAAAAAAAGAAGTAAAATATAATTTGATAGATATCTAGAAAAAACTATCGGATTATACAATGAACATATAAAGAAAGCTAGCTACAATGTTTCCAAGTTGTGTTTAATATTTTTAAATACTATATTTGTGAGTGCTTTATTATAAAGCATAGAATATTCTTCTTGTTTCTCATAATTTTTTCGAGCATTTATTATTAATGAGTAACACATTAATCATGATTAATATAAGTGTTTGTTTATCCATTAATATGAGTTTATGATTTGCTAATTCTCAGAAAAGGCTCGATGGCTTTATTAGAATTTTTCTTCGGTGTAAATATTTTTAAAAACGGACTCACATTTAAAGAAAATCTTAATAAACACAAAAATATTCCATTTTTTTTTAGTTTTTAAGTATAATAGACTATACTCAATACGCTTTCTAATGATACTCTTCTGTATAAATTATATAAATTTTTTTTCAGTATTGTTTCTTTATATCATTAAACATCGACCATGTTTCCTTGCCACTTCAATTATAATTGCAAAGTTTCATTATCTTTGACTACATTTGAATTTATTAACCCTTCAGAATTCAGTGTTTAGTTGTTTCCTACTGAATATTTTATTTATAAATGTTGAGCAGCTACATGAAACATATTATTATATAAAAATTAATGAAGATTGATTCGATTCCGTTTTGTAAAACTCTATAATAAAATTGGAAATGCAACTCATCTGAATAAAACTGAGAAATGAATGAGATGATTTTTCTGAGATTTGAAATTTATTAAATATTTTTGTTAAATAAAATGCCAATATTTAGTTAATTTACCACAAATCTGATAAATTAAATGCATGCATGTTTTGACCATTGGAGTGACAGTTATGATTAAAGTTCGAGAGACAGAAAATTTCATATATTCTAAATAGCATTTAAAAATTTTCTTATAGATTTTGTTAAATCCATTATGTAAATCCCCAAAAAAAGAAGACACAAAAGAGAGCAGATATAACTGTTTATAGTTCTTATAAAATTAAATGCAACTTTCGTTTACATTTTTGACTCTGATTTTGCAGAGGCCTAGACTCTCTCCAAAGAGAACTCACAGACGCCACTCAGTTCACCTCTGCAGATCTGGAAGAAGTGATTCATTGCTTAGAAGATCTGATTGCCTACTTTGCGCAACCTGAAGACGATATTGGTGAGGAATAACTGTTATTTTACATGCTCAGGAATTATTACTGTTCATCTAGTTATGTTTCACTGACTTCATTTATAAAGTTAATTAAACATGCATGCCATGCTGATAAATTTGTTAGCATGACTGTAATTGAAAAATATATTTTACTTGTGTATTCATGTCTTGAAACGAAACTATAGAGAATGGTTTATGGGAATGGGTCTTGAATTCTAGTGGCTCAGTAGCTTCACGCAGCTTTCCGTTGAGATCAGCTAAATGAAAAATCATTTGCCTCGGGTAGTGATTGGGAGGGTGGCCACGTACTTTCCCTCATTGAGTTTCTGCATCTCCTTCGATTGTGAACGTGTCCACGTTGATGTGTAACGTCTAAAATCCTTCCGCTGGTGTGCAGTGGATGGGGAGAGGAGGGTGCCAGCGGAGGTGTGACCTCGACGTCTGACTGAGATTCAAAGTGACGAGGCACTTAGTGATGGGTAAATATTCCAAATCCGTTGATCTTAAGGTACAATCCAGGGCTCATCTGAACTACAAGGTATGCATGGGAGTGTTTAAAAATCAATCAAGGAAAAGAGAGCTTCTACATTACTTCCTGGAATAAAATGCATTGATCAGTTTGAAATGGCATACTTTCCATCAAAACATCGACACCAGTAGGGGAAACCTAAGCCTTGATTTTTTTTTTTCTGTAAAACATAAACTCTGATAATAGCTCGATGTATTATTATTATACTACCCTAAAGTACGGAAATCACTTATTCTGTTGATTACAAGACAATGTGGATTAAATGGGGTGATCCTTTAAAATACAGAAAGCTTATTCATTTTCTAAATTACTAGGTAATCTAAAAATTACCTAGATAATCTGCAAATTACCTACCATATATTCGTTAAAATGAAAATAACACCTCTGTGTGGGGAATCATCAAAGTTTCCGTAAGCTTAAACTAACATATTTTTTTTTTTATTTTTCGAAAAAAGATATATCCTCAATTCTAAAGTATTAAAGTAATACAATCAAGCATTAAATTTTTGATTGAAACAATGATCAATTAATTAAAAAATGTAATACAAATAAACACACGGCTTAAAACATTATTACGATTATCAGGAAACTAACATAATATTTATTTTATTTTTTTTTTTGTTCCCTAATTTCTTTTGAACAAATTTGAAAAAAACAAATGGCTCCAAAAGTATTATGCAATGATACCCCATTTTTTTTTAAAAAAAATGACACAAATTTAACAAACAAATGTTTATTATCATATTCAACATAACCCAACTTGGTGCCAAATTGGCGATAAATCAAAGGAAACATAAAGTATATTCCTCTCGTTGTATTTATAATGCTGGCTAACATATTTTTAGTTAATTATTTTACAATTATGCTTGTACTATCTTATCTGTAAGTTCTTGATTAGTAATATTTTGTATAAAATATTTATTTTAGAACATGAAGAGAAGCAAAATAAGCTGAAAGCATTGAGAAATCGCCAAGATCTTTTCCAGGAAGAGGTACTCCATTAACTTTTTTGTTTCTTGAACACAGGTCCTCGTGTCGGAAAAATCTTAATTATTTCATCTTACTTATAGGGAATTCTGAATCTTATTCTGGAGACCATCGACAAAATCAACATGATTTCAAGCTCTGGGTATTTGGTTGCATTTACAGGTGAAGACTCTGCGCAGTTATGGGACGCTATTTCTGGATACCTTTACCAGTTGCTTGGTGAGATACTTTTGTTTTTGTTGAAGGGATTTTTATTTTAGTTATTTCAATTAGGCTTAAATAAACTATTTCTGTTATCTGTGAATACACTCCTAAAATAGTATTAAGGGTAACGAATTTAATTTGAGAAACAATTAAAAAAATTATAGTTTTGAATATACTTTTATTGGTTGAGAGTGCTACGATATTGAAACAATATGTTATTACTCTCAAACCCAGATAAAAGTCGAATTTGACATACATTGAATAAATTTCTTGGGAATAATTACTTTGAATTGGGATTACATTAACTATAAGTATTTTCTGAGTAACTTTGTTAATGCATATAAAGAACGTTGAATGCAGTATAGAGGAGACCGAAAGTGAGATATAGTGAGCAAAACAATTTAAAAAATTGCAGTTCAGAATACACATAAGCACTTAGGTCGAGAATGCTGTTTCACCCAAAACAACTTACCAAAAAACTCTCAAACCCAGATAAAACATACATTTGACCCATGTTAATTCATTGTATGATTACACTACGATTCCTTTAGAATTAGTTTCATTTGTTTACCTCTCCGCTTTCATGTATTTAAGACAAAATTATCAATCATGTTTCGATATTTTACAGTTATTCTTTACAATGAGCTTACAAGTAAAGTTTTATTAATGATTAAAAATGCTTTGTTTTCAGCTGCTGTGATCAAAGGCAACCATACAAACTGCGCTCAATTTGCTCAATCGAACAGACTGGATTGGCTTTTCAGCAGACTTGGCAGTCAGCAAGCCGCTGAAGGAACGGGTAAAAAATTATAATTCTATATTCAGATAACGATATATTTATTAGATTTTTATGCATATTGACTGAATTGCATGAAATTGATTTTAAGATTGTTTTTTAAAAAAGAGCTTGCATTTTTTGTCGTTAATGTTTTAAAAGGGAGTCTTTTTTCCATTATATGAAAATGTTCACTAAGCTGGTATATATACGAGTATATGCGTGTGCATGTGCATATATATAATGTATATATGTGCGTGTTTAAAAGCTATCTAATAAGAAAAATTATACTTTTTGTATTTTACAATTATTTAAATAATATTACAATTATTAAATTGTTTTAAAAATATTTAATAAGCTTTATCGTCAAATTTTACGGAAAATAAATAAGGTGAATTTTAATATATATTTCTTGTGTTAGATATAAAGAAATGAGTACTTATCAAGCATAATTTGATTTGCAGACTTCTAATTTTCTATATGAAAATACGTTTTCCACAATGTGATAGCAACTCGTTAAAACTCATTACTTTAATGAAAATCTTATCCTCATGATTATAAGTATTATTATAATGAAAATGAACTTAGAAATAATATTTTTAAACTCGTTCCCATAGTAGGGGAATCATTAACAGTTAATAGATTATATATAAAAATCATTAAAATGATTTTTAATGATAACTTTCATTAATAAAGGTGCATGAATCTCAAGCTGTATTTGCATTCATATTTTTAATTGAATTCATATTTTCTATGAAAATTAATTTTCATGCAGCTTCAGAAATGCAAAATGATTTTACAATTTTGACAATGCAACTTTGTTTTAGTTTATATACAATGAGAAGTTCAGTATTTTCATATGACTAGTTTAACTGATTGTTATAACTCGCTTATATAAAACTAATTTAAAGACAGACAATGCCAAAATTTCTGTTAAACTTGCATTAAGTTAACAGAAATGTTTCCAACTTCTGTATCACTTAAAATAGATTATTTTGATTAGAAAAATTTTCTTAAATTTTGATTAACAAGATTTGAAATCAAATTACATAAATTATTGACATTTTATTCACATTGTTTATAAAATAAATAGTAACATTATAAACACACTCTGTTCTTGTATTAAGACATAAAAATAAATTTGTTTAGTGAGAAAAAGCTTGTTAAATTGATATATATATATATATATATATATATATATATATATATATATATATATATATATATATATATATATATATATATATATATATATATATATATATATATATATATATATATATATATATATATATATATATATATATATATATATATATATATATATATATATATATATATATATATATATATATATATATATATATATATATATATATATATATAAGTGACTGAGTGATTAGCGGTCCTGAATCCTGAGCAGTCGGTCCCAGGCTCGAATCTTGGTTCGTTCATGGATGTTACTTTCTTTCTCTGTGTTTCTCTTCTTGTGCGCGGGCAATGCTACTCGCCTCTGTGACTTGGTTCACAGCTGCACGCTTAGTAACGAGAAATTAATGGTAGTTTCTACCTTTGTTGTGGCATAGGGTTCGTCAGCAATATATATATAATCTGTTGTAATAAACATTCTGAATAATTTAATATTATTAACAATTTGGCGTAATAATTTGCACATATTCAAAAAAATACTCTATATTTTATATCTAAAAATATATTTTCCATCACATTCCAGGCATGTTGGATGTCTTGCACTGCGTCTTGATTGACAGTCCAGAAGCTTTGAATATGATGAAGGAAGAGCACATCAAGGTGATCATTTCCCTCTTGGAGAAGCATGGAAGGGATCCCAAAGTAAGCAAAATGGTTTTTCATTTGAAAAACTTTTGATGGATTGATTTCTCTTAGAGGATAAAGGAATTCCCTCGACCAGTAAGGCTGATCTTTCCCTCAAATTCATGACTTCTCAATGAAAACAAAAAGTAAAACTTCAAGTTTAATCAATGAAAATATGAAAAATTTAAACAGAAAATTAAAAAAAAATTACTTACCCAGATTCAATTTCTGTGTTAGGAAAATGTGAGTTTAGAATAACTGTGTAGAAACCATGTCGCCTATAAAAATCGTCTTAGTTTAACAAAAAAACATAACACCAATGGAAGTAGGAACCTCCCGAGCAGAAAAGAGGAAAATAAGAGTTAACTTCCATAAGTTTGATTGACTGAAGGTATGTATTAGATTTAATACTTCTCTTGTAGGGAAATAAAAGCCATGTCAACTTTCAAACGGCAACTATGTGAGCTTTATTTTTTTCTGATATTAAAAGCGGGGAAAATTTATTTTTTAAATTAATATAATTTATTTTATATAGAATAGAAATTATTTTAAAAAATATTTATTTAAATAGGAACAAGAATTTTGTCTTAAAGGTACTTTTCCACTCTGAAATAGAATTTAAAATATATTAAAAACCATTATGCACGAGAACAGAATAATTTCAGACTTACAGTAGAAAGATATAACTTTATGGCTCGATTTTATGATAATACCCTATATTTATTAGCTTCAAAAATTTAATGGTATTTATAAAAGCTGTACGTAAATGTAAAAGGATTCATTCGTTATATACAAGTACTAAAATTTTATTTTTGCTATCTTTTATTTATTTATTTGTCATATATTTAATATTTTTCTTTGCAAAAATTATACCCTCTGTAAGTCTATCGGAAATGTATGTGAGTTTTCATATTTACAGAATTTTTGTCTGAAAAGTAATCAAAATTATTTAAATATCTAAAGGGTAGTTTTTAATTGACGAATAAAGAGTTTTTATACATAGCTGTCACAGCCATGATCACAATCTAAAAGGTAATGTGAGATTATTTTACATATGAAGTTTATTGAAGTAAATTAATCCCTCAATAAACTTCATATGTAAAATAATCTCCCATTACCTTTTAGATTGTGGTCTTTTTTTATACATGATATCAATGAAGACCACAGCATTTATTAAACTTAGTAATGAGGAATGAAAATTTTACTCGCCTTATACGAATAAAACGAGAATTTAAAAGAAATTTTAACTCAAATGGTTATCATACTAGTAATCTTCGTAAAACATAATAATAAATTAATAACAAAATTTTTGTAACTAGTTTTATTTTGATTGTATTTTTTCTATTTCTTTTTACTTGCACCCGCAGAAAATGTTTTTTGAAATCTATATTAATCAATCTGCACTAAAGTACTCAAAAATTTTATGATTTCAAAATTTTTGAAAATACTTTTGAAATGAATATTTTTGCTTAAATTTTAAAATGAAAAGGTATAACTTTATGGTTTTTATACTTTTTTTATAAGAAAAATATATTATAAAAAGGTATTATAGCTTTTCATTTTAAATTACATTTAATTAATATGCAAAGCTAATGAGAGTTCTTTTGAGCAAATTTCTGATTGAATTTAAAATATTTATGAAATTACTATGTACTATTTTAATATGTTTTAACTTATTGTTTTTCACATCATATTATAATCAATTTAACAATAGAATTGTTTAAAAAGACATAAGTATTTAATAAAAAAATAAAAAAAAGAAATCCATGCTTTAAAGATTATTTTAAACATGCTTGCCGAAGTGAAAATACATAACAACTTTTAATTTATATTTGAATCATAGAGAGCCTAAAAAAGAGAACTATAGACTAGCCACACTGATCAAATCAAAATAAAACAATAGTTTTGTTGCAATTACTTTCATTTGTTTAGGTACTGGACGTCCTCTGCTCGCTTTGTGTTGGTAACGGCGTTGCTGTGAGGAGCAGTCAGAACAATATTTGCGACAATCTCTTGCCATCCAGAAGTCTGTTGCTGCAGACAAGGCTGGTGGATCATGTGGCCAGGTAAACCAAAATATTTAGACTTCATAACGAAAGTCATAAAGAATGTCCATATATTTATTAAAAAATCTGACATAATACTTCTAAATTTTTTCAATGTTGAAACCAAATTACAGCATTTATGTTATTTTGAAACATCCTATTAAAACAATTTTCTTAAGTGACTTTAAAATAGAAGAAAAACACAAAAAGTGATTGTAAAATAGAAAATAAAATTCTTGCTAAAATCATTGTTACATAAAAAAAGGAAAACTTTTAATGTTGGCGTAAACAAGGCAATAGTCTTAAGATTCAAAAGAGATTGTATACAAATATTGCAATAATTAATTTAGAATTCTATTAATTAATGAAATTTTAAAATTTTAAATCTTCGTTGCCAATTTAAACTAACCATAAAGTGGTTTTTTTGCCATGTTTTTTTCATTTTGCTTTTTTTACTGTCCATGTGCTAATGGTTTGAATCAATGGAAAGCGTTTTCTTAAACCGATGCTTTGGTCCTTATATAAGGAAACGTTTCATTAACAAAATGAACGTCGAAATTATTCTCGGACATTCGCTGGTAAACTACGCCTTGTTTGCCGCAGAAAGTAATTTGAAGGCAAATTCATCGACAAGCAGGATTTACGACGTCGTCTCAATACGATGTGACGTAGATGAAATGTTGTTTAACGTCATAGATATTTTAAACCAATGAGAATGGTAATTAAGTGTCATATTTACGATCGCAGCTGTAACGAAATTAACATCTACTTTATGGTTAAAAAAATCTAGAATAATCATAATTATTTTGAAAATCGGGAGTTGTAACGAATAAATACGCATATTCTAAATGATGAATGACAAATTTGACACAGATGCAATGTAATCCAAAATTTCAAATTCTGATTTTTTTTTTTTTTTTTTTTTTTGCGGTGAAGAAATATTGCCAAGATGACGTCATGCGCTATGACGTAAGTACTAGGATTTCCAAAATAGAATTTTCTACATTATTTTTATGCGTCTCAATATCTATGATGTAATCAAAACCAAGTTACCAGTTATCATAAAAAAAACTAGTCATCATAAAAAAAAATCCGCCAAAAAATCACCATATTCATAATTTGGGATCTTGGATTATACGGCATCTGTGCCACAAATTTTTCTTAATTTTTCTGTCCAACAATTTCGATTTCTTTTCTTTGTATCTTCAGCATGCATCCCAATATCTTTGTGGGGAAGGTGGATAATTCTGCCATGTACAGACGGTGGTATTTCGAGGCCATGGTGGACCACTGCGAGATGGTGTCTCATTTGGAGCCCCATTTTCGTGTGGGTTGGGCTAATACCAAAGGGTATGTTCCATATCCAGGAGGAGGCCTCAAGTGGGGTGGAAACGGAGTTGGTGATGATATATATTCATACGGATTTGATGGCGCTTATATGTGGGCAGGTATGTAAAATCAATAATTTTTGTACCTTTATCTTTTAAAACGTTTTTAATATATTTTACACAAACGTATGCTTATTTGTGATTCTTTGCTGTGTGTTATATATCAAAACCAATATATCTTCATATGTTTAAAATTAAAAATGCCCTGGAATATTGACAGAAAGCGCATAATGCCACACATTGAAAAATGGTAATCAAGAACTATATTTGTTCTATTAGAATGATTAATTTACAATTCGAGAATTATTTTGCAATTCGATATTTTTTAGGTAATATTTAAATGGTAGAGGAATTGTTTTTATTTTGTATGCTAAATTTGAAATTATTCTTGGATCTATTTTATTGCTGGTTTCAACAGTAGTTATTTCAGCATAAATGTTCTACCAGTTTATTCTATCCATTTTTTAAGAACAACGCAAGAATTTTAAAATTCTGAATATGTAATAACTAACTCGTTTGGGTATAAAAGAAACATAAGCTATTTCCGAGAAAATTTCTGATTTCAGTGTTATCAACAAGAGCAATTGCAGCACACAATAATGAACATTATGTTCATGGGGAACACTGTATTCCAATACTTCACTTAACGAAAGATTGTGTTCGATACCCTGTTTATTGTTCTTTACATCACTCGAAGCAACCAAGTTCTTGTTGCCACTCGAAGTTTGATAAAATAGTTCCGTTACAACAGTTGATTTTGGCGAGGCAATGTTTCGACTGATGAATTTCTCTCGTCGTCAGGTGGCAGATGCAACAAAGTGCGCGACGTGGAGGCGCCCATGATCGAGAAGGGAGACGTCATCGGCTGTATACTGGACTTAAACATCCCGCTTATGTCTTTCACCGTCAATGGCATCAGGGTCAAGGGGTGCTTCAAGAACTTCAACACAGACGGAATGTTTTACCCAGTCATAAGTTTCTCAGCAAAACTGAGGTGGGTTATTTTTTGTGTTACCTGTCAGATAGATCAATAACATATCACTGTTGTATGCATATTTCATAGAAGAATTATTTCTTAAACAAAAATTTACAACAAAAATTCTTAAGTGTTCATCCATAAAGAAATATTTAATTACTTAATTTAAGTATAATTTATTATTTATTAATTTACTTTAACTTCTCCGGACATTATTTCGTTTTCAGACCCATTAATTGCACAGTGATTTATCAATTTAAAAGAAATATAAGTTTTAATTCACACTGTTTATATCATGTATGTAATGAGTTCTGTGTCTCGATATATTAATTAAAGGAAAAGTCAATAAATAAACATTAGTTTCCCTGAAATGTGTACGCAATTTATTAATTTACGTCTGTGAAATTTTTATGCTTTCATAAATCCAAGCTAAGTGAATTTAGCCTGATATTTCTTTAAGAAATATTTTTGTATATTTTTTGTAGAGAGTATTTTTGGATATTTATTGTAGAGGAACTCTATTTTATTTAAGGAGAAAGAAGATAAAAATTATGCTTAATTAATCATCTTTGGGAAAGGCGCAGCATGTTCAGTTTTGCGCCATAAAACCCAACCAAACGCCATAAAACCCAACCAAACCATCTTTGAGAAATGTTGAATTTAGTTCTTAATGATACATTATTAAATAGATTTGGGCCACAGGATACATTCATTTAGTCTGCTTTGAACTAAATTGTCGGTCTGCAGCGTGATTTTTTTTTGATTTTTGATCACTTCTAATTAAAGTATAAAATTGAAAATAGCTACTGTGTGATGATATTGCTGTGAAATCTGGCTGTATTGCTTTTCATTGTACAGAGTTTTTCAAAAAGTAGGTTTCAATGTGAAAATGTAAGCTAGAATACCTGTAACGACTACTTGAAAACCTTCCACGGCATTGTCCTCAGCAATGATTAACCCTTTCTTAACATTGAAAGTTGACCAAATGTACTAGATTAAATGCTTTATTTATCACACCTTGTTTTATAAGATGAACCATTTGGAACATTTTTAATCTGCAAAAGAGTTTTAAGAAAAATAAATTTGTCTCGATTACTACTCTTCTTAAATTTACTTTAAATGCAGCTTAGCAAAAACTGCCATTTCAACTGCACATTTTTCTGCAGTAAATAATTATGTGAAACTTTAATTACTTTTATCAATATCTCCAGCATAAATGTATTTCATTTAGCCAATCTACTCCCTTTTACAAAAAGAAAGAATAAAAACATATTTCAGACGAACTAGGGGAGCCAGGAGAAAACGGTTATAATAAAACACATTTAAATTTGAGCCCGAATAACGCTAACCTCTTTATATCAATATCACGATGAAAATAATTTCCATTCATTTTATTTATAATTTTTTAATGAGCTGGTGTTTTCGAAACTTTATGGTTCATATTTCTTATTTTATCTTTGAAACAAAAATCGCAAGATAAATATTCCGTTGTGTTTGGTACTCATTACTTTAAATAATGAAAGGAGTTGAAATATTTCTTTAATTTCTTTTGATATTTTTTAGTATTTTTAACAGACTTTTATGAATTAATTCAATCAATAATTAATTTGGCAAAATATTATAATAAATGTAGGGAAATTCAAATTATTATATTAAACGTATTAATTGTGAGCAGATAGCAATAATAATAGTATGCAGAAAATTTTTAAAATAATATATTTGTAACTGGTTAGATAAATCTACTTTTATTATTATTCTTGTTTAAGAAATTTGTTTTTATGCAAGTATATAATATATAAAAGTTGAGAAAGTTAACTTATTTGACTTCAAATTACGTGTTTTGATAATGAAATAAATGCAAAATAATTGCTATAGAAAATGTCAATAAGAGATAAATATAACATTTAAAAAATTATCTAAGGAACAATATTAAGATATCTGATTTTATTATCATTAATCTATTTATAAATTCAATTTCTCAAATTTTAATATGATTAAATATATAATTATATTTTTAAAACAGGGAGGTATTAATAAATGCTTAAGAGCAGGTAATTAAACATATGCAAATAATCTTCGGATTATTGTATAAAATAGGCAGGGCATGGAAATATCATCATAATTTACTCATTGTGAATTCTTATGTTTTAATGAATTAGTATACAAAAACTCTAATATGATTCGGTGTTTATTGAAAGGTTAATTTACATTAAAATAGATACAGTACTAAATTAAAGCAATAGTTTATAATATTAGTTAGTTCGGCTGAATTTATGACATGCAAAGAGCTACAATTAACATGAAATAACTTTTAGTACGATAATAATAATAATTTTAAGAGATTGACAGAAAAGTCAATCTTTATTTGCTGATATGTTTATTACTTGAGATATTCTTTGATGTATTTAGTGCAATTCATAAAAATTTTTTTTCCTTTATGTCTTTTTCAGCTGTCGGTTTATAATGGGTGGCGACCAAGGTAGACTTCGATACGGTCCCCCGAATGGACACTCCCCCCTCGTGGAGTCTCTACAGCCCAAGCAGATCCTCACTGTCGAGCCGTGCTTTCAGTTTGGAGAACTCAGTAAAGGGGTTATATTTGGACCCAAGTTAGAATTAGATGATACCGCTTTTGTTCCAGCCCCTGTAGACACTGCCGGGGTATAATTCTATTTTTTTCCATCAAAACAAATAGTAATATTTAATTAGAATATGTCGTTAAAATTATAAATAAGAAAAATAATGATGGTAAAATAATGAAATATAAATGTAGAAAATTTTAACATGTGTGGATTTAAGAAAAGTCTGAAAGTCATAATAAGACTAAGAATTTTATATTTATGTTAAAATATTTGCTGCAAGAATTGTACATTCTAAACAGGGTCTAGGCTTCAAAGAGTACCTTTAATGTTATAAGTTTTTGAAAACATTAGTTTGATTCTCTTATCGATGGAAATTTCAATGAGTAACTTTTAGAAATTTCGTCATGCATACTCTCAATAACGGGTAATATATATGACTTGTTAAAAATTTACATTTTATTGTATTTATCTAATAAATAGGGATTGCTGGTAAAACGTTTTTGTCGTCAGAAGCATCAGTGGTCCTTTTCAGTTTCCTTGCGAATGGTAAAATAAGATTAAAGCGGGAATCCAAATGTCACGTGATTGTGAACTTTGCTGCTTAAGATCTGTGTTTAAATTTTTTTATGTTAATTTACTATTTCAGTTTTTTTGTGATTTCGAATCGTTCAGAAAAGATGAATGCTTGTGAGGGGGAAAAAACGAGTGTAAAATGGAAATGTGGATCGAAAATTAATTGTAAACAAATTTTGCAAGTATATATAAACATACATATGACAGGACAGGAATACAAGAGAAGTACTATGCTATGAATTTCTATATAATACAACTCAAAATTCAATCAAAGTATAGCGAGATGCTATAAATGATGGGCCGAAAACCACAGCCAAAGACCGTCTAAGAACATTTTCATTTTGTTATAGAGTATTAGAAAATAGATTTTAAATTAGAGATATGCATCTAATATCTTATACAATAGATAATATGTATATTATGAAAATTGGAGTACGGTTATTTTTTTAATTACATGATTTTTTTAGCTTTCTTTTTGACACCAGCACATTGATGAGACAAAGACCATCTGCAATAAATAAACACAGAAAGTACTCGAGTGTACAGACTATATTTGAAAGAACAATGAATAAATCACAATACAGAAACCAGTTAACTTTAAATTTAAATTCCTTTTTCTCGAGTACAAATAGTTTCCAGATTATTAGCTAAATTTGATATTGTTGCTAAAAACGCTTAACTAGGTCTTATTATTAACACAGCCCTTACACTTCAAAAGTATTACTCATTCATTTAAATCAAAATAGAGATATTAATTACTTAAATAACTCCATATCATCATCTCTCAATTGAATTTTAGACCTTTATAAGTAAATGAAATTATCGGTTTAAAGCTTTAGAATAATCTATACATTTTGGATGGATTAAGAGATTCGGTTTTGTTTGTATGGGTTGATATACTCCCAGACTTTTTCAACAACTTTTAAAACATATGCTTCGTAGAATATGTAATGTAACCAGTGTTACAGAGGAAGCTTAACACGATATTAACATTGAAAAAAGCGATTTGTCCTGATATTTTCATTATTTTTAACTGTAGTAGATAATTCTCTCCAATAATGAAATTTCCAGAAATTGCGGGGATCCAACTGTAGAACTTATACTATTGGCATAATACATAGATTAAGGGAGATAATTCAGTCTCGCAATCTATGCAAGTTCAACACAACTTCGGTGTTCTCTAACTACATGATTCAAACACATTTTTCTGACCACTTCATACGTAAATATAATAGGCTGAAGCTCTGAAAGTACATTGGTACACTCAGTAAGCTAGTTGTTCCATTGTATTATGTCGGTAGTCTCTACATTTTGCTGGAAAGGATGTTTGGCTCTAGAACTAATTACACGATTTCATAACAACTCCCATGGCAATAATATTCTTTTTTTGCGTTGTACTATAATTATATTCCACACCTCAAAATCGGGAGCAAACCAACAAATTTTAAATACTGTACACTTCATGAAATGTTATGACTTTGCACAAAAGATTCCATCCTTCTGTTTTGCAAATCAAATAATTCATAAATTTTACTCATCGCTACAAAAAATATGCAGATATATTTACGCAGAACACTACACGGTGCTTTCAACTATTTCAATATTTCGTTAAAAATATGTTTGTTATTTTACTAGTTATACGATATTATAAGACTAGTAAGTATTGACTGTAAATATGCAATTTAATCCTGAAATAATCTTTTTTAAATTTGAAATCCATGAAATAAAGTGCTAAAATGTGCTTTTTAAACTGCTTTAAAATTTCGATTGATGTTTTAAAAAACATAGGTTACATTAAAGACGAGAGTATTAAAGTTTATATGATTTAATAAAAAATGCGGCTGACCAATGGCGGAGTGGTTACCATTCTTAACTTTGAAACAGTTGATTCTGGGTTCGAATCCTGGTTCGGGTATGGATGTTCCTTTCCCCTTCGGTGTGTGTTTCGTTACCCTTTCTTTTACGGGGCGAAGTACGGCGCCCTGGGTACCCTACAATATAAATTACCATCACCTTCGTCTTTTGTAGCGCTGATTTGGAAAGTTCCTGAGGCAGCAGGGCTTTAGAAAAATGATTAAGTAGTGTTTACTCATTCTTTTCTTTATTTTGAATATTATTTTTAATTCCTAATAATTTTGCTCACTTTACTATTTTAGTTTGAAAATTTTATTAGTATAATTCATTTTTATTCAGTAAAAAATAAAACGGTAAACGAATTTTGAAAGGTAAAACATTTTAACGAATTTAAACGATTTTTAAAAAGATAAAACATAAATTTTATAAGAATTATTATTATTATTATTTTTTACATTTTGTTTTTCATATAATGTATGGTATTTAAAACGAGAAAAGGTACATTTATTTTCAGATCAAAGTATGTTTTTTTATTTTCATTTGTCATAATTTATGCGAATTGATAGTGCAAAAATGAAACAAATGTCTTAAAGTAATCAACACTTATTTATATATTAAAATACATTTACTTGTGAATAAACTCCCTAAATATAAAAAGTTTGCTTACCTATCTAAGAATAGAATATTTTTTATTAGGTGACTCTCCCTGGTTACGTTGAGAATGTCCGGGACAAGCTTGCTGAGAACATCCATGAAGTATGGGCCATGAACAAGATTGGGGCTGGATGGTCTTATGGAGAAGTAAGCTGGTGTTGATTGTGTTCGCTAACTTCATATCCATATTGAACTATTAAAATTTTTTTAAAAAGATCATTTTTTAAAAATTTCATTGGCTTTATGTAATATATTTTGAAAATATTTTCTCCACACTTTTTTTTTATATAAATTAACTTTTAATGAACATAACATTTCTATAAGTTTTACTACATTTTGGTAATTTCTTAATTGGTGGGAAACAAAATAATCTTAACTAAAAGCGTGTGTAATATTTCTATGTTCACTCCGATATAAATTTTTTTAACCATATTTTTTAAAATAATAGTATCCTTTTATGCCTATTAATTAAAAAATTGTTGCGAAAATTTTAAAAATATTTCGATGCAAAATTTATAAATCAAAATAAATAAGAATTTTTAATGCGTTAAATGCTACAAGCTGAATTATTATTCTCTATCTTAACGAATAGTGAAATTAAACAGAATTTCCGTAGTAGAATATCCATAATGGGGCATGTATAATATAATACTTAAAACCATAGCTAATCTGTGAAGTAATGTATTCATTGGGAAATCAATTACTTAGTTTATGCGACGTACAGGAATAGCGACTGTTTTTAACTTATCTGGTCCAGTTTAACGAAATTTTAAAGAAGATTTTTTATGTTTATCTTAAAATTATGCTGCAATGCAAATAATAATTTACATTCTTGTACAAAGAGATTTATTCTTACAAAATTGCATCTCAGGAAATAGACAGTCGAGATTGGCTTTTTGGCTTAGTCCTATTTCATCATATTACTATGACATGAATTGCTACACATAAGATTTATTTTTTAAATTTAATTCATGGACTCACTGGATTTTGTATTATTATAAAAAATTCCTTCAGTGAAAATCAAAATATTTTGACCGGTGTTATTTTTTGTTTAAAATATATTTTGAAGACTTTGAACAAAGAAAAAATACTAGTCAAAATATTTTAACTTTTCATTGAGATTTTCATAGTTTGCTCCCCATTCCTTTGCTGAAGTGAATATAATATTGTAAATTATTCACGCATACTCGGGTGTTGAGTTCATTGTTGAATTTTATTTATTAAAAAAATGTATTTATTTCTTTTTCAGATAAGAGACGACAATCGTAAGAAACATCCTTGTTTGACATCTTTTGATAGGCTTCCAGTTGCTGAAAAGCGATACGACACCACGTTGGCCCTGCAAACTCTGAAGTAAAAACCTGTTTACTTTACACGCTGTCGAATAATTTTCAATTTTAATGAAATGAAATACTGCAAGCCACTTTTACAAATGAGTTTATTTTAAGCAATCATTATATTTTACATTATTTGGACTACATTCTAAATTATCTCTGGAGGTGGAGACACATTCGGTTTATGATTAAAAAAATAGGTGGGCTTTGGTCATCAATCTAACTGATCATCATCGTATTAAAATATTCGGGTATAGATGCCGTATAATCTAGGAATCCAAATTCTGAATTTGATGATTTTTGGTAAATATTCTTATGTACCTGGCAACCTGGTTTTTATTACGTCATAAATATGGAGACCTATAAGAATAAAGCAGAAAATTCTATTATGGTAGGCTTAGAGTATTTAAGTCAAAGCGCACGTCACAATGAGTCATTTTGGCAACATTTCTTCATCGCCAAAAAATTCAGAATTCGACACCTTATGTGCCAACAAATATGGGCCAATATTCGTTAACCAATTGCAGTCGAATTGTTCTTCCACTGTTTTGAAATAAAAAACGACAACAATGCTGTTCGTGACACAAATTCATAATAAAACTGAGTGATCGATAGACTGAAAAATGAATTCGTAAAAGTATTCAAACGTCTTACTTGAAAAAAACTGTCAACTCTCTATAACTTTTATAGTTTCCTGAAGACAGATTGCATAGATATGGACGCCACACTTGAAACAATTGTTGTGAAAATTTTAAATTCCATAGAGACGCTACATAGTACCTCATTTATTTAAATTGCCAATACTATTTCAAAGCGAATCACAGTTGTAAAAATTTTAATTTTCAGCTTATTATGACATTAATTAAAAATAACTTATAAAACGAGAACAATTAAAAATAAGATATAGGGGAGAAATTTTGCAAATATATTTAAATCCGTGAATTAATTTAAATTTAATTATATTATTTAGAAGTTAATTCGTCTAATATTCATACTACATATAATAAGGAATGTGGTTATAACGAAATATCGAATTAGAAGAAAGAGAAAAATTTTAAAAAAATTTCATTTTTACAAACGAAAATAACTTTAGAAAATCTGCACATAATGAAATTCTTCAAAAATTTGGTTTTTCTCTTTTCGAACTAAAAAGAATTAGCAAATACTGAGCTAATTCTGATTTTAATAACCTAAGTCTTCCTTTTGGTTAGATTCATTTTCATGTTCTATAACAATAATTTGCCTTTTTTTCTTTGTCGCGGCACGCTTTTTAGATTTCAAAATTTTACGGTAAACAAAGGAAAATATGTGCTTAGAATTTATTTATTTACCTATAAGACACTATGTAAAATAGTTTATGATAATATTTTGAATGTAAAATAAAATAATATGGTATATACTCCAGAAACACGTTAAAAGTATGTTTATTACTTTACCCTTAATAAAAAAAATTTTAATTTTTACTATATACATTTCTAAAATTTGGTGGCACATTTTAATAATTTGGTGACACACCCGTTTAACTAATTTGGCACATTGGTTAAGAATCACCGTACTATAGTCTCCTTATCTGAAGATGTAATTTCAGCATCTATGGATCCTGTATTATTGACAGTATTTTCGCTTATTTTTTGGCATTTTCTCCCTATTTTAGAAACTAAATTATATTTATTTTTAAATTATATTTAATTAAGTGAATCTAAAAGTTACATTCATTGGAAAGCCACGCTATTAAAAGTTTAAATACATATACCCTGTAGTATTTTGTCACAGAAATCACAGTATATACATGCTTACCTTTACTAGTTTGGAAATAATATTTTCCTTTAAATATTTAAAATTATTGCAAATGAACAAAATATAAAATAATCTTTATTGTTCTTATATTTTAAAATTGTCACCTGTTACACTTAAGGCTTTTTTCGAATTTTACTTTTGTTTTCACTTAATGAATATTTTAATTCCTTTTTCTGTGATTGCATCTGTGATTGCGTCAATACCCAAGTTCAGTGTATACTTCGCCCGAGGTCTTTGTAACTTTCATCAGCGTTTGGCCATTCGAAAAGATGTTGCTTTTCTTTTACTATTCAGTTTTATTTATTGTGTTGCAAAAATTAACCAAGAAAATTTTTGTGTTCTTACCTCTGATGGGGAAGTTACATTTTGAATAGATATGTTAATTAAAAAATATAATTATATATGATCCTGAATCATATTCATAGATAATAGCATTTACATTTAATTCCTATAATATATTCTTCCTAACAATGTAAATTAAAATAACTGGAAAATAAACATTTTGGAAACAATAAAATAACCTTTGTTTGAAGAAAAGTATTAAATGGGAAATACACACACACACACGTGGAAGGGGAGGAAGAGACCACCATCTGCACTTTATCATATAGATGGCGATAGGAATAAAATTCTTTAATGTGGGTGTTTGAACTTTAATTTTTTTTTTTAAATTATATACAACAAAAATGAGAAGGATGTGTAAGAAATATATTACTACTATCACTTTATTTATAAAGGAATCATACTGAATTACAGCGATGTTATTCGTAAAATGTTTATATAAATATTTTATTATATTATCATTATGTGAAGAGTACTATCAACGATCTATTTTTTAGTTTTCCTCTGTGGTTGCATGAAACTTAAAATACATTTCATTATTTCAGAACAATCATGTCCCTTGGCTATCATATCACCGTGGATAAACCACCTGCAAGAATTAGGAGCATCAAATTACCAAATGAGTAAGTGATTCACTCATCAGTATCTTTAGAATTTTTGAATTTTCGAAATTATGGATGAATTTCGTGAATTCAAAACAACTTCAGAAGATTTGTACTATTTCATAAATTTTAAGTCGTGCAATCCTAGGATGACTAGACACAAATCTTTAGGCAGTAATTTGTCATTTTTTGGTATAGGGCCCATAGTTTTTATAGTCATGAAACGAGAGAATGCTGAATAGTGAAAAAATCGATTAACATCTGTAATCGATTACTCAACTACAATGACTGTTCACTCAGAGTAACTACTAAAACTCAGAATTCCCATTAGTCTTTTAAAAATAATAGAATGTTTATCTTGTAAACAAATCATTCTAAAATTCTAAATACTTATAAAGAACTTTTATAACACGATGAACAAGGAAGATTTTTACTCGACAGGTAATTTATTATTTTTTTTATATTTCTTCTAACGACACGATGATTGTCAATTATATATCATATCTTCAGTTAAATCAATTGCAGTCTCTTTATTTCTCAGATTGTCTTTCCAAAATGAATATTTCCTTCGACGTGCTTTATTTTTGGATGTATAATACTATGAAATACTATAAGTTTTTCCATTAAGCTAAAACATTTCTGAAATAATATTTGAAATCACTCATTTCAATAAAAATCTGAGAATAACTCAAGCATTAATTATCACTTTAAAAACTTGATTAGTAATGTAAGATATTGCTTGTCGCATTTTATTTTAGTAAACCATATATGTAAGTGTGAGATTATTTTTAAAATGCTGATTTGATAAAATATTCTCATTAAGTATTAATAAAGTGTGACACTATTTTTAGTATGACCATCATGCACAAAAATATCTTCTGAATGTAATTATATATTCAGGAATATAATCACACAGATATTAAATGATGAATATACCAAGATGGTTATATTTCATTCTTTTCAAATAGTAACGTTTTCTTCTAATGGATGTTGTGAATAATTTGAAAATAATTGTGATACAAAAGTTCTAATTTCTCTACAAAAATTGTGCTTTTCTCTTCTGTATCTGTCCTTTAAAGTAGAATTTTTTGCTTTCATATAGATTTTCTGCAATGTTCGTCATTATTTTATATTAACTTTTACTGCATGTTTTTCATATGTATAGGATTGTCTATAACTGATATACAAATTCTTATTTTTTAGGGCCATTTGTCCAGTACCTATAAACTCTAAAATATCAGACAGAATTCATTCTATCAATTTCATAAAATGTATAATCATTAAATTTATTTATTACAGTAGTTCTCCAATTAACCAAACTCCATTTATACAATCGCTTTCTGAATTTCAGAAAAATAAACTAGACTGAAAAATAGACAGAAAATAGGAAAATGAGAAAAATCTCAAGAAAGGGAAAGGTAAGAAAATATTTGAGAATGAAAGAGAATATTTGAGATTATTTGAGAATTGTGAGAATGAAAGAGAGAAATGTCATTTGAGGAATTCAGAAATATTCGTTTGAAAATTCCTCGATGTTCAGAAGTTAGTGCTGAGAAAATATATCAGAATGGATTGTGACATCGATATGTATATGCATATTTGGGCGATATGTATATTCACCATCATTTGGCGATATGTATATGCATATTTGTTTGTTTGACACTGGATTTCAAATTGCAAATGATGGTCAACTTATTGAAAGTGTCAAAGAAGAAGATGGCCTGAATGTCCAAGCTGAAGTAAGTGCAGGACCATCAGCTGGTGAAGCATTTTCCAGCTTTGAAGTGGATAGAGCATCAGCTTGAGTGTCACCATATGCAAATTCCCATTGTCAAGCGGATGCGCTACTTATATATGCAAAATCGGATGAAGGCAGTGAAACAGCTTACTCTGACCGAGATGTTCAGCAAGCAATGATCTTTATTTACAGCGCTGTGCATACATACTATATTAATGAATAGCGCTTGTCAGTACCTTAGCAAGTAAAAGTGTTGCCTTTTTATTTAATTGTTTAAAAGTTCTTTTTCTTTAAAATTACTTCATTATTATGTTATTTTCCCCCATTTAAAATGTACAATAGTTAATTGAAATTGATTCATTTTTTGAATAAATCCAATTAACAGAATTTTTGATTCTCCGAGTAGGTCTGACCGTAATTGTTTCAGATAATTGGAGTTATACTGTATTCATTACTATAAATTAAGTGCGTCATATGTCACTTCGAGATAACACAGCGCAATGTATAAACACGTTAGATAACTTGAATGACGTCATTTGGCGATATGTATATGCATATTTGTTTGTTTCAGCCCATTCCTGCAACCCAATGGATACAAGCCCGCGCCTCTGGATCTACACGCCATTACGCTCAATACAAAAATGGACGAACTCGTAGAGTTGCTGGCGGAAAATACGCACAATGTCTGGGCTAAAGAAAGGATACAGCAAGGATGGACTTATGGGTTAAGTGAGGTGAGTAAAGAGCTTGGCATTTAAATAAAATTACTTTCCTTCACCGATGTCTGAACTGGAATGATTAATCTGTTTTCTTAGTTTCTAACAGTTCTATCCTTTAATGGAGAATTTAGTTTCCATATGAAAGTTCTGCTGCATATGTGTATATTATATGTATAGTCATAAGTTTTATTCACAACAAATGACAGACATTACATGAGATACAATGAGGTCTAATTATGTTACATGTATTGGAACTTAAAAAAATTTACTTCGAAAATAGTAGTGACTTATAACGCCTGCATACATCGCTGTTTCTATTTCCAATATTTCTTTTTATTTTTATTTTGATAGAGATATTTTAAATGCATTTATTACAAACATTCTGTCATGTGATGGCTAGTGACAATCGTAGTAAGTTTTTCACTTTGTAATTTAGTTATATTCAAAAACTGCTTTCTTCATTATATGTTTTACATTTTCAGGATAGCTCTTTAAAGCGAAGTCCTCATTTAGTGCCATATAAAAACGTAGATGATGCTATAAAGAAAGCTAATCGGTAAGTTGATTTATTATTATATAGTTCTATAATTATTGCCAAAACTTTTTAAATATTGATTAACTGAAATGTTCTTAGAATCATAGCATTTAATGCTCTTTTGAAATTAAGTATCCAATAAAAAATATTTTTAGTTTGAATAACTGATGAAAAATATTTTTCATAAGAATTTAAATCATATTTTTGATTTAGATAAATTTTAATCCAGTTTTGCATAAAATGTTCTGTAAATGGACATTCAAATCTCCTGAAAATAGAACACATAAAAAATACAAGTTTATGAATTTATAAACTTAATTTCAATCCCCCTCCTCAAAAAAAAATGTTTTCTGAGATTTTTGTTTGGTTTTTTAAAGTAAATTCTCTTTTTCTAAAGATTCTCATTTTTAAAATAAGATATTTTTATGCAGTATTTCAAATAAGAGAAACTTCAGCAGCGGATTTAATTTTTAATTATATTTTCGTACTTCCAATATTGTTTAGCGGTGAATCAATATAACGGAAATTTGAGGAATACAGTATTTCTTATCAAGCAGTGATTCCAAAAGTATTTCATTATAGTCTATAACAAACGGGAATTATTTAAGACTGTTTAATTTAAAGAATCATGATAGTAATTTAAAAAATATGTAGGTGTTTCCATTTTATGCAGTATGCGAGT
The DNA here is from genome assembly GCA_030067965.1 of Latrodectus elegans. NCBI lineage: Eukaryota > Metazoa > Arthropoda > Arachnida > Araneae > Theridiidae > Latrodectus > Latrodectus elegans. The sequence continues at coordinate 10,323,138 of CM057811.1, read as the reverse complement.
GTATTATAAAAAAGTCCATGGGAGGAAAATAAATAGAGAACGCTTGATAAGTCAAAGAAAGCAAAACTAATAGAAACTTTTCTAGGGAAATTACAAAGTAGGTCAACGAAATACACGTCCTTTACTCTCCAAAAAATATTTTTGTGTGTAAATTAGATATTTTATGACACTTACTGGTTACAGGGACATTTTGTATTTTATTTACATTCAAATTTGGTTTTATTTTATTTGATGATATTATAAATAGATGGCGTGACATTATAAATTGGTAGAGCAATATCTTCTGGTGCAAAATACGATGTTTATCAAAATATTATTTTTTCATCACCATGTAGTGAATTTATATTGTATCAGGTTTTATCGCCAATGTAAATGTTGGTGATTATTTGGAAATAAAAAGTCGCCACTATTTGGTCTCTGTGACTGATAAGCGCCTATTTTATCACATATGATTTGATGAAATATATCTTATTCAATACAAATATTTTAATTCTTGCATAACTTAGACTACATTCTCATACTAAAAAGGTATCCACAAGTTAGAAATAAATATTTTTAGCCATGTGCCATTTCTTTTATTTCAGGGACACAGCAAGCGAAACTGTCAGAACACTCCTCACGTACGGTTACATCTTAGACCCACCTTCATCAGAAGCTCTGGAAGGTAAAATTTTTAAGTTTTATTATGATTCATAAAATTATTTTTTTAAAAAAAGAAAGCCATTTTTATGTTTAGTAAAATATCAATATATAATTCATTTCTGTTTTCTGTTGATATAAAGTTTTATATTTAATATTGAGTGTTGTAAAAGTTTGTTAAAATTTTAAAACTATATTAAAGATGGAGAAATAATAATAAAGATATGTGGTTTGCAAAATAAGTTCATAAAAAGTCGCCAATGAATGGCGCTGAAACGCGAGAGATTTTGGCGATATTTGTAAATTAGTTTTGAAAGAAGAGCTCGCGAGGTATGAGGACCGGTCTTAGGAAGTTATCATAACGGTATCGACAGTTATTTTCAAAGCTGTTCTTGGGGAACTGCGAATCAGCAAGTGTAGGATTACTTTAAACTGTCACAAATGAGTAATATGTTATGCGATTCTTCAAAATACTTTCTCTTATATCGAAACATTATATCTTGGTATCTTTTGATCATTTTTAATAATATATTTGTCATATGGTTGAAATATATGAATTTTTATAAGAGATATTTTAAAATTATCTCTAAAAAATTTCGTTTTCGTATTCTATAGTGCTAAAAGTTTGAATGCTTTGGCTGGCAGGTTTCTCTAAAAGTATTCGAGTTTTTACATTTAAAGAGAAAATTTCATAATTAATTTTAGAAATCTTTCCCTAGGTGTAGGCCAGAAAGATGTTGTCAAATATGACCAAAGGACATACAGAGCTGAATCCACCTACGCTGTCACAACTGGCAAATGGTATGTGAATGCATTAATTATTTCCTTAGTCTTTCATTTTCATTCCAACCCAATAGTTTTATTTTAATTTCAGGTGATTTGGCATTTTGAATGTATATACTGTTGAATTGGTTGTGAATTCATTAAAGGATGTTATTATTTTTAGTGTAAATTAATAATTATATGTGTGTTAATTAATAATTTAATATGCTATAAAAATATCAATGAATCAAAAAATTATAATAGTATTAATAAAAATTTCATGACAATTTTTCTTAAATCATAGTACTGAAAAAACTAATATCATATTTAGCAATGATCAAAGTTAATTATTATACTGTAACTAGAAAAAAAAAACTTAAATAATAGTACACTTATTGTGTGTGTTAGACGTTATTTGATAGAATATATTTTCTTCAAATGCAAATGCATACCAAAAAAGTATATTTAAATTAGTACATTGTAAGTGCTAGAGCTAACAATTACAAAAGGGAAGATATACATTACATGAGTTATTCTCCACTTAATTAAGCAAATTTATTTGCTCCAAAAGGTTTTAAATATTTGCCGTGTTGCAAGATGCTTACTTTCGTGAGAGTTGGTTCCATCGAGATCAAAATCTCACGAAAGCAACATCACGATTAAATAATTAAGTTTATTCCGAAACATACAATGTTGCACCCAATTCAGGAATCAAACCCATGAACTCTTGAACTGAAGAGCAGAGAATATGTTGTACTTTCACAATGAGAATTCTAAGGTTATCAATAACTGTCAGATTCGGAATGTATAATAAACTCTAGTCTTGGTTTTTAAATAATTAGTAAGCCAAGCCACCCACGCTAAAAGTATGATCTGTGGATCATCAGCGATGATTGCCTCTGAAATTCTAAGATGCTTTAGGTAGAAGATACGTTCAATCGTAGGCTTCATAACTGGGCACTACTATTTCAGAAAACACCTTCATAAAATGGAACAGTTTCATTAAGACCCTATCTGAAGGAAATATCATATGCAAGAGGAAACGGCAAAGCATATCATTTACGAATGCGAGTCCCTTGCCCTCCCTAGATTAACTTCTTTAGGTATCATCCATACTAGATAGTTGCACCTAGACTCCATTAAAGGGTTACCGGACTATAAAGTGGGTGACCCGAGCAAATGGAACTAGGAAACATTGGGTTTGGAGTTAACAGTACAAAATGCTGATAAAAGCAGAGGTGCCCAATGACATACAAACCCAACTTTAAGAAGAAAAAGAAGTCAAGCCAACAAATTTTGTGCCAACAAAAATTGTGAAAGAACAAAAACAATAGTAAATATTTTTTATTTAAAATGAAAATTACATTCCTGATGTAGGAAAAAGGGGGGGTTGATTAATTACAAGCATCATAATCAAAACGTCGTCATGAAACACAACTGTTTTAAATTAATCAGAAACAATTTCTTGAGACTTGTTTCTTTCCATTCCAAGCAACCGCTTTTAATTCAATCTCAGACAAAAATCAACGAAGAGAATGAGGATTTTATTTATACGGAAAACAAATGATTAACGTATTTTTATATTCAATTATATCGTATAAAAAACCTCGGTGGCATAGTGGTCGAGTTTCGCGCTTTTAAGGCACAAGTCCAAGGTTTGATCTTCGAAATAGGCAAGGTGGACTCAGGCTTCCATCTCTTCAGTTGGGAACTAAACACTGGGGGTTTCGCATTAGGTTTGACTACCTAACTAAAACATGTACCTTCAGTCGTGAAAACAGATAAAAGCATTGTAGACCTTAGCCCCTATGAAGGGCTGTCTCGCCACTAAGTATAGTTTAGATTATATCGTATTAAGCATCCATCCCTACTGAAGCACATCTATGACAAAAAAAAAAAAGATTGATTCACGAATTTTCAGAAGAAATACTAATTAGGAACTAACAAACCTTCGTTAATATTTATGTATGTTAGAATACACATTTGTATTTTAATTAACTCTTTAAGCATTTCTCAAATATTTAATTTAAAATTCAATTTTGTTGTTAAAAATAATTATCAATTATTTTAGGTACTTCGAGCTGGAAGTGATGAGTCCAGGATCCGTGAAAGTGGGGTGGGCCACGACTTCTTTCATTCCATCGGTGGAACTCGGAGGAGATGACCATTCCTATGCTTATGATGGACATTTCGTAAGATTCATTCTTGCTTTTTTTAATTATTTACGCATTTCTGTAAAGCTTGAACGCAGTAAACAGCAGTATTTTTTTTTCAAAGAAATTGGAAACAATAAATATTAAAGGCTTTCGGCCTGGATATTGGAATTTTAGTATCTTTCATTTTTTTTCTCACTTCTTACTGAAAAAATAATTAGAATAATAGAAAAATTAATGATAGTTCATTATTTTATTCAGAAATTTAAAAAAATAGCTTTTATAATCTAAAATACTTAATGGATATAATGTTTTATGTACTTAAAGATCGTCTAAAGTTTGTTTTTAATGAAATTTTTAAAATTATACTATTTCCTTAACTTTTAAAATAACATCAGCCATGATATAATTGGAAGATTTTCTGTTATTTGGAAAATATGCTATATTTTTAATAATTAGTTGCTAACTTTTTCAAAAATATTTTTGTGGGTTTATTAAATTGTTTGAATAAATTAAGTAATGGTGTAAGAAAGAATTAAACAAAATAATATTTTTTTAACTCTTTATATATTACTTAAAATACTCTGCGATCAATTATACTAATGAAATGCAAATTTTTTAATATATTTTAAGTAATTATTTGTAATTGCGTTGTGCATTTTGCTTATTATCTGGAATTTATAAAACTTAAAATATTTTATAGAAATATAGAATACGGTTGCTCTATTAAACGAATGTTCGGGAGCTATCTCGACAACAACTAAAATTAATTTGAAATTCATGCTAAGGAATTTCAACTCAATCCTAGTCAAAATTGATTCAATTATAAGTATTATTTTTTTGCAGGGTTGTAAGAATCACGCAGGTGGTACTGAAGCATACGGGAAGCAATGGCAAGTTGGCGATGTCATCGGGTGCCTACTGGACTTACACGACAGAACAATAAGTATGCTCATTTCCCCCCACCCTTCCGAAAGAAGCATTATTAGCTTATAATACAGAAATTATATTACAGTTTTAATATGATAAGTTGTAAAATCTTTTCTCTTCTTTCTTCCTTGATAACCTAAAGTCAAACATGATGTATTTAAAGGAAATATACAATCGCCAATAAACTATTTCAGATGGGAGAATTTTTGCCATCACAACAGCTATATCAGATTTTAAGAAATATGTGAGAGAATCAGATACTTTTTTTTTTTAACGAAGTTAGGCATTAAAACACAGACTTTTTACGCATAAATTTGTAATTTCATTATAGTTGTTATACAAATAAATTCTAAAACTTAATAATTGCTTATAGTTTCATTATATTTTAGTCAGATATTTGAAGAATGTACACAATAACTCTAATAAAAAGTAACATGTTCCTTTCATTACCAAATTCTAAGTCATAGACTAAAGCAAATTTTTTTTTCCTAATAAAGTACTTGCGAATATTTTTGTTCAGTGAAATCTTATAATAATAAATAAATCTACTTATTTAATTAACGGTTTTTTGTTTTATTGTTTCTAAAAATTGAGAAGATTCAGCTGTATATCTGTTGAAACATCTTGTTGTTACAGCGAAATGTTTCTTAGATTGGATTTCACTTGATAGTTAAGCCAATTGCATATTAATAACTTCATCAAAGAAAAACTTTTTTGATTATACAGGTACATTAATATATTTTTAATTAAAGCATAATAATTTTTACTCCTTCCATAAGCTGCTGTGTAAATTGCACCAGACTTGCCCAATTTATAAATACATTATTAACAGAATATTTTATTACCTATTTTCAAGACAAACGGAAATTGACTTTGCTTGAAGTAAATGCAAAAACATTTTAAGTGAAAACATTGTTCCAATGAATAAATAAGTATTCTACTTCAGATTTATAAATTTATTTTATTGAATTAAATTAATCTAATGCACACTTACCACTTTTCATCGAAATTAGTTTTGTGAATTGTAAAAATACAAAAAACGGATTTTAATGACAAAACATTCTCATAAAATTATCATATTAGAATACATATTTGAGATGTTGTTACTTACGACACTTGGACAAGCCAAACTCGCTATGCCGTTGGATATACGAATTTATATCAATAGGGTGCGTTTTTTATTTAACCAGAGCACCACAAAGGTGAAGGTACAACATTGTTCAAAACTCCTTCGACAGATGGCACCACTAGAGGATCCACTTCTTTAATTTTGACATTAATCTGGAGGGGAAAGAAATTTTCTCTACTCCATTACGCCCATGGTAAGTTTTCAACAACCGACCAGAGGACGTTCGATCCCACATATTTAGTATGCGATATACGAACATTTGTCCCACATGTACTCAGTGGGTCTGGCAAATGATGTAATAAAATTATTTAAATTAATCATATATTTTGTACATTAAAAGTTTTAAACTATTAATTTAAATAGTAAATACTATTTGATGGTTAGAATTAGAATTGGAATGGTTGGGATTTAAATACCCGAAATACAGTATTAACGTTTTGAATAGGATTGCAATTCTTTAAATCTGCATTATATTGATTGATATATTCAAGAAAAAAAAACAGGTTGATTTCATTTTTCTCTTATGTTTTAATTTAGGTTATACTTTGAATGGAGAACTATTGCTGGACGCAATGGGAGGTGAAGCCGCTTTTAGTGATATTCCAACTGAAGAGGGTAAAATTACAAATCGTTTTATTAATTTAAAAGTAAATAAAAATTTTGACATTTTTAAATTAAGGGTTGACTCTGAAATTCTGTTCCAGGATTCGTGCCAGCTTTCACCTTTGGCCTCGGACAGAAGGCTAAGCTTGTCTTTGGACAAGATGTCAACCACTTGAAATACTTTACAGTCTGTGGTTTGCAAGAGGGTTTCGAGCCCTTCTGTGTGAACATGAATCGGAACATGACCTTCTGGTACAACAAGGACGAGTCCATCTTCGTCAACGTGGACGATCTGTCCGAGTCACCCATTGACGTCACTCGCATCCCTCCGGGTACAGACACACCCCCTGCCATGAAGATCTCCCACAGACTCTACGAGACAGTGGACAAAGTCAACTATGAGTTCGTTAGGCTTAGCCTTCCCGTCACTTGCAATGAGGAATACATAGAGTAAGCATATGAAATTTAAATTTTAAAATTGATCAATTAATTTATCTTCTTGGGTAACATTTATCGGTTTGGAATGTTATGAAACATATTTTAAATTGACATGCATTCATTTTTCAAATAAGTTTATTCTATGTCATATACATTTTATTACCCGAATTTACATATTAATTACATTTTATTTACTCGACAAGTATTCGTATAGGTTTTTATCAAGAACGATACATTTTTCATTTTTTTTTTTTTTTTTACCATTATCAAATAGCTAGGATATCAGACCATAATGGTTTATCCTATAATATAAAAAAAAACTATAGATGTAATCACAATTTTACTACTTCGAGAGAATAAACATGAACTTTATTTCTTAAAACAAAGTCGTTCTTTTCTTTATTTTTTACACATTTCTATTTAAAAAAAATGAAAAGTTTAACTCTTTTAATTTATGGGATACTGTAAGCTACGCTTCTCATTAACATGCAATTTTATCTGTCATTTACTAATACCTTACTTGTAGTTATTTCAATCTGTGTGGCAATTCTTTTTAAAAACATGCAGTATTTTCTAGGAGTATTATTTTCTGGAAATCGCTTTTTTTCCTTAAATTGTGTTACAGTATTACTAGCTCTCATGGAAGTAGGGTATACTTAGATGATTTGAAAATAATGGATACGCTGCACAGGAAAAAATTTGCTGGCCATACGTGCTATTGCAATTGATGTAAACTGCACATTTTCGGCCCAATATTCTACATTTTCATTGAGATAATTGGATGTCTCACCTTTAGGCAATAAGAATTTATGTTTATGTATCTGATATATGTATATATCAATTGATTATAATGGGTGAGTTACATATTACAGCTTCTAGAATGGTTAGGCATTTATGTATTTGCCTTATATCTTGTCAAACATCTTCTTCAGACATAATATATATCTTATCTTCATTGGTTTGGTCCATATTACTCTTGATGGCTCCTAATTATTCCAAAATTAAAATTTCTTTTCATAATGTCCTTTCAGATTTAAAATTTCATTCTTTAATACCACATTAAATGTCATTTTTCAATTTGTAAATATATGTAATCAAAACTACATGTTGCTGATACTTCTTGAATATCTCTACGAAGACATTTGCTGCTGATATAGCTCGCAAATGTGGGTCTGCAATATGTTAATGGTTCGCTAGATTGATCGTAGTTAGCTTACTATTCGTTCAATAATGTTATTTTGCTTAACATCATAGAACGAAATTCTCAGATGTAGCATAGTAAGACTGTTTGGATTATCAGAAAATAAGAATGATGCTCTGAATTATATCAGCTACTGTCATGTCTACAATATACCATCATGAGAATATTGTATTATATTAAACTGAACAATCTGCTCTCTGTAAAGGTGTACCAATTAATCAGTGTGAGCTTTTTCATTTCAGTGAGATGGGTAAGGCTCAGAATTGGGAAGAAATCAGGCGTCGACAGAGAGGTCAGTTTGGAGCTCAGGGAGGAGTCAGACATCCAGGTTTGTAATATATATATATATATATATATATATATATATATATATATATATATGTATATATATATATATATATATATATATATATATATATATATATATATATATATATATATATATACATTGATTGTTATCAATGATCATTTAATTATTTATTGAATTAGGATGTTATATTTCTTACAAAAAAAATTTATTTTTTGAATAAAATTTAACTAATGATAATTTGCTTAGAAATTTTTTTAATTGAAAAAAATATGTTTTAGCCAAAAACTATGGAGAAGCAAACGGCTTGCAAGCTAAATGAATAAATTGTTTATTAATAAAAATTTAAATAAAATATCCTACACACAAAAATTTTACTTGCAAAAACACACACATGTTCTGCGTTTAAAAACCAAAATTTTATTTATAAATTATATGAAAATAACAATCAAAACTTTACCCAATCTATGCATATGTCCTTATAAAATACATATCTCGATAATTTCAGACAGAACAAATGCAAGAACTCTAAAATTAGGAAAGATAAGGAACTTTGTAAAATAACTGGATGTTTTTCAAATTGAATATATCCAATATCATTACCTAAGTAGAAATTATGTGTTGAAGATAAAAACTGTTGGGTATGATGAAGATAAAAACTTGATGCTAAAAACTACGCTTAAGAAATTGATGACATGTAAAACTAATATCGGAATAGCATGTGAAGATTTACATGATAAAAGCAAAAAAAGACTTTCTGAAAATAGTCCTAGCCAACAAAAGGTACATGTAAATTTTGTTCAGATTTTTACACCTCATTCAAAGTATTTGTTCTTGCTTAAGTAAAAAAGAAATATAATAAAGAAAATAGAATTCACTAGTATGAAATACAATTTTTTAAAATTTAAATGCTTACGTCGCTCACATTTATTATTACCTTTGGCATAAGTTTCTAATCAGTAACCATTTATTCATGGCATTCAGAATGTATAAAATACCCAAACACACTCCAAAAATCCGTTAAGTGCTGCACCCTTGAAAACCCATGACATTGGGGGGAGGGGCAGTTAACAATGTCTCAGTGGGAACAGTTCAGAAATTTGACAATCCTAACTATACAGAAATTTTTGGATGAATTTTCTCGTTTTATGCGTAGTTATTACAATACTGGTAAGAAAATTAATTAATAACCTACCAGTGTTCTTTTTTTAATTTTTTAATGATATTTACTTATTTTAGGAAACTTAGAACACCATATGCTGAGCAGTGGATTTAGTCTTTCGGACGTTAAAGGTTTGCTAAAAATCTTAAATTGTGTAATTATTTTACTTTGTAATATGCATCCATGATCTGATATTCTCATTCCTTTTATAGATCTCCAGAGAGGTTACTCTGAAGACGCCGCAGAAGGCGACCGCGTCACTGTACCGAAACGATTGTCTATGGACTTGGCCATGAGCCTCACAGTTCCCGACGCCTCCATGGATCCGTCAAAAACACGAGCCATGTCAAGCGAGGACATCCACAAGAAAGGAATCGAGAGCGGAGCTGAGAGCGACGTTGCCGGGGCGGAACCGGACCGACCGAAAAGGAGGGGGCGCTCACCTTTCCGTTTCTTCAAGAAGAAGGAACCCGCCAGCTCTCAAGAAGCCTTCTTGGACACTGAAGTCGCAAAGCCCATGGAACAACCAACGGGTCTGACAGTCAGGGACAGGTCCATGCGTGCCTCAGCCACGCAGCTAGTACCACCTGCTGTGCCAGACAGACCTACAGCAGCTGCTACGGCTGCATCACGCAGATTGTCCAGGGCGCCCACGGAAGTGGCAGCTCCTGACGATGGCAGTGATTATCTGGACTCTAGTTCGCTGGACTTAGTGGATGAGTACTTCTACGCAATCCGAATCTTCCCAGGTCAAGAACCGAATCATGTTTACTGTGGGTGGGTGACCACCACCTACAAACAGTACGACACGAGTTTCGATACAAATCGAATCCGAAAAGTCGTCTTCCAAGGTCTGGAGGAAAATTCCATGCACGAAGTGTAAGGGGACTTTTTTCTTTTTTTGATAATTTAATACATCAAATGATTAATGAGCAGATGAGTTTATATGATTTTATTGAGAAAGTAAGGTTTAAGTTAAATTTAAATTTATAGATTGAGAAAACATGGAGGGGTACTTTTATTTATTTTCCTTAATTTTCATTAAAGAGGTATAGCTAATCATTTCCACAACAGATTAGATAAAGTATTATTTATTTATCATTTAAGTTTAAATCACCGCTATCTAGATGAAAAACTACTGGTATAAAAAAAGTTAATATAAAATACTAAATCAAATTGTGATGCATACTCTACTGGTATAAAACAAGTTAATATACATAAAGTACTAAATCGAATCGCGATACATTTTAATATTCCAAAGAGTTATAGACCCTCTCTAATATGTAAAGAAACTCCAACACCAGCATTTTAACTTGAATTTCTAATCACCTTAGATGAAAAAGAAAGTTGCAAGAAATATATTTCTTAGCGAGATTTTTGTTTGGTTATCGACATGAATCTTGATAACGAAACAAAAGTTATGCAGTAGAACTGACGTTTATAAATACAACTTAATAAAATATCTGTGTATTACATTTGTAATGACGCTTGAAAATAATGACAATTTATCGAAAAGAAAGTATGTTTATACTTGCTTTCTAGAACTAATAGATCAAAATGAATTTTATTGACTCTAATTATATTTCCTTCAAGTGGTACTGAAACAAGTTTGATGGATTGAAACGTATATATAACGCCCTTATATTATAAAACTTTTGCATCCGCATAAAATGACTGCATGCAAATTGAATAAAATCGAAACTGATATAATCAAAATGTTTATTCTTTTTCACTTATTTGGAGGTTAAAAGGAAATTTTTTATTTTGAAAAAAATATACAGGAAAAATGTGTAAATTTTCTTGTAAAATTTCCAGGGTGTTTCCTCTTATATGTACTTTAAAAATAGAGGAGACGAAACGCATGTAAAAATTAGATTATTCAGATAATTAAAGTATCAATAAAAGCATATAAAAAGTTTTAGATATAAAAAATTTCTTACTTTTAAATATTGTCTATTCACATAGTAAACTGTCTAAATTGATCCATCAAGCCAATCAATCTTTTATTTTGTCAAGCGTTCTTATTTGGCAGGTAACATCTATGTGATTAACCTTAAATTCCGTAATGGATATCTGTATACGTCATAACTTATTTCTAATTTTACACTCAACTATAATTCTTGTATTAAATTAAAAATTTCAATTTCACAAAGTGGCCAAATTTCTAATAAAAAATTTTATTTTTATTATCATGAATATAAAATTATATAAACTGAATAAATTCTTTGCTATTAATATTTCTGTATTTTTATTTCATTCATGTAATTAATTTCTAACACACGTTAGGATTAATGTAAATAATTAATTATTGAATCTCTTTTAGTCGTAGATCTCTGAGTCTCACATAAATAGGTGCATGTTTTGTATTAATTGCTAGGAGTTTGGACATTTTTTTGAAATTATAATTTTAAAATTTTTAAATAAAAGAATTACGTAAAATTATCAGTTAAGTAACATTTTTAAATGAAATTTCATAGCCAAACCTAGAGTTTCAATCTATGAAGCAAACCATTTTCTAAAAGTCATTACGAAATTAGGTAATAAAACATAAATTCTTGCATTTAAAAATCCTCTTGTGTAAAATAAATCTACTGATTACTTCTCAATAAGCAGCTCTTAAATTAATTAGTAATTATAATGCAATTATTTCTTTGTTTGCTTGCTGTATATTCTTAAATAGTTAAATCTACGGCAAGCAAACAAGAGCTCAACATCAACATAAATTAATACATTTGAAATGCATGGTCAAGTATCGAAAAAAAGAATTCTATGTAGTATTATTGAGAAGTTTTATTTTATCATACATATGTATCATAAGCGAAAAAATTTTGTTGGCGATTGTTTTACGACCTTTTACATGACCTAGAAATTTCAATTACAAGGGAATTAAAATTTTAGTTTATATACAAATTTATGTCATATACATTTTTGTATAGTAAGCATTTTAAATTTTAATATTAGTTTTAATTGTATTCGCGTGCGGCTGTAACTCTTGGTAAAAATTTCATTCTAAATATCAAATCAAAATACGACGAAGTCAAAATAACCTCATTTTTTTACATTGAAATTTATTTACTCATTTTTTTAATTAAATTTAGTATTAGTTCGAAGCAGTAGGTTCTGGGTTCGAATCCTGGTTCCTGAATGGATGTTCATTTCTCTCTGTGTGTTTCTCTTTATTCCTTTACTTTCGGGGCGGAAAAGGCATACCCACTGGTTGGCCTACTGTATAGGATGCCATCACCTTCGCCCAGCATATAGCGTTGAATATGTATATCCTAAGGGTAGCCTGGCATTAGAAAAAAATTTATTTGCCAGAACCCAATTATGCATATTATGAATGATAAGAAAAATGAACATGCATCAACTACAGACAAAATAAAACAGTACGCAAACTGAGAGTCTCCGTCCGAAAAGTTGGCTTATCGTATTGCAAATATTTCAACAATTTGGTACGTGATGTTCTTAAACTGTTTAAACTTTGTCATGTTTGATAGTTTTTTTTTTGGTTGTTTTTATTGTTAAGCAATGATGTGTGTCTTTTTTTGCATTTTTCTGGAACAGCATGGACAGACAAGATTGTTACATGGTGTGTGCGGGACAACTGCATTCTGACGTGTCACAGGGCGACAGCAATTCGCGCAGCTCCAATCAGGGCATGATAGTGGGCTGCCACGTGGACACGTCCATGGGCCTCCTGACCTTTACCGCCGAAGGCCACCCCACTCACTACAGCTTCAAGGTAATCTGAATCAGCATTTCTGATATATGCATTTATAGCTGTTTAAGATCTTTTAATTGTTTGAATAGAATTTAAGCAAATTGCAATGCACTTGTAAGATTGCTTACTGAACTTTTTCAACTAAATAAATTATGAAACGGTACTTTTTTCTTGTTATCAAAAACACTTATAAAATAATAGAACTAAAGCTCAAGTTTGTAATGATTCCATGACATTTTATCAAGCCATAAATAATTTTATCAAAAGTATATTTATCGAAAATAGAAAAATAGATAAATATTAATTGAATTGACCATTTAATTGTCAAACTTGTGCGTAAAATTTATAATAAGCATACCAAAATGTTTATATACGTGTTTCTAAATTCAAATTGAATTGTCATTAAGAAGCGTATGAAATTTTTGGCAGTAAATTAAGTGTTCATCAGTATGTATCGCGCATGCGCCACTATAGTAATAATCTCACTGTGGATCAAAGAAATCCTGTCTTGGTCTCAAAACACTTCAACTTATACTCGGGATCAATAAATCGTTTCTCTTTAATTATAAATCGCAAATTTGATAGTAAGTGAAATATTCAAAATAAAAGCAACAAGTGGGTATTATTTTAAAAATAATTTTGAGATATTTTTTGAGCAGTTTTACTGTATATTATTGTTATATTTTGTTATTATAATTATTCTTTTATATTTTACATTTTTTTAGAATTTCCTGCCAGATTGAAAATTTATCTATGGCATTTCATTTTTATCAACATATTATTTTGAATTTAAGATGCATTTAATTCATATGAAAATTGAAAATGACAAAATGAAATTTATGAATTTACAACTTTTGAATACCTATCACACATCCATTTCTAAAATAACATAACCATATCTAAAATCTACCTGCTTGAGTTATTACCAATGGTTTTAGAGTACTACCATATGGTAAACATTATTTCCAAAACAATAATAGTGAAAGAAATTCGCCTTGAAATTCACAATTTTCAAACTCCTCTTGTACTGAAATTTATAGTTAACATATTTCCCAGTTTTACCAAAATTTTAATTAAATTTCTTCGATTTAGAAAAGTGAAGAGTCCTTATTTGACATATCTGTAATGCAATTTTTATTAAAAATATAAAGAAAAGTTAATAAATGTTATATATAATACTTTATATTAAAAAATATAGACAACTATGAAGACTATTATGACTCTGAGATATGAAAATGTTACAGTACAATCAGTTCATAATTACCTTTAATTTAATTTATCTAATTACATTATACCTATAAGAGCCTCTCTCTCTCTCTCTCTCTCTCTCTATATATATATATATATATATATATATATATATATATATGTATGTATGTATGTATGTATGGATGTATGTATGTATGTATATATAAAATCTTATTTGGGTTCAGTATAAATATTTCGAATGGACACCTTTTACATGTTCCCTGCACTAGAGTCAAATAAAAATAATTAATCAGTTTCTGTATTGATTTCGTTTTCCACAGGTTGAACCAGGTACCAAGCTGTTCCCTGCTGTGTTCTTTGAAGCGACCAGCAAGGAAGTTCTTCAGTTTGAGCTGGGTCGAACTGCCACCACACTCCCGTTGTCCTCGGCCGTGTTGCGCAGCACGGAAAAGCACATCACACCTCAGTGCCCACCTCGTTTGAAGGTGAGCTTATCACTGATTGGTCACGCATACCTATCAATCCACTTAGATTAACCAGGGAATCGAGCCATTCCTGTAAATGTTTCTAGTTAGATATATTAGCATCCATCAATGTTTCGTAATACTTGTATAAGATAATTAATGATATTAGTTCCAAAATTATAAAATGCATGCTAGTTCGTAATATTAAGGGCTGATCCTCTAATAATATAAGTTAATGAGTGATACTGAAATTAATATTATACATTGTATGCTAATTGAAGATATTTGCATTAATGTACTAGAACAGTGTTTTTAAACAGCAAGAAGTATTTTCTGGTCCATGAAATATCCAGCAAACTGTCCGAAGTGTCGAAAACCAAAGTCCAAAAGCCGATAATCCATATCGGAACAGCACCTATATTACAATAATAGTAGTTTACTATCTTAGAAAATAATATGATCGATGATGAAAAATTTAACACACTGGAAACTAATATATATATATATATATATATATATATATATATATATATATATATATATATATGAACCTAATCGCCTTTCATGGATTAGCAAATCTTCCTAATCAGCTTTTGTTAAGACAAACATTTTTATTCCCTTTTAAGAGCAAAATATTTAAATTGGAGGTGCGTGCCTGCGGCACTGGGAACTCCGTCACCCAAAGTGACAACCATCGTCCCTTGTCGGTCACTTAGTACATCAGTTAGTGTTCTCCTGTCTGCCTTGAGTATCGCTGAATATCTATCGTAGTGCTTAAGGCGTCTTAGATTAAGTTTCGCTTTTTATCTTGTTTCTTTTTTTTAGATTTTATTTCCTTTAATCGGTAAATTATTTTTTGTTGTTTGTTGGTAAATTATTTTTTATTTTTTGTTACTTTCGCTGTTTACATTTCGATTCATAGCTGTTTTTGCTAATATATTAATTAAAAAATAAATATATGTAAATTGTGATAAATAAGATGCTTTAAAGATTATTTTTGTCATTATGATATATTTACGAGACAAAATTGTGACAATGTGTCGAATTATTGAACTTACCGGTCCGCGCGAACGTACCGAAATATTTTACCAGTCCTGGCACTCAATCATGTTGAGAAACACTGCTGTAGTATATAGGCTAATTAGTTACATCAATACAAACTAGTTAATTTATATAATATATGCTTATAAGTTTATCAATAACGATGTAGGTGTAATAACAACGACCCTCTAGTATTAATGTTCTAAAATGTATGTTTAATAATGGTTTTAGTGATTGATTCTTTTTGCGTACTTTATTTGTGATTTTGTTGTGCAGGTGCAATGCTTGCAGCCCTATCAGTGGGCTCGGGCTCCCAACATCAACTTGAAGCCCCATGCACTGAAGCTGTCCGACATTAGGGGGTGGAGTATGCTGTGCGAGGACCCTGTCTCCATGCTGGCTGTGCACATTCCAGAAGAGGATCGATGCATCGATGTCCTGGAGCTGATAGAGCGTGAAAAGCTTCTTAGGTAAGAACGAGATATATACAATATATTTTTAAGGGATCGTGGTAGCCTAGTAGTTAGGATATCGGCTTTCTTTCCGGAAGGGTAGGGTTCGATTCCCAAGGCCGCCAAGTACATGCAATATACGTGCTCGTTAAATCTGAGGAATCGAAAGCCTGTGATCGGTCGTTGAGCAGTTACCATGGGTGTAATAGTATGGCGAAAGTTTACTCCCCCTCCAGATCAATGTTTAAACTGAGGGAGTGGATCCCCTATTGGCGGAGTTTCGAGCAAAGTCGTACTTTCTCCCTTTTTGATGCTCTGATTGTATAAAAGGCGCCTTCTACTGACTTAAATTTGCGTAGGCGGCGGCAGAGAGAGTTTAACTTGTTCAAGTGTCATAAGTAACAGTAGTGACATGTATTTGTGTTGTCCTTTCAAATTATTGTACCCACAATCAAGAAAAAAAGCTTCTGAGTATTTTTCTTTGATGATTGACTACGCAAAGAATGCATTCCACACCTCTATTCGGGCTGAAGAGTTCATTGAAATACAAATTTAGAAATACTGAAAATATCAAAAAACCTATTAACGGAAAACTAATATCAATTGAATCAAAATTAAACAACTTGTGCAATCAAAGTAATGTTATCGAAATGAATGTCATATGGTATTCATTATGAATAATATAATAAATGGAATATAATTCTCACATAATTGTATTCGATTTAGGGTTTTGAACACCTTAGAATCTGATTTCATGTCAAAGTCAACAGGCTTGGAAACTATGGTATAATTTGGTATTTAAGTATTAAAACCTTCGTTAATTGTAATTCAACGGACTTGATAACCAGTTTCATTTTGATGATCATGAAAATCGAATTCCATCCACAATTTAAGTACTAAAAGCAATTAAATTATTATTTATCATCGTACAGTTTTCTTTATTACAATAACAAATAATAAAACATGATCATAACATAATAAAGAATTTAGTCTATGTAATGAAAAATAACGTAAAGCGTAATGAAACCGCTTATAATCGAGATTTTATTTTTAAGATATTATTAATCAGTTCAATGCATTGTAAGACGAGGCTTAAAATTCCTTTGCAGCTTCCACGCGCACACACTGGCGCTGTACGGAGCCCTCTGTTTCCAAGGGAACCACAGAGCCGCCCACACCATCTGCGGCCACGTGGACGAGAAGCAGCTCATGTACGCCATCCAATCCGAGTACATGTCCGGACCACTGAGGACAGCCTTCACGGACCTACTCATCGCTCTGCACCTGGAGTTCCACGCTTACGCCAGGTGGGTGAGTCGGTGGTCTTAAAAAACTTCCAGGAAGAGAAAAGACTTCTCTGGCCACGTATTGGAAAATAGATATTATGAAAATTTTAATTTTATCCGATAAGATTCAAAGCATGTGTTTACATTATAAATTTGTTCTGACTGCTTTATCACATTTTTTGATATGTTTTAATTGGAAAATATGCATTATTCTAAATAAATATTAATTATTCTAAATAAATATTAATTATTCCAAATAATAAATAAATATTTTAAAATGTATATTAAAAATATATACTATTATTTCTCTAAATACTGATGGAATGAGAGCATTGTGGCTTAATGGTAAGAAAACGGTTTTCGCCTGGAAAATCTTGAATTCGATTCCAGCCACTGTTGAACAATGACAGTCCACATGAGCTTCTGCTTTTTGTATGCATGTCAATCGGAATAGGTATTTGAGTGTTTTCCATGTTTCTTCCCTTTCGTAACTTGCATAAGAACCATTAACAATAAAGACTTAGTGGATATATAAATGACTTACAGCGATTTTCCTCTATTAGCTCCTCCTGTAGACTTCTATTCCTTCTATTAGTCAGTAACTCACAAATTTCATCCAAAACTATTAACTCTACTAAAGATGTTTTAAATATATATTTAAAAATTCTATCTTTAGGTGTCGATCACACTCATCTACGACTATAAATACTAACTTGTAATCTACAAAATAGCTGCAGATCATTATTGTTTGTGATTACCCACAAATTTAATGTTTTCAAACCACGATGGACAGTTATTTAGGAATTTTCTATCATACACATAAAATTAGGTTTATATAAAATCAGTTCCATTATCTAAAACAAAAAAATTGAATTCAAATGTTAAAAAGTATACAATATATATAAATATATGTGTGTGTGTATGTGTATTTATGTGCTTGTGTACATATATTTTATCTATTGACTGTCTTTTTCAGTGCTTTCCATCATTAGAGGGTTTGCAGGGGCGTTCAACCATGGTATTTGATGCAATTCTTTTAATAGTACTTTTCTGTTCTTTTACAGGAGCCTCACGCAAAATGAGTTCATTTTGCCTCTTGGACCTGATCTGCGGGGCATGTATGAAGATCCGGCGCATGCGCACAGCCTCTCCACCATGCAGTACTCTTCTATAAGACCGGAAATGACCATGAGCCCCATCACGTGAGTCTTCCTGACTTCCGTTAGGAGCATCAATTCTTTCAACCCTTTTTATATTAATTTTTTAAGAAAATATATTGCTATGTTAAAAATGTAAGGCAGTAAAGACGTTGAAATTAAAATAATAATTTAACAGTAAAGAATTCTTATTAACGTTTGAAAGTAGATCACATTTTCCATACAATAAATTGTGTGTGTATTGAGTCAAAAGTAAAATGGAGGAAACTTTAATAATAAGTTTCAAACTTTGTAGCCACTTAAACGTAACATTATTAAATAAACCAATTGTACAATCTCGCAGGCTGCTAAATAGCGAGTGTGCCTTGTTTAAAAACATATTTGATGACCAACCATCTGGAAAATTAACTCTTGGTGCGATCAAATCATAATTTCACTCCACGGTTTATGAAAAAAAAAAAAAAAAAAGATTTTGACAGTGGCATAATTATTTTTCACTGTAAATCTTCATATCCTTAATGTTAATAACATTTCTAAAACGCTTTCATTTATTTAGGTTTTTATCTTTAAATTGAAAAGTAGCAATTAAACTTAAAAGTTATAAATACAATTAAACCTTTACATTTAAATAACGATTTCATAGCTGTTAACAACAGATTTAAAAAAATTATTATGAATTAAAAAATTTTTGTTGAAGCTATATTTTTTATTCCTTTGAAGTCACGTAAATCTGTGTGTGTGTGTGGTTTCTGTTCTTTCTAACTTATATCTCTTGTTCAAAATCATAAAAAGTTTATGTTGAGAAACAGTTATGTGAATTGGAGTAAAAAATAACACTTTTGAGACTAAATGGATCTTTTATCTTAAAAAGTACTTGATGAGCCCTAGAACCTGAAACTATTTCACAAGCTTTAGTAAAATGTTCCTTTTTATTCATAAAGATGCTAGACTACATAAAATTACGGTTTGCTTTCATGGAATATTTTCTAAAAAAAGTGCAATTTCCTTTTAAAAATATTAAAAAAAAAATACAGATTTATTGATCATTAAAAATCATATAAATATATATTGCTCACATTTAAAATTAGTTTGATGAAAAAACTGAGCAAACCAAAACTTTAAAATAAAAGTATTAAATAAATACTTAAATAAAAGTTAATTTGTTGCTCAACACCCCATTTGTGCCAATGGCTTTCGGGGTTCGTATCTGTTTTCTTAACTGAGGATCCTGGGCTCTTCGAAGCATTTTTCCCAATAAGGTGGTCAACCTAACACAAAACTGCCAATGTTTAGCCCCCAAGCATGCTTGATACTCATTTTATCGAGCTCTGAAAAGATGGAAGGCTAATCTACCTTGCCGAGCCCTAGGATCGAACTTCGGATCTGTACCTTGGTAGCGCGAAGCCCTACCACTCAGCCACTGGACACCAAATATTTAAATATTCATCTAATATTCTTGTTTACTGTAATTTCAATTTGTAATAATTGTTCGATTTGACAACCTTATTTGAAAAGATAATAGTTTTTACGTCGAATACTCATGTAAATTATGTTTCCTTTAAAGACAAACTCGCGACAAAAGTATCTATTTTAATTAACAGTTAGAGGAATTACTTAGTTTAAACTATCAATAAAATATTTTTATTGATAAGAAAATGTATCTTAAGTACTTAAGTTATGTTTCAGTTTTAATCTAATTTAACAGCGTTACTATAATTCATCCTTTTCTCTCTTAAGTTTTATTTAATTACTTATCTTTTGAGACTCTGTAGTTAAATAATAATATATAACCTTTCAGCGAGAAAATAACAACTCTTAAAGATTTGAGTACTCCGTACTTTCCCATGGAATGCCTGAAGCAGTTCATAATGGAGGCACTAGATGACGCTGTCTGTAAAGGCAACCGTCCCAATCGAGATCCAATCGGAGGCAGCAACGAAAATCTCTTTGTGTAAGTGATCTGTTATACATATTTGAACCTTTTTTCAACATATGAATTATACTCTGGAAGCTCAAGTGAAATTGAGATTATTGCTCACTATTTAAAGCATGAGAAATGAAAATATTTTTAATATAGTAACTAACTGTATTTCTCTAATTTTTTTTGTTTGTTTTTCATCATCAATTTACGAACGCGTAAATTGATTGAATGAGGGAAAATTGTGTTTAGGAACAATCATTTATTTATTTTCATTTGATTTTAAGTTGTTAATTCTATATATAACATACAAGCGCCAGTGTGTTTATACTGGTGGAGCTGTATCATTTATATTTAGCTTACTTTCACTTGCGTAAATCTATCTCAAAATCAGTTGAAAAGTTAATGATTAGCACATTGTTTCGTCTTTTATAATGGTTTTGAGTTAATTTGTGCATGAAACTGTGTTAGGAAATTATAGGAGACAATTTCGGGACATCGTTCTTTAACACAGATTATCTCGTCTTTTATATTTATATTCTGCTGATTCTTGCACGAAATTATATGAGTCAATAATGATTAGCATAGATTGTCTCGTCTTTCGCATTTATACTTAGCTAACTTTTACACTAAACTATCATGAAATTAGATGAGTCAATAATGATTAGGTAATTTCAACTGGCACATGACGAGACATTATAACATAGATAAGATTTCTATTGAACCTTCTTTAATTTAATTCTAATTCAAAACTTTCATTTGAGAAATATTTTGAAATGTTTTAAATGCGGAATGTTTTATTTTGCAGACCTATCATCAAGCTTGTCGACAAGTTGCTGTTGATAGGTCTACTTCAAGACGAAGAATTGGTGTGGTTGTTGCGTTTAATTGATCCTGAACAGTTTGATGCTGATTTCAATCCAGGTTAGTTTGATTGCTTCATTAAGACGCAAACAACGTGAAGTATAAGAGGAACCGACTAAAGCCATATGCTTATATATTTCAGACAATGAGCACCAGGTGCGGGGATTGCTGGCAATGAATATTGCGGAAGGAGTGAAACTACAAATGTGCTACCTGCTGCACCATTTATTCGACTTGCAACTGAGACATCGCATCGAATCCATGATTGCCTACTGTGATGATTACGTCGCAGACCTTCAAACAGTAAGTCTTCGTAGTGGGAATTTTTTTCTCTGTATTAGAGATAATCGTTTCCCATGATCTTATGTGGGATTCCTTTCAAATATTATTGAAATGAAATTTCCTTTTTTTGAATTTCAATTCAATAAAAATAATTTTGAAGGCATTCAAGTACTAAGTATACCTTTTTAAGGGAAGAGAATGCTTCTGATTTTTTAATTTTGTTAACAAATAATAGGAAGGATTCCTAGCCATGCTTACGAAAAATTAAAAAAAAAAATAAATCGTACGCAATAGATCCAAACAAGTCTTCACTTGGTGTTGTTTTCATTACTAACGATGGTTTACGGTTAGGAATTATCTTTTGTCTTCCTTTTTAGACCTGAGTACAACTCAAGGAAAGGGCGGCTAGCTTAAGGATATTCCGATTGTTAATACTATCACAAATAACCCAATAAAATAAAATATCTGGCAGTTTTAGCAACGCGTTTTGAGCAGAAAGATTTTTTCCAAAAAGTTTCAATTTAGCTTTAATATATGCCAACACAAATTAAATATATCTGAACTATAATAAAATAAAGTTTTTCTCTAGACCATACCCTCAGTTCTTTATTCATCAACTATCTAAGTTGCAGGACATTTTTGTAAAACGCTTTTATTTTTCTTAAGTCATGGTTGAATGGATTTGTTTTTATACCATCTAGGGTATTTTTGTAGGCTTTATTTCGTGCATTTTATATAACATTACTTAGAAGTTATCTTTAGTAGCAATTTTTTCTTGCATCTTAAATGAATATAAACACAAGCAAATGTGGTACCAATAAAATATGTGTTTATCATATATATCAATGAATTTTGAATGAATCATTTCATTCTGTCAATCAGAACTTTAAATGACTTGAAGATTACAATTGAAAGTTTCTACCTACGTTCCATCCATAATTAAATGAGCCATATTTTAATAAATATCTTTAGATTTTATAAAGAGTTTAACTCTGTACATGGAAACTATAATTACCATATGTTTTTTTTTTACTTTTAAATTTAAATTTACTAATTTCTACTGCAATGAAAAGTGATTACAAGATTTTTGCCAAAACTGTTTTGAAAATTTAAGAAATCAAGAGCTTGCAAACCTGCTACTTGCGGAAAAAATATAAATAACTTGTGAAAAATTATTGAAAATTACTTTCAAAACATATGAAATAATAAAAGTTTCAATGAAAAATAAAAAAGAATTGCTATGAACAATGGAAAACCATTCCTTCCTTAAAATATCACGTTTATTCACTGAAGTAATTGATATCTTAAAATAAATCATTAGTTTGTATTAACATTGAAGAAATTTATATATAAAATCTATATCCAAATAATATCTAAAATCGAAAGATTGCATTCAAAACACGGCTCGGGAAAGTAAACAAGAGATCATATATTATAAACAAAAACAATTTTAATTAATACAAAAGGTACTCACATTTAACAATTACATATAAATTCAGAACAATGAATTATATTCAAGAAATTTAAAGGAACTTATAGCTCCATCGAAAGAGAGAGGTCGAGAGAATTTCCTCCCTCAATCGAAACAAAATCTAAAGTGCGAAATATTCATACATAATATTAGGCGACACCGCCATCTATTCAAACTTTTTTTGTCAGCATTTTTTCACACTTGAACAAAAATTTGCTTTTCACTTCAATCCGATAGCACTATGAATACTTGAATTTTTAAAAGAATTTTTGAGGAAATGTTTACCACAAAAACAGGATAATAATAATTTCGATTTCCGTTTTTTCTGTGATATTGAGAATTGATAAGTTTACTTAAATTTACTTTATTATCCGAAAATTTTCTATTAAATAAATAGCAAATTTTCGGATTCAACATTTATGTAAAACTAATGTGAAACTTAATGTTTATGAAATAACATATTTGTGTTAACATTTTTCAGTTGTGATGTTTATGATTTCTTTGATTCATTTCTGATTTCTCTATATTTAAAATTTTTTTTTAAAAAATTGCTATGCATATATAGACTTTATTCGAGGGAATATTTCTTAAAGATCTGTTTCTTCCACAGGATCAGCAAAGGCGATACATAGATATCAAGCAGTCCGACATGCCAGCTGCAGTTGCAGCTAAGAAGACGCGAGAGTTCAGATGCGCACCGAAGGAACAAGTAAGCATGATTCAAAATGTACAACGCCAGAGTCTCTTTGTAGATTTAGTTAACATTGCGTTTTACCACGAGGTATTAGATTTGTTGCCAGATCTAGAAAAAATGATTTCATTTTTATTCCTTAGCATTACTCAATTCTTCAAAATTCAACCTTTTTACATTAAGAAATTTAATTTGAAAACGATAAAAACTTATTAAATTAAGAAGTGATTAGAATAAAAAAAATAGTTTAATGTTTGCTTTCATGATTTATCTTTGATATGTTATGTAGTACATTTGTTGTACCTTCGGTCCCTGTGTGGTATTCCTTAGTGAGCCGGGAGGTATTCTTGTTTTCACAGATAAAAATATATTTGTTTTAATTATACCTTTACTTGATATTATATAAAGATTATTGAGAAATATATCATCTTTTAAACTAAACATCATGTAGATGGGTTTGCTTAAGTTAAAATATTTAATTAAAATGTTTTAACTCTTCATTTATCTTATAGTTTTAAAATGTCTAATTATTATTTTTTGGAAGCCCGATGACTTAGTGGTAGCGTTTCACTCTCCCAAAGCACAGACTCGATCCTTGGGTTGGGCAAGATCGACTCAGCCTTTCATTCCTTTAGTGGGTCGATAAATTGAATACTAAGCATACTTGGGAACTAAACAGTGTGGGTTTCGCGTTAGACTGACCTCCTTATCCGCGGACATCACCCCAAAGCCTCTCGGTCAGGTAAAACAGCGATGGGTACTGTAAGCCCTGGCCCACATGGGCTGTCCTGCCATAGAGTTTAGTTTAATTAATTTTTTTGAAAAATGAAAATTATATAAATTAACGCTGCCTTGTCAAAAATAATTTGATGTTGATGAAAATGAAGAGGAAAACTGCTAGGTTAGTTTTTGAGGAAACTTCACTTAAAATTGTAAGCGTTGTTATAATTATTTTTGCTATTTTGTAATTATTCTGAACATGCATTATTTCCTGAATCTAAGCAGTTCTTATTTAATGGCGAACGAAAGAGCTGGTGAGTTTTCTTTTTGACATAAAAGAATTTTGTAGTGAGGCCTTTGATAATTGTCCACCATTGGCTACTGCTCCATCTATCTTCGATTTTCAGAGTTCAAATAACCAGTGGCATAAGTGAGAAAATAAAAGAGTTATATGATCAAATATATCATTTATATTATAAAAAATACTTTTCAACCTAGTTTTCAAATCTATCTTGAAGATTCTATGACTTAAATTTCTTCGAAATCACTTCACGATAGCCGATGACAGATGGCGACTGGCAACAATTTCAAAAGCAAGAGAAAAACTAATATCTGAAGTCTTGCATACTAGTAATTTAATTTCTTTTTCCTTATATATTATTACACCTTGAGCAAAATTAATTTAGTAACTGTTTTTGATTTACTTATATTAAAAATTGATAGTAGTTAGTTTTTAATATGGTTAAACAATACTTCAACATACATATTTTTTACTGAAGAAACCATACGCGATTCCTTCTTCATTTTAGAGGAAATTTGTTTGGATTATATAATTCTCTTTAGCTGTATCATTTTACTACATCATTCTACAGCATTAAAGAAACTATTGTTTTTATAAAAATACCATCATAAATACTTGAAAAATGTACTTCAAAGGAATTTAGATACATTTAATTTATTTAAGGAAAACAACACTATATACTAGGAAAGATTGATTAAGATTTGTAAAGAAGAATATGACAATCAATGATAAAAAAATATTGAATAATTTATTCCTTGATGTGCTTCTCCAACAGATGAGAGCAATTTTGTGCTTCAAGAACTTGGAAGAGGACCAGGCAGACCAGTGCTCGTGCGGCGAGGACCTGCGAGACACCCTCATCAACTACCACGACGAACTGGTGAACAGGATCAAGGGCGTCTGCCTGCCCAGTGAGGCTGAAGAGAGCGAGGAGAAGAGCGAAGAGCCCACCAAACCTTGGACTCAGAGGCTCCTGAATATAGTGAAGATGGTGAAGGCTGGAGAGCAGGAAGCGCAGCCCGAGGAGAAAGAAGGCCCGAGGCCAGAGGGTAAAAGACTCTCTCTCTTCAGCTAACACAGTCGTTAAGACATTCGAACCTCTATGATTCCCAAATCCGATTCAATGATCATTTTTTCAAATATTATGGGCTCCACGGGCAAGGATTTTGTTGCCAAAAATTTAATATACGAAACAAATAATTGTAAAAAAATATCCATATTACGACGGACTAGTTTTACGTGTTGCACTCTCTACTTGTTAGGCTACCCTGACCATACCCTCGACTGCCTTGGCCTAATTAAAGAGGATTTCTGTGAGGATCCCCACTACGTACTTGATATGCTTAGAGTTGCTGGAATCCTAGACGTGGTTTAGATTTGTCGACAAATGAGGACTGTCAACAACTAAATTATTTTAATATTTAAGGAAAAGAAAAAAGCGAAAATCTGAAGTCTTACATATTAGTGATTTCTTTTTTCATATACTATATTAATGTACCTTAATCAAATAAAATTTAGTATTTGAGTTTGATCGTATATTTATACTAAAAATAAAAGGAAATTAGTTTTAATATGGATAGAAGAGTAAGTTTTTTTAAATTTACATTAATATTTAAATTCTTTATTTTTACGTTTAATCAATTCCCGCATTCATTTTTATAGTACGTTATTTTTATTCTTTTATTATTTAACTGCCTGGATAGTTAATTCATAGAATGGTTTAAAACTGTTTTATTTAATTATATTAAAATATTGTTAATATAGATTATAAAATTATTTAGCACAAATGTAATTGGGGATACTTATTAGCTGAAATTTATGAGAGACATTGCGCTAATTAGAATATAATTTACAATAAGTACTTATTTAAAATAATGTCTAACACACTTTTTGAATGATCACTATAATGTTTTCAAGGATAATGCTTAAATCGAGATTTTCCATTGTATGTTCTACAAAAACTTGACTTATAGAGTAATTGAAAAAATTAACCTTTTTCCCCTATTCTCGCCTCAAAACCAGTTAAAAGAATGAGTCTATTGATAATATCATGAATTTTTCCTTATATCATAAAAAATAAATTGTTTCTCTTGGATCATATTTTTGCTTTTTGAGAGCTTTATTTCAAAAGCCTTATTTTAAAGAATATTTTAACTTTAATGTATTTACTCATTTGTCACACGCGCATGGACACCTCTCTGCATTCAGAACTTTTGTTCACACTGCATCAGAGCTGTCCTCAAATGAGAAATTGGATGACCTGTGCCTTTTTTTGTTTAGAGCTGTTCCAGAAGAAGATTGTCGTCACTTTGGTCAAGTGGGCAGAGGAGAGTGAGATTGAAAATCGGGAGCTCGTCAGACAAATGTTTCATCTGCTGCTGAGAGCCTTCAACGGCATCGGAGAAGTAAGAAATCACATTTTCCCCCTCATTTCACTTGTAGTTCAAGTACAGGAATCTTTGCTTCTCTTGAAATTGGAAATATTTGAAAGTGAAATTGTTCAAAGTTAAAAGCAGGAAAAAATTGTCAGATAGCTAATTTTGACGAATTTCAGAGATCAGAAAATTAATATGTGTTCTTATGTATGAGTATTTCTTTATTTATATTAAAAAACTGATAAATAATTGCATAACTCAATTAATTTTGAATAATTTTAACGGTTTTTGACCCGAATACTGTAGTTTTTTTAAAGCACTGATATTGTTGTTTGAAAACATCCTTCATTATAGACTTATCTCTATAATTAATTTTCTTAATCGAATATTTCTCAAATGATATTGGAAATTTATCCACAGATTTTTATGTAATCTCGTGTTTACTCCTTTCAGGTGATGAATGCAATGGAAAACACGTATACGATAAGCTCTAACAGCAAGGATGACGTCGTTGTACTTCTTGGCTACCTGCAGAGAGTGAGAGCGCTACTTCCGGTGCAGATGGGGCCGGAAGAGGAAGAAATCATGCGGAACAGCTTATGGTAATGTTTATCAATTTTTCAGATGATTGATGTAATTGCTATTAAAACTATATCTGATTACTCTTTTATATACTATAAATTATGTCCAACGTAATCGGTTATATTAAATTTTAAAATTTCTTTATTTCTAAATATTTTAAATAAATTAAAGTTCTTTGGGTTGAATGATAACTTTGAAATTTTACTTTTATTGTCAATGGTTTAAACAAGTTAGATATTGTAAACATACAATATAAGAAAATGCATCATCAAGCATTGATTTATAGGATTAAATTTTTGAAAGTGTATGTAACTTCCATATTATATTTTTTGACACTGTTACTCACACAATACATCAATTTTTAAATCCAGGTCCTAAGCAATACTAAAATACACAAAATAGCGAATTATGAGATTCTAAATTGTAAAAAAATATCTCTTTTTTTCTTGATATGAGGGTCACTCTGAAATTTTTGAGGTACAACTAGGTTTTTAAAGTTATACTTACAAAATTTTAGATGTGTTCAAAGTAGTCTCCTCCAGCATCAATGCACTTTTGTAGACGAATTTTCCACAGATTAAATGGCTCAAGCCATTCATTTCTTGGAATAGATGAAAAAATGCATTTATAGTCACATTAATCTCTTCCTCTGAATGAAAACGACGTCCGCGTAAGTTCTTTTTTAGATTAAAGAATAACCAAAAGTCTCACATAGTTAGATCAAGTGAATATGGCAGATGTTCGATCACTTTAATTTGTTTCTATTTAAGAAACTCAACTGTTAAAACGGCTGTATGTGAAGATGCATTGTCATTGTGAAGCATTAATCCCCTAACATTCAGTTCTTGTAGAATTTCTCGAAGACATTTAGTGGTATACCAGTTTGCTGTTACTGTCTTCTGTCTTTCCAACTTGATGGCTTTGACGAATCCCGTACTTCTGAAGAAAACGGCATATATCACTTTTTTCAGTGCGCGTTGTTTTTTCACCATTGTCAGCGTGGGATCATCTTCAAAGACCCATACTTTGCTTTCTTGACGTGTTGGAACGTCAAAAAACGGCATGTACGTTTCATCACCTGTTACAATTTTAGAGATGATGCGGTGGCCAACATCATTTAGCAATTTAAGAGTTTCTTTACTGATTCTGATGTGCTCCTCTTTTTGGTGCTCATGTAGATTATGGGGAACCCAATGGCAAACTACTTTTTCATATGTAATACTTGATGAATGATTTTATGTTTGGCTGCGGATCCAATGTTAAGTTCCTTCTGTATCATTTGATGGATACAGTGATTATAATCCATTAACATTTTTCGTATGGCAGACACATTATCCGGGATTACTGCCGACGGCGGCCTTCCTGTGTGTTCTTCATCCTGAAGAAAATTGCGACCGCTTCTAAATTCTCTATACCATCTGAATACAGTAGCACGAGCTGGAGATTCATCACCAAATGCTAATTGTAACCATTGAACGCATTCTTCTTGATTTAATCCTGCTTTAAAATCGTATAAAATCATAGCTCGAAAATGTTCTCACGTCTACTCCATTTTCTCTTCTGTTTAAAATTTATTCTATGCTAAACAAGTTGAAGTAAGTCAGTAAAAAATCGTCTTCTGTGTTAAAATATTTTGTATTTTAAAATTAATTCGTTATTTTTATTTTGTGAATTCTCGTCTGCGCGTATCTCAAAAATTTCAGAGTATACCTCGTAATAATTTGGTCATATTCTTATATGCATTGATTATTTAAATTTTATTTGTCTCGTTTCCCCGAGTCATCCCTTTTATCAGGCAGATTGCCTTGGAAGATCCCTTGCTTTTGATTGCGATAGATATGTTCAGACAACAGTTTCCTGATTCTTCTGTGGACACCTGAAAGGAATTACATTCGAGAGAGGTCTCAAGGGGCACCCGAGTTGTTCTAAATGTCAAAATGAACCGGCATCACCGGCACATATCCTTAAATGCCTAGAATTGTTTCTTGAAGACCTTTATAGGTCTCCTACGCTTTTTTTCGACTTACTGAAAGTAAATGGTCTCGTGTACCTCGTCTAGTATATTCCTAGACGTGGAGATTAGAAAGAAGAAGAAGATTTAAATTTTAAAACTATGGTGAATGTATCTCTTTCTGATCTAAAAATATTGGATTGAATCTGCTATACAAATAATGGGATCTACACACGTTAATTTATTAAAAAATTTTTGTCACTTCTTCATTTCAATTAAAAAGTTAAAAGAGGATAATGGTATCGTATCTCTAGATTCGACTTATTGATATGTATACAAAATAATTTAAACCGCTATCTTAGAATGAATCCAAAACAAATGGCTGTTTATTTGTACTTCATTTCAATGCTGAAGAAAAGAACTTTATCAACATGAATTTCTTTATTCATCGTTGCAAAGATTTTCGCGCTGAGTAAGGGTAAAGTTCTAAGCATCCGTTGCTAATGATTGAAAATTTATTTCTACATTTGGAATGGTTAAATTAGTACTAGATATAACGGATATCACACGCAATAAGATAATTGTAAGAAAGCTAATTGACGTTCAGATAAAATGATTGTCGTAATCTCTCTTTTTTCAGGGCTATGGTGAGCACCCGGGTCTTTTTCCAGCATCCCGACCTCATCCGCATCTTGCGCGTTCACGAGAACGTCATGAAAGTCATGATCAACACACTGGCCAAGCGAGCTCAAAGTGATTCTGGTCCAGTAAGTAGTTTGATCTTTTTTTCCAACTTTTTAAACTTGATAACATGTTTTACAAATCTATAAAGTCAATCCAGTCTGTGTTTGGTTTAAGACACGGTAAATTTCTTCCAGAATACATCTCATGAGATGGTTGTCGCCTGCTGTCGTTTCTTGTGCTTCTTCTGCAGGACAGGAAGACAAAATCAAAAGGCAATGTTTGAGCATCTTGGTTTCTTGTTGGAAAACAGCAACATTTTACTTTGTGAGTGTTATATTGATTTTTTATTTGCTAAATGCCAGTTATCTAAGTATGATAATTGTTATGTATTTTTCATATGAAAATAAACTGGCATATACTCATCTCCAACATTCAGCATCATTTCAAATTTACTCAAAATTTATAACACATTTTGAGGGCGATCATACTAAAGATTTCATTTAGATTTCTGAAATTTTAAAATTTATTTGTTCAGTAAAACGCATATATACACATTAACTGAGGAATAATTTAGGATATCACACTATTTTGAAATAAGGAGTTTGTCAAAAATTTATACAACATACACTGATATGCATGTGATCCCTAAGTTACGCAATTAAATTTTGCTGAGTATTTTAACGAAAGGATTTTTGGTATCACGTGTTAAAATAAGGTTTTATAAAGCTTAAAACATTTTTCAAATTTCGGACTTATTAGAGATGTATTTGTAAAAATAAAAGAAAGGAGTTTTATTTAAGTTAAAGCATAACTAATATACTTTATAAACTAACCATCCCTAAATTTTTAATTGTAATAAATTGTTATTGGCGTAATGATAACGTTTTGTGGTCCAAACCCACAGGTCCAAGTTTCGGATATCGGGCTGGGAAAGCTCGATTCACCCTTTCATCCCTTCTGTGTATCGATTAACTACCAAGTATGCTTAGGAACTATACACTGCGTATTAGGCTAACTAGCTAACTAGGATATTTGTTTTGTAGGTTTTTTTCCCCTATATGCTGTAGTGATACTGAGTTAAGTTCTTAATAAACCAACATATTCTATGGAATTTACTGTACAAATTTTTTATGTCAAATATGTGAAAAGTGACAGATTTCATTTGGCTAACATTTGTTACGAATTATCATTCTTTTAATATTTTAAAATTTTTTAGGAACATTAAATTGCCACTTGTATTGTCTTAAGTCAAGGAAACTTTATTCTCGATAGTAAAATCTCTATTTTTCTTTCTCGCAAAATATCTCTTTCACAGAGTTTATTTATAATAAATAAACTGCACTTTACCACCTTCGTATAGCAGTTTTATACGTTTATTAACATTGAATTTTTAGTCAAATTGTAACGCTAATGATAAATTTCGATGTTGAAGGACTTGACCGATCTGTTATCGGTAATTCAGAGTTACTGAAGGATATGATGAGTTTATAAAATTGTCAGGAATTATTACAGTTATTCTCTAATGTCCTTATCCTATTTGTGAGTGAAGTTGGAAGTTAACTCCTCAAGTGAAAGTAAGGGATAAATTCCTACTTTACTCAAGAATAAATCACAATTTTTTTTTAATTTTCAGTTGCTTCTAGAAATCGTTTAATTAGTCAAAAAATGTCTAAGCAAAGTAATATAATTCAGGATCTCTCACATTCCCCCCGAAATTATTTTAATTTCTGTATCCTTATTAACTGTGTATATAGTTTTTAAGTATAATTTTTATCGTTAATTTCACTGAAGTATTTGTCACCATAATATTTCACAACTGTTCTTCAAGCTTTCTAAGCCAAATAATTTTCTTCGATTTTATTCAGCTATAAGAAAAACTTTACTTTTCTTCCAGCTCGTCCTTCTCTGAGAGGCTCCACCCCACTGGACGTGGCTTATTCCTCCTTGATGGAGAACAGCGAGCTGGCATTGGCTCTCCGAGAACATTACCTGGAGAAGATCGCCATCTACCTGTCCCGGTGCGGGCTGCAATCCAATCAGGACCTCCTGGACAGAGGGTACCCGGATGTTGGCTGGGATCCGGTGGAAGGAGAGCGTTACCTCGACTTCTTAAGATTTTGCGTCTGGGTGAATGGTAATTTCATCTCCTTCCTTTACTCCTAACTTAGATCTTGCTTAAATATTAATCACTAGAAAATCAAATCCCCCAGCGCTTATTGCTTCTCACAGTCTTTTCATAAACATTTTCGGTTTTAAATAAACCCTTTTATACAAAAATCACATCAAACTCTTTTTAGTCATTTTAAGCAAACATTTCTCACCTTTGTTATAGTTTGTATTCGAAAGACAAATTATGCTAAATTCAATTTTAAAATGGTAAAAAATAAAATTGTGTGTGTGAACATTTTTTTTAAAATTTTTCAAAGATAATTTTCGCCTACATTCCAGACACAAGGAAATTTAAAATTATTTTCGATTTTCGTGAAAAATTACTTTAAATATAAACGATTTTCAAGCATAAAATTTATTTTCCGCTTGTGATAAACTCTAGCAACATAATGAACATTATCAAAATTTAGGTAAAATTAAAAAAAAAATTTTTTTAATTACGTAATGAAATGATTGTTAATAAAATATGATGAAGAACTATTTTAGGAATCCATTGATTCAGCAAGTATATATATGTATTAGAATTATAAATACATTTTCTTTTATTAATAAAAATTTTTCAAAAGTAAAAAATATATGCTTTAAAAATTTATTATTACTTATAATAAACGTGCTTATTATAAATTGCTATTTTTGCTTTAATATAAAAACAAACCAATGTGGAAATTTTGCTTATTAGTAATTTTATTGTCAAAATCTTTTACATATTTATTTTATATAATTGGAATGAATGAAACAATCATTTCCTTAAAGGGGAGAGTGTTGAAGAAAATGCCAATCTTGTGATCCGGTTGCTGATCCGGCGTCCGGAGTGTCTGGGTCCAGCTCTGAGAGGAGAGGGCCCCGGTCTGCTGGCGGCCATCAAGGAGGCCATCAAAATGTCGGAGAAGATCACTGCCGACCGCCTGATGTCCGGTGAAGCGGAAGACGATGAAGACTACATCGACATGGGGAGCGCAATTCTGAACTTTTACTGTGTCCTGGTGGACTTGCTGGGACGCTGCGCTCCAGAAGCTGCAGCAATTGCGCAAGGAAAGAACGACTGCATTAGGGCTCGGTCCATTCTCCGATCCTTAGTGCCCATGAAGGACTTGGAGGGCGTCCTGGGTCTACGTTACAACCTGTCTTCTCCTATCCGGCAAGGTGTGCATTAATTGCTTCTAGGCATGCACCTATGTTCCTAATCCTGTACCTATATATTGTGTTCTATTACTTAGTGCATGTTAATAGTGTTCTTGTTACTTATACCCTGGGTTCAGCAGAGCTAAACGAGGCCTATGAATTTATTCACTATCAAAAAGTCCAAAACCATGATTGAGTTCCTATATAGATCTAGTCTGCAAAGCCCCAGACAATCCAAAATATGATCAGAAGTCGCCATTTCTCTACGACACGTCACACAAATAGAAAAGGTCTTTTTCCAATTACTGTAACACTGATATCTGAAATGTCTACTTTTAAATCTTGTAATGGCTGTCTGATCGCTTCTGCTACACTGGAGGGACGAAACTCCTCCAGGTCTCATCCCCTGATACCAGTGGTGCACTGGAGGGATGTTCCAGGAAGCACTGTCGGATATTGTAGCCCTCGAAGAAAGAACACAGAAGGTTAAAAAGTCAACGCCGTTTAAATGCTCCAATGAATCTTCTTTAGGCAATAAGTTTGTTGTTTTGTTGCCATGTGAATGTCTGTATGAGATGGTATCCACTGAAAGTTTACTTCTCGGAAGGACGAGAGATGTTAATACTTGTGATGCCAGTACTATCTCGCACTCTTTGACTGCTGGAGAGGTATATTATATTGCATGCTAATAGTATAAAATGTCAGATTTAAAATACCTGTGATTAGAAATATGGAAAACTGTGGTTAAAACTTAATGCATCAGTCACAATTTCATACGTAACTATAACAGGTAATTGATATGCATTCAAGAAGTGCTTATATCTATCTAGATATTTATCTATATATTTAAGCTAATTATCTATATTAAATGACATAAAAGCTAATTATCTATATTAAATATATAGATAATTAGCTTTTATGTCATTTAGTAAATCCATTTAGTCTTAAATCTGGTAGTGAAGAACATATTTTATTGGTAAATCCTTATTTGGGTTTCGGATTTTGGAAATGACATGTCTTATCATAGTATTGAACCCACCCATGTATCTCTGAGCGTTGTATCTTTCCGTTCAAAAAATCAGGGTTTCGATTTTGACCACGAGTTAGAGATTAGTTGTGGTTTGACCTTATCTTAAAACAATAGGTCTATCAAATTAGATCTCAATTACAAATGGTGCCTTTTGATTAATAAACAAACCAAAATAAAAACTAATACTGTATCAAATAATTTTCAAAGGAAAAATTCTCGTATACTTGAATTCTTAGAGTAGTAGATTAGAAATAGTTTACATATGTTATAGCCTTATCATTGTATTGCGAATAATAATTATAAACTTGCATTAGATTTTTAACATTGTTTGAACATACTTTCTACAAAGACTGCATCCCAAATTAAAATGTTGGTAGTTAAATACAAATACTCACCATTAAAAACTTTAAAAAAAAAATCAAGTTAAAATTTCAGCTTGAATTGGATGTAAATATCACTTATATATCCTTAACTTTGATATAAATAACTAAAAAAAAAAGTGCAATTCATCTAAAAACATAAGTTTCCTTCAGAAACGATGATTTTTCCTAAGCTATATATTATTACGTTGAAGTGAGATATTTAATGCCAAAATTAATGAGCATTGTCTTTATTCAAATTAAATTGATTTTAACGTTTGAATTTATTAAATAAAAAATACGATAAAAATGAACTTATTAAGTACCTAAAATAAAAGTAATAACCTACGGGAATTCTTATTTGGCTTATTATAATTTCTAAAAAAATTCCATTTCACACGAAAGTAACTATCATTATTACTTCATTAATATTTCCAAAAATTTTAACATTTAACATTTTTATTTCCAAAACTTAACTATGTAATTTTTGTTAAATGCAGAGAATAATATTACACTAGGTTGTACATCAACTGTATCTTTCTTCAAAAGTTTTGTTCCAAAAATGATTTTACTCTCTTTCAGTTATTAATTCCACTAATCTTGTTGTTTAATATCTTTATACACAATGTTCTTTTCTTCCGTCCATGAAATGTAACTGTCCTATTTGATTACTTATGAATATATTTGTGGAGTGTGATCCAGATTTCTATTGAAATGATGATCTATACATGGTTTAAAGCCAAACATGTATGTGTGTATTCATAAATATTCGTATCATATATATTTAAATTAATTTCAGGATTATATTCATAGTGATAAAGAATAATACCTAATCAGTTTCTCTTTTCTATGGACTCATTATCTCAATAACACAGCAGAGTAAATCAAACAACTTCAATAGTTCTTTTCAGAATGCATGAAATATTCCATGACTGTTGCGCAGTTTGGACCTACACAATAATATGCACACATCCTACACAATTCTTCACTTCTGTGACAAAATAAACTATATTAATCTAATAGTACATTATATTTGAACCGAAGAAGCTGGTAATTAATTGTAAATGATTATAGTTACTTACAACAAAAATAAACCATTTGGAATCAGAGGGATTTTATAATATTTTAGTATTCAGTGAATATATTATATTAAAAATAAACATAATTAGGGATATAATAACTTATTTCATAAACTATATTTTAAAATCACTGCATTCATTATATGAATATTCCAATATAAATATGTAGACTATATTTTAAAAAATTTATTTATTTTTAGTGAAATATACACACACACAAAAAAAAATTATGATTTCACATATGAAATCTTAATGTTTGTGAAAAGCATTCACATATCGTTGTATTTCAGGTGCGGACAGCGACATGCCTGTTGGTGTTCAGCCCAATCACAAACAATCCATCGTTCTGTTCTTGGAGCGTGTGTACGGAATCGAAAGCCAAGATACCTTCTTCCGTCTTCTTGAAGATGCATTCCTTCCAGATCTCAGAGCGGCGACCATGTTGGAGCGCGTGAGTGACCTCATTTAATTGTTTACTTGCATGCTATTCAACAGTTTGGAATATGATGCTAAGGGAAGAAGGCATGTTGTGACTGATATATTTTTGCTCTGTTGTTTTCAGTTCGATGGCTCGGAGAGTGAGATGGCCCTGGCACTAAACAGGTACATCGGCAACTCAGTTATGCCCCTGCTCATCAAGTACTGCCATTACTTCGGAGATGCTGACAATTACGCGAGTCTTCTCGATGCTACCCTACACACGATCTACAGGTTATCCAAAGTCAAAATTTTGACCAAAGGACAGAGGGAAGGAGTCTCCGATTTCTTAGTCGCTTTAACTCAGTAAGATTATTTTATAAATTGACTGAATTATTTGATTAGAATGATTAGATTTTAGAAAAATAATTTAAGTAATTAAATTAATCAGAAAATAACTCAAATCTGAAATTATGAATTAATAGCTCCATTCATTCATAAACACGTTAATGTTGTGGTAGCTTAGAGATTAGGGTCTCAGCCTTTCGTCCGGAAGAGCTGGGTTCGATTCCCAATGCTGACAAAAATCCTCCGAGTACAAGTGATATATACGTCCTCGTTAAATCTGTGAAATCGAAAGTCCTGTGATTGGTCTTGAACAGCTATTAAGGTTGTAGTTGTCTGGAGAAAAATTCATTCCTTCATTCCTCTCCAGATTAAAGTCAAAATTGACGGCGAGGGTTCTCTGGTGGTGTCATCTATCGGATGAGTTTAAAAGCAAAGACATACTTTCACCTTCTTTGTGCTCTGGTTAAACGAAAGGTGCATCCTCTGACCTAATTCCGCATAGCCTTTGGCTAGCGAGTTTGGCTTGTCCAAGTGTCATAAATTACAACATAAACACGCTTTCTGTAATAGTATGAATTTAGAATATCAATTGAAATGCACACTTATAGGTTTTCATATATATATTATACGTTAATAATTCATGTATGTGTTAATGTAAGTGTGTACATTCTAACGTAAATATCCATATATGTTTATATTAATTACTTTAATTAATATAGAGAAATAATTAGCAAATTTTAATGTAGATTTAATGTGTTAAAACTATGTAGTCAGTTTCAATCATGTATTTTTTTTTATTTTCAGTGAAATGCAACCGAGCATGCTGGTTCGATTACTACGAAAGCTCACTGTAGACGTTTCAGTGCTTACAGAGTATACCACTGTGGCACTTAGAGTGAGTGTTTCTTCCTATTCTTCCACAGTTTATAGCTTATTTCTACCTTCATTTTTCAATGTTAATATCTTACTTCTACTGTTATTATTCATTGAAGGTAATGCTTCTGAAAACACACACTATGTTTTATAAACATATTTATTGACTTCACTTTACATCTCATATCAGCCTATGGTATTTTATTTATAAAAATTAAATTTTTAGGGATACAAATTGATACATACAGCAGTACAAAATATAAAATAACTATTTTCTTATCATTCATATCCATAATTTGGATAATATATCCAGTTTATTTGTAAGCTAGCTATAGAGTGTTTTAAAGTTGCATATGAGATTTTCGTAAATGTGTAGATTGTAATTATATAAAATTATCTTGGAAATGAGCAACATCATCTTATGGAATTTAAGAATACATCTTCATGTGTGTAAAGGAATAATTAATTAAATTATCTAACATTCGTACATCCTAAATGTTTGGATAGCATCCTATGATTAGAATGTAGATATCAGTTCAGATGATATGACTATAATTACAACTCTCATAGTTGGAATAGTGCCAAGATAATCACTTATGTTTATTGTTAAGATACTCATTAGCCTTTATGAGATCATTTCATTGACTAAATGGAATACCGAAAACTGATTAATTAAATTCTAACAGAAACGGTTTAATGGAGTTGAAAGTGTAAAAATGAAACGACGTCGACTGAGTTTTATTTTCCATTT
Organism: Latrodectus elegans; assembly: GCA_030067965.1. Taxonomy (NCBI): domain Eukaryota; kingdom Metazoa; phylum Arthropoda; class Arachnida; order Araneae; family Theridiidae; genus Latrodectus; species Latrodectus elegans. Next base: position 10,284,497 of record CM057811.1, on the reverse strand, counting down.
ATTATTTCGATTGATAAAATCTTATATTTTATGGCAATTCATCACGAAAATGAGTAATAAAACAGAAATGGTAAGAGTTAAATCTATCCTTTAAAGTTTGCATAGACTCTGATCCTTAAAAATCTCTTTAGTGAATTAGAGTAGGTAGTACTACAGAAGATTTAATAAAATTGCTTTTATATCTTCTGTGTATGAATTTCTTTTATTCTTAATCTAATACGTAACCATGCATTATATGTTATTCACTGATTATGACTGTGTTCTTGTTCCAGCTGCTGACGCTGCATTTCGACAGGTGCGGGAAATACTATGGTGCGCCAGGAGGTCAGGGGGCTTACGGGGCAGCGTCTGAAGAAGAGAAGAGACTCACTATGATACTTTTCACCAACATCTTCGATTCCCTGGCAAAAATGGTTAGCTTGCTTGTCATTTTTTATTTCAAAAATCAAATTGGAGATAAAATTTCTCCTAGTTTTCCTCGGAGAAATTTGCATGACTCGCATCTTACTGCTCTGAAAGTATTCACTGTTTTTTAAAAAATTGGACAACTGTGAAAAATGTAACATTCACGATCATTATCTGAGATTTGGTGTTAAAAGAAAAATTATAAATATACAGGTTATTAACTTTAATATTGCTATATGAAAATTCGAGCACTTCGAAGATTTTTATATCAATTTTAACTTTTGCATCCACTTAAATATGTCTCACACGCAGATACAGAAACATTAAAAGTAAATAAATGAATAGAAGAAAATTTGTATCAAACTCGCGGAATTCCAAAGGAATCACTCGAAAACGTTTCTTCATTATTCCAAGAGAAGATATGATGTGCGAGTAAATTATTCATAAATAAATATGTGTAACTTTTATTTGCTTTGCACTGCAAATTAAAATTATATTTTTCTTTTCTTTTAATTACTTTTCTTTTGGAAGTCTATTTTATCAGATAATAGGTAATAATCGTGAAATGTATTTTCTTCGCTTATTTCCCTTCAGATCAAAATCAAAAGAAAACATGGCAAAAATAATAGGAAAGAGGTGATTAAAATTATAATCCGCTTCACTGAAACTAAATTTATAAATGATGAATATTGTTTGCTTTTTTTATAACTATATTTGAATTTATTTCTAATTTAAGTAAAATAACTAAGCAATTTAATGACTACAAAATAAACGATATACAATTGCAAAATAATAAAATGATCAATTAACATGTAATGCATTAAAATTTTAAGTAAAATTCTTTCAATGATAACAATTATTAAATAACATTTGAATCTCTCGAATTATTCTGGTGATTTGAATTTGAAAAAGTTCTCTAGAAATTGACGTCACCTTGATGTAAAATCAGTCATAAATTCATTGATATAAAATTTGAGAATGAATGTCTGAAAATGATGACTAACAAAACAAACTGTCACGACACTAAAGGAAGAAAATAAGATAAGAATTTATGGTGAAAAATCTGGCAGAAACTTTTGGAAATTTTATTTCACTAAAGTTTTGCTTTTTCCAGATTATTTTAATTTTTTCCATAATACATGTTTAATTTTTTTAGGAATATGATCCCGAGCTTTTCGGGAAATCTCTCCCATGCCTGACAGCCATCGCGTGCGCACTCCCTCCCGACTACTCCCTCACACAAAGTGTGGACGATGAGTGGTACAAGCAGTCCGGTCCCACGGACGGACCGTACATGCCGGAGCCCATCACAACCACTGCGTGAGTACTCTTTCCCCAACTCCTGCACTCAGGTCTCCTTTGTGCTCCATTTTTATTTACCTTTTTCAATTTCCTTTCCAGGGTCCAGCTGACACCTGACCTCACCAATGTTATCGTCAAGTTTGCACAGCACTATCACGATGCCTGGGCCAGCAGAAAGGTGGGATATCCTTATTAAGTGATTACATCTATTAAAACGTTATCATCCAGTGTTCAGTTATTAAATAAAATCCAGCGAAATATTCCATATAAATTCAAATTACCAATATGAGCTTATTATTAATGAGTTATCTTTAATGAGGACCACTTTACCGATTGTAAGGTGACTTTCATCAAATTAGTTATGTTCCCAATCGTGAAGTACAGTCGGTGATCGATTAGCGAATATAAGTCGTTACAAGACTATGTTCGCTAACCGATCAGGGATTTACCATGTATTTTATTGTGAAATCGATTAATTCGTTCTGGAGACACTAAAAATAAAATTAATTAAAAAAAGATGTATAATTTGTAAGTTTATTATATATATTATATATATATATATATATATATATATATATATATAATTTAATAAATGCCGACTGTTGCGTTTAAAAGAGTCCCATGAATGTTCGATGGACATAAGTCTGGCGAATGTGGAGGATGATTATGTTACAGATATTTGATATTGAACAACAAGATTCAGAGTTTTACTTTGTGAGCAATGTGTTTTGGATCATTATCTTGTTGAAACCAAAAGTCATCGCCAAGTTTCAAATCTTATGCATTCTACTTCAAACTTTCTTTTAAATATTTAGATATCTCATATGATCTAATGTGGAGGTTCATAAAAGTTAATATATCAACTCAACTTGCTGCCATGCACCCCCAAATCATTACGCCTCCTCCACTGTGTTAAACTGTAGACACAAAATTTTGCTTTTTAAAAGCCGTACCTCGTTTTCTCCACACCAGCTTACACCCTTTGATGTCAAATATGGAAAACTTGATTTGATCAGAGAATATTACTTTTTCAAAAACTCAGATGGCTTATTACTGGTAAAATTTCAACGGTTTTGTTTAATGGCAGTTTAAATACATGGCTTTCTGTTACCTACACGGTCGTAATAGCAAGATTTCTTAAGAATTTTTCGAATAATATCTACATGAATAGATTTTTAAACCTTTCTCTAATATCAAGTTCTATTTGGATTTAAGCATACAGATTTCAGGACGCATGTCTTTTCTCTTAAAGTCAACTTAGACGGTCTGTTACTCCGAGACTTAAAGATAACAGATTTTGATGACTGGTAATTATATTGATCTCTCTTTGGGTAAAAGAATGAGTTCTTCCAACTATATTTCCAATTCCTCGAAGAGTTTTACCTTCATTCGTTTGTCTTAAGATAATTTTCTTTTTGTCCTTAACAATCTCTTCTCCATTAGAATCCATTTTAAGATTACTAATTTACAAGTACTAATATATCATATCAACAAATCAATGTCTCTTAATTCTAATTGTTGCTAGTTACCATAATTAAAGTGAACAAGTATTAAAAAATAATTGCAGATAATATTACATTTCATTCAAACTCACGGAGGCTAAAAAAAAATTGAGATTAATTTGCAAATGCCTTTGTAATTTGCACCTGTTCGCAAATTTTTTCTAATAACTTATTGAGTAATTTTTAATTATTATTACAATTCTTACTTTTAAACAATGTGTGTAATTTTTCTGATATTGTTACTAATATTTAAGGAATTGGAAAAAATTATTACAATAATTATCAAATTATAGTTGAATCATTTAACCGTATTCTCATCCTTATCAATTAAAAAAATATAAATTTGTTTTTTGCAAATATATTCAAAAAAATATTGCCATAGAAAAGTTTTAAATTGTTGAAAAATTAAGTAATTAATCCAATACATATCTTTTTCAGAATATGTATATTCAATTTATTTTGAAAAAATGTTACCAAAATTGTTCGTTTTTGATATCAATTTATATTTACCTCTTATGTTTAGATGGGAAATGGATGGGTTTATGGTGACTATTGGAATGATGAAAGGAAGTTTCATCCACGTTTGAAGCCATACGCACTGTTGAGTGACATGGTAAGGCTGTAATATTATTTTTTATCAAGAGATAGTTTTTAATAAGACTTATTTTAAATTAATGTTTTTTTTTCAATAACAAATTATTGAAAAATGTATAGACTTTTACCAAAAAAAAAATTAAAAAATGTATGATTTGTATTAATATCCCTAACCAACCAGGCCACCGTGGCCCAAATAACCATTAGGAGATCGTTTATCTACATTACGTGTTTTGATTTAGAAACTTGTGTGTGTGGCTTGCGTACAAATTAATACTAAGTGGATAGTATCATGAACTTGGGCAGTGATTAGGAAAGTGACCACGTACCCTCCTTCATTGGGTCTTCTTGGGTTGAGAATGTGTCCACTTTAATCTATAGCATCCAAAGCTCTTCCGCTGCTATAGCTTTGATGTGGAGAGGAGGGTCCAGCTTATATGTTACCTCTTCACCTGATCGTGGTTCAAACTCACAAGACGCTTGAGGATAGGCGGGAATTCCAAACCCTTTAACATTAAGGTACAGACCTGGGCTCGCTTGCACAGCTATATATGTATGCCGTGATAATAAATGCTGTTCATGATTGTGGCAAAATCCGAACTTCTAAAGAATTTGTTGAAAAGTACTTTTGCAATTAAAAACAACTGTGAGGATGAATGATTAAGATGCTCTGGATATCTTAGAAAGCGAGGTGATTCCCTATAGCTTTTCTAAGAAGTGGATCGTTACATGTCATTAAAGATGCTTTTAACGTTCTGATTTTAATTTATATAATATGCACTTGTTATTTAGAAGCTCTTATATAAAATTTATTTTGCTTTTGCAGGAAAGAGAACGCTATGAAGAGCCGATCCGGGAATCCACCAAAGCCCTTTTGGCTCTTGGATGGAAATTGGATCTCAATGAAGCTAACCGCAGCACATTACCCAGAACTTCTAAACCTGTAAGTTTATTTTTTAACTCCTTAAATACGTAATTCTAATAAAATTTAATTCGATTTTAATCTCCTGAAATTTGAAAATATTAACATTTTCAGACATTTTATATTTTTTTCATGTGTTAATTTTATTTCTATGCATTTTACTCTACTGACAGATGAAATGCAATGCGATGGAAATTAGTTTAAAATGCACTAAAAATTACCAGAAGGACAAAAGATGAAAATATTTTGCTAAATCTTCAATTATTGTTTCAAAATGTTTATATAACATAGCAATTCATTATGCATCCAGATTATTAGAAAGTACTATATATGCTATACAAGCAGAAATTTTTGGTTTTACGATAAAATCAATATGCAACGTATGTTATGTTTATTGGAAAACCTTATAGGTCATTCACCTTCTTTTTGTCTAATTAAAAAAGTTGATACTTTATACACGGATGAAATGTCAAGGAAAATATATTAATGTCCTTCAACTATTTCTTAAAACACCAAAACAGATGAGAAAAATTAATGTCCCACTTATAGATTAAATAATATTGAATGGGTGAAGTACGATTGACTTTATTTCTGGAAGGGCCATCCTAGGCGTGAAGGCCATACCACTGTGCCAACGAAAGTGAACAGGCGAACGGAGCAAAGTCAGATTTCTACCTTAGTCTGTCAAACTTCGGGTCAATTGGATCTGCTCCCTTCTCAATATTTTCCGGGAGAGAAAAACTTTTGGGATGCGACAGAGTTGAACAGGCCTCTCTGACCACACTCTCAGGTATTTGGGTCTTACGGTTCCTAAGATTTTAAATAACCCATATCTTTATTTAGAATATTTAGAACTTTTTATGTTTTTTGGAGCCGATGTAGCAATGTCACCCTTTCTTTGATTAGAATCATCGACAACAGATTAAACTAATGTGTGATTTACGGTCATTAATTGTTGTAAGAATAATTTGGAATCTTATAAACATTTTCTTTTTGTAATATTTCTATCTCTGTGATCATTACTAACCACTGTTGATTAGTTTCATGCTGCTATTCCTTAGAAATCGGCTGCAATTCTTCTCTTATTTGCTGTCGGAACGTTACTGTGCCTCTGAGGGAAAACAAGCATGATCTGTTGTCTATGAGGAGAGTCTGTAACCCAAGACTATGAGTTACTCAACTTTGTGTCAGTGATTGCCCCCTCCATATTTCTGGAAACAATTTCTCCGTACCAATAATCCAGGAAACAGTGACGGGATTCATTTTGGGCGTACGGTCTTTTGAGATTATTTAATATTGAGATGCTCTAGACTGCACTTAAGCGTTTCCTTCTCACTGTCTTATGTCCTAAAAGTCTTCCCAAAGAATAGCATTCAGAATGAAATCATTTTTATTTTATTACTCAAAATCTCTCACTGGGTAAATATTGAGTAATGCTTCTTAGTTGTGGATTACAGTGCTACAAACATTCAGGAAGAAAAATCCTCGAGAGATAACGTGTACCTAGAACAAATATTCTGGTAACCCTGCAATCTCGCATCGTTTTAGTTGGGATGAAAAAAAAAAAGAACGATGTACTTATGAAATCACAGTTCGAGCATTCATAAAATCGACTTGAGTATTTAAATAATGTCTAAATCGTCATCAAGGCGCTTCTTTTGTGCTCATTCTGATGACTAACAATTTCAAAAACTAATTTCACTTGAAGAAAGAACATTTCTAGGCTTATTGGATTTCTCATATTTGCTAATATAGACAGAAATTAGCAAAATTGTTCATAAGTAAATCCATTTTAATTATTATACTTTCGTTTTTATGGTAGTTGCTAAAACTCACATTTCCATGTTTGCGTTCTATTTTGAAATTTTATTTTTTCTTTACTCATTTTATTATCTAAAATAGAATCAGATTTCTACTTGTAGGAAATATTTAATAAAAGATTTGAAGTTGTGTGTATTAAATACAATCCTCTCTTTTCTTCTTTTTATATTTTTATAAATATTTAACAATTTTAAACTATTTTGTTATTCATTTCAGTATATCAGAAAACTGAAAGTTAAAAGATTTTCTTAATATTTATTATATTGTGCTATATATATAAAAATGTTTTCATTTAAATGAAAAATAGTTTATGCATAAATAATATAAGCTAACATTTAATTAAATATATGAAATAATTTTAAATGACATTTTTTAATTTCATAAGGAATACATTTTTCTAACGGAATAAAATGGTAATCATTAATTGTAAGAAAATTTTATTTTATTGTGTAACTGTCTTAATTAAAATTACATGATATATAATTTAATACAGTGGTTTCCAACCTTTTTGTACCGGCATCCCCCTTTTAAAAAAATTAATTGCTGCGCCCCCCCCCATGTGGCAAAATATGCATTGTTTTAAGTCTACTTCCTTTTTATAAGCAGTTAAAAAGTAGATCTTGTTTCGCTTGGTTTCGAAATCAAAACTATCGGTCAAATCTTGCAACGTGTTTTTGTGAAAATTCCCGTGAAGCGATTTCAATGCTACTTGGTATACTTACAATATAAGGGTCCGATGACAGCGTGATATTATGAAAAATAATTTATTGATATATCAGAATGATAAAAAAATATTCTTTACTTTTTAGTGCATTTTATAAAAGACTGTAACTTAATTTTTTTACCAGTTTGTTTACATTTTCCATGATTTTGGCGCCCCTAGATCATTGCGCCCTACCCTGGGGCCGGCCCTGTATATATCAACGTGGTTATCGCAAGCACTACTAACGAACTAATTCTGTTTATAGAAAACAGAAACAATTAGATGCTTCTGTTTACTGAAGTTTGGCGCGAGTAAGCACGAGATTACCCGGGATGTTGCGAGTACTTGTCTTTTGATTCCACACCCCACCGGTGCTCGGCTCCAAACACGAAAGCGAGATATTTCGTTCCAAGAAGAATATGGATGGGATGTTTTAGCATTTGTACCCGAAAAATTCGCAGCGAGGATTGTGGATTATGTATACTGCTGATTCATTTTTTTGACACCTATTCGACTTTTTTGGTTCGTATTCGCGAAAATGTGATATTTTGGAAACAGCTGCATGCCCCCCCTGGGGGCTTGCCGAACAGGTTGGAAACCACTTATTTAATATTTCATGTAATTTTAATTAAGACAATTATACTTATAATTACTATTTTACTTAATGACTTTTTACCTTCATTAAATAGTAATTTGAAATACAAACCATTATACAAGTGTTTTAAAATTTAAAGTAACTTTTATACATTCTAGTATTAAAAACATTTTTAATATATAAGAAAAGAAAAAGAGCGATAAACTCTGTTGTTTTTTACAGACTGAATCGACCCATGCCTATGCACCACAGCCAGTAGACATGACAAATCTGACGTTAACTAAGGAAATGCAGGTGCGTATAATCTTCAATAATAAGTACTTCTCTCAAAAATGTTTTAAAAAAAATTCGTGAATTTTTTAAAATTTGTTCTATTATAGAAATGTGTTCTGATGATCATTTCGCTTAAAATTGTTGTTGCACTAGAATGCTTCCCTGTACCTAGCCCTGAACTGGGCTCTATCAGTTAGATAGAAGCAGCCAGGGGGGGGGGGAGTCTTCATGATTTTGAAGCAGGGACCAAGCGGAAAACCTAAAATACTTGACTTGCTACCCCCAGATGTATCATTTCTCTTGGAGGACGCTGCAACCACGTCTAGTTTTAACGTGCCCTAGCCATCTTTAATAAACACGACGGATCTTCGGTCGGTGAGGATTCGAACTCACTACCTTCTGATAATGAGAACGACGCCGTAACCTCCCACCGCGACCTTCGTTTAAAATTGTATCAATCGTTGACCAAAAAATTAATGAAATATTTAAGAATTTAACTAAATAAAGAAAATTTAAAATATATTAAATAAAATATATCTGCACACTATTGGAGGATTTCATAATCATTTTATTTCTTTATCTTACGATTCTGCTAAATTATTGTACCAAATTGTAAAAGATGAAAAGTTCTACAATAAAATAACTTTCTCAAACCAACTTTATTTATGTATTATTTTTATTATTTATATAGTTTAATAGGTAGTCATTAAAATTCGCTCATTTCTGTTTTGCCAGCAAATGAAGTGCGAGTAGATTTCCATAAATGTGGTTTAAAATCTAATTAGTCGAGAGTGATTATAAAAGCTGGTCAACCAAGTACTTTTATCAATTGTTTCTCGTAGAATAACAAAGAGAAATGAAAACGTCTAAAGAACTCGTTCTATGTTGAGATTTCAAAGTATACTTATCAGCAACCGCATCTGGTCGTCTAATGGCGGAATGGCTTGTAGATAGTGATTTGAATGGACATAATGCAAGCCATTGTTTCCAAAATTTTATGTCTGGAGGTTCTGGTCAATGAAGTAAATTTTCGCCAACCTCTTTTCGTTCAAAATTTGTGCCAAGCTTTTTTGCTTCCAAAACCCTTAAATTTTACCGTAAGGGTATTGAACATCTAAAGATATGATGACAGAAGTTGTTGGATACTGATTAAAATTACTTGAATTATAAACAAAAAACTGAATTTTCTGTTAATCATTTTTTTTTGTTCTTGAAAACGATAAGAACTTTATTGTTTATCTTATATTAACCTTTTATCGTGTAATTTAATTTTACTAGTGAACTCGTGTTTCAATGTGCTTCAATCATATCACCGTCAATGATATCGCTCATCTGAGAAATAAGTGGCTAACGCTAAGGTATGCGGTTCAACAGTTCTTGTAGTATTCTAATTTCACCTTGGAAATATACGTTTATAGTAATTCCGAATTCAATCTTAACTATCAATTCCTACATAATTAGACTTTATGTGTAAAAATAATTGTTGAGCAACTATCAAAGCAAATTACATTGCCAATGGTATAATTTTACTTGAAAGATATTGTTTCATGATGTATTTTATGTCTACAGACGTCATTAGTGATAGCACAGCTTGCCCTAATTTGGGCCTTGCTTCATAAAACCCAATTACTATAAGTGAACAAGAGGGATCATCGGCTAGGTCAGTAATAAAACTCACTTCTTTCCAGTAATAATAACAACAATATGCTTTTCCCAACTTAGTCATTGTGCTTCCTTTAGATGTAAGAATAGCGAAAAATGTTTTTTCCTTAAAAGTAGCATAAAAATTATTTTAAGACTTTCAACTGACAATCAGAAGGACATTTTCGTTGGAAAAAATCAAATTAATTTTTCTTCGAGACGATATAATCTCGTTACATTTTATTTTACAAATGCCAAACATTAGTGCTTAAGACGAACATTAGTGCCTCCAATCCTTCTTGACAATGTCCTCATACTGAGAAAGTACAACACAGTTATTTAAATTGTCAAAAATCATTGGTTGATTAGGTTCACACAAAACATGGTTTGGGAAAAACACCACTATTATATTCTATAGCGATGGTCTTGCAATAAGTGTTGTCTAGTCAGTCCTCTAAAGTCACCGCAGTCTTTCTTGGAAAACTGGGAACAATACTCTCTTCCCCAAAATCTTCAATCTCTTATCCATTGCACGGTAAATGGTATCCTGTTTAACGGTTTCTTTTTGAAGTTAATAAGCAATTTAGTCGTGTGAAAAGAAAGTGGGCTATTTATACGTTGTTCTATTAAAGTTCCTTTCTTAACCATTGCATCAGTTTTTTTCACTGTCCATAATTCTACAATGGGTAACAATCTGTTGTATTGAAATTTTGTTCGCTAAGCAAGGGTCTACAATCTAAAATATTTCTAGAAACATTTTGATTTTTTTAAAAGGGCTTGAAATCTCCTGACATAAGTAATATTCCAAACGTAGGTTAGGCAAAATTGCTCTATTGAAGAATAGAGTTCTGACAAAAAATGACTGGGAAGACTTTTGAGAAATTATTTTCAAATGAAAACATTCAAACATCATTTCTATATCAATCTCTTTTTAGATATCAGAATTGCATAATTTCATTGTATTTTATTTTCTCACAGATAATGTCTGAGCGATTGGCCGAAAATGCTCACGACATGTGGGCTAAAAAGAAGAAGGAAGAGCTTGAAGCTTTAGGTAATTTAACAGACATATCAGTGTTACTGCTCCACCCGATCCCAGACAGGAGATAATCTGGTTACTTTCTTTCAGGTGGTGGCATCCACCCGCAGCTGGTACCTTATGATTTGCTCACAGATAAGGAGAAGAGGAAGAACCGTGACCGATCGCAAGAATTTCTTAAATACTTACAGTACGAAGGTTACAAAGTGTACAGGTATATTTGTCAAACATTTTCACTGAGAAATTACATTTTCCTCCATACTTATCCTTGATGGTTGATTAAAATGAATCAAATAGGAATCATATTCAACAAAGTATATGTACTTAATTCTTCATTTCGGCAAACAAAAGCATTTATGCATCCTATATTCTCAAATTTTGTGTGCTCAAATAATATCTGCAGATCACTCATATATATACAGTATTGCATTTTCTAAGTATAGTCTTAAATTTAAAAACACATTAAGTTTTGAAGCTTGAAACTAAACATTTTAACAGCTTCATTTTGATGATAACTACCCATTTCTTGCATCCTGATGGAACTTGGAATATTTCGTAATTTTTAGGAACATTTTCAGTGTAGAATATATGAATGACTATTTTTTTTTTAATTTTCATTTTTCCCTGATATCTGAACATGTTTTTCTGGTCCCAATTTATTCCTTCTACAGATTTCGTGTATATATTGGTCATTATTTTACCTGCACTCTTTTTCAATATTGTGTTTAATTCTTCATTTGAATGCAGTAAATTTAATTTTGTAATGAACACTCTCGATTATAAAATGTGTAAATACTAATGGAAAACTAAAAACAAATGTATTATGTATTTTTTAAAAAAAAGTTTTTTTAAAGAAACATTTGATATTTTTTAAAAAAAATTTTGCTATATTTATACATTTACATTACATCGCATTTCTTATCGTGGGAATTTTTTGAGTAAGGATTTTTGTCTTTTCCGTTGCTCTTTGTTATGTGCCATTTGATTGCATGATATGAAGGGTTCGTTCAGTCTTTCTATGGCGTAGCTTTTCCATTATGATAGTGGACTGACGGTATCAACATTTCCGAAAATAGGCATTCACCATGTGAAGTCTGCAAATCGTTCATACATTTTAAATTATCATTCCTTTTGAGAAAAAAATGTGCTGCCTTCTTACCTATAAATAAATCTGTCATAATTTAGAATTTTATATTGATAATTATTGAAATGTTGATCAATGATAAATATATGAATGGCGTTATACAAAAATAGCAATGTGAAGAAAGTACCCTAAGCAGACATTTATCATCAAAAGTTTGGAACGCATAGCACTAATTGTATTTGCTCACTAAACAGGTGTTTATCTTCCTGATGGGAGGCATGATGTCAATAATTGAGATCTGCATATTAAGCTATTTATGTGATAAGTAGGACTAGTTTTTGATGTATATATAATAGTCATGCATTTCTGATGGATATAATTGTAGATTATTACAATATTTATGAGAAATTTGAGTGAAACAGAAATATTCTCAAAAAGTGTTGTGTTATTGAATAATTCTGTTATAAGTTTTATGATATTTTATTTTCAATCATTTATATTAAATTTTTATTTTATGAATAAGAAATAGGTTAATGGGTAAAAAGGACATTAAAAATTTCATTTTTTATAAAAGTTTTTATTGGTACAATATGCTTTTTTCGCAAAAATTATGTCTCTACATAAAGGTTTCAATTTAATTCTTTCCATTTTTTCTCATAAAATTTTTACGTTTGTTGCATATTTTTGTTGAATGCTTTCTTTTGCAAACATTTAGTATGTGGTATTTATGTAAACTTTCGATAATATCATGCCAGTAAAATTTATATTTTTCTAAGATGGTCAAAGGTTTTTACCTTCCGTGGTGACAATTTAGATTAACATTTTAAAATAGAGTACATATATTGTAAATATTTAGTATATATTCTATCAAAATATGTAAGTTGTGTGAAAAAGAATTTAAAACCCTGTTAATAAAATATCACTGAAATTGAAGAAACATTATAAAACAATTTTCCAAAAATAAAGATTTCAAATTCAAAATGCATGAAATTTAAATTAATTGTAGAGAGCTGTTTTATTTAGTAATTTTATGTATTTCTGCTTAGACAGGCACTTGTATTTCGGTCTCCAACAGCTAATCAAACAATTGTAGCATGCAGTCATAAATTATAAAACATTAATTTTGTTAAAGAGCAGTGTATATCAAATTATCACTGATGTTGGCTGATTGCTTTGAATCCTCAAATCTAACTAATTTTTTTGCCCTTGTCCGACAAAAATTAAAAATTATTTTATTAAGAATTTTTTTAAGGATTTGGTGTGTATGTATTCGCAATTACATTAATTATAGTAGTTAAATTTGCTGCCAATTATATTTGACACAGATAAAAATTATGATTACGGACATTCAGCTCAATGAAAAAATTATGCAATCAATCAATTGAAGAAAGGAAGAGAGCTGTGAGAGAAAATTGATTGATGTCGAAAAAAAATTTCTTTGAACATTCAGAGTTCTGGTGAATATTGGAAAATACCGAGCATTTAGTAAACTAGTAGTCAGATTAATACCATTAGTTTTCGGGTATGTTAAAAAAATTGATATGCGTTTGAAAAAATCTTCAATAAAGAACAGAAAAAAATGCGTAACTAAAAATGTCGCAAATTTTGTAAAATTGTCCTGAATTTGATTCATTTAAAACAATATATATTTTTTAAAAACACCAAATATTTTCTTTGTTCTATAATAGTAAATGCAGTTGAATAATTTAATTAATACTGTAATTATAGTCGCAAGTTAGAAAAAAGTAATATTTATTGCCAAAATCAAAGTTGTTTAAAGAAATTAGGAAATAAATCTTTCTACTAATTTTTAGCTTTTAGTATTCAAATAATATCTTGTATTTTCTATCATTAATTTTAAATAGAAATGTTTTTTTTTAAATTTTAAAGTTATCTCCATAATTTTTGTTGTGTAGGTTATGTAAATCGATCTTTGATTTTTTTTTAATTTTAAAATGGAATTACATTTAATCGAAATAAATTAAATTATTTTCAATCATTTTAAAAGAAAATTAAAAAATACTTGTAATTCGTAATTATTTGATTAACCTAAAAAAGTTGAAAATTAAAACAATGTTAAAATTACTTAAAGGTAAAAAATAATTGCAATTCATTTAATTTACTTAAAAATTAAAATAATCGCTAAACATTTTTAAAAAAAATCATTGTAATTTTTAATAATTTATTTACTTAAAAATTAAAATATGCGTCAGAGCAAATATAATAGATATTGTAAAATACTGATGCTGATTAAAAAATTTTCGATTCAATGTTATATCATAACTAAACCTGAGTCAAAAAAGTAGAAAGTTTTTTTCTTAAATAAGAGAAGCACTTAGAATTTTTACAAAATAATTTTATTACAACACTTATAAGAACTTATTTACAGTCAGGTAACTATATCTGTAACATTAACTAAAAAAAAAACTATATACTTGCTTATAAAATTAACTTCAACCACGTCATATTGTGTTAAAAAAAGTAGAGGGGCAGTTCTAAATAATGAAAATAAAAGTCTTGTTAATATGGAATTCTTCTGCCATTTGCTATAGTTAAAGACCTATTTGGCATTGAATCATATAAGTTTTGTATTTCGTTTCACAAAAATTGTCCCAAACACAGTTCAAAGTTTCTCGAAGTTCGATCAAAGAATCTTATAACTTGTCCCCGGCGTACACAAGTCCAATAATTACGAACCATATATTTTCAACAATATTGAGGTCTGAACTTTTAGCACGCTATGGGAAAACCAAAATATAATTTGTCTCGAGTCAATTTTTGATGCCAATGGCCATGTGAATTGATGCTCCATCTTGCTAAAATATCCAATCCTTTCCACCAAGCTCAGTACCATAAGAAAGAAGTTATGAATTTGAAAGTAATCTGTATGTTTCTGTCTTCCATCTAGAAACACTAGATCTTTCCTCCATACCCAACAGCTATCCAAATCATTAAATTACTTCCTCATCTGTTTTGTAGAATAAGTTTCGTTTTGTCGGAGGATGCTAATAATATTTGTAACTGTCTGAGATACCTAAATTGAACTTTTTCAACAGAAAAAAATAATTGAAGTCCATTCGGAGCTTTAAAACATAAATGGGGTTCAATGTGCCTTTCGTTCCATTTAAAATGGAGCTTTTTTTTTTCCCCTTGAATATGAATGTTTTCGACTGTTTTATGCAGTTGTAAAGTGTTCTCCTGGTTTCATGTGTGATTCCAGCTTAATTTTATGGTTTCCCAATGCATCTATGAGTTTTTTACATTCTTTAAGGATTTTCCTTTGATCACGTGGAGCCAATTTTTTTAGATGTGCCAATCTTTGCTTTCCTCTAGTTTTATGGACTTTTCAAGAAGTTAGAAATAGTGCTTAGACTGATGTGTAAGTGCCTTGCAATTTGTCTCACACCTTTACTAGCATCTTTATCTGCCACAATTTGGCCTTTCTTAAATTCATAAAAAAAATTTTAACCTAGGCATTTTAAGTGAACAAAATTTGATGATTTTTTCTACACAATATATTTTTTGAAAGAAACACAGTTTAAAAACAATGCTTTCTACTTGTTAAATTGATACAGATTCCAAAATGAGACTATTTTTGTTGGTGACCTAGTTTTTTACAACCAAAAACTCCTTAATTACTATTTTATAATATTTCCTTAGAGGTAAATGATACCCATTCACTGAAAATAAAAAAAATAGTTTAGTAAAATAAAAAAAAGATTATATTAATTGCATCAAAATATAAAGCACCTTAATTTATAAAATACGAGTGTCCTACTTTTCTCAAGCAGTGTATATCAACGTACGGCCTGGTTGAGAGAAGCGTCGTTATCATTACCGGAAGTAATTTCTTCACTCGACTGAGGTGAATATCCGCCTTGTATACTAATGGTATCCAGGGCACATTAAAATACATCATGATGGCAGCATCCTCCAAGTGAAATAATACTTCTAAGACAAGTTTAAGGTTTTTCTGCTTCTAAATTACGAAGCTACCCATTTTCTAATGATAAGCACCCACTCATTTTTGGGCTTATAATGGCACACCCACTAGATACTAGTCAAGATGTCATCATATCTATCCAATATGCCA
This sequence comes from Latrodectus elegans, assembly GCA_030067965.1. Taxonomy (NCBI): domain Eukaryota; kingdom Metazoa; phylum Arthropoda; class Arachnida; order Araneae; family Theridiidae; genus Latrodectus; species Latrodectus elegans. Next base: position 10,268,523 of record CM057811.1, on the reverse strand, counting down.
AAAGCTGGAAATTAATTGCGGAACGACTTTATTAAATGGTGAAAACATTTTATCTCTTTTCAATAAAACAAAATTCAAACATTAATTTGACATTGTTTGATTAGCTTTTGGAGAAAGCTTATAGAATTTCCATTTATTTAGTTTGCTTAGAATATTTATATATATAAGACTGTAGTGAAAATTTATTGCATGATTTTGAAACCAAATGTTTAGTGTGTTGCATGATTAAATAACTTTGCATGCTTCATGTTATCATATTTCCTCCCTCCTCCATTAACAGATTGTTGGTAGAAGTTGCACAATTATATTTAATTCCTCTTAAAATTTACATCTGTTGTTAGTAGCTAGCTTATTAGAAGTAAAGAAGTCTATATCCGCTTATAGTAGTTTTATAAGATTTAATATTTTTAATGAATTGAACCACCTTAGTTATAGAGCTATACAGAAAATATTAAAATTGATTTCACAGTATTGAGGTAAATATTATAAATTTATGGTAAAACAATAAAATATAGAAAGAAGAATATTTATATATTAATTAGATTTCACTGTAAATATTTTGATATGAATTCATCTGTGTTTATTATATTTCGAAAGAAGAATGTTAGTAATTTATTAAAAAATGTATACAATAGAAAAGAGAAAATTTAAAATCTGCTTAAATACATCCAAAATTGTGAAATTAGAATGAATATAATCATGATATTTTCTTTATATTTTATTATGTTAATTTTACACATCATATATAATTATTGAAAACCAAATTGTGGCACCATAAATAAAATTAAATTTCTTTAAACTAATTTAAAATATATATCTTATTATTTATTTGTATTTGGGATCAGTTTTTCCACAATGTTTTGGAGAGTTGTGAAGAGAGGGCACAGCACCTAACACTCAAAGAGATTTATAAGGAAATTTTAGAGTATTCCAGATTTTTAAAAGTTTACTGCATTTTCGTATTAGGTAAAACTTTATATTTTAGGGAATCGCTATATACGAAGTTGTTTGACACTAATAATATAAAAAGGTAGGTGTCACGGGGGATTCAGTTTCAATTACAGTGTGAAAAAATTTTTAAATGGTGTGCCTCAAATGATTTGTAATCAGTTGGTATTTTAATCCTTTCTCTAATGAATCTTTTTTTCCTTCCTTAATCACTATCCCATTGCGGAACGCCTCTTTTCACTGTCGCCTTTCGAACCTCATTAACAAACGAACTGCTTGCTGGCATTTACTCGCATGGCCAAAACACTTTCCCATAAGCAGATTAGACCATGTTGACACTGCCCACTCCATTAGAACCGGGAGGAAGGTGGCCGGCGAGGAGGGCATCCCGTCCATCCCCGTTTCCGAGGAACGGAGGTTCGCCTCGTCCCTCCTGGAGAAGCTGATCGAGTACATGGACATCACGGCCATCAGCATGAAGCTCCTGAAGCCCAGCGGCAACTACAGCCGGAGGATGAGCTTCAAGACATCCACCAGAGACGTCAAGTTCTTCAGCAAGGTAATGTAGATTCTCAGAAGCATTTGTGTAAAATAATTGTGCCCACAAATCCAAAAGAAATCATAAAACTTTATACAGGAAGTGAGTAGTCTGTGAACAGAACCAAAAGTAGCTTCACTTTTGAAATTTGCATGTAAAAGAAGCAATTTGAGGATATACGTAAAGAAGCAAAATTTTAAAGGAGAGGAAATATTCCAACTTAGCCTGAATTTATATTGAATCTCAGTGAAGTATAAATGGGAATATAACATATTGTTATGCATATTTATGAAGGCATTAAAGAGTGAAACTACAATGACCTTGAAATTCCTCAAAGAATTTTGTAGAGGAAGTACATTTTAGATATTTCTCCTGGACTAATGAGAATGGTATTATATATGAAAATAAAGTGATCTTTATCGTTTCTTCCAAACATAAGTTTTTCAGTTAATATTCGATAATTTTTCTCGTTCTGCTTTTCTTTTCTTATCAAACGCTAACTATGCTTTCATTTAAATTTCAATTTTTGTATACTGCTTTATTACTATATATTATTTGGTATACTTCTTTATTTATTAGTTGTATCTTTATTAGCACCATTTAAAGTACTTCTAAAATACATAGGTTATTAGCTGCTAAAATAGTGATTCTCACTGTGCCACATCACTTTTGTGAGCCCCCCCCCCCTCCGAATTCTAAAAGTGGGCTTACCTAATTTCAAAAATTTATGTATTAAAAATTATAATGATTTTTTTAATAATAGGTAATAAACGTAGTGCTGTTTTTGTAGTATATATTAAATTATTTTATTTTATATTCAAAATTACTATCACCAGCTATTTTACAATGTCTTGTGGGTAAGTAGACAACTTTTAAATTTATTTTGTGTTTCGCGACAAAAAAGGTTGAGAATCACTGTTTTAATAGTACACTGAGATCATCTATCCATGTGAATTGTATTCCATAAGTTACTTTACCACATGTGTAACCAAACATGAATTTGAAACATCTTTACCATAATTACCTTAGCATAATTAAATTTCATAATATTATTGCCTGAAGAAAAAAATCATCCAATAAAAAGAAAATTGCATTGCATATTAAAACAATGATACTTTATTTTGATTCCCCTATGAAATAAAACTATGATTCTATGCTTTTACATGTATGTAGATTTCTTTATGCTTGGATTCACTGCAAATTACTACTTGAATCCAAAAAATAATCCCAAACTGTTCATTTTGTAAAATTAAGTATTGATGTGGAACATAAATTTTCTTACCAAACAGTTGGAAAAATAAAGACATACAATGTGTTTGAAATTCCACCTAAGTGATTTTTTAAAACTATTTAAATATAATAAAATTTTAAATTTCCTTTTATAAGAACTTAATTTTATGGCTGCTCCATTGACATTTGATACTAAATATCACATTTCCTCAAAGTTAGTTATATGCGTTTCATCATGTAAACATTATAAACTGAAACAGTTTATCGGCTCATTAATTTAAGGATAAAATTGATAATAGATGGATATTATGTATATGGTAATTACGGACTCGTATTTTCCAGTGAGTTATTTTATTTCCATTAATTGTAGAAGTGTATAAAGAATTTGGTGTATTAATAGCCACATGAAGCTGTATCTCATGGCTTGGTACGAAAGAATAGCAACGCTATCACATAGTTGTATGAGACCACATCTTGAACTATACTTTCCAAACAGGAGAATTAAAATACAATATTTGCTCCTTGCTACATTAGAAGATATAATGGATTAAAATAATATTAGAACTCTTCAAACTATATTATATGATTTCAAGTACCAAGTTGCCAATTCGCATGGTTACGACAACAATTGCTTCTTGTGATAATCAAATACTAAATTCTTACATCTTCTACTTATAGTTATCTTTAAACTGAAGGTACTGATCTAATTAGCGCTCGTGTGCAAAAAATGATGTCAACAAACTGAGCGACAAATAACCTAATTTAACCAAACCATATCCCGTTGATAATTTGTTCTTGTTAGCATTTTGGAGCCAATCTTCACTTACTAGCTGCAGTTGTTCCGGATAGTCTGCTATTTATGTTTATGCAGGAAATGATTATTGTAAACAGGAAAAGCCTCTTTAAGAGGAACAATCATACTTTTTCTTACTTTTACTACATGTTATATAACATTAGTATATGAAATTTTCTTTCCATTTTACTTAGATTTTCAAAATTCTATCTAATTAAAAGGTGATATTCTGCTAAAGATACAAAAGATAGGTTACGGCAATACATTTATAGGTGTGAACCATGTATTGTGCATTTTCATTTTAAACGCATAAAAATTAACTTAAACTTCCATTATTTAACGGAAATACTCTTTAAGGTTGTACTTCCATTGATGGAGAAGTACTTCTCATCTCAGAGGACATTCTTCTTGACAGCTGCCACTAGCACCGCCACAGCAACTAATGTTGGAGTGTCTACGGTAAAAGAAAAAGAAATGGTGGCAAGGTAGGTCCCGCAGAGTTTTCTTTTACAGCCAACTGCCTTTTGGAATTGCTTTCTACCATTTTTACTTGTTCTTTCACAGCCTGTTTTGCAAACTGGCTGGTATTCTTCGATCGAAGATGAGCGTCTTTGGAAGTGATACCAGGATATCTGTCAAGTGCTTACAAGTGCTGATACGTGCTACTGATGCCAGGTATTCCATTAGCATTCTTTGTTAAACATTAAGAATAGGAATAAAATATTTATTTTGGTTTGGTTTTTATGTGCAGGAATATGTTGAAATTGAATAATAAATTAATATTTTGGCAAACTTATTCATCATTCTTTTTCTTAATTTAGTACGTTTTCAAAACAAAATTTCTTTAAAAAATCATTAAAAATTTTTTTAATGAATATTGTAATACTGTAACTTTCTTTGAAATAGAAACAACGCCGGCCAGTTTTGAATAATGACTTGTTTCTATATTTTCAATAGCAGTTCCATACAAGAACAGTTACAAGTTTATATTATGGACAGAAAACATAGTTTGAATTTTATTCAGGAACATAACATTTGCATAGCACATCTTACATCGTCATGGCGATTGAAATTCAACCCCAAATATTTTGTTTTTGTTGCGACTGAAATTTTAGTAAAATATTTTCTTACAGGAATGCTGACAGCAAGTCCTTAAGTATGTCTTCAGAAGCCTTTTATTTGTTAAAGAGATCATAATAAGCGAATTAAAGATAAATTGTTTTCATAATAATAAGAAACTTAGAAGGAAATGTTTATGTATGAATTTAAAATTGAAAAACCATATTGTAAGAGAGTATTTTCTCCTTTAATCAATCATTTAATACGTGTGTGAGTATGTAAGGTGACGAAAATTGCATAGTTAAAAATTTTGGTGTTGTGTGTCAGAGAAACCGGATTGTTAAGTTTCGAAAGAATTGAAAGAAAAATTAACTATTCTGATAATATTTCTTAAGACATTTAGCAAAAGCATTTTTCTCTGTTTAATTCACAAATTTTTCTTCTGATAAGTATATTTTATTTTGACACAGGCCCCACAAGGGGCATAGCCAGAAAAAAGTTTCCTTTAACTAAAAATAATGGTGATTCCATTCCTCACATGATTTCAATAAAACACTTTATGCGTAAAATTTGTTACACAAACCGGGGGCAAGAGAAACTTTCTCCAGCGCAATAAAGAGGATGAAAAACTTGTCCCCATGAGTATATGAAGTGATTTATAAAACGATGATATGATGAATTAAAGAAGCCAATGGAGCATATAAAATCGTAAGAGAACCGTACCAAACATACTTTCAGAAATTGAGTTAGAGAACTCCAAACTCTGGTAATAGTGGGAATCAGTAGATTACCTCTACTATATAATTTTGTCCTCAATTATTTGATAAATAGCAAAAACGTTTTGTTACTATCGCACTTGATATTGGGTTCGAAAGTAGTTTATGAACATCAATTTCTTGAAGATTTTGAGGACGAGATCACCTGAAGTCTAAAACCAGAGGACATCAATAGAGGTAATGTAAACTATCCACCTCGGACTCACCACAAGCACAAATTACAGATATATTCAAAAATCTGCGAAAGTAGTTAGGAAACCGGCCGATTCTTCTGATAAGTAGATTTGCTTTTGGGCCGGCCCCAATTAGGGGTATAGCCAAATGATATAATCTGTAGCCAAAAGTAAGGGGAAGTCCATTCCTATCATGAGGACAACGAAAGATTTAATACGTAACAGCTTGTTACACCAACCAAGATTAAGAGTGATTCATTCCAACACTAATGATTATTAATAAATTTGTCCCCATGTGTATAAAATAACTTAAAAAGTGATATGGTGAGTTAAAGAGCTAGATCAATCAGAAAGGAGCCGAGATAAACTTAGTTTCGAGAATGAACCTCGGGACTCCGAGTTCCGGGAACAATGGGATATATTAGATTATCTCAATTGCATAGTTTTATCCTCATTAGAAAAGATATAATTAAAAAAAGCTTGGTTATTATTCCACGAAATGTCAGATTCAAAAATAGTTCATAAACCTCAAATTCATGAAGATTATAAGGGATGGATCGTCTAAATTTAGAGACCAGTGGACATCTATAAAGGAAGTTTAAACTGCCCACCTCTATCTCACCACAGGCACTAATGACGGATCTATTTAGTAATCTACGAAAGTAAGTAGGAAAACGGCCATGATTTGGGAGAAACTGGGACAGATAGCTATTGGACCAGTTCCTCCTAACACCCACACTCGGGACTAGTGCCTGCATAAAACTACCCTTACCGTATCCTCTGATAAAAAAAGACTAGCACACTTAGGAAGGCTTGATGTATAGCCGAAATAAATGACATAAAAATTTTCCTAGTATACCATTACTATATTACTTTTTACTTATTATATTACTCTCCTAGTATTTAATTTTGTCAAGTATACTGTTTACTTAGTAATTTAAAATAAAGGGATTGTGATTGTAATATTTGTGATATTGTTTCCGATTATACCCCGAATACTTAAAGTTAGGAACAACTAGATAATTTAACATGAACGTTTTGGGCTTGCTTAAATTTTAATTCTTTACGGCAGGACTATTGCGAAGAATTGTCCAGATTTCGTGAAGACCTCCATGCTCACCTTCTTCAACCAGGCGTCCGATGATCTAGCGCAGCTGGTGTCCAATTTGTCCCTCGAGAAGTACAGCCTGCTGCGGGGAACCACCATGAAGACGTCCTCCTCCCTCAACTATGTCCAACAAGTCCTCTTTCCGGTGCTCACCGCCCTCTATGATCACCTGGGAGCGAATGAATTTGGAAGTGACTTGATTCGTGAGTATAATTGATTATTCTTTTTTTTTATTCATGCTTAGAAATTTTATGAAAAATCGGAATTTATTATTTTTTTTTTACTTTATTTAATTGCAGAAGATAAATATTTTTATTTACAATTAAGGCATACCAAAAATATTTCCGCAAAGTTAATTTTAGTTATAATAATGAGAAATGTTATTTTGATGTTGATGACAATGCCATGTCCATGGAATATTGCAAAAGTTCTAAATGACCCCGAATCTGTCTAAGACAGCCCTGGCTATCTCTACAGCTTAATCTGTAAAAAGAAGCTCCACAGGATTTTCTATTCTGATGTTAAAAAGGTTGGTCAGCTTTGCTGGGCAGCTGAAGATGGGTTGTGTAGACAGATGGATGTTATCCGAGCTGTAAGGACAAAGTTTGTGAGGATGACACGAGAGTTTGGATGTTATCTCACAAATATCACCAGATTGGCCTTTGGTGCAATTCTTTTCTCTCTTTACTTGAGTAGTCTTCCTTGCTTTTGCCATATATTGAAAGTCTCAATATAAAAAAATAATATAATTTTAGAACTGAGAAAAATTTCTTTTGTTATAGTTAATCTGATTTTCGAAACTATTTAGCATGTTGACACAGAAAGTATAGTTTATTCTGTACTACAATAGAAAAAAAAATTTAATCAAGAATGTCCAAGTTATAAATTGCTAAAATGTTAAATGATGCTTTTTCCTTATTATCATTTATATAATAATAGTGTAAAATACGATCTTATAGAAAATTATTTCTGTATGTTATACTGCTACGTGATGACAGTCTAAAACAACCACTTGTTTGAATTTGATAGATTTTGTTCTGATATTTAAAATGATGTTTTGAGTATGAAATATAAATCACATGCTTCACTCAATGTAAGCTGATTATACGTTGAAAAGTTTCTTGACGCTACATTCGAGTTGTGCTTCTCCATGAATTATGTAAAAATAGGTGGTTCGCCATAGTTATTGTTATTTCAAAGTGGTAAAGAATATGAACTAAGTTTCCTTTTAAATGAATTCGTTTTAAATCATTTCGTTTTACTGAAATTCGTTATTATCTGTCAATAGGCGTACTTCTTAGGGGTAATTATCATCGATCTATATATAACAAAGTATCGTTCTTTGCTGTTTTCTCACAAAAAATGTATCTATAACTGTTTGAATTAGCAAAGAAGGGAGAAGTTCTATAGGGGAATCGCTCCGCTGATTGCTCCGAATATCCTTTTCAGTTAAATATTTGAAGAAAATTCATTTATTTTAAAATTGAAAAATATTTATTATAAAAGAAGATACATATTATTCAACTAATTATAATATATTTTACAGATTAAAAATATTTTTATAAATATTAGTTTAATAAAACTCTTATTTTTAGCCTAAATATATTATTTAATTTTTCAGTTAACGAAATTCAAGTGGCCTGTTATAAGATATTAAACAGTCTCTTTACTCTGGGTACAAAATCAGACTTAACAAACAACCGGTAAGTTGCAATGACTGATATATATATACTTTATAAATTAGAAAATTTAACTTCAAAATATCTTTTAAACATTTAAAGAAAATCATTTAAGATAAAAATGAAAGAGTGCAGCAATATTTTCGTTTGAAATTTTTTGTTCCTTATATTCGAAATTAAATATTTTTTGGAAATGAATATGTATGCTAACTCTCCTACCTTGCTCACGTCTCAGTTGTCCAGATAGAAATCTAACATTCTGTTAAGTATGCTTGCTGATAAATGAAAATATTTTGTGACTCGTTTTGGATAAACATCTGGATCCAAAGTTTACGTATTCAAAGTGGAATCTGACTGGAGCCCCTGCTCCAGTCAGATTCCACTTTGAATACGTATGGGGCTGTTGCTTTGGTCCTACTCCCCAGAGAGGTCCCCCAAATCGAATCGAAAGTTTATTTTATTTTATTAATCTAATGGAGTTGTTTGCCAAATCGAATAGAAAATGTATTGTTGTGAAGCAGAGAGGGAGACCACGCCGTGCTCTCCCTCACTGGGTTGCTGGAGTTCCGTGGGTTTGGGATGTTGACACGTTAATGTGTGACGTCTAAAGTCCTTCCGCTGGTGTGGGGTGGATGTGGAGAGGAAAATGTCATCTCAGGTGTGACCTCATCACCTGAAATAGGTTCAAAATTATGAGTTAGTTGATGATAGGCAAGTGTTCCGAACCCGTTAACCTAAAGGTACAGTCCGGGGCTCGCCTGTACCGCTATGTACATATGTCAAACAGAGAGTCTCCTAAAAAAGTTTCTCTCGGTGCTCCTATAAGGCTGAATTGTGCCCTGGCCTTAGAGTTTATTTTGCGTTTTGTGTGTTCAAAAAAATTGTTTTTAAGAAAAATAAAGTATTAAATCCCATGGGGTAGTGGTTGCGCCTCGCCCTCCCAAAGCACAGGCTTGAGCCTCAAGCTTTGCGGTATCGATTTAGCCTTTCATCCCTTCAGTAGGTCGATAAACTGAGTATCAAGCATGCTTGGGAGTTGCACACTGGGAGGCCGGTTCGCGTCAGGCTGACCACCTAACGGACATATTTCCGCAGCCCAGTTCCTTTGATCACGAAAATAGATATGAGCCCCTAAATTGGCAGTCTTTCTATTTATTTTAATTAATAATATTATAAAAAAATTTTAATTTTTTCTTAAAAACATTAAATTTGATAATACGTTACTCTTTGCTTTCAAACTGATCTTGAATATGATAAGCAATGATGAATGGCTAAAAATATACGTATTTGAACAACTAAATATAAGTCAGAACATGAAACATTATAAATTAAAATATGATGAGAGAATATTATAAATCAAATATGTCATTTGTAAAAATATTTCATTATAGTACAATAAAAATAGACCCTTATAAGATTTTCCAATGAACTTAAATTGAACTATTTGAGATCAGTACTTTATTTTATTCATTTAATTATATTTTATTTAATTTTCTATATTAAATAGGATAAATTTCATTTATTTAATATTTTTGTTTTTCGTTATAGGAAGTTCATCAAAACAGAACTGAACAGGTAAGAATAGTTATTTATTTTCTTCATCTCTTAATATTGAATAGAAATTTTACTGTCGTTTAAATGATTTATTATGTAATATTTTTATATTGTCGTGAATATAATTGAATCAAACTAAATTATTTCAAATAAAATTGCTTACGTATCAAAAATCTTTCTAAGACATTGTATTTCTTTTTCTTTTTTTGAATATTTTCTTGAAAAAATCTATTATAAAAATTGTAAAAAATTCTTTATGAGTTTGTAGGAAAATACATAAAATCAAATTATATAAAATATATAAATCAACATTTTGTATCAAAAATACTTACATTGAAATCATTTCGAATTGTTATTTCATGCTGTCATTTATTTTAAAAAATTTTGCTCTCAATGATAATTTCATAAAAAATATTCTAATTTATTAAAGAACTTGTCAATAAAACATTTACTTGTGGATCTCAGAGGACATGTAATTTATATTAAATGAAAAGAGTTTCACATGTAAAACTGCTTAAACCAAATTGAATTATTAATTAGAAAAAGTTTCCTTTTAAATATATAGCATTTTAATTAATATTTGAAACTAATTAAGCGTTATATTAAAATCAGTTTTTATGTTTTGCAAAAAAATTTAAAATTTACTGTAGAATTTTGAAAGGTTTCTCTGCTTGTGAGACACAATAACTTTTGTATGAGATAAAATAACAATTATCGGTAACCGACACGGCGTTCCATTTTGTCCTAGCCGAATGCATGTGCTTTGAATTTTGCAGTTTCTTGATTTTTCTGCTAGCTCTTTTTTTTCATTGTTTCCCATAGATTTTACTGTTTGGAAAATGTCCGTTAAAGCTTTCGCTTTATATTCATTATAAATAAGATAATATTTTAGAATAAAAATCAATATTTTATAGCCTACTTTTGCTGAAAAAAACATTTTACACTTTGAAACAGACAAGTAGAGAAATATTTTTAAATTACAGAAAAACACAAGCTGAAATTTGAGATGTCATTCTTATATATTTTCTTGTTGCTAATCGCAGATGGTCCAATTTCAATACTAGACTAACTCTATAAGCCCATAAACAGCCAGGAAATCCCAAAACATTAAGGTGCTTTGAAAAAGCCTCTTTCAATTGAAAAATCAAGCAGCTCAAGATGTGCTCAGGCGATTTCTGTTTAGCTTTACATTTTGTGCTCAGGCGATTTCTGTTTAGCTTTACATTTTGTGCTCAGGCGATTTCTGTTTAGCTTTACATTTTGTGCTCTGACTAAAATTCTTTTGACCCTGCACGTATTTGAGGCCCCTTAGGTGACCACTGGCGAAGTGTGAAATACAAGTCTGTTGGCTTCTAGTTCCCTCAAAAAACAAATCGCCAGCAGGGCGTTTCCTAGGATATCAATTATAAGTAGTTGAAACCCTCCAGATATTCAAAAACTTTTTTAAACTCTCAGCGAAAACCACATTAAAGGTGGATGGCAAATCGGGTTGTGAAGGTTCCAGAGAGGCAGCCTTAACCAGCGAATCAGCAATATCGTTTCCTTTAATGCCGACATGGGACGGGATCCACTGAGAATGAAAATTAATCCCAAAATTCTTTGAGAGCCTATAGATCATATTCAGTACTGAATTTATATAGGATTTTCTTTAACGTGAAATTTCCATAATATAGATTTTTGCTTATATGTATGTTGTATTGGATTTTCCAATAATCGTTTGCGATTTGTTTTGAAGGTATTGCATTCTAAAATGAAATTCCTTCGTTTTCACAGGCACAGGCCAGCATTGGGCAACTGCCTCGGGGCGTTTGCGGGCACATTCCCTGTAGCCTTCCTGGAGCCCATGCTGAACAAGCACAACCAGTATTCAATCCATGGCCGCCTGCAGGAGACCTCGCTGGAAGCCCAGGCCGTCATGGCCGAGATGGAGTCCAGCATGCCAACCATCGACGATTTGATGCAACAAGTGGAAAAATTCGTCAACAGTGGGAAATACTCAGAAACTCCAGCAGTCATTGACGTCATCATTCCTCTTCTGTGCAGGTATACATTAACTTACTAATAAATAAGCTTCATTCACATTTATTTTGCAATGATTACAAATTATGACTCGTTTATTTTATGTCTTACTGTGAAATAATATTTTAACTGCCTTTGAACATTTTATTCGATTATAAATGACCAAGTTTTATACATAAATGTAAATAAAACTTGGTCATTTATAATCGAATAAAATGTTATTTAAGCCCTCATATGAACAATATTGTTTTTTTTTATCTTTATAATACCAATGACAAACAGCAAAAGCAAATATTTTTAATAATTACGGCATATGAAACCATAGGTAATAAATTTATACCTACTTTTTCTGTAATTAAAAATGAAAAAGGAATTCTTTCTATTTCAACTTTAAAAAAACAAAACAAAACAAAAAAAACATTGAATTTGGAGGGGAAAAAAACATTGAATTTGGAGGAAAAAAATAAAAAACATTGAATTTGAAAGTTTTAGTATACGATCATCATGTGCAAAGCAAATTCATAAGTTTCCATTATTCAAAGTTTGATACTTAAATTATTAAATATTTTTATGTTTGAGTTCTTACAATCGAAAATATAAAAAAATATATCAGGTTTACATTTTGATACATTTATTCATTGTATATAAAGGTTTGTATCATCTTGAATGTTCCATTTTAACAACATAAAACCAATAATTTGTTTTTCAACTGAATTTTTATAATGTGGAACCATTCAACAAAAAATTTACCACAAATTGAAGAGTTGTTTTGTTAAAATTACCGGCTTGTATACAAAAGGTTTCTAGTTTAAAAAGAACACGATGACAACAATCTTCATATTAATATTTTATTGGTAACGTTGAATTTGTGGAACTATGGAATAATCAAACTTATCTAAATTTATTTCTATTGAACACACACTAGCCTAAATATATAGGTAAACTTTCTCTTTTGAGTTTCATACAAGAATATAATGCTTAAGTGCTAGTTAAAACTAGTAGTACATTTTTTTAATAAACAATTAAAATTTTTTGTTTCTTTTGCAGTTACTTGCCCTTCTGGTGGAGTCAAGGACCTGATAATGTCAATGTTCAATCAGGGTAATTATATATTAATGCAAATGAGCAAATTTTGTGCTTTAAAAGTAGTAAGGAATTATCTTTGAATATTTATATACCCATAAAAATTAACACAATTTTATTGTAGCAATTTAATGTAAAATTATAATATTTTGTTAGTCATATTGATGGTGGCTACAAGTTGCTTAATATTTTCATGGTTCGTGATTGAAGAAAATGTTTTAAAAATTTTCTTAAAATTTGAGTCACATATTCGTGCCATGAGATTAAAAACGTATTCGATTCCAGAAACCATTATACTGTATAATTCATAAGCCAAAACATTATCAGCATCCATCAGCCATTATTAAAGAAAAATATTCGTTTAATTGATTAAAAAGATCTTAATTCAAACTAAATTTTAAAATTTAAAAAACAACCTTAACTCAAAGTTAAGTCTTAAGTTACATCATTATTTAATTTTAAAATGGTGCATTTATTTGATGTTATTCTTTGTATTTCTCTCAGAAATTTTTTCTTACTCATTCAATTTCTGATAATTTTCTTGCAATTCTATATACCTTAATTATATCAACATTATCTTATAATGTTTTTATAATCTCACGCGATTTTTTTTTTTTTGGTGGAAATAAGTGCTATTTTTATTTTCAATACTTTTCTCCCATAATTAAACGATGTATTAAGTTTACTTTTATTATCTATCTCATATGGAAAAGATTTTAACATTGTATCAAAAGAATCGTTTCGTTCGGTGCTATATAATTGAAAAAATCTCTCCTAAATATTAGACTTCACATGTTTTGCATAAGTAAACAGCAGACTAATAGGTTTGATTCTCTTTTAGGAATCATGTTACCATGGTAACCAGCGAGCATTTGAATAGCTTGTTAAAAAATATTCTTCACTTGATTCGTAGGACGGCAGGGGAAGACAACGCTCCTTGGATGGTTAACATTGCTGGTGAGCAAACAAATATTCACAAATATGTTATAAAATTCACATTCAAATAGAAAATTTTTGAAATAAAAATAATTATCATTTATAAAAAATTAAATTATTAGAAAGTTAAATTATTTCTTAAAATAATATCCTATGAATAACTCTAATAACTTTTTACTCTCTAATGTCTCTAAAGCTCGATTGTGTATTCAACACACCAAATTTAAAAAAAAAATCCATCCATAAAAAGATTTATAGTAATAGCATTATAATTATATATAAATTAATATTGTTGTAAATAATTATGCTTATTTGAAAATCTTTCATTTATTTGAAATAGATACCAATATCTATAATTAAGTTATTTATATAGAAAGTTTAAGTGAGCCACGATTTATGACTGATTTACAATTTTCGTAAAAGTATGTCATCTGATGCTAATACACTGCTTTAGTTTTAAAACTGAAATGAAGTATAATTAATTATTTCAGTTTTAAAACTAAATATTTCAGTAAATTATTTCAGTTTTAAAACTAAACCGTTTGTCAATATTATAGCTTATATATTGAGCATAATTGTCTATTTTTTTTTATAATCCAGAGAATTTAAATACAATAAACAGTCTAAGTCGTGTTGTCCACAACAAGAAACTAGCATATATTTATTTATGAAGAATATTAACTGATTGTGTAATGTATGTATCACCACTGTCAGTTACAGAGAAATCGATTTTTCTGCAGATAATTAGGTAATGTGCAAATTAACTAGGGTGATTCGTTAAAGTATGGAAAACTGTTTCATTTTTCAAATTACTTAAGTAGTCTGCACATTACCTAGCAACTAAAGCAATGTTTCTGTATGCTTCAATTAACAAAATGCTCACTTTTTGATATCTAAAGAATAAAATTAATACAAATAATCTATTAGTTGATCGAATCAGTGATCCATCTATTAAATACTATATAATGCAAAGAACCTTACATCTTAAAATATTTTTACAATTAAGGAAGCTAACATAGTACTATTTATTTATCGATGTCTAAAAATAAAATAGATACCAAAAATATCTGACAAAGTAATTGACAGAATCAACTTTTCAACAATCAACTTTTGAACTTTGACATATTAGGAAACCGTTAATGTCCCGTTGCCTTTATTTTATAATTCAAAAATTCTCGAGTCCTCACTTAAACGGAGTGAGTCAGTTCATCTGTATCTGCAGGATAAAATGTACTAACCATTGGAAAGCTGTAAAATACATATCACTTATCTTTAAAAGATTGCAATTAGTTCTCGGAACAGTTTTTTTTTTCTTTGTATTAACCTGTAAGCGAATATGTTATTTGATGCTTGTTTTATAGACAGCAGTATTAACAAAGAAATACTCAGTGCTCAGATTTTCCTGCATTTTGATGAATTTCTTCTCTTTCAGCACATGCTGGTCAAATAGTCATCAATTCTTCGGAGGACCTGCTCATGGATCCGGTGCTCCCTCTAGCGGAGAAAATCGGCACTCGTACGATGGCCGTCTTCCACAAAGAAGAGATGATGAGAGGTTATTTGAAATCTGCCACTGAAGACACTTCCCAAGTCGAAGGACAACTGCAAGATGTAATTCACCATTTTATTAACTGTATAACATATTTATCAGTGACATATTTATTAATCATGTAAAATATTTATCATTTGAAATACTGTTTTTATTAATATCATATTCAGTTGCACAATAATACAAGCTGTAACTTTCTGGAAAATGTATGTCATAGTAACTATATTTAAGTTTTTTTTTTTTTTTTTTTTTTTTTTTAATGGAATTTCTCTTAAAACTTTCAAATTTTAAAAAGGAATTTCTTATTTTTCGAAAGATTTTTTGGCAAGACATCATCTGCTTATGGCTAAATAATCCATGAATAGTCCAAGAACGTATAAATCCTAATTCTACTTTACTAGGATAAAATTACTTTTAAGTTTTGATTTGTGAATTTGTTGAATTTATAAAAATTAATCTCACTTAATTAAAAGATATTGTGAGAACTGAATTTTAAATTGACATACGTAGAACCAAATAAATATTCAATTGGTCCTTTAATGATAAACTTTTATTTAATAAAAACGTTAAATTTTTGTTTTGATAACAGGCATTTTTTAAGTCAAATCCAATTTTCATTCAAATAATTAAAAAAATCTTAGAAGTTTGAATCTTAGCTATGTATTATATATATTCACATTGTGTGTGTAATATTGCAAAGGAAAGTAATATTTTTCAACAAACATTTCCCATCCTGGATTGTAGTACTATGATGGAAAGGAAGATAAAACATATTGGGAAGTTATTTTAAAAATGGTTTGTTTTGGTGATTTCTAATAATGGATGATGGGTAAAAATAGGTAATTCCTATTAATGGATTTTTTTTAATGTAATGGTGCAAAAATTGACTTACTTTCATGAAACCTACATTCATGTATTTCATACTACGAAAATTTATTTCTAATTTTAAAAATATTTAGTTTCCAAAATGGACGTTAAGGCAAAAACTTAATATTAAGTGATGAAAAAGATAGTCACAATTGATAAAAGCCTAATTCAGAATTTAAAGTGCTGCTTAACATTTTGCTTGATCTCCACGAGCTATATGTTCCATAATCCAAATCATCATCAATTTATACTGCGGAAATTATTTTTCAACAGTTGAAATTTGACAATTTTATGCCCTAAAAGTACCATTTAAATTAAAAAGAGTTTCTTCGCTTCACAAAGTTTTAAAAGGGCATATTTTTTCCATGTCCATTAATAAATCTCTTCCCAAAATGGTTTGCGAAACCTTTTGGTATTCAATTCAGCTGTTGGTAAATATGCCTCCTACTTCGATCCGAATCTTTGTTATGGTTTGGTGTTCACTTTACTCTGTAAGACCTAATCGAAATAATCTGATCATAGAAAATAAACAACCAATCCAAATATATCCAAACATAGAAAATAGAGTCATAGCACAAAAGAACTTTTATTTAATCTTTTGTGACTATTTCGTAAAAGAAATTAAAAATATGTAGTATGACTTTTTTAAAATCTTATTAACTTCATTTGTTTGAATTATTTATTAGATGTGCTTCAAATTTCGTACTTCTTCAAAATTGTTTCATAGTAATCAAATAGTTTATAGCGATCTTTATATAATTATACACTTACTTTGATGAAAATAATTAAATGTGTAAAGTAATCAACACAATTGTATTTACATAGAAATTTAAAGTTTTCAATATACAAATTTAAATAATTTTCATTCAAACAGGAATTCAGTTTGCTGGTTCGAGATGTGTATGCATTCTATCCTCTTCTCATAAAATATGTAGATTTACAGAGGTAAACTTCAATTCTTTATTATTTTAAATGATTTTGTTTTTTTACGAAAAAAATAATTTTGTTACTTAGCTAATAAGTCATTCACTTAAATATCTAATATTTAATAATATTAAGTCACTATTTAATTTATGAATTAGTTCATTTGAAAATTATTGTGTCGCATTTTATATAAAGCTCTTTCACAATTGTTTTGAAATTATGTAATAATTCTTCAGGAGCCACTGGTTGAAACACAACACGAAGGAAGCGGAAGCGGTCTACAATTATGTGGCGCAAATTTTCAACATATGGTCGAAGAGTCAGGTATGTCACATGTTTCACTTGCTTCATCCTTTGCTCTGTAACTTAAATGAAGAGATGCGTTAATAAATATATTATGTTATTAAGCTGTTTAGTAGGAAAGTAATTTGCTACTTTTATCAAATGTAATGAATAATCCGTAATGTGAGTCTTGAATAATAATTATAACTATTTGTCTTTGTAAAATGAAGATGACTAAAATTATTTATTTAGTTTGGACATTTTAACAATTTGAATACATATTACCCATTCTTAAACAATTATAACAATGAGAAGAAAATGTTTCAAAGTATAGTTTCTGGATCTATTGGTTCCATTACGATTATTCAGATGCTAATAAAAAATTAGTTTATATTTATTGTTGATTATCCATCTTTAGCCAATCTCCTAATCTTATAGTTTTGATTTTTTTCTTTAAGGATAGCTGAAAGATAATGTTTATATAGCACATTACCGATCATATAACTTATATAATATTCCATCGTTTCAGAGCTATTGAATATTGGCTAGGACATGCTTGCCACTGGAGCCCTGTAACTTTGCCAGAATTCCAGTGGCTCAATAGCGTCACATCGCTTAACTGTAAGATAAGCAAAGTGAGGCATCATTTACTGTGGGCAGTAATCGGTAGGGTAACCACCTTCGCTCCTTCTCTGGATTACTGGAGCTCCGTGGGTTGGGGACATGTCCACGTTAACATGTGACGTCCAAAATCCTTCCACTGGTGTGGCGTGAATAGGGAGGGAAAAAAGTCAAATCATGTGTGACCTCGACAGCTGAACGTGGTTCAAAATTAGACGTATTGGTGATGGGTGCATATTCTAAGCCATTAGCATTAAGGCAAAGTCCAAGGCTCCCCTGCACTCTTATGAACGTATGTGATATCCAGTGGCTCAGTAACTCCACGCCGCTTCCGGTTAAGATCAGCAAATTGAAGAATCATTTGCCGCTGGCACTGATTGGAAGGGTGACCACGTTTTCTACTTCACTGGTTTGCTGGAGCTCTGCGGGTTGAGGACATATTCTCATTAATAGCATATGACGTCTAAAATCCTTCCCTTGTGTGTCGGAGATGTGGAGAGGAGATTGCCAGTTCAGATGTGATCTCGTCACTTGATCGTAATGCAAAATTAGAGATGTTTGGTATTGGTCAACTATTCCAAACCTGTTAACCTTAAGGTATAGTCCAAGGCTCGCCTCCACTCCTATGTACGTATATATGTAAGGAAATTAATAAATATAAGTACAATGTAAGCTAATTCTGCATAATTTCATTAGCAAAAAATTTTTAATGATATTCATTGTTATTATAATAGCATCTCTATCAGTATGATATAAAAAAATTCTTTCCTTTTAGTATTTCCGTCGGGAAGAGCAGAACTTCATCTCGCAGCACGAGATTGACAACATGACTCTGATCATGCCCGCAGCGGCTGGTAGGGGAAGAGCCAGCGTTCAGAACGTGCAGCAGACGGCATCTTCTTCCAAGAAAAAAGTGAGTTTCTATTTACTTAACGCAAAGTTATGCAACTCTCCTTCCTTTTCGTGATTTAAAAGCCTAGTATTCCTTAAATCTGCTTTAGATAGCTCTTATAGATATCAAGTAAAAATCGATTGAATCTAATCTCTATAAATATTTATAAATAATTGTTTGACTCTAATCTCCTAACCACTGCATTAGCAAAGTGAGCATGTCGATAAACATAACTTACAGAATAATATTGCAATATTTTTATTTCAGAAGTGATACGGAAAGGTGAAAGAATTTTTTTTAAAAATCATTAAGTTGGCAAAGAGTAAATATGTCAGTAAACAAAAATAGCTTGTTGTATTGCCCTTATTTTGCCATACGAAATAATTATTTCTATTTTCCAGAAAATAAAATAACTTTTGGCGAACATGATGACATTAAAATGAAATAACATTTTATGCACTGAGAATCGATTTAAAAAAAATATTCAAATTTGTTTGAATTTCTTGTTTTTTGCTGTATTTGATTACGTAATAGCGTCGTTTGGAATTTTCTTGAGTCGGGTCAAAATATGTTTTTGAAAGAAAGAATTGAAATGAATTCAGTATTCTTCATTGGAAAGAAATATTTCTTAAAATCCTATTGCCAGGAATTTCCCTATGCAATACTAAAATTTGCTTTCATATAAATGATTAAAATGAATCCATCAAAAATGTTCCAATAATTTTGCGATATCATTTTCAAGTTTAAAAACATTAATCGGATGATACTAATGAGATCATGAATTTTACTTTAAAAACTTTTCCCTCCTAGAGTTTTTCGTAACTCAAATTTTAATACTTTTCAACTTCATCTTGACTTCCTAAAATTTTCTATTAGCGGCAATACTTTGCAACTTTATAAACATTGTTATATAATACTCTTATGTTAAAATTGCATTTATAGGCTTCCAATTATCAGTCGTTTTAAAATGTAATAATCATTACACTTTACTTCTTAAAATAAAAAGATTAAATTTGTGTAAGTGCTTTTTAAGATGTTTTTATAAGATATAATATCATTTCTGTATAACTAGGTATATTGATGAAATTACCAGTTCTATGTGTTTCAAGTTAAAAATTTTCATAAAAATCGTGCTATTATGTTTAACGTTATTTTTGCGGGCCGTGGTAAACTTATAGTTAGGAAATCGGTCTTTCGTCCAAAAGCGTAGGGTTCGATTCCCAATGCCGTCAAAGACCCACTGATTACACGCAAAAAATGCGCTCGTTAAATCTGTAGAATCGAAAGTCCTGCACCTTGTTATTGAGTAGTTACCATGAGTGTAATGGTTAAGAGAAAATGTCCTCTTCCTTCAGATAAATATTAAAACTTGAAGAAGTGCATCACATCCTCTATTGGTGTCATCTATCGGAGGATTCTTAAAACAACATTGTACATTCACTTCCGTTGCTCTGGTTAAAGGAAAGACGCACCCTACTGACTAAAATTCTCAATTCTCATGGCCAACGGCGTAGCGAGCTTGATTTGTCTAAGTTTCATAAGTAACAACAACAATATATATCTATATATAATATATATATATATATATATATATATATATATATATATATATATATATATATCCTAAATAAATAAAAGGTGAGTTAGCGCAATAATGAATTTTTGTTGAAGCTGGAGTGTTGTTGACTTTGGATGAGTTAAGATTCTGCTGGTTTCGAAACAGAAGATTTTCCTACCATGCTACAAATATGGAGAAACTCGTGTTACAGTGGAAGACATAAAGGTGTGATTATATGCAGATGAAAGTGATCCAGGGTATCGTAAATTAACACAGGTGGAGATTGTTGAGAATGTGACCACAAGAGAAAGTTCTGAAGAGTATGAAGACGATAGCGAGGAAACAGAAAATAACCTAAAATGTAATGAGATTAAAAATCTCTTAAATTTTGTAGTAAAATAATTTGAAGACAACAGCAATAGCTGTAACTGGATGACAAAATATTAATAGTTTTTCCCAACCAGTGAGCGAGTCTAGTGTGGTTAGTGAAGATCTACCTGGATCACCATGATCAAAGTAATTTTTCATCTGATGTTTATTGTTTAGGTAAAACTATGTCTGTACATACCATACTTAATTTTTCCAAATAGAGCTTTACATTTCATTCTTTTGAATTCAAATTAATATTTTTACTATGTACAGTAATTAGCTTATATACTTTGGCCCAATTTACAGTAGTGTTCTAAAGAAAGGAAAAAAACTAGGTTTATTTCCGGGAATAGACCCGGTTTATTCCCTTGGAAATTTTAAAAAATTGCCTGGAATTTTGAAAATCCTTGAAAATAAAGAAATTTTTCAGATAATTTAGAATTTTTTGAAGTTTTTTTTATATATTTCTTAAAATAAAAATTCATTTTTATTTTTATGATCTCTGTACTATTAGTTATGATAGTAGAAAATTTTCCAAGAAAAGAATTTTGTTTTATCGAGTAATTTTAAATAAATTCAAAAATTAATGTTGAATAAATATTTTTTTCTTTCTAACTACAAGTTTATGAATTCATAACTATAGAAACTTGGAAATATCAATACTTATTCTAACAGTCTTGAGAAATATATCTTGTGTAAATATATTTAATATTTATTCACATTCTCTTTACTGGTTTAACAAGTATTTTTGCTTTATTCCGTACAGAACTGATTTATTTTCGTATTATAAGACAGAACAGTTATTTTTTGTATAGTTATATAGTTTATTTCACTTCTCTTCATATTAAAGGCGAGACAATCCATTTAATGGAACATGAATAGTTACGTTTATTCCCTCAAAGTTCTCAATACTCCTCAAAATTCTCAGTTTATTCCCAAAAATCCTGAATAAATTCCTGTTCTGCAAAACTCCCTGGAAATTACATCTCTAATTTATACTTTATTTTATTTAACACCTACTCTCAATTATTTAGGTGATCTGGTTCCCCTGTATATCAAAAAGCCCAATTAGTCTCCTATCAGATGTACTAATGTATTTATCTTTAATGTGTATTTAAATCCCTCTTAAGATGCAGACAATATAAGAACGATAACTTAAGATCCCTTGTGTCGAATTTCAGAAAGGATTCTTTTATTTAATTCCCCCAATTAAATTTTAAATTTGTTAACTAAATTTTTTCTATTTTAATTTTGTGATATATATATTAGACATAACTGCATTTTACACTATAGTGTTTTCTATTCATATGTTATCACTGAAGTTACTTACACCATTCAAGTTTTGCATTACAGCGTCCATGTAAAATGCTGCATAATTAAAATACTTTTGATTTTCTTTTGTCTTTGTAAATGGTGATTCCTACTGTTTTGAAAAAGGAATATCATCTTTTCCAGGTTAAAAAGAAACGCGACAGAGACGTGAAACGAGACAAAGAAAAGGAGCTGGCGTCCAGTCTGATGGTTGCTTGCTTGAAACGCCTGCTTCCCATCGGTTTGAACTTGTTCGCTGGAAGGGAGCAGGAGCTGGTGCAGCATGCCAAGGACATGTTTCTCAAGCAGGTTAGCTCTCTATCATATATACAAATAATGCTTGGAGTGATAATCTAAGTATCTTTTAATTTTAAAGTTAATCTTCTGCATTACTCTGAGGAGCAATGGAAATGTAGCTGTGGAAGTAAAAAATTCATATTTTTTGTTTTTCAGTTAACTACACACATTCTTTTTTATGAAACTGTGTTTTTATTGTTCTATCTGTAATCATTCCTTTAATATACAAAAATGGTCCTCATTATTTCCGTTTTAGCAATAAAAATGTATTTATTTTCTTTTAAATGAGGAAGAACAAAATAAACAAAAATTCTGGTTTTCACTTCAAGTTTAAATGAAAACCTGCATGTTCTATGTGTCTGTTGTTGTGGCTTTTCCGCCAAATGTCTATCAGATCATGGACTCTGAAGAAATCGAAAACCAGAAGGAAGGATGAATAAATGTCTTTTCTGAGGAATTCCAAACAGTCCAAGATGTGTTGAGGAGAAACGTGCTCAGGTTTACATTTGAAGCAGACCTCAAAAGATTTTCTTGCTTTTGAGACAAGAGAGACCCCTTATGTGGCCGGTTGCTAATCCGGAAATGACGGTATAAGAAGCTCTGTCACAATTAAGGGCGAATGAAGAGCCATGCTCTTTTCTCACGTACCAGTGACGGCAGGGGGGAATCTTCCACTTCTTCAAAATCTCAGAATTAACAAAACACTGATGTTTTAAAAAGGTGAATGTTAAAGATGAAAGGTTATCCTGGCAACAGCCCTCCATGGTCCCTACATATGTTATAACATTCTTAAAATAAGGTAATTCAATAAATCAAGTAATTTTTCCACCCAAATGAAAATAACAAAACAATGTTTTTACTCTGTCTACCCCTAGAATAATTTCTATCATATTGCTTTGTAAGTGGATGTTGCTATAGTAACAAGAGATGTCTATTTTAAATGGAGAGTAAGAATTTTATGATTGACGGCTTTTTTGCAATAGCTCAATTTATTTTTAAAAAATCTTATTAATCTAAATTATTGATTTATTTATTTTACTATTATTATTATTATTATTATTATTTTGGCTCCTCCTTTCGAAAAGGGAGCGTCTTTTATTTCCATAGCAACCATCAGGAACAGACAAATTAACGAAAGCTATTATCGTGATAGACAATTATAAAAAGTAGTATTATTTGGTTTGATTGTCTTATAATCGAATCCCCATAGCTGGTAGTATTGGGTTGAGAGCTCTATTTTTTTTTACTATTAATATCCTCACATTATAAAAGAATTATAATCAAACTTCTCAAAGAACAAGAAGGAAAAGTAACCACAACATTAATGTATTTTAAAATAAATTTATGAGATTATATAATATATGTATAATATAAAGGATTAAATATACATTTTCTTTCTTCAGAAAGTGCAAGAATATGACATCTTTGAATACATCAAACTACAGCTCACCCTACCTGACAAGATTGATCCTAGTGACGTCATGAGTTGGCAGCATTATTTGTACAGCAAACTAGGTACAAAACGAGAAAGTACGCAGAAAGTTTCACCGGATGAACTTGTTGAGAAGATCATTGATATGGCAAAGGTTCTGTACGGCCTGCATATGGTAAGCACTTGTTTCATCCATGGTATTTTGCATGATTTATCCTCAGTTTCAATTTACACATTTTCATCATTTTGTTCATTCGTATTATTGTGTGTGATTCAGAAATACGATGGCGTGCAATACTTTTGCAAACTTTGTGCACAAATATTCCAATCATGGATATTTCTGTAATATTTTCAAATCCTCGTATACCACTTGTGTCCTTCAATGATTTTTACACTGCAACATTTATTTCAATTGATGTTATTAATTTTGTGATTCAGTTTTCCACTGTATAATCTGTTTTTTAAATCTAGTATTTTTGGATGTTTATTGGACAAGCCTTTTAAATTCATTCATAAATATTAGATTTAAACGAGTTGGGGATTTTGTGGTCAGTTTATTAATAAAATTTAATCTGATATCTGTGTTTTTAAATTCGTTCCCATATTCCATGAAGAAATAATTTTGTCTGTACTGTTTGTGCATTTTTATATAGATTATTTCTTTATGTACCCAGTACTGTTTATCGGAACAGCTATTGATATACTTATTCAGGGCGTTCTAATTTGTGACTAATAATTCAGTTATTTCTCAATTAATTTTTTGAATAATATATTCATCATAAAATAACGAAGAATAATCTTTACGATTTTTTTACCTTTTTAATTCCTCTTTATTTTCTCATCAGCTTTTTCATTTTTATCGCTATTTTCATTTAATATTTTTTTATTGAAAAATTAGCTTGTTAAACTTTAAATAAATGTTTTTTGCGATTCAGATCGACCATCCTCAAGGTCAAATGAAGGGCATGGTCCGCAGCGTCGTCTCCATGCAGAGAAAAAGAGCCGTCATTGCCTGCTTCCGCATGACGTCGCTGCACAGCTTGCCCCGTCACCGAGCCATCAACATCTTCCTCCAGATATACAAGGAGATGTGGCTGGAGGAGGAGAACGTCGGTCAGGAACAGCTCATAGAAAATCTCACGGTATAAAAACCAGCTTCTCTCAACAGTTTCCTTTCTCTTTCTTTTTTGATATTATAAAAATCTTTCTTTACACAGAATAAATTACAGATACAGTTAAGAGTTCTTAAACAATAACATAGTTTAAATTATACTTTTTGTTTTATTTCTCAGGTTTTAATATTTGCTATTTTTATGTACTTTAACGTTTTCTATTTTTATCTATCACAAGTTTCCGAAGAAATTTAGAAAATTAATCAAGTTTTACTTCATCGCAATGTACATGTAGTTTATAATGTAATGATTTTATATACACAATAAACAAAAATTCGCAAAATTCTGTTCCAACATCTTTTTAAAAAATCAAAAACCTTGCATTCTAATTCGATTAAAATGAAGTAAGCTAATTATTAGATGAATGTAAATTAAAAGAATGATGTACGCTTAGAAAAAGAGATCAAGAAATTTCATTCTTATGAAGTTTTAATACGGCCGGCCAGTACTTATAAATAAAAATTTTTCCCAAAGTACAAACAATTTCAAATGTTTAAATAGCATGCAGCTGTTTTAGTGCAATCCATGGTAGCCTAGTGATTAGGGCATCGGCCGGAAGGGTGAGATTGGATTCAAAATGCCGCCAAAGATCCACCGAGTACATACGATATACGTGCTCGTTAAATCTGCGGAATCAAAAATCTTGTGTTTGATCATTCATTTAGCTGTTACCATGGGTTTAATGGTCTGGAAAAAATTCCACCCCCCCCCCCTCCAGATCAATGTCAAAAATGAAGGAGTGGATCCTCTAGTGATGTCATCTTTTAGAAGAGTTTAGGAGTTTCAAAGTCGTACTTTTACCTACGTGGTGCTCACGTTAAACGAAAGTCTCACTCCACTGACTTAAATTCGCATAACCAAGGCATAGTGATCCTGGCTTGTCCTAGTGTCATAAGTAAGAATAACAACATAGCTTCAGTCTGTTCACAGCTTTAATTCAATCAAACGATGGCGGGAGATTCTTAACGCTGAAATTTTTCTTTAAAAGGAGAAAGAGGCAGAGATTTGTTTCCTTTATTATTTGTCTGACTTTGTTTCAAAAACTTGTTCAAACTTAGAATTCCAACTTCAGTTTATGTGTTATTGATTTTATTTTCTTAAATGTACAAAGATTGATGAATAATTTACATATTCAATTTCACGTGATCAAAAGACTTGTATATCATCATTATAATGAATAACATTTAATATTTTGTATCATAAATGGTGTTCAAGTGTCATACTGTCTATTTTGATAGAATTTTAATTTTTTACCGAAAAAATTCTTAGCCTGAAATTGGAGTCCAGATTCATAGATTAAGCAAAAGTGTCAAATAAACGATAAAATTAATATTGAAACGGAAGTCGACCGATACATCAGTGGTTAACGTTCCTGGCTCCTAAATTGTTGATCTTGAGATCGAATCCCGATTCGGGTATGTACTTGAATGTTCCTTTCTCATTTTCTGTGTTCCTCTGTCCTTTTTCCTGAGATGATGAATGAATGTGGACCACCTAATGAACTTGTTTGTGGTGGAGTGATATGAGTAATGCTGCTCGTCTCTGTGACTTGTGCCCACCGGATAACGATAAATGAGTAGTAATTTTTGGCCTTATTGTGGCTAAAGGTTAGTCGTGCCCGCCATTTGAAAAAATACATAGAACAGGAAGTGCTAAACGTAATATGTTTGGCAACAATCGCATTTTATACTTTATGTATGTATTCACCAAGTAATACAACTGTAACAATCAGTTAATACTATTAATTTTACAATAATAAACCTCTACTTGAAATAAATGATTATTCCTTTTCTCCAACATGAATGAGTTTAGCATATTGAGTTTCAATATTTATTTTGAATTTTCATTTGGCAGCAATCTTTCGAAGAGGCTGAGACGAAAAAAGAAACGGAAGAAGTAGAAGAAAAACCGGATCAACTCAGCCAACTGGTTGTGGCGTTTTGCAGAAATGCCACAACAGAACAAAGGTAAAATTATTCCATATACAATGACGATAGCGAGATAACCTTTAAATGAAAAAATCACTCTTGATATTATATCTTAAAGCCTATTAACATAAAGGTGAAAGATATTCAAAAAGATATGTAATATTTTCAATTGAAATAAATGTCTAAAGTCCTTTCATTTTTATAAACATTCTTTTTAATAAAAATACAATTCGAATTTCGTATTCAATTTGCGCAAACAATTATTATGATTTGTGTGACACTTGATTTCTCAATCTTCCGCAATACATCTTTAAAATTTAAATTTAATGAAGTACTTTAAATTTGCTGCATTCAACTAATAAGGGCCCAATATATATCGATGCCGCAGGCGGACCGTCTACTCGCGAAACGAGTGTAAAGCGTTGTATGAGTTGAATGTATTTCGAATCCGCAGGCGGACAGCCTACTCGCATAGCGAGTGTAAGGTTGTTGATGTCCGCTGCGTATGGGTTCAATATATTTGACTACATTTACAAATGCAAATTGTCTCCATCCATTTCAGAATGATGGTTTCGAATTCTTGGCGACTGTAAAATATTTTCTTGTCGCCAAATGAAATCCTATCCCTGCATAAGTAAAACTTATGCAGGGATAATAAATACTATGTATAAGTAAAATTTCTGTAATTTTATATTTCTTATCATGATATTATTTTCAATATATCGTCCTTTTTAAGCTTTTGGAAAATATATTAACTTTCCACAAGTTTATGTATTGAATCACAACTCAAGCCCACGGTATTTTTAATAATTCTTTAACATGATTCAAATGCGTAAATTGCTTCGGTATGTAAGCCAAAATTTAATTTCACTTTCTATTCTTTGAGAGACTTTAAACATTACTTATTTAGACGAATACCTTCAATTCAAGTTCCCCAGTTTAAATTCCTGTAAAATTCCAGAAATGCTATTCAAATAATCACTTTGTATATAAATAATAAAAATCCTCATTATTTTTATAACATACTCTAGTTTTACATTAGTATTTAATTTTCTTGAGCT
The DNA here is from genome assembly GCA_030067965.1 of Latrodectus elegans. Lineage (NCBI taxonomy): Eukaryota > Metazoa > Arthropoda > Arachnida > Araneae > Theridiidae > Latrodectus > Latrodectus elegans. The sequence goes on along the minus strand of CM057811.1, from coordinate 10,240,364 downwards.
AAAAGAGGATGTTTTTATCAAGTTTATTCATCAAAAATACTCTAATTAATTAGAAGGAAAATTGCCAATTTAACATAACCATAAAAGAAAATTTTCGCGAACATTTATGCTAAACAAAATAGAAACATTTGATCAGTCTTGTGTTTGATATCTTGAAAATACTTTTAATGAATAATTTTTAAGTGGTTCTCAGAAAGCTTTTCAAAATTACTTTTCATTGGAACAAATACAGAAAACCCCATTATCCAATCCCATATTCTTTATTAAAACGATGAAACATGTGCTGTGTATAGCATGTCCAGTAGTTATGTATTTCATTTGAGATCATCCTCTGAAATAGTCTAATAGAGAAAGAGGCAAAGCTAATGAAACTAGATAAGATTTCCAACTCAGAACTATGTTTTATTGATATGTATTATAAATTATAAATTGTAAAGCCTAGTTTATGTCGTTAAATAATAAAAGCGCGGTTTATTTTGTTTTCCAGTGGGGGGATGAGTGAGGACGACCTGTACATGCACTACGCGGACATCTTCAGCAAGAGCTGCGGAGGAGCGGACGAGGAAGAAGAGGAGGAGGACGGAGAAGAAGAGGGTCCCTCTATCCACGTAAGTTGCCAAAAGCGTCATTTTATAACCTTAATAAATGCTACGAATGATTTGAGTTCATACTTGGTTTTTAGAATTGCAAATATTTCTTTTGTTTAAATTGAACGTTAATTTCAACTTTTAGTATTAAATTTTTATGGGAATGAATTTTTTTTTCAATTTTTTTCACATAGTTATTAATATGTTAAGGTTTATGTAATTTTTTATACAAAACACAAAAAAACTATTTATTTTTAAAGCAATATAGCTAAAATTACTCTTGTCTCATATTTTTAGTTTAATTTTCAAGACTGCCAACTCTACTGATTTTATCGGGAAACTCCTGATTTTTAATTTTTTTTCCCGATGATGTATAAAAAGCTACTAAATTGTTGCAATTTCAGTGAAAAATTTAAAAACAGCCGAAATTTTATAACAATTATATAAAAAATAAAAAGAAGAAATTCAGATATTTTCTTAATTTCTGCAGCAAGTTCAGTAAGTTTAACTGTAGCTAAATATTCTCGAAATGAGAAAAAATCTTTTGAATAGTATTTACCAATTCATTTCTACAAAATGCTAAGTCAGCAACGTTTGAAAAAATAAATTGCCATGAGTTATTCGAATTTGAAAAGTATTATTTTTTTTATGGAGGCAAAATATTTGATTTCTACATTGTTAGAAGTTTTTGTCACTAAATTAAATTTGTTTAGTAATGTATTTTAAGTTTTTATGTAATTTTATAAATTTAATATTTGTAAATTGTTTGAACATCCTATTTTTTTACCGTTTTTAACACACTGTTTCAAGCGACAATGTCGCTCCTAATATTTTTCCTCAAAATCAGTAGAATCTTCTAATTTTTTTTTCTCTCCAAGGTTGGTAGATATGAATTTTGTAGATATGAATGGTTGGTAGATATGAATTTTGTAATAAATAATGAATATTTGGTTTATTATGATGAAAGTTTCGATTTTATAATTAATGAAAGCTTACTAGTTTTCCGTATATCAATACATTGACAATGCTTATCTGATTCCTAATATTTTAAGTACGGAAGTGAAACTGAGAACAGGAAATAAAAAGTAACAGAAGCTAATATCGGAAGTTGTTCTTCATTCTATTGAACACACTCAGTTTAAGTAATGATAATTGATTAAAACCATGTGATATATGGTCTTAATCACAATCATCCTTTCTCAAACTCCTTAATTAAAACTGAAATTCTATTAAACTAAATGTTCAAATAGGATTGATTAAGGATTTTAAATTCATTCTGATATCTGAAACTTTTTTAAGCTACCATGGTCTCTGGTATATTTTTCTCTTAAGCAAGAAGACTCAATATTTTGCATATTAAAAAGAATATAAAACTAATTAATAAGAAAAAATATAAATATCATAATGGTCGGAATAAATTATTCATGAGAATTTAATTAGAATAAAAGTTGGATGCCACAATCCAAAATTTCAAGAGAAATTCAAATTTATTTTATTTGAAAATATATATATATTGATAGAAATTAAATGAACCAATATTTTATATACATAATATCTTTATATTATTATAGTTCTATTATTATTCTATTAATATTATAATCTATTTGATATAAATTAAATAAACTACTAAATATAAATTAAATGGAAAGTTATTCTCACGCTTCTTGAGTCCTTAAGAACATGTACACGAACAAGATATACAGTTTCAAGAGAAATTATGAATTATTTTCCTTGTATGAAGCTATTTATGTCTTGAGAGCATTGGATTCATCTTTTGAATCAATTGTATTATATTAAGAAATTAAATCTCTTCATATTGCCTTAAATATACACAGAAGACCTTTACACAAATGATTCCATATATTCCCCTCCATTTATTATATTTCTTCGAAAATTTAAAGATTAGCTGATTCCATCTTAATGTAAGTGCCATGACATTAAACTGAGCTGCATTGTTTCAGGAGCAAGAAATGGAGAAGCAGAAGCTCCTTTTCCAACAGTCCAGACTGGCAGACAGAGGAGTGGCGGAGATGACGCTGCTGTACATCTCTGCTTGCAAAGGTTCGTCCCTTCCAATCTATCTTTCTTCAGCAGAACTTTCATTTCATTATCATCAGACACACAAAATTACTTACTTCATAACTGCGATTTTTTTTTTTTTTTTTTTTTTTTTTTTTTTTAGGTGTTCAAAGCCCTATGACGATGAACACGCTGAGACTGGGTATATCGATCTTAAAAGGTGGTAATGTTGAAATCCAAAAGGTAAGCTATCTTTTTACAAATGAATTGTATCAATATTTGTACAAATTTCAGTTGAAATTCACGTATGCGTAATTATTTCAGAGTATGCTGAAGCATTTGAAGGACAAGAAAGACGTTGGCTTTTTCACATCTGTGGCTGCATTGATGAACTCTTGCAGGTAATTTTGATGATCTCAAATCACGAAATTAAGATGGTAAAATTTGAGTGGAAATAACAAATCTCGTGTGAAATTATAAATTCATAAATTTCATAAACTTATTTAATTACAGAAATTGATTTCATATCCTCTGGTGAATTTTCCGTTGTTTTAAAATCCAGAAATAACTATGACAATAATAGAAAATGTTAAAAATTTAATTACATTTTTTCCTGCTTGAAATACGATTCAAATTATTGCAATTAATGGAACTACATTTTGAATTCGAATAATTTATCTGAATATTGGAATATTATGATCACGTATGGGACATTAGTATGGGTTAATTGTGAGCTCTTTTTTATTCATTTTCCTTTTTAATTAAATACTTCATTCATACGAATAGATTCATTGCAAGCAACAAATACCTTATGTAATCATTGTAGAATATTTAAAAAAAATACTTGTATTACAGAAGCTAATTATTTACTTCCTAGCAATTGGAGCACGTGGAAGATGTTAACAATCTCACATTCATTTTTCGATATATAAAACACAGTAATTTTTTATTTATTATTTTCTAATATTAACAATTATTATTATTCTTATGTAATCTTTAGATTGCCTTTAAGTTTGTGTTGATTCGTTTTAGTGGTTGTTTAGTGCTAACATTATTAAGGGGCTATTTCCGCAACTGTTAATCACGATGATGAATTTGTGTTGCATGCTGTGAATCAAAACATGTTAGTATTTAGAGAATTTTTTGAATAAATGTGGTGGATTGCAAATATATAATTGTAATTCTAACACAAATGCATATAGATATTGGATTCAATCCATATTTGCTGGAACTAATAACTATTTTCATATATCTATATTTGCTGAACTAATAACTTTAAGATGCAAGAGATAATCACAAATATTATTATTGTTGTTTGCCTCTTAATGGAACGTGTAAGCTAACTTCGTCATTAAATATGAAGTTCAACGTACTTGTTCAACAAGAATTTTCGATGTAACACAGCAGACTCTTCTATAATATGCTCTAATCTGACATTCTTTTTCACTGGACATACCTCTGCTGATTTGGAAAAATATATGTACAACTTGATATTTCCTGAATCTTCAGAAAAGCACGTTTAGTTTAAGTAAAACATCTATAATTCAGAGTATCAATTTACTTCAGATAAAATTATGTATGATTATCGTCATGCGTCTTACTCAAAACATAACTCTTTTTTTTTGCATTAATCTCGTTTTTTTCATTCTTTACCCATTAACAAATAAAAAATAATAATAATAAATAAAAATGAAAGTAAAAAACGACGAAACGAATATTTTTCTTTCTTTACTCATTAATAAATAACTCGCATCTTATTCAAAAAATTGTTTAAAAAAATGAGTGATTTACAATTAAGATCTTTTGCAATAGAGACGACTATTGAGGTTCGCTATCCTGAAAATGAGTGGTTGCATATTTTCACTGATGGTTCTATGTTAGAAAGAACACATGGTGCAGGGGCAGGTATCCATTGTGAGCTTTTCAGTTTTTATTTACCCATGGGTCCTCTTTCCACAGCCTTTGATGGTGAAATTGAAGCTATTACAGTGGCTATCCAACAGCTATCAATTCGCAGTCACTTTTTTTTTAAAAGAGCGGTCATTTTGTCTGATTCTTAGAGTGCGCTTCAAACTCTTTTGAATAATCAAAATAGAGTTCCCAAAGAATTTTAGAATGTAGGCCTTTGCTTAAGGCTCTGGCACACAGAATTTCTTTCCAGTGAATCCCTGCCCATTATGGTATTTTAGGCAGTGAAAAGGCTGATTCACTGGCTAAAATGGGAGCCTTGATAGATCAACGTATGAATCGCCCTCTTTCATTTCATTCAACTAATTTGTTTGTTAACCTGACTTTCAAGAAGACTCTTAAACAAGATATGGTTCAACGTGCGACGCACAAGAGATGGAAGATTTTGGGGGAGGAAAGAGCTGTTCTCGTTTTTCCAAGAAAGACTGCGGTGTCCCTTTTCAGAGGTCTAACTGGACATGATTGATTGTGGGACAATCTCTATAGGATTGGAGTGTGGATTCCCCGGACTGTTTTGTCTGACTCTGGTCAACCAATGAATTTTGAACATTTAAATAATTGTGTGGTTCTTTCTCAGTATGAGGGCATTGTTTAAAAGTATTGGAGATCCCTTAAACTAATAGCTCAGGCGCTAATGTTCGACATTTGTAAATAATAAATAACTCGTTTTTTTTATTCTTTATGCTCAAAACATAATGCCATGAATGGCAGTCAAATAAAAACCGATTAGACATTATAAAGTAACAATACAGTTACATAGTTTGTAAATATTTTTTGTATTTGTCTTGAGATATCCCAGACAGATCCGAACTCAGATTCTAGGACAAAAATAGAACTATGTAAGCTTACGTTATGAATGGCTTTTCCCGTGATTTAGCAGCTTGGCGACCACTTGACGAGATTCGTGACGACTTGGTGACTACTTGGCGAGAAATAGATAGTTATGGAAACCTCCCTTTCCCTCTGGTGTCATTATTAAGCAATATGGCTTAGAATCTTCCAGAACCTTGGAGAAAGACCTAGGTTTCCACACCAAGTAAGTTATAAATACTACCATTCCATGGACCGAATCAGTCAGATTTTTGAGTTTCCAGTGGCAGTGATAAACTAGTAGATATGAGCTGTCTGTCTAAAGTATTTGAAGACCTATGTTTGTGGGAGTTGTTTATGATTGAATCTGTTGAAATCATCTGTATAATTGTGATTCGTAACTACTGGATTTTTCGGCTTCTTTTAGAAAGTTTTACAAATAAAAATCCTGTGATTGTTAAGAAGAGTTTATTTTATCGATTCTCAATCAACACGAAACCCGAAGCTTGGTACAATAGAGTTTGTTTTATTTAAAATTTAAATTCCACTTCGTCTAATATACTAATACATTTATCCAGCAATTCTTGTCTTGTAAATGGTAACTCGCTTACTAATCCACATCACGCATCTCAATACTGTATATCATCTAAAGGAAACCAGTGTCCAGGAATATCTTCCTTCGGGTCACTAAAAATAGGAAAATCACGTAGGAATAAATCTGGGAAATATGGAGGATATTCAAGTGTTTCCTAATCAAACACTCTCCTGTAACAGATTGGATTTATGGGGCATGTTCATCACTCAAGAAAGATTTTTTCAACCACAGCATACCAAGTGATCTCTGATCTCTATTTTCTGATTTGTCTCCATTTTTGTAATGTTCGTCATGTGTTTTTGGAATGCTTCAATGATTACTATGGGCATCAACAGCAGTCTTAGATTACTAAGAAATAAATGGCACTTCTATGCTTTTTACATTTCTTTTCCAACGATGGAAGAAAACGTCTTTCAATACGCTTATTTCGTTGGAAATGAAGCAAATCAATGATTTTTTTCAAATTAATGATCAATTATCTGCGCATTTTTACTATGCTATTTCTATTAATTATATTTTACTATGCTATAACTATTTTTATTAATCGAAATATGTCAATTTCAATATGTTCAATAATCTTTAATTTCAGTCGGAAATGCGTTTTGTGGTAACTGATTTCTTTTCGTTTGCCTGAATAAAATGGTAACAACGCGAAACAAAAATTAAATTATTAACTGCAAATAATTTTATTCTTTTTTTAATTTAATTATAACCAATAAGGCCATTTGGATGGTACACCTGTGGTATCAGAGTAGGTATCCTGGCGGCTCCTTTGCTCAGAGCAGCAGTACACGAGATCAAACTGGTCTTATCTGTTTCATTACTGTTCGCCTGTCATCAATGACTTTTGTTTGAGGAAATAAACACTTTGAAATCTGCACTAGGTGCTCGTCTGCACAAGCCTCCCTTGGTCCCATTTCATACTATCTGGGACTTAGCAGGTAAAACGTGGCTCAAGACCCCCTTTTAGTTCTCGATTTTTTCAGGGCGAATGAACTCATGGACCACTGCTGCCCATGAGGATGAAAAACGACAACAACAAATTTAATTATAATTATAAAATTAATTTTTATGTAATGAATTTCACTCATGATATTATCTATTGTTATTCAAAAATCCGTCCAGGGTTTTATATAACTCGAAATAATTATTCCAAATTTATAGATTTTCTTAAATTGCTTTTTCAATTATATAAAAGAATGTAGTATAATTCTGATTTTTTTTTCATTCTCACGCAGATGTAAAGCGAAATGCTTACAGAATCATGTACGTTTCCATTAATCTCTTTCTTCTGCAGTGTCTTGGACTTGGACGCCTTCGAGCGGACGCAGAAGGCGGAAGGACTTGGCGTGGGATCGGAAGGGACCGCTGGTGAGAAGAACATGCACGACAAGGACTTCACGTGCGCCCTCTTCCGTTTCCTCCAACTACTTTGTGAAGGTCACAATCTAGGTAAGGAACACTTTATTAGGTTCTTGAGGAAATGTTTCTTTGCTGAGAGAGAGAGAGAGAGAGAGAAAACGATAAAAAAAAACTTCGATAAAAGAATGAACGATAAACAAAATTTCAATAAAGGTTGTGTTCTTCAGGAAAAACTTTAATGAAAAACTTCTTCAGAAAATAGATCTTTCAATGAAAAACTTCAAGAAATTTCTTCAATAGTTGCAGATGCTATGTCAATGATTAAAAAAAGCTCATCTTATCTCATCCAAATGACCATCTTATCTGTTCCTCGTTATTTGTCCCTTTTCAACTATTGTCAAGTGTTCTAACATAGCAAAAATGCGTATGGATGATCTTTAAAAAGTGATATAGACTTTCAGTAAATTTTCCATTATATTCCTATCTTAAGTCTGTGTCTCATCAGTTGCCGTCAGATGTTCTTCTAATATGGCAGAAATAACGAATGAATAATTTCCAAGAAGTAATTTAGACTTTCAATAGTAACGTCACTGTTCATCTACCGATACATTCTTAAGTAGGTGTTTTTATCAATTTATAGCAAATGTTCAATATAGCAGAAATGCAGAATAAATGATTCTTAAAATTGAAGTAAACTTTCAGTAAATACCGTCGATAAATTGCGATATTAATGTGCACCTCTTACCAATGATTACCAAATCTTCTTCCAATATAGCATATCACCGTATAAAGGATTTCTAAGAAGCGATATAGATTTCCAATAAATATCATAGCTTAGATTTGCATCTCTCATAAATTATCAGCAGATGTTGTTCAATATGGCCAAAACACGGTACAACTGGCTCGTTAGAATTAATTTAAATGTTCAATAGTCGCTGTTCATCATAATCATGCTATCTTAAGTATACATTTCCTATCAATTATCAGCAAATGCTCCTCTAAAATGGTAGATTGGTTTGATAGTCACCCAATGTTAATTTTTGCACACCAGGGCTAATCAGACCGAGACATACAGTTTAATGAGGATTCCAAACCCTAAAAATATCCAATTTTGAAGCGAGATCTTAACTCATAAGCTGTTGAATTTTTGGTGACCAAAATTGCCGAAATATAGTGTGAATAATTCTTAAATTGAAATATAGACGTCGTTTGTAACTTTATGTAGTATGTTAAATGAATTAATTAATTCATTTCTTAGTATTTGAAGTTTGCATTTCTTATCAACCAACTCAGTATAAATATCCTTTAAATAGTAGAAATACATTATATGAATATTTATACGAATGCTTCCTAAAAAATACATACTAATTTTCAAAATCGATATCGCTAATGCGTCACATCCTTTATGCTATTTCATATGAATCCAAAAAGGTTTAAAACGTTTGCAGTTATGACCTTCAAAGAAAACCAATTTTTTTCAGAATTTATTATTAGATTTTTTACTATATATTTGAGAAGCTCCTAAATAAATCATGATTATAATAATTATAATTCTAAAACATTCTAAAAATCATATTCTTAACTTATGTTGAAAAAATATTAGGAACTAGCATGACACGTGTATAATATGTAATGTTTATTGTAATATTTATACAAGTGTTGTGGCAAAACATGTATTATATATTAAACTTTTTAATTCACTTCAAAGAAACAATAAAATGAAGCATCTATTAATAATTTAAATATTCTTTATATAATAGACTAAATTTTATGAACATTCTTTAAAATCAATGTTATGAAGCACATTTTTAAAATTCTGTATATTTTATAACTTTTCATGAATCTTTGATGAAATTATAGAATACAAATCTTGTTTCTTTCATTTCGTAAGTTCATGAAAAGACATATGAAGGTTTGCTGTCGTAATCTCCTATTTGTTGAACATTACTTGTTTGTTTTCATTACCAGATTTCCAAAATTATTTGAGAACTCAAGCTGGCAACACAACAACTGTTAATGTGGTCATCAGTACTGTAGATTACCTGCTTCGACTACAAGTAAGGAAATCATCCTTAACTAATTTAAGTTTATATTTGGACTCAATTTATTTGTGAAAATGCTAATTTCTTAATAAATAAGCTGATTCATAAGATAGCTTGAGTCTGAAATATATACTTATGATATAAAAATGTAATGTTATGAATGGAATGATTAAATGTAATAATATATACACAGACTTTTTTAATTCATTTTCATGAGCAAACTGTTTATTTACAACGATTAGAATTCATTTATCGCTCGATGTCATTTTTGTACACTGAAGGACTTGGACCTACAGTATGGTATTATTAATGATTTAGTGAATTCCGAAACATTACAAAAACCTACTCTAAGATGAATACATAAAAGGAACTGCGATCGATTGATAGACTTCCAAACCATTTTGGTGTGTTCGCCGATGCTAATTTTTATCATTTATATTACACTCTTATTTAACCCCTGCTTCTCATTAAAAATGGTTGTTGTTCTTGCGCTAGCATACTTCCTTGTACCTAGAGCAGAGTTGATCTCTACTAGTTAATGGAACAGGGGGTTCAAGAAGAAGTCTCCCTGATATCTCTACCTGCCACCCCTAGAAATATCATTACACTTGGAGGACATTGGAATCACGACATATTTAATGCTCCACAGCCACCTTTAGAACACGATGGATCTTTGGTTAAGCAGGGAATCGAGCTCACCACTCTCTGATGATGAGAACGACGCCCTAACTTACCCCATTGAAGATGGTTGCGAGACGAATAAAAAATTAAGAGTAGCTCGCGGTCCAGAAATGTCCAGACCTGACCTACACCCAAGGTGAGAATTGAGTCCAAGAACTAATGAGCCGTATGAGAACGCTAATTTTTCGGCTGTTACCTTGACATAAGTGGAATAAAATTAGTTCTCCACTGCTCTGTGAAATTAATCAATTAGTTCTTGACTTTCTTATCATCTTTTATTATAGTTCACGTTCTTTTTTATTACTTTTCAACTGATTATAAATCAATACATAGTATTAATTCTTTCATTCTAAAAAAATAAAAATTTAAGGCATTATAGAACCACTTTGTTATTGAAGTTATGTTGAAGACTTAGTTAAAATGTCTCACATATAGATATTTAAACTGAAGTTTGATATGTGTATAGTTTTTAACTTTTTATTTTATTATTGGTGTTTTCACAAAAAGTTCTATTGATTAATTTTCATTTTAATTGAAACTCATGTAGTATTTAAATTCAGAATATAAATAAAACTGATTTATTTTATTTATTTTTTCTTCTTATTAATTTATCATGGAATAATTGATCATTTGTCATGGATATTATTTTCATTGCAATTAATTCTCTTCCAGGAATCCATCATGGACTTCTATTGGTATTATTCAAGCAAAGATATAATTGATCAACCAGTAAGTCATTTAAATAAATAAATATATCATAGATTGACTTCACGCTGAAGAAAAGGAACATAAATTCCAAAATTATTCATCAATAATCTCAAGTCTTTATTTTTTTATACAGATTTTGCAATCGAAACTAATTCAAATCATCACATGTTGAAATAAAAATATGTGCCTCACTTAAGTAAGAAATAGTAATTAATTTTGTTGAAAGAAAAATTTGTAACTACAGTAAGCGAAAATGTAAGAAATTTGCGCTAAAACGTTTTTTTTTTTTTTTTTTTTTTTTTAAATTTTGTGAATGATAAAGTTTGTTCTCTGCTGTATTTCATACTTTTACTCATGATTTTTCATCCTAAAATATAGGTCAACAAATTCAATTATAAAGTATTTTGTGAACATTTAGCCATGGTCATTGTTACGCATTACAAAATATCATCTAAAATATTTTACACCTGTTTCTTTAGAGAAGAAAATTCTTGACAATTAAACGTAGGAACCTGACTGATATAGTCTTAACACCGTCCATAGGGAAATATTATAAACCTTAGTTCTAATTTTGAGCAATCTGATTAAGTAATTATGTAAAAATTATGAAACCCGCAAGTATTAGAATAATTATAAATATTCAGAAACAAACAATCTGTATATAATATTAATTTCAGAATTTTTAAACAAAATAATATTATTTACTTCGTCGGCTATCAAACATTTTAATTTTCTCATCATTAGTAATTTTTTATAAATATGTATGAAATTTAAGATTAAATATTCACAATACATATAAAAAATAATTTATATTTAATGTAATTATTAAGAAATATTTTTAGATTCGAAAAATTTCAATTATCTAGTGGTTATTCATTTTTTAATAATTATATTTTATATATTTAGAGGTATTAATTAATATTTAATAATTCTTATTACATTTTAAGCTTACTAAAATAACGAGCACTTATTTTCAGTTTTGTACAACTAGATGTATAAATTTAATTCTAGTTAAACTTTGCCACTAAAACATTAATGAGAAAATAACATTTTTATTCTTATTTTGCCATTAATTTTTGAAGGTGCGAAATAATTTCGAAAAACAATGTTTTTTAAATGTAAAAAGCTTTCTTGATGTTAAACAAAGATTCATAATTTGAATTTATGATGTATTATATCACTTGAATAAAAGAGAGTGAACTTATTTTTTCTTTTTTCAGGGTAAAGATAATTTCTGCAAGGCCATTACTGTTGCAAAGCAGGTTTTCAACACGTTAACAGAAGTGATACAGGTAAACCTTGGTCCCAAAACAGCATTTCCTTTATGATTCAAATATATAACGAAATTGCAAGCAAATGCAATTTCTAGCTAATAAAAATAGCATTTGTGATAGTTGAAATTTCTGTTGCCTGTAGGGTCCTTGCTCCCTCAATCAGCAAGCTCTGGCTCACAGCAGATTGTGGGATGCCGTGGGTGGATTCCTCTTCCTCTTCGCCCACATGCAAGATAAGCTCTCGAAGGTAAGACAAATGAGGCAAAAAATTACTATAATCTTATTTACACAAAATCAAAGTGATAGAATAATTCTTCGTCAAATATAACCTCTTTAATACAGTACTCAATTTAATTATGTTCCCCTGTTTTTCGAGCACACTGAACTCAATTGCTTGGAAGAAATATTCAATTCTTAGCAAATTCCTTGTTTCTTTTCTGTATTTTCAGCAAACTGTGGTATCCGTTACAAGGCACATTTAATAAGAAATAAGGCCGAGGACATCCAATTACGATGAGACTTCATGCATACATGCATACATACATACATACATGCATACATACATACATACATGCATACATACATACATACCTACATACATGCATACATAAATACATACCTACATACATGCATACATACATACATAACACTTTCAGCTAATCACATAAATAAAATTATTTGTATAAATTAACTGAGACTCACACTGAGCCAGTCATCGTATAACTGATTCTTCATTATGCCGTAAATTATAGGACCTGTAATCTATTTTCCTTTATAGTTCTCCAAAAATGGTATTTCACTCAGTAATGAAATTTTTACTTGAAGTTCATGAACGAGTAACTCATTTTCACTCATAAATCCTATATTTCAAAATGGCGTTGATGTCGCTTTTTCTGCAACGTCACTTCAAGCGTCTAGAATGACAATTTTATAATACATTTTAAATCATGATCACTTCAGGCAAGAATGACTTTCAATATTTGCACTTGAAGTTATTAACTATGCTTTGATACCTGACAAGAAACATTCTACATGAATTATTTAAAACTTCCAGGATTTTAATATTAGTAGTGACGTTACCTATATCCACAATTCCAGGAATTTACGATTCTTCATTGGAAATGTTAATCTAAGTTTTACAACTATACAAAATTTTAAAAAATATTGAAAAAAATAATAAATGCAAAGAAGAGATTCCTAAAAATAAATTCCTGAAAAATTAACTTTTCAAAATCTAAATTCATAAATAGGAAGTCAAATTATCATTATGCATCTATGGAATCTTATTGTGGAACAATTTACTAGTTCGTAAAATCATAGGTGTTCATTAATTAAGTAGAGGTTTGTAAAAACGAGAATCTACTGTAGAGATATGTATGTATATATAAATACCTGGTCACATATGGAATTTATAATCTATATTTCTTTTTTCTGTTATATCTCCTTATTTTAATAATTTAATTTTTCGAATTTTTTTAGAAGATTTTTTCACTCTTAATGATCAAGTGATTGTCATAGGAATTAGTTTTTTTACCTCTGCTTTTAGTATCTTTGTGTGTTGAACACCACTAAATCCAATAGCCTCTCATTTCTTTAGTTGGTTAGATTACCAACAGTATTTCATAAAGCAATGCTGCCCTAATCGATCTAAGCTATGATTCATCATAGTTTAAGAAGCTGGGACTTATCCTAAAAAAACTCCTAGGCTTTTCCTTACTTCCTCAAAATACTCTCAGGGTTTTCCTTACTTCCTCAAAAGACTCCCAGGCTTTTCCTTACTTTCACAAAAGACTCCTTGGCTACGATTATAGAACGAGATTCGATTTTCTTTTATATCAGGTACAAATGGTCTTGAAAATAATGCCTTACTCCAGCTGGTACCAAGATTTATCTTTATTGTTATTGTGCATAAAATATAGTGATCACTGTGATTTCATTATTAATTGATGAATATTTAAAGCAATTTAGTCAATAAAAACTTAATATGAGCTACTTATACACAGTCACCTCTGTGTGTAATCGTGAGAAACGATCATTTCATTTTTGATCTTAAATCTCTTTGTTGTCTTTGCAGAATGCTAGTCAGTTGGATCTTTTGAAAGAATTGCTTGAACTCCAGAAAGAGATGATTGTGATGATGCTCAGTATGCTGGAAGGTAATTATCCGTAGTTTCTCCTTGAACTTCCAAAACCAAGTTATTGGGAGGTATTGAACTAAATAAAAATGTTAAACAGCATAAATAATTTTGCATATTCTTAATATCTTTCATTGTTTTACAGATACTTTCAGTAATTCAAAAAAAGGGAAACAAATAATACTTCAAATTATTACTTAAAAATTTTTAAAGCTGAACATCTTTTTTCATATCATTATTATCGCGATTCATTTTTTTTTTTTTTACTACAGTGTTGCACGTGAAACTGTAATTTAACTTGCAGTTAATAAAAATGAATTTATATTAATATTATAGGAATATTTCTTCTGAAATTAATACCACTATGAGGTCTTCAAATAAATACATAGTATATCCTTCATAGTAAAGCTTTATTTACTTCCTATAACATTAAATTTCAAAATACACAATAATCATCTAAGATATAATAATACTTAAAGATGCAAAGTGATTGTATATAGCTACTGTTTTTCAGCTATGTCATATTTGTTACGCATTCAAGTATGTCTAATCTATAACTATATTGTATGCATAGCTTCACATTCGTAAATAGAAAAATATGTAGCTGAACAATCTTCATTGCAATACAACTTAGTATTCTTATATATGTAAACATATAATTATTTAATTAAATAATCGATATGCAGACTAGAGTGAACTCTCTAATTAAATCCCTGAAACCATTAAAAAGTATCACATAAGTGCATTTTAATCAAGAAAATTAATAATTTCCTTAAACTTTTTTCTTATTTTAATTGATAAAAATAACAATTATTAGCGCTTCAAAGAAAATGTCTTCCGCATTCTCATATATCGTAGATTAAAACTGTTGTAGCAATTCTAATCATCGATATTGACTGTTTTTCTAGGTAACGTCATGAACGGAACGATCGGTAAGCAAATGGTGGACACTCTGGTGGAATCTGCTAGCAATGTAGAGGTATATTCCAAAGAAAATTAAACATTATTTACATTTTTCCATAAACACTCATTTGTATACATAATGTAGATACTTTCTTTAATAAGAGAGAATGCTTTGCCCGTTTATTTTGGTTATGTATTTAGCTGTGAGACAGAATTTGTGTTTCATTTTATTTATAGTTTGTAATTAAGTTGTATGCGATATTATTTTTAATAAAAATATAAAAGTAATTTAAAGAATAAATTTAATTCTTTAAAATACTTGCATATTATTTCAGCTTTACGCCGTTAGGCTTCGTCAGAGTATCCAATAGCATAATTTATCATTTATTTAAAAAAATTAAAGCAATGTGGTACATATTTGCAAAATACCATTATGCATTTCTATAATATATACATGAACTCGTGAATGCTCAAGAGCCCTTTATAATAGTAAAATATATGCTAATGATTCATCATTTTATATTTATCCTATTATTTATTTATATTTTCTTTAATTATATTTTATATTATGTTTTAAAAGTAATTTGCATTATTTTACTCATTTTGATATACTTGTCTTTTAATTAAAATCATTACGCTTTAAGTAGTAGATAAAGTGTCTCCTTTTTTATAATTTTTTAAGTAATATTTTACATTTTTTGCACCTTTTTTATTCGTTACTTTTTTTTTAAATTTTATTTTACTTGATTTATATTATATTTAAACTTTGATCCTGTGATACTATTTATCAGTGTTTTTATTCCATGCTCAAATGTTCTTATTTAAAAATTTTAACCTTTACAAAACACCTGGATAATGGATAAACTCTAAGCCTAAGTATAATGAAGTAGAAAGCTTTCAAATCTCACCAAGATAGCGAATAATCTGTCTGGAGATGCTTGATAGATGGTGACATCAACAATCAAATTTGTTTTCTTTTGTGCTTAATGAAAGTTAAAATTATATTTCATGCTAATTTCAGAAATATTGTTTTCCGTTGCATGTTTTCGAACTGTAATAATAAAAAAGAAAACTCGCGTTAATAATTATTAAAATTAGTAAAAATTAGAAGGTAAACATGTTAATATCTCATCTACTCTATTCTCGAGTAAAGAACACATGAGAAAAAAAAGAACTAGCTAAAAAAATTGGAATAATAAAAATATATTGGTTTTATTTTTAATATATATATTTTTTTTTTACTTAGGCTTAGAATTTATCAAACATCCTGGTAAATGAATTATATTAAATACAGTGCAGAGTAAAAGATATTTAAAAAAAAATTAAAACGAAATATTGAAAACTTGCGTAAATGATTACTTAAATTGTAAAACAATGCAAATGTCAAATCAACTTTTCAGCTATGCTTACTTTGAAAAAGACGTTATTAATAGTCTATTGTTTTCTATTTTCTCTCTCTTTCTGTGATAGTATTTTTATATAATCTTTTTGTAGCTCTTACAATTAATGATATTATGAGATATACATATCTTGTGCGTAAATCTTCTTCATTACGATGAGTTTCGTAATTATGATCAAGGAATTATAATAACGATAATCGCGTATAAATCTTTCCAAAACTGATTTTCTTTCCTTAATATCGTTAGTAGACTGTTTTAAATTGTTGAAAATTTAGAGAACTGCTTCTCACTTTATTTGTCACTCTTCATTCTGATGCAGAAAGCAAAAACTAGTTTAAATTACACTTATTTTGATATTAAAATATTATGACGTGACATCCGACAGTGAAAATCTATAATGCAACCGTAAAATCTGTACTTTTATATGGTGATGAATGTTGAAAATTCACCAAATTACAGGCAAGCAAAATTGATGCCTTCCAAACAAAATGTGTAAAAAGAATTCTGCAAATTTATTGGCCTCAAAACGTTACCAACTAAACTTTAATGCTGCTCTATTACAAATGTCCTTAAAGAGATGTTGATGAGGAATTGGAGACATCCTGATAATGAAGCGAATCAATTCCACAAGGATATCACTTTCGTGGACAACTGGTGGATATATAAAGAGAAGCCGACTTAAAATAATTTTAGGTAGATGATCCTAAATGACAAAAACTATTAAAAAAAAAAAAAAAAAAAAAAAAAAAACAATATTATTTTCTTTAAATTATCTCCTTAAAAAGAGATTTTCGCGATGTATTGAATATATCCTGATAATGAAACAGACTGATCCTATAAGATTATCTCTTATGTGGACTCGTGATGAATGCAGGAAGGGAGGCCGACTTAAAATAACTTTTAGGATGATCCTAAATAAAAGAAACAATTTTAGATGAACTTTCTTGGAACTGTCTCGGGGAACGGCCCTAGACTGGAGAGGATCGAAAGAATTTGAACCACATGTTTAACAATGCAAAATAAAACAAAACGTTCGACAATTTATACTCGTATTCATATGACGTATTGGTATCTCATGAAAATCCGTCTATTTCTTGGATTCATTGGAAAAATTTTTTATTCCAGTGAAAACTGAGAATATTTCCATATCAAAAACTTTTAAACTTTTTTCTTCGTGTAGAAAATTTAAATTTACTTTAAAAAATGGACATTTTTTCTTCGAATCAAAATATTGGAACATGACATCGTAAGTTTGTTCGCTTTGTAAACTCATAACTCTTAATTCATTTTCAAAGAAATCTTTATTTGAATTATTGATTAAAAATAATAATGAAATTAAAAAACCAAGTGTGAAATTTCATCTCATTATTCCTTAGGATTTAAACAATGCATCTTGTTTTGAAACCCCTTTTATTTCAATCATACCAATTTATTATTAAATAAATAACAATTGATCACATCGTTAAATGTTCTATGTATTTTTATTTTCTCCTATTATTTTTCCACTTTTATTACCATAAGTTTTTTCATTAAATGGTTCTCGTTTTTTTTATGTCGTTTTAAACTTTTTTATCATTGCTTATTTTAAAAACCAGGATTTTCAGTTTTTTATGACTTATATCATTTGAATTCTATACTTTTTTCGTTTTCAATGCGCAGATTTTAATTACTTTTGATAACTTTTTGAGTGAACTTCTGAAGCACAATGATGCCAAAATTGATTTCTTTTTATCCTCCATTTTTCTCCAGCAATTTCGTTTAACAGTTTTTCTTTGTTCAATTATTCATAGCTAGGTAGACTTTTATTTTTCAAAACATTTTTACTACGCATAATGAATTACTTATAATTGAAGCTTGTATCCAAATTTAAGCATCAGATATAAGAGATATGTGATGGCTGTATTATAAGAAAAAATTTTAATAAATAAAAATAACTGTTGAACTATTAATTGACAAACATTCTGATAAAACTGACTTCAATATTTTTTGCTCTTGACTGTATTTAATATAACTAAAACAATTATTATCATTTTAAAGTAATTGTGATATATTTATTTGTGTTTTTATGTCAAGGTGCAGTAGTATCTTCTACTTACCTAAGTATTTAAAACAACCGTTCTGCTTTATTGTAGCATGCATTAGTTTATAGAACTGATACAATTTAATTCTAATTTCCTTGAATTTTATTAGATGAACTTAACTCTCATAGTTCCATTTTGGATTTAACTGCTTGTAGTATAATTTAGAAAACCATTTCATGAATTAATGTTTTTTTAATCTACAGGATTAAGAAGAAAAGATATGTTAGACAGTATGATTCCAATTATTAAAAATAAACCTTACTGAAGAATTTTTAAGCTTTTATGAGATTAAAAATAACTGTGAACCACAAGTTAAAAAAGAATCAAAATAATTTTAATAGTTATTCATATATTTGAATTCCCTGATTATATTCTATTGAAATCTTATCTCATTCTCTCACGTCTAATCATAGCATCAGTTAGACACGAAAAATTAAATTCTGCTTAAGTTACTATTTTCATCCGCTAACTATCTGCTATTTTGAAAAATATCTTGTTATGTATATTACCAGATTCTCATTTTTATCAGATTAAAATTTATTTAAGGGATGTATAAGATAACCAATAAAGTTCTTGCCATTTTTAATGCCCAAAAGATGATTTTCAGAAAGTAAATTTTGTTGTTAGTTTTTGAAGTCATCCTTCGCATTCTACATATGTCTTCTTATGATAGATCTAAGTAATTTTTGATGCAAATAAATTCGTGAATGCTTGGCGCAAGTCTGCTTCATTGGTTTCAATATCCAGTCCTGAATTCTTGAAGCTAGTCCTTTACAGAAAGTTCATTCATATCGTTATCTCCAAACGCTTGGCATATTTGGCTACTTGATGCGGCTACTAATAAACCTACTTCGAGGTCTTAAAATAAACAATAGCTTACACGTTTCTTAGGCACTATAACGAGTTATAGTTGATCTGCTTTTATGACGACTGGTAGGTTGTTAAACCACATGTTACACTAATTTGTACACCTATTCTCTTACCATTCAATGGTAAAAAAAGAATGGCAAGAACGCTATTGATTACTTTGTATAAATAGTATTAAAGTAACGTCAAAAACATTTGATTCGAGTTATGACCCAATTCCCATAAGTATCTGTATCATCGTCCTCAGTAGAAAAGGTTTGCATATGTGTCTGTACTAACTTCAAAATGCCTTCGCAGATCATACTTGGATTCTTCAACATGTTTCTCAAGCTGCCGTCACTCCTGTCTTCCCCCACCTTAGCGGTATGTAGCTAATGCTGTAGTTATTACTAGCTTCTTTAGTAAGTAGTTACTAACCATAACCGCCGCGGACACACTGCGCCCTTGACATCAAACCGTGACCACTGGTACACATTTTCATTTACCACTCTAATTTCGCAAACATTGTTTACTGGCTGGCTACGGCTTAGCAATAGATTAACTTTTCCTGCATTTGTACATTCCTTTTTCTACCGTACTTATAGCTCATCCTCAAATTCTTTGATATGTTTCTGAAACTGAGGGAGCTCACTTCATCGCCAACTTTCCAGGTAACTGTTTTCTTTTAAATATGTTGTGTTTTGATGAGCAATTTCTATCAAAATACTTTTTGAGCAAAAGACATCTTAAGAAAAAAAGGGAATTGCACAGAAAATTCGAAGATAGATTCGGCATTCTTTTTTTTTTTTAAACCATAAAGTGGTTGTTTATTCCGCTCTAGTTGAAATCATAATCACGTCACTTTATTACAATTTTCATTGGTTTAAAATATCTATGACATCAGATAACGTTTCATTTACGACACATCATATTGAAGCGGCTTCTTAAATCCGACTTGTCGTCAAATTTGCTGCTTGGCTTCAAATTACATTCTTCGAGCTGCAGCAAGCAAGGCAAAGCTCACAATCGAATGTCCGAGTGTCGTCGGCGATGAGAAATAATCTAGTCATGATTTTCACCAATAATAAAGAAGTAATTTTTTTATTATTGGTAAAAATCGTAAATTTTTTCCATTTCTAAAAGTTTTTAAAATTTGGAAAATTGTTTGTTGTTCTAAATAATTAGTTTTTCAAATCGTTAGCATTATTGCTTCAAAAATTGAGCACGTTGCAAATAGAACAGAAGAAAAAACTAAATGAAAAAGACAAGACAAAACATCCACTTTATGGTTATTTCAAATCGTCCTTTCCGATTTAAATTTTTTTAAAGTCTTCCTATCTGTTCTACATTTATCAATTTATAAAACTTTAGAAAGTGTAAGACAAAGAAAAGAATTTGTTTCAATACATTTATTAATTTTATATCGAAAACAAAATAAAAAAGATAATTTTAAAATGTTTATTTTTAGCTAATTTAGAAAAATAATTTTTACTATTATAAAGTAATCATAAAACAATTTGAAATGTACTGACATTTATAATAAATTATTTTAATGAATGGGAATAAAGGTTTTAAAATTTTCTTTTCTAGACTTTACTTCTACTTTGGTAAACTTTACAAAAATGAGTTTTTCTAAACATTACAAATTATTGCAAATTTAAGAAAAATGTGTGTTTATAGAATAATAACTTGAAAGATTTATTTAAACCAATGACAATCATTCCATAAAAGTTTTTTGCAAATATCATTCGAAACTTAACGCTCAAAATCATCTGATTGAGCAACACTCACCATAAATATTTTGAATATATTTTCTGCTAAGATTTTATATATCTAGAATAATTCGACAGAAACTAATTTTTTTTTCAAAGTTACTACATAAAATCTGTAACTGTGTTCATGAAATATGGCATGAACATTAATTTGATATTCTTTGGTTAAATGATTAATAAAACTTGTAATCAAATAAGTATCTCTCTTTATATAGTCTTTATTTAATTAATTTATTTCTTACCAAAATAATTTCTTAAGGCATTAGTTTAAAATTAGGAATGATTTTTGCAATTCAATATTTATTTCATTCTTGAGAAATCTCTTTTTTCTTCGACAAAGATAAGCAATTTACATTTGAACCATTTCAGGAAATTTTTAAGATGTTTATTAAGTCTCAAAAATGTTAACTACTTCAAGGATAGTTAAAAGTTATTAAACTTGCTGGTATTGATTGACAGTAAAGCTGGACAGATTATAGATTTTAATAATTTTCACTCTAAAATGTATTCTAATAATTATGACATTGCACCTACAAAGCTATCCGTTGTTCTTCATTAAGGTGTGTACATAAATATGGGTTCGTATCATAATAAAACAGTCAAAATTTCTTTTATATTTTGAATTTAATGCAATACACTAGGCAAACATAATACTTTTATAAAAAATTGAGTTTTTGAATCTCATGAATTAATTATTAAACAAATATATTGCTTTAGAGTTGCATTCTCTTAACAAGGTTAACAAGGTAAAAATAAATATATTGTTAGTTTTTTCTTATAGTTATGAATTTTATGGGGAGGAAAAAAATTTTCCAAAGCTTTTAATTTTCATTAAATAAACATTGTACTTAGTGTTGAATATATTTTTTAATTCATTGTGAGCTAAATTTCTTGTTTCCTTGGCATTTTATGAATGAAATATAATATTGCACTCCTACTTAAAGAAATCAATTAAGTATGAATAAGCATGCATCATTATAAAAGTTGCATTATTTTTAGGGTTGCTAGCAGTCTTTAATCATGCATAAACATGTATATATATGCATGTATACTTATATGTACATTTTTATGTTTACGTATACATATGTATGTTTTTAGCTATGCATAAAAATGTATACGACTGTATATTTCTGAATATAATCGGATTCCTGTGAATATTAGAAACATTAGCGAAAAAATTGTATGTAAGTACTATGTAACCATTTAACATATTTTGCCCTGTTTGACAAGTGCAAAGAGATCATTGATGCATGCAAAGCTATGAATAGTTTATTTTGCGGAAGAATTGATAATGTAATTAAAGCAAAAAAGAAAATTCATAATATTTTGTCGTTGTTTTCTGAAAAAAAAAAAACTCGTTTTAATAGTGTTGCCATTAACATACATTTTCACCAATTACCTTTTCTCTGAAATATTATTGTACACAGTTCGGTGTCATTATTGATATGAATGGGCTTACTGAAGAATCCCTTGATTTTAAAACGTTCTGAAAGTAAAAATATTCAAAAATATCATGTAAACCATAGGAGACTTACACTTTAGGAGGTAAGTACAAAGCCAAATTGAGTCAGTAATATTACTTCGGTTATTCTTCTTTTGCTGGTAATAATTACTTGACCAGTAAATAACATAGATTTAAATGTGCTAAAGCCTGTAAAATATATTCGTCTATGGAATCATTGTTGTTAAGAAATATTATGTTGATGTAAACATGCTTTTTAATTTTAAAAAATTAGTCATAACTAATCAGTTTTCAACAATAATAAAAATAGTAGACTCCAGAAAATATCCAAATTGAAGAATGTTTCACAATTAGAAACGATTGTTCCCTATGACTTACAATGAATAAATATGAACTAGTGAATTTCTGTATGATGCTTTGAAGGAAGATGGTAAATACCAATATCATAGAATCATATGCATTGCTTCTGTTCGGCAATTGACCCCGATACTTTATATTCATAAATAACAGTTTCCATTTGTATAATATAGTTGGAGTGTCGGGATATCAACAGAATAAATATGTGCAGGACATAACCTGCATATCTTCTTCATTTAAATCCCATATCAGATGAAAATACCTGACATATTGCTCAAAATCATGACATCCTTGAACAATAGAAGGACAAAAACAAGCTTGAAAGAGATATTTTTTTCATCTGTATTAGTCTTGTAACCCAAGGTTGGTCTTAGCCTACTGGGTCTTAGTTTCCAGATAGTCTCGTACCTGACTTTAATTTTCCAGATGGATTTTTACAAGTGTTTAAGGTCGGTCGAAATTTTATAAATACCCTTTCTTTGGCGTATGGTATAGGCTTCGAATACAAGATCTTAATCAGTTGATTACCAAGTGATTTGTCTATGTGCTCAAGCCATGAAAGTCACTGTGCTTTGATGGATTTATCATTAATTGTATTATATAGCTTTCGAAATTAGTAGATCTTACAAGGTGAGGAAGTTAGACTCATGCTTAAACCCCAGCCTGGAGCACCAGACTTTCTTATTTATAAACCCCCAGGAGGCAGGGATGCCCATTCATACCTCTCGACACTAGGTGTCCTGTTTAGTTGTTCTTTACGACACGCAAAGACTGCGTTTGAAATTATTCTTTTTACATACGGGTGTGAAAAAGACAATTCCTCAAACGAAAATTCTAATATTTTTTAGTACAGATTGATATTTATCAGTAATATAAATATGCTCCTGAGATTGAACTTCGAATTTCATACTGACGAATTTATCTCTTACAAAAGTAAGAAAGCAGGAAAAGTACTTTATGAAACTGTTTATGATTTTACTAAGAAACACATTTATGCTCATCTTTTTATCTGTAGTATATCATGTCCCATTGAACATAATAAAGCAAATATCAGAGTTTATTTGAAGTTTTTATGTTCAATTCTTAATTGCCTTGTGGCTGATTGCATTTAGTTGATGTTTCATTAAGAATATTGATGCTTATCCGTATCCACAATGAAAATAATTTATCGATAAATGTCTGAAAATAAGTATTAGTTATCTGGCAAGATGTACCTCTCAGAGGTGCAGCGTCATTAAAATCCTCGATAAAATCACATAAGTTGATCAGCATGTTTGCCTGCATAAACCATTGCCTAGGAGCTATAAAGATTGGAGATAAGCATTTTTAATTCTTTAACTAAAAGCGAATCCCAAACAAGTTGCAGAAAGCCTTGAAGTTCGCAGAAAAATAATGGATTTCTTTTTCCTCAACCTGACATTATACAATCTCGCATAAATTAGTATGAAATGAAAATTGACAATAGAAGGGATTACTAAGAAACACATTTATGCTCATCTTTCAATCGAATAAGAATACCAGTGACTAAGAAGTCATGGTATTCATATAAATATCATAAGAATACCAGTCACTGAACTTTTCTGAATCATCGATTAATAAGCCAAAATATGCAGCCATTACACAGAAAAAGGTCAGATTTAAAAGATTAACAAATTAAAAATGGGATATTTCCCTTTAAGGATGGAGTGCAGTATTATGAAGTGTCGCTTGAGATTTTACTAAATAATTCTGTACCACTCTAGGAAATCGATTCCAAAAATACTGGGTGGATAACACCTAAAGATTTCCAAAAAGCTATGGAACAGCAGAAAATATACACTCAGTAAGTACTTCGCCTTTCTCCTTTCTGTATTTATGTGAATTTTTTTTACTAAGGCATGATCCAAAGAAAATTCTTTTATTATGCAATAAAACATAAAAACAATTACAAAGTTCTACAATTACGTAGTAATTCATTGAGTTTTAAAGCTGAATGTGTGCAACATAACAATGAAAGACAATAAATCATGTCCCAAACTATTTTCTTTCTTTTCAATTCCTATAATATTGAGAATTAACTCTCTATGAAAATAATTTTACCTAGAATTTGTTGCCTATTTCTTAATATTTTATACATGAATTATTCTAAAATATCTCATAATTATGGATATTCCTACTGGATTCGAAATTTATTTCTCAGATTCATAGTACTTCTTAGTCATCTTAATTCAGCTTTGTATTACAATACCTTGTTAGTAATTCTTATCTGAAATGTTAATTTCTCAGTTAATAAAATGTAAATCTCTTATCTTGTTCTGAATGGTCTAATTAATAGTTTGAAATTCCACTCCTTCGCAGAGACAACCATATGAAGTTACTTTATGACATCACACCTGAAGTCATCTCATTTTTAATAGCTAAATCTTAGAATTGTCCACTGAAATTTGTCAATAGCACATAATGCTTAAGTTATTTCTCTACATAGATATTTTCATTTACAGAAAGCTGCAAATAAAACCAGTCCTGTCGTAATATAATAGAATATTACGTTTTTTCAATCAATTTGCTTATATTCATAAATTACCTGTGTGTGTGTCTCTCTCTGTGTGTAGACCATATTCTTTGAGATGACAGTTAACAGTGAATTCGATTTAGTAATCTTAGATGAGTTTTATTCAAACTTTACAAAAGCGTAGGTTTTCAGTACTGTTACTTTCAGAAGGATGGTGCTGTTGTTGCATCAGCATGCTTACTGGTACCTACAGATGCTACAGACCACATCATAATTATAGTGATCTTATTAGAATACCTCGTGTGCATGACATGTTTACACCTGAGAAAACGATCAACAAAGGGTTGTGATCCCCTCGGTCACTTGAACTGTCCACTTGTGACTTTTACTTGTGGGAAATGTTAAAAGGAAGAGTATACGAGACAAATCCTCATGATTGAACTCGGTATTCCGGATGCCATCACAATACAAGAATTAACAAAAGTTTATATAAATATCAAACGTACTCATATGTGGAGAAGTTAGTGGAGGGCGCTTTCAGCACCTACAGAATAGGAATCATATTTATTGCATTGCATTTTATTTCTTGAGTTATAACTTTATGGATTGGTTTTGGATTGGATAAAACTTTAAGTCCATAAGTTACAACTTTATGGATTGGATAAAACTTTACGTACCGCACTTTGTATGAAAGAATAATTCCCAATATTCTCCTTTCTGGGTGAGTACAATATATTGTTATAAAATGTTCGATATTATTTCCTTTCGTCAATAGGGATGAAATACAGTATTTGATGGGATGCTGTGAACCAAACCATGATGGCTTGATAGATTACCGAGAATTTACAGAACGTTTTCACACTCCAGCCAAGGATATCGGTAAGTAAAGTTTCTATCAACTGTAGGCAATTCATCAATAAATTTTCTTTTCCTTTAATCAATGATACATCTGCTCTCTTATAGGCTTCAATTTGGCTGTTCTGTTAACCAATTTGTCTGAACACATGCCGAATGATCCAAGGTATGTCAAAGTTCAAATACGAATTGTATGGAGTGCATGTGTTTTGATGTTATATTTATTTTTAAAATATTTGTGATCTGTTGTTACACATGACTTTATTAGAAAAACCAATAGAAAATAAATAAAAAAAACAGCTCAAGTATCTTAGAAGAACAAATATAATAAAAAGACCAAACATTTAGAGTAATAACCAGAATAAAATAATATAAGAACAGAAGTAAAAGTTTCAAAAAAGGAAAAGAATACAAGGAGCGCAATCTTTAAAAGAAGCTCATGAAAGTTCTGGCGTTCTAGTACAATTTGTTTACCTCATTTCATTTTTGAGAATCTTTATCTAATTTTGGGCATTCAAGAATATGTCCTGCTTTCATAGTGTCTGAATTACAAAGTCGGCATGTGAAAGGAAGCTTATTTTCTTTAGATGTAGTTCCCAGAAATCATGGCCCGTTTGCAGTTTGAAATTTGTCACAGCCTCTTTAAGGGATTTTTGATAAAAATTCTTCAAATGCCTTGAATATTAGCCCAGAAATTTTGTATCTAATATAAATAAGAGGAATATAAAAAGGTTTTTCAATCTAATTTATATACTTCGCTTCCTTATAACCGTTCGATCTATGGTTTATAACATGTGCATTAATAATTTAATATATTAACTTTTTTATATTATTATTGGTCACACATTTTTTACAGTTGTCAATCACTTGTTAATAATTCATTTGGTATCCCATCGAGTGATACTGTCTTACAAGCACACTGTCTTATATACAACATTAGAATAAATCAATTTTGTTGGAAAAAAAGAAACTTTCGAATATCCGTTTGGATGCATCTAATCTTATTTGACTAAAATTGAAAAATGTAAACTGTGGAATCAAAAAATCTTAAGAGATAAAAACTATCATTTAAACTATTTAACTTACCCATATTTATATTATCGTTCATTGAATTTTTCATTTTTAAGGCAATGCTTTAGCTTAAATGAATACACTTATACATATTAGGTATGTATTTTTGTCCATTGATATCTATCTTGATGAAATCTTGAAAATATGACTGATAATAAAGTTTAGACAGACTTAAAAATTGTATATCTGTTAAAGTATTATAGCGTCACCCAAATTTAAAAGTTCACTATTAGAGACTACAAATTCACCAAATGCGTAAATGAAGTGTCAATATATGATCGGAAGAGACTTGCACGGAGTTGATAAGTAAAAATAAGAATCTAAATGCTCTAGTATCAGTTAATATGTAAGAATTGTAGAACTAATAAATATGAATAAAAAAAGATATAAATGGAAAATTTTTAGTTTTGGCGTAAGCAAGGCATTAGTCTTAAGATTTAAAAGAGATTGTTACAAATATACAAATATTGCTGTTGAAATATTGCCAAGATGACGTCATTGTGACGTAATGCCACGCGAATATGTTGTAATTGTGACGTAATAAAATCGTTTTTGAAAAACTTTACACAGCTAAATATTAAATTTAAACCTGATAAATAATGAGCGTGAATATATATTATTGAAATAATAAGATTTAAAAAATAATGAAACATTAGAACAGAAAGTGAAACATTAGAAAATATTAATATTTTCCTTATTCGTATTCGTTTTCGAAATTAATTCGGAAACGAATTGTGAATAAGGAAAATATGGGAACTTCGAAAAAGTAAATATCAGTTTTAATAAAATTGAATCGGAATACGAATTCTAATGAAAATTCCAGAAGAATCCGAACACGAATAATAATGAAAAATAAAGCAACATTCGGAAAAGAATAAATATAAATTATATATTAAGTACAAATTAAACTGTTAAATAGAGAATATTTTTAAGAAATTAAATACAGAAACAATAACTTTAAATATATATATGTATATAAATTACATAGTATTTTATAGTAAGAATATAAATTATAAAAATGTCATACATAAGCTAAAGAAAGAATGTGTCGACACAATTTTAAACAGTAACTTTAAATTCATTTTAAATTTTTAAAGTAATGAAAAAGAGCAATACAACCTGGAATTTAAGTATCCAAAATGTCATGTAAATTGTAAAACACACTAAAAAAATCTTACGAGGTTAACTCACAAAAATTTCTAGTAAAATGCTGAAATAGAACAAAATATTTTGAATTTCGTCGCGATGATGTAATCACTAGATTTGCCAAAATTGAATTTTCACCTTAATTCTTATTGGTCTTTATCTGTAGGACGTAATAATAATGAGGTTGTTAGATAAAAATGAATATCCATCAAAAAATCGCCAATCTCAGAATTTGGTTCATGGATTATACAGCACCTGTGCCAATTAGTTGACAAGTCAGATTTACGACGACGACTCACTATGGTGCCGTAATTAATTATGTGTGACGTAGATGAAGCGTTATTTGACGTAATTGGTATTTTAAACCAATGAGAATTGTAATCAAATGTCATAATCATGTTCTCAACTAAAACGAACGAAACAACTCCTTTATGTTTAAAATAATCTAGTAAAGAAATTAATTAGTAAGAATTGTGGAAATTTACAAATAAGAATCTAATGAATGTTTTGTAGAGAGAGTGAGAGGGGTACAAAGGTGATCTAAGTAATCCGTTAAGAAGATATTACCATATAAATTTAAAGAATTTCAGTGTTGTAACATGTACAAATAAAAACTTGTAAAAGAAAAGTTCTTAGATAAATAAAACAAGAGCTTTTCATAATTTTATAAATTTTAGCTATAATTTACTCCAACTTGCCGATTGTAATGGTTGAAAATTATAAATTTGCTTTCATAGAAGAAAATATATTGAAACATTTAATTTTCTTTAATTCTGTAATCAAAGATACAGAATTAAAGAAAATTAATTAGTTCATTTTGAATGATTAATTTACTTTAGAGTATCGAAATTTATGTATTAATATATATCTTCGGCACAGATGTCTTATAATCCAAAATGCCAACTTATGAATTTAGTTATTTTTTGACGGATTTTCTTGTGTATCTGGTTTTTATATAGATAGAGAGACCTGTAAAATTATGCAGTAAATTCTATTTCGGCAACCCTAGTACTTACATCATCGCGCACGTCACAATGCGTCATCTTGGCAACATTTCTTTGCATCGCCAAAAAAAAATCAGAATTTGGAATCCTGGATTATACGGCATCTATACCAAATCTTCTTATGTTTCATCATTTTATCAAACAGTTATAGAATTGAATTTTCTTTTTAGGTTATCTCGGTTCTTAGAGACTGCCAGCAGCGTTCTAAATTACTTTGAACCATTCCTGGGAAGAATAGAAATTTTAGGTTGGTATTCAAATATTTTCCAATAATCGTACAATGATCAATTTGCTTTTGATTAATATCTCAAATTCATTTTGTTCTATTATATATTCAATTTTTTTCAAGAATTGTCTCATCAGTTTCCATTTATTTGTGCAATTATGAGTATTAATATTCAAATTCATTATTGATATTTTGTTCGAAATATGGCTGCTGGTAACTCTTACATACCTAAATATAAAAAGCATTTAAAATAAATATAAAATCCCTCAAACGATGTGTTCTGAGCGTTTCTCGTCATTTCTAGGTGGCGCAAATAGGATTGAAAGAGTCTACTTTGAGATTAAAGAGTCAACAATAGATCAATGGGAAAAACCTCAAATTAAAGTAAGTAATTTCCCATTCACTTTAGTTACAAATTCAAAGACGATATATTTTATTTTTCAAATTAAAAAATACATAATTTATTATAATAAGAGTCGAACATTTGTTATTTATATAAAATATTCTGTTTGTTTACAGAATTTTTGTTCGAGATTGCATTAAGATTAACTGTACGAAGTGGAATGATATTTATGTCAAGATATTGGCCAATGGCTAAACATAAAAAATTTCAAAAAGTTATATTATTGGCGTTTGCAATTAATATAAGCCGTAATTAACGTTAGTTTGAAGTCACAATTAATTTGTTTATGCCGTAATATAAGTAATTTATGAAGATTTAACATTCTGCACCGGAACAACACTTCAGATTTCAATATATATATATATATATATATATATATATATATATATATATATATATATATATATATATACATAGATAGATAGATAGATATAGATATATATATATATAGATAGATAGATAGAGAGAGAGAGAGAGAGAGAGAAAGATGCATGCAAATAACATGAAATTTACAACATGCATTAGCGGAGGTGAGATAAGCAAATAATTAGAATTTCAGCGCAGACGCACATCACGCGCGCCTGTGACGCCACTTCAAAGCAAGCTTCTTCGTCAATCGCCAGATCGAATTGCTTGCTTGGCCGATTGGCTCTCCGGATCTTTCACTGATAGAAAACATGTGGTCCATGGTTGTTCACAATGACTGACAGAAATTACATCCCCATCTCTGACACACTAGATCAGCTTTGGCAACATGTGGAAGCTGCTTGTTCTGCTGTTCCCCACTAATGCATCCAAAGTCTGTTTGAACCAATACCGAGGCGTGTGGCAGCGGTGATCTCCAACAATAGCAGCTACTCTGGCTACTGATCTTGGCAGGAACAACACTTCAGAAAAGTCTATATATTTAATCATCTGATACTGGGTTAAAATGTTATCTACAAAATAACTTTTGTTGCGATATCTCTTGTTTTTCTTCGTGTTGCAATTTGGATGGCCAGCAATATATATATATATATATATATATATATATATATATATATATATATATATATATATATATATATATATATATATATATATATATATATATATATATATATATATATATATATATATATATATATATATAGAAGCTTTTGCATTTCCGCAGCCTTGGTCCCAGATTCTATCCTTGGGGCCAGGCTTTCATCGCTTCAGTCGGTTGATAAAACTGAGTACCAAGCATGGTTAGGAATTAAACATAAGGAGTTTCGTATTAGACTGTAAGCACTTAATACGGACGATCGAGGGCCCTGGGGTGCTTCGCCTTAGATCATGAAAACAGGCATGGGCAGTGTAGGCCCCATATAGGCTACCCTACCACTGATTTTAATTTTATTAGTTTTTCAATAATATATGCATTATTGAGACTATCGCAGATACTTCAAATGTGCTATTTAAAGAAATTTATAAATAACATTTTTTTATTGAATATGTATATTCAGTTTCCTTGTAGCATCAATTTACAAGGAGTTAGGCAAATTATTTAGAATTATTAAATTTTTTATTAATAATAATTAGAATTATTAAATTTTTCTTCAAAAAATTATTTAATATAGCTTTTTTCCTCCAGGAATCCAAGCGCGCCTTCTTCTACAGCATCGTCACAGAAGGAGGGGATAAAGGAAAGCTGGAGGCATTCGTTAACTTCTGCGAGGATGCCATCTTTGAGGCAAGTTTCTTGCTTCATTATTTTTCTTGCTTCACAGACTTTCTTACTTTATTTTTCTTGCTTTCGAATTCCTAAGAGAAGCATCACAAGTATCCATCTATACTTTATAGTGATGATAAAGATGACGTAATACATAATGGTAAACTGTCAACATAGAATTATATTCTTACTGTTAAAAAGATACGTTCATTGGTGTTGATAGGCAGGAAATCAGCACTATAATTTTAGTTTCATTTAAGAAAGGAAGCAGTTAATTTGGAGCTGAGATAATTTTGATAGGAAAATCACCGATGAATTTCTACTTGCCTTTCATTTGTCCACAGTTTTGCATAAATTTGTAACCAAAAAGCGCAATGTAGGAAAAACCACCGTTTTGAGAAGAAATAATTTCTCTACTCAGGTTCATTGATATTTTTTTCTAAATGAGATAAATTATAAAGTACATTTTATATTATTTTTAGTGATTAATTGTTTTGATTGTGTTTGCTTTTCACCAAATACACCACATTATTTTGTTACTCACCAAAGTTCACCAAATACTCATACATGATGAAACTCTGGAACATGAAACTTTCCGAAAGAAGACTTCCTTTCTTTGCTAATTGCAAACCATAAACAATGCTCATTTATTTCAATGAGTAAGTAAATCTTAACGTAACTCAATTTAGCTACGCTTTTATAGATAGATAGCGGTGCAGGCAAGTCCCATTCTGTACCTTAAAGTTAACGGGTTTCATTTACTAGCTCATCACCAAGTACTTCGTCATGGTCAAGTGACGAGTTCATACTTGAGCTGGCACTCTTCTGCCCACACCAGCAAGAGGACTTTTGACGACACAGATTAGCTTGGACACGTTCCCAGTTAATGGAGCTCCAGTAACCCACAGAGAAAGGAAGTGATCACTACCCTCACCAGTTTGATCGTATGGGAAGCGACGTGAAGCTGCTGAGCCACTGGAGCTCACTACGCTTTTACAGAAGATTATGGCTTTTCATTGAATGTAAATTTTCTTGTTCGGTTATTGGTAGCCATTTTTCTCGCGAACTCCGTATTGAATACATGCATTTCTGATTAATAACCAGGAGAAGTCTCGGCGTGTTTTCGAAGAGTAAGGATCTGCGCTTCGAAAACACATTTTTAAATATACGAAACTGCCAACCAAATAGAACTCTCCGAAGATATTCTTATTTATGGAAATTAAATTTCTAAATATCATCCATTCTGTATCACCTGACTAATATGTAGTTTATTTGGAACAATTGTACAATTTTTAGATTGCTGTACACATTGACATGTAATTTTCTTTGTTGCATTGAATTCTTAAATACTGTGTACTTTTAATATTCTTATGTCATTCAAATGTTTATATTAATTATTAAAAGAAAATATCTCATCTAAAATAATATATTTCCTTAAGTTCGTTCCTCCTGGGAAATCGTATATTTCCTAGGAGTAAAAAGCTGGTAGAAGGCGTAAAAATTAAATGTTTTATGTTAAATCAAAATTAATTATTATGTAATTAAATGTTTGTCAAATAAAAATGAAAAAGACTAAAAAATATTTATAAATAAATTTCTTAAGTTATAATTCATGAATAAAATATTTTATTTTTATGAAAAATCGTATTTTTATTTACTGAATATTAAAGTTTAAAATATCAAAGAAATACTTATGTATTATCTGTTGATCATCTTTCTTCCCCCAAAAAAAATAATAAATTACCAAATGTTGCAAATTTTACCCATTTTATTTCAAAATGTAGGGGGGGGGAACAAAGCAATTAACTTATATATTTGTTTAAATAAATTGATAAAAACTTTATTTTTCAGTACATATTTAAATATCTTAATCATGAATTTAAAAATTTTTCATGTGATAAAAATGAAAAATATGAGATATGACCTTAAATGAAATTATAAATATCAAATGTGAATACGATCATTGACTTGCAATATTTGGCTCTAAATACCAACATTTGGAGACATGTTTTTTTATATGAAAATGGTTCACATGAAATGATACTTAAGTGCTAATAAAAATATCATTACATAAAATATAAAGCACAATTTTAATAATAGTTTACTGCCTAAACTGTGTAGCAGTTATCCTGAATTTCTTGTACATTTAATCGAATATAGCTGTGTGTGTGTGGTGATGAATTGAGATGATTTATTTCTTGCAGATGCAACATGCAAGCAGCATTTCCATGGAAGACGAAGAAGAGACACCTACCTCTGCTTCGTCTTATCCATTCCCAGGAGCGGATGACGAACCACCGTAAGTACTCTAGTACTTAATAAGATTCCAGTTCATTAGCTCGTTTATGAACCATCATTTAAAAAAACTTAGATTTTTCATTAGTTTACATGTATCGCTGTTCAACAAAAACTGGTGCAATCATTATTTCAAATGAGAAACATTTTTTGACTCATGGACTCATTAGTGGGTCCATTACAAAATACTTACATTCTCATTAGTTTGAATATATTGCTATTTAACAAAAGCTGCCACTATCGCTACTTCTAATAAGGTACTGCAGCTTACACATGGACCTATTACAGGAAACGCTCATTTACACTAATTTGAATATATCGCTACTGAACTAAAACTAATGCAATTTCTACTTCCATTTGTGATTTAATATATTGCTATACAACATAAGTTGCTGCTATCGCTACTACTAATAAGAGACAGCAGATCATGGGCTTATATATTAGTCAATCATTAAAGGAAACGCTCATTTTCACTAATTTGAAGATATCTTTACTGAACAAAAACTACTGCAATTTCTACTTTCATTCGTGAGTCCATTACAGGAAGAACTCCTTTTCATTAGTTTGAATGTATCGCTATTCAACAAAAGTAGCTACTATCGCTACTTCTAACTCGAGACTGCAGCTCATGGGCCGATCTATTAACCTCATTACAGGAAACGCTCACCTTCATTAGTTTGAATGCATGTTTCTTTAACAAAAGATGCTACGATCACTACTTCTAATAAGAGTTAGTTTGTAGCTCATGCACTCATATGAGAATTTATTATAGGAAGGGCACATTTTTATTTCTTGGAATAAATCGCTATTCAGCAAAAACTGCTACCATTACTGCTTTTTATAGCAGACAGATTGCAGTTCATGAGCCCATTTATGAGCCGTCATTACATGAAATGTGTATTTTCATTAGTTTGGATATATCGCTATTTCTAATGTGAGACATTTTTTAAGCTTATAAAGCCATTTTTGAGTCTATTGCTGGAAACACTCATTTTTATTAATTTGAATATATCGAAGCACCAGAATACTGTTCGTGCAGGTACTGAAATTCATTCTCATCAATATAGGTTGTGTGCGGGCTTAATGAAGTAAACAGCATCTGGTATTTATTCTTAGTTATCGCTCTGTTTCTGCTTGCTTAAGAATATTGAAGACATCATTTCAACAAAAGTCGCTACACCGCTCAGACAGGTAGCTACTCAAGAACTCGTTTATAAGTACATTACAGGAAACACGGATTTTCATTAATCGGAGTATATCGCTATTCAATAAAAGCTATTGCGATTAGTAGCGTAGCGTTACGTATTTCTGACTAAAATTGTATATTTTGGGTAAATTATTTCCTTTCTTTCATATTGTTTTTCCGAGATTACAGATTATAAGGCCTAAGAATATGAAAGTTCAATATCTTCCATAATTTATATCTGCTAAAATAATCTATGTCTGTATTATATTATATAATTCTGCTTTTTAAGTAATAGTTAATTAAGGAACATGACCTTGACACTAAGCAAGGAAGAAATGGACGGAAATTAATTCAAGTTCTGCAATGCAAAATGATTGGAATCCTATGAAGAATACGATGATTTGAATCTAAATTAAGAACATTTTAAAGCTCATAAACTATTGAAACATTAATTACAAAAAAATAGCTTAGAGCAAAATAAAATTTTCATTAAATGTTATTACATATGTAAAGTCTTAATTCCTTTATTGGCGATTCAAGACTAGGAACGACCGCATAGTTCCTGCATCACTGTCGATTTCTTATGGTGCTAATATATTAATTAATATGGCTCAAAATGAAGCTTTAGACAAACTTAATTATAAGAACAGTAACCCTAGAATACAAATGGTGTCGAAACAGCATATTAACAGTTAAGATAGGTGTACAGAAAAATCCGTTGTTTTATTGAAAATAAATTTCTGAATGGAAGAAAACAATATGCCAGTTATGCTTCATCAAGAAATAATTGTACTGTTTACAATTGATTGGTTATAAAATTGCTAAAGTGAAACGCGTGCTGTATACAGTTACAAAGCGAAAGGTAAAACATGGTCGCTGATTAGTGTTTTTCCACTCATAGATCCATTCACCATAATCATTTAAAAATATTATTTTTTGATTTCTGTGCAGAAACAAATTTTTTTTATTAAAATATATACTTGTTTAACTATTTGCTACGATTCATGAATACAATACTTTCGATTTTATAATTCTAATAGCAAATTTCTAAGTACAACTCGATATGCAGCTTAATATTTTATTCGACCATAATGGCATTATCCCATGTACCATCGATTACACATTGTAAATTGAACACCACAATATATATATATATGTGTGTGTTATAATATAGGAGCCATCTTTTTTTGTATTAGCAACTACAAACTATCTCAAATTCTTATGCCTAATTATGGGCCTGCATAATGACAATGAAGATTTTATTATGCATCTTTCATAATCGAGGTAACCAATTTCAAATGATCATTTGATAATTTATATTCGATGTTTTGTGGAGTTGCAAGTCTTATTTAGATGAAAATACTTTCGAAATAAAAACTAGTGGTGCTGCTGAATATCATTTTCTGTGATATTTATTAAGAACATAATTCTTTTACGAGAGAGAATATTAAACAAGATTACGTTGGATCAAATGTAATTATTCTAGAAAAATAAATTTGATTATTGTCAGAAGAATTCAGGCATCCAAAACAAGTATTATTTTGTATACCTAAATTTGTTTTGTACTAATTGAATTTGTATTACATACATATTAATGCATAATTATTTTTAAATACATGAAACCTTAAATAATGACACTAGTGGCATAAAAAAAATGTAATTTAATCTCATACAAATATGCATGAGATTAAATTTTGAGAAATAGTATTTGAAACATTTAAATAAACTATTGTTTAAAACTACGTTATTAAATGTTTAATAATTAAATTCTAAAAAGTTTGTGAATATTTGCTAACTTTCTATTAAAAAATTATGTGAATTTAAATCTATAATTATTTAGAATTATAGATATATAAATTTACAGATTTGCTTAAAAAGTTTTCAAAATGTGCCTATTTATGTTCTTATAATGTCCTAAATAATTAAATAATTTTGTTACTTTCCCCATATTATACATTTTCTGTAATCTTAGTTAAACGTTGTGCCAATTGATTTTGTTTGTAAAATATTCATTTCTGGAGATGCATTGAACTTATGTGCCTTTGTTCAGGTCTGCCTTCGACCCGATTAAGAAAGGGCTACACTACCTGAAGGATCAAGTCTACGGCGTGCTTTCGTATCTCACCCCCGCCAACATCAAGAAGCAGATAGCGATCATGAAAACGAAAACATTCCCGGAACTCATCAAAGGGTTCTTCTACATGCTCTTCTATTTCACATTCTACACTGGGTGGTTGTTTTATTCGACCAGCAAGTAAGAGCTTTTATTACTTACTTCAACACGTTTTTCAATTTTAGGAAACAGTTCGGTTGCCAAATCAAAATTTAACAAAAGAAAATTACATGCAATAAATAATCAAGAAAATTAAAATTCTTATCGGATCAAAATACAATACAATCAATATAGTGAAACACTGAAGAATCCCCCTCGTTGTTCATAAGTAAAATGATGTTTTTAATTTGGTGCAGCTCAAGCTTCTCAATGTTTTGAAAATTCATTTTAACTTTTTAATAATAGTTAACTCAAGTTCTACTTCTTTAACTATTTCTAAATAAATAGTACTTGCAACAAGTAATTCAGAGCTGACTGCATTCTTTATAATTTTGTAAAACTTAACAAATAAAAAAGACACAAAAAGGATGTTCAAAGAATTTCTATGATTAGTGAACTATATTCATATGTCGTAATGTAGAAATGATCGCTATAAGCAAAAGTATTTACAGAGACGCAATTAGTAATCAAGTAATTAAATTGAACTTGAACAA
The DNA here is from genome assembly GCA_030067965.1 of Latrodectus elegans. NCBI lineage: Eukaryota > Metazoa > Arthropoda > Arachnida > Araneae > Theridiidae > Latrodectus > Latrodectus elegans. The sequence goes on along the minus strand of CM057811.1, from coordinate 10,202,226 downwards.
ATAATTTCGTAGAAGACAATCTCCCCATTAGAACATAGTGCGTATAGCACCAAGATATAAGATTTGCATTTCGTTCAATTATTTGTTTTGCTGCTACAGAAACTTGGAAAAGTTTCGATCTTATTTAAAACAATCAGAGATTGTAGGAGTTCAGTGTAGTACCATTTGGTTTGACGAAAAATTTGTCTATATATCTTGGCAATGAAATTTATATTCTGGTAACCCTATCTTTGTATAGATTTTGTGTTGCGTCCATCTTGTTAGTCAAAACTTGGTGTAAAAAATCGCCAAAGAATCAAGAAGTACCCGATTGTAAACTTAAGAGGAACATCATTTATAACCTGCGTATATCTTTTCACTGGCATAGTATAAAGCCTTATAGAGAAGGAAACTGTAGAGTTGAGTATGTTAATCTCATAACTTAACCACGATTCAAAATTACAAGACATTTGGTTATTTTGATTGGATGTGATCCATCAACCGCTTAACATAATATATGTGAAAGTCACGCAACTCGAACTTGAACTTTTGGTTTTGTTATTTAACAGGATGGAGACACAGAGACAGGATAGAGCAGTGATGGGCAAACTTTTTTAATCAGGGCCAAAAATTTTTTTTAAAAAAAAAAAGAGGTGGGGGGGACTGACGGGCCAAAGATAAATTTTTCTAAAATTTTAAAAACAATAAACACAGCTTTTATAATTTAAATATGTTAATGAAATATGTGAAATTGCTATTTCTCTTGTAAAACATCCTTATATTGAGGTTCGAAGTGAGATTTACTGATTCTAAGGAACGTAGCTAAATGCTTGCCCCTCTGTCAGTCCACCCTTAAAATGATTCTTACTAATGTTCATAGTTGAAAACACTCTTTCGCATATATGAGATGAAGCAAACATAGCACTGATTTTCTGGGGTGGCTGGAGCTTAAAATGCGCAGTCTGCTACATGTGAGGTCTAATTCACCTATATTGGATTCCCATATATCTGCTCCCCGAAAAAGAGATAACACTTGTTGGCACCAGTCTACAGCTATAACTAACAAAGAACTTTCACTGTTAACACTTTAACGATTACAGCTATCTGTGATTGCTATTTCCATCGATTTATATTCTGTAGAACAAAAATAGAGAAAGTGAAAAGATCATTAGTCCTTTGAAAAAAGAAAAAGAGAAACTATTTAAACAAAGTAGAAAATGAGATACATATATAATATATAAATTATATTTTCTTTTAATTTCCGTCAGACCGACAGATTAAAATCCTATCCGCGGTTTGCATAAAACCTTCCTGTGGGCTGCAGTTAGCCCAATTGCCATAGTTTGCCCATCTCATCTTTAGTTGATTTTATTTATTACCAGGGATAGCGGAAGTCCCGCTTCCGGTCTATTTATTTCAGTCAATTAAGCTTTCTCTTTTAAGAAAAAGCACTCATTATCTCTACAATCCTATAATAGCTATCTATATAAATCAAACTATGATAAGGAAAATTAATATTATAGGTTACACATAATTTCTATTTACTTAGTCTAATTTCATTATTTATTGTCTCATATATAAAATTGTCTCATTTCCTACTTGTACTTTTTGCAGAAATATTTTCCACGTCATTCTTCTTCTGATGGGTGGCAAGTTTTTGGTTGAAGTGGAAGAGGAAGAAGTGGAGGATCTGAAGCAAGATATATGGGCCAAACCTGCTATAATGCCTGCGCCGCCATTAGCTATAGAAGCTCCTCCAGTGGAAGCAGCTCCTGAAGCGGCTCCTGCTGAGGAACCTGGAGGAGAAGCCAAGTATGTAAAATATTACTTTAATTAAATATTACTTTGTTATTCACTATAGTTGGAAAAACAACCAACAGATACTAAAATTAGCTTTGTTCTACTTAAAAAATATAATTTGCAGTTACAAAATTTGGGTTTTTTTTTATTTACAATAACAGAGCAAATACAAAGAATAACACAAATAAAACACATGAGAAAAAACAAAATAGACATGAGACGAAGGCAGTACATAAACGTAAATGAGATGACCGGAGTCATTGTCCCAAAAGTTCTCTGGCTTGCCAATAAAGCGATGGTTCAAATCTGCCGTACAATACAGCACAGTGGTGGAGGTGCGTCCTATTCAAGGTCTCTGCCAAGTTGTAGAGCAGTCGTGACCCGTCCAGGAGTCAAAACTGTGCCACAAGTTCACGGCGTGGAGAATCAGGGATACAAAATTTGGGTGTATTACTCGTGGTGCACTCTGGAAACGTATTTCATACGACAAATCGGTCTATAACTTTTGACATGTTCTCTTGTCACCAAAATTGGGTGATCTTTGAAAAATTTACTATAAATGCAAAATGTTTAACTATTTAAGAACACAGCAATGTTAAATTCATATTTTGCTTTATATCAATTTGCTTTTAAGATACATTCGCTTGTACGATTCCAGTTATGCAATTTATGTCTTTTTCGTGTTAAATCTTAAGAATTTCTATTTATCAATTCTTTAAGTACGTCGTAATATTACAAAAGGAAGTCTTATATCGTGATCAACTACAGAATATTGACTAAAGTTTAGGCAGTCAGAAGTTCATATACCATCGACATCATTTCAGAGAAGGACATGATTTCAAGCTTACAGCATTTAGAAATGTGTTTTTTCCCAGTGAATCATGGGCATTTTTAAAGAATACTCTATATGAATTAGCCTAAATTCTTGAGAACTATGAACCTGCAAGCTAAATGCACAGAAAACTAAGATGCAATCCTACAAGTATAAATGTTTGAATATGGAATATTATAGGTAAAAACGAACTAATCTTTATATCTTTTCCGGTAATTCTTCAATTACAGTAATTTTTTTGTAATGGAATTGCTGACTAATGGGTTCATCTACTATAGACATTCATAATCCTCATGATTGAGAGTGCATGGTTATATACTGTATGTGTTGCTTAAATTATTTCTTAAAAAGTGAAGCAATCCAAAAATCCATAAAAAGGAATAATCCTTAGATTTTTCGAAATTGTATGCAAGTGAAAACGTTTAGAAACATCTTTTTATTTAAAACCCATTTCAAATACCTTTCTATCATCTTTGTTTTTTTCAAACATCTTTTTACTTGAACGTTTATAATGAGCTACGAACAATTATTTACAAGGACATAATCTGTAGAACGTCACCGACAATTTTGATTTTAATTTTAATCGTCTCGTCTGTTGGATTTCAAATCCTTGTCAAAAAATATTCGTAAATATAAATATTTGAGTTAATTTTTATTATGTTTTTTGCAGGTAAATGTATAAATAATTTTTCTTCTTTTTTGTAATTTTGAATTATAATAAATTTAATTTTATACTCTGCAGGAGAATTTTTATGTAAAATTATTAATGTGTTTTTCTTTCTTTTTCTAGTTTTTCTGCCTTTTTGTAATTTCGAATTATAATCAACTTGATTATATATTCCGCAGAGAAATTTTTATGTAAACTTATTAATTTGTGCTTTTATTTACACTTTTGTGCTCATTATTTATATTCTAAAAGCAAACCGACATGACTGAAATAAATCAGTTTCAAAGTTCTTTTAATTACAGTTTACTAACGGCCTTTTACTGTTCCATCTCAACCTCATATTATAATATTTCTTTTTGCCGCAGAACAAAAGAAGGGTCCCCCGCTCAGGCCAGCGCTGATGGAGAAGGCAAGGAAGAAGGTAAAAAGGACAAAGGAACTCCTGAAGAAGCAGCACAAGTAAATTAATTTAATTCTTTTTATTTTTGTTTTGTATTTCGTTATTTTTATCTTTTAATCATTTTCCTATCAAAGAATATATAGTATAGATGTGATGCACAAAAACAGATTTAAAAATGAAAAAAAAAAAGAAAAGATTTTATTATTTTAGAATTGTTTTCAATTCTCTGCAAATGGAAACCGAAAATTCATTAGGAACCATAGAAAATATCCCCAAAATGCTCACTTTCATAAAGTACCTAAGGTACTCCAAGCTTACGTCCTAATTTGCAAAGAAAAATTATTTTGAACATAGCAAACAACCGAGGTAATTTTGATGTGGTGGAAGAGTATTTGTGAATATGTTTACAATTATATCAATATTATTTTAGGTAACTGGATATCATAAATAAATATCATAAATAAAAGTTGATTTTGATTGTAAACTATTTCAATTTTCTTTTAAGTGCTAAAATCAGGGCGAAATTAAATGTTGATGAACTAGTTCAAATCTAGTATCACCCCGAATTCTAGACTTTAAATTTTGTATTTCTAGCTGTGGGGAGCATGCATAGGACACAACCAAACTGAATACTTCAAAACAAATTAAAGCTGCAATTGAAACAGTTAAACAATATATACTGTTGGGCACCTGGAAATAATTAAATAGACATCTTACATTGTGATATTCCTACCTGAAAATATATAATGGGAATAAGCAAAACATTGTGTATAATGTTGTACGAATCCTCCTTACGTATCGATTAATAGTTTATAATTAATTTAATGAACTCGGATTTGAACTCCCTGTAAGGTTGCTTATTTGCGAAGTTGTTGCTGTTGGCTTATCCTCTTTGAAGATCTGACATTTGTCAGATTAACTCCATTAAATTGTTGACAGTTAGAAAGTCAATGACTAGCAGGGGATTTGAGGATAAATCCTCCCTGGAAAGTCCGACGCAATCCAGAATATGTTTCAATGAGGCTGGATGGTCACAGCATTTTTTACAAGTGGGATAAATTTTTGTATCTCGTTCAAAAGATAAACATTTTAGATGTCCACTTGAGAATCTGGTCAAGGCAGTCTGAGATTTTCGGTCACATTTTGTTTCCAGAAGAGTTACAAGAGATGTTCCAAAGTACCATTGGTATGTTGGTGGAATTTGCTAGATTGAATGAAGTCTAGATTTTTCATTAGAGTACTGCCTTTGGATTTGTCCATGGGTGCTTCAGACCTCGGTCCAACAGAAGCTGCACATTACCTCCTCCATATGACTTTGTTCATCTGTGAAGTAACTCATTTAAGCAATGCAATATTCGTTATTGGAGTTGTTCTTCTCGCTTTAAGAACAAAAATGTTTGTTATTTTATCCAAAGAAAAAACGCTCTTCAAAAAAGCATTATTTCCGAAATCTGTTTACTCGTTTCTCACTAAAATTCAAATTAGGTAACCAGAAGGTAAGTCTGATGTCGACTATAAATTCATTGAATCTGATGTAAAATTATTTAAATTGAACGCAGCGAAGGGAACAAAATACATTCAGTTGGTATGACACGAAAAATATAAAGGAATTTTTCTCGTTAAAACATTAATAATGCGAGTTTATAAAAAGAGATTACAAATTATAAGAAAACTTCAAACTTTATGTTTAGCGCGATTGTATTAATCTTTAATTTAAAAATAAAATTACCTAACTTATATAGCTAGGAAATATTAAATCCGATGAATTACTAAATGACTTCACTCTTAATGAACTGCCACATAAAAATATTTACAAATTTAAATTTTTTTTAATTAATTAAGTTTTTTGTTGGTAAATTACAAAGTAGCAAAATAATATGAGATTTGTGCTTTAAGTAAGACGCGTGTCTTAGAAGTTTGGTTAAATAGTTATTTTATAATAAATTAAATAATATGTCGTTGTGAAAAATTATATAATATTAAATGTTTAAATAACTTGCATTTATGGAAACTTGTTTTATACTTTTAGCCACCTGCACAACCGGAGCCGAGTGCAGAATCAAAGGCAGCTGCTGTAGTGGTAGATCAGTAAGTACAATATCGATCTTAAGGGGGGGGGTGATTATGAAGTATTTCTTTACATGCATTATATAATTACTTTAGGTACTAGAAGTACATATAGCTTAATCAATATTGATATTTGAAGCAATACAATGGCAAAGTTGCCAATCTATAATAGATGAGAAGAAATTATGATATTAAAAATATCAAATTAGATATACATGTTTTTATACTTATAATGTATTTTTCACAATCAAAAATTGTATTATGTATTGTATTAATAATATATTAATTATTATATTAATATAATAAATAGTATTATTAATTATATTAATTTATTATAATAAATATATATTTATTAGTAGTATATAATTAATTTCACAATTATAAAAATAGTATTCCATTTCTTTGTACAAAAAGTGCTTTCTATTCTCAATTTCAAATTAATTCTAACCATATTTATTGTTATTTTAATTTTCATAAAATATTATCGCCTTAAATCATTTTAATTTATCATAAATAATTAAATGATTATATTAAAAAAATCTGTATAACAAACAAAATGTACTTTTTGAAGCGGGAAAAATATCCTAAGATGTATTTTAAAAATTGAAATTAGATATCTCTTTACATTACGAGATAATATTAATTGTCTTGATCACACATCAAATGATTTTTGCATCACACATATTTTATATATACACTCTTACCAATAAATTTCCAGAAAGTTTCCATAAATTTTTCTACCATCTTTTTCAAACTGAACATTTTATATTTAACTGTTTTAATTTTGTACACATGTAATTTTAACTTATTTTAAATATTTTTTTTTTTATAAAAAGGTATTACTTTCTGAAATTAGGGCACAGGTGCCATATAATCTAGGATTCTAAATTCGGAATTTTTTTTGCCGATGAAGAAATGTTGCCAAGATGACGTATTGGGACGCATGTGATGACGTAAATATTAGGGTTGCCTAAATAAAATTTTCTACATAATTTTTATGTATCCATATCTATGACGTAATGAAAAGCAAGTTGCCAGATACATAAAAAAATGCGCCAAAAAATCACCAAACTCAGAATTTAGCATGCTGGATTATACATCATCTGGGCCGAAATTAGTTACATTTTTTATCTAATTAGTGTAAAAAAATTCTATCGTTTAGAACGCAAGCAGCTATGACCGCCATGATGGTAACACAAGAGCCTGTTAGACCTGCTGAACAACCCGCTGTAGCAGCAATTAACTTTAAGGAATACGGCAGAAAGCTTGTGGTATATATTTTTTAAAATCTATTTTAAGTTTTAGAAGTAAGCTTTTTCAATGCTAATCATGTGTTTCAGAGAATAGTTTCACAAATTTTGTGATTTTCTTGCAGAGTTTCTTGGCGAGGAACTTCTACACCATGAAATATCTTGCTTTGGTTATGGCCTTCGCTATCAATTTTATTCTTCTGTTCTATAAGGTAATTTTTGAATGTTTTAATAGATATTTCAGAGAAACCAGTTTAGAAAAGTTGATGCAAACGTGATATATCATTAAAAAGATAGAATTTTCTGCAGAAAAGAAGAAATGTGATATATCACAAAACGGTTAGATAAAAAAAATATATCAAGCTATGCAGTAGGCACAATATCAAGTATTTTGTAAATCCTGTGCTATTATATTCTAAAAGATGTTGAAAAGACAAATTATTTAACATGCTTCATCTCACCACGTAGCAACACAAATACAGCTTATGATATTTATATTAAACATAACGAAATTGGTCTGAAAAAAGTGGAACATTTTACCAGATTAATTTTCAATTATCTGTGCAGCGTTTCATTTCAACTTTCACGTTTTACTTACATTTTACTTTATTTTAATAATGCTGTATCTGCAATCCATATCAAAATAGGGAAGAACTTAATCAAAAGCTAAGATTTTTGATTGTGCATCATTAAATTAAGAATTCAGCAAACAAAATTATTATACAGACTTACATTTCTATTTCCTTCTCTATAAATCTATCCAATCTATAAGTAATCAAATTCCTGATATTGAACACAATCAAGTACACTTTCATTAACATCACGGGGATTACACAATGCACTTTACTTCTAAATTGTATGTAATGTATCAAATAGAAATTTTCTTTTTTTTTTACAAGAATTTTTTGGTTGAAACATTTTGGAGAAAATATTTCAAACTGAAAGCTGTGATTCAAAAACACCTCGCAAAAACTCGAAACCCTATAAATTTATATATATATATAAAATATATATCATTTATTTCAAATGCTGTACATGACTAACTTAAAACAAGAAGCACGCTGAGGCCACAACAGATGGGTAATACGACATCACGCAGTAAAAACTGGTTTGCCCTGTGCTGCGCACGCACATTGGAACAGTATTTATCACGTATGCGTCATTGTCTGCCATTTGTGATTTGCGTTATTTTTATCGCTTGTCGCTTGCATGTGTATTTCTATGTGTTCGATTTCATTTCTTCAAAAGTAAATTTCAATTGTTTACGAATGCGAGAATATGCTGAATTTAACCAGTTTCATTAATTTTTGTGTAAAAAAATATTATTTTTATATGTTTCTTCATTATTCTAATCAAAATAATATCAAAAAAGCTTTGATGAAAATATCTATTGAATTGAAATTTCCCGGTTATGTTTTTATCCTAAATTTTAATGATTTGTAGTTTACTTACATGTAAATCTAAACAATGTAATTAAAATTTTTACGAAATTTCGATAACATTAATGAAATTCGAGTGAAAAACATTTTTAATCGATAATTCTTTGCAGTTGAAATAAATTCTCTTATGAAATAAATTTCATATAAGATTTTCTAAATTTCTTGTTTAAATGCATAGATGTTTTTGAACTATAACTTATTATACTAGAGTATTTGTTAGATAATTTTAATTTGATAATTTTAAATATTATCAAATTAAAATAATCTTGTTAAAAAGAGAAACTAGATTAAATACTATATTATAATTAAGAACCTCTCTCTATCCTTATGAGTTGCTATGGACTTATGTATTCACATATCTTCTTGCAGATTATTATAATTTGTTCAAACTAACTTTTAACTAACATGAACAATTATAAAATTAACTACTTGTATTGTTCAGTTATTTTAAATTAAAATATTCTTAGTATAATTTTTTAATAATTTCCATTGAGACATATATTATTCTTAATTGCTTTTAGTTTTTACTGTTTCATATTGAACTAATTTGTTATAATGCATAAATATGTGTTAATTTATACTTAGGTAACGTAACAAATTTTAATATCAAATAAGTAACTAAAATATATAAAAAAATTTTTGATATATTTCAAAGAAGTGTAACAAAAGATTTCTTTTTTAAGTCCATGAATTATAGAAACGTTAAATTAACATCAATTATGAGTTGGGCAGAAAAAATCAGAAAGTTACCTCGTAATTCTGGGTTTACAATCGAAAGTATTGAGTGTGTGTGTGTTTGATGGTTATTTCTATAATATTCAATAATATAACTTTGTATGATGGTCTGCTTTTTTTTTTTTTTTTTTTTTTTTTTTTTGCGTTTGTATAGGTTTGATATTTTGATTTTTCGAATTTATTCTTAAAACTAATTTTATTATTTTGAGTAAATATATTTGTAGTTTATTATAAAGAGAAAATTTTTTGCTCCTTTAAAAAACGTTTAAAAACATTTTCCTATTAATATTTAATACATATGATTCAGTTTTAAAAGTATTTAAAATTAGTATGCCCCAGCAAGAGATAATTACAATCTTATTCACACTAGAAGTAGTGGAAAGTAGCATTGGAAACATGCTCTTTCAGTGTCTTCTTTTCTGTGACAGGTTACCATTCCTGGCTCTGAGGACGAGGATTCTGAGGAAGAAGAGGAAGATGATGATGATGACGTTGTTCTGGGTAATGCGACCGGCTTTGACGACAGTGCGATTCTCGGAGATGACGACGAAGACGTGGAAGAGTGGGTGGTCATAGAAGAAAAAGTGTTCTACTTGGAACCAGTGATTCGTCTGCTTGCTTTGACTCATTCCATTATTTCTTTCTGCATGTTGATAGCATACTATAACTTAAAAGTAAGCTTCCCTTATTCACATTTCTCAGTAAAATGTACATTATTCACTTATGAATTAAATTTTATTTTTAATCTCATTTTAAATTTTATATAAAAATTTGAAAATACTTATAAAAAAATTGCGGATTATAAAAAACGCATTGTCAAAAATTATTTGTAGAATACAGCGTGTAATCATTCTATTATTGCAATGAAAAGGCTGATGGATTGGCTAAGAAGGGAATTTTGATAGAACTCTCTTTTCACACGATTAAATTGTTTATTAATCTGATTGTTCAAAAAAAAATCTTAAACAGGGTATGGTTCAAAGCGCAAGGAATAAAAGATAGAAGATTCTAGTGGGGATGAGAACTGTACCCAGTTTTCCAAGAAAAATTGCGGTGGATTTATTTAGAGGACTGGCCAGACATGACTGATTGCTGGACCATCTTTATGGGATTAAAGTGGGGGTTTACCCAAACTGTGTTTGGCATGAATCTCATCGACCAATAATTTTTGAATATTTAAATACTTGTACCGTACTTATATTCAGTATGAAGACATTGTCAAGAAATAGTGGAAAGTTCCTGAACTAATGGCTTAAGCGTGCCTAATGCTTGGCATTTGTAAAATAAAATAAGTAATTTTAAAAAAATAATAAAGGTGTTTTGTGCATTCGAATAAAAAAACATTCTATGAGTAATTAATAATATAATCATCAAATGTTGCAAAGTAAACAAGCCAAAATCCAGATCAAACTTATAATTCTTTTAAATGTTTTTGAGTTCTATCTGGTTGAACAGTATAGTATGCAATGTCCTCGAAGTGACATATATCAAACAATATTGTCACTGTGTATGTCGTGTGAGATAATGTTTATAAAAGCAAAGCTCCTTTTATAGTATCCAATTGAAGACGCTAAAAAGATGTAGGAGGGCGTTCTATTTGTAAACCTCATGGCAGTTAAAATGAATTTTGTTGGGTACTTCTGAAATCAAATTAAACACTTGATATCTACATGTTGTATGCGGTATGAAAATTCAAATTCATAGTTTTTTTTTCATGATTATTGTTCGAAAGTTGTTTCCTCATTTTTCTCTTGAATGTAATAAACAATTCAGGCAAAGGGAGTCACCTGTTAAGAAAAAATCATTAAATAAGTATTTGCATTATTTTATCTACAATGTCTTCAATTCTGTAGTGACGGTTAAGAAGCTTAAAATCGTGAAACTGATTTAAATAAATTACTGAGTTAGAAATTTCAGTTAAGCATTCTAGTTCTTTGTTATATGAAAGCTTTTGATATGCACATAAATAATTAAAAATTTGATATTCTTGGATAATATAAACCGGAAATACTGAACTTTTCCACATTTAGCATTGATAGAAATTAATATGAAATCATTTTATATTAATTTATTATATATTATATGCAGATATAATTTCAGAACTGAATGTATTTTTAAATTTCATAAATTAATATATAAGAATGAAATATATATATTAACAAAACAACGCTTACAACCATTTTCGTTATCATTTATCAGCATTTGTTGCTATTTCAGGTTCCCCTCGCTATTTTCAAACGTGAAAAAGAAATCGCTCGTTCGGTGGAATTCGATGGCCTTTATATATCGGAACAACCTGCTGAGGATGACATTAAAGGACACTGGGACAAACTGGTGATAAGTACAAAGTAAGAAGTATTAAAATTTTGTTTTGTTTTGAAAAGCGTGAAGTGACACTCATTAGTTATAAATTTTAATTATATTTTTTCAGATCCTTCCCCGTAAACTATTGGGACAAGTTTGTGAAGAAAAGAGTGAGTACATGCCTACATTTTTATCCATTTCTAATATAGAAATCTTTTTCATCTTACAGTCTGGTTGAAAGTAAAGAAATATAAAAAGTACTTTTTTCACTGAATTTGAATAAGCATAATGCTCACTCATTGATAAACTATTATTAATTATTTGCATACTAAATGTCAAAGACAATAATTATTATAATATGTTCTGGTATATGTAGGTATAGAGATTATTATGAAAAATTACTCTCTGAGCAGTCTAACGTGTTTCAATTATTGCTTCAAGATCTAAAATGCACTTTAACTTGTTCATTTGATTCCATACATGCTTGTATAATCTCAATAATGCATTCGATACAATATAGATCCTTGAACAATTACCATGGTGTAATGATCTGGAAAAAGTTTCCTCGCTCTCTAGTTGAATGTCAAAACTGAGGGAGTGGATCTTCTGTTGGTGCCATTTATCGGAGTAGTTTGAGCAAAGTCGTACTTTCATATTCGTGATGCTCTGGTTAAACGAATGGCGTACTCTACTGACTTAAATTCGCTTAGCCAAAGGTATAACGAGCTTAGCTTGTCCAAATGTCATAGGTAATTATAACAACATAATAAGTAAGAATGTAATTGAAGTAGATGTAATGTGTAAATAGGCGACACTAATAAGGTACGCCAAATTTATTTATCGTAAATTGTTGTTCCATGAAGAATATTTCAAATGCTTTATCTGAAATATCGTTAATTATTAAAATATCCTTTTAAGATTGTTAATAGATCTCACATATCTGCATATCTATTGTTGTAAAATTCATATTAGTTATGCTCGCTTGACAGGTTTTACGCTCAAGAAAACCATGGCTATCTAGTTTAAGATGAACTAATATTCGAAGCTAATCTGCTGAGAATAATTATGGGGCCCTCTGTTGTTCTACTGTGGCAGATGTGGTAAAATATAATCTAAGTATAACCTCTAGATACCTTCCATGGCATTGATAAAAGGTCACAAATGGTATGAAAGAATTGTTGCCTGGTCCATTAGATGTCTTTTTACAATGCTTCACAATCGCTCAATCATGTAACTTGCCTCGTATTCTTCTTATATTCTTTCATTTCAGTGAAGATTTTTTTACATCAAACATTTCTGATACATTCGTCAAGCATGAACGTTAACAAGTTTCATGTAATGCTCTATTCCTTGGTATGAAAAGCAAGTTTTTTCTCTTGATTACCTGATCATGACCTAAATTATATAATCGGTTAATAAGTTATTCGTTATAGTCGTTGTTTTTGCACCAGCATGTTTCCATGTACCTAGCTTTGAGTTGGGCATGCCATTTTGATATAACCAGCCGTTTGGAGTCTTCACGATTTTGAAGCATGGATCAAGCAGAAGACTTCCAATACTTGGCCTGATACCCACAGAGGTGGAGGATACTGTGACCTCGTCCAATTTTAACGTACCTCACCCGACATTAGTGAACACGCCGGATCTTTGGTTAAGCCGGAATTTGAACTTACTGCCTTCCGATAATGAAAACAACACCCTAAGGTATTAGGCCACCGCGGCCTCTCGTTAAAGTTGTATAAGCCTTATTATTGTTTGTATTTCCCATGGTTTTGCAATACATATTATTCAATACATTATAGCATTCTCACATATTAGCTATATTATGCAGTAATATTTGCTTAATAGATATTGTCTAGATTTATTGGGTTGCGAAATGTAATTTTTTGTATATGAAGCTCCTTTATCAGCTGATTACTTTTGATTTCATCTCCAAAATGACATCTACATTTTAAAAATGCAAAAAAAATATAAATAAATTATTTTATAAAAATTAGAAATTCTAAAAACTGAGTGAATTCTTTGATACATCTAACTTTACTTCTTCTAAAATTTTATGCAAAATTAAACTCATTCTTTAGAAAAATGACCAAATTCACAACGACAAATAATAGCTCAGACTAACTATAACTTACACAAAATGAAAACAAATGTATTCATTGATTTTTTATCTACGCGTGGGAAAAATTTTAGCCTGTTTCTTTTTATCTCTGAAGGTGCGTGAAAAGTACAGTGAAACTTACGATTTCGACGCCATCAGCAACTTAATGGGAATGGGCAAAGGCAGTGCATTTTCACAGGAAGAGGAATCAACAGGAATATTCAGCATGTAAGTATTAGTTTTTTTTTTTTGTCACTTTTCACACTAATTCTGTCACCAAATCCAATTATAATCATGAGAAATTTATTTATCAATTGGCAGAATAACGAGCATGGACTGGAAATACCAGATCTGGAAGGCTGGAGTTACTATAACTGATAATGTAAGTCTTGTTGTGTGTAGTTTTTTCTAAGTAGTTAAAATCTTAGTTGTTGTGGTTAACGGTGTAAATGCTGCCTCACGGTGTATTGACTTCTGTGTATTTAGGCTTTCCTGTACAATACATGGTACTTCACATTCTCGGTGATGGGGAACTTCAACTTTTTCTTTTTTGCCGCCCACTTGCTAGATATTGCCGTGGGTTTCAAGACTCTGCGGACTATCCTACAATCTGTCACTCATAATGGAAAACAAGTACGTTTCCAAATTCTTAAATAAAAGAAATTTCTTTCTTGAAATCTAAACTTTTCGCCATTATTTACTTAGCATCAAATAAAATTCTATACATATCGATTACAGAATTTTATTAAATACTTTACCTTTATGTAAAAAAAGCAGTGTTTTGAATTATCAACTCATCAAATTATTGCCAATGTAATGAGGGTTTGTTGGTTTATAAAATGCTTTAATCTAGAATTAAATGGATAGCCATGTCAAAGTTTACTTTATTGTAGAAATTTACCACAATGAAAAATTTACTTCATTATAGAAATTAAAGCAAATGTTTGCACTATTTCCCTTGCCGCTCTCTGAATCTTTGTTTCTTTTTTATTACCAGAATCAATCCGAAATTTGTGTCATTCAAAGCTTTGCATTTTATTTATTTATGTAAAAAAAAGTTTGTGAGAGTTATTTATTTATTTCCAGCTCGTCCTGACCGTAATGCTGTTAACTATTATTGTCTATATTTACACTGTGATTGCTTTTAATTTCTTCCGCAAGTTTTATGTCCAAGAAGAGGATGACCAAGTGGACATGAAATGCCACAACATGCTAACGGTAACTCTTTCTATTTGACTTAGAAGGCTTCATTATATGAAAATACCATAACTTTTTTTATCATTTTTCTAGAATAATGTATTTTAAATTTTATGTATATCTTTTTTTTTTTTTTTTTTTGTGCTTGTGCCTATCTAATATTTTGTGTACTTTATGGAAAGATTGCCCATGTTTAAAGAGTTACATACATGATTCCCGTATATAAAGCTGACTTCTTAGGGATTGTATATAAATTGATTACTCTCACACACACACACACGGCTCTCGACAACAATATATGAGAAGAATTATTAATTTTAAAATATAAATATTTCTAAAAATCAGACAAATTTGGATTCTTTTTTTGAATTTTTAAGTTTTAATTTGTGAACTAAATACTTTTTGCTTGTTATTTATAATAAATGTATATTTAAAAACTGGCATTTAAGTTCTTTTAAAGAAACATTTTATGTTCGTCACTGATTGATACCTGATTTTGTTCATTCCAGTGCTTCGTCTTCCATTTGTATAAAGGTGTGAGGGCAGGAGGTGGTATAGGTAAGTACCAGCCATTTCATAAACGCTTATCAAGGAATGGTGTAACATTTGTCATATTATTAGAATAGGGAAAACAGAGTTATGCAAATTAAACCACTCTAAAATACTAAAACTGAAGTTACGAATTCTATCCCGCCACAATAATATGAAAGTACCATATGAATGGAAAATCAATGAACAAGTCATCAGAAAGACTTTTACAAAAGTGAATGTTTTTATATATATTATGCATCGTATTACATATTATAAATTTATAATTTAATACTTAATCATTTTTATCAAACATTTCAATATTATTGTATTATTTAAACTATTAGTCATTATACAATAAAAATGTAAAGTAATGAAACAATCTGGTCTTTTATATTTGCAAGAATATTTTATGCATCTGTTAGTACAAATAAATATATGCCCTTAGCACGTGAATTTTAAAAGTATTCATTTGGAACTTTCAATATCTGCATTTGAATCATTTAGTATTGAAATCGCCTCATATTGGTTCTAAATTGTCTCTCAATAAATTGAGTCTCTGTTTTAATCAAGATTTTGTGGATTTACCCCGTTCCAAAGGTTTACAAGGAGCTTTTCATCAGACTCAGTAAATTTGATAACAATGATAATCAGGAGGGATAAAAAAATCTTTGAGAAAATTTTCTTCGAAAAATGAAAACATTTTATGATGTTTTAAAGATAGAAAATATAGAAATGAAGCAGTATAGAATGAATATTTTATCAAAATCCAAAATAATGCAAAATATACTTTAAAAAAACGCAGTCAATGTAATTTAGTTATTTGAGAGCGAATTGCTGGCTGACATTGTTATTTGACTTAAGTTATGCCCCAAAATTTCTCTTGTCAAGTAATTTATTTTAATTGTACCCTTATAACTTGTATTTTGAAATAACATAGATTGACATTTCGTTACATAAGCAATATTAATAGAACTGGGAAGAAATGTTTTTCTCATTTTATCGCTCGGCGAATAGTTATTTTTAACTGTAACGTTTTCAAATTTATTTAACATAAGCTGAATACCAAATAGTGTCATTTTACACTGACACAACACATAGAAGAGTTTTTGAAGAAGTCTATTTTGATAACTTGACTTCTTTGGGCAAATGAGTTTTCTCGCAATATATTTATAAAATGTTTACTTAAGGAAATATATGGATATGAACACATGTTTCCGTTTCAGGTGATGAAATCGAGCCCCCTGATGGTGACGACTACGAAGCGTACAGGATCCTTTTCGACATCACATTCTTCTTTTTCGTCATTGTCATTCTACTTGCTATCATTCAAGGTGAGTTGTTTGCTAGTTGACTATGATAATGTAATCAAAAAGGTTTTCAATTTCGGCTCAATTTTTCTAGACACATTGTAACTGCTTGTCAACCAAAATCAAATAGGTCATTTTACTGTGGATATTAAAGTGCAAATATTAAATTGTCTTAAGAAAAAATTGAAGTCATTTGGTTTCAATATCGTGGCGGATTAGAGGCGAAGTTTGGGAAAAAAGTTGCAGATTTTTACCGATTGTTCCAGGACATCACCAACTATTATTCAACTGCTTCGATTCCAAATGATTCAATCTACTCAAAAGTGCTTATCAATACAGTTAGTTTGGGTTCCCAGACATTCAGGGATTGCAGGTAATGCAATTGCAGACACATTGGCGAAAGCAGCAACTGTGAGTTATTATGCTATTCGATCTATTTCTCCTGAAGATCTGAAACAACACGTCAAGAAATATTACTTTAAAGAAAGTCTCAATCAATTGAAAAATAGCAAATATGCTGTGAAGCATTCACTCATCTCACATCTATTCACAAAAATCATAGGCTGTTAACAAAATCGCGACTAGAAGACGTATGGCTGACCAGAGCAAGAACAAGATCTTTTCCTACTAATTCGATTCTATTTAGGTTTAATCTCTGGCATACAGACCGCTGTCAGTGCGGTGAACCTGAAACCATAGATCATATTCTCTTAGATTGTCCTTTATACGAACATCCGAGGAATCAACTACGGAAAAAATTAGGAATAGGAGCATTATCATTCTCTTGGATATTTGAATTGTCTACAAATCCGGAAATTAAAATTCTTGCATGCTGTAAATTTCTACGCCTGTCCAACAGATTCTAATTTTAATGAAAAAAGAAAGTTACAACTCAAAATCCACCTTGAACTATTTTCTAACACGAATTTGTAAATCCGAATTTTTTCTTCACATATCAAGACGTTTTTGTTAGTGATCACCAAATTCAACCGACTTAAATAAGGTTAGTCGATCGATTGCATAAATCCTATCCAAATACCTTCTTCAATGAGAGCTACAAGCATCTTAGCATAAAGCTCCAAAAGTGCCCGCCATAACCTACCTACCAGTAATCAAAAATAATGCTTGAATTTCCAAGAATATTACTTTATCGTAATATTCCCACTTAATTATTAATAATATTTCCATTCATAAAATTTATGAACGATCTTAATATGAGCTCTTCAACATCGAGTGAATTATTTCCCAAGCATATCTTTTATCCAACAAAGTCAATGAATCATCATGCCTGTTCAACACAAATCCTTATCGATACACACTGAATCTTGGAGAACTAAATTAACACAAAACAAAACATTCGTTGCGTATCACGTGATTAGAATTACACTGCCATTTGTATTCTCATTTGGGAGACAATAGAAACAATTGTTAGCACATAAAGTGTATTATACATGTGTCTATATACAAATCAAAATTTTATAATATTTCTAAGAAATGTTTATATATAACAAAAATTACTATCAGTTCAATCTCACAATTAACAGCCTTGGTTTCATATGTATTGTTGATTGCCCTTTAAAAAATGAAACGTCAAAAACAAAATTTATTTTATAATTTTACTTATCAAGACAAAGAGATGGAAAAGCCATCAAGTTTAGTTGAGACCAGATAAATCTCATTAATGTGACTATCGTGATCTACGGCTTCACTATTTTGCAATTTTACTCATTAGGATTTTTAGAGATACAAAATTATATAATTTTCCTCATCAAGCCATCTTAATAACTCCAGTTTTATCTCATTAATCCCTGTCATCAAAGTTAGAAATCCATCTCATCAAATCAGTTCAGTTCATTCCAATCGAGACTTGAATCGGAATATCATGATCCTATATTGCATTTGTATTGTTGACTGTTGTCCTCTTTAAAAAACGTCAAAAACAATATTGATTATGTAGTTTTACTCATCGGGACTTGATGGGATCAAAAAGGCAGTCTAAAACTTGAAATGTCTGGAGAACATTTATATCATTTAAAAACTGTTTAAACATACTTTTAACTGAAAAAAAAGAGTACTATTTCTCGTGTTTATAATAAAGCCAAAGTTATGAAAGCTGAATCAGCGAGACTACTATGCTTAGCAAGCATAAGCAATAGAAGTATCATATTAGTCTAAGAAATAAACTTTATAATTTTGAGAAATATATAATTCATTCTTTTAAGAATTAGTCTACTATTTATATGCACTAAAATGTTTAAAAAAATCCTCACTTTAATTCCCGTAAAATGCAGCTTAAACAGATTTAATTCCATTTCTTAACAAGAGAATTGAGTGATTATAGAAACGTTTCTCCCCTTTAGGTTTAATCATTGACGCATTTGGTGAACTTAGGGATCAACTTCAAAGTGTGGTCGACGACATGGAGTCGAACTGCTTTATTTGCGGAATCGGCAAAGACTACTTTGATAAAGTTCCGCATGGCTTCGATACGCACGTGCAGAAGGAGCACAATCTTGCCAACTACATGTAAGTACACGATAGTTACTCAATTAAATAATTAGTACTGAATATATTAACTTTATTAGTTATATAAACATCATTTTATAGTTGATACCTTTCAAGATTTGTTTCTTTAAAGATTTTAGTCTGCGAAGAAAATTAGGTACAGTAATCTCCCTCCTATAACAGAGTACTCTTAAAACACGTTTTCATGTCCCTCGTATAACACGTGTTTTCCCCCATATAATGCGTTGACCCCCCCCCCCCTTAATATTTCTGTACTGCGAAATTTATGATTTGTAGTCTTCACAATCCATCTCACGGACGTTTGTATATTGTGTTATTATAAAATAAAATAAAACTATATTAACTTTGAGCATTCTGCTAAAAAAAGATGTCGGTGGAACGTTATTTCAAGTAGCTTCTATAACGAATAAACATGTAATAAAATTATTTTTGAATTAATTGATTTATTCGAAATGAACTTTTTTAATTTGTATACGTCTTGTATTTAAAATGTTCTTAATTTGATTTTAATAAAACGCTCACATTTCGTTTACTACCACGCGGGGCTAATATACCGTGTTATAGGGGGATTGCTGTAAGTATAAAAAGAAATATATTTTTGCATAGCACAAAATAGTACCGCTGATTTCTCAGCGAATGGGAACATTTTATGGTCTATATTCCGTTAATTAATATGAATGGTTATCAAATTTATGGAAACAACTGTGAAAAAGTGAATTTTTTTCTTAATCTTTAAAATATAACAATTACCTTTTTCTTGAAAAAATAAAAAAGTGTAAAGATTATAGTAAATGATAGCTTTATTAAAGTTTTAAAAGTCTTGGATTTTTTTTTCAAAAGGGTAAGATGTTAGACCACTCAAATTTTCAAAGCTGTAAAATTTCGTAGTCGCCCCTCTACCTGGAGACAGTATGACGAAAACATTCGTATATTTAGGCGTTTCTAGGGATACGATGTCAAAATCATGACAGCAGACACATAGCATGGCAAAACAAAATAATTGATGGAAACAAGCTCGGTGATAAAACGATGGGTATTGAAGTGGATTATGATGTCTAAAAAGAGAACTGAAGTAAATGCGACCGCAGAGCTCAATCACCATCTAGATTTTCCAGTGTCTTGATTACAATGAGAAGGCATCTTCATAAGCAAAACTTTTACAGCATATCATTGATTTCCAAACCAATTATCACAGATGTTAATGCCAAACATCATCTAAAGTGGCATCACTCACAAAACCTGATAGAGTGATAAGCATATGAATGTAATATGGTCTAACTATAGTCTTTCACATTCTCCCCTAAAAACCGCGGTGGCCTGGTTGATTAGGGCGTCGCTCTCATCATCGGAGAGTAGTGAGTTCAAATCCCAGCTTCACCAAAGATCCGTCGTGTTCGCTAATGGCGGCTGGGGCAGTTCAAACTGGGAGTAGTCGCAATGTTCTCCAAGTGGAATGATCCTTCTGCGGTAACTATTGGGTGTTTTCTGCTTGGTCCCTGTTTCTAAATCAAAATGACTCCACCTAGCTGCTTCTGTCCGATTGGTAATACCCAATCAGGGTTAGGTACTGGAAAGCATTTATAAGTTACACAGTTATGTCAATTCAACTTATTCTGCTATACCTGGGTTTTATAGAATTGTTTAATCTACAATATCAACACTTTGAAAAACCACTTATGTCCAATCTTGAATTTAGCGTTTTCAAAGAAATAAATGGGCAGAATCATACGTAGTATAATTTACAAAACCATTTGAGTTATCATCTGATATATATATGAGCCACTCAGAAGCCAATGCGGTTAAGTTCATTTTTTGATATGTTCTGATTTTTGGAAATTTTGATGAAATAAATAATAATAATCTAAGTTATTAAAGGATTTACTCGATGGTTACTTTTTTCTAGGTTAGACAACAGCCCTTTTTTTAATAGCTTCTGAATATATTGTATAATAATTTCAGAAGCCATTGTGAATAAGTCCACCTTTTATCAATATTTTTTACATAAACTTTGAAATAAAAATTAAATTATTCTTCATCTTTCGAAATTTGTTGGTAACACTGAAAAACAAAAAATTCATAGTAACTGTAACCGTTACTTCTAATTAGAATTGTTTGAAAGAGTTTTATGCATGTGCATCAAAACACAAAAATATTACGTTGAAGTATTTGCGAAAATTGTGTAATTAAAAACATTAAATAAATTTTCTTTAATAACTGTAACAATTCTAACTTTTTAAAATAATAAAAAAGATTTATTGTATGGGTATAAAAACTAAAAATGTCAATAGAAATAGAATACAATGAAAGTGATCTGATATTTCATCCTAATTCAAGGAGAGTTACCAACAAAAAAAATCAACAAGTGGACTAACAGTCATTTGGCTTAATATGAGATGAATAAAATTGGAAAGGTCAAACCCAAATGGCATTAAGTTCAAACATAATTTTGACAAGGATGATACCTTTCATGTAATTGATATATATATAATAAAAAATAGCTAGGCTAGTAAATTTAAAAAATATAACTCAGCCTATATTATATCCTAATGGCAAAACAATTTCAAGAGAAACAAAAACAAAAAAAAAAAAAAAAAAAAAAAAAAACATCATGTGTTTATTAAAGTATACACCTCCAATTAAACACGACTTTTACAGGACATTAAGGACAACACATGGAGATCAAGATTTACATTTAAATAACTCGGAAGAAGATGTTTGTTATGATGAATAAACATAAAACTTATGACAATAAATAATATTCTATTAATTTTACATAAATTTCTTATGTTTTTCAGCTGCCAAAAGGGGTATAAGTCCTAAATTTTTTAAGATACTGTCATTATTTCAATACTTAAATTTTTATTTACGCATCCTGTACGTTTTTTTTTTTTCCTTGCAGAGTTTACACCTTGAAAAAAGACTTTATACACTTTTCTAATTAAATTAATAAACCAAGAATTTTAAAAACTAATGTATCAAAAAACATTAATTTTCTCAATTTTTGTGTTTTGGACTTAACTGCATTGGCTTCTGATCGGCTCATATCTTAATATAACCTTTCAAAAAAGTTTAATAATTAAATGGAAGTATATTTTATATAAAACTTTGAATTTACAATATAATTTATTGGCAATTTACTAAAAGTGCTCACAATGATGGTTGTCAGTTTCATTATTTTATGAAATAAATTCAAATCATTTATTCTCATTATTTTAAATCTGTGAAATAGTAATCGAAAACTTTTTCTCTTGCAGGTTTTTCTTGATGCATCTCATTAATAAGCCTGATACAGAATATACTGGACAAGTAAGTATACTATAAAACTGTGACATACTTTGTAAACATCGCAATAATTACAATTTATAATTCAAAGTACTAAATATGATTCTTAACTGATTGCAAAGTTAACTAAAGCGATTTCAAATCACAAGATATATTCATTGCACATATAATTTTATATATGTTAATTAAATCTTGTACATTATAATCATCAAATTCTAATGCTTTTCTCCGCCGGCTCAGGCGATAAAAGCATCACGCAAATCTGGTTTTGTTTGTCGCTCAACGGTCATTTTTTGCTTTCACGAGACCGGGACCTACGGTTTAAAGTGGAATCAAAACCACTACAAACATCCATGCCCAAGGTGGGATTCGAACCCACGAACTGAAGACAAGAGCGCTAACCATTCGGCTGCCAGCTCGGCACACGCGAATCTGGTATTACCAACCTAAAATAAAATATCACAAATTGCAACCATCACATTTTTAAACCTTTCACAAAAATTGCGCAAGTGTCAAAATGTTTGTCTCCAAAAACTTTGATAATTTCCATGGTTTCATAAGAAAGATTTTTTACAACAACTTCTATTTATTTATTTCATATTCCATGTATTCTTGGCGAAAATGAGGTTTTACAAATTTTACATTGACGAAATGAGATAGTACTGAAATTTCTACTGATATGAACAGTTATTTTTATTATTAATATAATGCAAATTAAACTAAAATTCTATTATATATACAGTGGTTACTCAGAAAAGAAAAATTGATAGATTTCAACTAAGTTAAAATTTTGAACAAATTCCTTCGTCATTAATAATGTCCAAGCTATTTATGTTGTTTTTCACAACAGAAATTTGTTATATGCATATAAAAAATATGAAACGTTTTCTATAATACATCAATTATCCTCTTCAAAAAAATTTGAAAACTAAAGATACTCGTAAAAATTTAAATGAAAATATCTTTTTTCCAAGTTAGCATACTAGTTTATTTAAAAAAACATTCATCATATTTTTGTAGATTATATTTTTGAGGACCATATTTTCAAGATTTACTAATGATTATAATTTCCAACATAATGCCAAAGGTTATCAAGTTTCAAAAAATTTAACATTTCATACATACAATTAGTAATTTTTAAAATGAAAGTTATTTAAAATTCTAATAAATTATAAACTTTTTAAGTTGTTAATTTTTTAAAAGTTAATTAAAATTATATAAACTTTTAAAACTAATAAAATCACATATTAAAATATATTGTTAATATATTATATATAGTGAAAATGCAAAACATAATGATATAACACTCGCTAGTGCAATAACCTGATAAATGTTTAAACTAACAAAAATAGTATTTCACAACTAAAAACGTACTGACAATCCTTATTATAAATTTGTAAAAAATTTATAAGAATTAAATTTTTACGTCAATAATTTTCAAAAATACAAACTTCCGTAATAAAATTATAATAATAAAAATTTTTAGAGTAATATTTGATATTTGCATATGATTCTAAGAAGGAAAACGTCCAACAAAAAAACAATTTTGTGTAACTCCATCATAAAAATAATAAATAAATAAAAAGCACATAAGTTTAATTTTTATTTTTGTAAAAAGTTTTTTAATTTGCTGTTAATTTTTTAATATTTATAAACATAAATGAAACATCTAGCATGAAAAATGAGAAATCATAAGATTTTATAAGATAATTATTTAAACAAATATGCAATACATGCTAAATAAAAATCAAACAATTTAAAGTACAAAAAAGCAATTTGAAATGTTATGGATATAACTTATATTTTAAGTATTTGAAGAATTTGTATCATGTAACTGAAAACTCAATGTTATTCCAATGGAAAAAAATCTTTTAATACCAAACGAATTTAGTTTTCTTTACCAATGAGAAGTAGTTATCTATATGTTACTAAAGTTTAAAAAATCCATAGTTGAATTTTGAGAACAATAATTTTTGATTCTACAAGATCCCAATATAGATGCTAAAATAATGTAAATAGGCCAAAAATTATTTTCATTAATTTGCAAAGTTAAATATTTTTACAGATTATTCTACCTTATAGATATGGAATTAAATCTAAAAATCATATAAATATAAGTATACAAAAAAAGTTACAAATTTGTACCATGTATTACCTTCAATTAAAAATTCACAGATATAATTTAGGATCCTTTACTAGGAAAATATTTTTCACAAAAAATTCTAGCAATTGAAAAATATGTAGTTGCTTTTGTATAAATTGCAATCTGAAAAACGGCAGTAGCTGCACTAAGCACTAAAACAAAAAAAACTTAGCAAGTACATGATAATTAAAATTTACATCTTCTCTCTTTTAAAAAGTTTATCAAAATTGTGCTTTTCGAAATTACAATATGTTTTAGCATTTATATTTATTTCAATGGTTACAAATGCTTAAAATTCTTGTTGCAACAATTTACACTGATGTACAACTTTTTAAAAATTTTCAATTATAGGAAACGTATGTGTGGGAATTTTATCAGAAGAGGTGCTGGGATTTCTTCCCTGTGGGTGACTGCTTCAGAAAGCAGTATGAAGATGAACTGATGGGTGGAACAAGCTAATCCAAAGACTAATGTGACAAAAATAGGACATTTTTTAAGGTGTGAAACACTCGAGTGGAAATATCAAGAAATGAAAGGACTGTTGAGTGCCTTCAACACTTCTAATATTTCTGAAATATGACTTTTATTTATGACGATGTATCTCAATGTGAAAAAATAAATTTTTTTTTTTGTTTTTATGTTTCTGAACATTTATCATATTTAGAAAATATGTTTTTTTTTTCTTTTTAAAATATCAGAACCATGCTGTGATTTATTAAAAATGCTTTTGATAACCTGTTCTATAAAATTTATATTTCACTCCAGGAGAATTACGACCACTTTATATGGAGTGAAAATAAATATTTTTTATTTTATGTAATAAATCACATTATGTTGTTACATTTTCTAAATGAATAAACTTATTTATGTGTGTTAAAAAGTAATTGTTTTTACTATGTGTTTTGAAAACATAAGAATTAATCTTCTGTAATTACCAAATTATGTTTCAATTTTAAATGTTTAGTGAAAGTTAAATAAGAAATAAAATTATATAAAAAAATAAATTAGAATTCTTGTTCTTATCATCTATTTCTAACATTTTTATGAAAGTTATGCACATTGTGTAATTACTTATATAAAAAAATGTTAAAATTATATATTAATATCTCTAAATCAAAAATCATGCTGAAAAAAAAATCAAGATTGAATTTTAAATGCATTTAGCAATCTACCAAAGTTCACTTTCTAAGAAAATCCTCTTTTCCTTTTTATAAATATATTTAAATGAACAATTAAGTAACAAAATACAGCCTTTTTTTTACAATCACAGCAAGAAAAAACTGCTAAAGTACTATATTGTCATATAATTCCAGTGTTCAAAAAAATGAAAAAAAATATTATATATTAATTGCTAATCATAATATTTTTTGATTGAAAGGTATTCCAGTGAAAACTGTTAATGGTACTTAAAACATGCAAAATATGTAAAAAACAACTCAATTTTATTTTACCTTGATATCTGTATAATGAATAGGAAAATGTTTAACAATTATAATTAAGAAAATTGTAATTCATTTTTCAGTTATTTGATTTCAGTTTGCAATTATCGAATTTTAAAGTGTGTTTGGAAAGACAATGTTTCAAAGGAATATTTTAAAATATTTTATAAAAGATATATTTCTTTTATAAAATATTTTTTTGAATTTGTTTTTTTTTTTGAATTAATATTTTTTGAATTAGTTTAATAATAAATAAATATTTTATAAAAGATATATTTATTATTAAACAAATTCAATTCTATTATTGTTGTTATTTAACTTATGTAAAATAATTATAAAAGTATGCTTAAAAAAGTTATTAAATTTACAATTTTCCAAAATTGTTGTAATTTTGTTTGTTGAATTAATAATTTTCAATCAAACAATCTACTTAATCAATTGAAATAATTATTGGTGTGAAAAGTATTTATTAAATAATGAATAACAAAATATATCCACTATAAACATATTACTAACAAAATAAAGAAAAAAAACTTGGTAAAAATTTCTTCTTGATCTCCAAATTTTCTGATTTCATTTGAATAGAAAACTGAAAAAAAATGACATTAGAATTTTAGTGTTCAATAAAAATAGTTATAAATTAATATAACAAAAAATGAATTTCAGAATATTACAATCTCATAAAAATTACTTATTTGAATTGGTTAGATAATTAAAATATTCCAATGTTAAGTTGTGAATAAAAATTTTGATTTTGTGACTTCAATAATTTTTCAGGATAAAATAGCATTTTCCTTACAGATATTCATATTACTTAATGCATTTATGGATATTCAATTTACTTTTTCCCTAAAACAAAAATTTTCTCTTTGGTTACCATTTGATATTTAATGTAACAAGAATTTACTTTAATACAAACTAAAATACAAAACCAAATTTTTAACATAGCTATTTTATAACTTAATATAAATCAGAATTTAATGCTGTTAAAAGCTCACATGGAGCTCTGAATATTTTCTGTTGTTATGCTTTTATATTCTAATGCCATTGGTAAACTATCCTTCATAGCAATATATTTCTTTTGATATTGTATTATTTTAGATGTTCTCTCTTTTTTGCTTCATATTGAAGAAAGTTGAGAAAATTTATGATGAATAAATCATTAATTCATAAACCTATGATTTTGTAATCGTAGTTTTTAAATTCTTTAAATGCATATTGAATATTTAATTTTAAAATGTTTTGCCATAAAAATAGTTTAATACATAATCTTAGGAAATAGTTTATTTTTCTTCTAGAAAGGCTATTTCATTTCCAAGAAATAGAGCTATCATTTTGAGACTGAAATATTAAAAGATGTTACTTTAGTTTTTATTATTCATTAAATTATTGATAAAATACCTGTATGGATAGCCTTGAGCTTTCATTCTAAATACAGATAAAAGGAGGCTAAAAAATATTGCAACAACAGCTAAACCAATTATAGCCATAACTGAAAAAAGTTTTAAAAAATAAATGAATGGTTTACAACAATATAACAAATTAAAAAATGATAAATTTAGTCTTAATTTGATATTCATAATAAAAATTAAAAAGCCATAGAACAAATAACTTTTTTTCAATCTAAAAACTACTTAGTACATGTAAATGGTTTATATAAATTTTAATTCATTTATAACTATTTTAGGTTTTAAAATTATCTTTTAAAGAAGTCTGATTTGTGGAAGGAATAAGCAATCGCTTAATGGTATATTACATAAATTTAAACAAAATTGTGAAGTCTAACACATAATAATTTATTAAAAAAATGTTTTCCTTTAACTATAAAGATTTTTATACAAAATAATTATTGCATGATAAAAATGCGAACTTTGTTTACTATCATACTTTAAAAAATTTCATTTTGGAAACACACACAAAGCTGTATCTTAAATTTTTTATTCAACGATTAAAATGTATGAGAAAAATGAAAACAGAATCATTGTTTCAATAAAAAAAAAGAAGCATATTAATTTAATCTTGATGATCAAGAAAGATTTTTTCCAAGAAAAAAAATTGAGCTTGAAATATTTTAGCTTAAATCTGGAAACAATCAGAAAAAATTCATTGCAAACACATACAGAAAAATATATTCACAGAAATACATAATTATCTTCTTAAAATAAAAAATAATCCATCTAATTCTATTTATTACTATAAAAATGACTTAAATATAATGATTCTGAACTTCACTTAATTAAATCTTAGTCACAAGAACACTTTGGTTTCTTTGTTACCCAATAGTCATCTTTTGCACATTAAGGCTATAATCAGATATGAACTTAGTTTCAAGTATATTTCAAACCACTAAAAAACACCCATGCCCAAAGTAGAGTTCAAATCTACAAATTGTTGAAGCGAAGTCAAGAGCACTAAACATTTCTCTGCTACCTCAACCACAAAAACACTTCATGTTTAGAAATTTGATTTTACTCATATACTTTATTAAACCACTTTCAGCGGATTGATGGACTATAGATAAAAAGCAAATAGCAATTCTTAACTTATGTAATTCCCAGAACGTTTTCTTGATTCTTTTCAAAACAGTTTAAAATAAAATTTTTCTTTCTTACTCATCAATATGTAATTGTTAATTTATTTTGTTTTACTCATTAAAAAAATTAATTTTGAAACTTTATAAAATAAAAAATACCTTTGACATTTATTAACATCTTTGGTTTTAAAAGAAGTTATTACAAAAAGTTATTTTTGACTAAACACATAATTAATTGTTTTATATTCTTAAAATCTGAACAATGTACAATCAAAACGAGAGATTTAATAAAAAAATTTACACACATTCAATTGTTTGAATATTTATTTCTAGTTGCTCCTCATTTCAAATCACAAAGGATGATTGTTGATTGTTTTAAAACTAGCATCATTTGTGAACTTTAAAAGTACTAACATTTTAATTTCATTGCTATACAATTTATCCTATGGCATTTCTAACTTTAGAAATTTTGTGCACTGTTTAAGCATTCCATATTCTATGATTTTCAAATGTGATTGTTACTTCCTTGTAACACTGCCAGTTAGATGAGAAAATTTTAAAAATTTACATACTTTTTCGCTTCTTTGAATCTCCTCGACAGGATGCAGCTTCCTGCAGTAATATCATTCCAATTACAATAGCAGCATCTTTATTTTATTAAGAATACAACTTTAAAAAGTATATAAAGTAATAAATTTTTCATAAACTTCTACATTTATTTATGCTAATGGTAATACATATTTACATGATAATGATTGTAAAAGATGCATTGACATTTTATGCTACAGGAAAACATTGTTAGTAGACAAAATTAAGTATAATAACAAAGATGTCAAAAGGCAATAAAAGAAAAAAAAAATTACATATTTCAAATTGAATGAGAAAAGTTATTTTTATGCCATGATTGTGATTAATGAAAAATATGTATGTTTTTAATAAAAAAAATACATGTAGATAGCTAAAAAAATTTTGAAAACTGAGGAAATTATTAAAACATCTTGATTCATTTTTAAGATTTATTTCCACAAGACAGCCTTAGTTTATATTAAATTATATTACTTACACAAACACATCATTTGAAGAAAAAATTCATTAAATTCCATGTAAAATAAATTGCCAAAATGTGAACTCAATCTCTTAAGCATTATTTTTTACTATTTAAATAATAATTAATAAATAGAAACTTCATAAAATAAACACCAAAATATAGCATCTAACCATGTAATTATTATCATTATTTATTTATTATCAACCAATTCTCAACAGCTATCAGAATATAATTACATAGAAAACTACCTATAAAATTAGAATATAATTACCTATGCAATTATACTGTAATTGCAATAACTTTCCAGAGTTTAGTAACAAGGTAAATGTAAATCATCACAAGAGTTTAAAAATTGGCATCAAAATTAAAGGATCAATTAAATAAATTAAACTCTTTAAATCATAACTGACTTTTGTACATTTGCATACACTGGATTATATTGTAAGTAAATTTGGATAAAATTAAAAGTTACAATTTGTCTTAAGAAAATTATCATGCTTAAAAAAATTGTTTTCGTATATAAAAGATCTAAATAAAAACCAATTAGATTTATTATGCTTGAAAAATCAAATTATCAACATGAATAACATTAACTATAAATTAAATATTCAGTGATATACCCATTAAAAATCAATTTAAATTTATTATTTCATGACACTAGCTGAAAACACTTCTTCATTTGTGTTAGTTTTAATATCATAATGACTTCAATAGTGGCAATTTGAATTTCTAAATGTATCAAATGGCAATTAGTTTGGAAGCAAGGATTTTACAATTTTGGAAACTGCAAGTCTATACTTAGTTAAGATAACCTAGGAATAATGTGCCAGAAAGAAATCCCAAGAAATTAAATTTACACTTCCATACATTGAAAATGCAACACCAAGAAACAGTAGCCAGAAAATTATTCAGGATTTCAGGATAACTGCATCCTATCGAGTTACGCAAATGAGGAGAAATGTGCAGCTCTCCAGCGAACCTAGGTTAAGATAGGCAATATTCACACCGTTATTGCAGCTAGGCAAATAATTGTTGAAAGTTTGTTCTTGTTTAAAAGGGCGTCTGTAATTGCAGAGAAAGGCAAGTCATCGTTGATGACAAGTTTACAAGGGGTATGGTGATCGAACTGAGAAGGACATGTTGGTCCTTTTGGCAAATCACAGCTGACAGACACCTGGACACATTCACAGTGCACTGGCTGTGGCAAAGATGGTTGAAACAAGAAACTGTGGAACATTTGCAGGGTGCTGGTACAGCCAAAGTGACATCAGCACCCATGAATCAATACGACTGATGGGAGGCAGTAGCGGCCTTGCAAAGCATGTCTACTGAAATTTTGCAGCATGTGCAAGACACCCTCAATGTTCTCATGTCAAGCAGAACCATATGTGTCAATTAGTTGCTAGTGGACTGTGCTTATGGCATCTGTTAAGAAGACTGCCAATGACCTCATAGCATAGATGCCAACCTATGGAATGGTGCCCGATTAGAGTGATGTGTGACAATAGAGAGACACAGGAATCCCTTTTCAGATGAGTCAGGCTTCTGTTTTTACAGTGATAATTGCTGCATACAAGTATGGTGTCGATGTGGAGATAGGACCAATCCTGCAGCAATTGTGGAATACCCCACTGCCTGTCAATGAAATATCATGATTTAGGGCACTATTGTATACAATTCCAGGTCACTTCTAGGTCATATTCATGGCACAAAAGACAGCCTGATGTTACATGGATGTTGTGTTGCAGTCAGTGACACTCTCCTACCTTCATGAGGTGACCAATACCCTTTATCAACAGGATAATGCCTGACTGCAATGCATATTGCTCACACTAGGCAGCTGTAGTGCCATATCAACAACTGCTTTCCTGGCCACCATGCTCACCAATGGAACACATTTGAGATATGATTAGATACATTTTGGAGACCTTGCCACTGCCTCCTTCAGGAGATGCACTTTGGCAGATGGTTGAAAGAGAATAGAGAGAAATTCCGCAGGACACTATCATTGACTCAGTGCTTAGACATGTTGCTTCGTATATCACCATCCACTGTGATCTTACAACCTGATCTTGTTCTCACTCTGTGTTATGCATATCATTTCAAAACACAGCTCACTCATTGTTCATTGTTGTTTCTTTTTGTTTGTCAAATTTCATTGCTTTCTGGCAAGTTTTTTTTTTATTTTATTTTATTTATTTATTTTTTTTGTATTTTTAATGTTGGACAGTGTATGTAAATTAAAAAAGAATATAATTAAAAAAACACAATAAAGTAAAAAATTTCAATAATTTTGCATTTTGGATAAGAAATAGTAAAGAGTT
The DNA here is from genome assembly GCA_030067965.1 of Latrodectus elegans. Taxonomy (NCBI): domain Eukaryota; kingdom Metazoa; phylum Arthropoda; class Arachnida; order Araneae; family Theridiidae; genus Latrodectus; species Latrodectus elegans. The sequence continues at coordinate 10,170,322 of CM057811.1, read as the reverse complement.
TAATACATTTTTACAAAACTTTAAAATGAAACAAAAATCCTTAGAGACATAAGCAAATTATACATTAAGAATTTAACTCCAATTAACTAAAAATAAAAAGGTAAATTGAATTAAATAAGTATAGCTAGCACAATTCAACTTTCCCATTATTGATTTCAGTGTGGATTAAACAGCAATCCTAAAAAATATTTTTAATTTAAGAAAAAGAAGAATAAGTTATCATAGAAGCAGTTTGTGTCACACTTTTTGCTATCACTGCATTAGAAACACTATCAAATATTTTCTTTTGTTAATGTTTCTAATGCAATGACAGCAAAAAGTGTGACAGTTCTACTGTTTGAATAGTAACTCATGTCTTAACGATGGAGTTCGAAAATAATCAGATTAAAAATAATACATAAATTTTTTTCATCCAAATAAATTAAACATAGTTAGAAAAATATTGTTTGATAATTTTCTAAATTTTTTAAATTATTTTTTGCTTTGCAGCAAATTAAATCTGCATATGTTGACTACTTTTAGTTAAATAAGCACAAATACTAGATATTTTGCTGATACTGCAAAATATAAGAAAGGTGCTTTAATAATAATACTTTTGTAGTAAATAAATATATTTAAAGAAAAATTAAAGTTCAAAGCATAAATTATGATAAATATTTATGCATGAAAATGCATAAATATTTATCATATTATGCATGAAAATGTTATTCAACTCTGCTATTTTTATTTTACATTAAAAATATTAAAGTAAGAAAAAATGCTTCAAACAACTATTGCAAACATTTTAAAAGTCTAACTACAAGTATTTTAAAAATTCAACTAAGCCATTTTATATATTTATTTATTAATTTTTTTTTCAAAAAACTGCCTTTGAAACATTGAATATATTTTATTCTCATTATCAAAGTATGTTTAATAAAATACTTTAATATTTTACTAAGTTTTGATGTACATTAATTTGTTTAGCATTTTAATCATTATACTTAAATATACAGCATAAAGTAATATTAACTTATGATATCAATTTATGCTACATATGTAAGTAAAATAATACATGGAATTAATATTTAAATTAAAAATTTAAAAATAAAATTACAACATACATTTACTCTTAAAAATATAAATATCACTGATAAATTATCTTCTATAGATAAATTCAGTCTATAATTTAAGGTATCCACAATACTCATAAATTCAAAACAATTAATTTAACAAAATTTCATTCAATAAATAAATCACAAATTCAAACTTTAAGAAAACAATCACATATATTTCAATTTAAATAAAAAAAATTTCATTAATATCATTAATTATTTTATCTAAAAATCAATCAAGAAATATTTGTACCTCCTCCTTTTTTGTATGACTACAAATGTACATTAATACTGATAAATAAATCTTTAACATAAAAAAAAAAATTCATTTTTTAAAGACACCTTCTATAGTAATATTTCAGCAATTCATTTCATTTCTGTAACACTGATAATTACTTTAATAATTTAAGAAATATTTGAAACATATCAACAAAATAAGTATTATAACATTTCAAATATACTTTGGTGATCAAATCATCCCAAATCTAAAAATATTTGGACAATATTAGTTAATAAAAAGCTAAATGCATAACTAATTTTAAGGATGCAGAAAACCAAATATACTTGGTAATAAAGTTGAAATTTTTTTTTTTTTTTTATTTATTTATTTTTTTTTTTTATAAAGAAGTCTTAAAATGAGTAATTCATTTAAGGAAATGGTATGTTTAGTTAATGAAAAATCCAGCAAGATGTGCAACTATAGAATATCAGTAAGGGCAATATATCAAAGTATGATTACTGATTGCTTTTTTATATTTACTTCCCAATAACTATGATATCCAAGAAATCCTATGACTATCATTAGAATAGACAATAAAAAATAAATCAGTATAAAATTGAAGTAAAAATGTAATTTTCATTCAAAAAAAAAAAAAAAATTGTGAACTGTAAATACTTAAAATTGAAAAATAAATGCTTCACAACATAAACAAGTGTTTGAAAGTTAAAATGAAACTGAATACTTATATCATTTATTATAAAATTTTAATATTACTAACATGCAAAAGATGTATAATATTAAAAAAAAAATAACCATATAAAAGAAGGCAGAATCACAATTCCAAATAATAACTCAGCTTTACTTCTTACATAATTATCTTAAATAACAATTTACTAACACTGTCTTTTTATGTTTTTAATCAAACAAACAAATTGTAAGTATGGATAGAATTTTTCTCCAGGCCCAGAAATTTCTTGTATACATATATTTTAATTAATGAAAAAAATTTTCTATAAGCACTATAAAAGTTTGCAACAATATATAAAAATGATAAAAGCATTTTGTCATAAAGGATACTTAATGCAATCACAATGTATGTCTCAAGAACAAATTGACCACCACTGCTTCCATGGACATAACCCTAAAAACAAGTAATAGAAAAGAACAAAATTAGAAATAATACAATTAGAGTTTACAGATACCATTAGCTTTAGAGTGGGGAAATTAGAAAATTGTACTCACTAATAGAAGGCTATGAGTCTAACATATCAATTCTAATGAAATAATTTAAAATGAAGTCTGGAAACACTTTTTCTAATCATTATTACGCAAAAAAAATCAGTTAAAGGCTATTTAAGAAGTTACCTCATTCAAAATCTTCCGATTGCATAGGAACAAATAAATAACATAAATTAAAGCCCTTCTTCACATGCATTAGTACATAATCCACAACATATTTATCCAATATGAAACATTATTTGAAAACTTAAAAAACCCATATCCACAAAATACGTTTTCGGACATAAATGATACATTTTAGAACAAAAATTGACAAGTACATCAACAATTTAAAAAAAAAAAAGAGTTAAATTTCTAATTTAAAGCAAAAAAGTATAATATAATTTAGTTAACATTCTAAACATTAGTATTCAAAATAAATGAAAAATGATAGCTTGACTTTGCATTTAGAATATATCAAACGAAATATAATATTTAACAAATAAGTAATATAAATAAAACTATCAATGGAAGGGTGCAAAAATTTTTACATGTGTTGAAGGAACATACAACATTTGAAAATAGAAAACTAGAATTATCCAAAAACATTATTTCTGTTTTCCCCCTATTAAAATGTTAATAACCATAATACGAACAATAATGGCAACACTACAAAAAAATTAATTAATTTAAAAATATTAAGAGAGAAAAATTTTAGCTTTTTAAGAGTAAAATCCTTTAATATTCATATTAATGCATTTCATGGATCATTTAGAACCTATAAGATATTTTATTAATAATGACTACCATATTACAAAAACACATATAACAATTTCATTAATTTTCAAATGTTTAAGAAATTTAACTATCATAATCCTTCTAGCACCGCAATTTGGAAAATTCCTACAAAAATAGTATTTAATATGAAAGGTAAATTTAGATGGACCAATAGACCACAAATCACATAAATATTACTAATTCAAATGTATTTCTACATTTATATTAAGTACTGAAAACTTTTTTTGTAATAAATTCTTAAATATTTTTCAACTGAAGATAAATTCAGATTCCAAAGGCAGCTATTAATTCATATCAAGAAAAAAGTAAAAGAAAACGATAAGTTTTATATAATAAATATATACATATAAATTATAATTTAAAATATAAAAAATAATATAAATAAATAAAATAAATATAAAATAATGAATATAACACTGAATATAAAATAAAAACAAGAAAACAATAAGTACAGCAAAATATTGAAAAGGTAATTTTAGTTTTTAAAATATTGACTCTTATTTTTAGTTTGTTTTCTAAACATAATTTTCGTTTCCAGTTTGAATCTTAGATAATATATTATTTTGAGACATTAAATCATTTGACCATTTAAAGCTCTAAATAAAAGTCAAATGTGAATATTAATTTTTAAAAGTAGTTAATTAATATCGAATACATTGAAGAAAATGTATGCTACTTGTGGACCAGAGATTACAAGAAATCATAATGGAATAATTTACAACAATATTTTACAATTTGACTGAAATTTTACTTGATTTTATAACACAGTAAAAACATTTTTACAAAAAAAAAAAAAAAAAAAAAACAGGGTTTAGTTTTGCTAGAAACTAGTTTTCAAAAGAATGTTCATTTTAGAAATGCTTCTTCAATATTTTATTTTTTCATTTGCATAGTATCTAAACTTGGTAAATGCAACTGGCAGAAAGTCTATAGTACACAATATTCTTTTTCATCATATTTTTTCTCCATCACATCTTTTCTTCATCAACAACACCAATTAATAAAAAATATGTCAATATTTTCAATCCTTTGCAATTTTTGATTTGCACCAGTTATTATAATAATTCAACCTTTGTACCAAATTCTATACCTAGTAATAATTGACTAGTAATTATTTTTACTGAAATTATCTGAACATAACATAAAATTTTGTATTTATATATATAAATATATACATACATATATACACACACACACACATAAATATATATAAACAAATTCATATTTTAGAGTCACTTTAATTTACAAATATACAAGTAACATATATATTGAAAGCGCAAAAATTATACACATATTTACAATATATTCTCATTTTGCTTGCATATTCAAAAAACATTATTTTTGAAAAATATTTTTCAAAATTTCTCTTAATTTCATCTTTAAACATGCAAATGCACACATATTAGTTATTCTTAATGGTAAAAAAATGTATTTACATATAAAAGTTTGTTTTCACATTTAGAAACTGTTATAGATAATTTGCAAAGTTATCTTGCGATTTTTTAAGCATGATCCAAGTCTCATAAAGATGATGTAATTAGAAATCTACACATATATTTAAAATTTTAAGAAAATTAAACTAATTAAATTATTTAAATTAAATATCTAGCAAAAAAATTGTAGAAATCAGTAATTACAAAGTTGCCTCGATTAGAACGATGCATGAAAGGCGGTCCTCGTATGTGATTCCACATTTGTCCAGATGTCATAGCAAAAACAATGCACTGTAAAAAGAAAAAAATTCACATTGACAGTGGACATTTGTTATTGTAGAACAATTTAAAGCAAATGAAATAAGAATTTTAGAAAATATTTAAAATGGTTAAACAAAGTAAAAATAAGATTACAATAACAAGGCACTGAGAAAATAAGATTATTTAATTCAGTTAATAGAATAAAACATTAGAAAAGACTGGACTCAAATTTCATTTTCAATAAATATTCAGTCTAATTTATTAGAGAATAGCTACTCTGGAAATTAGATAAGCAATTTATATTTTAATTTTTTTCAACCATAGGAAGCTAGTTATTTAATTTTTTTAATTTTCAACAAAATACAGTATTCATTCCTGAAAGTGCTAAAGCTTCATCTATTGAAATGCCTAAAGAAATTAAAATATTTAAACTCTAAACTCCATGTCAAATAGCCTTTGTTGAGATTTAAAAAATAATCATAAGTTGTATAATGTCACTTTTTAAAAGACTTCGTATCTTAAAGAAAAAATTATTATTATTTAAAAAAAAAAAAAAAAAAAAAAAAAAGACTAATTTTCCAAAAACATTTGTTTCTTAAGCAATTTGTGTGTTCCTTACTTCTGAAAAAAACTTACAGAATTGCATAAAATTAATAATATCTTTGTTTCTTTTCTCAACATATATTGCAATTATAAAATTTCTAAAGAATGGTAAATTACATAAAACATAAAAATTGGCTATTATTAATTGAAACCAAAAGCTTTTCTGGAAATTAAGAATTTAGAAACATTATTTTATTTACAAAAAACTTTAAGATTTGTACTTTTGATTCTAATGAGTTCAATAGTTGAAACTTGCTTTTGTTAATTTTATTAATGCAAAAGCTAGATACTCATTAGAAACAAAATTTAAGCTTCTTTAAATTTCACATCAATATTTTCAGTGAGAATAAATATTCATTACAAATGTAATTGTTAATAATAAATAAAAATTTTAAATTATGATTAAATTTATTAATTATAACTTTAGCGTCACTGTTAAATGTTGAACTTAAATTCAGATAACAGTTTTATTTTAAAACTATTTTTCTTCTTTATAAAACAAAACATTTTTAACAGAGTTCTTTAAAAGTTCTATATTTTATTAACTACAGGCTATTTTTATTAACAATAATATACATTAAAAAATTTTATAATAAAATATGACAATATTGAATACAAAAATTTAATGGTGAACTCCAAAAGGATTCAAACATATTTAAATTAAACTAAATAAATTTAAGTAAAAAAAATGCATCACATAATCTTATCTCAAATAACCTTTTACAATGGTACAATTTATCAATAATAATTTTCTTTATATTCTTTTTTCTTTATGATTAGAAAGTAAAGAATACTTATATATAACTAATAGTAACAAAATCCAATTATATTAGAAAAACTTACATCTCATATTAACTTTTTACAGAGTAAATTAATTTAAATGTAATGTTTAAAAGAATTTCCAAAAATAAATATATTTAAAAATATAAGGTCATCTATTTCACAACATTTTTTAATTGTTAGAAAATATTTTGATAAAATAGTGTAGCCAAGACTTGTTAATATAAGTTGAATGACTCAAGACCATTGTTTTTCTATTTTGTGATATACATTTAGTGAATTGTTTACTTTAAAAAAAAAAATGTTAAGCCTTACCAGACTTTACTTTATATAAAAGAATATTTAATGAAAAGTAAAGAACAAATCTTAAATGTGAAATTAAAATATGACACAATAATGGTATCACATCAATTATATTTTTTTTAATTAATTCTACTTGTAACTGATCAACAAAAAAATCATCTGCTTGGATAAAACAGCTCATATCTTCAAACCTAATCAATAACTTTTTTTTAACCATTTTCACTTGCTCATACCTCAGCATTTTCTAAATCAACCTCATAAATAATTAAATAGCTTTAAGTGTAAGATTAATATTTTGAAATTACATTATAGATGAACTGAGTTATAAGTTATTTCAATCCACAGTCCTGAAATGTTCATGAACCTTTCAAATTCCTAGTGAACAATAAAAAGAAGAAACATATAATAAATTTCTTAATATTAACAATTCTAAATTAGAATATAATTCAGAAATAGCATCAAATAAAAAAGATTTTTTTAATAATGCTTTCAGAATTATAGTAAAATTATATAAAGACACAAAATTATTCTTATTAAACTATATAAAATATATCATTTGTGGATGTATTTTAATAAAGATAATATAATTTACTAATCATTATTTACAAATACAAAAATTTCAGGATACAATTTTAAAAACTATAAAGAAAAACAGACTACAATTAACATCTTGAAGGATCTATTATAAAAAGTTGAATATACATAGTATTCATGTTATCTTAAAAGTAAACTACATATTTAATTATTTAAATCTGAAAGATTGCATTTTCAAAAGGAAAATTATATTAGTAACCAATAAAAGTTTTCCTGTAAAAATTTTGTATGAAGATGTATAATAAAGTTCAAAACATTTCAAATATAACCTATTTCTTCATATACTTTAAACCAGTATGTACAAGAAAATCCATTCCAAATAGATAATATAAGTACTATCTGTTTGGAAAGTAATTTCTTGTACCAGTATTTATGAATTCATATATCTATATCATATTCATAATTAGAAATTTATATATCTATACCAGGACAAACAAAATTCATATCATAATAAAATAAATGTAAATGCTTAGTATATAAAATCTATTTTCGAGAATTTTTACTAAAAACATTATTGAAAATAGTTTACCAAAGCAGCCAAGCCCCAAGATGTTTTATTGTATAAGAAGTCCAGATTGTTTCTTCTCATATAAAGCAGAGCAGCAATCAAAGCAAATAGAATCAATAATGCAATTGTACCAGAATAATTAGGAGGTCGAAAAACCCGAATCTGCCAAAAGAGTGCCTCACAATGAGAAACATAATATGTACATACGTTTCCAAAACATAAATATTTTAATTTGTATTTTCAGATAAAATTAACTATATAACAGCAACTTTTACATATTTTCTGAAATAATTATACTTTAAGAAATCTAAATAATTTGACATTATCAGTATTTACACTTCTTAACAAAAGACACACATGCCTGAAAATTTACAAATTAAAATATAAAAGTATTTTTATTTTTATAATTATAAAACGTAGATAAATCGAAGAAGTTTATAGCAAAGGAGACCATTTTACATCTTAAAATATTAATTAACCCAACCACATTATGAATTTGATTAAAATCTTTATAGCATTAATCAAAATTGTTTGTTCTTATGTTTTATCAGCACTACACAGATTTAAAATATACTAAATTATTGCAAGCATTTATCATTAAGAATTTTAATTAACTGAATGACATGGTAACTGAAAATCAGAAGTATAAATAATTTCAAAATTATCCTCTATAAAATTATGTGAGTATGAATGACTCAATCTTGATAACAAATTTCAGTAAGAAAAATCATTCTATAAGAACAGAATATTTATAAAATAATTTCCTAATAATTTATTTTTCATGTTCATAAAATATGATTTATATCAAAACATAACTCAATATCACAAGCAGACAAATAAATCAAAGTACAAATAAATCAAAGTCTTTTATCCCTTCTTGAAAACTGCCATATGCAGATTAATGTAATTAAGATAATAATAATAATTGAACATTTTGTTAACAAACAAAAACCAAATACCATGTTCCAAAATAAAAGAGAGCTAATAGTTTAAATAATTTGAACTCTGCAATCAGAATTTAAATAGCTGCATAATTCTAGAGATTAATATAAATTTTTAAGTCACATGATTTTCATTTTAAAAGCATCAATTTTATAGTTAGGAATGAGTACCTCATTTAAAGATTCAACAAATTTACTCATCGGACAACAAAACAAAATTGTAAATGGTCTAGAAAACAATGAGAAACAATATTAGTTTAAATCTAACACAACAAATAAAATTTATAAAAATGTTAGAAAACTTTTAAGGAATTTAATGTTCCAGTCCAGTCGACTTTTCAATATAACAGTTTCCTTTAATTCACAAGATTATTTTACCAACAAATTAACTAGTCAGCATTCAATAATATGTATTCATTGCTGTGAATAATTTATTAAAAGAAATTATTCATACAACAATGAAAAGCAATATATATTCATTAGATATCCTGGACTAAACAGTCTGGAAAGTACTTTAAATACTTGCTCACTTAATGAAAATTAAATAATTTCATATGATATACAAAATTTTCATTTCTCTTAAATAAGTGCTCATTAAATCTGTGTCCTGTGGTCAGTCGTTGAGCAGTTACCATGGGTGTAATGATCTAGAGAAAATTTCCACTCCTCCAGATCAAAGTCAAAATTGAGGGATAAGATACTCTGGTAATGTCATCTATTGGAGGAGTCTAAAAGTAAAATGGTACTTTCACCTTCATGGTGCTCTGGTTAAAATGAAAGGCACACCTTTCTGGCTTAATTTCACATAGCCATTGATTAGTGAGCTTGGCTTGTCAAAGAGTCACAAGTAACAACAAAATTTCTCTTGACCACCATTCTTGAAATCAGAAACAAAATTTTAACATAATTTCTATCAGAGCTTAAAGGATACATATATAAATATAAAAATATTTTCAAGAACTATAGTTTTTGGAGAAAATTCTGAAACATCTATGTATTTATAAGATTAAATTTTAGCCATGATCTATCTTGATTTTTATGATATATCACTTTTGTGCTCTTAAGAATACTCTTATATGGTTAGCAAAATAGGTGAGATGCATGGAAATCGGTTCAAAATACCATGATTTAAAGATACTAAAAACTATACCTGCAGATTGAACAAGATGTATGGCCTAATAATGGTAAAACTACTTAATCTGAATCAGAATTTGAGAGCTCTTTAATTCATATAATGAGATATAAGATTTTGTAGGCTTCATATGCTGTACAGTTTAAAGCAACTGCTTTTTAACAAAATAAAAGTTTCCTTCTTAATTAAATTTAATACTTTGTTATTAGTACATTATTTCTTATACTAGATAATACTTTTATAATACTAGATATTACTTTTACTAGATAATACTTTCTTATACTAGATAATACTTTTATAAATTAACTTCTTTTATGAGAATATATATAAAAGAATTTGAGTATTTAAACATATTTTCAGGTTTCTCACTGATAGTTAATTTTGATTTAATTAGTTTATCTCTAGCTCAACAGTCTGGCTAGTGATTCTCACACAAAGGATAACAGATTGGGACCTACAATTTAAAGTGGATTCTGGGCCACTGCAAATATAGACACCTGAAGTGGGAATCGAGCTAATAAACCACTGAACCTAAGAACACAGTGTTAGCCATTTAATAGCCAGACTGGCAATATAAATTATTTTGAATTAAATTGCTTTCTATATATACTTTTTATATTGACATATTATGCATCAGAAAATATAAATTAAGATTTTTTAAATGTTGCAGACACAACAATGCCTGTAGCCTATATTAAGTATATTTAAAATCTCATCTTAAAAGCCATTACTTGTATTTATGTAACTAATGAGACATTTACAATATTATGAAATCTCTGATAAATTTAAAATTATTTTTAACCCCTGTTTTACAAATGTTACGTTCTTGTAAATATAAAATAATATATAATCCCATTTTGAAGAACATAGCAATATTAATCTTAAATATGTTTTAGATTCTGTCATATATACTCCATTTATTTCCTTCTTTGAATAAAACTTAATTAAAAACATTTTATATTCTATACTTTACTTCATAAATATTTACTGCAGTGTAACAGTATATATTTGTAATATTTTTGTGTCAATAACTTATGAAAAAGTTTAGAAGACCTGAAAGCAAAAGTGTTTTTCATGGTCAGAAAACTACTTAATACTATCAGTTACGAACATACAAATTTCTATTTTCAACTCATGTTTCTCTCTCTCTCGCTCTCTTTTTTTTTTTTTTTTTTTTTTTTTTTTAAATAGTTAGACTTGCTATTTTAATGTTTCTTCAAATCTAATTTCTTTTCAATTTAGTTTCAAAAGGTATACTAAATAAAATATGCAAGAATTGATATGACTTTACAGGTTTTCTCATTTGAATTTCTGTAAAAAAGTAAGCCATTTTCAATAGTAAAAAATTCTAATCAAATAAATTTACATTTTAGGATTTTTTTAATAAAAATATAAAAATTAATGAAATACAAACACAGGAAAGAAAACTAACAAAGATTATATTTAAATGGGATATTTTAAAACAATAAATTTTTTTATTTTACTTTATAAAACGTTATAATAAAGATTATGCATAAAAAAATCGAAATACCTGTACATCTGTTCTCTCAGCAATCCACCTAGCAATTGTTTCAGCTTGGAAGCCTATCCTACAAAATGAATAAATTAATGTATATTTGACGATTTGAAAAAGTTTCATAAAAGAAAAAGTTATAACTTTCATTTAAGATAAGCAAAAACAGAAAATATGAGAAAGATGTTTCTTTTTTCTTCAAATTACATCACTCGAATAGGGAGAAATAAATAAATATGTAATAAAAATATCATTATACACTATATATGGTATTCATATAACATATTTAGGAGTATCATTTTATTAAATTATTAACAGTATTTGTATTTAAAAAAAATTTGATGTTTTACTTTATTTTGAAATTATTTGTTCATTCTACAAGTTCAACAAACTTAAATTTTAATATTACATAACTTATATGTCTTGATATGATCAAGAACAAAAACAAATTGTAACTTAATTTTTAACTTGTTCAAATGTTATGAAAATAACTTAAAATTGAAATGTAAAAATAATTACAAAAAGAAAAAAAGTAACCGCTGCAAGCACTTTTTATTTCTGTGTAATTTTATTAAATTATTTCATAAAAAAATAAATAAATTTACATTTGTCATTAAATTTAATCATGAAAAATCATCGTAATTTGCAAAATCTATAGACAAACAAAACAACTTAATAAATATCTCAATTTACTAAAATTTCAAATTCACTACAATATATATTGATCAGAATATTAAAGATTACATCAAAATTCTATTTGTTATCTGATGTAAATCCTTTAAAACTAATAAGAAAATGAAAAAATCAAGCAATATTTATCCACATAACTCGAGAAACTATTTAAAAAAACATTATCAAACCATAAAATTTAGACTCAATCTAATACAGTTGATGGAAAATCAACCACAAATTATTTGCTAATTAACTCCAAATATTGCTATCTATCACTCCTCAAAACAGATGTTTCTTCAGCTTAACCTTAAACAAGACATGTCTACATTTGATTAATTGTTATACCAATAACTAAAAATAAATAAACAATGTAATATGTACCGGTAAATCATTAATAATTTTTATTATGATTTTACATGATATAAAAGAAAAATTGGAAAATTATTAAACTTGTTTAAAAAGATCTAAAGTAAATATATGGTATCATTCAAAAGAACAAGACACATAAGACAAAAACAGCACCTCATTTGAAGCAAAAAAGCACTTCTTTAATAATGTTTCAACTTGCATTATTGATATTAATATATTTAGATTAATAAAAAATAAAAATTGAATAAAAATACTTGAAATAAGTATGAACTAAATCTTAGATATATTTTCTTAATATTAGACTCTCAATAAAGAATTAAGAATAGAAGTTCATCAATCAAAGTGCAAGGCAAACCCCCACTACAAACTTCCTTTAAACTAACTTTTAAATAGATATACTAGTGAATATTCATGCATATTAATTAGGGGAATAAACTCTAACCTTTGAATATCCATTTGATCTCCTTTCTTAGGTTTTCCTTTTTCAGGAAAATGCATGAAAACAGGAGCAGAATTCATGCCCAACTAAAACAAATAGAAAATAAAATTAGAATTTTTATCTTGATAAATACAAATAAAAAAAATGTTAAAATACTCACTGAACTAAATACATCTGGCCCAGCATCGAAATCCACCATACCAAAAAATAGTTTATTATTGTTTACTTGAGAGTATCTCCAAGAATTGGCAACCATTTGGAATTCATCATATGCATGCCTTAAATAAAAAATATTGTTATTGGCATTATTAATTTAAAACTTATCAGCTGAAATTTGAATATGATCTAGAACTGAAATGAACTATTACTAAAATACTTTATTAAAAATGTATGAAACTTTTACTTTATAAAAAATAAAATTAACTTATATACAATTTCTCTTCATAAAATATAAGAAATATCTGAATCCTATAACTCAATATTTCTCACATTTTGAGTCAAATATTTACTTTATCATGAGGAAAAATTTTTGATGCCTTCTCCCTTTTACATCTGCTCTGACAAAGTCAGACCAGATCAATGAAACTGTTGACATTAATGAAGTCTAGTACAAGAAGTGGAGAATTGTGGATATCCTCCCAAGTTCAGTCCAAGATATGCTGAGTTGATACCTGTTCTTGACGGCATTTGGGCCAAAGAGGAAAACTCTTGCTACCCCCAGAAAATATGAGACCTTTCAAGTGTCCACAGGTTAATTGGGACAGATGTGTTGGCCTACCTGTCACAAGGGAGAGATAAGGAAAGTCCTGGTTTTTTGTCTTTATACTGGTTGTGAAGCAGAGGTATTAACTATTCTTCTTTGTTTTAGGCTTTTTGCCTCGACTCTAAAATGTGAGTTCTAAGGAGAAAGAGACAAGATGTTCTAGCTAATTCCTTTCCATAGATATTAACATGGGATGAGATCCATTGAAAATAAATTAAAATATGAATAATTTTATATAAAGTATAATTAAGATATATTTTATATGAAATTAAAATAATTAAGACATTTTAAATGAAAATAATAATAAAAATCCTAATTTTTATAACTTAAGGCATACTTTAATTTCACACTAAAAATTTTTATTTTATATAAAATGAAAATACATTATGAAAATTAGGAAAAACAATAATATTTATTAAATATATAGCAAAAGTGTTTGCGCACATACTTCAAAAACCAATTATCCAACTTTAATTACTTTGTTATCATGTGACAGGTAACCTAACAGTTGAAGATTTGTTACACTCAATAACCTAACAGCATAAAGCAAAAATTATATTTATTTGATAAGATTTTTATTTAAAAAGCATATTTCACTTGAAATGTTTCACAATAATTGGAAAGGATTATAAATCCATAAAACATATGACAAAAATTTCAGAGTTAAAAGTTATATATTTGCTGTAAAAAAATTAACTTAAATAAAAAATTAAAAAAAAAGAAACAGTTAGGAGGTGTTATCTCATTAAAAACTAAATTATAGCTTTTATAATTTTCTTTAACTAAAACTGATATATCTTTACTTGTGGCAATATTTTATTGTAATTGTGGTTAAATCCAATTACTTACTCATTGAAATACTCAGGTTTTATGTGTCTTTTTTCTTAATAGCCAAAAAAAAAGAAAAAAAAAAGAATACAATTTATCAAAAGATGCGGGAGTACTCTAAGTTCAAAGATGACTTTGCTCCAGAAAATGCCTTTGTTAGTTTAGATGGAAGTACAAGGCAGAAAAATACCTCAAAATATTATTTCACTAAAAGGACATTGTGAACACAATCTACTTTATGTGCTCTATCTGCATTTAGTGATCATGATGGATATTCGACTGCATTAGGTATAAAGCCTGCTACCTAACAAGGACAAAGCCTTTCTGAATAAACCTACAATGGCCCTTTATTTATTTTGATGATGCACAGTATTATATTGATTAATGTACACTTAGATTATAATTAAAATTCAATGATTACTGTAAATTTTTCATGTGTTTTTTAAATGGACATATGACTAAGAGTTATATAAAACTATAAGGAATGATTACTAATATTACAAATATAAAAAAAACCCTAGAAAATTAGTAGAAATAAAATTAATAATTGTTACCATCTTAATATAAATTTTCTGTTTTGATACAACTGAATAATATTGACGAATGTAATATTAATACCTGCAAACAACACACTGACGATGAGGAGAAAGAGCAGTAAGCATAACAATGAAGGAGTAATTTCTAGGGGTAGCTTTAATAAATTGACGAAATTTGTCTCCAGTAAGTCTGATAATGGATCGTTTGGATGACATTTCAACAAGTTCTTGTACCCTTTCTCCTAATGTTTGTGCCTGCAAACAAAAAAAATTCTAATGAAAAGAGATTTTAAGAAACTTACTTAAATAATTGTACATTTTCAAATACCAATAGTAAAATATTTTATAACTTTGCATAGCTGAATAACAAATTCTAGGTAAATGATAAAATTAACAGACATTTTCATTTACATTTTTTAACATAATAAGAAAATACTTAAATCAAATAATCATACGCTATGTTGGATGGCTTTTAATACTAATTAAGAATTTACAAATACATACACTAAAAATATCAACACATTATCATATTTTATTATGTTAATAATTGGAAACAGCATAATTAATATCCTTTTTTACATTAAAAAAATTTAAATAATTTTTAAAATAATAAAAAAAATTGACTACATCATTTTAGTTGTAGTCATATAAAATATATTTTAAAAGGATACTGCTTGATATTAATGACCCACTCATTTAAAATGATGTCAAGATTGTCAAAAAGGAATGTCTTGCATTTAGTTTGTGCTTCGACATCCTCACAAATGCTGATAGTATGAATTAAAAAAACTATACTATTTTCATCACATAATTTTTATGAAATATGATTCTAAGTGAGATAAACTGAGCTTCAAATACTCATTATTTGCTTACGACTTCTAATGCTGCATATCTACGTACTTTTGTTTACATATATTTTCCTTTTGTGGTTATATACATGCATTGAATTGTGATGAATACATGTTTTTCCTGGAGAAACAAAACTTTCACGATGTGATAAATAAAAAATCAAGTCTTTTCTACAACATTTGAATTAAAAAAGGATTATGGAACCACACAATTTAATACACAGAAATCAAAACTGAAAATATTTATGGGTCCCTTTTATTTAACTACTATGGTTATTTTACAATACTTGGCAGCATAATACAAGGGTTTTGAAAATCAAGAAATACCTTTGAATATCTGCCCACAGATTTAAATAGAAATAATATGAAAGACAAAATGTTAATATTAAATTACGTGGTAAATATTAAATGTTAATATTAATCATTTTTTTATTACAAATAGGAAATATTTTCGATATAAATATATTTTTTTTTCATTTTAATTATAGCAAGATTTAAAGTTTTAAAGTTAACAACTAATTTTAAACTGTTTTGTGTGCTAATTTCTAACAACTAATTTTAAACTGTTTTGTGTACAAAATTCTTTTGTGTGCTAATTCTAATTTCTTGTGCTTATTAAAATTCTTTTGAAATATTTAAATATATTTATGAAAATTATAAGAACTATATCCTATATAATTTCTATAAATATATTTAACTTTTTCAAAAAAATTTTTAATATTCAAGAGCAAATACATAATGAATAATTTAACTTTTTTAAAAAAATTTCTTGTGTGATACGTTTATAATGAAACAGATAATGTATAATATCGAAATTTAAAATATGTTTTAAAAATAAGGTGGAATTCTTAGGTTTAAATAATTTTACATGAGGAAAGAAATACCTTTTGCTGCAGGAAAAATATACTTACATATAAATATTAAAACAGCTGTGGTTAAGATATTAGTTCTGAATCAAGAATGATTACTATATGACATATGCAGGATCTTAATTCAGTATCATTTTAGATATAATTCTAAAAACTACAGAGGAATATTAATATGTTAAAATGATAATCTGATATTTTCGGTTAAATACTTTCGATAAGCTCTCACGGCAAGGACTAGTTTTATGAACATACATATTACATCAGTAACAAAATTTTTGGCAACCTAAAATAATCTTTTGAAAATATTTTATTTCTATTAGCAGCAATGTTTTCTACAATTTTCGATTGAATGAAAAATAAAAATACGTATTATGATCAGAAATTGTCAAAGACAAAGAAGTAGCAAATAAAGAAAAGTTGTGAGATTTTTGCCCATCACAAAAAATTTCACTGAAAACTATTAATCCCCAAAAACAAGCTAATATTAAAGACGATTATAATAAGATCTGAATTTCAAATAAATTGATACTTGAGAGTTCATAGAGTAACTTAAAAATGGGCTACTAAAATGGAGCTTGTTCTAATTGTTATATTAATTTCAAATTTAATAAAGGATATTTTTTACACCAAAGACAAGCTGTAAAAATAAATGCAAGTATTTTATTTGTATAATTTCCTATTGGAATAATATAAAAACTACTAAATTACACTATTTAGTTCGCGATCATGATTGGACTATCACTTCATAAATGTAATGTTATCTAAATTCTATTATTAAACATGATCAAAGAACTTAGTTTATTTAAGTCTGTTAAGTTTTCAAAATATATCCTAATATTGTGTTTGGTGAATATTATTTATAAGAAAATAAGTTCTAGAACATGAAAAATTTATATCTTTAATTCTGTGAGCATACAAGTATGCTTACAGAATCATATATTTGTATTAAATGATAGAGTTTTAAAAATTATAGCAAGTGCTTAATTTGAGTCCCTGTGTTTTCAGATATCATTAAGGTTATAACTCTTGTAAATCCTCCACTTTATTTATTCATTTATTTATTTTGCATGGCTGCTAACTTTTAGAAAGGGCTAATTTTTACGCATTAGGAGGTTTAGATAGATACTAAATAACTTTTATTTTGAAAAAATAAAATAAAACGCTAAAATCAATGTTTATTTTGCCCAAATAAAATTTAACTAAAATGTTTAATTAGTTCTGACTACTAATCTAGAATTAAAAAGTTTGATATATAAACATGGTAATTTCAAACATGGATTATTTAACTGTCTACATAATTCTATAAACTAAGAATCAGAGTTATAAGCAATGTAGGAAAGGTATACACAAATTTACAAAATTATATAACATTCAGAATTGAAGACCATTATCATCTGATATCATTTATAGAAATTCCTATAGCAGCAAAACAAAAGATGGTATTTTAGATCAATTTGTAATAATTTTCATAGAAAATTAATAAAATGTATAACAAAAAATGAGATAATAAATATGGAAAATCATATGTTTTATTATAAGAAATTACTATTTTTTCCAGGAAAATAGCAAATCAGTAAAGCGGAATGAATTCATTAAAGCTTGAGATCTCAAATAAGATATCATTTAGATAGATATTCATAGTACCAATTCATTATTAATAATTAAATATTATTTACAAATCGATATTTAAATCTATTACAATGAAATTTTTTGAAAAAGAGAAAAAACTATTCGAAAAATATTTAATAAAAAAGAAAGCAGTAGTATTTGCCTTAAATAATATATATATATATATTTAGAAATAACTAAAATTACATTAAATGATGTAAAAGAATTCCAAAGATAAAATATTTATAATTCTTTTAGTTTTATCAGTCCTTTTCTTAAGCATTCCTAAGTTTATAGCAAGATTTTTACCTCAAATTTAAAAAAATTTAAAGTTACCATGAAAGTATGGTAACTTTAAATATATTAAGATAACTATATAAACTTAATTACAGTAGATCGTAACAAAACCGGCAAAATGAAACTATTCTATTAAATTAAAATATGAAATAGACAAAGATTACCTCTTTTTTACATCCTGCATTTGGAAGACTGTTAATAAATAATACAAAAAATAATAATAACTTTAATATATTATCCATGTTGTTCCGGTATTTCCAGCAAAACCCTAACAACTAATAGAAAACATACGTATAAGAGTAACAAAACTGACTAGGAATAACAGGAAAAAAGTTGTGAAACAACGCTATTGCCATTCGGTGTTTGAGTCCTTAAAAAAGAGATATTTTATTCATTTTAATGGCCAAAATGTTTATAAGAATCTTAATAAAATCTTAAGTGAGATCTTTCTGCCTGTCTCATCAAGATTTAAATCGACCACTTAGGAAAATATATTTTAATTTTAAAAAAAACTTACAAAAATAAAAATATAGTGAAACTGTTCAAGCTATATATAAATAATGTAAAATAATTTCTATAATAACTAATAATAGTGTTACTTTTAGAGTGTTTAAATGACACAAAACAAATATTTTATAATAGCAATGTATATGTATATTTATTTATTTATAATCAAATGAAAGTTCAAATATTTTAATCGTTTCCATGGTGATGACAGCGTATCTTTCCTTTAAAAATTGGCCGCAAGGCACTGACTATGAAATATTTTGTTTTGTTGATGTAGAAGTTCAATGATCTTTCATATCTATATAGTTCGGGAGAAGATAATAAATATTAAGTGAAACAACGATGAAGTTTACAAAGCAATAATATAAAACTGTCTCAATTTAGGAAATTGATCGCATTGTTAATTTGATCATTAAAGTATAAATGATAACATGAAACTGATTAAAATAAGGAAATAGAAAAATTTATTAGAGATATCAAATTTAGTAGTCTGTTTGTTCAAAGTAAATTTAGTTTTGGAATTTTGTTCAAATAAAGTTAATTTTTAAGAGTAATCTTAATCTTAAAATGGAGTACAGTTTTCTTCATATTATGTGGCTTGGTTATTCTCTTATAATTGCGGTGACTGGTTTCAATGTCTTATACTCTAAAAATGTTCCTAAGATCATGATTCGGTTGTTTACCTTTGGTAAAGTAAATAAAAATTTTAGGGGAAATGATAAAATATTTCAATTAATTGAAATTCCTAAAAGGTAAAAGAAAAAAAATCAAAAAATAATCATGTTTCAAAGTATTAATTGAAGTTATATACTTATTCTTAGTTACCATTTCAGGTGGTTTTCTCATTTTTATGTGTTTGCCTCACTCTTTATTCCATTCATCACTGTAGCTGTTTGTGAAAAATATTTTTACAATTCTACAAACTCATATCTTATGGTTTTATTGAATTTATTTGGCTCATGTAACAGACAAGGCCTGGGTATGTATTTTGAATTTTATTACCGTTATTTCTATTATAGGTTTTATTAAAAACTTATAGGATATTTGTAAAATGTTTTATTGAAAAAAAAAGGTGATACATAAGGCAAAATCCAGTTGCACTGCAATTTAGAGTTTTACAGAATTAGTTTGGTTATTTGAATTTTTATTGTTAAATATTTACTTTTTTAATATTCATTAATTATGGATGTTTACAGCCTGTAAAAAAGGAGTTGGATACTCTAAAGTAAAATTTCACTTATTTAGGATATATAATGAATTTTATTTTGTGCTAAATTAAAAAATATTAACATCAAAATATTTTCTCTTAATCTAAAAATTAATTAGTTAAGAAATAAAAAAAGTATTTGTAAACACAATAAAATAATATTTCTAATGAATATTTGTAAATTAAAAAAGTACCCAATTTATTTGATAAATCAGAATGTCCTTAAAAAAATTAAAATATTAATGCAGCAGTTATTTACATATTAATTTTTGTTTTATGATTTGTGAAAGAAAATTATATAACATAACCCTTTCATAAATTTAGATACAGTAATTTTATCTGTGTGTGGTTATAACCACAAATGTGAGCTTATTGTATGAAGATATTATATATATATATATATATATATATATATATTGTTAGCATTTTATATAATGTCCATTATATAATGAAT
Organism: Latrodectus elegans; assembly: GCA_030067965.1. Classification (NCBI taxonomy): domain Eukaryota; kingdom Metazoa; phylum Arthropoda; class Arachnida; order Araneae; family Theridiidae; genus Latrodectus; species Latrodectus elegans. Next base: position 10,149,527 of record CM057811.1, on the reverse strand, counting down.
AAAAATGTATATTGTGTATTCAAAAACTAGAAAATAAAACAAAAAATATAATAATGTATTTTTTTATTTATTTATATCTAAATACTAAAGTTTGAAATCAAACTCAATGAATTTAATAGATTTCATTATGAAAGATTAAATTTTTAAAAAATGAGAAAGATTAGAGAAATTTCTTATGGTAATTTTAATTTCCTTACTATTTATTAAATATTCCTTACTATTTATTTATTTCCTTATTATTTATTTAAAATGAGATTACCAAAAAATATTTCTGTTTCTATATTTTGCATTTGCAAATAGAATATTCTCATTTGCATAGTAAATAACTTGAATATTATTTTTTTGTATTGTGTTTTATATATGTGTATTGTGTTTTCATATCACACTAGATTATTACATTAGTATAAATCATAGCAAATTCAATTTAATTGTTTTAATAAAGAAAAGTATTTTTTTATTAATTCTCTAATTATGTATGATGTTTCTACATTTAAAGAAACATTTTATCTAATTTTTTAACTTTAATTTTTTTAAATACTATATTCCAGTGAAACCAGAGTCAGTAATTATATTGAGCTTCCTGATGACTTTACAAGTATTTCGAAGATGCTATGAATGTTTTTATATTTCTGTATTTTCTGATTCAAAAATAAACCTTTCTCACTATATTGTTGGATATACATTCTACTTTGGAGTTGGATTATCTCTTGTTCATGATGCACCTGGATTTGAAGTGATATCTTGTAAGTAGTGAAATTTTTACTTTCATTCTATGATACTATTAATGCTTGTGTTACTTATATATTAATCACACCTCAATAGTTGCTTGCTAAATATTTCTTAGTGTATGTCAATATTTACCATTCTGAATATTTCCATGTTTGCACATGATTGTATCAAATATTTTTTTCAGATTCTTAAAATATATACATCAAAAATTATTTTAAATTCATATAAATTAATTATAATATAATAAACATTATTTTGAATTCATATTATATTGTTTTAAAAGCCATAACCTTTTATATAATATGAATTTTAAAATAATTTAATATGCAAATCTAGCATTTTTCCTTGGTTAATAGAATTTATTCTTTAAAGTAAAAGCATACCAATTTCATTAGATACAAAATTCAAATTTAAAATGTCATTCAAACTGAGTTTTATTGTTTTTCACTTATTATACTCAAGTTATACCTCTCATTTACTCTGTTCTATGACATTATCACATTTTGATATTTTATGCTTCAAATTTTATGTGGAGACTGTATATATATTTTTTACTTTTAATAATATTAATTATAACTTAAATTTAAATATTAATATTTTTTCTTTATGTATATATATATATATATATATATATATATTTTTTTTTTTTTTTTTTTTTTTTTTTTGCTAGCGCAAGTGAATATTACAATTTGGATACATGGTTTACATTTATACATTGTGTTGGAATAATATTATTTCTGATTGGATTCATATTACAGTTTAAAACACATAAGATGTTTGCTGATTTACGTAAATCAGGTAAAAATAGAGCTTTTAGTTGAAAAATTGTTTATTTTACAGAATAAATGTTTTTTACTAAGGACAATTTTGTTTAAAATAAGTAAAAAGATAAGTAACTTTTTCTATAAAATCTTTTTTATAATGGATAGCTCAATCTGCAGCCATTTAATATTATTCATTAGTGAAATTGATTGTTGTGTAAATTTATTACATCCATTTTAAAGGAAAATACTATAAAATAAATAATGAAAGTAATTGTTGGTTTGCTTGTCAAATGTTTGAAAAGTCTGTCATATTTAATTTAGTATCACTTATCAATTTTTATGTAAATAAATTTTTTACCTTAAACTAATGAGAATAAAATTTTAAAAAAAATGCCAACATCTTATTTTAAAGCACTGCTAACTTCCAAATATTAGACTCTTTAATTTAATTTAGAATTTTTCAATTTTTTTCCTCAATTTTAATGTTTCAGGATGTTGGTAAAAGAAAAATTATATTTTTTTCATGTATAGAATAAATTTTTGACTCTTTAAACTTAACTTACTCACAGATTGTAATAACTTTGTTTTAGCATAGATACTTAAAAATCCATTGTAGTTATATTAATAGCTTACTATCTAAACATATCTTTAAAGTAATTAAAATAATGCAATAAATCGATTTATTTTATATTTATTTTTAATCATCATATATGACAATATATTTTGCGAAGTATATTACTTTAAAATAATAAGATTCATCATTACTCTCTTGCAATATACTGTTAAATAGTTTAATGATAACTTGTTAAGATACCTATTTGCAGTTCCAAAAAATTTATTTTTAAGCATATTTACGATTTCTTGTGTTAATATATATATATATTTCTTTTTGTATGTTGCAATTAATCTATATTGTTTTGTTTCCTTGTATGTTTTTATTTATCAGTATGTAAAAATATTAATTTGGAATCTATAATATAAAAAAATATTTTTGTTTTTTATTTTTATTTCCTTCATGTATTCAAAAAAAATTCTTTACAGGTAACAAGATAGTATCCAGTGACCATCATATGCCAAGTGGAGGCTTCTTTGAATATGTGTCTTGTCCTCATTATTTTGCTGAAATCTTAATGTATTTATCTGGTTGTATAATTTTGGGGGGTAAAAGTTACAGTTGGTGGCTAGTTTGTTTATGGGTATTTGTAAGTCAGATTTTAACAGGTTTAATGAGTCATCATTGGTATCAAAGAACTTTCAAAAAATATCCAAAACATCGGAAAGCTGTCATACCTTTTCTTATTTAATAGGATTTCTGAATAAGAGTTTATATTTATTAAAATATAATTATAATTTTGTAATTTATTATTATTTTTGTAATTTATAAACAATGTAAGAAATCTTATTATATCCCTTGAGATCCTTTACTTATTACATTATAAAATGCTTATCATAAAAATTTGTCATAATATCATCCTTCAAAGTTTTCATTAAAAAATATATAATTTAATTTATTATCATCATTGGCTTGACAACCTATTGTGAGTCCTAGCCTTTTCTTAAGTTTTTCCTAGTTGGACCTATTCTTTGCCTGACTTCTCCAATTTGATAGTTTTAAAGTCTCCATCCAAATAATCCAATCATATAGTATTGGCCTTCCTCTGGGATGTTTGCCATCTGGTTTTGTATTAATTGTCTTAAGGGGAATGTACCTGGGGTCATGTGGGTAACATGTCATGCATATCTCATTCTTTGCAATTTGATGTATTTAATCACATTAGCTATCTTGGTTGTATTTATACTATCTTCTATATACTCTGTTTCCACTTCCCCAAACATACCTCGTAAAATATTTCTTTCAAAATATGGCAGAAAGGACCTGTTCTTTATCTTCATTGACCATGTTTCTCAACCATAGATCAGAATTAGTTTAATAATGGTTTTATAAAGTAAAACCTTTGTTTTTGTCTTAATGAGTTTAGACCTGAAATTACTATTTATTTATTTTTTCATATGATTGGTTTGATAGGATTGATATTTCATTTATTTCTGGTCTTAAATCATTCTAAGTATTTATCTCTGTCCCAAGGCATGTAAAACTATTTACAAATTTATAGAAGCCAATAGTAAAAGGGGAACTTCAATCAATATTGTTTTGCTTTGGTTAAAAGTAGGAGTCATCTTCCTTGCTCCTGAAAAGATTGATTTACTTAATTCTGCAATAATAGCATATTATATGGGTGACATTTTTTTTTTCCTTGAACGTATTTTTATTCTTGGAAAATTTCAGTAAGCATTTAATCCAAATATTTTACTTTAAAGCAATAAGAGTTTTTTAATTTAAATTTTGAGTATTATTTTCAAAAAATTTCTTAGGTGAAGCATCTACTTAAAGTCAATGTTAAATTATCTTGACACTTACAGGCCAAGGCTAATCAATCTGCATGTTGAATCACTGGTGTTCTGTCCTTCAATTTAACAGTTTTGTAAGTTTGATTACCACTTGAGCTTGAATCTATGAATGACTAGGAATTAACTAAAAATAGGATTCCCATTTGAATGAGCCTTCTTATGCAAAAGAACAAACATAAATTAATAAACGAACCAGAGTAAGATATGTTCATCATCCTCAACAAAAGACTGAGCTATATGATTAAATCGATAATGGTATCATTCTTTGTAATTTGCAAGTCCACTATTATTTTTAAATAATTTTCCTAAAAATTTGGTTCAAATTGAGGACAAAATTATATGTCCAAGGTTTTGTTGTTTGTATTGATGTGTGTATGTTGAATTAGTATTAAATTTATGAAGAACATAATTTGAGTTTTAAGGAATAATTGTAAATAATATATTAAAAAAATTTGTCATTTCTATGAAAAATAAATGGCATTGTTATGAGAATTTTTTGGATAAGTATTTCTGTATGGTGCATGTTTGGAAAATTCAAAGTCTATATTTGTGTTAGAAAAATTCATATATAGTTGGAACGTGAAAGTAATTTTATTGGGAGAATGTGTGATGCTTTATTTCTATAATGATAGTGCTATAAATGGTTACTGGAAAGAAAGATGTTCAAGTAAAAGAAGACTTCGTATCAAATTAAAGTAATTGTGTGTTTGGATATTATCTGAGTAAAAATATTAAATATTACAGAAAATAATTGTTAGGTTTAAAATGCTTTAAAATTTATCTCAAATTGAAAAATTACTGTGTTTGGGATGATTCTCTTAGCTAAAATTACTTTTCTTTATCAACATCCATAATTATTTATTTATTTTCACATTTTCCATCATTTTAGCTAAAGTGACACCCATGCAACATTATCCTGTATTGAATTTCATTCAAAAATATTTTAGTATATAATTATGTCTATATTTATATCAAATAAAAATTTTTAATATAATTTTTGATTTATAATTTGTTTATTATTTTTATCATAATCCAAAGTACTGTATTTTATTTTAGGTAACATCTATGTGTTTGTTTGATTTGAAATTTAAATTTTTTGTCAAACAATAAAAGTTTAACAAGTAATCAACATAAGAAATTTTTTAGGCAGTGGTATTTTACTCTAATAAAAATTATTAAAATTATAAATTTATGTTTTTCACGTATAATTCATGTAAAAATAAATAGTTTACTGATTCAACATGGAAATGGAAATCAATTTTGTTGATATTTATGCTTTAAGAAATTAAATTTTCATTTAACTTCTTAAAAAATCATCGCCATCCACAAAATTGATTGAATTAAAGGAAAATCCAATTTCTTAAAGTGTATCATTGACATCGTTCTTAAAGTATATTAAAATATTTTTTTATAAATTACTAAAATTTAGTAAGCATTGTACACATTTGTGTAAAACTTTTCTTTAATCTTTTATTATTAAATAATATTTGGTTAAAAATATTAGCTTATGCCTATAAATAATTAAATGCACTAGTAATTCATAAAAATGCAAACAAATGAAAAATTGTCCTTTTAAATTTTAGCTTTTATGACTACTTAAAAAAAACAACATAAGTGTAATGAAAGATATGGAGAAGTAAATTGAATCACATAAAATACTCTCTAAATTAATAAATTTTACACATACACACATGAGTAATTATATTTTTAATATTACATTTGTTAATGCATAAAAAAATTATCAAATATTGTATATTTCTTTGAATCCCAGTGGATTTTAAAAAAATTTACTTAATTGTAAAAATTTTAACAGTTAGAATTAGATGTTGGTGCAAAATATAGGTTTCTCCCAATTCTTGCATGGGCATCTTACATATTAATGTGAAACTAATTGATAATTTGAACTAATTCTCCTTAGATCTTATCTGTACTATTTATTTAACTAAATTTTTTATGCATTAGTAAATCATGCATATAAGTTAAAAAAAAATCAGTATATTAATATGCCTTGAATATGTGCTCATTGAAAATTAAAGATAAGTCTAACTTATGAAATATATGAATGAATTTCTGATCTATAAGAAAATAAAATTTTAATACCATAGTTGTATGTGTGCATTTTGAATTATGTATACATAGTTTCATTGAAGTAAATAAATATATAGTTTTTTATTATATTATAGTTTTTAATTACTTTTTGAAAAATATTGAATTTTATTTAGTAACATTTTCTTTATTTTTCATAAAAATTAATTGAAGGTTTATAAATTCAATCTATTATTCAAGACAATTCATGGTATTTACTAAAAAGTTATATGCCATTGTAGAAATTTTTTTCTAAAGTAATTTGTTTAAGTTTGATATTTTCATGTAGGGATCTACATGTTATATATGAAATTGATAATTTCTATATTTGCATGAATTCAAATGTTAAACTGTAAGAATAAAAGAAATTTTTCAAATAAAAATTATCTTTTATTCGAAATTTCATAGATTGTATGAATAAGAATCTTTTTAATTTTATTTTATATGAAATATTTTCTAGTTTAGCTACAAATTTTTGACATTCTGAATCTGTGATATTTTGTTTATTGATTCCATAATGTTGTATGTATGTATATAAAACCACAAATTATAATAAATATTTTGATATACTAAATATTTATTATAATTATATTTGTAATGAAACCTTTTTCTATTAATTACCAATGTTTGCAGTGCCAATTATAATATATATGATGTCATATTAAAATATAACAATTATCTTGATTGCCTGTCATTGTATTTATAATAAATTTGATATTTTACTAGTTTTAATGTTTAATTTTTCTTAAATGTCAAGCTATACTTATATTAAAATTATATGTGACTCTATCATTCAATTGGAATGCATTTAAACCTATGTGATTCAGTTATAATTATTTTTGATTTTGATTGATAATTTTATGTCTTAGTTAGCCAAAAGATGAGTTTGATTACCAATATAATATTAATCCCAATCATTATTAATTTCATTTTTATATGTATATAATGTACCTACACTACTGGCCACTCAAATTTCACAAAAGATGCAAGAGGTATCACAGCAACCTTTATTTTGTTAATAGTATGTTGAGCAAGTATAAAATGATTAAATTAATAGACTTCTGTGAAGTGCGGTTCCTGACAAAATCAGTATCCAGAGTTGCTGCCATTGTTGGAGATCACCACTGCCACATGCCTTGACATTGATTCCAAGAGACTTTGTATGTGTTCTTGATGTACAGCTGAAAAATCATCTTCTGTGTTGCCACAGTTGATCTGGTGTGGCAGCTGGGGATGTAATATGGATCAATCGTTGAGCAACCACGGATAACATGTTTTATATCGGCGAAAGATCCGGAGAGCTAGCCCACCAAAGAAGGAATTCAATCTGGTTATTGACATAGAACCCTTGGACAATGCGTGTCACCTGTGGGCGCGCATTAGCCTGTTGAAATATGGCTTTTGGCAAGCCCTCAAGATAATGAAGAACTACTGACTCCAGCATATCAGAAACGCGTACTAGAGGAGTGCGATAGTGATATCCAATACCGCCCTATACCATAATACCCAGTGCAGGATCAGTGTTGCAGTGTGTAATGCAGCTGTTCAACATCCTATCTCCACGGTGTCTCCAAACGTGAATGCGACCATCGTGGTGTTGCAGATAAAAGTGTGACTCGTCAGTAAAGAAAATTTCATTCCATTCTGCCGTCACATCCATCTTTCATCGCACCATTGGCGGCGGAGACGTGTGTTGTTCTGAATCAAGGGTAGACGAAGCAATGGATGTCTTGTGGAAAGACCACTCTACTGTTAACGGCATCGAATGGTATGCGCAGACACTGAGTGATGCGTTACAGACTGAATGTGCTGTGCTATGGTTCGCCATATGGCTGAGTGATCCGTCACTGCCATGCGAACAGTTTGCCTGTCATCACTTGAATTTGTGTACTGAGATGGATGCGATTGAACATGTCGGTCCGACCTCCTGCATTCAACGATCACATATCTGCATTACAGTTATTTCGTTTCGTCCAACATGACTATTGATTTTCCTGAAAGATTATCCTTAATCTCGATAAACCACTATTCTTCCTATGTTGAACTCTGATACTTGATCAAAAAAATTATTGTTTTTTTCTACAAGGCATTTTTTTTTCTTTTTGAAAAACATAACTACCGAATTTGAAATCGTCGAAATCTACAAGCCTTAAATATCACTTTGAAGTAGCGCCACAAGCGCGCGTGATGTCCGTCTGGTCTGAAATTCTAATCATTTGCATATCTCACCTCCGCTAATGCATGCTGTAAATTTTATGTTATTTGCAGGCATTCTTCATGGTGTTGCATTTACGGTGGCCAGCAGTGTATGTGTGTGACAGAGAGGGAGTAAGTTAGAGGAAGTTAAATTTATGAGATTGTGGTAGATCTTTAAAAGGGCATTGCTTTTTTATATCCTGCAAATCTTTTCAATACCAGAAGTTCTTTTTTTTAAAAGAAAAAAAAATTCCAATTTTTTTCATTTGTTTCTTAACTTTAAGAATTTTATCCCCTCTATATCTGCCTCATTATATTCGTATTAGGATTGTTATGTTAATTTTATCTGCATACAGTCTTGATTGTTCTTTTCAGTATTAAAATCGTATTAAATCTAATATAATTTATTACACCCTTGTTAAACATAATACCATTTTATTTTTACATTAAACCTTGCACAATTTTTTAAACAAATCTTATATTAATTTTTATGTATTTATTTCAATTTCTAACATTCAGTAGAAGATAAGGAAGAAAAAAAAAACTAAAAAGAATAACAGTTTCATTATAATTTACTTTTGTGGATAATTTACGTTATAGCCCCCAATATTTTTGAGCATTACAATAATCACATTTAAAATTTCAAAATTAAGTTTTTAAACCGTTATAATATCCAAATAACTCTTTTGTTTCAAACATTTTATTTTCCAAAAAATTTCTAACAGATAAATTTTTTTTTTTTTTTTTTTTTTTTTTTTGTTAATTTATTTAGCTATTGTAAAAACACTAATGAAATAATATTATTGCTTTCAAAAATCAATAACAGCAATTTAGATTGGTAAATATTTCTTTCTAATTTGTTACGGAATACTAATTTCGAAATAACTTAAGGTTTTCATGAATTTCTGTAAAAAATCGGATTTAGAATAGGAACTCGCAATGCATTCCAGGGATATTAAAGGGATTGTGAAACTGCCTCCAATCTAAGCAAGGAAAAAAAACCTCAAAATCATTCGCCAAAGACTAGTTTTCTCCTCAGTGGTAACATGGTATCTGCCTAAAAATTATCACCTTCTGTGTATTCTTCGTACCTACCCTCTTGACTGCAGATATTTTACAATAAAGATCGGAAATTAATCAGTGCTTTTGGTATAAAATGCGTTTCTAACGATATTTATTTTTTCTAATAAAGTTTATAGGTATTTTTCGTAATTATTACTTGATTTTTCATTTAAAAAACCGGTTAATTTAAGTACTAATAAGTGTCATGCGTGAGAAGAAGCGGAAATGCCTCAAATAGGAAGACGGCTATTTGACGTTTGCCTTCATTTCATTAGAAATAACGATAAAGAGGGAGCACAGTATGTGATCCGTTTCAATATTATGTCATCAAAAACCATCAATCAAAATAAATTTTGGCATTAAGTATAGGGTACGTATTCCAACATGAGTGATAATCTACTTTAACATTTTAGCAAAGGAGTGAGTGATTTGCACCAGCAAATGAATATTTTTCAGCACATCTTTGAAATGCCTTTTTGGCGTCATTCCAAATACTGTATAGAAAAGGGCATACGCTGTTGCTGAAAACTAAGTTGCTGTGGATATGGAAACTATAATAGTTGAAGAAAAAGAGAAGAAACTTTTGATGAATGTTCCATCATCCAACAACGATATCAATCGAAGTATTTGGTACATGGTTCATGTTCTTAATATTCAAAAGAAAAAAATGAAAAGAAAGAAATTTGAATCCCAAATGAGCGAAACAAGTCAGTATTAAGAATGCATATCTCATCAACTCTCTATATTTATTGATCGTTAAAGACATTCTGTTTTTTAAAATCATTACTATTAGGGCAAAGTTGTAATAAACGTTTGATATCCTTGATACATTTATATCAGGAAAGGATTTCTATTGGATAAAATGCATCGATGTATGTATTGATAATGACTCTGGTCTGTACAGATTAAGGTGGTCCACTAGTAAGCTGGAAATTAGATTGAATATTCACAGAAAATTACGCGTATACAAGTCGCTAAGCTTCCCACTAAATCTCCTTAAATGTATAATAAATGTGATAATTAAATAAAAACTTGACCACTTAAAGACATTTTTATAAATCTGTCAAAGGATTTGGGGCTCGAACACTTGACTTTTATACAATATGAAGCTTACGTTAGCCCTAGTGTGGCAACGTACTACCTCGAACTTCTGAATTTCGATAAGAAATTTCTATTGAGGTACAAATGTGATCTAGTGGTTGGAAACCACTCTTTTAAACGAAAAGTCCCTGTCACTCTTGAACAATGGGAGATGGATACTGTGTGCCCTCCTTCGGAATTCGCGTCTATTGAAGTGAATGAGATTGGATGTTTTCCAGATTCTATTTCTTAAGACACTTAAATACGATCCAAAATATGTAAGAGGTCAACTACGCTGTAAACATTAAAAAGTGCCTTATAACAACAATAAACCATTTTAATCTGTCCGCTACATGATGTTAAAAGAAATTTACAATTTCTTGAAAGAAAATAATCATCTGAATAATTTTGCTGATGCAGACTTCCTGTTGAAATTGGCAGTCTTGTGCCGCATATTAGAAAAACTAAATCGATGTTTGAGTGTTTTGAAAGAGGAAGCTTATATTGATATTTGGTTTGAAAGAGTAAAGCGTTTTGATTGCTTATGAGTATTGTTGCAAGGGAAAATAAACCTGGTTTATTCCCGTGGAAATTTTGAAGGATCTCGAGAGTTTAGAAAATTTTCAGCTAATTTAGAAATTTTTTGAGATATTACTTAAAATAAATAAAAGTCCACTTATATTTTATAATTTTTACTACTAATTACAGTTATAGAAAGTTTTCCAGGAAAAAAAATTTTCGTTAAGGACTAATTTAGGATGACTTCAAAAATTAATGTTGAGAAAATATTTTTTTTTCTTCTTTCTTTTCCTGTATGAATTTAGGAATTCATAACGAAATCATTAAAATGTCAATATTTATTCTGACACACAGATTCCTATAAAGCATATCTTGATATTTTTTATTAATAAAATTTTTTATTAATATATTTAGTTAAATATTTTTTATATTAATAAATTTGCGAAACACGCATGAGAATTATTTTCATAAATTAATTTATTTTATAAAGATTCCTTATTAGACTAGAGCCAACATTATTCGGTTAAATAGGAGTTAAGGTAAGCAACTGATGATATTGTGTGTTTTTTGCCCTGTAATATATCTTGTGTAACTTCCTTTTATGTATGGAAATATGCTTGTAGAAAACTAATTTCTGTCAACGAATTCGCTTAAAAATAGATGGAATCTAAATTTTTCAGCATTTCAATGAATTATTTTTATAAGTGATAAAAAAAACTCTACTTCAGTGAGACTTCTGTAAAAACTATTCATACAATCACATTAGTATTTTTGAAAAAACTATTTAAAAAATGATTTCATTTCAATGATCTCGTAAAGAATATCTGTAGGTACTAGTGCCATTCAGATTAAATTTCTTTTTAGTATTAAATGAGGCAGGAAATATAAATCAAGCATTAATGAAAGAGTAAGAGAAATTTTGGCAGGAACAAATCCCATTTATATATGTATTGACCGAAAAATATTGTTTTTGTATTACTTGTAATAGGTTTCATCAAAAATAGCCTCTGAATTCAGCAATATTCATTTCGGAATCTTAATGTTCTAGAATCTTGAATACATTATTTCAAGTTTCTATAATGGTTTAAATACATAACTTGACTAAGGCAGAGGTCCCCTACATTAATAGAGCTCCCAAATCGAATACAAAGTTTATTTTACTTAGACACTCGAATAGAAGGTTTGTTGTTGTAAGGCAGAAAGAGTCAGAAGAAGTTTTGCCCTGGGCCCCAATTAAGCTAAGTCTGGCCCTGGATACTTACATGGCCAATTTGATTACAGCATATCGCCTAATGACTAAAAATTGAATTTTGAACTGAAAAAAAAAAGTTAATTGATGACTAATATTAGATTATTACAATATATTTCCTACTGCCAATTTTGGCAGATCAAAGCAATTTAACACGGCCAGCTGCTCACCATTTATAACTTAAGTTAAATAATAGACGTGAAAAATAATAGAAGGGGGAATACCTGAATTAGCATCTCTCAATTCCTCTTCACGTCATATTAGAGGAAGATACACACATATATTTATTAAATTTTATTTATTTAAAAAATATCAGCATATTTATTAAGCAATATGTTTTAAAAATAAGGAACTATTCATTTAAATTATAAATAAATAATAAACTGCTCACATTAAAATCAAATAAAATGCTATACATCAAGGATGAAAAATCATTCTACTGCATATGGAATTTAAAAACTAGAAGAATGTTGTCTTAAGGGAAAAAGCGTGGAACAATTAATTATGAAAATGCAGCATTATTTATCCTTGTCTAGACAAACGAAATAAGATTTCTTTCCAAAGCGTATAAAATAAGTTGATGATCAAGGACATAGTAAAGAAATGATTTGATTGACTTGCAAGATGAGAAAGCAACTCCTCCGAATCGGGTGAATGAAATCAACCGATTTAATCCGTGAAGCGAAGTCAATTGGATCCATTCTATCTTGCAAACTGTCTCTTCTGTCCGAGGCTTCGTTTAGGGAACTCATTCAGATGCCATATTTCTGAAGGTATTGTTTTCATTTTTCCATTTACTTTTACTGTGTTAGAAACTTATTTAATATCATAGTAAATAAAGAATCATAATATTTGATGTATCTTTTCTAAAACAATGCATTTGACTCAATGTTTCAAGCATTATTCAGTAAATATATATGTTAGAATTATGTTTTGGTTGCGATTGCATATTGTTGCGAATATTCCAAATAGGCTGCATTTAGTTACGTCATCTGCATGTGATCGAATATATAAATCGTTTGCGATATTTTTATCATTTATTTATTTATATTTTTTTAAATAAAAGACTAAAAAGTTCTATCATTTATATTCAAACGAAAATCTCGGTAGAAAATTCACTGTATTGTTAAATTACGAGGCTTAAAATATCGTTTTTTAAAAAACATTCGGACAATTTAAAAGAAACTCTTTAATATTTATATAGTTAATGTCATATTTAAATACAAAAATCCCTTATAAAAAGTCATAATAGTTTACATTTTCTATATATTTTTATTCGTATAAGCAAAATGGAATATTTTTCCAATTTATTATTTATTATCATTTATTATTCCCATTCATTAGTTTAAAAAATCCATATCTATTGAAAGCATATTTAAATACCGGCTGAAGATAGAGCAAATGCTGTTAACTTGTCAAATGCAATAATTTAATTTGAAAACAGAAACTTTTCTAAAAATTGAAATAAAAATATAATCAAAAACAAAAGAACTTTCTCTTATTCTTATCTCAGAATAACCAAAATTGCTTAAAGGTATCTGTAAGAAAAAGCTTTCGAAATCTTCAAACGAACTCCCGTTTCTTTACCATAGCATAAAATAACCAAAGAATACCATATCTAGTTTTCACCTTACTCTGCATTCAGCTCCAACATAAATCGTATAAAATTTTTATTTTGCAAATCTTAAATTAAAATCCCATTTTAAGAATTATATTTTTTTAATTCCATTTTAAGAATTATATTCTTAAAATTACACAACTGTATACTTGTTCTTGTCAAATTAGACTTATTCGTTGTCATATTGCCTAACTTATAAAAACATTTTGCTCGGTCAATAGTAGTGACAAGATATTAAGTAATATTATGTTTTAATAATGGACCTTGAGTAAGTCTTGTTTTATTTTAAAAACATTTCAGAGTTATTTCTATCCTAAATTCTATTGTTCTTTCGCTAGAAATGTTTGTCTATTAAGACAATTATATATTCGATTTCTTTTATAATGATCATTTATAAATTGATATTTAGACATTTTCTTCAGTGTTTAAATAATAACATTAGAAAAAACATATATCTTCTTCCATTTTGTTTTAAAATTTTAATTTGATTAGCAAAAGGGAAATAAAAAAATTATGGAAGCAAAATGAATTTTTTTCATTGTATATCTTAAATCATTATCATTATATTAAAAATACACGATCGCATTTCTTAACGAAATGCGTATCTTGCGAATATTAGTTTTAATAATTCCTTATCATTAACTATATCTGTTTTTTCGAAATCATTTTATTTGTCAGTCCATATACAATATGTGTATACAATATGTAAGTCCATTTCCTATGGATTCTACTAATGACATTATTTCCATCAATGCTTATAAATATTGGTTTTTGTACGCTTTTATAAATTTGCCGTTAGAAGCCATTTAAACTTTTGCCTTCTGGGAGATTTTTCATAGACTGTGGGTTGTATTCATATGTCACATGGGAAAAAAAAAACAACAAGTAAATTCTCTAACACCCAGCTTAATAGAAGTGAAAGAAGTGTAGAAAATAACTCCCATATTTCGCTGTTCAACTGAAGAACTTTCAACTATCGAATTCACAACATTCTTTGCTGAAGGCCTAGTTACAGTATATTTACTATGCTGGATAAAACAAATATATAAAAACATTAAACTGTAGTTTTTGTTGCTTAGCTATTTTAATGCAGTTAGTTGTTTTTATGATCTTACAGTTTGTCATTTTATGTAGTTTTTACTGAGCTTCAAAAACTGAGCAGATTTTTTTCTAAAATGAATGTTTGAAAGACTTCCTTATATTAAGCTTTAAAAAAATTGCTTATCATACAGGGCAATATAACCACATATAATCTGAAGAAAGATGCGGCGTTTTTCATTGTGCTCATATTTTTTATTCTGTAGGGAAAGTAATCGCTAACTTTTAATTTTCATAGAACATATTTTGTATATATTCTTTTTTGACAGACATTTTATGGCAAATGTAGGGAATACAACTACCATAAAATATCTGCAATTTAATTTGGAAGCTGTGTAACCGAGAAGACTTGCAATATTTGCTTATGTTGAGATTATATAATGATAAAAATGATTATTTTTGCAATCAAAATTTAAAATTTACTATTTGACAAGACTAAAAATTTTTGACACCATTTCAAACATATAGGTACTGCATAGAAAAAAAGAAATTTTATAAATTGTTAAAATTTTCTATAGGGCTATACTTAGCCTATATGGGACCCAGAGCAAAGACTTCTTTGGGGGACTCTCTCTGTTTCACAACAAACAAATGTTCTATTCGATTGACAGTATAAAATAAGCATTCTATTCGATTTGTGGATTTTCGGAGCAACAGCTTCGTATGTCCCTGCTTTAGTCAGACTCTGGTTTTTCTAACTATACTCTCAAATAAGTTAGGCAGCAAAAAAAAAAATAATATTCTAATAAGTACGTATATGCATTAATTGCAAAGTTCATACTTAACATTTTAACTGTCATGCCCGAGATAATCTCGGGCACAGCCCTGGTGTTCGAAAATGTCACATCCGAGTATTACTTGTTTTTTTTTTTTTTTTTTTTTTTTTTTTGGTGCATCGCATTGTTATACCCGAATGTATATCGGGAGCTGTTTATTTTCGCTTTATTTCTTTGTCAAGCCCGACTGTATTTCGGGAAAAGTTAATTTGTACTGAATTCAGTAGATGTAAGCACTTTACTGAAGATTTCAAAGGTTAGATGTTAAAAGTTTTTTTGTTCAAAGTGACAGTTTGTGTACCCAAATCATCAAAATAACTTTTCACAGTTAAAAGGTTAATAAAAATCAACATCAAAATAAGGGGCACAAAATGTGCATGGAATCTTTAGTTCATTAGGAAGATAAAAAGAACATGAAAAGATGCTTTAGAACAACAATTCAGTCATACATAAATAATGAAATTTTCTGGGAAAATTATTTGAGACGTTTAATGCGACGTTTGCTCACCTAGAACAGGTAAGACTTCTGGTCACATGTCTCTGCCTATCTGCATAGATGCAAGAAGGTTACTAATAAGACTTTGAGTAACACTTAATCAATTCTTGAAAAAGAGAAATCTTTAAATCCAAGGCAATAAAAAGGAGGTTGTGCCTCTTTCGAGGTTGTTCCAAATATTCTTCATCGGATTTAAGACAAGAGACATTCTGTTCTCTGCATTATTTCAAATAAAAACCCATTTCCCAACAGGAAAATCTGTATGAAGTCTGGTATTATTGTCCATTAAAAGAAAGAAATCATCAATGGCTATAGAGTGTATAAAACATCACATGAGATTCTCAGTACTTTATCCGCGTGTCATATTGCCATTCCGAATGATGTGCAGGTCCATCAATGATGCTAATTTCGAATGATGCGCGGGTTCATCAATGATGTCCAATGATTCACGTCTACCTATACTGATTCCAGTTTGGTGATAGGCGATACTGAAAACCCGTTAACTTTAAGAGACAAACCGGGGTTTGCAAGGACAGCTATGAATGTATATATACAGATTCCAGCTAGAAACCTCTAATCCATATCATCAATATCTTTTCCAATCGAATGTGAAATTATTTAGAATATGACACCAGAGCAACACTGATGAACTGGACGTGATTTTTGCTGGTGGCATTTGATCAGATCAAAAGACATGTCATGTGTCATACTGTAAACTCAATCGGAATTCGTCAGTAAAAAAGTAAAGGACACTCGTCACTTTAATTCGTAAATTCAGTATTTAGCTGGCTAACTTATTTAGTTTGTTCACATAAAGTATGTAGATAAATAAAGTAGACACCACAAGCCTAGGAGCGTTGAAGCAACCTTGATTAAGCCTATTTCAGTTTCCCGCGTTTAGAAACTGGCACCTTGTTTTCTTGTCAAAAGAATCTGTTTTGATGCTAAGGAGCGTCACCTGTTCTGTCTCAATATTGTTCATAAAATATGTCGATCATCATTTATTAATGTAGTATGTGAGCAATTTTGTTTTGGTCGATGTGTCTAGCATTTCTGATTAATTCTACGACCTTTAAATGTCACACTTTGTTATTCCAACGGAATCTTCTACACTTGCTTGTATTTATCAAATTCAAGTCTCTAAATAATATGTTAAGCCATGGGTTCCAGTAAATCAGGTGGGAAAGAGTCATGAACATGAAAGGGAAAGGGGGACGACTTCTAAAGGTATTAGCTACCTGAGCACCTAAGAAAGGCAGAAGTTCGACTTTGCTCGTTCACCTGTCTAACATTAGCTGGATGAAGTGGAATGGCCTTCACGTCGTGGGTGGCCCTGCCAGGAGTATATACTCCCGACATACTTCGTCCATTCCATCCAGGGTCACCCCCTCGCCACGGTGAGGCTGTTAGACAGGACTTTGAGGGGGTTGTAATTTTTTAAACTATGCAAATGAAAACAATCAATTAAGAAAGGCCCAAGTTTTTTGTTTCAAATACCACTTTTTTTTACAGATGATGGTATCGGGAATGATAGAAGTATTTTCTCTCACTATCTTAATTTTTTAAAATATTTAATTTTGTTCACTTATAATTTTTTATATAAAATATTTGCGTGTATAAAATATTTGTTTATTTAATAATCACATACGATATCAAATTTATTATTTAATCGCATAAAGTAATGTCAATGTATAAAATTTTATGGATGTATAACCATTATCTACACTGCAAAATTTATCTTCAAATATAAAAATTTAAAACAATATTCACTAGTTTTAATTTTAATATACTTCAATTTGCTTTTTTTTATTAAAAAAATACTGTTACTACAACCATAAATCTTTAATGTAAATTATGTATGATTATGTCATTCGTTGAATTCCCTAATTAAGTCATTAACTAATGAACTTCAAAATGTTTTAAGTTAATAAATAATTTATATATAAATTAATTTTTAAAACTTTTTTCAATAATTTTCTGTTAAAACACAATTAATTTGCAAATTGTCTTTTTATCCCTTTTCAAAATAATAATAATACCAAAAATAACTATAGCCTATATTATATATTTTTAGAATGATTTATTGATAGAAACGTGAAAAAGGTGGTTATTCTAAAAAAATAGAGAAGTCTCAAAAATAAATTATTTTTGATTAAAAACTTCTTTAAATATTTTTTTCTACTTTAGAATACATTATTCTTACTTATATGAAAATTTATCGATATTTTTCATACTCTATTTTCTTCTAATTTTCCAAAAATATGTAATTTAATTTCTTTTAAGCATATTTTATGTGAGAGCTGAAGAACTGAATTTATCACCTTTGTAGGTAAAGGGTCGATATATTAGCATTTTTTCAACCACGGAAATTATAAATGTTCATGATTGCTACTGTTGTGCAAATTGCATTTTTCTAGACGTAATACTTTATTCCCGTTCCAGTTCTTAAAACTGTAAGAGACAATATTCAGTAATAGGAACGGGAAAAATGTTAGAGTTATAAACGACTTCTTCTCTATTTAAAGACTCAGAAAACAAGAAATGGTCAAAATCCTTTTAAGCGACATTAAATTTCAATTTGCCAACTTTGTTGAAGAGTATTTTGTGTGTGTGTGTGTGTGAGAGAGAGAGAGAATCGAACTTTATGTGTCCGAGAATTTTGAAAATTTCCTTTTCGACTTGTTGATGTTGTCTCCATACGGATCTATCAGAGATCAGAGTCGGCAGTACTCCAATCTTTCTCAGGCTGGCGCTCATTGCCGGACACTCATAGATGGGAGTAGGCGTAAGCTTTGTAACAGGGCAATGATCACAACTTCTCTAGGTCTTTTTGCCCTCTCCATCGATTTTCATACCCCAGTGGTGTCCGGTTCTCAGCCTAGTTATGGTTTTAATATTAGATCCGTTCGCAGTTATTTCAGAGAGAAGATATACGGTCTGAATGAATTTTTCTCTAAGTTCGTATCTGGCCACTGCATTCGCATCCTGAAGAGAAACATCATTGCAGCTAGTGTTGAGGTCTCTGTCCTCCTTGGCCAATTTATCCACAGTTTCATTATCTTCTATGTCGACGTATGCAGGAATCCACTGGAGGATACAGGTCTTGTTTATAGTCTGAAGATCTTGAAGACCTGAGATGATTTCTTGGGTGGTAGAAGAATATCCTTTTAGAATTGCTTGGAGGGCGGCCTTTGAGTCGCAAAAGATTGCTAGGCCTTTTTCCTGCTTGGAAGTGGAAAGGGCCTTATAGATATTAAGTGCCTCAAGACTTACCCTCAGCTCACAAGTGAAGTTAGAGGCTATGTTTCACGCACCGTATTTGACCTGATGAGACGCACCATTTAAAGTAGTTAAAAACACACTGGCACCCCCGTTGGTGATGGTTTTGTCAGAGGAGCCATCTGTGTATGCGTGTACAAAGTCCTCTTTTGGAAATTGTTCTATTCCATTGAGTCCCTTTTTCCTAATGATGTCCTTTTGTTCGTTTTTGAAGAGTTGCTTAAATGGATAAAACATTTGGATCTAAATCCCAATATTTGGCGACATTTTTTCTCCCGGGCATGGTCAAAGTAACAATACATAAGTACTTCTTTTTAAATTATAATTTTTAAAATATTTATCAAATACAATTTATCAAAATCAAGAGGAAATGAAAAAAACTTTACATGTTTCTTTTCCACATATAAATGATAGATTTATAAAGATGTTGAAAATTCATTCACTTTTCTGAAACAGTCTCATTTTTCTTTAATTTTATAATGTACTCTAAAAGCCATTTAAATCTACTTCATGTCACTATCTGTTTAATGGATAATACTAGCTATAAGAAAATAATAGTATCAGTTAATTTTAAAATACATAAAAATATTTATTTTCTTTAATATATGCTTGATTAATTAATTTTCAACTATCTTTTTTAATATCAAACTTTAACTTGAAAACATTTCACCGAAATACTCAAAAAGTAATTTTTTTCTTTGCACAAAATTGTTTATGTATTAAAAAACCACAAAAAATTTAAAGTTTATTAATAATAACACAATATTTTATTGCCGGCCAACTTGTCTAGTGGTCAGCGTGCCTGATTACGGATAGGGAAGTTCTGTGTTCGAATCCCGTTCAGGCATGGATGTACTTTCTCTCTCTATCCTGTCTTTGTCTTTCCTTGTGTGTGAATGAGGTGTGAATGGTTGCCTACCCTATAAACGGGTCCCTATGGCATGTGTGTGTACTGAAGAAGTCGGACTCCACACCAAATGAGGTTCAGTTGGAAAAGTGGAGCAGCGCACCCCAATTTGCCAGCCTAGCTTACACACGAGAACAACAACAATATTTTATTAACAATATGATTTATAACGGTACATATTTAATAACAATTAAAAGGATACTGCTTCTTATAATATGACATTAAATACTGAGTTCAGGTTCAGTATAAAATTGGATACCATTTGTGTGGGTTGGCGAAACATTTTATCGATAAATTTTAATTTCTAGTAAACTTACCTTTGTATAACTTTTGTGTAACAGTCATCTTGTTAATCACATCTTGGCATCTATCTTGGCTTCAAAAAAATCGTCAAAGAATCAAAAAATACCCAACTATAAATTTTTACCTTAAATCCTAATGTTCTAATGATAAAAAACATTTTTTTTTTCAAAATTTTAAAAATTGTGCAATATGTTTTTAACATATCAGGTTAGGATATATTACTGTGATGATTTTTGGGCAATCTATTTCTGAAGAACAAATCGGTTAAACACAGCCAACCGCCTCGTCACTTTAAATCGGGTTTAGATAATGAAGATGATACCTGAGCTCTTACATTTCAATCTATGTCATACCAAACCAACTGAAAGATTGCATAAAAGAAAGGAAAATATTTATGTAATGGGAAAGATTGTGGAGAAAATTCCTTACTAAAATTCTAACATGCATAAATGATCGCAGCAAATTGTTTTCAAGGATACAATTGGATCATATGTCAGATATACTCTCGATAATATTGAACATAAGAAAACGCAGTGCCAGTGTTTCAAATTCCTTTCTACTACCTCATTCTTTTAGAATGGTGTTGACACCGCACTGCGAACAACTTAACAAATGAAAACTATTATAAGATGACTGTATATCCGTTCTGCATTGCTTAGCAGGTGGAAATTTCATAGACAATGGACCGTATTCACGTATAGCAAGGGCGGGAAACTAGAAAACTTCTAAGCAAATACACAGATAAATTTATGTGCATAAATCAAAAATACAAGATACGTTTCTCGTCATTCATCTGTGATCGTGTTCGAATGCGAATTCTTCTCTTCTAAAGCACGAGCCATTAAATCATGAATTCGAGAGGACTTTTGACACTGTGCACGATGTCTAGCATAACGGCTGAAAATCAGGGGGAAACTCATGAAATAGATAGTGGACCGTATTTATTTATTTAAAGGGAGAAAATCCGAAAAACTGCTTTGCACCTAACTAGAGAGACATGGAAGATAAAAGAAGAATCACATTGCCCATCTTCCGTTGTCCAACACTAGCTGAGATTAAATGAAGAGCTTCAATTCATTCCAAGGACTGAAATTCTCCAGTCAAGCTAGTGTCTTTTCATTCCATTCTCCATGTTCATCGTTCATCCCATCATTGGATGCCCAGTGTTTGTGGTTTCGAGTCAAGGATGAAGAAAGCTTTTCAGGCATTTCATTCATTGCAAATGATGTCGAGATAGGAGTGGACACATAATGCGTAACAGATTGATTGTGCTGTACTTTGTTCTTGCTATGGCTGCGCGATCCATAACTGTCATGCTCACAATATGCCTGTCACCAGATGCATGGTGACAGGCATATTGTGAGCATGACAAGTGGCTTCGAACAATCCCGTATGTCGACCTTTCTCTCCTGCATCCAGCAATTACAGATCCGCATAGTAGTTTCTTGGTTCCGACCAACACTACCAGCAATTTTTCTAAAGGAAAATTCACAAGAAGTCAGAAATTTACTCGATAGACCCTCAATGGAACTACGAGGAATAATTTAAAGAAATAAAAAATTAATCAACGTATTTAAAATCTGCTCTCTCTTCTCCCTTAATATAGCTCCTATAGGTGTCATTACAATCACCCTTGATTTGAGTACACGTTGTAAAACTGATGATTTACATTTCTCATCACCTCTAACGCGTGATGTAAATTTCACATTATTTGCATATTTCCTTCAGCCTGTTTAATTTTGAGTCATTATTAATGAATATATTTTTTCGCTTAATTTTTGTGTGGAGTTGAATTCAAAACGGCAGCACGCGGAATAGAACGAAATTTATATGAGGATGTTGTCTGCGACTATTTTAAAATAAAAGTTGTTTTATTTGGAAATTTTGATTACAGCGTTTGTAACTAACTCAACAGATAATTAAAGATGATTTAAAATATTTGTAAAGTTATTTGTGCCACCATTAAATTAATTTAAGAGATGTAACATTACTCTATGTAACTCTTCTCACTTCAACAATGAAGTCGTGGATTTCTTTGCCTCCTAAAATTGGCCTCCATTCGTAATCGATGAGAGTGGGAGAAAAATATTTACGGAAACATTACTTCTTTCCTTCTGTAGTTCTACATATAATTAAAAAATGAATAAAAAATAACGATAATTACTTTTATCGAAAAAAAAAATATTTAAGAAAAAAATATTTAGTCTTAAAATATTCAATATGTATACGAAATGAGATTGTAAATTATTTTTACAAGTTAAGAGAGGTGATAGTACCAATACAAATGTACCATAGAAAATAGGTTCCCATTCCATTATGTCACGAAGAAAAAGAAAGTTAAAACTAATCAAGTAAGAACATGAGGCTTTGATGGTCAAAACGGATTATATCTACTCTCTGCCACTATTTTCATGCTGTACACAAGGTGATGAATTGGATTCCTGTGTTGGCAACCTGGATGTTCAATGTTCTTTGCATTTGTCAATGTCTTGCTGTGTTTTTTGGTTTATGAGTGGATCGTGAGCTATCAGCTAATAGAAGTCATTGCCCCTGACGTCGTTTTGTACTTCCTTACATTAACATGTTTATTAAGACTATTATGTCTTTATCATATGTAAATTCCCAATGAGATGGAGTAGCAGTTCGTTCTTAGGTGGTAGAGAAGAAATCCAATCATAATAAACGTTATCTTTTAAAAGTGGCACAATGTTTTTACTTCAAGTATCATCTTGTTAACATCGTCAGAAAATTTTCGTGAATGTTGTAACTGAATGTACGTATGAGGAATGTGCGAATATGCACCTCACTTACAGTGAGGCAAAAGGAAATGAGCGCGAATCATGAAAATTGTACGAATAGCAGTTTCCAACTCCATGATACCTTTCCCAGTGTTGATCGATCTGGTAGTATACCAGACCTCACTTGTGAAAGAAGCTTCAAATTTAGTCAAAACTTACTCTTCTGTTTCTGCTGTTTGTGTATTTCATGCACACCGATTAACGAGTGTTATCGAATCATCTGTGTGAGAAATCAGTTCATTGGCCATTTCAAACAGCAATACAAGACATTCGCGAGCGGATGGAATATAAAATTTAGATTTTGCTACATTTAACGCAGATCCTTCCACAAGTACAGAAGTGATGGTATATGAAATGGGTATTAATCAAACGGTGGTGGGACGTATTTTATATGAGGAAAAAAGTGTGTACACGTGAAAGAAATGCAATTTGCACACAGATCCTTGCCAGACAAACTTTGTTCAAGGGATGCTGGGGATGAAGAAGAACGATTCACTATTTTATTCATTACTACTACATGATCATGAAGTAAAATTCAGCAAAAAGGGCATTTTTGAAGTGTGCAATCAATACTTTTCGCCTGATAGCAATTTCCACTGTACTACTATTCATTGAAGGGCTATCAGGTAATATCCTGTTAGGCCTATAAAACATCTCAGAATATTTTATAAGTGCAATATATCGTGTTTCGTTGGAAAAAGTGCTTTTCAGTTTATTGCAGACTGTCCCACTCCCCATTCAAAGAGACATATAGTTTATGCACTTTGGAGCCCTAGCATATTTTTTGATGACAATCCGTTATTTCTTGAATCTCAAATATCCGGCATGATGGATCAGATATGATTATAGCTTGGCGTCCTCGTTTATTTGACTTTTTCTCTTCTAAGGAAACATGAAATCTTTGTATAAGATGTTTGTGAACTCAGCTGAAGATCTCATGGAGACAATCGTTATTGCCACTAATATAATTAACACAAAGAAAAGACTCTTTGAGAAAATGCGCCAGTCATTCCTTCGTCAGTGTTAAGTATATAACGAAACGCGTTATTGTTGTTTTAAGGACTTCCTGTGAATTTTCACAAAACAATTAATTTGATTGTGCAACTTCTGATATCCAACCCTGTTGTAAATTTAGCTTGAAATTCCTTTTTTCTACCTCCCAGAATGGAATGCGAAATACACATATGCATATAATCTAAGTTCACCAACACTGCTGAATGAATTTGTCATTCGGCAGTGATGGTGAAATGTATTAATTTCATTCAGTAGTCGAAAAGAAGATTGTTTTAGTCCTACTTTTCGATTGAAATGAGCTAATTCAAAGTTTTCTAGAGGGATCAAATGTTCTTTCTTCAATAAATGTATCCAAATAACGGCTCAGTTTGCAATACCACGAACAGGAGTGAATTTACAATATTTATTGTTATTTCTTATCCATCATTTTCCCTTTTACATCATTTATGAGGCAACCGAAACTGATTAATCTCTATTAATGTGGAAAATTACGATCAAATTTAAAATGGTATCTGTATAAAATACATTTGGTTTGATGAAACTTCAAGACCATCAAACGTGCCTTGATTTTGTTTGCGGATTTTGTCAGCTGTGGTTGTTGATAACGAATGGCCTTCAAAAATTGTAGTATTATGAAGCGCAGTTTTTCTTAGGTAGAGCTATGACTAATTAAAATTGCCGGAAATGGAGTGATTCACATACCATTCTGTTACACCAACAACCATTGCATTCTGATTAGGGGATAGAATTATACGGACTTGTAAGTAATTTTATCCTCGAATTGTTTTTTTTTATAAACTCTCGCACCTTAAGTCATAAAAAGTGCTGTCATGAGTGGACAATTCTTTCGATAGCATGTCTATCCTGCTTTATAGGAATGGCAGTTTTTGTAGATCACTGTTTTCGTGCAAGATGGTGGAATTCCTCATACAGGACGCTACGTCAGTGAAATCTTCATGCTAACTTTGGTGATTGATATTATTAATATCCAGAGTTTTAACAAATTCCTGGACTTCTCGTTCACTTGACTTAAATTCCTGGTGTTATTTAAAGGACTGTATTTATGGAGGAGAAATTAAAATTTTATCTGAATTGAAAATTTGTATTAAATTTCATGTCCTTGAAACCCTTCGAGAGTTCGTACGCGTTACCACTATTCAGTGGTAACGCGTACATAATATATGCACTTGCAATGCATAATTCATGTTATTGGAGGCATATGTTGTGTACATTCTGTAATTGAATAAACTTTAGCGATTTAAACTGAAGTTTCGTTCTCCGTTAGGCACTTTTCCCCGATGTCTATATAACGCATATTTCAAGCTTCATAAAAATCCAGAAAGCAGTACATGTTTTAAAGGGGTCTAAATAAAGCCAATTCAATTATAACCTCTTTGAATATTTGAAGGAGCTTTGAAATTCATTGTTTTGTAAGAGTCTGAGTTGTATGCTTCTATACTGATAATGTCGAATTTGGAAATGTTCCGTATAAATGGTTCCTTGAGCAAAAATTGGAACAGCGATTGGTTTCTTGAATAGTTAACGAATATGTTTCACGTAAATTGTTTTTCAAATACTTATTTAGTCTCCACAATTGAGTGCACCACAATTTTATTTTTGATAACCATATCATGAAGAAATTCATTTTAGACTCAGCACTAAATTATCAGCAACTGGTCAGTACATTAAGAGTATTTAGAATTTTTTTAACAATGAAATTCTAAGTGTTTAAAACTTTGTTTTTCACGGAATGATGAATAAAGTTATTATGTTAAACAGCCAAACAAAATTCGTTTCAAGATTCTCTTTTGGGATACATGGATTTTAAGGATTAATGAACAATCCCAGTGATTTTTATTCGGGAATTTATTGATAACAATTACAGGGATTTTTCTATTACCACAAAAATATATCCAAAGAAAAAGAATCTATGAATCACTGATATAAAAATAAATTTTGCAATTCGTGACAGCTTAAAGGGTTTCATTTTTACTGGTTCTTAATGTTTGAAATCCTAATTTTGTAGATGATTTTCGAAACAATGCAATTACAAATTCCAAAAAGCACTCGCTCGTAATTGTGCTATTGCTGATATAAAAACAAGCAAGCAAAAGTGTTGCCATTCATGATGTGTGTGAATTAGGTTTCTACTCTCCACTCAACCTGCTTCAGGAGGTAAAATTCATGAGCCGAAACGACAACCAACTTTCGTGTGGATCTTGAGAAGTATTGAGGTTGCACGCTATCCTCCACATCCTGACGTCTGTCCCTGACCTCGAAGTCCAGTGCAATGGACGCCACTTCGCCAAAAAAAGAATCTTTCCCCAAAATCATTAGAATACCGCCTGAGGGGTGTGCGTAATATAAGTGACCGAGAATAATTCGCCGATTGCGCTAATTCGTTTCTTATCACTGTATTTTACAATGCGGAGAACAGAAATTTCAGTGTTTTTTTGAGGAATCTTCAGTGATTTATTATTTTGTTCCGTTTCAGTTCATTTATTGTCATAAAATTTCTCTCCTGTGAAAAAATAGGATGTCAAATATAGGTTCTCATACAAATTAAAATATGGAATTCCAAACTACAACTTCAAATTTATTGTATAACTGACACACATTGCAAATACGTTGCACAATCCATTGAAATGTTTTATGTAATTTATTTATTTTTTGCAAGACTTAGAAATTTCTGCATTTATCTGGCATATTTTAAAATTAGATGAAATTGCTTTTAATTTTATAATTTTTTATTCAGTAGAAGTAATAAAAAGTCTTCCAGAAAATAATTAAGGACCAATATCTACTTAAATATTCAGATATTTTATTTAAATTGACCAACCTGAATTCATTCCTACAGTATTTCTTAGTTGATTTCTATTTATGTGTAAACTAATTTTATATTCACTACGATATGTTATCGATAAAAACTAGGCGTTCATAGAAATTAATGAATTGTATCAAAATAATTAGTTTGTAATAAATAATTGTAAAATTTTATTGATATATTATTTTGATGCACTGACGTAACAGATTCTAAAAATTGTGTTCATTTTAAATTGACAAAAATAAAGCATACTTTAAAAATCTTGGAATTACTTTACTAAAGGAAACTTCAAGAAAAATATTTTAATAGATTACCACATGCAAGTGTGCATAGTTCTTTCATTCCAAATTTTTTTTTATTCTAAACTATATAGAAAATCTGATAGTAAAGCATATAAATTAAGATATTATTTATAAATTTATATACAGCATATTTTTTTAATTCTAGTATTATATACTATTTATCTTGTGAAATCGTATGACATAATATCGAAGACATTTATTTTTACGAACTCGTAAGACCGGTAAAACAGTTCGTATAAATCAGAAAGTTCATAATATGGAAAAATTATGTATTAGATTATTAAGATCTGATTTTTTCACCTAACTAATTTTTCTTTATAATTTTTCTTTATAAATGAAATATCATTAAATATACTTATTTAGAATGCACTATAAAAATCACGCACAAAATAAGATTCATACCTGAAAACTTTGATTTTATTGATTCCACTTTCTCATATCACACAGAATTTTCTAAAGCTGAAACCGTGTCTGGTTTAAAATTTTTCCTAGCTAACCGTCTGACGCTTTGAAATTTTGTTATTCAGTTTCATAGCGAAGCAGTTGGATTTCTTTTTAATAACACTACCTTCAATATCACTGTTCATTCCTCTCATTTATTTCCAATCAAGTAAAGATTTTTCTAGTTTAGGAAGCTTTGATTCATTACAATATTTTCGAAAGTACACTTTCAAGTTTTCTTTTTTACTGTTTTCTTTTTTAAGGATTTTTCTCGCATTCTTAAAATAATCGAGAGGTTGTCCTTCGAAATTTTCATTTTTTAAAATTTCTTTTCATCTACTACTTTTTTAATTTCTTTTTTTTTAATTCTTACTATTAGTTTAAGTTTATAATATATATATATATATATATATATATATATATATATATATATATATATATATATATATATATATATATTGTTAAAATTTTTAGTTGTTAATAAAATACTTTTAACTTACAAACTAAGTTGAAGTGCATTTTTTTTCAGTGGATAACCTTTGATGTTAGTACAGTTTTATCAAATATTAATTAATTTTAATTGGGAAAAAATAAAATTTTTCTTTGTTGACCTCAGTAGGAATTGACTGGAAATATATTGATAGTAAAAATTTCCATTTTCGACGTAAGTAGGAACAGACTTTAAAAATTTTTTTTATTATTTGTTACTTTAACGTTCGTTTTTTCAATTTTGACAAATCCTCAACGTAACGAGGTCGATCTCCTTCTCAACAAACGAAATTGCATAAATTTATGGAAAAAACACTATGGAAAAACAGATCTCAAATTGTTAAAGAGTTTTCCGTGTTTTTAATGTAGGGAGGAAAGTTCCACCTCCCTTGCTACGTGAGTTATTACTCATAGAGAGGGCAGAAAGCGAATTCGGCATCACATCTCTTTCTCGTCAAGTGCCTATGTCCACAAATACCTTCGACTTTTGTTCCCTCAATAATCATATATTGCTTACATGTATCGCTGCCTAGTTCAAGAATGAGTCAAGTAATCAGGCAGATTCTAAAAAGAAATCAAACAAAAAACTGAAAAATTATCAGATCATGAAAAATAAAACGAATTAGAAAAACGGAAAAGAAAACGATTTTTCAGAAATGAAAGTTTATAAAAAAAGAGATTTTTTAAAATTTTAGTCCGTAAATAGGAATTAAAATTATCACAGCGTCCATATTATCGTGATAGGACTAGTCCTTAATGTGTAAAAACATGCGTCCTCGTGAATTAGAGGTTCTTAAAAACGAGCGTCTACTGTATAGGATTGAAAGAATTGACAGTTTCAGAAAAGTGAATAAATTTCCAGCAATTTTATAAATCTAGCATTTATATTTGGAAAAGAAATATGAAGGGTTCTCAACGTTTCCTGTGTGGATTTTATTTAATTATATTTGATAAATAGTTTAAAAATTATTTATAAAAAGTGGTACTTACATAATATCATTTTGATCATTCCTGGCGAAAAATATGTGCCGCCAAATGTTGGGATTTATAGCCAAATGTCAATCTTGTACAATGTTGAAAGATCGAGACTTTACGTACACTCTTAAAAGTATTTTGAGCAATATCTTTTGCTTTTTCTCATTCATTAATTATAGAAGAGATAGCTTAGAACAACGACAATTTATTGAAATGGTCGTGGTTCTATAAAAACACTGGAGTTTTTTTTATAACATTTATCTGTGTCATCTTTCTGGCTTTCGTATATTTGTCTTAATGTCTTTATTCTACAGTGTCATCCATCTCAACATTCTCAATAAGTTCGAATCCAATGATTTACGCAATCACATAACTATCAAAAATTATTTTGTTTTCGTGTCAACTTATCCCACCTGAGGAACTTGAGCAAGTAAAATCACATCAAAAGCAAATTAGAACTGCAAAGTTTTTCCCTTAAATATTCTTAAATATTGTGTATTATGATTCTAATAAATAAACTGAGAAAAACGAGCATTACATCTAGAAAAGTATAGTTTGCTAATATATCAACCATTTCACTAAGAAAAGTGCTAAATTCAGTCTACTGTATTAAATTTGTGACTTTGATAATTGACACATAATTTTTTAACAATTACAGATTATAGAGGCGTGGCTCCCAGTGAAAAATGTGCTCGTAACTGTCAGATAAAAGTTGTGATTCTATAAAATGAAGAATTTTACCATTTACCCAGCTTTGTATTATGTAAACAGTATTTTGTATAATGAAATGTGTTCTCATGCTAGAAAAAAAAATCGAATGAAATATGGATCACTTGAGAATGCTCTTTTCTGTAACAAAATCACTCAGTATTGGAGTAGAACGTATTTCCTTCGAGTTCTAGTACATTTGTGATTGGCAGCGTTTGGAAAACGCGTAAACACGTTCGTTGCAGTAGGCGAAAACAATACTTCTTCAAAACGCAAAGAAAAGTAATTATCATTACTTTAAGAAAGATATAAGGATAAGATATCATACATATTTTTACTTTAATTCTACGCAAGGATTATTTTGATTAATTTTAACTCTAACCACGCAAGAACTGAATCACACTCCTCCATTCTTGAAGAAAGAAAAGTTCCAGACTTTTGTGCATCGGTCATAAGCAACTTTACATTGAGCTCAAATCAGAATTAATCAGGGTTTAAATTAATTATAAAGCCTGATTATTTCAAAATTTCGAAATGAAACATGGATTGTGTTGCATCGTATAATGTAATCTATATTTCTCTGAAAATTAAACAGAAACCATAATACAAATTTCGTTTCATTTCACTCTGTCATTGGTTAGAGCTCTTGCCTTCGGTTCAACAGTTCGTGGGTTTGATTCCCACTTTGGGCATGGATGTTTGTAGTGGTTCGGAATCCACTTTAAGCCGTAGGTCCCGGTCTCGTGTGTGACTTGTCTGCAAAAAATGACCGTTGAGCGACAAAGAAACCAAACCACTCTGTCATTTTGATTTCAACCCTGGGCAAAAGTTTAACCGGCAAACATATTGAAGATTTTATTTAAGTAATTTTCCTATTTCTTCGAAAACGTTTTTTTCGAATTTTTATGGTTTTAGATGTTCAAACTGTCAAATTAATTTCATTTTAGTTTCAGAAAATTTATTTTTTGTAAATCTATAAAGATTTTATTTACCTTAATGAATGATAAGTTGAATAAAATCTTGAGAGATTAATTCTATAATCCCTCTATTAAATCCTATCAGATCAAGATTGTACCCGTGTTCATGAGGTACATGAGAAGATGATTAATGAAAGCTTGTGGTCTTTTCGGTCACTTGACCTGTCCACTTTTGATTCTTACTTGTGGGGACTGTTAAAGGGAAAAGTATATGAAACAAATCCATGCATAATTGAAGAACTTAAAATCAAGATTCAGGATATCATCAACAGTATCATAACTCAAAAACTGACGAGAATACATATAAATTCCAGCAACTACAGTGCAAGAAAATAATCATATTAAATAAATTACTTTTTATTTTATGCGTTGACTTTACGAGCCAGTTTTATGTGCCATTCTCTGTTAAAAAAAAATGTT
The DNA here is from genome assembly GCA_030067965.1 of Latrodectus elegans. Lineage (NCBI taxonomy): Eukaryota > Metazoa > Arthropoda > Arachnida > Araneae > Theridiidae > Latrodectus > Latrodectus elegans. Next base: position 10,118,009 of record CM057811.1, on the reverse strand, counting down.
ATGCTGGAAATTTGTTATTGCGATATTTTGTTCGGTGTCGATAAAATCATTTGGCGACTTTATCACTTGCACCAGCGAAATTGAAAAGAGTACTGAAGATTTAACAGAGTTTAAAGGTTGTGGAGCCACTGAAGCATGGTAAAGGAAATCGACGCCTCAGTGCACAATCTTGAACAGATAATTGCGTGTATCATTCGCGTTTCTGGTAAATCAGTACCATTCGAAAGAGTTCTCAATAAAGGAAAGTTTCGGGAGATAATAGAAATTTAAATGAGGGATTCAACAGAGCATAAAAGGATGTTACGTTCATATAAAGTTAATTTTAGGTTGAATATAATAGCAGTTTCTCTCTCTCTCTCTCTCTTTTTTTTTTTTTTTTTTTTTTTAAGAAAGAAAATAAAAATACACGCGCGAGAAGGAAAAAAAATATATTCAATTAAAAAAGATGACTTATTAAATTTTTTTCGCACAAACTTCGCGCAAACAAATAAAACTTAATTTTTCAAACAATTAAATTTGTGCTAATATTTTTTGTTTGTTATGTATTAACCACACATTTGTGGTGTAACTGCAAATGCTATGGTATTTATATATAGTCAATAAATTAATGGATTATTATTTTCTTTCTAACTTCTACGCAAAATTCTAGCAATCGAATTTATTTAATGTAAGATTAATGGTATAATAATTCTCCGGAAATGACAGTAGCAGATAATAAATGAGTAAACGAGGAGCATATGGAAATATGCGGTTTATGATTACTTCTTACATTTCTCTTATATTATAAAAAATGTAATACGATGAATTATTGTCTTCTATTGGACGTAATTAAATCTGTTTTTAGTGGAAAAAATTTAATTTTCCTTTTTAATTTTAAGCAAAAAAGTTTTTTTATAATAAACTGAGTATGTTATATCATTGTTTAAAAAAGAATATCCTATACATTGATATTATACATCCCTGTAGAGATGACATTGTCCGATATGGATACTGAACTTAAGATAAACGAAAAAACTACGTTTGTAAGAGATACAGAGTTTAAATCTTTGGCTTCAATTGTCTCAGAAAATAATTATATGATAAATGACAAAGATTTAAAGACATTAACAAAGATTTAATGCTGGCAATCACAGCTTTTTTTTCATTACAGAAATTAATAAAATCTATGGCTATAACATGGAAGAAGAAAGTAGTGATTTATAAAACTCTAATCAAACCAGCTGTTATTTATGGATCAGAGATCTGGACTTTAACTCAAGAACATAAAAAGATAATAATTTAGTAGGATAAAATTTTAAGAGCCATATTTGGACCACACAAAACTAGTGATGTTTGAAGGAAACGATAAAACTATAAAATTCATAAAATGTTTAAGAAAAATACTATAATAAACTGCATAAAATCAAAAAGAATTTAATGGTTGGGACATATAAAGAAAATGAATGACAACCGATGTGTGTGTGTGTGTACGTACTAAAAAAAAATTTTTAAATGTCAGTGTGAAGATCAGAGAAAACTAAGAATGCAAAGGAAAAGATGGCTAGAAGAGATTGAAAAAGATCTCAAGAACTCCAAAATTAAATGTTAGAAAACTAAGGCGCATTGGAGCAGGAGTGTTATTAGGTCATGGTCCAACATGGACTGCGATGCCGGAGAGTTAATTAGTTAGATGTGACATTGTAGATTTGAAGAAGAATATTTATGTACAACAAAAGTAATAAACAGAGTTATATAGGTCAATGTGCTCTGGAAAATGTTAAAAAAAATTTAATTGTCCTCTTGCCTATTTATACTAACCCTAATGTGGTTGGTGTTTAGTTATCATTTTAATTTGGTTTTTCTTCCGTTTTATTGTCAATATGTTAATGGCATGGATCAATGGAAAAGGCTTCTCAAACTCTCTGGTGCTTTTGTCTTCATATAAGAAATCGTTTTACTAGCAAAATGAACTTCTACATTATTTTCAATTTTGATTTCAATGAATTGAAGTCATACAGTCGTTACTTGATATGGGTGCCATGTTTGACATTGATTAACATTTTGTGCGTAAAAAGAGTGATTCTAAACGGATTCTGAAATCATTCTTTTGGATACTCGTAGCAATCAATGTTTTACGCGCAAAATGTCCATCAAATCAAAACAAAAGAGAATTAGAGAAGCTTTAACGGGTTTTAAGAGAACGTGAAATGACACAAGAGATGTTGGTGATCCAGACAAGAAATCTTGAATCAGTCAAAGAGACAATTTAGAACAAGAAAACATTTTCATGAAATTTTAAAAGTAATGACGCTAAGGATTTGAAAATTTGTAAACTATTTAGAACAGGAAATTTTCATGATTTTGCAAACTTTTACAAACGGAAAAATTATTATTAAAAATTACTTCTTTATTAGTGGTAAAAGTCTTGAATGGATTTTTTCCCATCGCGCTGACTACACTCAGATATTCGATGCTGAACTTCACCTTATTTGCTGCCTTTTGAAAAATGCGATTTGAAGGCAAGCAACTAATTCGTCGATAAGTCGGATTTAAAACGCCGTCTCAATATGATGTGATGTAGATAAAGTGTTATCTGACGTCATGGATACTTTAAATTAATGAGAATTGTTATAAAGTGGCATAATCCTGATTTCAATTGGAACAACAGAAACAACTCCTTTATGGTTGAAAAAAGAGTTGCATAATTTTTAACCAGTTAAGAATTCCTAACTTCTATTTAGTTTACGATCCCACACCCATTATAGCAGGATTTCTCCAAGCAATGTTTAGTCTACAGAGGGCTGATTTCCCAATTATTTTTATCAGTAAATATCTACAGTATGCAAATGTATGTTGTCAATTTAGTTGTATTTTTGAATAATAAGTTAAGAGATAACATTTGTAAAAAACTCGAAGCAATATTCTCTATAGTCAAGAATCTGTAAAAAAAATATTGTACCTACAAAATAATTTATTAATAGAAAACAAAATGTTTTCAAATGTTTCAACTTGATAATAAATTTCAAAAAAAAAAAAAAAAAAAAAAAAATTATAAATTGGCATGTTTATAAGCAATCTCTATGAGAATGTTAATGTATTGAAATTAATTTCTGTATAAGTTAAAAAACTGTCCTTAAATAAATTCTCTAATTTCAAAGCTAAAAAACTAAAGAAAAAAAGAATATAATTAATTAATGCATAGTAAATAGTTATCGTGAACAATTTAGATTCAAAGATTTTTAGCTCTGGCAATTAATATATTTTTTATTTCTGGTATAAAGTGAAAATTAATCTGTATCTTCAAATATTTCGCCTGAAAACAAATATATTTTTATTTTATTATTCTTCCATATTTTTACTGGTTTTCGAAAGGCAATTTTGTTTCGGTAAAAAACCGACACATTTACTTTAAAACTAAATGTATGGGATAACATTTTTAAAAATAAGGAATCATACTAATGAAATAATTCTTTACTTTTCAAATATGTAAAAATAATGATAATTTTTTTGTGGGAATTGCATCTGCATTAATTTGAAAGTGTTATATTAATAAAACATTAGTTTATAAGTTTTACATTACCTATACCTCCTATATTCAAAAGTTAATTTCAAGCTTGTTTTTAATGTAATATAGAAATAAATACGGGCCAATAATATTCTTTCTTTTACGATATTGAGGCTAATTTCTATTATTGCTTTATTAAAATATTAATACTTAGAAATTTTAATTGAGGAAGCTGAAGGGAAAATCACTCACATTTTTTTCTTTATAACTTACTCTAAAATCGTTGTTTATCACTTGTTTCACAGTGATCATCAAAAATGTATCACTTGAGGGCCATAGGATGTGCGGGAAAAATATATTTTATAGTGCCCCTTGGCAAAAAAATTGGCAATTTTTTATATCGTCAAATGTTTTTTACGAATGTATTTGAAAAAACAAAATGGCACAAAATCAATATGAAATGATACCTTATTAAAAAAAAATGTTACAAATTTTACAAACCAATGTTTATTACCATTTTCAACATTACTCAACTTGGTGCCAAATTCGCGAGAAACAAAAGAGCACACGAAAGTATAGGCCATCCATGGGGTGTACATACCTAATTTAACGCATTTTAAAGTACTCAACACAAAAACTACTGTCAGAGTGAAAAAAAACTTATTCAAAAATATTGATACAGTTGTGATAAAAACAATATAAGAGAAAAAGTACTTTTACATTTTTATGAAATTTTAACTTCAAAAATTTATTTCATTGAAAATTTATTTTACAAATTAAAAAATAGGTTGAAAAAGCTTTTTTAATACCCGAGTTTCTTGCATATTCCTTTCATTAAAACGTTTGATAGATTTTAAAATTTAAACTGAACTACTTGTTTATTTTGTACATGGTAGATAAAAAAATTCAATTCATAAAATTGAATAAGTTTCATAAGAGAAGTGAACAATATGATTAATGACGCTATTGAATTGAAAAAAAAAGGTATAACTCTATAAAGTTTATTCTTTATGTCCTGAAGGATACCAGACGGATTTTAATTCTATATTTTTGATTCATGACTACAAATCTTAGTTCACACAAATACATCATGATAAATAAGAATACAATTTACGATTATAATTCATTACTTCACCATATAATTCGTAATATAACATACCTATATAAAAACCATTTGGTAAATCAAAGAAATTTTCATAATCACCTGAAGTTACCAGCTATCATGGAAAACAGACCCTCAGAGAAAGGTACCTTAGAATAATTATTTTAGTTTTTGAAAAATATTGCAAATGTTTACTTTGCAATATTTTTCAAAAACTATATTAAATATTTTTTTTAGCTAAACGTTGAAAAAAAAATGTGTTTTCTAGTTAATTTCATTGCACTTTCAAAAAAATATCAATTATTATGGATAAATTTTAAAAATAAGCATTAAATTTCCTCTTAATTATTTTTCACCTTAAGAAAAACAGTAATTCTGACAATTTTGTAATACGGTAATAATGCTTAGCATTTTTCCTCGAAAGAGTGATGCCCAAAACATTAAAAATCCAAAGATAATACAACAAAACAAGATTTACTCGATTATGTTATCAGCACGCATCATTTACTTTGGAATCAAACAATTTTAAGCTTTTTATGCCATAAAGCAGACGTTCCATAAGGATAATCTGATTTGTCAATAATCTTAAATCCGGAATTTCACCAACTCATCGCTTTGTTATGTTATCACGTTAACATTCAATTTTGAAAAAAAACTATGGTTTTTAAATAAATTTTTTCATTCACAGATATATCAGTCTATCGAGTTTGGGTGGCCTTTTTTTATTTAAAACTTAACTTTCAAGTGAAAATTTAGGAATCATATTATTACATACTTAATTACTTACAAACTTAATATTACTTTATTACATACTTAATTATTTACAAAAAGCTCACCGAAAACAGAACACTATACTTAACATTAAGAATTATATATTTATGATTATAAAAACAATATTAAAATTAACACACATTCAAATCGAGGACATAGCGTTTTAATTTATCACTTTAATGAAGTTGAAGTGTGATTCATATTCAGTTATTTTCGTAGTCTCAAGATGGCAGCTAGAGTCTTACGACCCATGCTGCGGTGACATAATTGGAAAAAGGTTTCATTCCCTGTACCAGAAGTTAGAGAGTTCTATACTGAATAAGCCTAAGATCTTTCGTATTTGGAAATGGCGGCTAGGACATGTAAAATAAATAGTATTCATATTGTCATTCAAGTGAAATGACCTCGTGTGCAAAAAATGACCGTTGAGCGACAAACAAAACAAACCAAGTAAAATGACACATTTACAGGTGGTAGGCCGAGTCAGGGAATCTTCTGCTTCATACCTGTTACTAAATTTCAAGGGGTCATTCAGGAAGGCAGCAAACATGTGCATCGCGCGTTGCTTGTGGATGGTGTTTCACTGGTGTCTGTTTTGTGGGTCCCTAGTATCTGGTATACCAGCCAAACGCGAAACAATCACGTCGTTAATGACGTCCCTCCAAATATTGACCTATGCGATTTCATTAAGAATATGATTTCCATTTTTATTATATTGCGTATTTGTTAATATTTTTTAATGACTATGTGCAATATTCGAAAAAAATAATCATGCCCAAAACGCCAAGAAATATTGCATGTAATGCTTTGATTTTAATACCAGTCGCAAATACTATTGCTGAAGTACGTTCGGAAGAGGAAAAAAAAAGAGGTGGGGAGTGGAGAGAACAAATTTTAAATAATACAAAGCTTATTTCAATTGCCCATGCAACTTATTTAAAATAAAGTTAACAATATTTCTTTGAAATGAATTTTTTAACCATAAATTATATAAATGAACTAAATTGCAAAATCATTTTATACATTTTTTTTTACTTTACGTACCTATGCATTTGCATTATATTTAAAATCCTAATTTAATAAATAATTACAATTCATTTCATAATCTGTTTCATAATATTTAAATAAAAAATACAAATGAATTTATTATATTAAAGAGTCAAATATTTAATTCGATCATATAAAAGTAATAATAAATATAACTATACTCTATATATTGAATACTATAGTATTCAATATATATATATTTTTCTACAATGTTTCAATTGCAATTTAAATTAAAAACGCTTTATTCAGTTAGTTTTTATTAAAAACTAAAAATATTCAAAATGTTTTTCTAATTTTAAAAACAGTTTCAATGAACAAGATTTAAATAAAATGAAAATAGTTTTTAAAAATCTTGTGAAATTTTACCAGAGAATTGTGTTTTTCAAAATTATTATAATTATTCAACTGAGATCTTTATATAGTTGATTTTTTATTTTTATTAAACTAATTATTATCACGTAGGTCCCACAAGTACCTGTTATCTATTGGGAAATATATAATCGAATAAATAAATATATATTATAAAACAAAAAAAAAATAAAATAAAATAAAATTCTAAAACACATAGTGACCAATTAAATTTAACTTGCTTTTAAAATATTCAATGATAAATTCTTCAATTTCTACAGAAAATTTTAATGTGAAGGAGCTCTATTTTGTGATGAAACCACGTCTTGGCTGCAGTGCTCATGGTAACCATCAAGAATAAAGCTCGTTGTCAAGAAATCGATGTAACATTTAGAACCCACCATCAGAAGAAAACATACCGTACCTCTATGAGTACACAAATCTTAAACTTTAATATATAGACTTAATCTTTAATGTGTAGTATCATAAAAAGAATTCATTTGATTACACGGCAGATCAATAAAAAAATAAATAAATAAAATAAAAAAAAAATAAATAAAAAGTTGATCGCCAGAGCAATTAAATGAGTCTCTTGCAACGATTGTCATAGTGACTTCTGGGCAAGTAAAGGACGTTTGTTGATGAATGTGGAGGAATTTTATCTTGTGTTGAAACCACATGTCTTGTCTCTCAAGAATAAAGCTCGTTGTCTAGAAATAGATGGTGATAAAAACCCAGTGGAATCTACAGAAGCGATGATTGAAAACTTTAACCCCTTGCCAGTGTCGCCCGAATTCAATTCGGGCAATTACTCCGGGTATTTGTGATGCCCGAACTCATCGCTGGGAAAAATTAACGTTTCTATTTTGTAAAGTCCGAGCTGAGTTCGTTTCTACTTTAGGATACTTAATTCCCTATTTTCCTAATAAATGACACAAGTGGTCCTAGTTTTTTTACCAATTCCAACTTTGGTTCTGAAGGTAGTCCATGATTACAATAACACTATGGAAGGTGATGTTAAAGTCGATTAATAACTTAGACTTCCCGGTTGCTAGAAAAGGAGGTAAAAAATATTACTAGAAAATATTTTTCCATCTCGTACACCAGGCGTTATATAAATAACTCCTTTATTTTGCTTACTTAAGCAGGAGGTGCGACAAATATGAACTTCAAAAAATCAATTGTTGAACTAACTAAACCAAATGTTCAACTATCAGGACCAGGGCGTCCTGGTGTAAGCTTACTGCGCCTCACAGGTCGATACTTTCCAAAACACATCCCATCAATAGGGGGAAAAATCTACTCCAACCAGGCACCGTTTTATATGATGTCGTAAAACCCATGAACAAGGGAAGAAATTAAGGCATGAGACAAGAGATCATTGTAAAAAATGCAATATATAGGCTTTTGAGCAGTACCTCGTTTTGGGATATACCATACTGTAGAAGATTTGTAAAATTTATGCATTGAAAATCATATTGTTGTGTTTTTATATTATACTAGTTATATTTAGCTTCAAAATTTCGTTTAATTTGCTCACTATGAATAACATGTATGGGTAATCAATGTTTTATGTGTATGTAAAAATTATAACTATAGTAGTTATTGTATTTAAAACTTTATTTTTGTATTAAAAAAGCATTTTCTAACTCTTATAAAATAAAGAATAAAATTAAACAGTCAAAAAGTTTTCCATTTTTGGTCCATTTTTCTGAAATATGTGTCACAGTTAAGGGATTAATTTAAAAAAATTATGTAATTTTTCTGCAATTTATTTTCTGCCAACATTTAACTCGACTGTTTTTTTCACGGAAGGTTCTCTTTATTTCAGATGGATGTCTGGTACATTGCTCACTGGACTATACTTCTATTCCTGGCGATAACTTTTTCCGACGTTGAGACTCATCATATGCTGCATTACTTGCACCTGAAGAAATTCATCACTGCAGTAGCTTTTGCAAGAGCTTTAGGGAAAAGACCCACCGTTCTGCCAGTTCCTATACCTATTCCCATACCCATAGCTCAGAATGAAATCATCAAACTGCCGTAAGTAAAACTTTTTCTTTATACTGCAATGCGAGGATTCTAACGAGAAATGAATAAATGAAATGAAATTCAAGAACTGGAAACATCAAGTCAAAGACCCCCTGAAGAAGATTCTGTTATTAAAATGACTGTTATCCTTACTGTCATCAATATAAATTGATATTCAAATTTATACTGATGGCAATAAAAACAACAACTATTTTGGTAGCGGAATCTTCTGGGCTCCTGACTTTTCACTTAAGATTAAGAATCCAGATTTCTGCTCTGTTTTTAGATCTGAAATAATAGCTTTAGATTTAGCACAAAATGTTATTGATTCTGAAACATCAAATCCAAATATCTGGATCTTATGTGATAGTCGTAGTGCCATCCAGCACACATCTAATTGGAATAAAGCTTGTGACATAATGGCTGTTTCTTAAATAAGTTTCTCAACAGCAGGAAATCTACTTTTAATGAATCCCTCCTCATATTCGAATATTTTGAAATTAAACTGCAGACATTTTGATGAAGGAAAGCGAATATGATATGACTATTTTAAATCTATTTTTAACCTTCTCTGAAATCTGCTCTAAGATAAAAGTCTCAAATCAAAAGTTATGGAAAATTTCTCCAAATTATCCCAAGTATAATAGACAGACTCCATGTGATGCCCTTACCATCAACGATGATCATGTCATTCAATCTACCATTAGCAGGCTAGGAAGTAGACTAATCAAATGTAACAAATAACTCTTTACAGGTTTAGATAGGACTGACCTTTTTAGCAATCCTCTTCTTGTTTATGATTTTTTTGAAGTTTTGTGGCCAAATCAGGAAGAATAAAATAACAATAAATCTAGAGTTGGAAAATAGTGTTACGAAATTTCGGATTCATAATTTAGCGATGACTTAATTTTGCAGTTTTCCAGTCTGCAAGATTAAATCTCCGGATAAATTAGTTTACATCAATAAGCTAGTATTATTTGCTGAAAGATTATTTATGCGTTTCCAAAGTGTCTAATTGTATAAAAAAATTTTTCTATATCTCATATTTTACATGCTTAGAATTTTTGCTTTTTCTCTAAATTAAGACGCTGTTAACATAGATGCTTTTTTGTGTTCTAAACATGAGTTGCGTGTGTGTGTATATATATATATAATCAGGAAGATTTTAATCAAAGGATTTTATTAGGCTGAAATGCTCCAATGAGCTAGAAATTCAAAGTAAAGCTAAGCAAGTTGACAGACATACATGGAGAAGAGTAACATTCATCGTCGTGGTTCAACAGTTGCTGTTATTGAACCAGACCTTCCGCCCTGAAGAGCGCTGTTCTCATTATTATATCATTCCTCATAAGTCGTATCACACATAAATGGTGAAAGAAGTGATAGTGAATCACAAAACAATCGCATAAAATGTGACAGTCTAATGAAAGAAGAAAAAATAATTTTCGCAAGAATTACAAAAATTTATTTCTTTTTATCCTCTCAGAAAATCGAAAGAAAAAATATGCCTGTAAAGTGTAAAGAATATCTCGACCATTTTTCATTTAAAGATATATTTTTATTTCAGTAAGCTGTTAGCTCTTTTAGTTATCACGTTACATTCAGTTGGGCTATCTTTGTGGTCATTTTTTATAATTTACATATTTTAAGAAGTTTCTTCCGTATTTTTTATGCGTTAATTGTATTATTATGTATTAATTTAAATTTTAATAATGAGAAGAGGGTGCCAGCTCAGATATGACCTCATGATTGTGATTCAAAATTACAAGGTGCTTGGTGGTGGGTGAGTGTTCCAGACCTATTAAAGTACAGCCTGAGGCTTGCCTAAGCAGCTATGTGTGTATGTAGCCTTAAAAAAGTTCTATAAGGTTAAGTATTAAGGCTCACTGTGGGATTTAATTTAAGCACATCGCTCTTCGAAGCATAAGGTACCATCCCAGCCACTGTTAAACAAAAGAAGATGGATACTGCGCGTTTGCATGCATGTCTATAAAAATGTGTGCTTGGAATTTTACTGGGTTTCCTTCCTTGTAACACGTGAATACGACCCATTAGTTAGTGGAAAGTGATCACAGAAGACAATTTACATGGAAAATGCTACAATGCCTTACAACGGCCTTAGGTCGCTAAGCTATCTACTGCGCATTGTCAATAAAGAGTAAGTGTTAAACCAACCAACCAAAAATCTTTGATTTAATTATTGTCAAACCATGACGTGCAGTATGAACTAAAAGAGAATTTTACCGATACAGACAGTTTTAATTTGTTGCCATAGAATCATGTTAGTGCTCTTTTCATACATATTAGAAATCATCGATCCATCATTTAGAATTTACAGTTCAAGTCAAAAACAACAGTAATAACCAGAGCTATGAAGATACCAGCAGCAAATTTCACAATCAATACCATATGCTCTTTTAAATGCCGCTTATCAGACATACGTCAGTTTCGGTTATATAATTGTCAAAGTGTCAGGTTATGTATTGTGATTTATCATCGAAAATTACATCATAACGTTGTCTCAAAATCCAATTAGGGTGAATTTTGTATTTTGCAAAAGCCTCAGGGCATTGATTCTCAAGATTAGTGGCAAAAATAAGACAATGAACACAGTCCTATCACTTTTCTCACTAGTCTTGTATGCTGCGTGAGACGGAAATCCTTTGTAACACCTCATATTTTATACATTTGGTAGGTTTCTTCAAAAAGCGTGCATCTATTTCAACCAGTTAATTTTTTGGGCCTATCAGATCGATAATTTGGTTCTGAATTTCTACTTTATTATGACATCGCTAACATTTAACCACAAACTCTAAACCATGCTAATTAATATTTAATTGCAAAGAAATTTCTGATTCGATATCCAAACTTTTGGATACAGAAAATCATCTCTTTTTTGATAAGACCTCAAATTTATATTGACTCAAAGACATTGAATTAATGAAAACATAATGGGATTTTTTATTATTATTTGAAATGAAGGAGTGTTTATTTTAAAACAAGGGTGTCCAGAGCCAATACAAATTATTAAACAGATTGGAAGGCCGTACAAATAAAAAACACATTTTTAAAGGAAAGGTTTAATAACGTTTAATATAGTTACTATGTAATTGTTACATTAAATTGTATTAGTGCCTGATTAATTTATCTTTTACAATACTTTCAATATCAATATTAGTTGCTGCAGTAAACGCAGTGCATGTGTAAATAAGTTATCTGTCAGTGAAAATCTATATTTAGATTTTATAAAATTCATTGTGGAATACGCACTTTTACAAAGGCAGGTACTGCCCATCATCGAACTCATTTTTAAGCCAAGATTAGTTAATTTGGGGAAACGCTCACCAGGGAGCTTGAAAAAATCTATTCCAAACTCTGTCCTGCTGTTGTAAAAGGGGTCTGATTGTAGGTCACATAATTCCAATTTATATTCAGTGTTTACACTTTCAATTGTAATTGTTAATGGATGAGTGAAAAGTGATTTATCACTCTCTAATTCTTTAAAATCTGAAAATCGCTGCTCAAACTCCACAATTACCTGTCTTTGTCCTTTCCTTGTGTGTGAATGAGGTATGAATGATGCCTACCCTATAAACGGGTCCCTATGGCATGTGTGAGGGTGCGATGGTGGCCCACCCCCTGGGGTGCATCCGGGGCAATGCCTCGGCGGAAAAGAGGACGCTGTTTCTGGCCGGTTCCTTGGGTATAAGGGGACAATACATCCCGATATACCCCGACCATTGGAAATATATATATATACTTCAGGTGATCCTTCAAAATTTTCCATCTCTGTATAGTGTTCTTTGCAATTCGGAAAAAAAGAAAAATCATTCTGCTCTGGTGACGTTTTGAACAATTTTAGTTTACTTCTAAAACCATTCACATAATTCATACAAGTCGGCAATATTGTATCCTTTGCCTTGTAACTTCAAATTTAATTCTTTCAAGTTATGTAACATGTTAGTTAAAAACGCAAGATCAACCAGGAATAAAGTATCTGGCATACAATTTTGCAGTTCAGAAATGTCTGATTTTATTTCATTTTTTAGAAATAAATGTATTTCTTTTCGTTAAGCAAAAAAAAAAAAAAAAAACAACTCAAGGAATTGCCCAGTACTAAGCCATCTTATTTCGGAGTGCAATAACAAACTTCTATAGGTCACGCATTAATTTTACCAAAAACAAATATCGAAATTTTCTGAGTTAAAACTTTGTTTCAGCCTCTAATGAGATTTGCTATTCTAGCAACAGCTTTCATGGCATTCGCTTGGCGCAAAAATTTTCCAAATAAAGCTTCTGGTATGTGAAGCAGTCAAACAACGGGCAATGAATGCCATTTTCTTTAAGAAGTCCCGCGGATCCTGTCACTGTTCCCATCATAGCTTTCGCTACATCAGTTACAATGCACATAAGAACATTTTTTAAATCTTCCGTAGTCTATTGACAGCAGGCTAGATATCTGCGCCTTTAAATGTTCCGGGTAACGGTATCAAATTTAACATTTCCTCTGTAATAGTAATCTTTCGAAATGCAATGAATAAATATTAATAATTGACTGATATCTGTCTGGTCGGTGCTTTCATCCAAACTGAGTAGTATTCGCAATCCAAAATGCAATCGCATAATTTTTTCGAAACATATTCGCCCAAATCATCTACTCGTAGTGCCACTGTTTGGTGAGATAATACTGCAAATTTAAACTTTTCCGCCAACTTTGGCTGCATGGAGCATAGAGCCATTGAAACTACACATTTTTTCCATAAAATCGCAACACAGAATGTTTTTTTTTTTTTTTTTTTTTTTTGCTTTGGCTAATAGTAAATTATAAGACGCTCTGCCAAACTTTGTTCATTATCTGTACTTACTTTTTGAAAACATACTTGTTTGTGTGTATTAGTTTTTTTTTATTTATTCGGTTACAATGTTTCTTGCATCACCGTTTTTTTTTTTTTTTTAATACTTTTCTTCGTAAAGTAGTATAGTGCCGTTTCACATTATATTCCTTATTCACCGACAAAACTTGCTCACTTTAATTAAATACACTGAATTTTATTGTTGCAGTTCAGATAGTCTAATTCCCATTGCACGATTTTCATCATTTACTTTTCACCGACAAAACTTGCTCACTTTAATTAAATACACTGAATTTTATTGTTGCAGTTCAGATAGTCTAATTCCCATTGCACGATTTTCATCATTTACTTTTCGCTTCTTCAAACATAATGAGACTTATTATTTTGCACAATTACTATTTAACTAAATCACAAGTTTAGATTGACAAAAGAAATAAATGAAGGAGTAAGTTCGACAACCACTACGATTACTGCGTAGATACTATGGCGTTGTTTCACTCTCCGATCATCCAACGGTTAGTGGGGAACGCTATCGAATAAATCAATCAGTTGCAATTTTAATGCCATTCTCTGTCGAATTGGGTGGCTTTTGAAAAAATCAAAGCAGTGTAACTTTTCTTATTCTGCGCAACGGCCTTGAGTGGACTGCGCGCCGTGAATAAGGTGCTAGACACGAGTCGGGACGGGGTTCACAAATACGCAGTGGTTTCCAACCTTTTTGTAACGGCGCCCCCTATGACAAATAATGCATTGTTTTAAGTCTACTTCCTTTTTATATGCAGTTAAAAAGAAGATCTTGTTTCGCTTGGTTTCGAAATCAAAACTATCGGTCAAATCTTGCAACGCGTTTTTGTGAAAATTCCTGTGAAGCGATTTTAATGATATTTGGTATACTTACAATATAAGGGTCCGATGGCAACGTGATATTATGAAAAATAATTTATTGATACATCAGAATGATAAAAAAAATATTCTTTACTTTTTAGTGCATTTCATAAAAGTCTGTAACTTAATTATTTTTTACCGTTCATTTTCGTTTTCCATGATTTTGGCACCTCTAGATCATTGCACTCCGGGCGGCCACCTGGATCGCCCTACCCTGGGACCGGCCCTGTATATACCAACGTGGTTATCGCAAGCACTACTAACGAACTAATTCTGTTTATAGAAAACAGAAACAATCAGATGCATCTGTTTACTGAAGTTTGGCGCGAGTAAGCACGAGAATACCCGGGATGTTGCGAGTGTTTGTCTTTTGATTCCACGCCCCACAGGTGCTCGGCTCCAAACGTGAAAGCGAGATATTTCGTTCCAAGAAGAATATGGATGGGATGTTTTAGCATTTGTACCCGAAAAATTCGCGGCGAGGGTGGTGGATTATGTATACTGCTGATTCATTTTTTTGACACGCGAAAATGATATTTTGCAAACAGCTGCATGCCCCCCTTGCAGCTGTCTGTCAACTGTCAACCTGTCGCCCCACAGGTTGGAAACCACTGACGTACGTACAAATGGGATTCAATATTTTAGTTATTTATTTATAATACCATATGAAAATAAAAACATTTCTATTAACAAAATTTAAAAAAAAAAAATGGAAAATTTATTCTTTTGTTATAATATTAAAAACCCAATCGCGGTCCGTACAAATATGGAACGAGGGACGTATGTGGCCTGTGCTTTGGAGAGTGCTGCTTTAGACCATAAAGTGATTATATTCGCAATCATTAAATATTGAAAAATGAATAATTATCCTTTCTCACACATTACATGAATCAGTTAAGTCTATTTAATAAATATAGCTGAACTAGATACAGGCTCATTTGTTCTGAGTTGTTCTTTTCCTGTTTTCTTATAAATAAAGAAATATTGAGAGTTGCAATTGATTTTGCTTCTTATCTGGTTTAAAAATTGTAGAAGTAATAAATGATAACATGGTTAATCAATTTTTTGAAGAATAGTATTCTTGAAACAACTGCTGTAGATAGTTATGAAATAACAAAGAATCAAGAAATTGTCATTTAAAAGTGAAAACTTAGTATTTATAGAGGTATAGAATATGACATTTAATAAAAAGATATGTCTCCAATTAAAGAGCATAATCTAGAGTTTATCAACTATACACGAATCACAGAATAAATTCAATCTTATAGTCATTGTAAATTTTTTTTTTGCGGAAAATATATTAAAACGATTTTTGTGATTATGGGAAATGTTATTTTTATTCACTTAGAGCATAAAAATGTTTTCCAGAAATATAAATGTTAAAACCAAAGATTAAATTATTTCAAAGATAAGTTCTTGGAAAACGGTGTCTAGAAAAACTTATTATCTTAACTAAAAAAACCTTGAATATATTTTATATAGATAGAGCAACTACGATTTAATATTAAATATCTTGCTAATTAATGAAGGAAACTTATTTGCTAAGTGAGAAATTTATACAACAAAAATTAATGGTTAATTGAATAATATGACAGTAAAAATAGCAAAACGAAGACCATACACAGATTTTGCCTTTTTTCATAATTAACTTATAAAAAATATTAGAGTTAACAGGTACATTCATTCAAATTTAAAATAACGTTAAAAATAAACCTTAAATCGGGGAATTTTTTACATTTCTAACAATAGTCCATCCACAAAAAACATAAGAAATATTAATACATTTACAAACTTAAAAATATAAGATTGTTTTAAAAAGTTAAGAAAATCTACAATTAATTTATGCACAAGTCGGCTCATTAAATAATTTATGAAAATTGTTATACACATGTGTACTACAAATACCAAGACTTTTCACAACCATTTTATGACCAATTCAAGCGTCAATTTTAAGGAGATACCTCATTTAAGAATTTTAAGGAAAACAAAAAATCACAACCTGTCTTAATAACACAAATTTGGGTTTCTTTATGCATGCAGTCCAAAGGAGTAGGTTAAATGTGGTTACAGGAATATATTAATTAGACAGTGCAAGATTTAGGAAATGTCAATGAAGAAATGCTATTAGAAAAAATAATGACTTGATTTAAAAGAGAGGTTAACATCTCAGGTAAAGGATGATCAAACACACTAAAAACTTTGTATACACATGTCAGTGTGTTTTGCTTATTTATATTTTGAATTTCCTTCTGTTTGACTTCCATACGACTAGTTTATAAAAATTTCGTACTTTTTTAAAAAATAAATATATCTGACACAAAAGGGGGTTAAAAATATCAAAGTATCTTTTCATTTTACCTCACTATGCTTGATTTTTTTCAAAGAAAGCAATTCATGTTAGATATATGATCACCACTTTGAAGTTTACTAAATTATAAGTTTCTTTCCTTCTAAAATTAGATGCTACAGTTTAGAGTAATTGTTAAATTATAAAACTTGAAGTAATTTTTTGTATAATGTTATAGGCTTTTAAACAAAATTCACAAATCTGTAGATAGTGTACATCAATTTGTAGATACATAAATTATACTTCTATATTTTAATTCAATTTCTGTTTGTTCTAGTGTTTCTGAAGTTTCCTTCCACCTTTAAAAATTATATTAATTATAATCCTTTTGGTATAGAGAAAGTTGTTTTCATATTGAGAAATAAATTTAATATTTAAATCCATTTTAAGAGGATATTGAACAATGTTTGGTAAAAACAAGAAAGTTTTCAAATAAAAAAAATTTGGAAATAAATGATTTTTTAAGTTTAATATCTATGAAAATTATGAAGCAATAATTCTCTCTATTTTATGTCATCTATTTTATAACATCAATTAAAAAAAAAATTTCTCTTTTTGTTAGAAATATTTTTTGTTAAATTTTTGGGGTATCAATAATTGCTACAGTAGTTGCTTTTAAATAAATTTAAAAATATCTAAGAACAAATACATGTAGATGAGGAAAAACTTGAAAATCAGTATTAATTATTTGAAAAGTCATGAAGATAAAAATTAAAATCGTACAATTGAGCCATTTATGCATAGTATAAAATGAAATTTAAATTTGAAATGTTCAAGAAATCTGCAACTTCATATTGACATCTCTATTACTAAAAAAAATTCTGAAGATGAAGTAATGATTTATGTGATAAAAAACTCCTTTTTAATATAATTTCCAAAATAAAAAATATGATCAAATTCAGAAAATTAAAATTTGCATTTTTAGATAATATATTATACATATTAGATTCTAAAAAATAACTGAAAAATCTATATAATATTGCAAAATAAAAATCTGTATATTTAATAAATATTTTGTTATTTTCAGGCTGCCTGCAGGAGGGAAAACCATGGTGATTGGAAATGGAGGTTCAAAACAATCAGTTGATGTCAACAAACTTTTAAGTGGAATTTCCCAAACAAATGGAAATATTTTATCACAATCAACTTATGGATATTCAAAACCAACTATAAGTGGTGGTAACATCGATTTACAGTCCCTAGTAGGAAGTGACAGCAATGTAATTAACTTAGCAGCAGCACTTAGAAACAGTGGCAACAATGGACCCACAAAAATTATTATTTTAGGAAATCAAAATTCAGGAAAAATGCCAGATTCTTCATTGGAGGCGTCATCTTTCTTAGGATTAGGAAATAGTAATTTTCAATTTGACAAGGGAATACATTTTGGAAATAATTTGGGTGATCTGGATTCAGCCTTTAGTTTCAGCCAACCTGGAATATTCAATATTCCTTCCAATTTATACACAGATCAGCCCAGAAGGAAAATACCCTTTGCATTTGGAAGACGGAGATGGAAAAGTCCAGATCAGATAAATCATTCAACAAGCCCAAGATTTTCTCAAAATCGGGAAAGAATCAAAACTGTAAGCCAAAATAGCATATCATTCAACCAAATGCAAAATAGAAACGTAAAAACAGTAAGAAATAAATTTCCTGAAAATGTGAAAAAAGAGGGACATAAAAGACCTATTTCAGTTGGGGAGAAATTTGACGAACCAGAAATAGGAAGATTTTGAAAAATGAGAAATGAACTTAATGTTAGCTAAAAATAATCTTTAGAAATTGAATATTTTCCCTTGAACAACTGATAAATTGAAATTAACAAATGGAATTAGAATTTCTGAAAAGCTAACTAAGAAATAAATATTATAAAATTTTACTTCTTAGTTAATATTATAAAAATTTACTTATATAATTGACTTATTTAATTTTGAAAGAGTGGTAGAATTAATAGTGAAATGAATATAAACATGAGATAATAATGTATGCAGGCATACATTAGAATAATTTTTGTTATTATAAGTGTATTTTATTTGTGGTTGTATAAAAATTAGAATGATGTGTAGTAATTTCTTCACTACAATGATTTGTTGAAAATAAACAGTTAAACTTTTATTTACAGAAGATTGTTATAATTTTGATTTAAAGTGTTATTTTATTGTTAGTTTCAGTTTTCTCTAAAGAAAACAAGTATTTAACCAAATATTAATGCGATTAAGAAATAAATTATCAAGTATTTCATTTTGAATAATGAAGAAGAAGAATTTTTAAGTCTTTGCTATACCAAATGAAAGACTTTAATAGGAATATTTTTTTTATTTTTATTTAAAAGATGGAATTTGTGATTAAATTTTTCAAAATTGTTTTACATTTGAGTTTTGACACAAAATCTTTAAATCTGGAAACATAAAAATAAATGTTTTTTTATTTAATACACAAAGCAATTAAATATACATTAAGGTATAATTTTATAGAGAGATTTTAAAAATATATAGAGGAAATTTTATTTGTAATATAAAATTTTTATTTAACCAACATCCCTCTGAATGTTTAAATGCAACTGAAATCATGATAATTTCATAAATTCTAGTTTTAAAATTGTTTATTATATTTTCCAGATTTAAATAAAGAATCTATACACATCAATTATTACAAATTTTAATATCCATAAACATCTCATTTCTTCAAAGAAAATTAAGCTTATCTATTTTTAAATCTAATGTATTATTCACTATGATTACACAACTTCACGTAATACAGAATTGTAAGCCTTAATTTTAGAGGATATGGACATATCAATATATTTGTCTCCAATGGTCACAATGACACCACCAATAAGAGATGGATCAATCTATTAATAAAAAGTACAGTATAAAAGATTACAAAATCATATGATCACAAAAAGTACATTTTTAATAATTACAATGAAAGTACAAAGACAAAATTATAATTAAAGCTTAAATAAGTAAGCTTATGTCTTGGCAATATACATTAAAATGTATTATATAATTTTTGTATCTATTTATATATATATATATATATATATATATATATATATATATATATATATATATATTTAAAGAAAATTTAGGGAAAATATTGATTCCAACAATCAATATTTTCCCTAAATTTTCTTCAAATATCAATATATATATATATATATATATATATATATATATATATATGAAATAAAAACACAAAATTATGGAAAAAGGACATATGAACACAAATAAACATTTGAACAATACAGTATAAGAAATACTTATACATTTAAGAAAAAAATTTTTATACATTTCCTTCAGAAAACTACTAAGTTTATTTTTTTGATTTGAATCATTTTTTTACTAGGAATCAAATTTTTCTTTGGAATTTAGACATTACAGACAATCTATAAAATGGATAAAAAACTTGATAAGGAGTTTACTATACTTTGAATTTAAATAACTAACAAAATATTTATATAAAGGTTTAAATATTAACAAAGGATTATTTAAATTCCAACAATCAATATTTTCCCTAAATTTTCTTCAAATGAACAATAATGGGATAAAATATTTGGCATATTCAAAGTATATAATATTTAGATTCAAATCAGTTTAGAATCCCACAAAATACTTTTGTTGCTATTTATACCTAAATAATAGTATTTAAACTTATAAAAAGATTATTATAGCTATATTCAACTTTTTCCATTTACAATGAATCTAATATATTTTCATCAACTATTTTTTTAAACCTATATAAATATCTAATCAACCAAAGTAGGAGCTTGCAAACGCAAATTATGTTTTATAATACCTACAAATAATATACATGCAACAATAAATTAGCGAATTTTTTCATAGAATAAAAGATTCGAAAAAATTAATTTTCAGCAGAAAATTTTCTTACATGTTACTTTGAGTGAGTGAAGCAAGTTCCAATTTCAACTGTCAAAGAAAACTATATATCAAATTAAATCTTTTTACAATTACTTTTTATACTTTGCAAATTATTCATATTAAGTATTGGAATTTCTATTCTGTTCATCATATCAAGATTTATAATTAAAAGTCAGTTATTTATTTTTTTTTTTATAGTTTTATGTATTGATAACAATTTTTTTTTCATTTTATCATCTTCAAATATGAAATAGTATCTGCTGTATTAAGTAATGACTTACATAGTTTCAATGCCTAATTTTAAGTAGTGATTTTATAAAACTAGTATAAGTAAAAGGGATTGGAAAAAATTATTTACTCATACCTTTGTTTGTAACAATATTTTTTCATTTTTCTTAAGAAAGCCTTTTAATGTTTTTTCAAATTCAGCTAAAGTTGGTGCATCAAGAGGCTGAAGACAAAAAGTTTAACAAGTATTGAATATACAAGACAATAATAAGTACACAACAAATATTACAATGATAGGTGAAAATTCAAATTTTCATGTCAGATAAGAACTTTAATTTTTAATTAGAATGAAAATTCTTTATTTCTTCTCTGATTCATTAAATACTTAATTCTATGTTTTACTGCACCTTAATTTTTAAACAAAAAAAGAAAAAAATACAGAAGACTTAAAATATATATACATACATATTTACATACATCTCAATATTTTCACACAGATCAAACCAATATGCAATAATTATAAAATTTTCTTGCATATAATCTGAGACAAAGTTTTTGGCGAGTAATTGAAACACATTCTGTTGATAATTTGGTGCCATAAAATAAAAAATACACAGTATGATTAAAAATATAATAAACTGTACAAAAAAACATTTATTATGAAAAACATCTGATTGGATCTCCCTCGACACCAAGTGCAATATATTGAGATGATAGCATTCAATCAATTGTTAAGAGTAATAATTCTGAGAAACTTATCAATTTTTAGTTTTCCTTAACTTAACCAAGCTATACATTTTTTTTTATAAAAAAATTTGTTTCATTACTAATTAAATGAAAGAAATATATCCTTTTTGAACTGCACAATGGATACATTTTTATTCTGAATTACACGTGCTTTGCTTTTCACCTAACATTAGAATGTTTTTCACTATATTTTTATCTCTTCTCAATTACTTTTAATTTAAAAATAGCCATTTAATTTTAAATGTTTTTGCTAGGACATGACAATATATAAACTTGAGTATTTTCAGGTTAGCACAAAACAAAATTTGAAATAAGACTAGACAAATGTAATATCTACCAAAACAAACAAATTTATTCTTTAATGTAACTAGACAAAACTCCTTATAGATGAAGTATGTTGGCTGAATCATGAAAGCACTATCTATATTATTTTATATCAGATTACGTGCAGCTGCATATAATATACACAACGAAATCTGAAGCTTTTACCACATTTAGCAATTAAAATTAAAAATGGGAGGAGTTAAGCAATTAATCAAACAGTTACAAACGTCCAGTTTAGAACACCTTGGCCCAGCAAGGACTGTCACATCATGAACAATAATGATTGTACATAAAGGGATTAATTATAAAAAACTTTACGAAGAACACTTTTTTTTTAAATTACGCCTGCTAACGTCCTATATGAAAAACACTATAAATAAGAAACAGATTTATAAACTAGGATGGAAAATTTATTAACTCAATCCCAGTTAATGAATGGTATTAAATCATTATATATCAACAAATATTCATAATTATTAAAATAAGATTCATTTTGAGATATTGATTATCTTAACATTAAATTGATATAATTAGGTTGAATGTTGACGATAATGTAAAATTAAAAAATGATGAGTGCTGAAAAGAAAAACTGTAAAATTTTATAGGAATTTTTTTTTCAAAGTATTTAAGAAATTTAAGATTGTCATGCAAAAAGTTACAAAATAACTTTCACACAAATGAATTTATTAATTCCATATTTTGAAAATATAACCTCATTTTAAATAACAGCAGTAAAAATGCATATTGACCATAATTAATATAGTAAATAGTTGCAAAATATTATTAAAACTATACAATACTTTATATGTTATTAAATGATTGTGGAAAAATAATATAATCAGAACTAAACAATAGGAATGAAAAAAATGTTAATTTAAAATTTCTGTGAAAGTTCTGGTTTAATTATAGAAGAGAGGTTCAATAACAGTATGGAACCAACGACAGTAAGCAATGTTGGCTTTGTAAGTAACATTTGCCTTTATGGAAACAATTAAAAAATCTATAACTTAAATAATTATTTGAAAAAGAAAAGCAATCATGAAAGTGTGTTAAAAAATTTATTATGAATCACATTAAATGATAAGAATAGATAAAGTCATATTTTTGGTACAAAGCATGAAATCATCAGAAGATAAACATAAAATACCCAATGGCTAGCAAATATCTTGAACAAGTTAGTTCCAACAATAGTTTGTTCCTGGAGAAAATTCGTCAATCATAATCAAGTACAAAATGTTAACTTCTGAAAAAATTTTCTTGGATAAGCAGAAGTTGATGAAGACTAAAGAATAATTCTGAGCAAAACATTATGTCTAATGTAGATGTTTAAAAATGTATTATATAGCTGCTTTTACAGTTCAACATTTATTTTTTGCACACAAAGGATAATTAGACCACAGGTTTAAATGGATTCTAAATCCCACAAATATCTAAGCTTAAAAATTTAACTTGCAAATTGTTGAATTGAAGACATAAACACTAACAATTTGGCGAACAGTTCAGCATATTTACCAGCGTAGACTACCCCATTCAAAATATTTCTTAAATATGAATTTAGAAAATATTACAAGTAATTTTAATAATGTAAATATTAAAAGCAAGGAGTTCATTCCTTTTTATAAGATATTAATTAGTTAAAACTCTTACCTTAGCTGATACAATTTCACATGGTACTTCACCTCTGATGTTACTCATAATACCAACAAAACAGTCAATTACAGATACCAGTGATTTCAAGCGTCCATTATCAGACAGAGCAACTACAATAAAATAATCAGAAAAATGAAACTAGAATTTTTATCTTTTTTTAATTTTCATCATGTTTTATTTAAGATACACTTTTAATAGATACTACAATTTTTTAATTAAGATATTTTATTTAAGATACTACAATTTTAATAGAGTAAAAGAAAATATACAATAAATTATAAAATTTTTGATGTGCAAAAATTAGATTATATATAATTTTAATATATGCAATAATTTAAAACTATAAATATGTCTGACTTGAACTGTTTGCTACCTTTATGTTCATTTTTGTACACAAAGATTTAATTAGAAGAGTTCAGAATGAATCCTAATTGGAATCCATTCGACCTTGGAAACAACCCAAAACCTACTCTAAATGAGTTTGAAGTGAATTTTGAATAACTAAAAAGAGCTAATCCCAAGAAAAGGAGTTGAATTTTGCACAGACACACTAATATTTACTTCTAATCACACAATTATGCTAAAGGTATTTTAAAATTTCTTGAAGGAGATTTGAGTGTATTAATGAACATTTAAAAAATATTTCTCAGAAAAAAGATTAAAACAGAAGTAGAAATGTGTAGATGCAATAGCATAATTAGGATTCACCATTCATAAGGAAATATTTAACAAAGAAATTTTAAGTTTAAAAATAAAAATGAAGTTGATATAAAAATTTTAAAAGTATAAAATCTTTCTCACTCTCTCTAATTTGATACATAAATTATTCCTTAAAACTCAAATTCCTACAACATTGCAAGATTTTAGGTGATACATTTCAGAACTTAACAGATTAATAATAAAGCAAGCATTTGATTTGGATTTACCTAATAAATAATAAAATCTAGGGAAAAAGAGGAATCAGAAATAAACTGATAATTACTTTTTCATTCTAAAAATTCAACAATAACTTTTACAACAGTGTACATGAAATTTAAAGTCTAAGATAACAGTTCCAAATATTATAGAATAGTTGCATGCAGCAAATATATGAATAGCTAATTGCAGCAAACGTAAATCAAATAAAAGTATATAAAAATATACAGATTTGTAATTTAGAAAAATCAATAACAAAACAATTTTTTAAATTATAATATCAATATTTTGCTTGAATTATGAATAACAACAAAAAAAACTTTCATTGAATGTACTTAAGAACAATCCTTACTGAAATTTCAAGAATTAAAATTTCTCATAATTTAATAATTATAATGGCACTTTTTGTTCCATAAATAAACTTTAAATTTTGAGACTGCCCTAATAATTAAGATAATTTACTAATTGAGTCATTCAAAACAAAATAACAAATTGCACCTAATGATAGACATAATAACTGCATAAAGATGCATTTTTTATGAAGTTTTAAAATTGCCGATAAAGATACTAGAATAAGTACATAATGAAGAATATCCAAAAAAAAAAAAAAAAAAAAAAGTATATTCTTCTAGATATTTTTTATGAATGTTTACTTTTAAAAAAAGTATTTTTTTAAAATTAGAATAATTGATTTTCATTATTTTGTGACAGCTAATTTTTTTCTCCTAGATCCATGTGGCAAATGAAATGAAACATAACTTTGTTTCAAGATATATTTACATTCCTTCACATATAATTATGTCTCTCATCTGCATATATTATGGAAATATAAATTTATTGCACATATACAATTCACTACAAACTACTGTATTTTAAAACAAAAAAAAATTTTTTTTTCATGTTAGAGATTTAAAATAAATAATTCAGCTTGTAAGTAGTATTTATTATATATATATATATATGATTGACATCGAACTTAATCCTTTTAGCTAAAGTTTGTACTATTTTTTATTATCTTCTTTAAAATTAAATAAATTATAAACATAATTTAGAAAAAATAAATATGCCACAGGATTTTAAAATTACACCTGAAATATATACTTAACACAACTGATAGGTAAAACAGTTAATAATTTTAATATTGCTTGAATATTATTTCATTCTTAATGATTGAATAATATTTTCATGAATAAATAACAGTATAAGAGTTATTTTAATATATATACATATATTTTTAATGTTTTAAAGCAATTCAAAGTTATAGTTTGGTACACCTGATTGAGGCATAAGAAATATTTGCTTTTCATTAAAATTGAAACAAAGAATGATATATGTACTAAATATCTAACAATAAAACTTCTTTTTAAAATGTTCATTTCATATTATTACATAAAATAGATTAAAATGATAAAGAGCATTTATACTTACCCAAAAGATTCAAAGTAAGTGGTGAGTAATTCTTCTTTGATAAGGATTTTTTCAATGCATCTGATCAAAGGAAAAATTCTTGAAAAAAGTATAAGATTTACATAGAAATAAAATTCCATAAAATTAAAATTTTACACAACACTGATGTTACAAAATTGTAAACAACCTATATGTTCAAAATGTTTACCCTATTGAAAAATCAGTCATTTTATTAAATGTAGTCAGATAAACTGGAGGTTAACTTGGTTTGTTTGTAACTCAACGGTCATTTTTTGCTCAAAAGGCTAATTAGACCGGAACCTACGGCTTAAAGTGGATTCCGAACCACTGCCAAAATCCATGCCCAAGGTTGGATCTGAACCCACAAACTGTAACTGAAGGCAAGAGCGCTAACCATTCGGCTGCCAGTTCGGCGATAAACTGGAGGATGCAATGGGAAACAATTGACTAATAGAAATGTCTGTTATTCTAAACTACATGTTTTTACACATAAGACATTGATAGGTTTACATAGCAGAACAATGTGTCTATAAAGCATTCATCTAGTTTTGATTACTACTCTTCCTCAAATATTTCAAATGCTGTAAAGAATGTGAAATTTTTAAAAGCTATTTTTAAAAGCAGTCTTCCTCACAACTACATCTGAACAAGAAGGAGCACACTCTGATCATGCACACAGTATTGAGATTTCATTTTAAAGTGCCAAATTGCATTACTTTTACAAGAAAAGTATTTCTAATGTAAAGCTTTGCACTGAGATAATATCAAAGATGTACAAATTGCATTTTTAAATAGGAAAAATGTCTCGACTCAATTCTTTTAATCAGTAAAAATAAATTATCTCTTTAGTGGAATTTGTTCACTTGAAATAACAAATACTGTCACATTAAAATTTCAATAGTAATTTTCAAATCTTTTCATTGTGTGTTTTTATTTAAAAAAAACCTTCAAAGAACTAGAAAGCATTCATAAATTGCATTTTTATATTTTTCTAATATATATAAAATTATAATTTTAAAAAAACGATGATACATTATTCTACATTTATTATACAGGAAACCAAAACATGAATGTATTTTTACATTTTTGTTAACCAGATCCTACGTTAAAAAAAATCACCTAAATATAGTCCTAGTGAATACAAATTCAGTAATTGTGACAATTTGAATTCAAAATGATTTTATGCAATAATAAATTTAAAATATTTTGGAAATTATTTAATTTACTTAATTACAGTAAAATATAGGTAAATTCAAATTTCTAAAAATTAAATTATCACCAAGCAATTAATCCCAAAAAAGAGAAAAGAATCTAAGCAAGCTATCCTCTAGGAAATTTTTATAAAACAATATAGTTAAGGTTTAAAAATATAAAAATTGTGATTCTTCATCAGAGTTTATTATTTTATTTGAAAAAATATTTTTTCATTTAACAATGAAAATTTTAGCAGCAAAAGTGCAATGTGTGTGTAAATAAAAGTATTAAAACTATTTAAAAGTAAAAATTCTTATTAATACCAATGTTAAGACAAATAATTACCTGTTTTTATAGCAGGTTTCAGCAAAGGATTGAGGATAAATTCAGCTAAAATTCTATCTTTTTTTAACAATTCCTATGAAAGATTATATATACATATACAAATTACAAGTGCAACATGATAAAATGATTTCAAATAACTTCTTTTTAACTGAAAATTAGAAAATATTTGGAAAAAAAGCAAATATACTAATTTAGAAATATGAAATCAAGCTGCAATAAGAATAATTCTACATAAGAAATCTAGAGTTCACAAATCTGTAGTTTCTTCATGCAATTTATCTAAAAATTTCCAATAAAAATATTAGCAATAATTAAAAAAATAAATGTAATGGAACATCATTTGCTTACAATTTTTTCATCAAATTATACTTATAGTTCACTTAAGTATGTACAAATTAACTAAAATGAACCCATACATACAGGTTAATAGTCATGTTTAAAAACATTCTACAATTAATTATAATTTGATTAATGATAAAACTTTATAATTTCATGAATAAATCATGAGTAGAAATTTACTTACTTCAGTGAAAACCTTTCTTAAAACCATTTCAGTTTTATATTTCTGTAAGTTCAATAAATAATTATGAAATGATAATACAGAAATCTAAGAATTTTATAATGGTCTGAATATATGAGATGCCAGTGGAGCAATAAATCTGATTCTTCTTCATGAATATACTTAAATTTGTTTTGGTAAAATGATAGTTAATAAATGCCTTGACTTTAATGATCTACTTTATGACATATGCTTCAATAAACAAAATTTCAATAAAAAAAATAAAATCTTCAAGTATTTTATTGAAATATTTTAATAAAACTTCATACATAAACATATTGAAACATTTTAATAAAACTTCATTTTAATTCTTTTGATAATCTCTAAAAATGATAAGCATGCTCAGTTTGATTTGATAGCAAATTTTGCTCTTTTACTGTGTTTAAATAGAAAAAATCTGCTATGCAACAATTATGAAACCATGCTTAATTACTTTAATATCTGCTTCAAATATGACTCCTTATCAAAAAATAAGTTTTTGCAACTTTCTTCAGAAGAAATGATATTTTAATTACTATCAGGATAAGAAAATAAAAACTTACAGCTATTCAGATAGACATATGGTTTACTTTTACAAACATTACAATACTAGAAATAATTAGCATTCAGTTTAATTCATAATTAAATATAAGTGGAAAAAATTAAGATCTCAACAATCAGTAGATTTTGACAAAAATGCTTAAATATATTTGAATTATTGCTGCAATAAAATTTTGAAAAAATAATGATAAAAAATAATAAAATATTTTCTTTTCTTAATGTTATAGATTCCATTTCAATGGAAGATATTATGGTAACTTAAATTACTAAAATATATAAAAGGAAGGTTTAGATTTTCTGTCCAGTTACATCCAATAGAAAATCCAAAATATAAATAGCAAAAATTCAAATTGAAGGTATGCGGTTCGTGTATGTGAATGAGCACTACATTTAGTGATTAATTGCTTTTGGTGAAATAATTTGGCATGGAAAAGCAAATCACTATATTTTACCACATTTGGCAATTTTTCCACTTGGTGAGCTATGACCGTAACGTTCACTTTAGCCAAATATTAAAATTAGCAAATATGAAAAGAACAAGCAAATGATAAAATAGTATTTAAGTTTTCATATGTAAATTTTTACCTTCAAATCTTTGACATCTTTTTCAACGGCATCAATTTTTTTTTCTTTCATTGCAGCAGAGTATAAAGCAGTGGCATAACGCCCTTCTATCCCAAACACAGGAACAGGAGGCTAGTTTCAATAGTTTATCAAGTTACACATCAGTGAATATAATATTTAATTAACACATATACAGTTTACATTTATAAAAAAAATAGGGATATATTGGTTAATTGAAAATTGTTTAGAGCTTCCTATTGAATAAAATAAAGTTATTCATAAAAAAACTATTTTAAATTAATTTTATAATCAACTGACCAGTAAATTAAAGTGCTTAGTATTGCATAAGATGGGTGTAATAACACTTCTAACACTGTACATTCGTTTTTAACACTGCAATTTCATTAACTTGATTCCATATCTTAAGAAAATAATATAATAAAATATCAAATAATCCTATCACAAATAGATATTTTGATAATTTTAAAATTATCAAAAGAAAAGAGTTGAAATTTTAGGGAATATCCTAAAACAAAAAGCTGTGAAAAGAAATAAAAAATTTAAACATAACATGATGATGATGTGTCCATGTAGTACATGCAAAAACCCTAAATGTCTCCAAAACTGTCAAAGACAGTCTCCATAGAATCCTCTATGCTGATGTTTAAAAGCTTAGCCAGCATTGCTAGATAGCTGAAGATGTGTTGTGGAGTCAGTTTGGTATTATCTGGGCAGTGTGGACAAAGCCTGGTGTAACTCCTTTGATAAAAATAGCATTTTGAATCAGAATAAATTTCAGACTTTAATAATCAATATAATAAAGTATTTTGTCACAGAAAAGTGTGAGTTTTCTTCCCAAGACCACTAATAAATAAATATGCACAGTTTAAAAAGCATTAATTTTATGATTTAACAAATACATTTTTTAATATCACAGCTATTATTATTTACTTCCTTAAACTTACAAATTAAGAAGTTTCTCAATACTAATGTAGATTAAATTACATTCAAATTATTGTATTAGAAAAAAATAACTTACCTTAATCATTGCAGCTGACATCATTGAGGAGGAACTGAATCCCCGAGCCTATAAATTTAATAAAAATTAAACAAAGTTGATCTTGTTCGTTGCAAAGTTGTTAAAACATTCAGATATAGGAGATATGAGTGAAAATATTTATAAGAGCCTTTTCCTCACCCCTTTTTTATAATATTAACTTTAAACTTTTTTGACAGTTTATCTAAATGCAAATAAACTCAGATCAATAAATGAAATTCATCTACTTTTGATTAAATGTAAATCAAATAATTTAAATAGTCATCATTAGTTTTTTTAAAAAAAATTTCAATAAGTAAAATATTACTTTTGAAATTGGGAATGGAATTTTTATTTCTTCATCAATTTTCAATGTCATATTAATAACAATGCATTCATTTAAAAATATATCATACTTTTGGCTAAATAACAAATTAGGAGATGTTATCCTTAAATTACTTTTTTTTATAAAACTAGTTATAAAATTTCACTAATATAAGAAATGAAACAGATACTGCAAACATTCTCTCTTTAATAACGTACATAAAATTTTAATTTGCTATTGTTACAAATTGTTGATTATTTTATTCATATGTTATATAAAATTAAAAATTAAGAGGTCACTTCATATGTGAAAACACATATTTTTCTCTAAGGTAACTATTAAAGTAAAAAGGATATAAAAATTAAATAGGACTTTTAATTTCCTATTTTTTGATAAAATATACAGAACATCGGAGTTTACATGAGTTTGGTTTGTTTGTCGCTCAACGGTAATTTTTTGCACATGAGGGGTAATTAGTCCGGGACCAATGGAGTTTACATGAGAGCAAATTCTATTTATACAGTTATTTTGTAATGAAATTTTTATACAAAGATGGATGTTATACAATTGGTGATTCTTTTGCATGTAGATAACTAAAAAAAATACCTTTTGCAACAAAACAACTATACATACATATTCTAGTTATTTATACAAAATTATGCATATGAATCAAAGGGCTACATTGGATTACTCTACACAATGTTTTTCAAATTTAGAATCAAATAACAATATTGTTAAAATCTAAATCAATATGCCCTGCTATTGATCACTCTTTAAAGACAGCAATTAACAGCATATGATAAGTAAAATAATTTTATTTCATTATGCAAAATTATGATAACCATAAAATTCCTTTCTACACAAGGTATTCTCATGAATTAATTTTTTCTATCCCCTGTAGAGGCCACCTTATTTAAGTTATTAATATAAATTGGAACTGTATTAATTAGCATTAAGTTTTATACAAACAAGATTGACTTTTTTGGAATATTGGTTAAATAGTCAACTTTTATAAGTAAAAAAAAAAGAAAAACTACTTTTAAAACCAAGAAATATGTTCAGTTCCATTTTTTTCCAACAGAATTACAAAAAAATATTTACAAACTATGCAGTTTATTATAATTGTACAAACTATATAATTTGTATTTTTTCTAACTATATAAAATTTTGAAAAAGACAAAATTAATTATACATAAAGTAAATTACAAACTAACACAAAAATATTAATGTAAATTATCATAACAAATAATTTTTTATCTTGATAAACTCAATGTCCTTCCATGAATATTAAAATTCTAATGAAAATAAAAAGAATTTTAAATTTTTCAACACTGTTTTGGAAACATCCACTGTAAATTTTAATTAACATAATATATAAAATAAACAAAACATATACACAAAAATGTGAATATAACTTATCACAATACTGAACAAAATTTTTTTAATTATGTGGCCTATATATACAATAGCCATTATTAAAACACACATTCACTCAAGGCCACAATCCACTCTATTAAAAAAAACTCTAGATATTGAAAAAGCAATTTTGAGTGAGAAACTTAATATTTTTCTTAAAAAAACTAAAACACTTTGAGTTGATAAATGTCTTCATCTTTAACTCTATGTTTGCAAGATTATCATAAGTCATTACTCATCTCTGATCATAAATAAAGACTATGAAACAAATAAGGAGTTTGAAATAAATTATAATGTGAATGATGATAAATAATGTAAATCTACAATTATCAAAGAAAATAAACTATAAAAAAATTAAAAAACGGAAAGGCAAGTGGAAACCTGACTATAGACAAGCTGCTGAAATATGGAGAGAGAAACTTATTAAAGATATTACAAGGACATCTTGGGCAGAAAATATAATGAGTGACTATGAGTGTGCATTCATTATTGGCAGGTCCACTACAGAATAGATTAGAAATGTTCTGGAGAAGTTCTATGAATAAAACATTAAATTATATTAACTTTATTTAAATTAAGCATACAATCATATAAATAAGAAGAGATTGAAATGAATTTAGAATACCAAGAAACTGAATACAGATTGTTAAAATGACTTTATCAATCATGGGAGCTAAAGTTACAACACAAGAAACATTTTCAAAATTTTTTTAGAATTAATACAGGATTAAGAGAGATACAATATCTATAAAAAATTTTAATTTATGTTTGGAAAATATCATAAGAAAACTAATCAAGAGGGCAAATAATAAACAATTGTCAACATTGCAAATTTTTGATTTTGTAATAATGTACACTTGATGTTTAGAACTGAAAAATGTCTAATTAAAAATATAGAAAAGGAGACAAAGACCTTTTTTTCTAGGTTCTTTTGGTTAACAGAAGGAAAAATAAATATGTTAATGCGGATGGAGGATATGGTTCAGTCATCAATGCAGCTAACACTGAGCTCGGAGGGTGATAAAATTTAAATATATTAGTTCAGTTATCATAAAAAAATAATAAATAAACATGTGATAAAAGCTAGATTGACTGCTGAAAACAGATCATACTTCTCAATGATTAAATTGTTTAAATCTATGTTCTCAAGAAGGTTAAAAATAATATATTTAGGCCTATTATATTCTATAGAGCAGAAATTTTTACTACTACTATTCAGAAAGAAGAAAAATTTATTATCTTTGAAAGAAAAATATAAAACCCAATTAGAGATGGAGATATGTGGAAGATTAAAACTAATTCAGAATTATGTAAGTTCTATAACAAAAAAATTAAAGTTAATATAACAAAATGAATACAATGGTTCAGACATCTGGATACAAATGAGTGATGAAAAAGCATCAAAGAAAATACATAAAGAAAGATTGGAGTAGAAAAGAAATGTTGAAAAGAAAAGTAAGATGATTTGTAAAAGATGATCAAAAATTGGAAGATAAAAGTCGGAAAAGCGGAGCAGTTTGGCAAAGGAGACTAAAATTCTGTATGGATTGTAGAGGCAAGGAGCAGTAGTAGATATTTTTTTCAAGATTCTTGGGAAGAGTGACCTTATAATCACAATGAGTTCTACTTGTGACTCAGATAAATTTTACTCATAAGATCTATACGATTGAAACACAAAACTAATATTTATTTTCAACTTCCTTTGACCCAATTAGATTATAAAGAAGATTTATGAGTAATATTAGTAAGATTTCATGGCACTTGACCATGGTCCTGAGTATTCCTACAGTCCTGGGCTCATCTGCACCACTGTGTATGTATGATACAATATAGAGAGTACTAATTAAAGCCTCAATTACATCACTTGATTAGAATTTAAAAATAAATGGTATTTGATAAAAGAGTCATTTGACATGTTTATGTAGTTATTGATTCAAATTATGTCCATTTAAACTAATTTTCATAAAATTTAAAATGCAACAAACATTTGCATTTTAAGTTTTTTGAAAATTAGTACAAAACTTAAAATGCAACAAACATTTTAAGTTTTATGAAATTGTCTTATATCACTTTGAATAAAATACTTTTAAAATGTGTTTTTTCATTATTTAACATTGATGATTATATTATTCCTTAATATTTCAAGCATTTACTCTTTAACATACAATAAATAAATTGTAATAAATATGGCAAGTTAAGATTGTTTCCCTAATAGTCAAAACGCTAATTTAAGGTAGAGACTATTTTATTGAAATTCCTATAATAATCAAACTCTGCAGGTAACACATCAAGTTTTTTTCTCCACAACTAGGATTTTATCTATTGCATAAGCTCTACAATGGAAATATTACAATCTCTAAAACAATTAAAAGAGTATCTTAAAAATGAGCCCTCTCTGTACACATATAGATTTTTATTAGCATTAAGGATTCTACAATTGTTTGTTAATTTTAACTATATTTAAGATAATTTTATTACAAATAAAACTATCTTTTAATAAAAAATACTTTATTTGGAGGAGGGAACGCATATCTGCCTATGGCTTTGAATCATTAATAAATATTGAATTCAATGATAAAATAAAAGAACCCATTAGGTTATTTGACAATACAAATACTAAAAATGTTCTTAGAAATTTAATAGATAATAATATATTAATTAACAATTAAACACAATTATTTGTGGTTTATAACCCACAAAAAGATATAGAACTCACGATCAATTATTCAACTCATTAAAAAATTAAAAATTACTTACAAAAGTAATAATTCCTCTGCTTACGGACATTTTCAGACTATTATAAACAAAACTAAAATCAACAATCTGCAATTCTAATGGAAGTTTAGCGAACCAAACCGATCAACTTTCTCCTAGGTTATTTAGGTGCGTTTAACGAGAGGAAATCTTCAGATTAAGGATCGAACAAAATGTAAAAAATATATACAGTTCAAGCTCTGATTGGCTACTACCATAGAGCAGTTAAACACAGTGATTATTACTTTTTGTTCTGCTCTTTTTGCTTGTTCTAATAAAAAATTATTTAACCAAAAATTGAGCCCATGCAATTTAGTTACATTATAAGTTATTTATATTCAATATTTTTTTTCCAAAATTATTTGTTTCAGGCATGTCATGCCTTTAATGAATAATTAGCAGAAAAGAATCTATTGTTATTTCTAAACAAGTTACTGAATAAAAATGGTGAAGAATGCTGAGAACGAAAATAATATTCATTTAATTAAATTATGTATCTCTATTTTGTTCAAGCTTAATTAAATTTTTTCCTTAATTTCTACTTTTTGCAAAAATAATGTTAAGAGCATAAATTTAAGAATAAGATAAATTAAAAAAAAATAATTATAAATAATATTTAGAAAACTTGAGCAAGAGAATTTTTTCAGTAAAAATTTTATTCAATTTTTGAAGATGACTTCTGCCTTTTTTAGTAACAGTAGACATTTCCAAATATATAATAAATTTTATTATTAGAACTATTTTCCTTGTTTCATTTAAATTATTTTGTTACTCAGTTAAATATTAGAAAAAATGAGTTAAAATTAAAAAACTAAACTAATTTAATATCATATTTGAGACAATATACCCTTCTCTAATCAATAAATGATTTTCAATAATAAGAGAAAATTTAATTATGAAAAATAATTTTATGTATGGAAAATAATCATAAGAATTCGTCACTGAAATCTTGAAACACTATCTTGAAAATACGAGTGTTTTTTAGCGAATGAGAATTAATGTATTGGAGTAGCTGAAAAGTTAACGCCCATTTTACTTTCTTGAAGATTTCCTCTCGCTAATAATTTAACGTTATTGGCAAAAAGGTCAAACGCGATATTGATGCCATTATTATATTAATTTCCAAACATTTTTTAACGAGTGTCAAAACTGAAACTAATTTGCGGCATTTATTTACATATATAATAGAGATTATCTTTGAATGTATAATTTTAAGATAACATGAACTCAATATATAATTTTATTATTTATAACATTTTTAAGTCACTTTCTGTTGCTCTAAAAATTTCCTTTAAAAACTATATACTTTAATTTATTGTTGTATTAATTATTCATATTTATCTTGCAATAGAATGATCTATTTATTTTCTAAAATTACATTTTGCAAACATCTGAATTGCGCAATTTACTTAATATTTAAATTATATTAATATACTATCGCCACCTATTGTTCAGAATTGTAAATTGACGTGGTAAACAACTTATTTGGATACTAAATAGTACAAATCAATGAGAACATATTTTTCTGTTCGTAATTTTGAAAGTTTATTTACAGCGTATGCTTAACTTGTTAAATAAACTTTTGGTCTAAATATATTAACAATTTTTGTAAAGCAGCAACTTTTATTTTTCAGTATTTCTGAAATCGAATGAAAAACAACTTATCGTAGTACGTAATATCATGTTGTCCCACCCCTCATTGGATGTCTTAATTTAAATAGTAATATTCTTTTCTTTTACTTATAGCTATACTTTAAAATATTGTATTGATGCGTAGATTATATTGTTGAAAGCATTTTCTTGTCATGATAGTTGCTTTAATTTTTGTTCCTTTTTAATGCCATCGGCGCATTGTTCATTTCCTGGTAAACAGATTCTCATGACGAGGTCGTTTACGCACATGACGTGATTGTTATTTAGGAAAAATTCGTTGTGTTTATCTACTTTCTAACATATTAATATAATCGCATTCTTCTACACATATTTTAATTATTTAGTTAGATTTTTTTATTTTATTAGTTATGATTTTTGTCTTAATATTCGAACCATGTTGTGTAACATTTGACATTTAAAATTCCTAACTATTCTTTGGCGCACAATTCCGATATTGCGTTATAATTTTTAAAATTGTGAATACTTAAAGGTATAGTATCAATTTCTTATTACTTATAATTTTTTGGAATAGATTTCTTTCTTAAACTTTTGTTTTAAAAAATTTACAATATCATAAAATTACTAAATATTTTGTTTTTCTTGCAATATTTTTAAGAATAAATAAAACTTTTGTTATAATATGAAATGTATACATATTTATCCATGGTAATATTTGACATCAATGTATAGTTAAATTGATGTTGTAAATTTTAACTATATATTAATGTCATTAATATTGTGAGGCATCCATGTATCAAATGTCCAAATATATTCTATTTCCAAAAATGTAAGGAATGCTTCTTCTTTCTAGTGTCATTTTTAAACTAGAAAAAAGATTCATAAAGTTTTAAAATTATATTTTAATGAAATTACTTCTTTAAAGTGACAGACTAAAAGGATTATAAAATTTGAAAATGAAGTACTTTGTGGGATATGTTATGGATGGCAGTAAAATTTATTATAGTTAATACAACAACAACAAAAATGGACGATTAATGTAACATTAAAGTATATGTTCATTTTAACTTTAAAACATTTTTAATTTTTCTTTTCTAAAAATAGATAAATAGAAATTCATAATATAGATTATAAGTTAACCTAATAAAAATAAATATGCAGAAAATTAGCCATGACCTTTAGTTTTTTATAAGCAAAATAAAACTTGTGTGATATTTTCACATTACAGTAATTTAATATATCATTTCAATAAAATTGTTTTAATATTTGAGTATTTGATTTGGCGTATAAAGATTTTCTCTTTTTTGTACACAACCGCATTACTTTTAAGTTATAAGTATTGTAATTTAATGTTATATTTCCTGATCATATTTTTTACTAGGATAATGTGTACTAAACCTTTGTTTACATAATAATTTCCCAATGCCATAAAAATAGTAAACAATGTGAACGATATAAAAGATGTATTTGATTGCAATTCAATTTATTTTATAATTTTTCATGTTTTTATCAAAAACCTTGTACCTTAAATTAAAAATTATTATTTTAGATATTTTATTTTCTTTCAATAATGTGTTCTTTCACACTGTTTTTTACTTCATAATGTTTTCTAGAATACATGTACCCCAGCTACATTTAAGTTATAAAGTAAAAGAAGTTAAATAGATAAAAGATGTCTTACAGTAGGTCAAAGACTTTTATTTTTATTAACAGTATAATTTTTCTATTTTTCTGCTATTGTTAGTAATACTTTTATTTTTGGTATTTTTAATTTGTATGAATAACACTTTTCAATTAATATTTCTCATTGTGAATAATGTATAAATTTTATACATTTTAAATTATTAGAATTAATATTAGAATAAATTTTTATCAAAAGTTGATTCAGTTAGAAAACTTGTATTAATTTACATTTTATGATGAATGTAAAAAAAAGCATTTTGAAAAGTTTCTTTAAAATTTAGAGCATGTTTGTTATAGATTTGTTAGTAATTATTAACTAAGCAAAAATTTGTCTTAAAAATTGATAAAAAAATTAGTTATTGTTAATTATATACTTTGAAATAATTTTGTCATTTTAAAAGTATATCTATTGTCTTTGAGAAAATGTTTAATATGATAAGTTGAAAGATTGTTATATATTTTATTGCTTTTAATTAATTATAATTTTGAGATATATATTTTATTTGCAGAAAGAAAAAATTGTTATGACTAAAATTTATTGTTAAATTATTGAAAGTTGTTATACTAAAAATTAAATTTTTTGAGCTTTGTACATTTTTAAAGAATTTATCCAGTTTAAAATAATTAATAACATGTAATTTTTATCTTTATCTATTTGTTCATAATATTTTTCAAGAGTATATGAAAAATTTAAACTTCGTCTAGACTGTACTTTATAAATTATGTTTAAAATACCCAATCCTATAAAGTTTTCTTGCCATAAATGTTAGTATGAAAATTTTTCTTAGTATTTATACTGTGGACATCCATTTTTTACAAATATGTTATTTTAAAAAATATTGGTTGGAAATTCATAAAGTCTCATAAATATAATAATTTTAATTCCCATTTATGGTTTAAATTTTTAAAGAATCTCATTAATAAACATAATTTGATATTTTTTGTTTGTATTTATTTTTTTATCTGATGTTTTATTAAATTGTTATTTTTATGGATAAAAAAAATTAGAAAATCTTTGTGTAACATTAAGTATTAATTAATTAATGTAATGAATAAAAAGTTTTTATTCTAAAATCAAAATTAAAGGAAAATATTATAATTTCTGCGAGTTTTATAAAATGTGATTTATGTGAGTAGTCTGTGAACTGTTAATAGAAATCAGCCTCAATTGATCCAGATTTTTTTTAACCAACACATGTGGAACTTCTCCCATTTAATCTAATTTCAGACTCTGCATGCATTTGAGTATAGTAATCTTCAAGGGAAAATTTTGTAAGAGAACTTTGGAAAGAGTGATCCTATTTCAGATTTTGGCGCAGCATGTCCTTTTTTGGGCCTTGTGCCACATAACCCAAACAATCTTAGATTCATCTTGTGTAATTGACATACCAAATGTAATAATATGTAAGTCATTTTGATCTTTGTGCATAATTAAATAACTGTAACTGAAAATGAACAAAAATTAATGATGTGTTAATAAAGGTAAGTTGTTCATCCATGAACTTCGATAAAGAATCTTATTGCTCCCAACAATTTCACTTCAAGACTTTAGCATCTGAATTCAGATGTAATTTTTTTGCATGAATTATTTGATAATTAAATGATTGAGAACATGATAAAAAAAATTAGAATGAAAAATAACTTTCAGGTATCTAACATGCAGAAAATAACTTGAATAAAAATGTAATTTTGAAGTAGATTGGTTACTTTAAGTGACTTTTCCTTTACAAAATGAAAAAATGTTTTCAATTATGAATTTCCTTTTCGCATTTATATGTATATATATATATATATATATATATATATTAAATTACTTTTTCTAATAGTTATTTATTTATGAAGAAGTTAGTTAAGATTTAAGTTACTTTTTGAATTTTTAATTTTATGAATTGTTTTACCATTTTTTACATGTTCAAATAAACATGCTTTTGATATATGATGTTTTATAAGTTTTAACATTATATTATGAGAATTTATGGTTACATTTGCAGGTAAAACATAAATCTAATGTATTATCTAATGATTTACTAATGTAAATAAATATTTTAGGAATAATGCATGAAACATCAACATTTTTGTTTTATTGTAACAAGGCATATCATTGATAACAGATAACAATTTTAAAATGTTTTTTTTTCTTTCTTTTTTTTTTTTTTTTTTTTTTTTTTTTAGACATTTGAGTATTTGGCATATGTTTTAAAGGAGGACTTATCATAGAATATAAGGATATAAGGTATAATTTTAAATCGCTATGTCAAAAATTAGGAATATCCCAAGTGCTCAAACATAGGTCTAGTCTAGGAATATATTATTTATTCGCACACATTTTGAAAGCTTTGATTAAACTGAAGACCTGTCACTTAAACTGAAGATCTTGTGTTTGTGTGTGGCACTTTATATTAACGTAAAGTATCAAATGTTTTACTATTTACTGTTGAAAAATTTTTTAAAACTATATAATTAATGCTTAATAATTTTTTCCAAAATGAAATAAAGAACTTTATTACAACTTATTTCAAAGCATATATTCAGATTTATTAAATGATATTGTGATATGCATATAAAAATTAATTTTAAAATTGTAAAATGCTTTAATGCTATAAGATGATATCATTCAAGTGACTTCCTATTTTCCTTGAATTGAAAGAAAATACTTTATTATTATACAAAATTAATTTTATTGTTAAAGATTCTTAAACCTTAAGGAAAACAAATATTTTTATTTTAAGATAATATAAAATTGTTAAGTGTGTAAATGTTTTTTGAAAATTTATTAAATGAAACGATTTAAAAATCAGTATAGTTTTGTATGTATTTGATATTTATGTAATTTTTTCTTTTTGCAGACTGTACAGTATTTTAATTATGTAATTTAAGAGAAATATGAATTACCTTCTCTAAATTCTTCTGACACAGCAGAAGAATGTCTGAAAAAAGAGAAGAGAGAAATAGTATAGGTAGTCTAGCAGGCTCTGGATTGCCGAATGATATTAGAAAAGCTGGAATACTGAGAAAGTTAAAGGTAAACGTTTTGAAGTGCTTAATAAATCTTTTAAATATAGTGTAAATAACCTACAAATCCCTGGTTTTATTAATTTGAATT
Organism: Latrodectus elegans; assembly: GCA_030067965.1. Taxonomy (NCBI): domain Eukaryota; kingdom Metazoa; phylum Arthropoda; class Arachnida; order Araneae; family Theridiidae; genus Latrodectus; species Latrodectus elegans. The sequence continues at coordinate 10,076,832 of CM057811.1, read as the reverse complement.
AATGAATTTTGTTCTTGAAAAATTCTTAAAGTAGTTTTTTTCTTTGTTCCTCCAGTATTTATCCAGACTATTTCTCTGTATGATAAGAGAAGTCTTATGACTTATATACCTTTATTTTTTGTAATTAGTCATAAATATTGTTTTTTTTTTTTAAAAAAAATCTTTTTGTTTTTATTATTGTGCTATCTTTTTAAAAGAACTATTTTCTTTTGAAATTTTTATATAATTATTGAAAGAAAATAAGTTGCTAAATATAATTCTTATCTTGCTTTTATTAAATTATTTGAATTGGTAAAGTTAGATGGAAAATTCTTCCATTTATGATCTAAAGAGTAAAATATTTCATTTTTATTGCATTTTAATTATTTGCATTTATAATTGTTCAAGTATTTTTTGTTTAAACATATTCTTTTCTAGAGTTATAGGAAAGAAACTTATGCTAAATTTATTTTCTCCTTTAAACAAAAAAGGAATATTAGATTTTAATAAGATGGTATGTTTTTTTCTATATTTGCTGCAGACGTGTTACTATGTCTTTTAAATTATCAATGCTATTGTAATTTGTAAAATGTTTTAGTTACAGAAAAATACCAAACAAACTTTCAATATACTGTAAAGATTTTAATGTTTTAATGTGAAATTATATGAGTATATTTGAAATTAAACAAGTTTGCATAATAAAATTTAAAATATTCTTTTCCTGTTAGATAAGCAATCCATTAAAAAAATTGGATTAAAATTCATTATTAAGTTCTACATAAATTCATTAAAAGGCAAATAAGTTTATCCATCTTTTTAAATACTTTCTTTAATGTTTCTTGTCTGCTAATCTGCTTTTGTAATTTAATTGCGTACTTTTTTCATTTACGAATTATCAAAGTTATTAATTATCAAAATAATTGACAAATACAATAAAAGTTCATATAAATATAAGTATATTAATGAGTACTTACATAATATTTATGTTCATACTTATAAATTTTGTATTTTATTTATAGACTATGAAGAAAAAATATTTTGTTTTAAGAACTGAATCAGAAAGTGGACCTGCTAGGTTAGAATATTATGATAATGAAAAAAAATTTAAGGCTGGTGGCCCAGCAAAAAGAAGTATTCCTATCAAAACTTGTTTTAATATTAATCGCAAAATTGATGCTAAGCACAAATTAGCAATTGCACTTTATACAAAAGATGATTGTTTCTCGGTTGTGGCAGATAGTGAAAACTCGCGAGAAGAATGGTTGAATGCTATGTTGGAGCTTCAACTTGATGGGCAGTGCATGAATGGAGGAGCTAAGTTAAAACCAAAGTTTGGTAAGTACCTACATGCATTATTAAAATATATATTATTATTAAATGTCTTATGTTTAAGATTGTATGAAACAATGTGGAATAAAATTCTCTTAAAACAAAATGACTTGTATAAATGTTAATTCATTATAATTTGTCTTAATGTGAATATTCTTTATGATATTGTTACCTTAGTCTTTATCAGTTATTAACTTGTAATTTTATGATCTTACTCTGCTATTATAAACATTCAGGTTATTAGATAAAGTTTTTGAGAAATTTGATTTAAGGTCCAAAATATCACTGAAATCTTAATTGAGGTTTGAATTTAAATTAAAATGGAGTAAGAAATCAAGAAATTCTTTCTTTTACTTCTATGCAGTATATTATCTATCTTTTCTTTATTGATGTTATGCTCAGAGTGGCCCTTAGCTTGCAGCACAGTATATTCTTCCAGACAGTACTTAAATTTTTCAATTGCAGACCTTTTAATGTCATTTAAGACTTTATCAAGCCACCTTTACCTTGGCCTATGTGTTATACCATAAAATATTATGATCAATTAGAATGTTAATTGTGATATAAGTTGTGAATAATAAAATTTTAATGGTTTCTAATAAAATTATAAAAGAATCCATATTTCTTTTTATGTTAATATTTATACCATAGCTATTTGAACTTTTGTATCATCAGAACATGAAATAATTTTAACTTGAATATCTAAATAGATTATAGAATATAATTCAGTGTTATATAAATGTTGCTGTGTAGATCCATGCAAGTAATATTTATCATTACTTTGACATTGTGTTTTACATTTACATCTAACTATAAATCGTGGTGACAAATAATTATCATTTAAATTATTTGATAAAAACTAATAGTTGTATACTTTTTCCCTCTCTTTTATGGAATTTTATTTATTTTTTAAATAAATTGCTAATTACTATTTTTATTTTTAATGCTTATTTTTTGCATTTAATTGCACCCTTTAATATAAGAAAAATATTTAAATTTTTATAACTTTATTAATATTTCATTTATAATATTTTTATACTAATTCAACATTTTTTTTTAATATTTGCTAAATTCAAATTTGAAAAGTACTCTTTTTCATTTCAAATGTAATGAAATTTCTGTATCACAGAATAAGAGCATGTAGTAAAAATTTTAAATGTATGTTATGGGGTAAAAAAGTGTGTGTAATAAAAATAGTGAACATATATATTGTGTAAATAATGGGTGCATAAATGTCTGCTCTTTTGTATCTGTAGTTAAGGTCTTACAGATTTCTAAAAATTGTTAAATTAATCAAAAATAAAGGTATTCTCCTTAATTTTTTTATTACTGGTTTTCTGTCCTAAGATACATCCTGCATTTATGTTAATAGTTTTAAAAAATAAGAAAAAGTTATTAATTCTGTCTAATGTAATTTTGTTAACCCATTTTAGGCCAAACTTTAGAAATTTTATAAAATATATTATATTGATTTCAATTAGAATAACATCAATTTGCATAATTAGTTCAAAAAATTTATGTAAAATCACTGAATTAAAAAGAGTATTGTATGTAGTACTTAATAACCTGGTAATAAAACTGAATAATTGATGGCAATCTTTTTTATTATAATTTACTTATAATCTAATTAGATCAAGCTTAATCATTGCTATAATAAACTTGTGTCTGAACCCACACATGCATAAAAAAATGTACAACAAATGTATTTTATAGTTAAATAATACACAAGAGAAAATCATTTTCCTATTTATGTTACTAAATGTACATAACAAAAAAAAATACCAACTTTTCAACTTATAATTCATTTAAATTTCAAATTCATAATTTTAATTTTTTTTCATACACTAATTTCTCTAGAGTGTGAAAAAGTTATAATTAGTTATATTCTGTAAGATCCATTAGTTGTCACTTTAATTTTAAAAACAGCAATCATACTTTGCACTGATCAATCATTTTTATGGAATTAGAATAAACATTTGCCCAGATCCAAAGTTGTCATGGATTGTATTTCGAATTTTTTATTCATCAGATTTATTATAAAAAAAATCACTCTTAAAACTTTGATATACATCTTGGTTTTAAAATTTATATTTTCCTGTAAATTTAGTAATATTCAAAATAGGATCCTGTAATGGTAATGTGATTCTTCAAGTAAATGTTCCTAGGATAAACTATTCATTTTTTTAATTGATAAAAGTAATGCCTCTGTAACTACATATTAGTCATATGCATGTAATGAAAATGACATCCATATAATTCCTTTTTTAAACTGAAAAGACCATTTTTTTTTTATAAAATTCAACTGTTAGTTTTGTGTCAAAATGCAGTGTCAAAACAACTAACTAAAAGTTTTTTTAATTATTTATATTTATTTTATTATGTAAACATTATTATAAAATGTTTCCAATCTTGTGTTTGATTGTACAAATCAATGAAAGATGTCTAAAAGTAATGAGGTTTCAAAGAAATTATAGTACATTCCTGATTTGGTAATCCTTATGGGATAGGATGCTCTATCTCATTAATTTGGCCTATTGCGGGCACAATTTTAAAAAAATGAAAGCAAGCCATATACATGATCTTTTTTGGTCACCAATAGATTGTGAAGTTCTCCATTTAATTTTCTTTTGGTGCATGTATTTACATTTGAGAATTTTTATATCTTTAAATACATCAAAAGTACTGGATTTAATTTTTTTGAAATTAAAGATAATTAAAAAGTGCTATAATATGAAATACAATATGAAAAAATGACTAAATTTATATTTCAACTGCATAAAATTAAATAAAAGTTCTTTTTTATGTTTTCAAAAGGTGATTTATTTTCTGGTTTTGTAACTGTGTAGTATTTAATAACCTTTCATTTGTGTATATTTGGGCATAACATCAAAAATGTTAAATGACTTGCACTAAAAAATTATTATAAAGAGACATGTTTGAAAAAGTTTTGTAAATTAAAAAATAAATAAAATTTTGATTTTATGATTTTAATAGAATTTTTATAAGAATGTATGTTAAAAAAATTTTTTCATTACAGTTCATGAAATCAAACATCATTATCCTTATAAATTTGGTATTGAATAAAAATTAAATCATATATTTTGCAGCTGTTTAAAATGTATATAACTATTTTTTTAAAGTTTTATTTTTAGTTATTGGAAAATGTAATTTCATTGCTATGGAACCAAGTCATTATTTACAATAATAATACCACTAATAGATATATTCATAGAATCAAAAATAAACCTATTAATACACATGATTTAAATTTATTTAGTTACCTATTGTATATGACTATTGAGAACACAATCCTATTTAAAAAATTAAATTTATATATTTTGGCATAATTATTGTAAAAATATCACTTTATAGAAGTTTATAAAAGCTTAAAAATATTAGAAAAAAGTAGTTGCAAATGTTTAAAATTTTATAAAGAATATGAAAGTTAACTTCTTAGCATTTGAAAGCAGATTTTCAGTAAAGTTTAAAATATTTTAATTAAATAACCAAAGAATGTGTGTTAGTAGAAATATACTATCACAATTTGTAAAAATATAAACATACCTTTGATTTTCATTATAAATTAAGTGAAACAACATTAATGAAAGTTTTATGAAATCTAAAACTAGTAAAAACAATGAAATTTAACTTAAATGAAGAAACATATAATTACTCTTCTATTAAATGAAAAGGAACATTTTTTACTGAAATTATTATGGGGTAATGGGGCTTAAAACTTTATATTGCAGAAACAAAAAACTCGTAATGAATCAATACAGATTTCTTTTTCATTGTTACATCAAAATTAGTTTTTTTTAAAAAAGCTTTGTTGCAATATTAAATATTACACAATTGCAACTTGTAAATATATTTGTAATCTATGTGTATTCTTCAAGTTTTATGAAATTTGAACAATATCTGCTGTATGTGGCAATTTATAAATGCCATGTATTCTAAATTATTTGAAATAGAAATTTTCGCATTACAATATGAATATATAAATTTAAGAAATGTTTTAAATATTTAGTGTCAATACTGTGAATAATAAGAATGTTATGAGAAGTTTTTAATTCAGTTTTTCTGTCATGAAGTCACATGTAATGTACAATAGCTTTTGTTTTACTGACAGTAAAACTTTTAAATTTACCAAAATGATTAATTTTATTGATAACTTACATTTATCACAGTATATATTTTAAAGTATTGAAAATTTGGATGAAATTCTTAATATGCATAATTAAACCTTATAACATGCTTGCTTCTTAGAAAAATTATTAATAACCACTAAACCAAGATAGTGATATAAAAAGTTTTCTTTAAGCAAATATCTCAAGAAAAGAATCTTTTTAAAAAAGTTAACTTATTTTCCTGTATCTACAAAGTATGCATTAAAAATGGTTTCTAATTTTGTTGTGCTTATTATACATTGCCGCAGTTAATCTGATAAAAAAAAAAAAAGTCTTCCCCATCAGAAAAGCTTACATTAAAGTTTTGAAAGAAATGCTGATTATGGTTGATAAAATAATTAACAAATGGTGGCATGACCCAGCTGGCTTATTTTAACTATAATAAGCATTGTCCAATTAATGTTCAAAAACAAACTTTTTTTTTTTTTTTAACAATATTACAATTGCTATGGGCCAACGTCATCTTGCATTCTGTCTTGATTTGCGATGTTTTGCTCTGGCAACATTTAAATTTGTATATCATAATAGGGAACCCAAAATGTTTAAGTTACACAATAAATTTTAAACTAAAAGCTATAGGGAAGACAAATGAAAAAAATGGCGATAAACATACTAATGTACGGTAACAAGGCATGTGTTGCACAAAAGAAATAGTGTATCTAGTGTGCAGTTCCAAAATATCCACTTCTTTCATTTAATTATTAATGAAGCAAATATGTTTTATATTTAAAATATGTTTAATCTTGTTTCAAAAGTTATTAAAAACTAAAAATCGATAAGTTTTACTAGTATCTTCTCAGATCTTTTCAAAGTATTCTTTCTGTACTGTTTATTTTATCTTTAATCACGCTGTTTATTTTTTATTTTATTTTGCATCACGTTATCAGTATTCAAATATTTGTTGAAAAAAATTGCCATAGATTGTACAGTGCTGGGGATTATATACAAAAAAATACAGTAGTTAAAATTTCATGTTTTTAAGATGTTATTTATTAAGCTTTAAACTAAAATATTTATCATAGTAGTAATTTTAAAAACAGCTTAATATATTATCAAATTTTTAAAATGCATATTGCTCAAGTCACATTAAACATAGAACTGTATCATTAAAAAATTCTTGTTAACATATGCTTTCCTTGTGATATTTGTTTTCAACTGTTTGTTCAGCTTTTAAGATTCATGCAGATCTATATTTATTTTTCACTCAAGTCTAAATGTCATTCAAGAAAATCTGTATGTGCAATTGATATTGATTATTGCAGTTATTTTTATGTTTATCCTATAAATATTGTACTAATTTGAAAGGAAGAGAAAATATTTAAAATTGTAGCTATGCATTGATTGAGAAAAGAAGTTTGTAAAATTTTTCATGGGCTCATTGCAACCGAATGTAAGACTACACACTGTGGTCTTGATCCCATCTACTTTAATGTTTCTTTTCTTTTTTTCTTTTTTTTCTCCCATATGCATATGTTGGTATAATTAAAATGGAGTTCAAGATTTTCTCTCTTGTAGCAGAGAAATATGACCTATTATCTAGAAATAGTCTTTCTTGAAGGTAATAATAAATTATAGGTATTGGTAAAGCTTTACACACACAGTAGCTTTCAGCTTTTAAATGCTCCCTACTCATAATTTTTTTTAGATGATAGTTTGTATGCAATAAATGTGAAACGTATTGTCAGTTTTATTATCTCTTTTTATTAATGTTTCTAGTTATATTAATTTACTTTCCTGGCTCTTGGGGCTTGAAAGAAACTAGATTTTAAATCTTTATGGTTCTATTCAACCATGCACACATAAATAAAAAAACTAAATCCAAAGAGTTGTATGACAATTTTCTTATAAAATGAACTCATCTTTTCATCTTTATAAAATATCCTTCACTTTTTCTGAAGTGTTCACTACTTTTTATAACTTAAATATTACATGTTATGGCAAGAAAGAAAATATATGTATAAACCTTATTAAAAAGAGGGTGAAAATTTTTGTAAAAGTTTTATTAGTGATCCTTGTCTTAATCTTTACTTATCATACATAACATTTAATTATATGTTGAATTTTTCTATACGTAATAGCAATATTAATGTATATTTAAGCCTGGTTTAATTAATTTTTTAGATGTAATAAAATACCAGTTAATGATGTAATATGTAATGATGACTATAGAGATCTATATTTTTTTATTTATATAATCGAATTATTTTGGTTACTAGTTTTATTATTGTTGCTTCATTTACACCAAACTTGTTGCTATATTGATTTTACAACTTATAAATTACAAATACAATATAAATAACAAATGCTACATGTAATTAATTTACATGATAAAATTATGTGTTTGTGTATTGAAAGCTTAATATCTTATGGCTCTTATTAAATACAGATTGTCTGCCTAATGAGAAAGTTTGAATGTTAATCACTAATAATTTAACTTGTATATTTTTGCAATTAAATATTTTCATTAATAATAAAGAGAATCCTTTGTGCCTAAATTTAAGGTCTTTTTTAAATTTCTAATTTGTTATTTCTTAATGAAAATATCTTAAATGATTTTGAGTGTTTTTACTCTCATAATAAAAATTAATATATCATGCAAGAATAATTTGTTGTGTGTATTTATTTTTACATATGTAATATTCTCTTTGAACAAAAAAAAAAAAAAAAAAAAAAAAGTTGTTTGAAAAATAAAAGAGTACATTTTTTAAGTATAGAATAGATTAATAATTTTGTTTATATTAGCTTAACATGTTTTTCTGTTTAGATTATGTTATATCTATTTCCAATATTGAGATGTTTTATTATGCAATTGTTCTAATGGAATTTCTAAAAGAATTTCAATGCAGTGTTTGCTATTTGTAAAATAAAATTTCATTTTTAGAACATGTATGGCAAGTTACAATGGGAGATAAATCCTTAGCCTCTTCGAGAAACATGAAAGGTCTTTATCGTCTGTGTTTGACCACAAGTTCTTTGACTCTAATTAAAGTTGACCAAACTGATGAACCAGAAACTCTTGAATTTCCTGTAAGTTCTTATTTCTTGTTATCTTAAAGCGCATTTTTAAAATAAACTTTATTACTATGCATAGTAATAATTCTTATATATATTTAAAATATTAGTTAATTAAAGCATGCATAATCTTATGTGTATTTCTTATATGTTTATAATTAATACAAATATTGTCAAATCCTGAAACAAATAAAGATAAGAATGTCGTCTCTCAATTTTTTTACAATTAGGGATTTATTTTGATGGAGAAGTTATGCTTAGCTTTTAAAGCTTATAGATCCAAACTTAAAGTTATTAATGATTTATAAACTGTTGCTTAGTCTACTTTGGCTTTCAAATAAAACATTTTGCTAAACTAAATGTGTTTGTTAAATATTGCAAATAAAATATATAAACAATCTTATTGTATATAATAATAATTAATTTTAATAGAAAATAAGGTATTTCAAGATTTTATAAAAAAAACTGAAATAAATGTGTTTGATAATGATAAGGAATTTTATAGAAATTACCATATTATTTTTCTTTCTTTAAATGATATTTTAAAGTACTAGTTTCAAATATTGAATTCTTAATGATAATAATTATTATTTTAAATTAATGATTATTATTATTAAGAATTTGAATTATTTATGATATGGTGTTATAAATGTAATCTGATTATTATTTAATTTTAATGATAATTTCATTTATGTGATAGTTATTTTTAGGTATGCACATATAATTTGAAATTAAATTTGATTATTATTTTATTTGTTTCATTATAAAATTATTTTGTAATGCTGAAACTTTAGCTATTATGCCTTCTGCTTTTTTATTTATTTTTTTAACTTCTAGCTGATGAGTATACGAAGATGTGGGCATACCAATAACTACTTTGTCATAGAACTTGGTCGATCATCTTGTACAGGAGCTGGTGAGCTCTGGCTAGAAACTGAGGATGTTGTTATAGCTCAAAATATGCATGAAGTTACTCTTAAGTAAGTTTATTATATATATGTGTGTGTGTTATGCATAAAAAATGCTCAATTATTTAGCTTTTCCCTTAAAATTTATGACAAACAGTATGAATACAAATATCTCCTCATTAATATAAAAAAAAAATCAATTTGTCCCTTACTAAATATTACAGGATGATGGTCTAGTGTTGTAAAATTTGATTAAAGTGTGAGTCAAATCATGTACATAATTCAGAAAATCATCAAATATATCCCTAAGCGTCAAAATCTTTTACATTCTTAAAATGATGGATGTTCTATATATATATATATATATATACACACACACACACATAAATACCTTTTGCTATGTGTCTTTTCGTAGAGGATAAAATTTATATCTAGTATAAAAGATATTGTTAAGGTGAAAAAAAAATTTATAAAATATCCTTTATATAATTCAAACTGATATTTAGAAAAGAGATATCGTAGAACTATATTTTTCTTTGCAAAATTATGAGGACATTTAATACCGCATATATTTGATTTGACACATCATAAAAATTAGATTTAATTTAATAAGGCCTTTCACCTCACTGATTTGGCTAAATCTTTGTGGAAAATTGTGCTAACTGTAATGTTCTATAAAATCAGATATCCATTATAATAAAGTACTTTATTATTATTACTGCTATACTATACTACAAGAGCATTTTTTGCAATTGATTAACCAAAAGTGACTTTTTACATTTTAGCTAGAGCTAAAATAATTGTTAAAAGATTTTAAAAAAGACAAGAAAAAGCATTAGGGAAAGGAATTTATTAATAATAGAAATAAGTACTTATTTAGAAATTAAATAGCAAGTATTAAAATTAACATGATAAATGTAGACAGTTAAAATAATTAACATAATACAGTATAACAATTGAGAAAAATACTTCTAAAGTGTAAATTTAGAAAATTTTATGGTAGAGGATTAATTTATGCAATAGAATTATTTTTACCTTTAACGTTATTTCTGCTTGTAGTATTCTATCTTATCTCAAAACAATTATCGAAAATTTTATTTCACTTGCAAAACTTAATAGATGCTTGGCATATTGTTATTTTGCATTTGCATTGCAATATTCCAATTCGTGGATTATTCCCTTTTTTTTTTCTTTTTTTTTTTTTTTTATTCCTATGTTTTAAAACAATTCTTTAGATAATTATTACTTTTCTTATTTTTAATTAATTTTAAGAAAAAATTTGGCAAAGATCCGTAATATATTTAGATATATGATTAAATAATATACGTTCTCACAAATATGAATGTTTGTGTTCATATTCTTGATAGTTAGAATATGATCACATTATATGTATATATTCTTCAATTTGATAAAGCGTCATTAATTTTGATAGTAACTGAGAATTCATATTTCTATTTTTTAAAATTATTTACATGCAATTGTTTTATGGCCAGTATGCAATTGTTTTATTATTCTGTGAAAATTCAGATTACAATTAAAAGAATCAAAAATCTTATACATTTATAATAGGGGAACCTGGTATTTGCATGTGTAAGATTAAAAAAATCACAGAAATTGCACTTGCATAATATTTGAATGGACCCAAATCCAAGATTAATTATTTTCAATTTCATTCGTTTTTTGAAATTTTTGTTGGATTTTTTAAAACAAATATTAGTTTAACATTTGCTTTATGAATCAATGATAGAGAGTTAAATAATTTTGGATGTGATTTTAATAAAATATCAGCATCAGAAAAATTTAAGCTATTTTCTTTACAGTGCAATGAAATCTTCTCGAGAGCATGAAGACTTGGGACCTTTAACAAGGCCTAGAAGTGCATCAAATAGTGAGAATTCTAGGCCAATTATTGCTAGGAGACCTGTTGCTGTTGTGAGTCCACAAACGATTTCTTATGGAGGTATTAGAGATCGATGTGATAGTATGCCATCAAGGCCTCGGACGATTAGTGAGGGGCAAGAAGTTACTAACAGGTAAAAGAAGTTCTCTTTTACGATTGATTTTTTTAAACCAAATTAATTACTAATATCTCTAGTTAATGTTTAAATATAAATTAGCAGTGGAAAACTTTAAAGATTTTTAATAATAGACTGAGATAAATTTATAAAAAAAATTAATTCAAACACTTAATATAATTCCTATTTTAAAATCATCAGTTTCCTTTAAGTTTGCTTTTAGTGAAGTGTGTTGGGATTGTCATAATTATATGAAGCAGAATTATTTTTATGTCATAGTTATTTTTTATTGCCTTAGCTAACTGTCCTATCTTTTCTATATATTTTATAATGTCATGGTTACAAAGATGCTTCTATTATACCTTGCTAAAAATGTGTATACAATTCTGTATATTCTGTGAATTGATCTATAAATAGGTTTAGCATTTCTGGAGATACTTTGCAAAAGTGTTAACCGTTACAAGTAATTATGTTGTGGAAATTGCCATTGTTGGTCAGACATGAAGTTTAGGCTTATGCATTAATCTCTTTGTGAATTTTTAAAAATTTAATTCATAATTGTATATGTATTTTTAAGTTTACGTGCTTGGAAAAGATAAACTAGGATTCACATGTTATCTTTAAAGATTTTGATTTTTACTTCTGTCATTGGTAGAATTGAATTTATCCAGGCTTATCTGTAAACTTTAATTCACTCAAAACAGGAAATGTGTAATGTAGAAAACACTGTCGTTGTGGTCAATAATCTATCAGACTGATCCTTACATTCTTACTTTCAAAGATAAATAGTAAACATTTTAAGTACTATATCCTTAACTTAAACAATGTTTTTTGGTATTTAATTGTTTTCAGAAATTATTAAAAATTAATTTAGATACTGAAATTAAATTTTTATATTTTGTTGTAACTGTCAACACAATTAAATTATATAATTTTGCTAATTTTCCAATGAGTTTATTTAAATGGGCATGATTTGAATTAAATGAGAATGAACAAGTTGCTTGTCCAGTTTCTAATTTTTTATATCTTAATGCATAGAGTTAAATATAATTTGTGTCTAATTTATTGTGTTTCTGTACACTTTCTAATACTTACAACATGTGTTTTCTCCCAACAAAATCGCATCAATTTTAAGATTTTTGTGCATGTTTGTATCATGAAATTCATTTTTTCACATAGACTCTGTTATTCCACACCATCTTGTTTTCTTTTTTCCTTTAAAAATGTTAAAAAAAAATTTTTTTTCCACCCCTTGTTCCATGCTTTACAATTCTGTAAATTGCATTTTTGCTTAATTTCTTGTAATGGCTAAAAATAACTATTCTTCTACCATATATCAAATATAGTTGTCAAAATTTAAATGTGTGTATATCTATAATTTCCATTATAGGGGATATTATGCACCACCAGGATATATTTTAGATCCTCTTCGAGCTCATAGTGGTTATTCTCGAACAGTTTCTTATTCTCCTCCTTCTGTGCAGAATCCTTTAAGGTATATTAACGAAAATTCATGGCATATATTTTGTGGAATGTAAATTATGTAATTTTGTCTTTTTTAACTTAATTTATTTCAGTTTTTATTTTATTTTTAAAACTTGTTAACAGAGCTTAGCTCATGTTAACAATTTTGAAAAGAAAATCATTTTAAAATTGAATAGGATTTATGTTGAATTTATTATACTTCTCATAATTTTATGAATAAATGTTTTTGCTTTTGAATCTATGAATAAATTTCTTTTGTGTGGAAATTTTATTATGCATTTCTTTAATGAAATTGGTTTAATTTGATCAATTTTAAATAAAAATTAGTAATAAATGAAATTATAATTGGAAATAGAATATTTAGTTTATTTTCATTTACTATTAATTGCTGTCAACTTATCTGTATTAAAGTTTCTTTTTTTAAAGTCTGCTTATATATTTTTAGCCCAGTTTCTGCTACTTGTTCTACAGACAGTGCTGGAAGTTCATTGTCAATAGATGAGTTTGATGCTGGTCAACAAACAGATTTTGCACATGGGTTAGTAGTTGTTATTATGTATACATTAAATGTTCTCAGGATGTTGTATTTTAACAAATGTTATGGCTTCTGTTATGTTTCAGTCGCTACATTCATAGTCATCCAACTGATGGAGCTCTACACACAGAACCTCCCATCAAGGAAGAACAACTTGATGAATATGTACCTATGACAATAGGTTGGTACAAGAATATTTTTTCATATATAATATTCTTGATTGTCAACATTTTTAAAATTCCATGTTTATATGTGGCTTCTTCATTTGGTTAAATTAAGGCATTTAATGCTTATAAAGATATATATTACTGTATTTATGCAACCAGAATTATAATATACAATAATGTACTGATTCTGAATATCTAGACTTGCAATATTTAATTTTTCCATGTCATGCAGATTTTTATTCATTCTGAGCTTTTTTAAGGGAATATTAATGAACGATATTTATTTTTTCTACTTGCTTTTAAAATACCTTATATATAAACTGATTCAGGTATATGTATGGATCTAATATGTGTATGGATAAGTTATACATTTTTAAAAGCTGTTTATTTTTAAATGAATAAATGCAGAAAATAACATTGACTTCTATACTATTTAATTTTCATTGATTTTTAGATTCTCTGTGATTTAATCACTTAAGATAGTTAATTATTTTGCTTTTGTTTCTATTTTAATTCACAGATTATTTCTATGTACCCTTTAACTAGGATATTTCAAAATACATTGAATATTTCAATTTAAATTTGTTACTTTGTTTTAAAACAATGTATCACTTAATATTTTTACTTAAATTTCTATTAAAAATGCAAAAGGAATAAATCAAAATATACTAAATAACTTTGTTATATTTATTTCATAATCAAGATAATTCTGTTATCTTGAAATCTTTTAGAATATTTTAGTCTTTTTATTTTAAGATTTGTTTTGGATAAAGAAGTTTTAATATTAATATTTAATTCAAAATTTTCATAATACCATTTTACTACACTCATATATTAAAAATGAAATTAATGTTAACACATCAGAAATATCGGTATTTCCTACTGGTTAAGATATAAAATATTGCTGAGTGTTTAAATATTAAGGATAGATTTTTAATAGGGTTATTACTGGGGATATTTTATTAAATACTATTATTTTAATTAATTTAGGAAACATATATTATAGAAATAAAGAAATAGTGTTTCATTATCATTTTCTTGTGCATATACAAACTAAAATCAACTTTTAATGATTTTCTTTAATTGCTTTAATGTGTTTAATTAATACACATATATTTTGATGTAAAATTTATTTATTTTGAAGGAAGCAATAGTAGTACAACAGACGGTTACTTATCAATGACTCCTGTATCCTCCTTTGCTCCAAGTGGGTTAACTCTACTTTTGAGTACATCGGATTCTTCTCAGACAAATTCCTTGCCTCCTACATCTCAGGGTAGTGATTATATGGAAATGAAATCTCCAACTGGTAAATCTTTTTATGTTGTTGTTTATCAAAAGTGTGTGTTTGTTTTATTCTAATTTGATAAATATCTAGAATGTTTAGTGAAGTGTGTAAATCACAAACCTTTTGAATATAATATTTTTTTATGAATTGTATAAATATTAAAAAAAACATTTTAACTTTTTTAACACATCTATATATGTTAAGAGTAATTGATCACCTAATTTTTTTCTTTATCAAAATTATATTCTCAGCTCAGTTTAAAATTGATTTCAATTTTATTCCATTTGAAAAATTAGTTGTAGGGGAAGTGAAATTTGGAAAAAATACTTAAAAAGAATATTTTTTTCAGACCAGGGATCTTTAGACATCAATGCTGATTTGTTCAATTTTGAGTTGCAAGTTTATCTTCATTCAACTTATAATTTAAGATACAATTCACAATGCAATTTATAAATGATACTGCAATAACAAGATTTTCATGTCTTTTATTGTTTATATATTGATTCTATTATATTATATTTTTCTACATTTATAATCTGAAGTGATGCCATCCACTTTTAATTAAAGCCAGTGTTAATTACTTGCTGTACAAAAACAGAAAAAAATCATTGTTTCTTTGCTGTTATTCACTTGGCAATTTCTCATTGTTGTACATGTCTTTATTTAAATGTGTTCAGTGTTTCAACTTATAGTTAAGACAAAAGTAAAAGTATAGATAAAGCTGCAAAAAAAAAAAAAAAAAAAAAAAAATCTTGTACATTTGAATTCATAATTCCTTAGATCTGTTTTGACTTATTAAAATTTGTTATGCAAATATGGGGCTATTTGATTATAAGTAAACATTGTATAAAATTTTATGTTTTCTCATTATGCATTAAAAATATTTATTAGATGTTGTAAATTGTTTTGATTTAATATGAAGAGAATTTAGACTACTCTTTTATTTACTTACTCTACTGTATAAACAACTAAACTATTACTTGATCTCTACTGTATAATCAACTAAAGACATTTTTTGTGACTTAAGTGTTTTTATATAGTAGGACTATTAAAGACATTGGGCTGAAAATACATTTAAAATTATTCAAATATTAGATGTTTAGAAGATTTTATTTAATTATAATAATTTTCTTGTGTGTGTGTCATTATACCATAATTTAGGTTTAAAATATTTTGTTTTAGAAATATCTCATCATAAACTACTTATATCGAGATAAAATTTGAAAATAGAAATTATTTTTATAAATGTCTTAAAAGTCTAAAAATTTCAGTCATTTGATAATAAGACTCATTTCCAGATGGTTACATAAATATGAGCCCTCTTGGTTCCTCTGACTACCGGAGTGGTAAATCTTCCTCAGTTGATGTGACAGTCACAGATTCAAGTCAAACAAAAGATGGTTATATTCCTATGGCTCCTATTCGTGATCATTATTCGTCCTCAATGTCCTCTGCATCCCCAGCACTTGATGGTTACTTAGATATGATGCCTCTTTCTTCATCTCTGCCAAAAACGTTTCCTAGTAAGTATTCACAGTTCTGGAAAAAATGCTCTTGACAGTTTTTAAAATATAATTGTCCTTTTTTTTTTTTTTTTTTTTTTTTTTTAAAAAAAAAAATTTTTATAAGTTTTTTAAATTTTGTATAAAAAAATTTTAATATTCGAATATATTTATAGCATTGTCAAGAGTTCTTACAGTTGCAAAATTATTATGATTATTAAAATTTATGTCTCTTAAATTAATATTCAGTTATCAAATTCTTGATAGCAAACAATGTGAGACGAATACCATGTTTTTTCTGCTATAGCTCATGCTATATTTTTTTGAGATCTTTTAATAGTATGCTTTGTAACTCTTCAGATTTTTCTACGATATTATAAATTTTATTACTTTCCCAGTTTTTGGAAAATTATTTAAAAAATAGATGCAAAATAAAATTTGATTATTCAGATATATTCAGGAACTTCTGGCAAAATAATCAAGAGTTTTTGTGGTGTTTATTTCTTTGTTAGCTTTGTGAACAGAAAGCTTAAATATCTAACTTTCACGCTCATATGAGGGTTTAACTTTATACACATATATATAACCATTTAAAGATGATAAAAAACTAATTTTATCTAAAAATTGAAGGGCTGCTTACATTTAGAAAGTTAACGGGTTAAGAAGTTTGTATTAAAATGTATATGTGAAGAGGAATCAAAGTAGCCAAAAATAAAATCCTGCATGTGGAAAAAATTGACCTGTTATTCTATTATCAAAGCTCCTCTTCAGTAAGATTATACTATCTGAATTACATTTCTTTGAATTTTGAATGGAATTGTTGCAAGTTAACAAATACTAGAGTGAATTATTTTAAAATTCAATGTTGCTATCATTAAACCTAGCTATCAGCTAAATTAGTGAAAATTAAGATTTCTTGTGTATTGTTTGCACTGAAAATCCTTTTGAAGATTTGCATTTAAAGGGAAGGTTGTGTATTCTTCTAGAAAAAAGGGGGGTATGTATTATGTAGATCTAGAGAAATATTTTAAGTTTATTCTTTTAAACAAATTCTTATCTCAGAAACTGTTTTAGTTTTTGCTAATTTACAATATCACGTTCTTTGTCATGCTGTAATGTCCTCATGTTTTCAAATAAGTATGTAGTTGAGTAAATTAACACTGTGTTAGGTTTTTTCCTAACATTATGTTAAAGGATTTCTCAAATACATAGCTGTATGAGCAAAAAAATTATAGCTATATTAATCAATACAGAATTTTGTATTGAGAAAATATGTTAACATATATCAAATTATTGAGTATTCTCTGAAAATTATGTGAAGAAAATAAAATAAAAAAAAGTTTTTAGAAGTTGAAGATACTTTTGAAAATAATATATAGTAACCAAATTATATAAGGGAGTAAGTGATAGTGTTTTTAATCAAATATATGAATTGGTTTTGCTTAATCCTTATATATTTGAATATCTATTTTTCTGTATTTTTTTTTATTTAATTGTTAACAGTTCCATTGTGCATTGCTTATTAATAAATATTTAACTTGTATTTATCTTTTAATATACAGTTGTTTTCATTAGTAATTTTATAATTACATAAAAAATGTATGCAGTGGATTTTAGACAGTCTAGAGAAAAAATTTACTTTTTCAATCCATAAATTGTATTGCAATACTTATAAATTTATTTTAATAAAATTTTTAAAAAAATTCTTTCTTACTTTTAATTACTTTTAAGATGTATTGTTATTCTGATATGCATTTTCCTGTTCAGGTTTTCAATACCTTTAAGCATAGTAAATAAAGTTATTGTAAATAGCCCAACCTATTTTACTTGTTTTAAATAAACTAATTTGATCGAAAAGATAATATAAAATTAAATTTTATTTGAACAGACTCGTGTTTCTACTTCCTTTTAAATTTTGAAAGCATTTGTATGCATTACTAGTTTCTATGCAAATTTTTATTACTTAAAAATGAGTATTTTTTGGTATATTAATCTTAAATTTTTTTCATTTGTTTACTTCTTGTTTCTTTCTCTTTAAGAAAAACTATCACTTGAAGAAGTCTAAAAATTAGCTGTAATATGTAAAAATATCATTTCTTGATTAAGAATTTTTATATTGAGTCCTAAAAGGAGTCAAATATATATTTAATTTTGAATCTATAATGAATTTTACAATTTCAAATTTTTAATTTACTCTTTATTTTTGGATAAAATTTATAAGATTAAAATATCAATAAATGAATAATAAAGTGCATTAAATCAAATATACATTAAATTCAAAATTCTTTGTCAAGGTATTTTACATGTGGTTTGTTTCTTACTTAAGTCATATATAGTTAAACTATAAGTCCTTTTCCAACTATCAACCTTACAAGGAGATAACATTGAAAGCAAGGATGACTGGATAGAATTATGTTACTAATCCCATCTGATATGGTGGAGCTTGAATAGAATTATAGAGTTTTTAACTGATCAGGTCTATTCTCTGATGTAAACTTTGTGTATTACAGGAGTTGGAATTTTCCAAGAAGATAGTGCATCTATCCATGCAGTAGAATTTGTCCAATTATGGTTGGTGAACACAAGAATGAAGTTAAACATCTACTTTTGTCTTTACAATAAACTGACTTTAATAAATTGAGCTATTAGGATCTATTTTAGAGTTTTCTGTACAGAATCTGCATCCTGCAGCATCATCTTTCTCAGAACTTTTACGGGTTTCCTTGAAAAATAGAACAATATTCCTCCAAACATTATTCAGCATTTATATGTATTTTTAAGGGAATTCATTATGTATTTCATGGCTCAGGTGGATTTAAGTTGTACAAATACAGGAATCCACAAATATTTAATTTAAGCTGTTTGCATCATTTTGAATTAAAAATATTTGTATGTTTAAAAATACTATATTTCTCAGAAAATGATGTGTGGGAACACATCATTTTCTGAGAAATATGGTATTGACTATAAGTTTTATAATGACATTAGAATTTCAAAAGAGTAAAAATTTGTCAATGAAAATTAAATTTTAGAGTTATAAATTTAAAGGATTTTTGAAATATGAATAAAATATTTTTTCGAGTTTCTTTGTTTCTGAATGATTTCCACTTATTTAAATATAATCGTGATATAGAGCTAAGTGCCTTGCATATAAATTTGTATAGCTTTCCAGAATGTGTATACATTATCAGTGTTTTTTCAATTATTTTAAATATTTTTGCTATATTAAAAATGAAATATTTTGCTCTTAGGTATTACTAATCACAGTATGTCTTCTCATAAAGATAATTCTTCAAAACTTTCTGATACATCAGTGTCAAGCAGTACACATCTTGAAGATTTCCCTTTAGATAAGGTTTGTAAATTGCGTCATAATTTCATAGATTTCTCTCTTTAATTTATTTAGTAAAACCTTTACTAAGTTCCGTTTTTTATTAGTTGAATTACTTTGTAAATGTAATAGTTGCCCAATTACTACATTGTTAAATATCTTTATTTAAATTAAAATGTTTGTTTTTATATTCTAAAGCAATTTTTTTATTTTCTCCTAAAATTTGTTTTGCTTAAATATTAAAACAAATTTGATTCAATATGAGTTCTTAATTAAAATATTACAAGAAATTTATGAAATTTTCTTTTTATATATAACTTTAAAAAAATTTTTAAATCTAGATAAAAATGAAAAAATATGCTTTATATTTTTAATTTCTGTCACTTCTTTATTTATCATAATTATATCATATTCATTGTGGAAAATGAAATCTTTAAAGCAAAATCTCATTTTTTCTTCAACCATTATTAATGATAATATTATATAAAAAGCAATCTTTCAAAAAAATTTAAGTTTCTGCCACTTGGTAGACTAATTTGTACTAAATATTCATTTTAATTGAACTTTAAGAAGTTATATAAGTAATCATTTGGAAATTCAACTTTTTACAAATAACTTGTGTATAAAAGAATTCATTAAATCAATCTTCAGACTCATTAAAATCATGCCATGTCTTTTGTAATTATCAAATTACCATTTTTTTTTTTTTTTTTTTTTTTTTTAAACAAAGTGAAAAAATTTTATCGTATTCCATATTTATTTCACTTGCAAAATTTCATCAAGGAGTTTTTTTTTCTCAAAGGAATTGAATATTTTATGCTATTGTGGATAGATATTTTTGATATTTACTTTTAGTTTCTGAAGTATTATGAATTGTGAGTATAAAATGTTTTCCTCATTTAAACTTTCTCAACTTTATAAAATCATTTGTTTCATTAAGGAGAATTATTTTTGTCAAAATGCTATTTGAAATGTAAATTAAATTTTGTTTCTATATCTCTATGTGTTTGTTATAGTAATCAAATTATTTTTTCTTGTAATTGTGTATTAGAAGTATTCAGATCGTGGTAAAAATGTAACTGAAGAAAACATTGTTTGAGGTAACCAATCATTATAAATTGTTCTTTTAATCAAACAATTATTTGTTTTCTGTGTTTGAATTTTAAAACTGGAAACAAATGTACTGCATTTTTCTATCTTTCAATTAGGATTTAGAAAATAAGATCTCTTAAATTCCCCTCTTGCCATACCATATTGTTTGGATATGTAATTTTTATTTAAATATTACATATCCCCCAACAATGTGGTAGATTTTTAGGGGGATAAAAAAAACAGCGATTCTGTTTTTATAAAATATAAAATTTACATAAAATGCTTAAAAATTACAGAAAATATTTTAGATCATAAATGTATGCAACAAAATGTTATTTAAAAGTAAATGTATTTAATCTAAAAAAATTTCCAAACAAATTTAAAGAATTTAAGAGAATATTTTTAGTTTATGCATAACAATAATTCAAATGTCTAGTAAAAAGAAATTTATTATTTTAAGTATTTTTTCATGTAAAACTTCATTTAAGACCTGCTGAATTACTAGTCCAGTAGTATTGGGAGGGGGCACCTAAGACATCTGCAAAAAAAAAAAAAAAAAAAAAAAAAATGTTTTCATAGCTTGAAAGTACTAACTACTATACTATGCTTGTTTTCATTAGTAATAAATATAATGTGTGTATCCAAATATCCACACAAAAAAAATTTAAAATATTCACATTTCTTTATTTCTACCATGTAAGTCTGTATTATAGGTTGTGAAAGCTGTAATTATGTTATTGCTTTTTTTTTTAT
The DNA here is from genome assembly GCA_030067965.1 of Latrodectus elegans. NCBI lineage: Eukaryota > Metazoa > Arthropoda > Arachnida > Araneae > Theridiidae > Latrodectus > Latrodectus elegans. The sequence continues at coordinate 10,055,249 of CM057811.1, read as the reverse complement.
AAAAATGGATCATTGTTGTAAATACTGGTATAAATTTTTGTCAAGTAAAATAATTATACCAGAAATATAGATTTTCCAAATTCATAATTTAAGACAGAAAAATTTTTTCAAATATTCGTCAGAAAGCTGAATCACAATTTTTATGAATAATATTACACATTAAACCAAGAAGTGAGAAATCTGTAAATACTGGTTTTAATAAATTCAATTATTAAAAAGTGTAAAGCACTTATTAAATTAAATGTTTCCTGTAGCATATTAATGTAACGTGTAACTTAATATTTTAAAAAATTTCTGATTTTAAGTTACCTGCATATTATTTCTTACTTTTTTTTTTTAGTTAATATTGGTTCTTTTTTTTTTCTTGCAGTAATTGCCTAATAAACAGAAATTTAATTATTTAATATAACTTGTTTTTATAAATATTACTTTTGTCAAAAGACTGCTTAGTGTTATTGTGCATTAACTATTCTTTAACTACTTCAGGTGAAATCATTTCTAGCTGAAACAGAAGATTCTTCTTGTGATTCATATATTCGTCCAGTACGAGCATACTCTATGGGAAGCCGTCCCCAGGTTGGTGATGATAGTATTGAATATTCTGCTGGAATATGTGTTCGATTATTAAAATTATGTGGTTTCATTTGAAATTTATATCATGTTATATTTTTCTAAAAATAGTAAATTATGATTTTGCTAAATATAGTTTTTATTTATTAGGATTAGACTTGATTAACATATTGAGAATTTAATCTTTGTAAAATTGTAATATATTTAAAATCAAATTTCGTTTAGAAAAAATTCAAAATATTTTTACTGCTGTTCTTATTTCATTTTATTTATATTTTCATTTTGTAGTACAATCAACATTTTCCTGCAATTTTATGATGAAATTCAGAATTGTTCGATTTGTATTTTACCATCATTCTTATAAAATTCTATAGGGTGTTTTATAGGATTACATTAAAAAATTTACTGGAAAAATTTTTTACTTCCTATTTTAATTTTATTTAATATTTTATGTATTCATTAATATTCCATTCAAGCTGGCTTATAATAAGTGTAGACACTTATGTATGGCCATTTTAGCTGAGTAATATTAAAAATATTCTGACTAAAATATAAAAAAAAAAACATATGCCTGCTTTATTTTTTATGTATGCTACCAAAAAAATTAATTTATTGCTTTTTTTTTTTTTTCCTTTGGAAAGGATTCTCTACTAAAAACATTATCATTTACATCTCTACCTTATAGATGTTGCACTTCTACATGTGTGTTTATCTCCTGTTAACAGTAATCCAACCCAAGATTTTTCATTAAATTCTCTTATGTATCGGCTACAGTAAACTTTGAAACATTTTTTTTAATTTTTATATATGTGCAAAAGCTATTGAGTTTGTTGATAATGATTAATTTTGAAATTCTTCACATTCTTAGCTATCAACATATCTTTTAATATTTCTTTTAATTTGACTTTGCAAAGTTAAAAGAATTCTTCCTGGAAAAGATTGGCTGAACTAGAATGGTAGAAATATTGAAAGCATTTTTCGCTCTAATTTTGGTTTGCTTTGTAAAAGTGAGGTATGCTTCTATAAGCTTAATATTGTGCCAGCCATATAAAACTGATTTAAATATTTAATTAATTCATATAGTCATTCTCATTAAATCAGAGTTCATTATAAACAAGTTTAACTGTTTTAATTATATTATGTATTTATCTTTTCGGGCTAATTATGTTTACAGCATTCTGTGTTTATGACCAAGTAATCCATAACATAAAAAACTGATAGCATGTTCTTTTATTTATTAATTTTATGTATTTAAGATATTTTAGTGAAAGGTTGAATTCTAATTTGCTGCATAACTTATCTTTTTCATTAAAACAAATTTTACACTTTCTAAAATTTGTTTATTGTGAGTTCCTTATTTTGGTATAATTTATATTCAGGAAGTAAAGCCTGCATTTTTATCTTTAATTTTATTGAAATGCTTTAAAGTAAGTAAAAGATGAGCAAAAATGCATTGTATAATAAGAATGTCACTTTTGTCAATTGAATAAAGATAGTTCTTTAAATAATAATGCATGAAACCCTTTCCCCATTTTTCCCTCAGTTATCCTTGTCTAATTGGAAATAAAAATGCTTAGAAATAATTTTTAGATGTGTTTGATTAAAAAAAAGTGCTTAAAAATGTAAATTCTTTCATTAAACAATATTTTGAAAATTATATATTAAAAATTCTGTTTCATAAAAATAAATTATGTTCTTTTTTTGCTGAATTTTTATTTTTTCTTACAATCTTAGAATGATTTATATATTTAAAATGATTTAAGGTTTTCTAACTCCCCAAGTTCATCTGGCTTATTTTGTCTTTAAAAAAAAAAAAAAAAAAAAAAAAACATTTAGATAAGTTAAAATTTGTATCATCTTCAATTTTGAACAACTATTTTTTACTATTTTGTTTCAAAAGTTTTTACTTGTCACAATGACTTATTGTGAGAATTAATCGTTTCAATGTAATTTATATAATTTAATTGCAATTTCCAAATATATAAATTATTTTTGTGATCTAACTTTCCTGTATTTTGGGCAGGATATATTGCTTTATGTATAGCAAAGTTATAAAACCAGGAAAGCTATAAATGTGATTTAAATAATTTAATGGTGATTTCATGTTCATTTCTCTCAGGTGATAGAGCTAAATGTAAGCACTCTTGCCTACAACTTTAACAATTCAGATATTTGAATCTCACTTTATGGATGAAGATAATTGTAATCATTGGTCCTTATGAAATTATCTTTCATGTACCAAAGGAGTTTTATGAGCAACATACAAACTTATTTTTTCTAGTGGTGAATAGAAGTGAACTTCTCGAAACCTTTCCATTCAAAGATATTTGTAATAAAAGTACTTTTTATTTACTAATATACTCTTAATCAAAAATATTATAATTAGATTTATTTTCTTGAAGAAATTTCTGAGTGAATGAAACAACTGGCTATTTAGCGATTAGTATTTTTGTGCTTTGAATTCAATATCTTGTTTGCCGAGCTGGTAGCCGAATGGTTAGCGCTCTTGCCTTCGGTTCAACAGTTTGTCGGTTCAAATCCCACCTTGGGCATGGATGTTTGTAGTGGTTTGGAAGCCACTTTAAGCTGTAGGTCCCGGTCTAATTAGCCCTCGTGTGCAAAAAATGACCACTGAGCGACACACAAACAATATCTTGTTGGTTCAGAGTCCACAATTGGGCCTTATGTGTAAAATGTTATTAAACGTCAACCAAATTATACCTGAATAAAGAAAGTGAATTGATTATGATGCATAATTCTACTATATTTTTACTTTGATATAGAACTATTAAAGTTTTGAAAATTTGAAATTTTAGTTTTGGCATATCTTATTAGGTTTTAAATGAAAAAAGAAATTAGTTCTCTATTAAAATCATTCCATGACTATTACATTTTTTTACTTTAAATGTCATTGCAAACAATTGAACAATTTAAGAAAAAGCGATTAAAACTGACTGAAAAGATAAGGAGAGTTATTATATCAAAATTTCTTTATATATATATAGCATATCACCATCAATCAATATCAGTTGCCATAGCGACACTCAGCAATGGAGTTAGTCTATTCATTGCATCTGCTGATATCATTACTTTAAATAAAATAATTGAAATGGGTTGTTAACATAACATTTTTTTAATCAATATGATAAAAAATATTTTAAAGGACTAATTATACAATTTTATTTCATATAAAAAAAATTAAGCATATTGAAACTTTGCTTGTTTTCATTGTTACTGCTGAAGTAATATTTCCTTATTTTCAAAAGTAGCTTTTGATTTCACAGTGTTACTTCCTTATAGGTAAATTATTAATAATTTGAGGATGAATGAATTTTATTAATAATCCAATAACAATTACATATAAACATCATAATTGTTATTGAAAATTTGATAAAACTTATTATGTCTTAAAATAAAATCTTTTAGAAATCCAGTTTAATATTCTTACATACTCTTCTTGTTTTATCAATAATGTAGGAGGAAAACTAATTCTTGTATTGAAATGAAACCATAATTTGAATAATTTTCAAACAAATTATAGTGCATGTGATGACATTGTTATCAAAAAATGTTTTAAAAATAAAATATATTTTCATTTTATTATTTTTTCAGTGATTTGTTAGCATATGTATTTATCTCATTACAATATTAAGTGAAAAACTAAATTCGCTTTGTAAGTGGATAAGTGACAATAGATTCTATATATTAATGAATTAAGAATGTTTTTATTTTTAAGTCAATATCTAGTAAAAAAAAAATATTTTTTATACAGACAAAATTTTAAAAATCAAAATTCACTTTCAATTATCCAAAAATCTCCATTCTTCTTTAATTCTTCTCTTCTGTGCAATAATTTAAAACAAATTTACTGAGTGTTATACATGTATCTTTTGAAATCACTTTTGCCAAGCTGGCAGCTGAATAGTTTAGTGCTTTGACCTTCAATTTAACGGTTTGTGTTCAAATCCCATTATGGGCTTGGATGCTTGTGATTCAGAATCCTTTTAAAAAAACTGTAAATCATGGTCTAATTAGCCTGTGTGAGCAAAAATTACAATTGAGCAATAAATAAACTAAACTTTGTGATCATTTTTTAATTTATCTAAGAAAATATAAAAATTACTGTTTTGTAATTGTTTTAAGATTAGTTTACCTGGTATTTAGATTTTTCTCCTTTAATTTGATTTTGATTTAAAATTATTATAGAATTCTCAAAGTTCTAGAGTAATTTTACTTTGTGCTTTAAAAAAATTTCACCCAAGCTTAGCCTGAAAATGTTGTCAATTTTTAACAATTGATTTAGGAAGAAAACTATTGAAGTTTTTACTTCATTTATAAGATTCTATTACTATTTATTAATCTATTGTTAATTCTGGCTAAGTTGATTTAAATATCTTAATTTATAATTAAAAGAGACCATCTTGGCTGTGGGAAATATTACTAACTAATGCGTAAGAAATTAAGTTTAATGATTATTAACTTAAAGGAATTAAAGATATATATGTATATCCCTATTTTCACAGATAATGATTTGATATATTGTAAAATGAACAAGACAGAAAACCAAGAATAGAGTTATATGTAACTCATGATATCTATGATAAAACATAGTATTGATATTTATGATAATTAGTGATTTGCTGAGTAAAATATATGCAATTTTTACCATCTCTGAATTTAAATTCGAGACATACAAACATAGGAGTATCATAGACTAGATAGTAATTTACAATGGAAATGGGTAACAAAAATTAATACTATTAGTCTACCTCAAGAGCTACATATATAATGTCAAGCACAAAAAATTCATTACTTTTAATAAGATATTTTCTGAATGCATTATTTTATAATTCAGGGTAATTTTATGTAGTTATGCAATAAAAACATTTCTATGCAAAATATTAAACTGTATGCTTTATACAAAATTGTATAGTTTGTTTTTTATTTGGCATCAATTTCACTATAGGTTTTATTTTCATTGTGTATATTTCATATTTAAAATATATATATAATATATATATATATATAATAAAGGGAAATAATTACAATTGGATTAAAGAAACAAATTAGAAGTAGCAGAAAATTTAATACCTTATTTATAACAATTTCCGAATTAAGAATTAAAAATATCACTGATAGTTCTGTAAATTTACTTGAACTACCAAATTGAAGTTTTAGTCTTATAATTTCAGTAATTATGAGGTAATTTACCAAAATTATGTAATTGAAACTTCTAAAGCACATCACAAGGTTGGGATTCTAAAATTCTCTTATCCTTCTTTTAACAGAAATACAAATGTATTATTTAAAATAAAAAAGGGGGCACCGAAATTTCTAAATTTTATAAGCATATCTTCTCTTGAACAGTTTAACTTCTAAATCCTTCAAATAGTTCAAATCTGTATCCCTACTGATTTCTTTCATGTTTAATAATAAATCTAATGACTGTGCCAGTTGTAAAGGGGATTCGATTTTCAATGACATTCTTGTAGCTGAGTATTGCATACTAGAAAAGGATTTATGAGATTTGTATCATTACAAAATCTTTTGACAACAACGAACAAATCATTAAATGAAAATTAATATGCACTCAAAACTTTGATCAAACAGTAAAGATGGTGAATCATTTTGCATTGAAAACAAATCTTAGCTTCATAGCAGAGTTAATGTTTCAACTCTAAAATTATTAAGAACATAGCTGTGTTTAAAATCTGCATCATTTTATAATTAAAGACATTAGTAAGAAGCTATAAACAAACTTAATTTGTAAGGCATCTCTCAAAAAGTAGGTGTTAGTAATAATCAAAAGTATTCCAAATTACCTGTCTGAAGATTTTTGTAATAATCCTGTCAGGTTTATTACAAAAATCTTCAGACAGGTAATTAATGACCTATAATAATAGCGTTAATGGTAGTCAAAAAAAACTTTCCATATGAGAACAATGATGTATGGTTTTCTTTGATAGTGGTCTGATGTTAGCATGCATGCCTTGATATCAAGTACATAAAATTTTGTGCATTTGTCTGAGGGAAATAAAATTCATTATTCAATTACTAAATTCAATTGGTAGCTGAATGTTCAGCTTCCTGTCTTTCCATTCAACAATCTAAGTAGAATTGCTATTTTAGACGTATGTTTACAATAGTTTTAAATCTATACTGAACATTTGGCTGTTGTCATATCAATTATCCTATGGCCAAGTTGGCAGCCGAATTGTTAGCGCTCTTGCCTTCGGTTCAACAGTTTGTGGGTTTGAATCCCACCTTGGGCATGGATGTTTGTAGTGGTTCGGAATCCACTTAAAACCGTAGGTCTCAGTATAATTAGCCCTAGTGTGCAAAAAATTAGCATTGAGCGATAAACAAACCTAACCAAATATCCTTGAAAAAATTGACCAACTCTGTATACTGCATAAAGGTTTATTTACAAATAAAATTTTTTGATAAAGATATATATAGAAAATTATTCTGAATTCTAAATTTTAGTTATTTAAGATGCCAGGAACCGACTGAGATAACTCTTGCATGTGTGATTACTCTTCAATTAATCAAAAATAATCATGCATACAATGACAAATTTTTACCCTTGTATTTGCAATATTAATCTCATAATTTCTCTTTCAAAGTACTGTAATATTTTCAGTAATTAGAATATTACAGTTATTTTGGCTATACATCAATAACTAGAAATATATATATATAGTATTTCTAATGGGTAATTAATTTTTCTATAATATATTGAGATTTAAATGTTAAATGAATGTTTTCCTACAAAATTTTTTGTTTAATAAAACTTCCATATTATATATTTCATATAAAATATACAATACTAAACAATATTATTCATAAAAGCATTTTCATTAAAAAAAAGATCTCTAGCATACATGAGCATGTTAGTAGTAATATAATATCAATTTGGAACAACGCTACAATTATCTCATTTTAGCATTTTCTGAGCCTTTTTCCTGTGAAGTTCCTTACAATAACCATAGTTTTCATGCGTAACAGAGTTTATGGTGCGGCCATTTACTTTTTAATCTTGGCATAGTGTTGTATATTTAATAGTGCTGTAAATCATGTGATAGATCAATATTGCTATGTTGTGAATCTGCATTGATATTGTAATGTAATTGTTCAAAGTGCCAACAATGCAAACAAGATATGACCCAGATGTGTGTCCTATGGCACATCATATTATTATTATAAATGCTGGATCAGTAGGAAAAGGAGGAATACTTGCTGGCAGAGTGCTTGCTCTCCCTGATCTTGTAGAGAACTGAAATTTGTCTGACAACCAGAGTTCAAGCCATTTCTGTGTCATCATTTGCCAATGATCATTCCATTGGAGGCAGTCCAGCTTGTGATAAAGCACCATGTGTAGTCAAAATCTTGGCTTCAGAAATAGCAATCTTTACTGTTGTAAATGTTGCATGTGCTCCAAATTGTTCATGCAGACATTTGTTTTGAGAATAACCTCATTTCTTAGGTAGGAACCGATTGTACAAGTAATTAAAAGTATGCTGTTAACACTGATTTCTCAACTGTTAGTGATTGCAAGCTACCAAAATCTGACGTATTAGTTCACATAACTTTCTTGAAAGCTTTAGTTTTATAACCCTCTGGAAGTTATAAAATTTCAACCAACATCACAACTAGTATTCCAATACCATATACTATTTTAAGTTGTAACTTAAGTTGACAACATGTTGCAAGCAAGCTAAGCCATAATATTTCACCAGACAATAGTATCCAAATACAATTTTTGTAAAAAAAAATAATTTTACTTTTTTTTTTTTTTTTTTTTATTAAACACATTTTAGTTATATTTACTGCTGCTTATTTTTAAATGAATTGTGCTGTGAAGCCACCCATTTCCAATTTTCTTATTGTGTATTATGTTATCTTATGATGCATCGCTGACCATTAAAATTGCTATAAAGTTGCATTTTATTTCTATTAACTAATTATGAACCAATTCGTATAAGAGACTTTTTATACAAATTAAATTTGCTATAAAATATTAATAAAATACACCCATAATACACAATATAATAAATATGCTGAAGATTGATTTTGAAAAATTTTAATGATTATAAATTCAAATTTGGATAGATAATTTGTGTTGAGAGATTGGATTAAGTGACCTTATGTAAAATAATGATGCTGCAGTTACATATACAAAAGTTCTGTGAATTTTTATATTATCTATTTAGTAGAATTGCTGATTAATGAATGATAGCGTATAAAAGAGTTGTGACATTTAAATTGTACAACTGCATTTGATGCTAGGTTTACAAGTAACATATCAACTATTGACTGTTTCTAAGTTAATTCACAACAATATGTTATGGCAACTTTTCATCAAATATCAGCATTTCTATAGTAAGTCAGTTATGGAATTTATTTATGGTAACTTAAACTCTAAAAGATTTGTACACTGGGGGAAATGCAATTAAAGACACTCAAAAATTCACTTATTTTTCATATAAATGCCCTTGATATTTTTTGTACTAACTTTATTTGAATTAAACTTTTGTCTTCAATCATTTTGTGCAAAAAACTTGCAAAGAAAAACTAATTTAGTGAGTATTTACATCATTTAGTTTAAAAAATCCAATATTTCGAGTGGAAATGCAATTCAACACACTTACTTTAAATCTAGAATTTTAGTTATCTACCACTTCATTTTTGTTTTTAAAGTGCTTAAAAAGAGCAGTTTGTTGTCTCTAGTGTGTCTGATACTAAATATTTCATAACATCAGGCTTTCAATAGAATAGCGATCAAAATTTTGAATTTTAAAGGAAGAAGGCTACTTAAATAGGTTAATTGCAAAGAAAATAATCGCTATCCAACTGTTGTGTGCAGTTTTTCAAATCTAGGTGATATGTATGGAGTTATGAGGCATGAAGGTGTTTATAATAAATTAAGTGATCATCAAAGGTGGCAAATAATTCGCGAGGCAACAAGACTTGATGTAAATTCCATTAAAATTAGGTGAAATTTATGCCTATCTGTTACAACTTGAAGAATCAGACAAATTATTAGTCAATCTAGAGTTGTTAAATGGGCAAAAAAACATCACAAACCTCTCTTAAGTATTCAGCATAAGAAGGCTTATTTGGAATTTGCAAAAAAACAGGCAGTTTGGGACACTGAATAGAACGATGTGGTGTTCAGTGATGTTTAATTTAGATCGACCAGATCAAAACGAGTATTACTAGCATTGCATAGGAACCAAAAAGGAGATTTCAGTTAGCCACAGTTTTGGTGAAAGCACATTGATGGTGTGGGGAGCTTTCTCGAGCTTTGGAACAACTCCCATGTGTTGGACCACACCTAAAATGAATTCCTCTGATTATATTGAACTCCTAGATAACATTCTGTTGAATTATGCTGAAGATTCCATGGTATTCCAAGACAATGCAAGCATTCATAACTCTAAAGCAACAAAAGCCTTTTTCATGGAGTGAAACATCAACGTAATGGACTGGCCAGCTAAAAGTCTCCATCTGAACCCTATTGAAAACATCTGGGGATTGATGACACAAAAGTTTACAAAAAAGGCCACTTTGAGTCAGTAATAGACTTAAAAGACAAAATTTGTGGTATATGGTCAAATTTGCCATTAAATTTCCTTCAAAATCTTGTGAAATCGATGCCAAATAGAATGCATGAAGTAATTGTAAACAATGGAGGTATCACTCATTAATTAATAAATTTGTTCAAAAAGCAACAAATATCTTTAATTGCATTTCCACTTGAAATTTCTGATTTTTTGATTAAATGATCCAAATTCTAGCTAAATTAAGCTTTGCAATTTTTTTACACTGAATAATTGAAAACTAAAAATGTGATTCAAATAAAGGTAATTCAAAAAAATATCATGCACTATTATATGAAAAATAAGTGAATTGAGTGTCTTTAATTGCATTTCCACCAGTGTATAATATTGGGCAAATTTTATCTGTTTGGCAGATCACCAATATTTTTTACTTAATGTGTGTTTGAAATGCACTCAAATTTCATGTGCTTATTCCTGTCACTGGAAGGCAGTATATATTTTGGCAGGCAACCAGCATTGTACAGCTCACTCATCTAACCTCGATGAGAGTGTGTTTAAGTTGGAAATATGATTATGTAAACTGAATTGAAATCAATAAAATTCTTTTTTGTTTATTTTAAGAGTCCTCTTTTATATATATATATATATATATATATATATATATATATATATATATATATATATATATATATACAAAAATTGCTTGCATGAAGAGAAAAATGTTCAATATTTCCCAACTAAAAATAGGAAAATGAAACTTAGCATGAAATAGGGTTTTTATATGCAAGAGAGATTATATACAAAAGTGTTATAAAATACATTAGATTCCAGAAATCAGCTCTGTAATTGGTGTTTTTGACCTTGGAATTTTCTAAGAATGTTATAAAAATAAAATTTAATATATTCAGACATCTAATGACTTGTTTAAGGCTAAAAATCAAGAAATGTACAAGTTTATTTTTATGTTATACTTTATTATGGAACCCTAAAATTTTTTAGTCATAAATAAAAAGTCCAAATATTAAGAAAGAAAGAAAAGAAAAAGAAATTCCTAATTCGTTGATACAATATCCAGAATTGGAATAGGCAGTACATCAAAGTTCTAAAAATATAAAAGCACAAAATATTCAATATCTTCATGGAAGTTTGCACAATTTATAAAGAAGTTTAAAAAAATGCATAAAATATGAAATACTTAATAAATATATTACAGCTGAAAAATTTCTGAGAAAAAGTAACTTTGAAAATTTTCAATATTTGCCTGTAAAATATATACATATACACACAGTCTGCAATTAACTTATGAGCTCATGTAATTTAAGGTTGAATGCATTATATAGCAATGACCTGTAAAGTCAAATAGTGATTTAAATGTTTTTAATATGAAATTTGTATAAATTCTTACTATTCACTACAGTGGATGTACATGAAAAACAGCATATTTCATCCATTGTTCAGCAATCTATTTGAAAACAGTCCATTGTATTCCAAGCAATTTAAAGTTTGATGAACTATTAATAAATTGATAATTTTTTATGAGGCTGGTAGTTTAGAAATTAATTTATACAAATTTAAAATATATTAAGTAAATTCAATAGAAATTTTATTTGCCAAATGATTAATTGAAAATAAAAATTTTTATCTTGGGCTACAGTGTTTTTTATTTTGTAAAAATCACAATAATGTAAACTTTTTTTGTAGTAGTATAAATTTTATTATGTTTTGGATATATTTTTAATAAGAATGGAAAAAATTATAAATGAAAATGAATTAAAAGTTTTATCTTGGTTGTGTGTGTGTGTGGCATTTTATAAAAAAAAAGTTATTCTAAGCTTTAAAAAATTAATTTTTAAAAGTTTTTTTAAGTGCATTCTGTAATTGAAATTACTGCTTACATTTTTTATAGATATTTATGCATTTTAGTAGGTACAAATGTATAAACCTTTTCTTAGTATATTTAAGTTTATGAACCAATCAATGTATATTAAAAAAAGCAGGTTTGCCCATAAAGAAAAATGTGTAGCAAATTAATATATATATTTAGGTTTTTTAAATGGACATTTTTGATAAATTTTTTATTTATAAATATTAGCTCTTTTAAAAAAGTTTGGTTCAACATGGAAGTTTAAAAATGAAAGTTTATTCTGTAATAATTTTCAAAATATCAAAAAATGTTTTCTTTATTTTTCAATATTTTTTGCCTCTAATACAGAATTTTCAGCTTTATTCATTAAAAAATTATAATGTGTTTGTTTAACTAAGCAAAAGTATATAAGAAGCCATATATGCTGTTTTTTACTCTCTCTCTATATATATATTTAATATTTTTATTTTTAGTATACATGCTTATAAGCATATGTTTTGTCCAAAGCACATTGTCTTTTAGTCTTTTTTAAAAAAAATTTCATTTAATATGTGCTTATTTAATTTTAATCCATAGTGAATTCTAATTTCATATTATAAATTATCCATGGATTTAGTGTGTTCTTCTCAAGTGTGTAAAAGTGCTAATGGAGCTACTGTATTTCAGTCTTATTATCATTATTATATCAATTGAATCAATATTTTTTGTGGCATACATATTTTATTATTTAATCTTGCTCAAATCATTTAAGGAAAACTTATTTTATTTCCTTGTTAATAATACTAGCATTGTGAATTGCAATTGGATTTTACAATGTGCTAATTGCAAAATATCAACTTATCTTAGAAATCCAGATTCATAAAATTTTCAAGTTTGAAAAAATAACTACAAATTTATAATGTTTTAAAAAAATGACTAAATATTATGTTTATGTCGATATGTTCATAAGAATTATTATTATGTAGCATATGACATTGAAATAATTTGCTGTAAAGTATTTAATTTTGGAATTTTTTACACAAAACAATCCTTAACTGTGGTGTTGGATTAATTTTCTTTAAAATAGGATATAACTTGATGTCTCTAAGATAAAATTGTTCCATCATAAGTTTAATGAAATAATATGTAAAATTTCATTCATTGATATGATAATTTTAATTTTTATTGTTTAAAAAAGTTATTGAATTAGAAACTAGAATTTGCGATGAGTTTTATTTGTTAAGTTCTTCTGCATAAATTTTAATTTTAAAAGTAGGATTTTCATTTATATCTACATTTAATTGTAGCACAATATATCTAATAGTAATTATTAAATGTGTTTTAATTTGAACTTAAGAACTGTAGAAAATTTTAAATGCATTAAGTACACTGATAATCCAAAAATTTATCTGACACATATTGGAAAATTTTTGATATAGAAAGATGTTAATCATTTAAATAAATTCAAAATAAGAAATATTTTTTTAAAAAAAATTTTATATAGAAACAATTTCTTTTTAAAAATTAATGTTCTTTTTTTTTTCATGATTATTACTATAAATAATCTTATTTTCAGCCTAAGAAGTCCCACTTGCCATTGCAAGTTGATGGCTCAAGAATTCGAGCTTACTCTGTGGGAAGTCAGGCATCAAGTCATAGAAGAGTCACTAATCCTGTGGAACAAGAACCTCCTAACCCAGTTTCAATTGATCCTCAAACAGGAGTCAAGTCATCTAGTGCACCTCTCCTAAACAACAGACCACCAAGGGTACGTTCTTCTGTAAGTCGAGGAGAGGTAGGAGAGGATTTAATGGAAATTGATTACAACAGGGTCAAATATCCAACAGGTGGTATGGATTTTTGTGATTCAAATTTTACCATTGAACCTGTGGGTCGAAGTCGTTCTGGTAGCTATTCTTCTTCTCCGAACACTGCAGTGAAGTTATTACATGATAGAGACAAGGCAAAGTCTCATTCCACTGGACATAATTGTAATACTGCCAATGAAGATGTGCAAATAACAAATGACTATCTTAGTATGTCACCTGTTGGTGATTCTCTGAAATCACTCCAAAGGCCATCAACATCACCTCTACTCACCAACAGTGCAGCTTCAAAGTGGGATGAACATTTGCATCCTTCTGGTGATTATGTGAGCTTAGATCCATCTAGTACCTATCAAAAATTAAGCAATAGTTCTTTAGGTAGTAATATGCTAAAGGGACTCAATCCCCCTACATTGAGGTCTCGAAGTCCCAGTTCACTTTCAAATATGACACAGCCTGAAGAAAAGTGTCACAATCAACCTAAAAAGTCTAATGATAATTACCATCAAATGGACATTGGGAAGAATACATCTTCAGATTATATGTGTATGGATTTCAGCCAAACTGAAACTAAACCTGAACAGCATAAAGTTGTAACAACTGAACATTCCTTATCTACAACAGTGTCCAATTCTGAAATTACTAAACCTAAAGGAGTAAGTGAGAAGTATCCCTTTCCTCCATTGCAACAAGTTAAAGAGTCTTCAAAGCAGTCCTCTCCTACATCAAAATCACCTTCTCCTCAATCATGTGTTACTAATTTTGAACCCAAAACACCCCCTCCTTCACCTTGTTATGGTGCCATATCACCCCAGCTATTTGGCGCTCCTCTTGTTGAAAACCTTGTGCGTCGACTTTCTCAGCCATCTTACCAAGAAGCTTCTCTGAATGACATGAACTCACTTGCAAACTCTATTTGTGGAGAGGTACGCTTAAATTATGCTTCGCTAGACCTACCTCCTGCTTCAGATGATGATGTATGCAGCCGTTTAAAAAAATCTATGGATGGTGAAACCAAAGAAGCTTCCCCAACCTATGCACAAATAGATTTCTCCCCGGTTAAGCAGAAAGCTTTCCAAGACTCTGAAACTTTAAGTCACTTGTAAACATTAATCCAGTGCCTGGTCATGAATGCTGCAAATTTATATTAAAAGGTACAATTTAATCTCTGCAGTATTATTGCCAATTGATGTCTTTTATATAAAAAGTATTCACTACTTTTCATACTTATATGTGACAGTTACTGTGTAACAAGGTTCTGTGACATAGGTGATTCGATGTCATTAAAATAAGACTACGTTATGTAAAAAAAACAATAATAATAAAATGTATGATAGTCAATTTTGAAGCTTGAAACTAATTATCTCTGTTCATAAATAGTAGTTCCTTGTTAGAATGCACATTTGAGCAGTGAATTATAATTTTTTTAATTTTCCAAACTGAGTGCTTATCTGCTTATTGAACAATAAAATCTAAAATTTTTGTATATAATGAGTGTGCATACATGCATGTTATCCGTCATTACTTTGATGTGGTATGTGAATAATTTCTTATATATTTCATTCATATTTAAAGTAACTATTACTGAGGCTATGAAAATTGTATGTAATTGTTATGTATTTACAGTACAATCTTAAAGATTTAGTATATTAAAATGATAAATGCATTAAATTATGCATTTGTGCCTTACAATTTGTTCAGGTTACAAATAAATGAAGTAAAACTATTTGCGTATTAGATTGCTAAGAGCAGTATTATTTAAAAATTAAAAAAAAAAAAAAAAAAAATAGCTTAGGCAATTGAACTTTAGTTTTAAAGAATCACCATTTTCATTGCTAAACAAATATTTCAGTAATCATTTCAATTGAACTCTATTCTGTAAAATGTAAATGTTACAAAAAATTTGTACTTTAAAAATTAGTGAATTATAAAATAATATTAATAAATTCCTTGCATTTTAACTAGTGTCAAAAATATTTTTTATTAAATATCTAGACTAAACATTTTTTTAATAAAATATGCAAAAAATAAAAGATCATTTTTTAATAAAAATAGCATTTCTGCCATCCAAAGGAATTATACCCAATAAAAATAATAGAATAATTCATTCTTGTTTTTGCTGTAAAATATATTTTACAAAGTGACAATTTTAGTTACATAATTATTGAAAGTATAGAACAAAAATACATTTCTCAGCTTCAAATTGTTCCATTTTGATAATTGCAAACTAAACTGGTTTTTAAATACTTTGGCCTTAGAACATTTTATATTTGGTATATTGTTGCTCATGTTGAAATATCTGCTATGCACTGATATAGATGCAATTTATTCAATAATTTTGTTATACAGTTTAAAATAAATAACACTTGATGATATGTATTTCAAAAATTTTTAGCATCATAGTGAAATAACTGCAATATTCCCTTGAGAGATTGAATTTGAAAGATATTTATTAAAATTTGAAGCAAATATAATAAAGTTAAAAAATCTTTTAATTCATATTGTTGAATTTGATTTAGGGCATATTTATCCACATACATCATAGTGATGTAAAGAAAATATATGCATATTTCTTTTCTTTAGAAAAGAGTCGCCATTCTTTATGTAAAAAAATAAATTGAATGAATTTTATTTATTTTTTAAAAGATTAAAGTTGTAATTTTTTATTTATAGTAATACCAAACTGTATGGGAAATGAGAAAAGTTAAAAGAAAATTAGATTAATTTCTCTCAATGAAGTTGTTTCTTTCTATAGTTTATATAAAAATAATATGCAAATTTTTATCAAGGAAATTTAAAATTTCTACATGAATAATAAATATTCTGTATTAAACTAGTATTATATGTTTGATGTTTAAATTTAGGATATATATATATATCCTCAAATATTATCAACTTATTTTCTGCTACAGTAGGCACTCATGTTTAAGTTGAATCACATTCAGCCTTATGCAATGAAAATAGCTTCATTTGTAATTAAATATAATATTCATAAGAAAGCAAAAGAAATTTTTAATATAAAAATTTTTATGAAATTATTGCCATTATTAACATTTGATTTAAATATAATTTATAAAATGTGTATTTCAGAAAAATTTTAATAACTATTCTATAAAAATTTTGTTATTATGCTTAATGATTAAATAATAAAAAATGATTTAGAAAAATTATCATTATATTTTTAAGTATCCTAAGTGTTTTAAAGTATGCAGGTGTAATGCAGGCAAATAATTAATTGTTGAGCTGTTAATCTACTTGTAACGTGTATTAGCATAATAAAAATTAAAGCAATAAGTATCTGGCTTAAAGAAAAAATTGGTGCTCTTCTATTTATTCTCTAGTGGAGCAGTGTAGAAAATTGCATATTTTAATTTATTTTAAAATTACATGATTTATATTTGGTCCATCCAGTATAATATTGGCTATTAATTTTTAATCATTTAAATTTGTAAAGTACCTTGATCTTTAAATTGCAGTATTGGTGAAATGTCTAAACTGTCCTTGTATCCACATAACGGCTTTAATCAAAGTTTACTTTTGTACAATTTAAAATAGTATTTTAAAAAAAATTTGTCTCATTAAAAATTCAGTTCTAATTATATAATCTATCTTCATATTAACACATACAATATTATAGCTTTAAAGAATTGTGATTCACAAAATGAGCAATTGGCCAAAAGTATTTAGAAACCTTTATTATAAATGCATACTTTAAAACATTTTTCTTATTTTAGTGTGCTTAAATTGAATAAATTTTCCTTGATTATGAAATAAATACATTTACAAAAAAAAAATTTACAATAAAAAATTTATATGTTCTTTTATTCTTAAATTATATATGGATTGAGAGAATATTTCTCATTGATTTTAAATAATATTCCTTAGGTATGGTGATTTTAGTCAATATCCATATTTGTTGAACCAGATTTGAAAGAAATTCATAATTCACATTCTTAAACTTTGCTTTAGTTTATCTGTGCATTTTCCTTTCATTTTTTGTGACACAAAATCATTAATAAAGTGACAAATTTGTAAATAATTAGCCTAAATTATTTAGGATTGTCTGTATATAAGATATATATATAAGCATATTTAATTACAAGTTGCATATTTTATTATAAAGTCTGCATTAATCATCATTCCTGTACATGTAAATATATTCAATTTTTGTAGTATCAACTTATTTAAAATATAAAGAGAGAATATACAACTTTAATTATAACTCTTTCCTAAGTATATATTAAATTATGCATTAACATGTTTATGGAAAAGTTATTACTAATTATACGTCTGAATTGCATATTGTTAACATATGCTTATCTCAATCATACCTAGGTTTTGTTTCACTGAAAACATTATTTTTGAACAAAGTTGTTGAATTACTGAGAAAGAAAGTCCTACATTTGTTTTTATAATATTATGTGTTATAATTAAAATACATGCACATGCTCTTTGCTTTTATTATCATTTATGTAGAAAGTTATGTGTATTCTTTATTGTTCCTGAAAGAGAATTGTTTGTTTTAATGAAATCTATATTTAAATATTTGCTTGCTGTTTGGAGCAAGAACAAATCCCTAATGTGTGTGTATTTGTGGTATTGTGAAAAGATCATGGAGAGAAAATTGTATAATGTTGTTATACCTCATGAATAGTTTAATGTTTACAATGTAGATTAATGTTGACCGGTAAAACTTATATCTTGTTGAAATAGTTTGCTAGAGCTATGCAGTAGTTATTGTTTAAAAATTACAATGTGAATAAGTAATATAATTTTCATATTCATATTTAAAACAAAGGCAATTACATTGTACAGATAATTTGTGAAGTTTTCATTTTCAAGAAAACATTTTATTAAGGAAGCTTCTTTGCCATAAATTTAGATTTGTAAGTTATAGTATTTATTTTTTTTAAAAGAAAAAAGAATTATAAATATAGATGTATAATAAATGAAAAATCTTGTGTAAAATACTCAATCACTGCCAATAATCTCATTTATGTAAATTTATTGAATCAATAGAATTGCTTTGTTTGCCAAAAATAAAAGCTTATGATGCTACAATTTTGTCCTTCATGAAAAGTTCCATATGGCTTTTGGAAATTGTATAATCTGTTTTACAATAAATTTGGCATTCCATTCAGGAGTAGCAAAAATATTAGCTATTTTTATATTGCCAAATTAGAGTTAAACAGATAATATAATACATTCACAAAAAAAATAATTTCACTAAAGAGATAAAATTTGTCTTCAGAAATTTTTTTAACTATCATACTTTTCCAATTTGATCTTGATAATTGTAAATGTGCTATGGAAATTAAAATTATCTTGAATTTAATTTTAAAATAAATATTAAATTTTGTGAAAAAAGAAAGTTTTTGAAATTATTATAATTCATATTTCAAAGTAAATTCTTAAAATATGCCAATGAAAATAATCTCATGAGTTCTGACATTGCAATAAAATAGGTATTAAAACTTTGGTTTGTAAACCTTATCTATCAATTTAATAATCTGATGAGTTTCTGGAACTTATACTTAAAAGTGAAACGTATTTAAAATGTCCTCGAATATGTCACGTTTTTTTAAAAAATTCTAATTATGTGTAATACGTTAATACTTTTAAAGATTGAATTTTTTTCATTACTTAATCCGAATTTAAATTTTTAACTTCAGTTAAAAATCTACAAACTATAAAAATAAAGTAATGTATTTTGAAAAATTAAAAAAATTGTGAAGTGTGGATGGGTAAAACTATAAATTTGAATGAAATAATTCCAAATGTTTTTCCAATTCTAACAGTATAATTTGTTTTCCCCTCATAATCTGTCTTATAGATTTACTTCTCAAACATTTGTTAATGGGAAAGATACTTATTATACATAAAAAGTTAAAAGTATTTGTGGTGTAAAAATTTTGTATTGAATTTCGCAAGGTAAAAATGATTTATAGAATTCGATTTATATTATTTGACGTCCATTTCATATGAATATTCTTTTTCTAGTAGACAATTTTTATTTCTATATCTAGTTATTTTATGATTTTTATTTCTACATTTTTTTAGGTATTATGTATCTAAAAGATGGAATTATTGAACGCATGTAGAACCTTTATTAAACTCTAAAAAAAATAAAACATTTAAAAAATAGCAAAAGTTTTATGAATAAATTTATCAAATTTTTTGTTAAGATTACACTCTAAAACAGATAATAAAATTATGTGTAAAATTTTTTAATGCTCTCTTTTAATTCACTTTTTTCTATTATGTTCCCTTTCCCAATAATGTTTTAGTTCTCTTTATGTACTCGTTTTAATGTAAGTTCCAATTTCTGCGGGCCGACTAGCAACTGAATGATTAACGCTGTCAAGTTTACGAGGGTTACTCTGAAATTTTTGGGATACGCGCAGACGAGAATTTACAAAATAAAAATAACGGTTTAATTTTAAAATACAGAGTGTTTTAACTCAGAAGGAGGTTTTTTACTCACTTACTTCAACTTGTTTAGCATAGAATAAATTTTAAACAGAAGAGAAAATGGAGTAGACGCGAGAACATTTTCGCGCTATGATTTTATACGATTTTAAAGCAGGATTAAATCAAGAAGAATGCGTTCAATGGTTACAATTAGTATTTGGTGATGAATCTCCAGCTCGTGCTACTGTATTCAGATGGTTTAGAGAATTTAGAAGAAATCGCAATTTTCTTCAGGATGAAGAACACACAGGAAGGCCGCCGTGGGCAATAATCCCAGATAATGTGTCTGCCATACGAGAAAAACGTTAATGGATGATAATCGCTGTACCCATCAAATGGTACAGAAAGAACTTAACATTGGATCCGCAGCCTTACACAAAATCATTCATGAAGAATTACATATGAAAAATGTAGTTTGGTGTTGGGTTCCCCATAATCTAACTGAGTACCAAAAAGTGGAGCGTGTCAGAATCAGTAAAGAAACTCTTAAATTGTTAAATGATGATGGCCACCGCATCATTTCTAAAATTGTAGCAGATGATAAACGTTACGTATCGTTTTTTGACGTTCCAACACGTCAAGAAAGCAAAATATGGGTCTTTGAAGATGATCCCACGCCGACAATGGTGAAAAAATAAAGCGCACTGAAAAAGAGATGTATGCCGTTTTCTTCAGAAGTACGGAATTGGTCAAAGCCATCAAGTTGAAAGGACAGAAGACAGTAACAGCAAACTGGTATACCACTCAATGTCTTCCAGAAATTCCACAAGAACTGAATGTTAGGGGACTAATGCTTCACAGTGACAATGCATCTTCACATACAGCCGGATTAACAGATGAGTTTCTTAAACAAATTAAAATGATCGAACATCCGCCGTATTCACCTGCTCTAGTTATGTACGACTTTTAGTTATTCTTTAATCTAAAAAAGAACTTACGTGGACTTCGTTTTTATTCAGAAGAAGAGATTGATGTGGCTATAAATGCATTTTTTTCATCTATTCCAAGAAATGAATGGCTTGAGGCATTTAATCTGTAGAAAATTCGTCTACAAAAGTGCATTGATGCTGGAAGAGACTACTTTGAACACACCTAAAATTTTGTAAGCATAACTTTAAAAACCTGGTTGTATCTCAAAAATTTCAGGGTGACCCTCGTATTCTTGATTTCGATTCTGATGTCGAACGTATAAAGGTTGAGAGGCCGCCGATATTCAACCAAATTTATTCTATATCGAATTTTAAAAAATGGTCATAGAGCCATTTACTAAATTGTTTTGTAACGACAAGAATCAGAAAATTTTGTTACATTTACGAAAATCGAATTTTTTAAACGTTATTACATTTATTTTCCGTAAGTTATTTCCTGCAGTCACAGCTCGGCAATGGTTGAGTGAGTTTTTTAGATGTTTCAGTACCCAGTTGAGATTTACTTGTTATTCTTATTTATCGCATGATTTCCCAACAGGGTTTAACATATGATAATCGCTGTTGAGAATTTTCAGTGAACGGGGAAGTAATCGCAATTCTTTCTTTGAATGCTGACTTTTGAAGAATGTAAACACGTCTTTTTTTTCAATGCTGTGTTTGCAGTTATCTTTTCTAAGTATATATAAAATACGATGATAGTTGTATTAAAAAAACTAGGTTCACAGGCTAAGTGCTGAGCATTCTGATCCATACCATTCACTTCGCATTATTTTATAGTTCTAATATTTTCTTAACATAATTAGTCTTCCAAAAGCTAAACTTGGATTTCCAAATTAAGCTTGATTATTTCAGAATAATCAAAGTTAATTTGGAAATCCGATTTTGTAAAAGGAAATTTTATACAAATCATTGTAACGTATTCTAAAGCTGAAGTGTGTTATATAAGCTTACTGTAAAAATGTTTATTGATACTGTT
The DNA here is from genome assembly GCA_030067965.1 of Latrodectus elegans. Classification (NCBI taxonomy): domain Eukaryota; kingdom Metazoa; phylum Arthropoda; class Arachnida; order Araneae; family Theridiidae; genus Latrodectus; species Latrodectus elegans. The sequence continues at coordinate 10,033,071 of CM057811.1, read as the reverse complement.
ATCGGTCAACAGCTAAAAAAAAAAATTGGAAAAAAAAATCTTGATTTTATTATAAAAATGATAATTTTGCGGTGCACAACGGCTTCCTCTTAATAGCCAGTGTGATTATTTCGAAATTAATGGGTCAGATGAAAATATGGAGCACGTATTACGATGATAATTTCAGATCATTGCGTTAGTTATAAATGAGTGCAAATGAACTGTAGAGAAACATATCTAAATAATCTGTTAATAATGGATCGTACTTTCGAATTAAAATATATTATTATCATGCTTATCTTTGCATAAAATAAATTATACATTTAAGCCGATGGTTCCAAACTTTTTTTCCAACCGAACCTCTTTTCATAAAAAATATTTTTAGCACTTCTTGGAAAATCATCTTGTTTTAGAATAAATATAAGAATAGCCACGGAAACATTGGGGTTGGAATAATATCGCCCTCCCCCTCCTCTGATGTTTCTGTGGCTCCGCGTTGTAACACTTATCAGGGGTCGGTGACTTCCACTAAGGGAATCGTTGATTTATGTAAACATTATAACACCACACACACAGATTTAAAAAAGGAATTTTTTTTTCTTTAAAAGAGAACTAATTGTAGGTAAGGATTTGACAAAGATAGGACGGAAATTTATTTTTCTAATGCTTTCAAAACATGAAAAAATTTAGTTAATACAATTTTAAATGCTTTAATGGAATAGAAATAATTTACTCATTTCACTAATATATGTTAATAGGATAATATTTCCAAACTTTTTTCTAAATTCAAATATAAAATATATATTTAGAATTAATTAGGCATGTATATTTTTTACCAAAAACCGAAAAATCTGAAAATACTACTTTCATGAAAATTTGGTGACTACTTTAATAATATTAACAATTAAATGTTACAAAAAAAATACATTATATACACATAAAAATGTACGTTATGAACAATATATTCAAACGTAAGGGGTCTCCTTCGAAAGTCGAAGTTATATTTAATGTTAGAAGTATGTTAAAAATTTTAAACATATTACTTATAACACTTGAAGAAGCCAAGATCGTTATGCGAAATCAAGTCAGTAGGGTGCATCTGTCGTTTATTCACATTCTTGAAATAATGGAGTGGATTTGATTCAGAAGGAATGAAATTTCACTCTTTCATTGTCACAAAACTCAACCAATCTACAAGATAGAAATTCACTCTTTTGAAAGATGTGGGTAAACCACTCCTTTTAAGAGGAGTAACAATATATCGTCTAAAGGGATGATTAATTAGATGGGAAAAAGAGTTAATTTCAATTTTTTATAGAAGTATTGCTAATTTTTATTTTATTTTTTTTTTTTCTATATTGACAATTTGGTGCAGAAATTAGGTTTTGAATTCTTTATTTTAAGGATTTATGTTTTATTATTATTATTTATTTATTTATTATTATTTTTTACAATTACAATATAAAGATATGATTTCTTTAGTCAATAATATAACAGCACAGTTGAATATGTCATTTTAATTGGTTTGGATAATTATAGTGGTTTTTAAATTACATACACTATTAAGCAATTTGTTCTGCCATTTATTTCATTACTTATATATATTTAGTTTTACGTGTGAGTGTAGCACTCTCAAGAAAAAATCGTCACACTACTTATTTTTCAGTTTAGTTTACTATGGGCCCATAAGTACAAAATTAACTTTTACAAACATTATTAATACAACAAATTGTACACAATTTAAAAAATACATAAATATTTTATATAAGTAAATATAATTTAAATTCTTTGAAAAAATCCTTTTTTTAAAGTATAGCTAAAAATTTATTTTTAAATATTGATAATATGCTTTTTTGAAGTTACAGGAGGATGAAGACAAATATTTACCGATTATTCTGTTGAACAAAACTGACTTATGTTTTTTCAAAAAAATCTTTGTTTTATGATATCTTTGTTATTTTCCAAGTTTAGTTTAAACTGAAAATGACTTCAATGAAACTAAGAATGAAATTAAAAATAAAATGCAAGTTTATATAAAAAACATTTATTCAATTTTTAATGCAGAAAAAATTAAATAAAAAAATGCATACAAAAATTCTTAATGTTTATGATGTCAAATTAATATTGGAGCTTAATATTTTTGAATTGGCAGTTTAATAACACAAAATAAGAATGCTATTAAAATAAGAATAAAAATGATGATAGGCTTTAATGCATGTATTTTGCAAAATTTAGATCTTGATCGATTATGGTAAGAATATGTTAATTCAATCAAAGCCCCAACTGGACCATTTTTCAATTTATAAATACAGTAAGTTTATCATCAGTTTATACTTAACATTAAACACATGATAACATTTATATAAAGCATTGAATGTTTTATAATCTTGCATATTCAGTTCCTGCTTTTGACCACAGCCAAGCAAGTATAGTTGACTACTTTTGAGCGCTGTTCTTCTAAAAATCTATTGACCTAATACGAAAATAAAACATAATAACTAAAATTTCTATACTATTTGTAATCTCATTAGTATCTATATAAACTTTAACACTGAAGTTATATAAGAATACTTCAAAAAATGAAGCTTTATTTTTTTGCAAGGAATCTGATATCAATGTAATTTTATTCTGTATTAAAATTATATTCAGTCTAAAAAATATACCATCCTCAATTCTCACATATTTATTCCATGTTATAGGACAGGTTCTTGAACATATGATAACATTCTAGGAGCATATTATGCAGGACATTTACTAAGAAAACAGCCAGCTTCTGGATATTAAATATCAAATTCCAAATCTATCTGTAATAAAGGGAATAATTATTTATATTAAATTAATAGAAGTGTTTATTGCAATTTAAAGCAAGAGAAATTAGTTTAAAAAATGGCATTCTCATTAATTAATTAATTAAAACTTAGTAAGTGAAATTAGTAAATTAATGATTATCTAGCAGGTTTTGAAAATTTTTTTAAGAATGTGGCAAAAATGATAATTTATTGATATACAATAAAACAAATACAACATAATTTTGGATTTTTTTTTTTGTTATGAAATAGATATATCCCCTATCATAATTTACAAAATGGATTATTAAACATAAAATAAAAATATATACATGCATACATAAATTTATTTCTAAAGTTAAAGCATTTTTGAATCAATCAACTTTAACTGAAAAATATAATTTTTTTAATAAATGAATAATTGTTTTTACAAATTACCAAAAAATTTAAACTATACGATTTTGTATCACATACACTAATATTCAAATACATTACAAATAAAATGGTTTTTTAAAATACAAGATTAAAAACTACAATATGATAAAAGACATAAGTAATACTACATATTTTGTAAAATATAAATTTTAATTACTTTCTTTTTGATAATGGAATCATTATACAAATATCAAAATAACAATAAGATCTTTCTTCCATTTTTTTTAAAAAAAACCCTTTCTCTATAAAATTTCAACTAAATGTTTTTGGCATTAAAGTAATTTAAAACATTATTCACATGCAATAAAAAAACTTGAAAATACATGCACAGTATTTTCATATTTTACCATTAAAAATCCAGAAATACAAATTATGTAAGGAATTGTAAATTTTGGTGTGCTGAAGTCACTATGGCATTTTTAGAAAATAATGTTGATAAAAAAGTTTAGAATTTTCATGAATATTTTAAAATTTATCCTCAAATATGCAAAAAATACCGATTTTATATTACCAATGCTTCGTTGAAAGCAGCCAATTTTGGATACTTAGAGAAATAAATTCTGAAATAGAATAGAACACAATAGATGGTCTATTTTTCATCACAAAATGTTATTTAATTTTAGACATTTTTTCCATAAGTTCAAAGATTTTTTCTCAATGAATTTTATTAGGCATTTCAAATTGTAATCATTTTATCTGAAAGGAAAAATACATACATATACACATATGTGTTTACTCAATAATATCTTACATGTAAAAACTATTTATGGTCAAGTGAATAAATACTGAATACTTATTTTTTAAACTATTAAATTCGAATTAAAAATTTAGAAAATTTTACTTCAAAATAGATTTTAAAACATTATTAAGTTACCGCGTTCTTACGTAAACATAGAATATTACTTCAAACTTTTTAATAAATTTTACAAGCACAATGAAATTAATAGTTTTAGTAATAACAATAGTTAACATTTTCTCAGTCTTCATAAAACTTATTCTGATTACATATTATGCAGAATATATCTGATCAGTCATTTCTTCCTTATATTGCATTTTATCATCTTCAAAATAACTCCCTGTTTCAGATTTGTTTTTGCTGATTTTTTTTTCTTCGATGATAACTATGACAACCATAAATTACTAATATAAATTATATTTCCATCAACAACATGTTTAGCTGTAAATTCTAAAATATACAAATTAATAAATTTTGATACATACAATTCCTTTTCGTTTTATCTACGAATGCTTGTACTTAGTAACAATCAAATCAAAAATTGTCAGTGAAATTTTAATAAATAAAAGACATATTGTCAGTAAAATTTTAATAAATAAAATACATACTGTCAAGCAATATTCTGCAGATTATATTTGCTTTATATTTTATTAACATTTAAATTAAAAAGCTTCTATTTATGAAAAAATTTATTCTTATTCATTGGTAAAACGTTATATTTGATATTAATCGCACTTTCAACTCAGTACAATACAATATATTATATAAATAATATTTTTTATAATATACATTGTGGATATTTAAATCAACGAGAAAATTAATAGTCATATTCACGCTGTTTCGAAAATAAGAGAATTTAAAAATGCATTCATTATAATTTACTATTAATTAATAGTAAATTAAATTTTGGCAGAAAATAGTACTTGAAATAAAAAATAAAATTTCCAAAGACATTGTTATATTATCAATTAATCAGAAATTACAAATATTATAAATATTACATATGAATATGAATTCAATAGAATTCATTCATTAACACTTTCGACAACCAAAGTTTATATACTGGTGAAAAATCACAAATATAAAGATTTGATTTAGTCATTCAATTAATTATAAGAAATATAGACTTACCGTAATGTTTCTGCACTCCTTTTGGTCCAATTACATATTTTAAATATTCTAATAGATAGCTTTTACAAAATGGAGTATTAGATTCCTCCATTTTTAGCGAAACTAAACCGAAAGCATAGAGCCACGTGATGATTTAAACAAATCAGAGCACATCACATTTGCTATGTGCCATAAACACGTCAATAAAGAATGAAAATTGCTTTGAATCGGGGATGGACTGTTTGAAAGAGAACTTCTCTACCCATTTAAGTATAAAAGGATTTATCAATTGCTCATCAAGTGCTGAAAAACCATTCGATTTCGAAAGAGTGCAGAGTACCAAGAAAGGAAATTTCGACTTTGCTCTTCAAATCCTCCGATAGATGGCACCACCAAAGGATACACTCCCTCCATTTTGACGTTGATTTGATGGGGCAGGATACTTTCTCCAAACCATTGCACCTATGGTAATTGCTCAACGACCGACCGCAGGACTTTGGATTTCACAGATTAATCGAGCATGTATTCGGTGGGTCTTTGGCGGCATTGGGAATCGAACCCCGCCCTTCCGGCGGGAGGCCCGCCGATGCTCTAATTACTAGGCTACCACGGTACATAATTTAAAACATAAAAATACAAAGTATTCGAAGCTCAAACTGGTCTCCAGGAGAGCTTTGTCAATGGAATATCTCTTGCAAATAGATAAATGGTTCTTAATATCAGTATAGAAGACAAGTATTTGTCGTTTCGTCACTCCGTTAACTATTATAAACAAAGTCGTTAAAGGGATACCTGTTGAATAGATGATGTACGCCATATTTTGTATTATCAAATATTTCACAAAATGAATGAACCAGACCTGCAACCACCTAATTTGCCGATCTCCATGCAAATGTTTAATGAACACAACAGTGAGTTCCGATGGCTCAACAGCTTCACGCCGCTTTCCGTTAAGATCAGCAATATGAAGCCTCATTTGCCGCGGGTAGTATGACCACGTACTAACCTTCTCACTGGGTTGCTGGAGCTCCGTGAGTTGGGGACATGTCCACGTTAATATGTCCTTCCAAAATTTTTCCACTGGTGTGGCTTGGAATTGGAGAGAAAGGTGCCAGCTCAGATGTGACCTCGTCACCTTCCGTGGCATGTGGTGATGGGCAAGTATTCTAAGCCCGTTAACCTAAAAGTACAGTCCGGAGGTTATCTACACAGCTATGATTTGTGTGATACCACAGTTCGTGAGTTCGGATAATGGATGTTTTTATTGATTTAAAATTCATTTTAAATTGTGGGTGATGATCTAGATAGCCCTCGTGTACAAAAAATGAAAGTTGGACAGCAAACTTATCTTTAAATAATCGATTCTGAATCTATTATGAAAAAATTAATACGCAATTAATAAACTTTTTGTAGTGATATTTTGAATTTATAAATTGCATTTCCTTTTGTAGGGACTACAATATTTGGTTATTTTATAATCATTTATGAATTCACGTAATTTGGAGAGATCCGCCTACCCACTCTTGGTACTTCGGAAGAAACCCTCGTTGGTGGCACCAGCTCAGTATCCTCAGGATACAGCAGACTGCTCTTTCATGTTTTTTGAGTGGTTACATTAGGCCCTTTTCTTTTCAACACGGCCAGAAAGTCTTTCTGGGGTGTCACTGGTGTAAGGCTGATCAGGCCTCTTCGAGACATATTCTTGACTGTTTGAAAATCCCTGTGAACGAAGTTTTGGAGAATCCTATTCTATTCTTAGACTTTTTAATGGTGTTTGGTTTTATGGAGATGGTTTAGCTTAGCTACACCACCTGAGATATGAAACAACAACAAACAGATTTGAACCTATGAATTTAATAATGATTAATGATGATTAAAGAAAAATTTTTTCGCATGTGCATATATTTAAAGATTAACACAGGTCATTTTCAAACTCAAAAAGTTCGTCTGTACTTTGAAAACAAAAAAAGCACTTTGTCAAAATGATTATAATATTATTAGTATAAACATATTAAAAATATTTCTTGAATATAGTTTCTCAAATATTCATTATTTAAACTAGAATGATTTTAGCTCCTATGAGGCATGTTGAACTTATAAATCCAATTTTAAGATACTTCCTGAAGTTTCTTCACCAAACATTAGAATGTTATTGCTCATTAGCATGCTTACCTGTACCTAGACCTGAGATGGGATCTACCAGATAGATAGAAGCAGCCAGGTGGAGTCTTTCCTGGTTCTAAAGTACAAGACCCCCAGGACTTGGCCTGCAAGTCCCAGAGGTATCATTTCACTAGGAGGACATTTTGACTACACCCAGGTTTATTGTGTCCCAGCCTCGCCAACACAACGGATTTTTGATTAAGATGAGATTAGAACTTACTATGTTCGGATAATGAGAACGACGCCCTAACCAACTATGCCACAATGGGCTTAACTACCAGAATGTAGATGCCTATTAAATATTTTTATTTAAAAATCTAGTCAGATACATTTAAAATTAATGTAGATATAATTTATTGTCCCAACAGTTTATATAAGTAAATCAAAAAATTTATATATATATATATAACAAAAAATAAATATGCATTAAAATTATATGAATAAATATTCATATTATTATTGCATATAAACCAAGTGTGTGTCTCCCACATATAATCAGATTTTATAAGAAAGCTTAAATTTATAAATCAAAGCGAAAATACTAATTTCAATTAGTTTACCAACTCTTTCACTTAACTTTGCCTCTAAAATGCTAATTTCTTATCTATGCCTACTCGATAAAACTATAGCTAACAATAGCTTTCCATCTCCAAGAATTTGAATTGAAATCAGATACTTCGAGAAAGGCGTGTCAGTCATCACTGTACACTTCCAATGTTGAAACCGGAAGAAAAAAGTCAAGGCAGGATACAAGTTTTGTTGAAACTGGAAACCGTGCCTGAGCGAAATTCCCATCAGCCCCTGTGAGACTGGTTTCCTAAAAATTTTCATAATGGACAATAAATATTTTTATTGCGTTGCCTATTCGTCGCCACCTCTATCTAAGTTAATAGAAAATGTATAATCAAAAAATATTAACTGAAATCTTTTGATAAATATTTTTAAAAAAGCATTTTTAGAAGATTCTATGTATTCATTAGTTATTCCTTTCAGAAAATTCCGCTTAGATTTATTAATATTTAGTGTTTATGAGGACATTGTCAAGAAGTATTGGAGGGCCCATGAACTAATATTTGTCACTTTTAAAATAAAAATTTTTTAGAGTTTTACTCTATGTCTCAAAGCCCATACATTCTATTGTAATCAATAGCTTCAAGAACAAATATCGTGAGGTACTTTTGCATGGAGTGATCATGACTAGGCACATATTTATTAATTAAAGGGAGAATATTACGATTTATGTACACAGTTGGCCACCGTAAATCCAACACCCTAAATGAAACATACAAATAACATGAAATTTACCACATGCATTTGCGGAGGTGAGATATGCAAATGATTAGAATTTTAGGGCAGACGCACATCACACCCACCTGTGGCACCATTTCAAAGCACTATTTAAGGCTTAGGAATTTCGACGCTTTCAAGTTCGGCAATTGTGTTTTTCTTGTCCAAGGGTTTTTCGTCAATCGCCAGATTGAATTGCTGGCCGGCTCGTCTCCGGATCTTTCACCGATAGAAAACATGTGGTCCATGGTTGCTCAACGATTGACAAAGTTTATATACTCAGCTGCCCCACTAGATCAAATTTAGCAACGTGTGGAAACTGCTTCAGTAACCTAAGAAAACACATAAAGTCTCTTTGAATCAATGCCGAGGCGGTGAACTCTAACAATGGCGGTTACTCTGGCTACTGATTTTGGTAGGAGCCACACTTATCAGAAGTCTATAAATTTAATCATTTGATACTTGATCAACGTGTAATCTAATTAAATTTTATTGTGATATCTCTTGTCTTTCTGGGTATTGCAATTCGGGTGGCCAGCAGTGTAGTTATACTAATTACAGTAGACGCCCGTTGTTTTATTGATTTCTAATTTTCGAACATGCACAATACTACGAAATAGTGACTGGTCCCTTACATAGATTCACAGACGTTATAAAAATTTTAATTCCAATTTGGGAAGCTAAATTTTGAAAAATCAATTTTGATTGGGGATTATTTTCCTGCTTTTTTCATCTGCTTTTTTATAAAACTGAGAAAATTGGAATGACGTTTTAATTATAGTATCATACGTAGATAGCGGTGCTGGCTAGCCCCGGACTGTTAGATTAATGGATTTAGAATACTCGTCTGTCATCAAGCACCTCATCATTTTCTGTCACGGTTAAGTGGCAAAGTCACACTTGAGCTGGCACCATCTTCTCCATATCCACACCACACCAAGGGAAGGACGTTCGACTTCACAGATTTACTTGGTATGTTCTTAACCCACGGAGCTCCAGCATACCAGTGTGCCTCCTCGAAAAATCTGACGTCAGCTCAGCTCTAGAAAGTTGTTGACTACCAAAATATCTATAATATTAAGAAGATTGGATGTTTAGTCCCCATAGAAAGTACAATGCAACCCAGATTGTGATCCAGTGAACCCGGATGTGGCCACAACATTGCCGAGCTGGTAGCCGAAAGGTTAGCGCTCTTGCCTTCGGTTCAACAGTTTGTGGGTTCGAATCCCATCTTGGGCATGGATATTTGTAGTGGTTCGGAATCCACTTTAAGCCGTAGGTCCCGGTCTAGTTAGCCCTCGTGTGCATAAAATGACCGTTGAGCGACAAACACAAACAAGTGGCCACAACATTTTCAGAAATGGGGTAGATTTTTCCACCTCTATCAAAGGAATGGCACCTAAGTTGGCCACTTGTTAGTCAAGCCAGCCTGGAATCCACATGTCATATTCGATTTTCAAGGATACTGATGATATGTTCCTGAGTACCAATGCTATCCTGATTGGCCATATTAAATTGAGTTCAGATCGTTTGTATGAGTACAGTTTCTGAAAAATTGAATAAAAAGATGATTGATAGACACTAGTAGAATAAAAGATGCTTGTCGTTCTTTTTCTAGTGATTAAAAATGGAAAACAAAATATTCCAATTAGTTAGGCATATTTTGAGTATAAAAGATAAAAAATCATGATCCAACTTCCATTGTTCTACTATGATTTTGATCAATCAGGCAATTTTTCGCTCTGTAAGGAGCTATCCAATCATTAAATCCCTATGAGTTCCAAATTCCATGAATCTGACAGGAAAATTTATTAATCGCATTGTGCATACACATCACATACATGCATATATGTTGTTGTTGTTGTTACTAATGACACTTAGAAAAGCGAAACTCGCTCTGCCTTGGCTATGCGAATTTAAGTCAGTAGGGTGCGTCTTTCATTTAATCAGAGCACCACGAAGGGGAAACTACGACTTTGCTCTTCAAATCTTCCAATAGAGGGCACCACCACAGGATCCACTCTCTCAATTTTGACATTGATCTGAAGGGGGAGGAAATATTCTCCGGACCTTAGCACCCATGGTAACTGCTCAACGACCGACCACAGGACTTTCGATTCCACGTATTTAACGTGCACGTGTATCACATTTACTAGGTGGGTCTCTTAGGTGACATTAAAACTCGAACCCCCGCCTTCCGGACGGAAAGCCGATGCCCTAAACACTTGACTACCACGGCCTCTTCACACACACGCACACACACACACGCACACACACACACGCACACACATATACACACGCACACACATACACACACGCACACACACACACACGCACACACACACACACATACGCACACACACACACACACGCACACACACACACACACTCACACACACACACACACACACACACACACACACACACACACACACACACACACACACACACACACACACACACACACACACACACACACACATATATATATATATATATATGTTTACATACATTGTTGTTTAATGCCTAGCTACTAAGACTTTCCCCTTTCAACTTTACAGGGGGCGGAAGTGAGGGTACTTTATATAACGGTACACCCAGTGGATGTGCCATCGGAGCCCGGAAAGTGGATCTTCACAATTTAGAAGCAGGGACCAAGCAGAATACCCCCAGTTATAGCCTGCCAATCCCCAAAGGTATCATTCCATATGGAGGACATTGCGACTACAAGATATTGAACTTGTCCCAGACGCCATTTGCGAACAAGATGTATTTTCGATTGGGTCGGGATTCAAACTCTCTACCTTCCGATAACAAACGTTTTAGTTAGCCAGGCAACCGCGGTCACTAAATATATATATATATAATATATGTGTGTATTTATGTTTTCTATTTTCAAACCAATTTTGAGAAGTATTTGTCTCGAACGACACTTTAAGAATTCTTTATTAAAATTAAAAGCAATATTTTGATGATTATTTCTATGAAACTAAGAATTAAAAAATATAATAAAATTTATTTTTTACAATAACTCGTAAGATGTTTAAACACTGACACTTTTTCAAATCTCCTTCTTCATGCAAAACATTATGATACACAAATTCATGATAGAAATCAAGACATATTTTTCTAATCAACAATTATGTATTTGGAGTATATAACTATTCAAGTATCTTATTTTATGGATACTATTTTAATCATTTATTTTAAGTATAGCACTATTTTAAAACGGTTATAAATACAAATTTTTGCTATTTATTATGAAGTAGCATTCGAAACTCTGCAGAGAAAAACAGATGCATGTTTTCTTTTGCTTATTGCGATTTTCCGATTTTATAACTTTGGCGATGACCGCAATCTTTGTATCTCCTGCCCCCCTTTTCCTTGAAAAGTTCTTTAATCCACAAAACCTGTCCAAAGAGAAAATCACCTGACCAAACACAGATGAGACCCGCCTGTTAAAATCTCTTTCGGAAAAATCAAGAAAACAGTTCTATTTCTACGAATTGTTGTTTGAAGCGCTATCTGACCCCATTTAAGTTAGAATTCATGCTTTGGTGTTTCAAATAAATAAGAAATCTAAATTTCTATTATTTAATTCGTATTTTTTTCCAGATAAGTACCAGTTCGATTTCATTGTGTTTTTGCTAATCCTTCATTTTAAATTAAAATGGCCCCCCTTTTTTTTTCTTATTAATTTATCTCTGCTATGCCTTATCCTCAAGATAAGAATAAATAAGTTTAATTTTTGTCTTGCAATAAAAATAATATCCCAAAGAACAAAAGGAAATGAGATAAGTAAAAGGCTTCTGAGATAATGCAAAAAATATAGAAAATATAAATCACAACATTTTTCAAGCTCATTTTTTGACAAAAAGTAATTCAGTTATAGTATGAACGAGCCAATAATTTTAACACTTTGAGAAATGCATGCACAAATGTGCTTATTCTTATATTGTAGAAGTCAGAAACAGAAAAAATGGATTTTCATCTGATAGTTTGAATGAATGAAATTAATAAATGAATGATCGCCAAAGATCAAAAATCTTTGCAATGTATTTACTTTTTTCGCTTAATTTTTTTAAATATTAATGATATAAAATTTTGCACTTTCAGTATGAATTTAATAGCATAATAAAATCCATTATAATTCGATTAATTTAAGCTCAAATAATAGCTGATTCTACAGTCATTTTTTCCAAAAGAATGTTGTTTGCTACTTGAAGAGGTGTAGGGGCGAAGCGACCTAGTTAGTTGGAGTGTCGTTCTCGTTGTCGGAGGGTAATGAGTTCATATTCCGTCATAACTGAAGAACTGTCGTGTTCCTAAATGTAGCTGTGGCACGTTAAACATGTCGTAGTCTCAATGTCCTCCAACTGAAATGATACCTCTGGGATAGCAGGTCAATTATTGGGGAATTGTCTGCTTGATACCTGCTTTTAAATTGCGAAAACTCTCACGTGGCTGCTTCCATTAACTGGTAAGCGTCATACGTTGGGATAGGTACATGGAAGTATGCTGGTGCAACAACTCAGTTGAATAAAAGATCTTAATTATCTCTCATAGTCATTAATTTTTATTTTTCTCAATACTTATTTCTTCTAACGAAAATGATTACCAAAAAATTTCAACATATTTTCCATAATATTAAACTAAAATGTATGGATAAATTGAATATATTTTAAATAATAATTATAAACAAATAATGCATTCCAAATTTTAACGTTTTGAAACCTTAAGTTTTTCCTTTTATTCAAATTGATTATACCTATAGAAAGGGCTTATAAAGTTTTTTGTACATTTTATACTTTCGCAGCGCTTAAAATCCTTACGCCTTGTCAATTTAGAAGAATGATCTGATTACAGAATTTGTAATTGAACAAATTTACATTTTATAATATTTAGGAGTAATTTCGTTCTGTTTATTCTTGAAAATATCAACTGAATATAATATAAATTTCACCTGTAGTCGGTAAAACAGGAAGCCAACGACCATACAACGAAGTTGGAAAAGCAGAAACAAACTACCATATGAAAACATGCCAACATCTATTCGATGTCCCCTGTACTTAAACGTTCGTTGACTTCTTCTTAACTGAAAATATTAAGTTAGTTTCCTTTTTAAATTTTGATTACAGGGTTTGTAATTAATTAAAAACAAAATTGATGCTAGTTTGAATTCCCTGTTAATGCTCCAAAGTAATTAATTTTAGAAATGCTAAATTTTACACACTTTAAGTAAAAAAAAAAAAAAAAAAAAAAAAAACAAAAAAAACATACGGTTCTCTTTTTTTTTCCCTTTTAAAATCTTAATGATTGCGGATAGTGAAAAAAATATACAGGCAACGGATCTCTTCCTTCTTTCATCATTCTGACAATAATATTTTTTTTTAATAATAGCTAAAAATTTAAAGTTTTTTTTTTCAGTTTTTGAAAAAAATTGCTTGTTTTTTCTACAGTTTCGGTTTTCCAAGTATGCCGCTGGTCAGAAATGCATTGAATCGCAGGTTAAGAGAGCTTTGATTTTAATAACGTCATTATAACATAGAGTTCGTAAACTTTCCATATCTAATTTGATTCGTTTTTAGCTGACCTATAGATGAAGCCTCATTTCGTGGCAATATTTTGATGGCACGAAGCTAAGTAAATAGTAATTATCGTTGACAAAAAGTAATTTTCATTGTTTGTCCGAATCGGAATTTTTTTCTCGAAAGCTGGTTACATGTTTTCCAGTAGAAGCTATAGTCCATTAGGAAGTAAATTATGTTAAGAGTACAGTGGGTTCTCGACTTTCGCACATAGATGGTTCCTGAAAGTGTGTGCGAATGTTGAATGTTCGAAAGTAGAGAGATGTAAAAAATATGACTCAAAAACCATGTTTTAAAGTATTTATTTATCAATATGTACGCACAATGAAGTTAGAGGGGCGTGTTAACTACTTTCGGATGTTTCCTTTATAAATTTGTCAATAGTTAGTTGAAAACTACCCTTATTTTCTTTTCTTGATTAAGATTTTTATGTCTGTGTCTTTCTCAATTGCCTTACATACTTGAGATATGCGTTTTCCATTAAGATAATATTCTTCCAGAATAGTCAAAAATCTGTCAAGACGCGTGGAAACTTCAATCATAATTTTAATTTTCAAAGTCTTAACGTATTTTAAGCAACTTCCTCACTTTCAATGTGCATTTCACTGTTACTCGATTGTTGCTCTGTTATGTATTCATTTGACAGCGATGCTGAGTGAGATTTAGTAACTCATTAACATCTTCTTCTTCGTTGACGTCCATGTTTAGTTCATTCATTACTCTAACTTTTTCATCTATGAGAGTTTCCACTGTTTCTTAAAAATTTATAAAGATTTTTAAGGTCTTAAAAATTTATAATGACTATATGGATTCTGCAGTATACATTTAATATTTAAAATATTATTTTCCAAATGGTTTCCAAAAGCATTTCCATATATGCAGTTTAATACTTAAATTTGACAAAAAGTTTCAAATGCATGTGATTAATTTTAATTATGATGCTATATTGAACAATAATGCTTGTAACCTCTTATTATTTCCCAATATGAATAAATTAAAACATATAATATAATATTAATACTTTTAAACATATAGGCCATGATGCTTAGAATGATGTTAATTTAAGAAAGATGCGTCAAGGCATTTACTTGATTAGAAGCTTAATTTTGAACAATGCACCGTTCAACTAATGCAAAATTTACGTGCCGATAAGATAATAAAAACATTGTATTTTAATTTTCAAACTGGTAAAAATTTTTAGAAATTGCTAAAAGCATCGTTAATTATACTAGTATTGAAAGAGGTTGAAGTTTTATCTCTAGATGAAAATTTTGCTTAAGAAAATGTGTGCATGTAACAACCTGATAGCCTTGGATTACATACGAGTATTTCGTTTCTATTTTAAGACGGGAGTTCTAAAATCTTTCTAACCAGGATAGAGAAGAATGAGATATCGAATATTCCACGTGAATGATTAACATGATCAGACATTCATTGCTTAATATGTCTTTTGCATTAGCTTTTGTCAACAGTAGTAAAATTTAAGATTTTCTTTATTTATCAAATTTTAAATACGGTTATAGCAATATTTTTTAAAAGTGTTATAGGAACTTCATGCATGGATTTCTAATCATAATTTCTACTATCTCATTTATAATTTATTTCTTTTAGTTTTCTTTATGTATTTTTCTTTGGCGTGATACTTTGGTGCTATAATCATAAAATGGTTAAGATATGATGAGACATCATTGATGCTCACGGAGATGTTCCTAACAATTTAAGTTAAACTTCGCACTAATATGTTAATGTAGCGTTTACATAGGTGAGACGTTTCTTATAATTTTTTTAGGTCAGTTTTCTCAAGTGCAATACATACTGATGTGATCTTTTACAAACATTTAATTTATTAACCAATGAAAAAATTCCAAAACTCATTATGTGATTATCATGTACTGAAGCCTCAATTTATGTTATCATTTATTAATGCATAACATTAATAATTTTGAGGTGGTTGACTAAAGTGGTTGCCGGTTGGTAATTTTCAGATCTTGCGGTCCTCTACTCTTATTAGATAGCTGGTTCTTGGTTGGTGAGTTATAACTGGAATTTGATTGGCTTAAATTGAGTTTGATGTTTTAATGGTTATTTCATAAAGTTTCTTTTAGAATTATTAAAAGTTATTGGTTATTAATTTATTATTTATGAGAAATATGTATTTAAATTAAATAAAACTAATGAATTAATAGAGGAAAAAGTAAAGGAATAAATTGAAAAATAAGAATATTTATCAAAGAACAGGTGAAGATATTTACAAGAATTTATACACACTACAATATTATTTATAAGATATAAACTTATCTGCAATACAATATCTCTCTTTATCTTTTATTTATATTTTATTTATTTAATTATGCATATGTATCAAAAATTTTTATCTGTTTTTTATTTACATATATACATTTAGTATGCATACATATATATCCATATTTTATCATTATTATTATTTTTAGTAGTTTTTTTCATACAAGGAATGAAATATAATACAAAAATTCCTTTTATCTGTTTAGTAATTTTTTTTTCATATAAAAAAGAAGTAGTTATCAAAGAAGAATTTTTTATTTACAGTTTATTTCATGGTGGTTAGTGAGGAAACTTTGGGCAGTGAGTGGAGACGGAATCTATTATAGGTAATCGGGTCATTATAGGATGAAAGGCTAATTATTGCTGCATTATTAGTTTTATCAATATTTTTATACATTACTTTCGTGAAGAATTCTCTCAGGGTAGGTATTTTTAATTCTTACCTGATTTTTTGATTTCTAATGAACCAGGGGTCCTTAACTGCCCGTCTAAAGGCTTAATTTTGGAGAGTTTCCAGTTTTTTTTAATTTTCCTATCATGAGTGTAACTCCAGATTGGGAAGGCATAGGAAATAAGTGGTCGAAGATAGGCCTTATAAATGAGCAAATGAATAACATATATTATCATATATTAATGAATAGATTTTAAAAAATTGTTTTTACATTTACTTTATTATACAGTTACTCAAAAAAATTATTTAAATCTCTGCAAAAATTTAAATTACTCTTTATTGTAATGAACTCTGATTAACCATTAAGCCACAGAATGGAAAACTTGAAAAAAGAAAAAATTAACTCAGAACCTGACTAAAGCAGGAACATAGGGAGTAGTTGCTCCGGGACCCCCATCAGAGGGACCTCCAAAAGAAATAGAAAGTTTGCCCTCGAATAGAAAGAATTGAAAGTTTTGAATTGTCATTCAAATATAATAGTTTCCCATATCGAATAGAAAGTTTGTTGTTATAAAGCATAGGAGCCACCAAAAAGTTTTGCCCCGGGCTGCAACTAAACTAAGTCGAACCCTGAAAACACTTCTATCAAAGATTCGATTCATTAAAGTTATAAATTAAAACTTGGAAATTTGTGACACAAATTAACCAAGATTATACGGATTTGTAAAGCGTGGAAACCTATTTAAGATAAATATACCTATTTGAGATCGATGATAAATTTACAAAGCGGAATAAAACTGTACAAAAATGATAAAACAAAACCAAATAAAACACATTTTCCAATTCTTTATTCATGGACTATGTTTAAATCTTTAATTTTTCATATGCACAATTAAAATTATAATTATGTTGTAAATTACATGTTTTAGAAATAAGGTAAGGGAGTGTATGTAGAAAGTCCTTCTTTTGAAAGAAATGTATGTCAGAAAATTTTTCTGTAAACTGGATCTAGACAGTAAGGCTTTCATTTAAAATATTTTAATAACAACTTTAATTCTCGTTTTTCAGTTAATCTTCCTCCGTGCTGAAGTATCAGCTTTAATTCCATAGATTTACTTTACAGTAAATAAATAAAACATCATAATATTTATAATTTATTTCGATTGGGTTTTATTCAAAATTATTTTAGTTTGTTTCAATAACGGGATTCTAAAAATTAGAGTAAATTATGAAATTAAAAAGAATGATGTTTAATTTTGAATTTTATGAATCTTTGGATGCATCTGCTTAAAAACTATCCACAGATATTATATGTAAACACTGAGCAATATATAGACAAACTCATAATATAATGAAATATTGCCTGATGTATATATAGTTTAGTGTAGGAGGAATCAGTTGCAGCATATGAAAATTTTCACCAGAGTGATCGAATCTAAATTGATGCATTTTAAAATGTCATTTTTTGGAAACTCAGGTTTCATTACATTTCAGTTTTGTTATGATCCGACAAATGTATTATTATTTTTAATTAATGTTTTAGCACGTTATGAAGTACATAATTTCTCAATACATAATTAAAAATAGTAAATTAACGAAAAAATTTATAGAAAAGAAAGAGTATTGTTATTTATTCTCCCAATGATCTTGCTTAAGAGATCCTATTCCACAAGTAAACCTACTTCTAATAATGTGAATTTTAAATGCTTAACATTTTTCTTTTAAATTTTTTTTCTGAAGGATTATAAGCTATTTCTTTAAAAAATCAAATGATAATTTTTAAAAATCAATTTTTTGTCCTCTAAAGAATATGAGCCACTGAGCCTATAATTCTCATATTTTTGTAATTGTTATTCTAAGACATGGAGCATTTTCTCAATAAGTTATCTTCTGTTTATTTGAATTATTAGGATTAAATCCATTATTAGGATTAAATAATGTCTTTATTAAGCACTTTTTATTATTTTAAAATTACTTTAATTGTTGATTTCGTTGTAAAAAGCTGTGATTATACAAATGTTAACGAGGCATTGCTCTTTTGAACCTTTTACATACTTTCTATTAATAACAACAGAAACGGAAGATGCAGGAAAATTTCATCATTTGGTGGCCTAGACAAAATTTTTATAGGTATCTGAGTTATGAGCTTATTTATACATTACATCCTTATAAGAGCAAACATTCAAAACAACTTTTAGATCAAAGCATGAACTGAATAATTAATAATAAACACATAATTGGTACCCTAGAAAACGCTCTGCTGGCACCTTGCTTTTTGAGGGAACTAGAGGACAACAGGCTTGTATTTTATACTTCGCCAGTAGTCACCTAAGGGGCCTCAAATATGTGAAGAGTCAAAAGGCTTTTATGAACAAAATGTAAAGCTTAACAGGCATCACTTGAGCATATCTTGATGTGATTGAATTTTGACTTGGAAGAAGTTTTTCAAAACCCCTTATATTTTCGGATTTCCTGGCTATCTATGAACTTGGGGGATCGGTCTAGTATTGGAATTGGACTATCTGGGATTAGCAACAACAACAGCATATCAGAGCATTGATGCAAATGAAGCATTGCATAGTTCACGAAAAGTAATAATAGTTTAATTTATTGTTTTTGTTAATGTATGGTCACTTTATTGCCCACATTGCTAATTCAAACAAGAATTAACTTAAAGAGGACTATGAACAGCTGCAAACTATTAATCCCTAAATGGGATCTGAATCAATGAATTCTTGAATTGAAGCCAGAGTACTTGCCATTCAATAGCAAGAGCAGCTTTTTAGTTCTAGTTAAAGCCTTATGAAAAATGATATCGATATGAAAATGTTATCCATATTTGATCTTATTTATAATATGAATCTTTTGACGGTAAGGTAAAAATGGATTTCATTCCGCGCAATCGTTAAATTAATGTGAAAAATTTTACAAATCACAAATTTTTGCAAATTTTTAGTAGCTACAACATATTTAAAATGCATACTTTCTTAAATACTGTAGATTTGTTTTGATTACAAAATTAAATTTCGAATTTTATATTTTTGTTAACAAAAGTAGAGAAAATTCATTTCTGTACCTTCAATTCAACCTTCATAATGTTTGTTATGGTCACGTGACATCTGTTTATTTTTGTAGTCTATATTTGTTCAAAAGTTTCGTTTTCATTTATTAATATATCATTATTAAAAGACTGCCGAAGTATTCACCTCACTTTCTCCCGTATGTTTATGCTCGTTTCTTTGTTCCGCCACGTTCAAATTTGAGTTAGCTGTTATTTTTCAGTAATGACACGTATCATCCTGTTTTTAATGTCTCTTTCTACCAAGTTTTAAAAGTTGCATCAGTTTCATTCATCATATGCTTAATTTAATCTATTAAAATGATGCAATGTTTGGAAATTTAAGTTGACCGAAAGGTTTCGATATTTCTGTTCTGCTTTCACTATAGTTTTCCCCCTTTATTTTAATGTATGAATGTTATTGGAATGACGAAAACTCATTGTAACAATTTAACATATCATTGGTTAATATATTCAAAAATATAAGTTTTGCATTAATTGAGTAAATTTTATAGTGTATTACAATGACTTTACTAATTTTAGTAAAGTCATTGTAGTACATTTTTAACTTCTAATGTTTCAGTTAGATTATGTAACACTTATTTTACGTGTAGTTTTCACTGTTTAGAATTCAATAATATAGTAATCTAAACATTAGCTTTTTAGAAAATGTATTTATTTATGTAATATTGATAAAAAGTACTATTTAAATATTGATGTGATATTTTCTTAAAATTTATCTGTACATATTGTGTTTATATATTTTTTGCATATATTTATGCTTGTGTTCATGCAGTTTCTGAAGGATTTATATTTACTCACATTTGTGTTTAAATTCTATTTTTTGTAGGACATGTGCTTACATTACTCATATTATTTTTCATCCTTTAAGAAGTTTTATTATTAAATCTCACATATATCACCATGGCTGCAGTTGTTGATCAAACTCCTAATACTGCTAAGAATCTGAAAGATATATTCAATGGGAACAATGAAAATGGAATGGATGTGAAAACAACTGAAGAAGGAGTTACTGGGTTGAATGAAAAGGTATTAATATTTTTGCTTTTTAATGATAAATTTTTGTGATCTTTTTTATTTTAGAAATGTATATATTGTTCAGATTCATATAGTTTCTGTTATAATAATTTATATATTTTTTTTATTTTAAAAGTTTTTTAATTATAGAGATTTTAAAAATTTAACTTGAAATTTTTTTTAATTATTGATCTTTATACATCTAAAATTGATTTATTGCTAGTATTAAAATTAAATGTAGAATTTTCTAAGTTTACAAGTTTATTAGAATTACAAACATTATTAAAATGTAGTTATTCATGCATTACGTTTGTCATGAAAGGGAAAGAGATTATTAATGAATTTCTGCAAACCATTAAACTGAAGATAAATTTCAGTTCATTACTAAGTTCAAATGATTGAAATATTTTCTTCTGTTTTTTAAATTTTAATTGCAATAAAATGAAAAAAATAAAATGAAGCCACATTGAAATTGTGACATTAAACATTGTATGCTAACAATGTTTGTTAGTAAAATTTGTTATCTAAAATATGAAATCTATTATTTATCATTATCTCTTTTATGATTTTATCAACATAGTTTAAATTTAAGTTCTGAAATTTCAGTCTTGCAATTAAATTTTAAAAATCATTTTCTCTAAATATTACAACCTCTTTTAAATAAATATTACTGGCATTGTTATTTTTTTGATAATAATGAGAGTAATAATGATGTTAAATAGAATCATGATGTAATTATAATTTTTTTGTTTTTCTGATGATGTTACCATTATGTAATGATTTTTAGTTACTATTTTTTATTTAATTTTGAGAAAATGAAAATTATCATAATTTTATGATATCGTTTTCAAAAAACTAAATATATATCTTTATATAATAGTTATTTTCATGAATAATTTCTAGTTATTATCCTGAAAAACCATGTCTTTCTTAAAAGCAGTCATACTAAAAAAACATTGCCTATAATAAATTTACCTAATTTACTGGAAAGTTATTTAACTTTAAATAACACATTTAAGTTAATATTTAAAATGTTTTATGTGTTTAAATTATAAATATAAATCAAGGTATTGTGTTATCTAGTTTTGGCAGCAAATTTCTCATATAAACAATTCTATTGCTAATAATTTCATATAATTATTTTAAAATCAAGTAAATAAAGCTTTTTTTCCCTAAATTATTAAAATAGGAATGCAAAATATTAAAAAAAAGATCAATATAAGAAAATTACAAAATATATTATAAATAAATGAGAACTTTGATTTAATTGAGTAAGTACAACAGAAAATTTAAATAGCACTCTGAAAAAACAGTACAATTAAATAAGTTTTTTTATTCAGTAATGAGAAACTCAATTTTTGCTACATTCATAATTAGCTTACTCTGAGTTTTAATTAAATTCAGTAATTTGCTTGCTGATAAAAATTAAGATAAAGCTTAGATTTGGTAAAGGATTAATTTTTTTGAATTACTGTTGACAAAAGCAAGTATTTTTTTTCGAAAAGTAAGGGTAGTATTTTAAGATTGTGAATTTTTATTATTATAAATATTTCCAATTCTAATGTCACATGCCACAAAAAAGCTTGGATGATTTAGAATTTGATTTAATTAGATTGAGCGTTAATGAAGTATTTTTATTATAAAAGTAGATGATACAACATTGTTGATATATTATTTAAGGTATTGCAAATAAATTGTTAAAAGTATTTTCAATAGGAGAACATTTAGCTACTAATGTTTGAAATAAATTGTTTCTTAGTTGAAGATAACCTTTTCTGAAATAGGGATTATTTTAGAAGGTATAAGTATAGAATTACCTATTTGCTTGCATATTGAATAAGAAAGGCCCCTTAAATTTGTTTTTGCAATTTCATACATGAAAAAGGCAACATATTTTATTTGCTTGTGATTCTTAAATGTATTTCTTTAAATTCTCTTCAGAACTCTGTAACATTAAAAAAAGTTTTCCACTAAAAAATGTGCAATGGTACCATTTATAAATGTTTGAATATTTGAAAGATATAAAAAAGTCTGCATATCGATTTTTCTTTAATTAAATAGTTGCTATATATAATCACCCATTTACTTTTTTCATGAAATTTAAGACTGCTCTTGTGAGTCCGACAGCCGAACAGTTTGATGCTCTCATTCAAAGGCTCTCACTCAGATTAGAGAATGGCCATGGAGAAGTCATTTACAATATTGGAACTGGAGGTATGACTTTATTAGTCATTATTGAACAATTTTCATATTTAAACTGAAAGATATATCAAGCTTTTTCATTGCAAACTGTTTTGTAAACAGTTCCTTCCATTAAAATTTTATTGATTCTTTTAATTATTGTACATTATTTTTAAAGTTAAAATGAATTGGGGTATTTTCTATCATTTTTGAAAATATTGTGTTTCTTGAAATTCTTATATAAACAGTATTACATTTTTATAAAAGTTAATTAAGTACTTTTATATAATTAGTCCAAAACTCCTATGCCCAATGTATTTATTTTTATAATATTATTTTGAAAATATCTGTTTTGTCTCATCATGGGATCACATTCTTATATTGTTGTTTCTGATGTTATTTAGCTCACCTAGCAATAAAGACCACTGTTTTAGATAGATTTACTCATTTTAACAAAACTGATATTCTATAAACATGATAATTTGTTTTAAAAATCAATCTCCTTTTTATATTCATATTTTTTATGTAAAATTTGATTTTAAAATATAAATTTTATAAACTTAAGTATCGTGCACATTTTAATTCTGCAATGTATCATATTATGTATTATAATAAATCTTGAATATTGTCCCTTTTTCCCAACATATCGATATAATTCCCTTATTAAGTTTAAATAAATATTTTACCAACATATAATCTCTTGTTTTAATAACAAACAGATGATGGTAGTTGTGGATTGTCAGAGGAAGAAATGGATGCCTCTGTTGCTACTCTAGAGAGCATGGCTAGTACTTTAGAAGCTGATTGTGTACTGTTACGAAAGCATAAGGTGGAGCAAGGAAATGTCTCAGAATATTTAGTACGAAAAAGAGCCAAAGATAATGATTTTGTTGAAGTAAGGTATGTAACTTTCTTTACAATTACGATTTTATTTAAAAAATTTATTTTTAATTCTTACTTTTGTTAAAATGTTAACCATATTGTTTACTATTCACTATGTTTTATTAATTGCATTCATAATCATTTTTTTTATAAAAGCTCATATCATTTTTTTATATATAGCTCATGCATCATTTTTTTTATAAAGCTCATTTATTGCATTGCAAAATGTTGTAAATAAGTGTAAAATCTGTGTAGATATCAGCTATTATGAACTTGTTTAATAGTTAGAGATTTTGACTAAACATATGTTTTGTTTTCTACTTTTAAATTATTAGTGCCATAAATAGCATTATTGCCTGTTACAAATCTCAACATGTATGCTAAAATCAAATGTTACTGCTAGTTGGTTGTACTTAGGAGGGTGAAATCTCTTGTATAATTATTAGTTTATGATTGTGAGACCTGATTGATATAAAACTCAATCTTATTTGAGCTTCTCTGATCTTTTCAAAGACAACTTGTTCTTCAAGCTGAGTGGTTTGTATACACTTCCCTTCAATTAAAGAGTTCATGAATTCCCACTCACGAACCTGAATCCCATCTTGGGTATGGATGCTTGTGATGGTTTAAAATTCACTTTAAACCATCAATTCTAGTCTAATTAGCCCTTATGGGCAAATATTTAACTAAATATACTATAAAATGTATAGTATATATAAAATGTATAGTATTTATAAAATGTATAGTATTTATAAAATGTATAGTATTTATAAAATGTATAGTATTTATAAAATGTATAGTATTTAATAAAATGTTAATAATAAAGATTTGCCTTTAAAAGTTACTAAATTTTATTACCTGTTCCAAAAGTCTACTTATTAAAAATATCAAGAGAGAGATCTTTTTTAACTGGGTGGGAAAAATTGGTATATTATAACAGTTTTCATTAATTATTTTTAATAGTTAAAAGGAAAGGTTAGGAACGTGTTATTTGCTATTAAATGACAATTTGAACTCTAGAATTTAACTCTTACAATTGTTGATTCATGTTTGTAAATAATCTAGGATTGATAGAATCACAAAATAGTTTATTGGAATGAATTCCATATCAATAGTACAACTTTGTAGATTTCCACATAAATCAATGAATTTGTTCTTTTTCTAACATTAATTTTATGTTTTAAAAATATATTTGATTATTATGATGGTAAGATAAATTTAAATCATGCATTCAGATGCAAGAGATTTATTCTTTTTGATTCACTCTCATTCAACTCATCTTGTCTTAAATGGCCAAGTTTATCTCACATAGCACTGAAAAAATGCAAGGTACCTGTAGCTAATGTAATATATATAAGTCCTCTAGAAAATTGTAGGTTTCAGCTGCCTTTGTTTAAGAGTCCTATATCCCCTCAGGGGGTTTACCTTCTTTAGGTAAACAGGGTGTCACAATCCCGAGGTACCCTAGTGAACTGTCCTCTTTTTTCTTTTCTTCTCTTCTTTCCTCTTCTGCTTCTTCTTCCTTTTCTCCCTCATTGTGATTGCCTTGTAAGAGGTTGAATGCTCCCCTTGAGTAGCTATTGCTGCCCTGTTACTATTAGCTTATTTTGGGGACTAAATCACTAGCATGTTTGCTGTTCGTGGAGACCTGTGTCCCTGGAAAGGAGAATCCTAGTGATTGAGGCTCACACAACCAACACATTTGGTTTCTGCTTCAGGCAAATGGAAGGTGTGTTGTGGTCTTCAGTATGCCAATCAGCTTCCATGGATCAAGTGATCATATATTTGCTGTATGACTCGATAAGGGTGAAGGCCAAGTCAGAGATATATTGAAAGCATATAAGGTCTGGCTACACTGATGCATTTATACTGCATCCCCTTGTTGGGCTTGGTGGTGGGTGGTGCAGTCAGGCCTTGAAGTAATCAACCTATTCCTATGGAATGTACTTCTAATTCTTTACTCCCTATGGAGCAACAAATGATACAGGATCAGAAATATTTTGTTATTAAAAGAACTGATGGAAATTCTGATAATGTTTCCCCTTTCTTAATTAATAAGAGTCTTATTGGTACAGTTGGAAATGTCAAAAATGTTCGCAAGATGAAATATGGTGATCTCTTAGTTGAAGTTTTATTAACTGAACAGGTCAAAGTCACCCTAAAACTAAAATGCCTTGGTAATATAGATGTTATAGTATCTCCTCATAGTAGGTTAAACTCTACATGGGGAGTAATTTCAACAGATGATCTATTTAATGTTTCAGAGGAGGAAATTTTGGGTAATCTTGTTGACCAAAAAGTACATGTACAGCGCATTACAATCAGGAGAGAGGGTAAAATCATAAGAACTAAATACCTTATACTCACATTTGCTATTCCTATTCTACCTCAATCTATTAAATCTGGCTACCTAAATTGTAGTGTTCGCCCCTACATTCCAAATCCATTACATTGCTTTAAATGTTAGCGATTTAGCCATGCAAAAACTACTTGTAGGGGACATTTCACTTATGCTCGATGTGCATCTGTTGGACATGACAGTAGTCAGTGTCAATTACAAGAAAAATGTGCCAACAGCAGTGTGATGAACATCCCTTGTACTCCCAATCATGCCCAACCTGGATATTAGAAAAGGAAATTATTACTGTGAAAATAAAACAAAACTTATCTTACCTTGATGCCAGGCGTACACTGTCATCCCATACCCCTAATCAAGGTATTAGCTATTCACAATCAATTAAAATGTCACGAAATCTTGCAGTACCCAAACAGATTTCTTAAATTTTCCAAACTTATCCTCAAATATTTCTAACATAAATGTCTCACCTATTCTGAAAGGAATTTCTTCACTGTCTTTCGCAAAATATAAGTCTCAAAGATCCCTAAAATTAAAGAATGCAAAAGAAGGGCTCCATAAATCATATTTAAAGAGTAAAAGAAGCTCAACTGGGTATAAAGAATGTAGACCCATCAAATGATGAAACGCTCCTAAGTGGAGATACATCTGAATCCCAGATGCGTGCCGGAGCATTCAGCTTAGCTTAATGGAAACCTTCGTCTCTTGGAATTGTCAAGATTTTCACACTCATTTAGAAGATATAAAAACAATTATAAATCTGTATAATCCAATTTGTTTTGCCATCCAAGAAACATTCTTGAAACCTCAGTACAGTTTAAAATTACATGGATATAATTGTATGAGGAAAGATGTTAATCATGATTCAATTTCTGGAGTGTATGCATTCTTGTCTTGTAATATTCCTAGCACTATACAATTCCTTAACACTTCATTACAGGCTGTTGCAGTACGCATACACTCAACATCTCTCATTACTATTTGTAGCATTTACTTACCTCCCCATGCAATCATCCATGAAAGTGATTTAAATAGTTTGCTGGATCACCTACCTGCATCCTTTATTTTACTTTGTGACTTCAATGGTCATAACACCTTATAGGGTAGTGATAATATGAATCCACATAGCAACATAATTGAACAGTTCATTTCTAATAACAATATCTGCCTTCTAAATTCCACAGAAATAACCTATTTTCATCAACCATCAAGAACTTTTCATTCATTAGATTTAGTTATTTGCTCTTCATCAATTTTACCTTTATTAAATCTTAATGTTGATAAAGATTTATATAACAGTGATCATTTTCCTTTAATTATAAATCAAACTGGTATAAGCAGATCACAAATCTTCCACTGCTCTTATTCTTATCATTGTGCAGACTGGTCTCTCGACACTCAATTAGCTGCAATTACTGACAGCACGGTTAGAAATGATAATATCAATGATGCTGTCAAAAAGTAACTGATACACCTCTAGATGCTGTCAGAAACACTATTCCCAAGCGTTCCCCAATTCCACACAAACATCATAAACTGTGGTAGAACCATAAAGTGCCAAGCTTCATACAAAAAACAAAAAAAGTTGTGGACTGTTTTTCGCGGGTGCCCTACCGTAGAAAACCTCCATGGTTTTAAAAAAGGTGAAGCTTTTGCTCATTGAGTATGGCGAAATAGACAAAAAGAATCTTGGATAAGATATGTTTCCTCCATCACATCATCAACTTCTAGCAAAGAGTTATGGAAGAAAGTTAAAGCTTCCAGTTGTTTATATAGGGACTTCTCAATACCAATACTACACACAGGAGCTGACATAATTTCTTCTCAATATGATATTGCCAATCTTTTAGGTGAAACTTTTGCAAAGGTATCTAGTCCAGCCTCTTATGATCCTAAATTTCTCAAAACCAAAGTGTAAGATTAAAAGAAACCTATAAAGTTTCATGATAAAGCCATACATCCATATAATTGCAATTTCTCTTTGCTGGAATTGCAGAGAGCCCTGTCCCAAACTAAAAATACTAGTCCGGGACCAGATAGTATCTCATATAAGATGATTTGTTTATCTTAATCATGAATCTTTAATAAACATTCTTTTTCGATTCAATAGAATATGGCATGAACATGTCTATCCCAGTCTCTGGAGCAAAGCAATTATTATTCCAATTCTTAAACCTGGGAAAGATCCAACTAATCCTCAAAACTATCATCCAATTGCTCTCACAAGTTGCCTTGCTAAAACTTTGGAGCATATGGTCAATGCCCATCTTGCTTATGTAATTGCAGACAATCAGTACATATCACTTTATCAAAGTGGTTTCCGGAAAGGTCGATCTACTCTGGACAATATTGCATACCTAGAAACACAAATTAGGAATGCCTTTGTACAGAGACATCATTTGGTGTCTATAATTTTTGACACAGAAAAAGTTTATGATAAGACATGGCGTTATGGAATTCTTCGAACTTTGTATGATTTTAATTTCAGAAGAAATTTACCCATTTTATTCAGTTTTTTAAATTCTTGCATTTTTAATGTCTGTATAGGTTCTGTTTTATCTAATCCATTTATCCAATGTGAGGGGGTTCCTCAGGGAAGTGTTTTAAGTGTTACTGTTTTTAATATTTTCATCAGCAACATTCTTCATGTATTGCAACCATCTGTCCATGGAACATTATATGTTGACGATCTCCAAATTCCTTGCCAACGTTCCAATATTGCTACTGATTGAACGGCAATTACAAACTGCTGTCAATAATCTAGTTTCTTGGTGTAATGAAAATGGGGATACTTTGTCCCCTTGTAAAAGCAATTGTATCCATTTTTGCAGAAAAACTGGGCCTCCTCCTGATCCAGAAATTAAGATATCAGGCACAACTATTCTCGTAGTTAATCAGATATCATTTCTTGGGCTTATATTTTATAAAAATTAACCTTCCTACCACATATCTTAGATTTTCGCAAAAGATGTGAAAAATCACTAAATATTCTGAAAGTTCTCTCTAATACCTCTTGGGGTACAGATTGTAAGTCACAGAGTGTATAAGTCAGATATTCTATCTCGAAATGACTATAGTTTCAGTTTATGGATCAGCCAGATCATCAGTTTTGCATAAATTAGACCCCGTTCATCACTCAGCTTTATGAATCTGTTCTGGAGCATTCCGAACATCTCCTGTCCAGAGCCTTTATGTAATTTGCAACTAGTTACCTCTTGATCTGAGACGTAAGCAACTCTCTCTACATTACTATTTTAAAATGCTATCAGTATCACAACACCCTGTGAGATCAATGGTTACTTGTCTCCCTTTAAGAAGTTTATATAATGCACGGCCACATAACATATTGCCATTTTATGAGTGTACAAATTCATTCCTATCTTCATCTGAGTTCGCCGATTTACATATTCAAGTCAATAAAGTCAAGTCAATTCAAGTCAAGTATACTGTAGGATTTCCTCCTTGGAATATTCCTGTTGTCAATATAATCAAACCTTTACTGGATATAATAAATTAGCTACTTCTTCCCTTATTTTGCAAGTTATTTTCTCACATTCATTCTCATTATTCCTCCTACATCTCTGTACATACAGATGGCTCAAAATCAAGTGGTTATGTGGGTTGTGGTATTATTGTTGGAAATACTGTTTACAGCTATAAACTGCATGTATCATATTCTGTGTATACAGCCAAAGCTGTTGCTATTAAACGTGCTCTAGAAGTAATACAATCTAGCTCTCATTGAAAATACTATATCTATACAGATAGCATGAGTTTGGTCATGCAATTAGACCATTTTAATGATAAATGTCATCAAATTATTGTGGAAATATTGGATATTTTAAATATATTGAAGAATAAAGGATTTGACATTGCTGGGAATGAACTTGCAGATAATGCTGCTAAAAATGCCTCTGACATTTTGCATACAGCAATAACATTTTTTGACATTAAACAAATTATCAAAGATTTCATTTTTTCCCAATGGCAAAAAACATGCTATTTGCTGAAGAACTATAAATTATATAGTATATCCTCCCACATTCCCAGTTGCTCCCATGCAAAGAATTGATGTAAAACCCACACACGACTTCGTATTGGACATACTAAATTTACACACAAGCACTTATTCTCTTTTGGGAGTGCTCCAATTTGGGACATGTGTAATGTACCATATACAGTACATACATTTTAATTGTCTGTACTAATTTCAATGATTTACGCATAGTGTTTTTTAATACCACAAATTTAGTTTTATCAGACTTGATTGGGTTTAAACCACATAGAAATTTGTTTGCATTTTTATGTGCAATAGGTTTCTTGAATTCTATTTAAGATTTTTACCCAAGATTATCTTATACATATGCTTTTCTTGAACTTTTAATATATTCCATTGTTTACATCTGACTAGTCTTTTAACACAGAATTTTTACCTTCAGTTTTAAATATTGTATGGTACAGAAATGTCCAATATTGGACCTTGCATCAGTAAACCTCACAAAATCAAATCAAATCATCAAGAGTCCTATATTTCAATAAGAAATTTCTCTTATGTTATAAAATTATTTTCCAATATTTAAATGTCTAATGAATATCAGTAATATATTAATTAGTGACTAGAATTTGAATTTTGAAGCAACAGTCCAATATCACACAGAAAATAATTTATAAATAATATATTGTTCAATATTACTATGTAGGCATTTTTTTATTGTTAATAATGTCAACACTTGAAAATAGCTTTATTCTCCTAAAGTTATTATCTGAATCACTCTTTAAGAGTTCTGGAACTCATTATTAAAGTAAAGAGAATCTCATTGATTTATTTGAAATAATTATTTCTGAATTGCCCTTTAAAAGTGTATTTCAGGAAGTATCTTATATAGTCTGTTTTTATAAAAGAATAACTTTATGCTGTTGCAGTATATATGTTTATGCTTATGTGGTAAAGTAATTTGTAATGAAATATATATTTTATCAATTAATGGTAATTAAGCATAGAAATATTCCTTCTCTTTCAAATTGAATCGATTAAACAATTTGACAGAAGCTGTCTGACTATCCTGTAATAAATTTTTGTAATATTGATTTTTCACATTCAAGCTATTTTCTGCTTTTTTAACATTCTGTGATTTAATAGCATTTTAAGTTACATAAAATTTTCAGTAGAATATTATTATGATAAATAGATTTCTACTTACACATATGACCACAATATTATTTATAAAATAAACTACATTCATTTATTCATGGTTAACAGGTAATAAGTCTAATTAATAAGCACAATCAATAGGCTAAAAAATTAATACTTTATAAAATAGGATACTTTATGTAATATCATTTGTTATAAATGTTATTTGCCATTGTCATTTAAATTGATTTAGTATTGGATGTCAAATTACTCTGGCTTTAAAATTTGGATTAATTTTGAAAACAATTGTCATTTCAGTATTGAAATTATTAAGAGTATCTAACTGTATATTTTATCTTAGAGTGGCTGTCATCGGAAATGTAGATGCTGGAAAAAGTACCTTGTTAGGTGTATTGACTCATGGAGAATTAGATAATGGACGTGGTTTTGCCAGACAGAAACTGTTTCGACATAAGCATGAAATGGAGTCTGGTCGAACTTCAAGTGTTGGAAACGATATATTAGGATTTGATAGTTGTGGTAATGTTGTCAATAAACCAGATACACATGGAGGTCAATTAGATTGGGTGAAAATATGTGAGGCTTCATCTAAAGTAAGTTTGTAAGAAGATTGAAAATGTAATTATAAAAAATATTAACATTTTGTGATTTGATTTAAGGTAATTTTATTCAGAAATCCTTATATGAAATAAAATCATTGATATCTGTTAATTTTTCAGTTTCATTTAATAATTGAAATTTATTTTCATAATATAATTACTAGATGTAAAATTTTATCCTTTTACTTTTCAGAAATTTACTGCATTTCAATGACTTATTAATGATCCGTTGTTAGTCATGACTTTTATTTAATTATATCTGATAATAGTTTAATTGTATATAAAAAAGGTATTATTATGATTATTTTATTCATTTTGGTCATAAATGCTCTTTTTCTTTCCAAATGCTTTACTCACTTATTTATAACTTCATCAATCGCAAAATTTTTATATTTCATTTTGAATTTAAGTACTAGTATTTTTTAAGAAGTTAATTCTTGCTTGTACATTTTCTGAAAGTATTTTAGTGTTACATATTAAGTGGAACATATTTATTCATATTTTAATTTTCCATATTTATTATAGGTTATTACATTCATTGATTTAGCTGGACATGAAAGATACTTGAAAACTACCATATTTGGAATGACTGGACACATTCCAGATTTTACAATGTTAATGGTAATGATATTTATTCAGTAACAATTGGTCTGTGTGTTTTATCTTTTCATATTATTAGGAAAATATTGGAAATGGAATGAGAAAATTTAAAATGGTATCTGAGAAAAAAATACCAATATATGTGATTAAAAATAAATGAAAATTATTTAACTATCTATTCTTAAAATTTAACATTATTTTTGAGATATAAATGAACAATTTTACAATTTTTGGAATTGTTTTTATGGTTTATGTACGAAATTAAATATTCCAATATTTGTTGATTTTACATTAAAATAATTTTGTTTGTTGATTTGAGATAAATTTATTCCTTTTCTTTAAATTTTGTTTTAGTAATAAAAACTTTTGTTTTTTTTAATTCTCTTGAATTATTGTATCTGTTGTAATAAGGCTGATTTACAATCATTTGAAGCTTTTTACAATTCAAGTTTTCTACTCTAATCATTTCTGAGTGAAGAGTTGAAAATTAAAAGTTCTGGTATCAATTATAGCATTTTACAGATAGAAATTTGCTCTGTTATTACATATACAACATAAAAATACAGTAGAATTAAATTGCTTTAAAAAAACGCATTATATATTTATATAATATATATTTGCTTTTTTTAAAGCAATATAGTTGTACAGTATTTTTATTTTGAAAGGAAAGTTTTATTGTATTGGATAACATAAAATCCACTTAGTTTCATATAAATGTCTTGGACCTTCTATTTCATATTACTGATTATTCTTTGAATAACATTTAATATTAAACTGATTACAAGTTTTCATTAAATGCTAATATTGTGTTTATGTTAATCAAACACAAATCATATTATATATTTTTATAAAATTAAATAAGTATGATATGTCATCATTATGTATAATTTTACAATGAATAAAGAAACACATTGTAAGGAATAAATTCTCCTATATCTTTATTTCCATAAGCAAATAGGGACTATATTTCATTTTGAAATATTAGTTGCATTCATAAATAAAATAATATTATCCAAAAAATAATTATAAATATAAAATTTTTATTTAAAGATAGAAAGAAAGCCTCCTTTTTGCTTTTTATTTGAATGAAATTTTAATCCACTTTTTCCCACATGTAAAAGTTTTTACATAAATTTATTCTATTGTGATTCTTTGTTTCCTTTTATGAATAAAAAATAATTTTTTTTAAGGTTGGCGCAAATGCTGGTGTTGTAGGAATGACAAAAGAACATTTAGGACTTGCATTAGCTCTAAATGTGCCAGTGTTTGTTGTTGTCACTAAAATTGATATGTGTCCTTCTAACATTTTACATGATACCATGAAACTATTAGTGCGGATCTTGAAATCTCCAGGGTGCCGAAAAATACCAGTTATTGTTCATTCTGAAGATGATGTTATTGTTTCAGCTACAAATTTTGTTTCTGAAAGGTAAGAAGTGTCAAAAAAATTTTTTTGAAGAACATTAACTAATAAAAATATATAACTATTACCAAAGGAAATATTTTGCATTGATATTGCTTATTATGTTATTTAACATAGATTCATTGGTCGAATGAATACATTATTTGGCATTTATAAAAAGTAATAAAAATGGTTCTGTTAAATATGTTAAATTCTATAATTTGAAATTTCTATATAAAATTCATTTTAATTACTTTATTTTGCCTGATATTAAATAAAAATTTTAATATATCTGCATTTTGTGGTGATTTGTGATACATTTTCTGATTGGTCCAGGTGTAAAATTAAATTCTTTGAGATGAATGTGTTGCATCCCCATCTCTCACAGCCTGAGAATGAACTTATTGGCCAACTGATGCATGTGTGCATCTTATGCTGAAACATTTTTAAAGATTATTAGGTAATACCTTATGTTCATTATTTTTGAATTGAACATAAGCTTAGGATAATGATCTTCAACATATTCAAATTCTCCTTGATTTGATATTTTCTACATTAGTGTTTGTGACTTAGGAAAAAAGGATTTATGTAAATAAACAGAGCTTTATTTTTTGTGGGAATTTTCTTTTGTACCTACTTTTACTTATACAGAGAAAGCATTATTCATTCGAAAATTATACTTACATGAAACCAAATTATGATTGACAAAAGTGTTTATTCGTCTCCTAAAGATTTTAAAAATTATGCTTCCCATGTCTCTGATATGGACATTTTTTATCAGAGATTAAGCTGTAGGAAAAAAGAATTTTGCATTTCTCTGTGCTACAAAATTTACTGGTTCAGTTTTATTTTTAAATTTTGTTTCTTTTTTGTTCTAAATAATATTTTAAAAATTATGCTTCCATGTCTTTTGTGTTTAACTTTAAAATTTGTTAACGATTTTTTTCAATTAAAGGTATAGAGTAATTTGAACATACTTGTGAAAATTATTTCTCAATATGAGTAAATTTGAGAATTTTTGTAATGAATATAAAAAAGATCTGTATGTACTAATTTTGTTGTATACTACAGTTTAAACATATATAAAAATCTAAAATGGTGCTAAAGTTATAATGCTTGAGATGTAAACTTCTTTCTTTTCTTTTCTTTCTTTCTTTCTTTCTTTTTTTTTTTTTTTTTTTTGATTGTTATTAAAGCTAATGTTTATTAAATGTACTGTCAAAGTATACAAATTCAAATGCAAGAAAAAAATAGAAATGTAATTTTATTATTTTTCTATTTACAAAGCATTAATTATTTTCTATTTTATAAATTAAGCCATGACTTCTCAGTTCTTTTATTCTACATTTTCCATTTTTACACAGTTCTTAAAAAGTCTGAGATATTGATAAAACAATTTGAAACAATTGTTGAACAGTTGTAAAGAAACACCAAATAAGCAATCTCAGTATTTATATTTTTTACTGAAATGTAAATATCAAGTGTGATGGTTGCCAAATCTCTTAGTTTATAGATTTATGTTATTTATTCAAAGATTATAGCAATCTAGAAAGTCTTAATTATTAATATTTATTAAGAATTTTTAATTTATGGATTTGTTTTATTTATTCAAAGTTTTGGTGTTATTAAAATCACAATTATTAATACTTGAAAAATAAGGGCAATAGAAAATATCATAATTTTCAATAGTATTTCATCAGTTTACCATTATTCACAATTTTTCTAATATACTTTTTCACATATATTGAAAGAAAACTTAAAGAAATTCTAGGATATTGAAAATAAATGAAGACACTTCATAATTAAATTTTATTTTGTAATCATGTATGTTAGAAATTAAAATACTTCTTAAAATTTAAAAATCTGTGTGCTTCTGCTTTATTATTTATTCATTATTCTTATTTTAAAACAATTTTATATTAAGTAATTATGAAAAATAAATATTCTTTTGAATTAAGAACATTAGGAGATATTTTTTAGAATGTGATAGATTGTTTAAAGTTTGAGTTATATTATTAATTATTTAATTTTGTTGTTAATATTTTGTTTTGATCTACATTGTTAATCTTTTTAAACAAGTTAAAAAAAATTAAATGGAGCTATTAGTATGGAAGTGTTTTAAGAAACTGAATTTATTATTAAACTTGTATTGAACCAAAAATATGACATAAAAATATATAATTTTATAACATTCTTAATAAAAACAAATACACTTTATTTGATAATTTTTCTTATAATATTGTTGTATTATTATCTGTTATAAAATTTCTTAAAATACTGTTCTTATAAATTTAATTATACATTAAAATTGAAACTGGTTTAAAAAATATTTTTTAAATGTTAATGTTGCTATAACTGATTTCCCTAGTATTATACTGTAATATGTAAACATTTAACTATATTAAATTAAATTTTCAAAGTAATTCACTTAATTTCTCCATTTTAACAACATGTATGTATGTATGGATGGATGGATGCACACTTGAAAGAAACTTTAATTTTGTGCAGATGTGTGCTTTTAGTGACATGAAATCTTAATATTTCTATTGTGTGGTTGCATCTTTTTTTTCATATGATTTATATTATTAATAGTTCATCTCTAAAGGTGTGATACTATATTTATCAACCTTTTCTGTAATCAAATATATTTACAATTTATATATTCCTTGTGTATCTAGTATATTAATCAGTGGTTACTTTTTAATATGATTTTATATTTATATGTTATAGACTATGCCCCATCTTTCAAGTTTCAAATGTCACCGGTGAAAATTTAATGTATCTAAAAATGTTTCTGAATTTACTATCGACTAGGGTACCAAACTCAGATTCAGAACCATCAGAATTTCAAATTGATGATACTTATTCAGTTCCTGTAAGTTATTTTTTATTTCTTAATTATATTAAATACATGCACTTTACTTGTTTCTAATTATTGTGATATATTATATAAAAATAGGATTTTTATATAAATTAGTAAACATTTATCAACCCGTTTTTCTTTGTATTGTGTTTTTCAATATTTATTAATTTGTGGAATTAGTGATTGATTGAACTATATTTTGTATTTTTCATTCTTATTTGTTTTTAAAAAGTATTCAAAGTTTAATTAAACTTCTTAAAATTTATAATTTTTTTATTCATTATTTTGAATAAAATTTTTTATGCTATGCATAGTTTAAACTTGACTTCTAAGTTGTTAAAAGCTATAGCTTTGACTCATAAGGTATTTCACTGCCAATTTAGCTAACTGTGGAATTAATTAGTTACGTTCTTTTCTTAAAATAATGTACTCTGTTTACAATTGCATAATATTTTTATACCTTTATTAAATTGATTTAAAAATTAAATTTATTATTGAATATGCTTTGAGAAAATGTTGACCTTTAATGCTACTGTAACATTAATAAAATCATTGTCAGAATTCTTTTATATTAAGATGTAATTATTTAAATTCAGTGAATTCATAATATATTTTAGTTTTGACTATGAGCTTTTTAGGGTGAACTCTAATATGTTTTCGAAGAATTTTTTTTTATTTATATTGTATTTGAATTATGAATGACCTATTTGACTTTAAGATAGCTGTATATTATCAAAAAATAATAACTATATGCTAAAGAAGTTCTTATTATGATACTAAAAACTTTTAGGAGTGATACTATATATTGACTTAAGTTTGGACTTCTTGTTTGATGGAAATAATAAGCTTTCAAACTTCACATTTGAATAATGAAATTATCCACAGAGAGAAATGGAATTCCATTCTTACTATTGTATGTAAAGTTAAGTACATAATCTGTAAGGTATTTTTCCTTATAGTGTGTGTGTTGTTCCCCAGACTTTTGCTAAATGTTCTTGTTTTAAAACTTTTTGTATTTTTTTGTGAATGTGGTTTTTAAACTGGGTAATATTTCATTTTGTTTTGTTTCTTACTGAGAAATGATTCTGTACACAAAATAGTGAAGTAAAGGAATTTTCTCTGTGTTTACTCATATTTTTAAGTGTATCAATCTACATTTGCATCCGTTTATGAATTTTGTTATTATATTTTGTTCTTGCTATATGTTGTAATTTTTTTGGGACTGAATATTTTTTCATTAATGTATACATAATATATATATTAAATTATTAGATATATTTGTGGATGTAAACTATATGTTGTAAGTAGTGTTTATATTATTGAAAATGTTGCATGAGCCAATCATAGAAAAATAAAATATGAAACAAGTGATAAAAAAATAATTTTGAAAATTTTATTATGCCATTAATTAATATGTGCATTTATGTATTACCCTATTGACTAGTTTTATGTATGCATATTTCTTAAATTTAAATAAAATCTTGATGTTCTTATTAATTTTTACAAATGAATAACAACATTGATAAGCATTTTTTAGTAATAGGTTTTGGATTTAACTATCTTTCACAGTAATATGACATTCTATTTTATTAAACAATAAAGTGAAATACATTGCTGCTAAATGAATGATTTGTGAGTAGCTAATAACTTTTTATTGAAACTAGAAAATTTGTTTTTGGAATAATTCAATGTGATGCTTACTTCTGCACTTAAATATATAATTAATATTAATATCTCAGATTAAAATTTTAATAATTTCTTTTAAAGTTATAAAGAAATTTTATAAAATTTCAGTTTCATACAAATGTTATCTATGTAGGCAACTTTTTGCCAGGTTGTGCTTTTATCCCCTAAATGTTAGAAGAAATGAATGAATTATATTCTTTCAGCAGAAATTGTATTGCTGTATAAAAGATACAACTAATCTAATTCCTTTTTCTAAAAGTTTTATGTAATTTTAAAAAGATATTGTATTCCTCTGTTTGATTGTTATCAATATTTAACAGGATTTAATAATGATTAAATCTTTGAAACCAAATGAGACTATTGCTGGACTTTCTTTTAGCTTATTTGTGTCTTTAAAAGTATTTGCAACTGAAATTGTTTTATTGCATATTGCATTTTCAGAATGTGCAATTTGCATTTTTACTTCCTTGATTACTCTTAAAACTGAATTTAGATTACTCTTTTTTGCAGTAGGATAAAAATAACCGTTTTAAAATAATAATAAAAAAAATTCATCTTTTGTAATACTTGCAACATTAATGAACTGATGTTCACTAGCTGAACAAAAATAATGATTTCACGAGCTTATTTAGAAGATTAAGATTCTTGTGATTACTCTTGATCTTATTCTTTCTCAGGCTAAATTTTTAAAATAAGCTTATGCTTAACTTTATCTTAATATAGTTGTTAATAACCATAATATATTTATTAGTTAATAACTTGCTATTTATATATAAAATGTTCTACAGTAATTTTGTGTATTAAAATTATGAAATATTTTATTTTAGGGTGTTGGAACTGTTGTGTCAGGTACAACTTTGAAAGGTACAATAAGGTTAAATGACACATTAATGCTAGGTCCAGATCCTCTTGGTCATTTTCAAGCAGTTGCAGTTAAATCTATTCATAGGAAGCGCATGCCTGTTAAAGAAGTACGGAGCAGTCAAACAGCATCATTTGCTCTAAAAAAGGTTTGTTTTATGATCAGAGTGTTAGATGAAATTTTGTTATTATGAAGTCAATCTCCTAGGAAGCATGATAATGTCAGTATTTAGATAGGAATGATTGTACAGAAAAACATTTTCACTCATGCTTACTGCAATGAAATTTGAAAATTAATTTATTTCTGTCATGGAAGAGTTCATTGTATTTTTCCTCTGGAAAACTAAGTGTAAAGTAGTCAAATACTTTTTTAAAAACAATTTTTCAAAGAATTTTTCTTTTGTGATATATTATAAAAATAATTATAAAAGAAGTAATAATAAATACTTAATTTAGTTAATTATTGTAGTATTAAATTTATTAATATATTTAATTTTGTATATAAAAATATTAAACCTTAAAATAATCACATTCTCTCCTTAAAATTTTGTTGCTTACTACAATGTGTCACACTAAACACATTATTAAATGTGTTTAGTGTGACACATAAATTAGATGAGCTAATTAATGTGCAGAATAATTTGAAGCATAATGTGATCATTGGAGTTGAAAATATTTTTAAGGTAGTTCACTGTAATGAAACACTTAAAATTTCATTAAATAATCTGACATGAGTTTATTTTATTTGCTACCTGGAAAATTATTATCAAAGTTACAAATATAAAATACCTTTTTATATCAGTTCTTTATTCTAGTATTTTATTTTTGAAAAATAATGCAATAAATACTTATAAAATAAATTATATTTTGGCTTCATTGCTTTATTTTTTAGTCTAAAAAGAAAAATGTTTGTGTTGACATTTTAATTATTGCAATTAATGTTTCACTGTGATGAAACAAGTTAATCTATTTGTAAAAAACATAGTCATGAATATTTTCAAAACTAGATAAAGTGCGTGAAAATTTTTATATTAAAATTTGGTAGTAAAACTATAAATAAAAATTATTTTCAGGTTCAAATATTTATTAAAACAAAAAAATTTAAAGAATTGGTATTAGATGAAAAATTGTCAACTCATGTTTACAAATGATACTTAAAAAATTAATTTAATTCCTTTATTACTATTTAACAGATCAGTAAATGGTGAAGTATTTCAGAGTCTTTTAAAAATAGAAAATTAATGAGAGAAAAATATACTTTTTTATTAGGTTAATTTAAATATTAATTTTTAATACTATAGAGAAGAAATGCTTTAGCTGAAATGTTTCTTGTTGTATAATTACTTGAAATGTATGATTACTTTTTAAAAGTAATTATTTAATTAGACTTATTGGAAAACTTTATAATACTGTATTATATAAACGAATAAAAATACTCATAATTTATAACAATAAGGAATATTTTTTGATATGACTGGTTCACTTGGAAGCTTAAGTGCTAATACTGGTAAAATGAAACATTAATATAAAATTATT
The DNA here is from genome assembly GCA_030067965.1 of Latrodectus elegans. NCBI lineage: Eukaryota > Metazoa > Arthropoda > Arachnida > Araneae > Theridiidae > Latrodectus > Latrodectus elegans. Next base: position 9,992,081 of record CM057811.1, on the reverse strand, counting down.
TTTTTCCCCAATTTTTATTTTATCTAAAAAAATTTAAAAAGTGTTATGTTAATATGTTTATTGATGAAAGCTTTATATTCATTTTTGCATCTAAATATAATGATTTTGTTAATGTACTAAAATATTAGATCAAAAATATATTCTCAGGAATTTTTAATATCACGTCCACAATGATAATTTGAGTTTATAAAACATTTAAACTTAGATATTTATTACTGTTATAGACTGTTATGATCTTATAATAAAACTAAATCTAATAGTTATATGGGTGAAGTTGTAAAACTTGTGTTTATTATTAGTAAGGAACATTTGAAGTTACAATTTAAGATAACGTAACATTCATTAAGATAACTACATTCAACAAGATGTAGTTTTTAGAGGATTATACATACATATAGATTATAATTTTGAAGATTATACATATATATTTCTGCTATTAGAACCATAATAGAATATGCTAATTTTATTATGTAGCTATTTTACCTATTAATAAATTACAGATTAATCTTTGGTATGACTCAAGCATTATAGTTCTTTTTAATGTGTATTTGAGGTATCATTGACGCATGTGTACATATTTACAGATTAGATTATATATTCAATAATTTGCATATACCTTCAGAAATTTAGATTTTAGAATTAATAAAAAATGAAGTTAGTCAACAGTCTAATTCTCTCTGCTTTATTATAAAATTTTTTATTGAATATGTTTGCCCATAATCAAAGGTATTTATCATGAATGTGCTTCCTTTGTGAAAAATTAGATTTTAACTTAATGAAATTCAATAATAATTAACAAAAAATTTACTAAGGAAATTAATTTATAATTAATATCTAAAAACTTTTGATTTTGTTTATATATCATGTATGTGCTTTAATCTGCAAACTCCTTAAGAGTTGAAGGATTGTAAGAGTGATCAGAATATCACACTATATAAATTTAATGTATGTGATGCATCAGTGGAATTTATCTTTGTTATTTTTTTGAATTTATCTAAAAATATGATCATTTGACAAATTGAACAACAAACAAAACTTATGTTTAGAAAAAATATAAGTATGAAAATGATTTGAGGTTCTAAAAACTTCGTTTCATTTGGTTTAGTTTATTAACAGGTTTTATATTCTAGTATATGTATTATCCAACTTTGTAAAGGGAATAAAAAGAATTGATGCTCTACTGTTAGTCTCATTTTGCAAAACATGCGTTTTAATGATGCTTATTTGCTACAACAATAACATAATATTTTCAACTAGTTCTTTTATTTTAGGCTCTTACAGGAGTACAACTGGCCAAACTAGATTACTTAGTAATGATCAGTTGTAAATCACATTTATATTTATTGACATTGCAATTTTACCCTATAAAATACTTAAAAAATACTGAATGGTTAATTTATATTACCCTAATCACTAATTTAGGCTTTTCTTTTTTTAAAAAAAGACTGTCATAAATTGAAAAATACTAAGAATGTGCTTCTAAGCATGATTATAATCATATTGTATCAAATTCTTAACTTTAGCTGAGTGTCAGTGGCTAGTGAGCATAATTGATGCCCGGGTACAATACCTTTTTTGGCGCCCCGTCGTAATTAAAAAGAGTAATACAATATAAATATAGGGAAAAAATGTATTAAATAATAAAACCTATAACTGTACACAATACATTATAATAGAGCATACTTGTAATAAGAATACAATGCAAAAATAATAAGAAAATGCTTTACCTTCTATAAAATAATTGGAAATAATTTAATGTAGATGTAATTAGTTACAATAATGTAGATGTAATTAGTTACAATAATAATATAATACATTACATACATTACACTATATACATTTTTCTTGCTTTTGCTGATGCGAATTGATCGATTACTTCATCGAAGTTGATCATTTCAAATTTTTCTTATTTTCAAATTTTTCTTATTTTCTTATTTTCAAATGTTAAATCATTTGACTCATGGTTGATGGTAAATACACCAGAATTAATTTTAATTTACTGAACGAATGTTCACAGCTTGCTATTGATGTAGAAATAGTTAAGAGTATTTGAAGGGCGACTGCAGCGACTTCTCCGTCGTAGTTCGTGGCATATTTTCCTACGGCCAATGAATCTTCGAATAGCCGCCAGTACCAACCCGGCTATTCGTTGCGATGTATTTATTGCGATATGTTATTACATAAAAGTTTAGCTGCAGAATGCGTACAATCTGAATCAGATTTTGTTGCTTCATCATTATTTTCTCGTTTATCCTTTTGCGATTCTTTTTTTAAATATGATTTCATCATCATTCTACATTTCTGAACTTCTTTTTCTTGTTCTAGCTTTCTTTTTCGATTTTGAAAACCGCTAATTTTTTTCCATGACATTGACATCTTCTGAATAAAAATTAAATTATTTAAGATATCACATTTGAACAATACAATAACAGCAAATGAAGTATAAAAAGGATTTATTAGAAATGGCAAAGTAATATAGCAATCAAAAATTCCATTGCTTCAATTATTTTATTGAATACTATTAACGATTTTGCACCTATTTTATTCACTGAATTATAGAATCATAGAGCAAGTTGGCAATAATAAAATCAAGATGTTAAAAGCATAAAATACATAACAAAAGTATCTATAGTTATAATTTGGTTGTTGAATTAATAATAATGAAACAGAAACAAAAAATCAATATATCTACTTTCTGGACATGCTAATAAAATATAGATATATTGATTAATTTGCCCCACTAATCTATTTGGTTGTTCAAAATTAAGTATCAGAAACCTTGGAATAAAGTCAATTTTTTTTTAAGTATCAGGTGAATTAAAGTAAATGATGTTGTAATTTACAATAATATTTGTTCAAATTAACAACAAAATTTAACACAATTTCTCAATGGCAGGAATACTCTAGTTTTGCTCGTTCTCGAAGAATCACGACGAGCTATGGTAGCCGAATGGTTAGTGCTCTTGCCTTCGGTTCAACAGTTCGTGGGTTCGAATCTCACCTTGGGCATGGATATTTGTAGTGGTTCGGAATCCAGTTTAAGCCGTAGGTCACGGTCTAATTAGCCCTCGTCTGCAAAAAATTTGAAGAATCACACAATTTCTCAATGCCAGTTTTTTTAAATACAAGCTTAACATCATCATAATGAACACATCATCTTGTTTCTGAAAGTTGCTGAGCAGTAGTTACAATGTTTGTTAGAAGTGTCATACATTTATGGGAAAAATACGCATTCTAACTTTCTAGGGTTCCAAAAAGTCATTTATAATGAAGCAAATAAAACGAATGTAATATTTAATTTTAAGTATTAATCTAGCGAGTAATTTATATCTGATAACATTCAATTTTACTCAGGTATACCTGCTAACATTCAATTTTTTAAAACCTTATAAGCTTTCTACAGTTATATTAAAATTCGAAACATGCAATTCTTTCTTAGTCAGTGTAACAAAAATACTTGCTATATTCTTGTAAGCAATTAAAGTACACTTTCTAATTAACACAACAGAATACTATTTTACTAATTTTACTAAATATTTTTCTTATTTAGTTCCCTAAAGGACCAACATAAGCTGATAGAACTACCATAAAAATACTTATTCATTAATAATTCCTAGTTTATAACTACATCCTATTTCAATGCAATAAAATATTTTCAATTATGGCATTAGATAGCATTGCAAAATCATGCTTTAGATTAAACCTCACAGTATACATTTATGATATTTTATAATTAATAACTGACCTGAACATAAATACTATTTTAAATCATGTTTATCACCTACTCAATTTCTCAGTAAAATTGGACCTATTATAACCTGTTATATTTTTCTCTGAAATAAATATTTTTAAAAATAGGAATTTTATAAAAACATTTGTTGAATGTATATTGCTTACATTCCAAGTATAATGCTTTTATTTGTAAAAAGAAGAATAAAAAATAAAAAAATCGAGAATTAATAGAAAAATTAAAATTTCTGTGTTATTGTCATACATCTTACTCTTAAATGAAATATTCACATTATAATACATCAGTTTTAATTTGTTTTTGAAACGAACACTAGTTTAAAAATTAGTGTTTTAATTATCAAATTTTAGCGAATATTTTCAGCAAAATAAAACTTCAGTATTAAAAAGACATGAGTGTAGATTGAGTGTATTTCCAACATTCATGATCACTTGCATACTTTTAAAAAGCCATAAAGTTGATTATGATTTTATAAAATTGTTTTTTAAAATGGTAATTGTATGCTTTCAATAATATTCCTAAATATGCAATTCTAAGGAAGAAACAGTCTACAATTACTTTTCCTTCCTAATTGAATTTGATATTTCATTAGTTTATATATATACTTTAAAATATAATTTCATCAAAATAAGTACAATAAAAGTGATATGCTCTTAAAACTGCAATAAATAATTTAATATGCTTTAAAAAATGAAAACCGAAATATGAATAAAAAAGTAAAAATGTACAGCAAGTTAAATCATTTATAATTGTACTTTCCCATGAAGCCTGTTTCTACCATTTTTCAGTAATTCTCTTTTTTTATTAAATATATTTTTAATATATCGAATAAAATTATTTTCCTAAGATAATGAAATATATTTTATCATTGTGTGTGAAATAGGAGTTAATTTTTATTAAAATCAAAATACATTACTATTATGAATCATTTTGGAAGTACTGTTCATGCAGTAGCTTAAACTTTTCTCTTTCAAATATTAATTAAAGACCATATTAATTTTTAAAATTTTACTATACAAAATGAGAAATAAGCACGATTTCTTGACAATTTTCTTGAGGGATTTTTTCAAGTTAAAAGATATGTTTTCATATAAATTAAAATTTATTCTGTATGCTTAAGCATACAAAAGAAATATAAAAAAAAAAAAAAAAAAAAAAAATCATTTATAGATTTTTAGATTTTACCATTTGAAAAAAGAATTTTTCAATATAATGTGCTAATGTAAAGCCAATAGAATTACTAAACAAATAAAAATTATTTCCCCGAATAAATAGATTTAAACATTAAAATTAATTTTACATGAATAGTTCTTTTAGTAATGAATAATTTGATATTTGATTTCCAAAACTCAACAAGCATGCTAGTAAATATTTATACTGGCATAATGTATTAAATATTGAAACCTACAAGAAACACATAGTAGACAGAGATATAATTTACTGCTAATATATTTTTAAAGTCGAAACTCCAGGTTTTCAAAAGTTTAAATTTTCGTTTCCGACGAAGCGATGTTAGTGAAGAAATGATATACTAACCATGAGAAAGGAAAGAAGTTACCATGTACAAAGGAGAGAAGTTCATATGTTTTCCTAAGATTTGGAGGTAATTAATACTCGATCCCCACCATTTCGATTCTAGGAAGACAATTCTCCATAGGGACTGTTAATACTGCATCGCTATTTTGAGGGAAATTTCCCCCCTTTCGTTAGGTTAAGTCATCTGAAAGACACATTGTTTTGGCCCAAGGGACAAATAATAGGAAACACGTTTTCAGTAAGAATTATCTCACGAGTATAAAGCGACACTAGACTGTAAAGTTACAATAAAGCTTGAGATAAAAATACACGTGTTTTTACTTTTATTTTTAGACGATGGATAATAATTTCAGAGTCTCAATAAAAACTGAAACTGATCTTAATATATCGCTTCTTGATAGCTTAAATCAAATTTCGATTAATAACATATCAGTTTTATGCAATTTTCTTTTTTGCAAGTAATGTTTCACTATGTTATTGTAGTCAAAATAAGATTAAGTTTTCACATTTTGTATTACAAAAGGAAATCAAAAATATTAACGAAATATATTACTCTTGAAATAAAATAACTTAATTTCTTATGAGAAATTAAATAATAAGTCAAATAATATTTCAGAACACTAAAATTTCGAAAATAATTTTGGCGTTTTGAATTTTTGAATAATTATCACATCCAGTTGGGTCAAGGGTCAGTGGATGTTCATTGAACTTTTTTTTTTATTTTGAGTACAAGAAATTTATTTGCTTTGTTAACATTATTGTTACCACTTTCACTAGCATAAAACTTGACTTAGCCTGTATAACAATTATGACTCATAAAGGGAACTGTGTATATTGGAGTTTTAACAAAATTAAATAAGGTTATGTGCTTATTTTTTATAATATTCCTGAGTTAATAGATCCAAAATTTACCATATAACATTGACCCAAATAATTTGATTAATAACTTTATTCTAAATTTAAAAATGGAATTGACCAGTTGAATTTTCTTGAAATTTTATATGAAAAAATTAAAGTATATTTTCGCTATTAACACATTTACAAGATTTGTTGCACAAAACAACAGTATCACAAATATTGAGCAAAATATGCAACTTAAAAAAAAGGATTAAATAAAAAACGACAATCGAACTTATTAAGAAACGAAAATAGAAAGTATGGTTAAAAGTACACAATTTTAAAAAGAAATTAAGCTATGCAAAATTATTATTAATTAGAAAATCTAATAAGTGTTTCTTTTACGGCTCTTGACTCGTCATTTTTCATGAACAACCTCTTCTCTCTTCCAAGTCTAATTCTTCCATCTCATTTTTTCTTCTGAATATGACACAAGAATTATAAAAGGCAAAATATATTTCTCCGAATAAAATTGATATTATGATCAAATTAAGATTGAAATTTTCTGGAAAATTTTGTTTATCTTTGAAATGATGTTAGCGCCCCTCTGCAAGCTGCACCCGGGGCATGATAGCCCCCCTTCCCCCTCGCTACGCCACTGCTGAGTGTTAAATAACAACCTCACATCAGAATTTATTTTAAAAAACCTGACACAAAAAATTGCGTGAATACGTTTAAAGTAAGTTGTATAATTGGTTTTGATTGTACTAATTCAATTTCACAATATCGCTTTATCATAAAATATCGTTACTATGGATGATGGATTCCACAAGTTATTTAATTGGATCAACTAATTGGCCGATTGTTTGACTTTCCACAGATCTTCAACACATATTTTACTCTTAGAAAGTTGACAATCTAAAAGCAATTTTATTTTTAATTGCTATTTTTTAAAATGTACATTATCTATTTCTTCTAAGAAAGTTTTGATATCTCTAGATCAGAAGATCTGACATTCGCAAAGGAATGGTAATGGTTTCTCCTGCTTTAAATCCTGAAGCATATTGGGAATTTAAAGGCGAAATTTTGGTACTTCATCATCCAACAACAATAAGTCCAAGATACCAAGCAATGGGTAAGACTTTGTTTTAGTCATATATTTTTATCTATTTTTCATTTATTGTAAACATTCTTTAATTAAAATTTGAATTTCGATAGAAATGCATTTGTAATTGTCATTTACCTTTTATTTTATTTAAAATTAAAATATTTATATAGGAATTTTCCATTATTAGTTTATCACTTTTATCTGAAATTAATCACTTATAGCTAAAAAATCTGATAATTTTTTTAAAAATTAATATGATATAATTTTATCAAGAATGACCTAGTTGGAAAGGTTCTTTGTTCTGGATTAGTGTAGAACTCATCTTCTAAATAGCTAGAAGACAGTCAGTTCTATATTAATTGACATATCTTGTTTTTTAATGGTGTCAAAGACTTATAAAATATTCTGTCATTGCAATGACCTCCAAATGAAATATCGCTTTAAAGTAGGCAAAGATTTGGGTTTTTCTGCTCTTAAATTATGAGTACTTACCCACTTATCGGGTAATAATGGCACACTCACTGAGTACTTCATCACACAAGATGCCATTAGTTCCACCCCTTGTAATGCTGAAAAAAAGAAAATTCCTATAGGTGGGCATTATTCAGAAGCAATTTTGTGGAGAATAATATGACCTTTAAATACACAACTTTAATTTTGTAATAGTTCCTTTTATAAAATGAATAAGTTTATATAAACATAAGTTATTTAATTATACATATTATGCCTGTGTAAAATGTGTTATTTCATGTTTCCTTTATTTCATTACAGTTCATTGTGGAAGTATTCGTCAGACTGCTTCTATTCTTAGTATGTCTATGGACTGTTTGAGAACTGGTGATAAAGCACTCGTGCATTTCCGTTTCATCAAAAACCCTGAATACTTAAGAGTTGGCATGAGAATGGTGTTCCGTGAAGGTCGTACCAAAGCGGTAGGCAACATCGTTCAACTTCTCCCCAACACAACTCCATCGACTGTAACTGTGCGCTCAAAGCCTAACAAAATGCGTCCATCCTCATCCAGCCCATCTGAAAACATGATGAAACCAGACAATGAGCCCCGCAAACCCAGCAAGCGTAGCCGAGGGCGTCACAGAGGCAACCGACCTTTTGTTCGAATTCCTGTGTAAATGACTCTCATTATCCAAACAGTTGTTAGCTGCTTTTAATGTAGCAAGAAATGCACAAGGAATCTATTGTATTACATTTTAGATTCATAAATTATTTTTTAACTATATTTGTGGCATGACATTTATTTAATTTGATCTGTTCACATTTGTTTTCAAGTGATTCGTTAAGTTGATATGATCACATTATTTGTTTTATTACATTGATAAAATCAATTATTATATGTTTATTAATTATTTTAAACCTTCAAGAGTGGAGTGGAAATATTAATTTTTCTAAATGAAATTTTGTTCTATCGGAGAAAAGTCACGAGAAAACAATCGAAGGTAAAGACAGTAAGCAGAAAAAATAAACAAACTAATTGAAAATCTGGAATTTATTATTCATTTTGAAATGCATATCAAATTTGAAATATTTTGTGTATCCTTTATATATCTACATAGTTAACAATACTTTCATATGAATGACAAGCCATATATTTATATTTAAATATGTTGTAAATTTATTGTGAAATTAAACTATTTTGCTTAACCTATGATATTACCCTGCTGTCTCAAAATAATAAAGAATATCTGTATTATTAAATTTCAACATGCATACATTCTTAGTTAATTTTTAAAGATCATTTATTGATTTAATGTTTTGATATCTTTTCACAGTTTCCTTTACTACAAACTTCAAATATTTGAACCAATTTCATGAAATCATGATAAAGCTTCCTCTTATAAAGTACTTTTAAGGAAGCATTAATTGTTTTACACTTGAGCTGAATATATTTGTGCATTAAGCTTGATATTTGTCAAATATAAGTTTGATACAAGCTCAAAATTGAGTATTGATTGCAGAAACTTCTATAAAGTATTTTCTAATATTTAATGCAAATTTTGGGAAGTTTTGTTTCTAAGTACATTCTACTTTTATCTTTACAAAGAAAATCTAATTTTTTTCAAAAATGATTGTTTAATGATTTTGAAAAAAAGAGATTAAAAATTATAGTTACATTCAGACTTTGCACTCGTCAAATATTTCAATTTTTAAGTTATCAAAACAAATGGCAATTTTTAATATTCTGAGATACTATCAGTGGAGCTTATCTTGTTCTAAATAATCAAAATACTAAAGAATCCTATAATTAGTTTTATTTTTCAAAATAATGCTTTATTTTAGGATTTGAGTATTTCATCATGATTAAAAAAATGATCATTTTTGGAGAATGGAATGTAATAATAAATACTAAGTATAATTACTTTTTATTTTGTTCATTAAATTTTTATTATTATTTTTAAACAAAATGCATCTTATTTTCCCTGTTAAGAGCAGATGAAATGAAATAGTTAAATTGCACTGTTCGCTAAGGTTTGTTATTATAAGTTGTAATAAAGATGTGCTTCTATTTTTGAAAAAAGATTTCTATTATTCAAACTTGATTTACGTTTTAAATATTAAATATCATCGAGTTCATAAAGTTATTTAAGTTGGTTCTTTAAATATATATAAGATGTTTATAAATATTATGAATGCTTTGAGACGTTATTCCTGTTATATGAGCTGAGATGTATTGTTTAAATACATAGTAAGCTGAATGACAAAATCTACTGCATTTAGATGACTTAGTTTTGCCAAATTGGGCAGTTTTACTTAATAAACTCTTGTCATTTTCAAGATGACAATAGTATGGCCTGTTTCAAAATCCAACAAAGAAATTAAGGGGAGAACGACATTCGGCACTTGGATTGGTTGGTTCAATCATTAACTTTACTGTGCATCTATTTTTTGCGCTATTTGGAATGTCAAACAAACGAATGAACTGACTTTTAAAGGTTGATAAGTGAGTGTCCAGAAGAATCGCTGTTGCAATAGCTACTTGTGGAGACTCTTAGAGGAGCTATTGATAATTAATAAACATTTTTTTAAAATTTACTATCCCTGACGTCCATTTACTTATTGGTGAATTGTTTAACCACAGGTACCTCATGGCAGCTTGTTTACCTTTGTGGAACATGAAGGTACCATCTCCATTCCAGAAGAACATGCCCAATATGATGATAATTTTATCACTCTTTTAAAAATAAATTCTGCTTATAAATAATTCTGTTTCAGCATTTTTAAGTTTTGCATGCCATATTTATTTTGACCAACTTCAAAAAAATCTAAATTAATTGAGATGTATTTAAATCAAGTGAGATAGTTAGATTGAGATAGATAATGAAAGTTCAAATGAGATAGAAACTAATTTTAAATGCAACGTGAATGAGATTGAATTCTCCGCACTTTGTTCAAGCTGAAATTTATTGCGAATGAGCTTGGTTGATGGTTTTCGTTGTTTGAAGCACAATAAAGTTCCTGTAGTGCTATACGATTCGTCGGAAATGCCGCCAATCATGCTCTTGGAAAACTATTCGCATCACAGTTATGTCTTTTAAACAAGGAGTTCCAACTTTTGAAAACAGAATTGTTGCTTTTGATATGGCCGCTTCTAAGAACCTAGAGGTTTGATGCCTTTAACAACTGCGAAATGGAAAACCAACAGTAAACCTTTTTTCAATCTTAGGTTACCTGACTTTTTTTGAAATTTACTTCACTTCTTATTCTTTTTGTTTCTCAACTACTTTTAAGGAAAACAATTATAGGAACTTACTCAAATAGAAAATTATGGATCTAAAGGTACGTCTAAAAATATGCTTAAAAAAAGGATATATGGATATCCTCATATAAAATAAGGGTGTAACATAAGTTTTCCACCAAAAAGTTTTTATTAAAGTTAACAAAAAATATTAAGTACCTTTTTAATGTGGATAGTAATCAGACAAATCTAACTTTCTTTCAACATTTTGGAAAATTCTCAAAACCTTCAGATAGGAAATTTGGCAGCCGTAAATAAATAAATAAAAAAATATTAATGCACATGTCCTGTGCGAGACGTAACTGCATGTGTGAAAAAGTCTGAAGAAGTGTATCAGGGCTATATGGTGAGTGACTAAAGATCTCATTCAGTAGAATCTAGCATGTGAAAGTAGACACATGTGGTCTTGCATTATCTTGATAGAATAGGACCTTCTACACTTTACTATGGTTATTTTACTTTTTCCCAGATACTCTGTAGATACCACAGCATTCCCATTAAATACAAAGCATGATCTTTTTGTTTGTCTAATTGTGCTTTGCAATGTTACAGATGGGCTCACAAAGAGCAAACCAGCCCTTTTAATGGCTAGTGTTGTTGAAGCAAACCTACTTTTCATCACACGTGACGATCTGGTCCAGAATATATTCTTGCATTGATATTCGAGCAAATTAGTGCAGGCTTGAACACATCTGTCTTTAGTTGTTCATGAGGAATCATGAATTACTGAACTTGAATGTTAAGTTTATGAGATATATAGCATTACTAATGGCCATACTTAGTTTTTGATCCTTAGTAAGTTTTTGAATGGTTGAATAATTTTTTTCTGTAAGTTATTACAGGCGATTCTCAACATCAGTACAGAAAGAGTACTTTTCTTATTGAATTTTTGGCATCAAAATTCTTCAGTATCAATAGTATAGAAATCTGTACACATGATTTTGAGACATTCTGCAATAGAATATGAAGTAAATGATGGTTCTAATCTGGTACCATGATAATTCCATTTCAAACACATTATACATCTAATCTAAATGTTTTCACTGATCTCACAACAGTGTTCTAAAGTATGTCTCCTTTCAAATACAAAAAAAAAAAAAAAAAAAAAAATAATGAAAAAGCCAAATAAACACATCAATTTAAACTGCACAAGCGAATAATTAGGGACGTCGGAAAACTTTCATTATAAAAAGAACAAAATTTAAGTACAAAAGCATTACTTAAAAAACCATTAATAATAAATCTTCTCTGACATACATACATAAAAAAAAATCAATACATTGAGAGAGAGAGAATCCTAGATATAATATGCATTAACTCTCTTTTTTACCTCAACTAAAAATAATATACATTCCTAAATGATGGTTTGGATTTTGGTTTATTGATGCTACCTTTAAAATTTGATTAAGATAGTAGCTACTAATAGGTTTGCTTGATTTTAACTCATTATTTCTCTTCACATTTGCTCTTAAGCTTTCATATTCATTCAACTTATTGGCAAGATAAACAGGAATTCTAAGTTTAATATAGTCACCAACAAAATGGTCTCTTACTTCTGTAGACATCTTTTTACAATAATTCTGAATCACAAATAGCACCTTCTTTAAGCCAATCATTAAAGTAACTAATTATTTTAAAAACAAATTCAAGCCAAGAAAGAGAAAGCTTCCATTGACATTTTACAATTTTTTTTCTCTAAAATGTCCATAACTCAATTTAAAACTTGTCAGAAATATTTTTAATGTAATCAGAGTTATTCAATTTTTCCTCAGTTTCTTAAGCTGTGATGTAGTTTTACTTGACATCTTGATATTAAATCTCGTGGCTTGGCATTCAATAAAATTATATTTTCATCTTAATTTTCGAATTTGGGCACAGATTTTGCTAGTTTATATACATTAACTTCAAAAGAACTATAGTCATTTTTAATTTCCCATATTCTATATAGATTTTTCAAACTGAAATTTGTTATCTATTTTCTTTTTTTCTTTCCTGAATTTCAAACTTCCAACTACAACAGCAACCTGATTTTTAGTACATTTGCCATAATTTTGGTGTTTTGAAATTAATTTACATAAATCTAAAAGTTTTATATTGTCATTTACATCATGACTTAGCTCTATAGAAAACAATTTTACATCTTCCGTTCATGTACTTTACTTAACATCATTTTGCATATTACATTTACCTCACTAATTATTTTTCACTTAAATTTTTTCAATCTTCCTAATACTTTTATAATTCTGTGACAGTAGATATATAAATATACAGCATTTATAAACTAAATATTTGATTTGGTTTGTATATCGCTTAATGGTTATTTTTTGCACATGAGGGTAAATAAGATTGGAATTTATATTTTAAAGTAGAATCTCCCAAATCATTACACAAATACACGCCAAATGTGGGATCCGAATTCATAAATTGTGGAACAGAGGTTACAATGGTAGTCTGAAAAAGAAAACAAGTTACCAGAGTTTAACTAAATTAATTAGTGTGACTAAATTTTAAATATTTATTTTTAATGAACTGAAAAATACAATGAATTTTTTTGACATCTCTTTCTCTCTCATCATTTTCTCTTTAATTTAAAAATACATGCTTTTTACTGATCCAAACAATTAAAAATGTTAACTTTGTTGGATAATGTAATTGAATGTTTCTCACTGTATTTTGTTCATTAAAATACTTGTGACCCACAAGCTATCTACTACTTATTTCTGCCAAAAATCCCTATATTGGAAGTTTCACAATATATTGAACTTGAGAACAATATTGGCTCCATTTTAATGTTGGCTCCATTTTAAAAGTTGCCAGGTAAGAAATTTATGAAATCGAATTATTTACTACACAAATGTTCCAGCATAAAACAGAGAGCTGTCTTACCACCAGGCTTCAAAGAATTTTTTAAAGCAGACATCATATTTAAGTAACACTTGAAATTCAGAAAGTATTTTCCTATTTACAGAGATATAAGGTGCTAATGAATGCTTTTGTGGTAAACCTCCACCTCCGTGCTGGTTGTTATACATTTGGGCACACAAATTCTCCCTACTTATATTAATTTTTTTAATGCTCACTTATTTTGGAATTTTTTAGCAAGAAAGCATATGCAATACATTTTTGCAAATTAATTTTTATTAACCAAATGTGAAAATCAAAAAATAATCCTATTTTTTTAAAGCATTGCTTTTGCGCACATTAGTTTTTCTTCTTAATAATAAGATAATGAAGTTAATTTTTCAATGATATAAGAAAGCAATTCAGTTATCTTAATAAATTTAATAGTAAATTAAATAATTCAATAATAAAATATAAATAAATAAAGTAGAAAAATGAATACAATATACAATTTGTTTTAATTTTTCAACAGCCTGTACAAATTTTCATTACAAATGAAATAAACTTTACACAAAAGCTCTAATATCTTTATATACATCTAAATACAAGATAGTGTTTCACATAATATATTATGTAATAGATATGAAAGATTCATGACATGAACAGAGACAGCACTCTTATAAATTTCTGTACAACTCTTTTACATTAATAGATGCAGTAGTAAAATTCAGCAGTAATATTTTTCATTAAAAAGAGATTCACAAATCTTTGGAAATCGGGCTATTGGTATAAAAAGGCGCAAATGGCTTCAGTCTTCACGTGGCTGCAGATGATTGGGTGCATCATCAAACATATATTTTAGTTTATAAGCTTCTGCAACAATCATACTGATTTCATTATCACCCCAATAAAGAGTAGGAAGATTTTGAAGAGTCAACATCAACCCCTGAATAGAAAAAAAAGTGCTATTAATTGATAACTTTCATTTTTAACACAGAGCTTTATAATTAACAATTTCTTTTTAGTATTTTATTACATATTCAGAATATTTGATATATTATTCAGAAATTTTATTGCCCTTCAAAAATGGCAGGAACGAAATGACCCATACAATGACAAATGTAGGAATAGCAGCATTTTTTTTATCTTCAATTAAATTAGAACTATAAAAGCAGCTTTTGATGAAACTACTGCACTTTCTACATAAATAGGGCACTACATCAATATTCAATATAATCTATTTAAAATATGAAGTTCTAACACTCAAATAATTTATTATGAAAATGATTTATTGTATAATTCAACAAATATTAGCAGTATTTCATAATAAGTTTAAAACAGGAAAAAGCAACTGTTTCAATTCAGCTTAATGTTTTATTAAATTACACCAATGTCTAGTTTAATCCACACCACTTCTTGATATGTATCTTAAGTAAATATTGAACTCAAGGAAAATTGCAATAAAATTAATTTAACAAATATATGATCAGGACATACTAAATGCCATCAGAGTGAAATATCACCTCTAGGGATGGCCTGTCTAGAATTACAGGAAAGAATTTTCTTCATGGTTTCTGTTTCTAAATTAGATTTCCTCCTTAGTATGGTAGAGATCAACTATGGGCTAGGTACAGAGGGAAGAATGTCATATGTCAATGCATATAAATATTGAATGCCAGATATTTATTTACCCAAATACACACACAGATATAATTTCTTTGGCAAATATGTGAATTAACTTATTTGTTTCGATTCTTATATTTGCTGCTGATTTATATATATATATATATATATATTTATATATATATATATATATATATATATATATATATATATATATATATATATATATATTTTGATTAGCTTATCTTACTTAGATTATTATTTCCCCTTTATTTTTTGAAATTTTAGAAATTTTCCTAAATTTTATATTAAAATTCAAAATTTATATAGTAACTTAAGCTTTATTAATCTTAATAAAATAAAATTTCATTGCATTTAAAAAATACTGAAAAAAAGTAGATTTGTTATAAGGATAAGTTGAGGAAGAGAAATAATTTGCTTTTCATACCCTTCCTGAATTGGAATAATTATGGAACCACATTATTCTATCCCTCTCTAGAACTATATCTATATGGTAAACCACATTTGTAATTATAATCTACAAATTATAATTTGAAAAATATTCTCCATAAAATTAAATGAGTTCAATCTATTCTAATGCAAAATTAAGTTATATTGTAAGAGATTTCTTAATAAGAGCAATTGATATGAGAAACTTTTATGAATTATTCCACATGCTTTGCATGCTATTTGAAAACAATTTTATATTTAACCATCTGCATACAAGTCTTGCAATTTTTGGGCAGGATATTAGTTTCATACACAGCTACAGATCCGATAAAATTCACAGGGGAAGATTTTTCCTCCCTTATTTCAATACTGATCACACTATTTCTCCCATGTAAATTAAAAGGGGGGAAAACATTATTTGATGCTTATTTGTGTTGCTAGATACAACTGGAGGGTTCAGAAATTTCTTCTCTTGCTTGATTTTTCCCTCACATATTTGTAAGTTTACATGCTTTTTTTTTTCCTCTGGTGCAATAAGTATTTATGAAAGTTATGTATTTGTTCAGTGTCATCAATTTTATATTTGAAACTTTCAGTAACATTTTTTGAATGAATGATTCAATGTTAAAAAAATTACATTCATCTGAAAATATAAAAATATCGCACGTTTTTTTTTTTTTAAAACTTGTAAACCCTGTCTGCAGAAATAGTGGGTGGCCTATCACATATTTCTTTAAAAACGTAAAAGCTACTAAAATTCTTGTATAATTTTAAAACAATTAATAAAGATGTTAATTGTAATATATGTAGATAAGCAAAATATACATTTATATATAAAAAATCACCCTCATTTCAGAACAGGAAAGTATAAAAATTGAGTCAGAACTGAAGAGTTAGTATACGTATTTTGTCTTTCAATTTTATAATTATTAATTATTTGCTTTATGAGTAAATCAAAATGTATTACTGAATCAGAGAGACAAAATAAAAAAATAAAACTTTAATAAATGCTGGTTAGAAAATTTTAAAAATTTGATTCAAAACTATTAAACTAATGTTTATTTAAGTACAGAACCCTGAAGAAATGCACAATTTAAGAAAACTAAAATGATAAACAAGCAGTTACTCAACCAGCAGATAGATTGTCATTCCTATTAACAGAATACACCATTAACTTTATTTTCTGATTCATGATCATTGAATAACAATAAGTAGTAATTTCTAGCATAGGCTCTTCATTTATTCCAATTTTAAAAAGATTAATTTAAAAAAATAAATAAAAATTTAGAACATACACTGTTTTAAAATTTTAAGCATAATCTAATTCTAACATTTTTTTCTTCCTTAAAATAGAATAAGATACAAACTCCAAAAAAATACATTTTATATAATATACTATTTAAAGATCTTTACAGACATTGCACTTCAAGGTACGACATAAGAGCTACAAAAGTTATTGTTACTACTAATTTAAATGACTATATATATATATATATATATATATATATATATATATATATATAAAACTAATATTGACGAAATTTTGCTATTTTTAAGTAAACCAGAATTTAAATAAACAAAGGTATATGGTATTACAATTTAATAATAAAATAGATAAAATACAAACATTTTTTAAGCAATATTATGCTCAGAATTAGATATTATCAAAAATTTATATGATTAATTAAAACATGGATTTTCTAAATGCAAATTATATTCAAAGTTCCTACAAATAAGTTTGAAGATACAATTATTTACAAAAATTGAACGATATTTAAATTTTTTTTAATAAACTTTTTCTACCAAAACATGGAACTTATATAAATTTTCTGTTTCATCTGATGTTTAGTAAATATTAAATATTATTTAGCACAAATTTTCATACCTACCAGATGTGGAAAGAAAATTACCCACATATAAACAATATATTAAACATTATATCAATGAATATTCATAATATGATGGACACAAATAAAAAAGAAGTATATCTCATAAATTTTCAAAGAAAATAATAATGAAGGTAATTTGTAGCTCACCTGAAAATCTTTTTCTTGTAATAATTCCCTAGACCAATATTTAAGAAATGCAGCACATACATATAAATGGAAGTTACTAAAACCATTAATTTCTGACTGTAAATATGAAGGAAAATATTATTGTAAAAAATATTATAACATGTCATTCAACAAATTTCCAGTCTAACTAATAAAAAAAATTTTTTTTTTTAAAAAAATTCCACTTTATTCATCAACATATTCTCCTTGAAGAGTGAGTGATACATTCATTCCAATACTCTAATTTTTTTTATCTCCTTAATACAAAACGATTTGTCTTTGCTCTAAAAATTAGCCTCAATTTCGGCAATCACCACTTTATTTGAGCAATTTTTTTTCCCTGGAGCATATTTTTCAAGTCTGCAAAAAATCATTAGTTGCTGGAGTTTAAATCTGAAGAGCACAGTAGATGGTGAATCTTTTAAAATATAATTCAATTTAACCATTGTTCATACAAAATTCCTAGTTTTGAAAATTACAAAAGTGAATCCCTACAATGAATGTAACTTTTAAACTAACAGTCAATATGTCGCGAAATTTTGAGATATACAGTTTGAAAATTAGTACTATCCAGAAATTGTATAGATCGGTGAAAAATGTTAGCATATATAAAAGTCAGACTTGAGATTTATTAAGTGAAGTGTGATGTATACTCTGCCCCATCATATGTATATTTTGTATTATCAAAATATATACAGATTTTGATAATTCAAAATATACATATAAACTGTAAAACTAAAAAAATTTGATAAAATAAATATTTTCTAACAATAACCCCTCATACATTTTTTAAGCTTTCATTTAATGCACACACACAATGAAAAATATAACAATTAATATTTCAACTAAAATTTAAGTTGCTAGGGAAAAATTCAATTAAATAGAAAATATAATAGAGTAACATAAATTTATATTATGCACAGGTTTCATAAATTTTTATCTTTGAAAAAAAGATTTCTTTATGATAGAAAATACATTACACATCATTTTAAGAAATTATTTACTTATTTTCCAGTAGAAAGAAAATGTAATGACTTATACCATTTTCCTAATTTACTTTCAGAGAATATTAGTGAATTATCACTTTAAGGGATGTTTCACAAGAGAAAAAGATAAAAATTAACATTAAATTTAAACTAAGTGCAAGACATGTTTTATTTAATAAAACTAAAAAGTTTAGAAAAAACTGTTATACAAAAGAGTTTTCTTCTTTTGTTTTGTAACTGTAATTTCAAGAAAAGTCAAATGTATTAAAAGAGAACAGATTTCTAAAATTTTTTTAAATAAATATAAAAACTAATTTATTAAAGTTTTATACATTCAAATAAGTACCCATTTATTCCTATAACTTATTTCTTCTACTTTGATGATAATATGTAGATTAAAAGAAATATAAATACATAAATTGTTTTTATACTTTTTTAAAGTAAATTTTAAAGATAACTAGTAACAAAATTCCAACAACAATTAATAAAATGAATTCACTAGAGAAGTAAAAATTTTTTGATCGTTACATCCATCTATATGCTTTAGAAATGAAATACCTAAAAAATTTATAATTTAATAATTTACAACTTATAGATTCACAGTGCAGAAATCAATTAAATAATATCATACAATTTATAACAAATCAAACAATATTTCATTTCTGTTATCTTCTTCTGTTGTTTCTGTTTTTACAAAATATATGATACTGGAGAGGTTTGATTGTATATATATCTAAGGTGAATCTCATTAAAACAAATTAATTTTTGAAATGATCTCACTAGTGTATTTAAAAATAAAGTCAACAATTTTAATTCTTTTATAATGTTAATATAGCAAATAATAAAGAAACATAAAATCTCACCAAATATGTATCCCATAGTCGTATAGTGCATGCAAGAGGCAGTTCTCGCATTAATAAGTTGTTCATCCACCGGAAAGAAAACTGTAAATATTCTATGGAATGTTTCCGTAAATGAGCATGCAAAGGAGCTGAAAAAGTCTTCTTTAAGTAATCATGAAAATATTTTTAAATAATTAAAAACAATTTTACAAGCAAATCCTAGTATATAAGAAAGTTTTAACTATATTTTATGAAATCTAACTACTTTTAAGGAACATGCTAATTTCTAGACAGTTATTGAAAAAATTCTTTCTTAACTCCAAATTTTGGCCATACAAATTGTTTTTTCCTTTTCTTTATAATTCCAATTTTTTTTTAAAAGAATAGAAATTCTATAAAATAGAATTTCATTTGCAGAAACTTATCTTAAATCCCAGTATAAAAATGTTATATTGACAAGTACAACAGTTATATAAGTAATACTTAAATTAAAAGAAGGGAATCTAATATTTTACCCATAAAATCATAAACAAATGCATACAAGCATAAAGACATGAATGTATTGAAAAAATATGATAGAAATATAAAAAATGAATACTTTTTTTTGGATATGTTAATTGATAATATAAATAATGTGTTCATTAATACTAAAAATTATTTGAAAATATTCAACAAACAAAATCAATTGAGAAATGTTTTGATTAATAAAATCATAAACAAATGCATACAAGCATAAAGACATGAATGTATTGAAAAAATATGATAGAAATATAAAAAATGAATACTTTTTTTGGATATGTTAATTGATAATATAAATAATGTGTTCATTAATACTAAAAATTATTTGAAAATATTCAACAAACAAAATCAATTGAGAAATGTTTTGATTAATAACACATAAAATTTGACTACTTTTGAATTTAAAATAAAGGTGCAAAAACTTTATTTCAAAATACATTTATTCAAAGATATAAAAAAATCTTCATTACAAAGCTCAATTATTTATAAAAAAGAAACAAATAATTAGATACCAATGATATCAAATTGCAGTTGCTTGTTTGAGAAAAATCACTCTTCATAGAAATTAGAAGGTGTTAAAAAAAGTATTTATGATTTTTTTAACAAGTGTTTTTGATTATTTCAGTTGAAAGAAAAATATAGCATAAAATATTTAGGGTACTTTGGAATCTCAAATCAGATCATTTGGAACGTGCTATCTGAAACACCAAGTACTTAGTATGTTGAATATTGTTATATAAAAATTTGGACAGCATAAAAATGAAAATCTTCCATTGACAAGCTTTTTATTTTATTTTTCACATGCAAAATTATTCTTACTATATTTTAAATATAATTTTACAAAGTATTAATGTTTAATAATTTTACCATCTATTCTTTGAATAAGCTCTTTGAGCATGTGAACTTTTTTCTGAATTCCTGGTTGGGCAAATGTGTAGTTGTCTTGTATTCCATCCAGAAGTTTAGCCATGCACCAATAACTGTCAGCTTCTACTTGTTGCAAACAATTTTTATCAAGAGTACTCACATCATAGCTTTCAACATCAGTGCCTATAGTAAAATAGATATTGACACATGAAATGATTATATTAAGTGTTCTTTTCTCGTTTTGTTCAGAATATAATAAAAATGTTATTTACAAATACCATATTTTAGTATAACAATTTATGATTTCAAGAGAAATTTAATTTTAAAACTGTAAGGATTAGTTTATAAAGTAAAAGAAGCAACAACTAAAAGTGAGCATTGTTTTACTAGTTTTTCATATTCATAAGTTAGATTTGCTTATTGCATACCCTTTTTTAGATTATTTATATGACATTTTTTGGGGACTAACAGAACAAACCCTTAGAAAATGAAATAAATTGGAGGTGAAATTCGTAATTAAGAATAAAATATTGAAATCATTCACATTTACATAAAGACTTTTAAAAAATCATTTATAATTAAATATTTTATAAAGAAATTATCAAGTAATTATCTGTATTTTTCAATTAACCGAATATTATGCAAGACAGCAATTTTTTATACTTGTGAACCAAGGAAAACATTTATATTAAAAATATATTGCTAAGAATTCTCGCAACAAAACCCTATCACATATTTATTCATCTATATTAACGTAAAAATAATGAATTAATACAATAAAAATATTAGAAATAGGTTAGCAGTACATTTTCATTTGTATATTTTGAAAAAAACATATTGCCTAATTCACATCCCTGCAAAGTATTAGACTTTTTATAGCATTCAATATAAATACTTTTTAATAAACCAACCAAATAATAAAGAATATTTAATTTTCAAATTAATATAGTTTAATAACATCAGTTCATTATTAAGAAAAAAACTGAATTTGAAGCCTAAAACATAAAAAAATTTATAGGCATTCATATTATGTTCACATAAAATTTTTGTAATTTTACTTCCTTTTCAAATTTAAATTGCATTTATTTTTACGATTAAATAGCAGATTACCATATTTTTCTGTATATAATCCATGGATTAGATGTTAAAAAAAGTTTCAAATTTTGTTGTGCATATTACATGCTGCCAAGAATAATCAATATAACAAAAAGCATTCTCCCTTACAAAACCTCAAAGTTTTGAAAGAAATCCTGTTCATATTTTATAAGCTAACAGATGCCACTAAAAGTTTTCATGATCCAGTGGATTGCTCCAATTCTCTGAAGAATTTTTGGGGCAAGTATAGCCTTTGAGCATATACCTATTGCTTGGAGGCATACAAAAGTAATTTTTATTCCTAAAATAGGGAAAGATAATTACTTTGAAGCTAAATCTTTTAGACCTATCAGCTTAACATCTTTTCTTCTAAAGGCAATTGAAAAGCTGATAGACAGATATATTAGAGAAGTCCATTTAATGAAAAAACCACTTTCTGACTCTCAATATGCATATCAACTTGGTAGATCCACTGAGAGTGCCATCTACAACCTATCCTTCATTTTGGAGAAGAACTTTAAGGCTAAGGAACCTGCTTTAGCTGTTTTCTTAGATATTGAAGGTGCCATTGATGAGGTACCCATTGAAACTATTTTACAATCCCTTGCAAGAAAGGGAGTTAATGATACACTCTGTTCTTGCATAGAAAATCTGCTCAATAACAGATTTGTCAGTGCCTCATTTTTAGGTGAAAACATGATGATCCAAGCAAAAGTTGGTTGTCCACAGGGAGGGGTTCTTTCACCTATCTTATGGTACTGTGTTGTAGATTCCCTATTAGAGGTGTTAAAAAAACCAGGCATAATCACCATTGGATTTGCAGATGATTTAGTTATAATCATCAGAGGTAAGTTTGGTGAAACAATCTCTAGCATTATGTCCAACACCCTCAAACAAGTTGAGACTTGATGTAAAAAAGAAGGTCTTTCTGTAAACCCTCGAAAAACAATTATGGTAGCCTTCACAAAGAAAAGGAATCTTAATCTGAAAAAGATAACTTTTTTTGGTCAAGAGTTAACTTGCTCCAAAGAAGTTAAATTCTTAAGAGTATTTTTTTGACATGAACTTAAGTTGGAACAAGCACTTCAACTTTTGTATTGAAAGAGCAAAAAAAGCTTTCTGGTCATGTAGAAATGCATTTTGAAGAACTTGGGGCTTAAATCCTAAAGTTATTCATCGGATTTACACTATGATAATTTGTCCTATTATTACCTATGGCTCAGTGGTCTGGTGGCCTAGAATCAAAAATGTAATTGCTAAAGCAGAATTAACAAAATTACAAAGGATGCTTTGTATAGCTATCTCTGGGTGTGTTCGAACAACTCTCACATCTACACTGGAGCTACTGCTTGGTATGCATCCCCTTTATATGCGTATTGAAGCAGAAGCAATACTTAGCATGAAGAGGCTTAAAAATACAGGTCAGTGGAAGGACTACTCTAGGTTTTTATCCTGGGAAAACCTCAATGCTGACGTAACTAGTCATCCTTTTATAAAGTATGCCTACTGATTACACGATTGTTAAGTATGCTTTTGATAAATCTTATACAATCAAATTTCCCTTGAGAGAAGACTGGAATAATGCCGCCATTAATGAAAGCTGTATTTACTGGTATACTGATGGCTCAAAAATGAATTCCAACACTGGGGCTAGTATTTGTTGTCCTGTTGATGGCACAAAGCTATCATTCCCCTTGTGTAAATATACAACTGTATTCCAAGCAGAAGTCTTTGCCATTCTCATGTGCAGTAGAATATGCTTGGACAGAAACTATTCTTGTAAAAGAATAATTATCCCTTCTGATTGTCAAGCTGCATTACTAGCTCTACAGAAGTCCACTGTAACTTCTGTTCTTGTCTGGGAATGTTATCTCACTCTGTGTAAATTAGCTAATAATAACCCCATCACTTTAATGTGGGTACCTGGGCACTCAGGTGTTCCTGGCAATGAATTAGCTGATGAGAACGGCAAGGACTGGATCAACAACCAACTTTTTTGGTCCTGAACCAGTGTTAGGTATTTCTAAAGGATTGATCAGAAAGAATGTCTTTGATCTCTTCAGAAAACAACAGTTTATGAATTGGTACAATGCCAATGATCAAAGACAAGCAAGGCTATTAAATAGCACATGCCCTAGTAAAAGGCAAAAAGAATTATTAAAGCTCAATAGAAGCAGTCTTAAGAAAGCAGTCGGACTACTTACAGGGCACTGCAACCTTAAAATACATCTCACCATAATAGGCATTTCAGATGATCCTACTTGTAGAGGTTATCATTACATGGAAGAAACTTCAATACATATCTTATGTGAATGTGAAACCTTTTCTGCACATAGATTTGAACACATGGGTCAGCACTTGATTGAACCTTGTGTGTTGCAGGAAATTCCTGTAAAATGTCTGCTGAATTTTGCTTTAGCCACTGGTCTCTTCAAATAGGGCTTTCTGAGGGGTATAGTACAATAGACCTATGGTCGTGGTACTAGGTTCTTTTGGAACCACCCTATCTTAAATCTAATCTGAGTTTTCATGACTCGGGTGACATATTTCAGCTATAACTAGTTTTGACTAATTACATTTAAGAATAAATTTGGTTCCTCAAAAGATAATAAACTTGCTATTGCCTAGTGTCACTTTTCATTCTGTCTTGATATGAGCTATTTCTTCATATAGAACAAAAGCATTTAAGTTACATAAGATTTTAAACTAAAAATTATAGAGAGAGCAAATAAAAAATGATAATGTTAGGTGAAATACAAAGCATGCGAAGTACAAAAGAAAAAATGCATCCAAAATGCATAGCTCGGAAGTAATCATTTCTTTCATTTAATTACTAACCAAACAATTATAACTTATTTTTAAAAAAATGCATTTATATTTGCTTTAAAAATAATTAAAAACTAAAAACAATAACTAGAATATTCTAGAGATTATCGCTCTTGGTGTACCATCAGGTGCTCTCAGCTTAGTTTCTCGCACTTGTCAATGAGGTGGGGATCCAATAATATATTTTTCTTAATAAATGTTTTGTCCAGGAAAATTTATTAAATTTTTAATCATACCATGCATTTTTTTTTATTTTATGTAGATCACATTATCAGCAGTATATATTTTAAACTAATTGGGGGAAAAAACTAAATGGTGAATTATATGTAGGAAAATAATGTGCATTTAATTTCAATAAATGAGAAAAACAAATACTAAAGCTGATGAAAATAGAAACCTATTGATTCTCTGCAAAGCATAAAAATGTACATAGTTTGGCACATCATTATTAAATAGTGAAAAAAATCTTTTAAGCATTTTGAAAAAGTAAAGGTTGGTTGGTTGGTTGGTTTTTATGGCGCAAGGTCCAGGTAAGGACAAGCTGCGCCAAACACAAGATATTATACACAAGTTTTTTTTTTTCATTAATTAAAAGCATAAAATAGAAATATAGTTAAAATGTACATAAAAAGTATAAAATAGAAATATAGTTTAAATGTACATAAAAAGTATAAAATAGCAATATAGTTAAAATATATATTAAAATATGTAAACATACAATATACACATGTATAAGATTAAAAACTTGTATTTAAATAAAATATTTCTAAATTAGATAAAATTCATAAATCCTATGTCTTTTAAAAACGCAAATAAATTGCGATGGGGTGGTTCCCCAAGCAGATCTTCTAATGTTAAAATATTACTATTAAAATATTTAAAACGCTGATGGTTAAAATCTGGACACACAATTAAAATGTGATATACTGTAAATGGTTCATCACACTTTTCACACCACGGTAGGAGATCACTTAAGATCAAATGTTTGTGGGTGAAACGCGTGTGACCAATTCAAGGCGAGTCAGTTTGACATCTGCGCCGTGGAGATAAAACAGATAATGGAATGATGTATGAAAATATGGAATGGAGTTTGTTGCTGACTTGCAGGTCCCAGGATTCCTGCCAAAGAGAATATATGAAATGTTTGAATCCTTTTCTCATGTCCATTGATGGTATTGAAGGCAAAATGGAAGTAGCTGCAGATTTAGCGGCAGCATCAGCTTTCTCATTGCCATCTATTCCTATGTGGCTTGGAATCCAACAAAACAGTATCTCAAATCCCTTGTTAGTAACTGAATCAAATAATTTGAATATTTTAGACACAACTGGATGGCAATTATTGTTGTTATTCCTCAAAGCTTCTAATACACTCATACTGTCAGTGTACACACAGAATTTACGTTCATTTTTAGTTTGTAGCAGCTGAAGTGCTCGGTATATAGCCGTAGCCTCAGCGGTGAAGATGGAGCAGGATTTGTGAAGGCTATAACTGTAGGAGGTATCATCAAGATAAACTCCACAGCCAACTGATCCTGGACATTTGGATCCATCCGTAAATACTGGAGTGTAAATAGTGTACTGACAGCGATGGAATGAATAAAGCTGTTGAAGAATAGCAGTACTTGTGTCTGATTTTTATTCTTACCAAAGGGATTTAGCACAATAATGTGTGGATTATACCAAGGAGGATGTGCGAAAAGGTCGGTAGACTCGATTCGGACATCACATAGGTCAGAAAGCAAAATATTAGATTTAATACGAGAGAGAAAAGGTTAAATGCTTGATGGTCTAGCATTATATAATCTCTTAACAGCAGCACTTGGAATCGTGGAACGCAAGGGATGATGAGGTGAGGACATTATTTTGAATAATAATTAAGAGACAGCTGTATCCGCCGCAGGTCTAATGGCAATTGGTGGCAAATTACATATAGACTCTGGACGGGTGATGTGCAAAGCTCCACAGCATATCCTTAAAGCAGTATGGTGAACAGTGTCCAATCTGCGTAAGATGGAGAGTCTAGCTGATCCATAAGCAACACAGCCGTAGTCAATTCGAGATAAAATTACAGACTGATAAATTCTTAGGAGTGATGTGCGATCTGCACCCCAAGATGTATTCGAAAGCACTTTGAGGATGTTAAGCAGTCGCTCACATTTCTTCCGCAGATGTAAAACATGCGGAAGGAAAGTTAACTTCTTGTCAAAAATCACGCCAAGGAATTTTATCTCACTGACTACAGGAATGGGTCTATTATTTATGTGAAGCACAGGATCATTATGGTAGCTAGTTTTCTTACAGAAATGGACACAGCAACTCTTACTAGGAGATATACTAAGACCATTCCATTCACACCAAGTGGTTAAATTATTTACAGCTGTTTGCAATTGTCTCTCAATTATATTCATGTTTGAACCCTGATATGAAATTTGTAAGTCATCAACATACAAAGTGCCATGAACAGAAGATGGTAATTGATGGAGTATGTCACTGATGAAAAGGTTAAAAAGGGTTACGCTTAAAATGCTACCTTGAGGGACACCCTCAGCTTGACTAAAGGTATTGGAAATTGTAGTTCCAACGCCGCACTTTAAAAACGCGTGAGGCCAGAAAATTTTGGATAAATATTGGAAGATTACCCTTAAAGCCAAGATTATGCAGAGTACGGAGAATACCATAGCGCCATGTACGATCATATGCTTTCTCAACGTCGAAGAAAATTGCAACGAGATGGTTTCTCCTCACGAAAGCATTTCAATTCGGGATTCTAGATCTACTATGTTATCTATAGTGGATCGTCCTCTTCAAATCCGCTTTGATGAAGATGTATGCAATTATTCTTCTCTAAGACGTAAATGAGTCTAGCATTGACCATACGCTCAAATGTTTTGCATAAGCAACTCGTAAGAGCTATTGGACGATAACTCAGAGGGTCAGATGAATCTTTTCCAGGCTTCAATATTGGAATCACTATCGCTTCTCTCCATGAAGTAGGATAAGCATGCTCAGTCCAGATTCTATTAAACAATGAAAGTATGTTTAATAAAGAATCATGATTTAAATGACGGAGCATTTGATACGAGATTCCATCTGGTCCTGGGCTAGTGTCGTTTGCTTTAGATAAAGCAGACTTCAATTCTGACAGTTCAAAATCACAATTATAGGGTAGAATATGTCGATCATGAAAGCTTAGAGGTGTCCGCTCAGCTATTCTTTTAATCCTTAGAAAAGTAGGATTATATGAATCAGAGCTGGAAACACTAGCAAAGGTTTCACCGATGACATTAGCAATATCTACCGCTGAGGAGTGTATTGCAGCTCCGGTTTTTAATACAGGAATGGAATAACCCTGATAAACACCATTGGCTGCTTTAACTTTCCTCCATAATTGTTTACTTGTTGTCGATGAATTGATTGATTTACACGAGCGAATCCAAGATTCTCTTTGACTCTGACGTCTAACTTTTCGAAGTTTCAGCTTTGGCTTTTTAAAAGCAACAAGATTCTCCGTGGTAGGGTATCTTCGAATATATTCCATTGCTTCCTTTGTTTCTTATAGGAGAGTTGACACTTTTCATTCCACCAAGCTTTCCTGTGTTTATGTGGAATGATGGAATTTTTAGGATAGCAACATCCGCAGCTCTGATTATTGTGTCGGTGACAAATTTAACGGCATCATCTATCACATCTGTCTTAACTCTTGTCTCACTGATCACAGCCAATTGCGTGAAAAGTGACCAATCGGCTCGACTGTACACATAATTAGGTGGTTTGTGACACACACTATTACTTCCAGCCTGAGACACGATTAGAGGGAAATGATCACTATTGTAGAGGTCATTTCCAACTTCAAAATTCAGCAATGGCAAGAGTGATGGAGAACATATAGCTAAGTCCAGAGAGTGAAATGTCCGTGTAGGTCCGTGAAAATAAGTTTTCTCGTTGGTATTTAGCAGACAGAGGCTACGGTCAGAAATGAACTGCTCTATCTGTCGACCACGAGAATTCGTATCATCACTACCCCACAGAAAATTATGACCGTTAAAATCACCGAGCAATAAAAATGGAGTTGGGAGTTGATCAACCAAGTCATTCAGTTCTTCTGCTTGGATGACATCATTCGGTGGTAAGTAAAGACTACATACTGTTATTAGATATGTGGTGTGGATTCTCACAGCCACGGCCTGGAGTGTAGTTCTTAACTGATGTGCTGTACTGGGGTAATTGTTTAATGTAATTATACACACTCCACCAGACACAGCAGCATCACCACCATTATCCTTTCTGAAGCACTGAAACCCACGCAGTTTGGTGACAACAGTGGGCATCAGGAATGTCTCCTGGAGAGCCACACATGCGGGGTTAAAGCGAGAGATGATGGATTTGATGCCATCAAAGCGAGAACGAAAACCGCGACAATTCCAGGAAACAAAGGAAGTCACGAATGGAATATATTCTAACCTTTATCACTGTTGCTTATGGTCATTTCAGATGAGTCTTCAGAATTGAAATCATCATCTGATGGATGCAGCTTGACAGTGTCTGCATCCAAACACAGAAGAGCTTTTCTTGCTGTTAACGAAGGCTTCCGAACGCCTTCTTTAGCTATTTTTAATTTCCTAGCCTTCAAGGCTTTTGATTTTGCCAAAGCTGATTTGGCAATTACAGTTGTAGGTGCTTCTGTGTTTTTTTGCTTAGGGAGCAAACTAACTGTAGAAATAGAATTTGTTTCTGTTTGGGTGCTGGAGGATCGGGTCACTTTTTTTGTCAAAGTTGCATAACTGACATCAGGAGTGGGAGTTCTGGAACTAACTGTGCGACGAGCTTCTGCATAGGAGACATTGTTTTTAATTTTGAAGGTGACAATTTCTTTTTCCAGTTGCCAAACGGGACAAGATCTAGAATAAGAGGTGTGGTCACCTTTACAGTTGACACACATTTCTTTGGCTTTGCAGGTAGTACTATCATGGTCGTCAACTTGAGAACAGTGAGCGCAAGTAGGTTTCCCTCTGCAAGCCATTTTAGAATGTCCATAGCGTTGGCACTGGAAACATCTGAGAGGATTCGGGATATACGGTCGCACTGAACAACGCATGTAAGCCACTTTGATATACTGTGGCAAGTCTGGCGTTGCAAAAGTCAAAATAAGGTGTTTGGTATTTAATATAATACCATCCCTTTTGATTGTTATTCTTTTGACAGCGCAGACTTTTTGGCTTTTTAAGTTGTCTAAAATTTCATCAGTGGACGTATGATACAAATCCTCTGCAGAAATTACTCCCTGTACAAAATTTAGTCTAGAATGAGGCTCTACTGTGACAGGTATGTCAACAAGTAATTTCATACTTTGTATCATCAGAGCCTGCTTTTCAGATGTTGTCTCAATAAGTAAATTTCCGTTCGTAGTTTTTTTACAGATTTCACTACTCCTAGATGAGATGTTAATCCTTTTTCAATCAGAAAGGGAGAAACATATTCAAAAGATCCTCCAGTTCTTTTCACAATGAAGTATTTAGCATTAGACATTGGTATTTGTTGCTCCCGAGGGAGTGAAGAGAAAGTTGATTTATTCATATGGATTGGGAGAAAATTCAGGGACTAGACGGCACCACCCACCACGGAGCCCTACGAGGGGATACATGTTAGTTGTACCAGTGCTAGTCAGTCCCTATACGCTCACGGTACATCCCTGAAGTGGACTCCACCCTTAACGAGTCACCCAGTAGATGTACCGATCGCTTGATCCATAAAGCCGATTGATGTGCTGAGGACCACAACACACCTCCCGTTTACCTGAAGCAGAGGCCAAAGCAATGTGTTGGTCTCAGGAGGCCTCAATTACCAGGATCCTCCTTTCCAGGGACACGGGTCTCCACGCACGGCAAACACGTGGGTGATTTAGTCCTCAAGAGTAGCTAATAGCAACAGAGCGGCGAAAGCTACTCAAGGGGAGCCCTCAACCTCGTACGAGGCAACCACAATGAGGGAGAAAAGGAAGAAAAAGCAGAAGATTAGAGGAGAGAAGAAAATAAAGAAGAGGAAAGATCACTAGGGTACCTCGGGATTGTGACACCCGTGTTTACCTAAAGAAGGTAAACCCCCTGAGGGGTTGAAAAAGTAAAAGTAGAGCTAAAGTTTTTATTCCTTATGATATCCTTTAATTCAAATTAAATGAAAAACAAATTTAATTCTATATTAAATTTTATTTTTTAATAATGTGATCAATTTTTGCTTAAAATTTAAAATAAGCTATGTAAGAGTTATTGTTACTTCCAATATCACACTGTTTCAACACAGCAAGTTGGTTGGTTGGTTTTTATGGCGCAAAATCCAAAAATGGACATGCTGCGCCAAGAAGAGGGTTTTGAAAAGGCTATTTTTTATTTATGATTTTTCATTCATTATTATTTTTTATTTATTTATGATTTTTCACCATTATTTTTAAAACCCAAACAGCATTAAAACTTTAAAACACAAAAATAAATGTATACATTTATATTAAAATCCAATTAAAAATATAAATGGAAAAAATTCAAAAGTAAATATCAATTAAATATAATATAAAAAACCTATTCCCCTCAAAAGGCAAATAGGTTACTGTGGGGTGGTTCCCCAAGCAAATCACACAAAGTTAAAATATCACATTTAAAAAAGAGTAAACGATATTGGTTAAAATATGGACATGTAATTAAAATCTGATGAACAGTGAGTAGTTCATCACACGTTTCACACCATGGTTTTAGTTCACTTAGAAACAAATGTCTGTGTGTGAAACGTGTGTGTCCGATACGAAGTCAAGTCAATCTAACATCTGCACTTCATAACGGTAAAACAGATAATGAGGTGAGTGATGAGAAAATGGTACGGAGTTTGTTTCCGACCTGAAAGTTCCATGATCTTCCCAAAGGGAACAAATAAACCTTTTTATACCTTTTCTCACATCTGAGAGCGGAATAAATGGTAAAATAGGATCTTTAGCAGACTTTGCAGCTTCATCCGCTCTCTCGTTTCCATCAAGACCTACGTGACTTGGTATCCAACAAAATATTATTTTGTATCCCTTGCTAGCAAGGGAGTCCAATGCTCTGAAAATTCTCGACACAACAGGATGACATGTAAAACTATTGTTTCTCAAAGCTTCAATAATACTCATGCTGTCAGTGTAAATACAAAATTCATGACAATCATCTGTATTCACGTGCTGAAGTGCGTAGCAGATGGCGGATGCTTCAGCAGTGAAGATGGAGCAGGATGAATGTAGTCTGTAACTAAATGCTGTATTATTGATAAAAACTCCACAGCCCACATGTCCTGCTGTTTTAGAGCCATCTGTGAATACAGGTTTGTATGATTGATACTGACAGTGATGAGAAGAAAATAGCTGCTGAAAAACAATAGGTGTTGTGTCAGATTTTCTGTAGTGAGCAAAGGTATTGATGAAAGTGTTTGTTGGGTCATACCAAGGCGGATGAGCAAATGGGTCAACAGACTCTATCTGAATATCACATAGGTCTGTGAGCCACAGATGTGGTTTGGCTCGTGTGAGAAACGGT
Organism: Latrodectus elegans; assembly: GCA_030067965.1. Taxonomy (NCBI): domain Eukaryota; kingdom Metazoa; phylum Arthropoda; class Arachnida; order Araneae; family Theridiidae; genus Latrodectus; species Latrodectus elegans. Next base: position 9,959,445 of record CM057811.1, on the reverse strand, counting down.
GGGATGCTCATTGGACAAGCATCGTATAATCTCATGAGAGAGGTATTTGGAACCATGGAACATATCGGATGATTAGGTTCTCAACACAGCAGAGGAAATTATGTTGCATTATTATATTTTAACATTTCCCTTAAAAACTGTCATAGCTTTTCTCATTTTTCTATTTTAGAAACAAAGACTAAAGACTAAAATAACAAGACTGAACAAGATTACAGGATCATGATTTCGATTTAAGGATTCAAGACCTTGTTAAACATTTATAATTTTGCACTGTGAATTTAATATATCCTTACGTAATAAGTGGAATCAATTTATTTCACTTTAATAATGCATAAAAATATTTTATTTATAATTTTCTTAAATGTCTTAATATATATATATATATATATATATATAAGGTTTTTGTACTTTACATAAAAAAATTAATTTAAATTTTTCTAAACAGAAGAACTTATTTTACCTGAGGGAATAAAATCATGTAAGAATACAACAAAAAAAGGTGTGACAAGATCATTCATTCCTTGCACATAGCCACTAGCAGGATGACGAATAGCCAAAATATACAGTATTCGTTCAAAAGCCTGTATTAAAATAAAAGTTATCACTTTAAAGATAAAAAAAGAAGTTTTTAAAAACTTTCATATCATTTCCTTAAGATTATTTAGAATCTTAAGTGATATAATTAGATTTAAAAATTTCAGGTATTACTTTGGTAATATAGCTTTAGAAGTGAAAAAGGAAATATGATACAAAGAAAGAAATTACTCATTGTTCTAATAAATGATCCTAATTTGATAAAAAGTACAATATATTTATGTTCACAGAGATCTAACTGTACAAGAACTTTCCATGTATAAAATAATATGTATTACTACAATATATATATATACAGAATAATGGTTGTTGTTCATTTATATCTGACAAAAAAGATTCAATAAATTCTGTTTTTGTATGCTTTGTATTCATGTAGCATAACACTATCATTAGTAATCAATTCTATTAAAAAAAAAAAAAATTTGCAGCATAGATTTCATGGTAAAGAATTTATGTACTGACGAAAATATTTTTCTTGTTAGAATACAAACTGTCAAAGGGAATAGTTATAAATATTTTTAAGAAGTAGCACTGAACAATATTTGCTTCAATGCAATGAATAATTACAGTAATAACAACTAATTTTCTTCGGAATATTTTAGAAATATTTGTCAAGATTGTTGGATTGTTCATTTTTGATTAATATTATAAATGAGGCAAAAATTCTAATAATTTTCAAACTTGACAAGATTTATTTGTCTAAGATTTAGATAAATTAATGAATCTAAGTTTTTAAATTAATAAGGGAGATGACAGAAAAAATTATGAATATTTATCAAAAACAAAAATTGACTTTTTTTTTTAACAAGAGCAAACACATTCTCTCCTTAGACAGTTATATATAGTGCATATTAAATACAAAGAACTATGTACACAGTTTATAAATGCTTACATTATCAAGAAACAATTTTTGCTTAGAGCACATTTACTTAGAGCATGTTCAGCACTCTATTTTTATTCTTAACATTATATATACTGACATACCAAATTAATTAAAGCAACAAAGTTTCCTATTTAGTCTTAAGAAGGATATAATAATGTATCAATGGAAACCAATAAAGTTCATTTGTGCCACTGTATTTTATATAAATTTATTAAAAGTGTTTGGTGAAAGTATAGTTTCTGCTAAGACAAGTGACAGATGGTTCGAAAAATTTGAAATACGTGATTTCAACCTTTCTAATTAACCACTTTCTGGGCAACCATCTTTGATTTACGGATTTGTTGTTAAAACTATATTAGAGCAATAATTGCAAAAAATATATTGTAGTAAAGGTCACATTCCTTACTAGAACACACTTATGTAATGTTTTTGACACTTTTCCATATGAAACTATGATGCATTATTCTCCATGTTCTGTTGTTTTTCTGTGATATTCTTTTGATAAATGGTGTTTGTGTTATAGTTAGTTTATATTTAAATTTCTATGTCACATCTAATAAGGGACAGTTGAGAGGAAATTTTTCTCCAAATTTCTAGTTGTCCAATGTTTATTAATTTTTCACACACACACAGTTAGACACTATATATATATATATATAATAAGTCTCTCTCTCTCACACATACACACACACGGTCTACTGGGAAGTTCGATCCATTGATCAATGTTGTTAAAACCATATTAGAGCAAGATATAGAGAAGGATTAAAGATGGCAGAAAGGCTTAATTCAGTTCACCAAACCATTTTGGACTATATTCAGAAGATAGGATTGGTGTGGAAATATTCAAGAAGTGCAGTACAGAAATTAAATCAGAAAAATTTGGATGATTTGAGTTGTCATATGCACATCCATGCAAAGCTTTGATCAAAATCAAGTCTTTCTTGAATCAGGTGATAACTGGGGATGAAAACTTTGTAAAGAAAAGGGCATATTATGAAACTGGAAAAATTAGCTCTTTCATTTCTTAAACCACATTTGACTTTACATAAGAGAATGTTGTATACTTGGTGGGATATTCGATGACCAATATATTATGAGCTTTAAAAATCAAACAAAAAGAACCATTCAGAGAAGTATTGTTAGCAGCTGGACAAATTAAAGACAACAGCTGAAGAAAAGAGGTTAACAATGCCTTAAAAAAAAAGGTTGTCAAAAAATTGCAAAATTAGGCTGGGAAATTCTGTTGCATCCACCATATTTCCAGGACTTCTCCTCTGACAACTATTTTTTTTTTCCTTACAAAATTTTTTGAAGGACAAAAATTTGAAAATAAAGAAAATAACAAACAAGCATTAGTTTATTTTTTTTTTTTGCATCAAAAGATGAAAATCTTTTCAAAATTAGTATATACAAATTGGCCTCACGCTGATAAATCATAAATAATAATGGTAATTATGTTATTTAATAAAGTTTATTGGTGGTAAGAAAAATTTGTATTTTGTTTTATTCCAAAAACAGACATAATTTTCCAGCAGACCTGGTACTATAGCTATCTTTGACGAACAGGTGTGACATTTTTCAAATATTTGCATACTGAAAGAATTTTGAACATAAAGTGAAAGTTGAGTTGATGTAGCATAATCTTACACAATTTACATACTATCTACTCTTGTTTATAAATATAATCAGCTAAAGGATTACCAATTTCTGGATTAGTAGTGCAGTTGTTTTCATTGGAAATCACAAGTGATACCACTGTGTTACATCACAATGTGTTGTGTTTTGCACAAAAGATAATTGTTTCATTTTCAGTTCAAGTTACATGATACCACAACACAGGAAATCAAAAGGGAAAATGCATTTTCTAAATATTTAATTCTTTACATTAATATTCACAAACTGCCTTTTCATATTGCACTGACCAACTATGGAAATCTCTTTTTTCCTCTATTTCATTCCTTTTTAAGATAGGAATGCAAAGTCTGCAGTTTTTCACGAAGTGGCACCCTAGATAGTTTTATTAAGCAGCATTTGGCTATTTTTATTTAACATACCCTCTTTTATGAACAGCAACTATTTCAAAGTTCAGAGTTACAAGAGAATTTAGAGGGTATATTGTTATGTATTTCTTTAGTGATTAATTCACAAAAATAAATTTTAAAATTACAGTTAATGAGTTTTTTTAATCTTTTATTTAAAAAAAAACTAATTAAATTTAAATTTCTCCCATAAAAACACTTTTTTTTCACATTCTTGTCTTAAAATGAAAGGTTTATAAGTATAATTTTTCAAAATGACTATTATATAAATGTGTTACTTTAGAAATACATAGTACAATATGTTCTACATATACTGATTCAAATAAATAGAGAACTTTTAAGATATAATCTACATATTTCAATTTTAGTCCATTAAAATAAGGCTATCGAAGAAGCTGAAAGGATTTAAATTAAAAACCATTTAAGAGAAAAAGTATTTTAACATGCATAAGAATTAATTCATTCAACACATTAACAAAGTATTTTAAGACAAAATTCCCACATTATAATCACCTTTTGTACAATTTCTTGTTGAAATAAAGGAACCAGTGGACTCATACGAGGTACATCAATGTGAATCTGCAATATATGCAATAACATTTGTAGAATTATTTTACATAAAAAACTATTTTGCACTGCAGTTATAAAGATTATTATTGTAGACATAGTTGTAAGCTAAGGTAGATCTGAATAACCTAATTATATACTCTTAAAAAAAAAACTGCAAATAATTTTCTGTTAATGGCTTTTATATTAGTTGTTTGAAATTCTTATTTTGGTTTTGGATAACTGTGATGTGAATTTCTTACAATTTTACTTTTATTACTATTGTTTACTATTTATTTAAAGATGTAAAAGACTTTCATTCTTAAAAAATATTACTAAATGATCCTGCTTATATATATAGTACAATTTTTGATCACTCAACATAAACATATATCCATAGGTATGCATGCACATATTTGTATTCATATATCAAGAATTAAAATTTACGCACCATCAATAAAAACAAACTAATACATTAAACACTTGTATATTAACTTTTTTACATTCTATTCTAAATAAACATCATTTTTGCTTTTTTTTAAATTTTTCTTATACATTCCAAGTTTTAAATTAATATTTATGTAAAAACTCTGACACAGCATGCATTCCATTCATTTATTACTAAATAACTCTTTAATCCTTTGCCCTTCAGAGAAATAAACTTTTGTCATAACAATACGATAAAAGGACTTTTTGCAGTAAGTAATTTAAGGTATTTGTCAAGTAATTTAAATTATATGACACAATACATTTTAATTAGAAGCTTAATATTTAATATATAACTAACTACTTAAATTTAATTTTCATCATAATTAATAAACAAGTTTAAAATATAATTATGATAATTATTTTTTATTTATTTTATTTTGCAGCAACTCTGTTGAGTATTGAACTGTACATGAAGGATAGAATATCATCAAGCAAATCAATTAACCTGAATTTCATGATACATGATATATGGTAATTCAACCAAATTATATGATGCAAAATAATAACCTACTAGTATTTGTGCAATAAATTTATTTTTCCCATAAAACAACCATATTTAATTTAATAACAAAATCAATTATACAGTTACTCATGATGTTTAAACATATATAATGCTGCAGGTGAGACCTGGAATGCAACTTAAACTTAACATGAGTGGGATACATGCTAAAAACAAAGGCTTTTGTAATTTTGACATAGGGTCAGGTGATGAGACCACACCTGAGCTGGCACCTTTCTCCCTACCTCTACACATCAGCAAAAAGATTTTGGATATCACAGATTAAAATGGACATGTCTCTGCAACTCAGTGAGGGTGAATGCATTCACCTTCCCAATCACTATTTATGGTAAATAATGCTTCATTTTGCTGATCATCTCAGAAATGGTCTGGAGCTATGAGTTGCTGAGGTTAATATAGTTCAAACAGTAATATATTAAGAAAATACACAAGTTCATTAAGCAAATTGGATATCTTAAAGCTTATAGCTAACATTTACTTTTAAATGAGATGTAAATAAAAATATTAATTAATTAAAAAAAACATTGGATAAATATGCTTTAATTCAATTAATTAATATTTTGAGAGTAGTTCGCACATGCTTGATAAATATATCAACATAAAACAACCATTAACAGTTAATAAGTTAATCATTAAAATATGTATTTTAATGTATCAAATCAAGTCAATAATCAAAGTTTACAGAGATAACACAGACTATTTAGCAAAATAGTTGATAAATGGAAAGCAATGCTTAGTAGCTAAAACTGTAAAATTATATACAAATAAAGAGCAAGCAGGGTATACCCTCCCAGTAGGCAACATTTGCGACTTTTTTGTCACCAAGCTGAACACATGCTTTTGGAACAGGAAATTTACCAAAGACAACCAAATTGAAACACTGAACAAAAAATTCAAACATTGTTGCCACTTAAAAAACCATATACATGACACAAAAATGACATAAAACACGAGAAGAAAGCAAATCTAAGAACAAAGAAATCTGAAAAGCAACAAAGAAATGGCAACACTATAATCAAAACAAAGGAAACCAGATTTGGCAATAAATCATTTGAGGGGATATATCAAACTTATCCCATAAACAATGAGCTACTGAAAAAAAATTCTTACTTTTAATAACAAAATCATTTGATGACAAATAATAATCTGTTATTATTTGTGAAATGAATTTACTTTTTCTATAAAACAAACATATTAAACGTTACATCAAAACCACTCAGAAAAGTATGTATGGAGTTTAAATAGTAACAAACATGCAAAATACATAAAAACATTAAGATAATTTGTTTAAAAATTATTGCTAATTTTTTATTCTAAATATGATTTTTTTTACTTAAAATAAAACTTTAAATTAGTTTTAAAAAATGACTTAGTAAATATTATACTTAAATTCTATTATCTATAATTGTTGCTTTGCTCATGCTTAGTAAATCCATGAAAAACAATAACTAAAAAATTATATTAGACAGATTTTGACAGATAATATACAAATAAAAAGTATACTTGCAGGAATATAAAATGATTTCAGCATCTGATTTAGAAGCAAAATTACTAACAAAGGAATTGAATTTCAGTGTAATAAAATAAGTGAATAATTTATACTAAAATTATTAGATTATCTACATATTATTCCATCAATTATTTCTAAGAAAAATGTTGTCACAAAAAAGTAAAATTAGTGTTATATGTTAAAAATTAGCAAATAAAAGTTTATATTTATTGTTAAATTTTCTGTGATTGCATTGATACAAAAATTTGAACATGAATTACAAATACAGTTCTCTTCCTTTTGTTTCAATGAAGATATTTAAGTTCATGATTTTTCAAATACATAATTGTTACGTACATTTTCAATGATTAACATATTATTTGTTATGTTTGGTAAAAATGGTAGACAAAAGACTATGAAAATAACAATAAATAAAATTTTTAGAGAGTTTTAAATTGCGAGGTAAAACCAAGTGAACAACTATAAATTTAATTGTAAGTCATATCATTAAATTAATACCTCAATAACATGAGACACTAATTTTAAACTTGATACGTAATTCTTATAATTAGAATAAATTTGAATACACTATCTAATGCATAATTTATATATTTGTAAGTTACTCAACTGTCAAAGAATGAGTAAAAAATGCATCCCAAAGTTGTTATTAAGATATTCAAATATTAGATGCATTACTATAAACTGATATATTTGTTAACTAAGCATTCTTAAGAAATTTTAAGATTTGGGAACAGTATTAATCAATTGACAATGTTCCTTTTAATAAATGTATTAAATGCTAAGTCAAAAAAATCAGGATTTTTACTTGTCTGTATGTTTCATGGTGGACATCCTCATCCCTGATATCATAATATCTACTTATAAAAGACAAGTATTCTTCTTTTCGACGCTGTAAAAATGATTCTCTTCGTTCAAAACAAGTTGGTAAATATCCCTAAAATATTGAATAATTATTTATATATAAAATGAGATAAATTATTATTTAAACTAGCATTAATAAATCAGATTTAAAAAACATTTATTATCATGAAACAAAAATCAAATGTTTAAATAAAGAAAATTTAAGAAGAAAATTTCTCAAAAATTCCCAAAAATTTTCTCTTATTACCATACATCCATTTTTGTTACCTGCGTCAAATTAAAATATTAGTTATATTAATAACTAATTTTTAAGAAATTTTATAAATGTGAGACTTAAAGACCACTTCATAGATTCTTTGAGATATTTCCCATTAAACATTTCAAATTAATAAGGACAATGAATATAGATGAAAGTTACATATAGCTCTTCGAAGAATCCTAGACTCTCAATAAATTAATATAAGTTTCTTCCCCCACAATATTTTACATAAACTGAGAGATAATTATTGGCCACTAGCAAAGCTAATAAGTTTATTTTCAGATTATATTGTAAAGTTTATCATCAGAGATTGTAAATATTCATAATAATTTGTAAAGAGTCCAATTTTTTTTTTTTTTTTTTTTTTCTTTTTTTGCAAAACTCATAAGTTAAAAATACATTAAAGTTCTTTCATATGTGTACATAAAATGCAACATAAAATTTTGTTTTAATTAAATAAAAGCTTTGTTTCTTAATAAAGGAAAATTGTAAGCAATTTGGAAATTTTATATAAAAAAAGACATTAAGTACAGAGTCTGATATTTCTTCAAATGTCTTCCATTTAACATTTGTATTTTACTTTAATCAACAGAAATAATTTAAAAATTGATTCCTAGAAACACTAATTCAAAGATTGCAGTTAACACTAAAATTCAATAATCTTTTTGGTGATGTTTTTACTATTATAACAACAATATATGATAATCTACTTTATACTAGTAAAAATACTAAAATTTTAAAGCTTTACTAATTAAAAAAATTTAAAAATTAATGTTAGAGGCAAACTAAAAACGCAAAGTGTTTCTGATTCTTCTTTTTCATTTCAACATTAACTTTTCCTCATTTTTCAATTATATATTTTCGATTTCAAATGCTAAGCTTTTCATTATATCATTAAATTTAACATAAATAGATATTTTTTCTTTCATGAAGTACAAAAAATTTCAACTAGAAATTTGATGTTTTAACTTACAACTGGATTTTCAAAGTGGAATGATCATACGAAAGAGTAAAAACTTTTTCAATTAAGACGATTTTAAAAACTATCATTCATGCATTTAAAATAATTTATATTATATGAAAGGAAAAACATAATATGAAATTCAAGGCTTTAAAAGTTACCAATAAAAAACGTCAAATGGGACAGTGAAAACTATTAATAACAAATGATACACATATTGCATGAATATTTTTGTTCAATTCCTTATATTACTAACTATCATAAACTAATTCAAGTCCTATTAGTTAAAAAATATTGAGCTATTACTAATGACTTGAATTAGTTTTAAAATTATCACTGTAAGATATATATATTTTCATTTATTTCACAACAAACCCCTTTTACAACAATGGAATTAAACAGCTACCTGTAAGATGGTGAGAAATTATAGATAGTGTAGAAAAATATAAGCATTGAAATAAAAGGTTAAATTTTGTTTCATTTATACTGTTTAAAATTTCCCTAGTATGTAAATAAGCTTTTGAACAGATCTGATATTTTAACTTCATCAGTTTCAATTGTAAATAAAATTGTTAACATACGAGGGTTACTCTGAAATTTTTGAGATGAGAATTTACAAAAGAAAAATAACGGTTTAATTTTAAAATACAAAAAATTTTAACACAGAATAGGATTTTTTACTGACTTACTTCAACTTGTTTAGCGTAGAATAAATTTTAAACAAAAGAGAAAATGGAGTTGACGCGAGAACATTTTCGCGCCATGATTTTGTTTGATTTTAATGCAGGATTAAATCAAGAAGAATGCGTTCAACTGTTGCAATTAGTATTTGGTGATGAATCTCCAGCTCGTGCTACTGTATTCAGATGGTATAGAGAATTTAAAAGAGGTCACAATTTTCTTCAGGATGAAGAACACACAGTAAGGCCGCCATTGGTAGTAATCCCGGATAAGTTGTCTGCCATACGAAAAATATTAATGGATGATAATCACTGTACCTATCAAATGATACAGAAAGAACTTAACATTGGATCCACAGCCATACACAAAATCATTCATGAAGAATTACATATGAAAAAAGTAGTTTGCCGTTGGGTTCCTCATAATCTAACTAAGCACCAAAAAGAGGAGCGTGTCAAAATCAGTAAAGAAACTCTTAAATTGCTAAATGATGGCCACTGCATCATTTCTAAAATTGTCCAGGTGATGAAATGTACATAGCGATTTCTGACATTCCAACATGTCAAAAAAGCAAAGTGTGTGTCTTTGAAGATGATCCCACACTGATGATGATGATAAAACAACACACACTGAAAAAATTGACGTATGCTGTTTTCTTCAGAAGTACGGGATTGGTCAAAGCCATCGAGTTGAAAGGACAGAAGGCAGCAACAGCAAACAGGTATACCACTAAATGTCTTTCAGAAATTTTACAAGAACAGAATGTTAGGGGAATAATGCTTTACAAAACAATGCATCTTTACGTACAGCCGGATTAACAAAAACAAATCAAAGTGATGGAACATCCACCGTATTCACCTGATCTAGCTATGTGTGACTTTTGGTTATTCTTTACTCTAAAAAAGAACTTACGTGGACATTGTTTTCATTCAAAAGAAGAGATTGATGTGGCTATAAATGCATTTTTTTCATCTATTCCAAGAACTGAATGGCTTGAGGCATTTAATCTGTGGAAAATTCGGCAACAAAATGCTGGAGAGACTACTTTGAACACACCTAAAATTTTGTAAGTATAACTTTAGAAACCTAGTTGTATTTACCAAAAATTTTAGAGTTACCCTTATATTTATTAAAATTTTAAATGAAAAAAAAAAGTTTTTTCCCCTAGCATATATCTATGAATGTTGAGCATGGTGCAGAATTCTTAAAAAAAAAAAAAAAAAATATATATATATATATATATATATATATCTGGTAAAAATGATACTATAATATATGAAGCTTAGATCTATTTTAGCAACTGCTACAAAAAAAAAAAAAAAAAAATACCAATTTATTATTATAAAATAAGATACATGGTTCAAAGAATTAGTTTTTTTAATGGATTTATAATTGATGCTGGTTCTTCATAAAAGTTAAAAAAGTTAACAAAAGTATCGAAATCAATTAAATATTATCAATAACATATTCAATTCCTATTTTTAAATATTTAATTCTAGATCTTTACCTTTAATCCCATCAATCTGTTGAACTGGATCATGCCAAAACAAAATTGTCACAAATTACAATACACAATTATTATTTTTTTTAAAGAAAGATGGAACAAGAAAAAGAAATTGAAACTATATCCTTCATTGATATTCCTGCTAAATCTCCCAATATATCACCAATGGATTTTTGAAATCTTAAAATCTGTGTTAATCAAAAGTTAAATTACAGAGCTTTGAGCTTCGAAATCCCATTCATAATGAACAAAACAAACTACCGCTTCTGATTTACAAAAAGTATTATTGTTATAACATTATAGCATACAGACATTATTTCTATAACATGAAAGTTAGGATGTAGAATGATTGTTAAGAATAAGATTTTTCTAAAATCGAGCATTTAAAATATATGAATGCATTTTTTTTTTGTATACTCCATCTAAAACATCTAAAAAAAGGTATAAACTGGCTCTGTTTAATTTAAGAAATAGATGTAAAAATCTGAAAATGTGGCACATGCAATTTTCTAGGTGCAGAGAAGTTAAATTGAAAAGCATTAAAGTAACTTTATAAGTAAAACATACATTGTAAAATAAGGCACTGCAAATTTTCAGAATATATATTTCCAGACAAAATTATTGAATTTATATCTTACTTACAGATAAAATTTTCCAAGTAACAGGTCGCACTTTAGTGGGAATGCCAGACCAACTCAACTTTCTTAATTCTTCTAAAAACAAACATAAAAAAATTTATATCTCTATTACAACGCATTTAAATCAATGTTTCAAATAGTTGACCACTCCATTCTCGAAAAAAGGAATCTCACATTAACAAGTAAATTACAATAAATAGATTGAATTCTAATGACGATTGTGATCCTTTTATAATTGATGGATTTTTCATAAAAAAATATTGTACAAACAGAAAATATGTTTAATGAGACGCGAAAATCTTATTATAAAATCAGTTAACCATAAAGCCATTGTTTTTTTTTTTTGTTCCAATTGAGATCATGGCTAGATTAAGCACAGGGGCCATATAATCCATGATTCCAAATCTTTTTGGCGATGAAGAAGTGTTGCCAAGATGACATATCATGACGTGCACGATGACGTAAATACTAGGTTTACAAAAATAGAATTTTCTGCATAATTCTTATAGGTCTCCATATGTATGACGTAAAAAAAAACAAGGTTGCCAGATACATAAGGAAATGCGCCAAAAAATCACAAATCTTTAATCAATAATTTGGAGCATGGATTATACAGCATCTGTGCCCTAGATTACTTCATTACAATTCTCATTAGCTTAAGATATTAAGAAATATAATCTTATATCAGATAACATTACATCTATGTGTACTGAGATGATGTTGTAAATCTAACTTATAGACCAATTTGTTGCCTGCCATTAGAATTCCATTCTTCCAGTGGCAGCAAACAAAGTGAAGCTCTCCCTCAAACGTCTGAGAATATTGTCGAAGTTCATTTTGTCAATGAAAAGATTTATTATATACAGGCCAAAGCATCGGCTTGAGAAGCTGTTTTTTATTGATTCAAGCAATTACTATGTTGACAATAGAACAGAAAAATACAAAATGAAAAAGACAAACAAAATTCTGCAATTCATTTAAACTGTCAAAGACAATTTTAATTTTTAAAAATTTCATTTAATAAAATTCTAAATTAATAATTGTAATATTTGTAAGCAATCTCTTTTAAACCTTAAAAATAATGCCTTGCTTTGCCAACTTAATAAAAAATTTAAATTTTTCTGTAGTAAATAATAAAATGGCTGTCTGAAGGTTTCATAATACAACTAAGTACAATATGTTTTTGGCAGAATAATTTTTTTATTATCAGTGATACTTTAAAATTTTGAGTATTTACATATCATTGCTTCACCTATTTTGGTGAGAAAAATATTTTTAAAGCTGCAATTTAGTCCTAAATATTGTGATTTAATGACTACATTGCATGAGTCTTTCAGAGACAAATTATTTTACATTAAACGAGAATTTTTTTAAATTTAACTATGAAGTAAATCCTTTTCTACCTTAAATAAAATCTGTTCTTTTAGTCTAAATTAAAGTATAAACAGTCAATTCTTTTTCTACACATAGAGAAACACAAAGAAAAAAAAAAAAAAAAAAAAAAAAATCATGTAAAAATGCACAAGACATATTATAAATTTGAAGATATCCTCCACAGATGTAAAAAATCAAGTAAGATGAAACATGATTCAATTTTAATTTAAATACAAAATTTAAAAATTTTTTCCATCAATTTAAAAATATTTTTTAAAATATTGTGTGAAAGAATAATGAAATTTCTATTACATACTTGAAAAAAAACCAATAATAATTCCTTTTTATTATGAAAAATATTAAATTTTGTGATTGACAATTTAGTTTCTAAGTACATGTAAAAATTCAAATTGAAATTAGGAGTAAAACAACTAACAAACTATTCATAACAAACTATTCACACTTGATAACAAGCAAAATTTAATGATAATATAACAACATTGATTACAAATTGAATTTTAAAAAATATTATCTGTAGATGTATCAAATATGTGAGTTGAAAAAAAGTAGTAGTACAGAAATAGCTATCGTATACCATCCAAAAATTAAAAGAGTATGAATAAAAGTTTGACCAGTTCATGAGAAATCATAAAATAGTTTTCGCTTGATTAAAGTATTGTTTAATTATCACCACTAAGTATAAACCATGATTCTTATATATATAATTATGTATTAGTCTAAAGTTACCACAACAAATTATATTGGAAATTTTAGCATTGCATTGAAAAAAAAAAGCATCAACATTTAAAACGTAATTGAAACTTTGTAATGCATTTTACAAATAGAACACATTAACAGAAAATATAATTAACTGAAGAACGAAATTTTGCATTTAAGTCAAAGAACAACAAAATAAAGAATTATGAAATTCAGGTATTCCCCATAATTTAAGAATGAAAAGTAAACAAGTTATGCAATAAGACCAAATCACTCATGCATGTGTGGGCATACATCAGCCAACTTTAGACTATGCTGTCAGAATTAGAATTAAAAAATGTTTTTGGGATTCGCGCTAATTCAAAACAATTTATCAGTGAACCATGTTATTTTGAAACTATAAGAGTCAGCTGTGAATTAAAACAATCAAATATTCCAGCTTACTTAAATCAGTATTCTGACTATTCAATAGCTTATGAAATGCTTCAAGTCTGCCAGCTTTTGGCTCCGAAGAACTAACTGTGCTCGATTGTGAGATATTTTGCGTACTGAACAGAGATGAATGAGTTTTCATTGTTTGGCGAATTCCAATGCCAGGTCCATGGAAACTTGCATTGTTAGAGTCATTAATTACTAGATTGGAATGTTCATCGTGTGATATAGCATCTAGATAAAAACAGACAAAAATACAAATGTACAGTAATGAAGTATTTTTAATTTAATACATATACCTTAAAATATTAATATATATATATTTTGAATTTAATATATTTCATTAAACTCTAATTAAACATTTTATATTAAAAAGTTAATAAATGAATAATGAACATTTAATTATTTTTAAATAACTCCACACACATATTTTGCACACCTATTGAAAATTTTAATCTTTTACATTCCTTGCAATTTAGAATACTCATTAAATCTTAAATTTAGAGAAAAACACTTTTCATAATGGAATTTTAACCGAAATGTAATTTAATGAACAAATATTTTTTTTATTACTATTAAAGGAATACTCTTTTATACTAACTGTTTTATTGTTCGCCACACATTATGTATTTTAAATAAAGATTTATTCATTTTTAGTTTAAATGTATCCTTTTCAAATTCTTTAAATCTTAGTATACACATGTAATCTTCAAGATATAAAATTTTATAATCACATAAATATTACATAATAAACAAGAAATACTTTTAAAATAAAAAATTTTTTTACAATAGTGAAAATCATGCATTTCTTAAATTTATTAGATAACTTCCTAAAATAATCCTTTAAGATAAAAATTTTAAGAAAATAATTGTTTTACTCAAATATGTAGGATTGACGTTGAAATCAAGAGTATATATATATATATATTTATTAGAAATTAAAAATTACTATCTCCAAAAAGTATGTACACTTATTTGAATACAATTATTTTCTAGATAAATTAGCAAAATTTCTTAAATTCTGAAAAACATCTTTATTTTTATGTTAGTTTTAATTCTTAATTTTTATATTAATACTTAATTTTTAAAAATTTCTAAACATTTATGTAAAAACAGATAAATATGTAAATTTTAGTGAAAATATTTAATAAATCTATATATAAATTGAATAACTAAATTTTCTTATGTAATACAGGTAAATTTCAAAGTAACTTAAAATATCACCAATAAAATAAATCAAATAAAATGTATGCAAAAATAATTAAAAATAGGAAATTAGAAATAATAGTTTAAAAACACATTCTGTATTAATAGCTGCAGATTTTTATTACATAATTAAAGCAATCAGACTTTTTATTACACATTTCCAAGGATAAGGAGTAATAGAGAAATTTTAACTAATAAATATTTCTGAATAATAATATTTTCAAGCTTAATATACATTCAATTACACACACACAACTGCAGAAAATTATATAAAAATACCAAATTATACTACAACAAATAATTATTTAAGTAAACACAAGAAAGTATACCACTATTAAATCAGTCAATTAACATTAAAACTGAGATACATAAAAATGTAAGGATTTCATGTGTTCAAAACTAAAAAATAACTTTCAATATTGATAAATAATCACCTTTTTGTGTGGATAGTTTTGATGTTGCAGTAACTCTTGCCTCCTTACTGTCAGAGTTGGAATTGCAATTACTTGAAAAAATTTGAGGAACATTTTTTATATTAGTCTCAGAGATATAACTGTTGCTATTGTCTGGAAAGACTCCTTTGCTGTGGTTATGCAATACTTT
This sequence comes from Latrodectus elegans, assembly GCA_030067965.1. Classification (NCBI taxonomy): domain Eukaryota; kingdom Metazoa; phylum Arthropoda; class Arachnida; order Araneae; family Theridiidae; genus Latrodectus; species Latrodectus elegans. Next base: position 9,943,628 of record CM057811.1, on the reverse strand, counting down.
AATGGCAGTGGATTCTGCTACCTTTGGATGAATAGGTAGATCTATGAAAAACAATATATGTATTAATTTGAGTAATACTCATATATAATTTAATTACATTTGCTAAAAGTGAAATATTAAAAAACACTCTTATATGAAAACACATTTCATATTCGTAGTTTAAAGTAAAAGTTTGAGAAGTCTATATTGAATAATTTGCTTACAAAGCAGTTGATTGAGAAATGTTTCAAAATTGTAAAAAATGTTGATGTTTTTGTAAGTAAAAAATTCTTCTCTATAATATAATGATTTTACAATGTTAAGTATTAACTCATACTTTGAATAGAACACAATAAAACTATACATTATCTTAAAAAAATATTAAATTGAGAAAAGTGATCCCCCTAGTATAAATATGATTTTTAAAAAGAAATTTTAGTGAACTAAAAATCTTTCATACAAGAAAAGAAATAGTACTAATGATAAAGCTTTGCATTGATAATTCCTAATGTACTGTGATTGTAGTACAATTAAGAATCTTAATTTCTCATGAATTCAAAAATTAATATTTTACACAACTAAGACAAGAAAGAATTCTAATTCAAAATAATTATCTTGTAATATAAGAAAAACTTTTAACAAAAATGAGCAACATTTAATTAAGAAAATTGGATTTTATTAATCAATTTTATTAATCAAATAAAATTTTCTTCAAACTAAAAAAACAAAAAAAATAATATGAAAATTCAAATTAATAGAAAAAAACTGGTGAATTATTATATTTTTATATTTAATTGCACAAATTAGCAAAATAAAATTTGTAAGGACTCAACTGACTTTTAATATTAATTAAATTTAAAGATCTTGGAGGTGTATACACACTTTTTTCTTTCAAAATAAGTCTGAAAAATGAATTTGAAGAAGATTATTACACATTATAATTCTTTGTGATATATTTTTTAAAAACATATATAAAATAAGATGTATCTTGTAATTTATAGTGCATCTTATACACCATCAAATATGATAATTCATTCTTTCACATATTTAGCTTTTGATCAAACATAAATTTTTAATTCCACATAATATAAATTATAAAAATACATACATATAAAATTCATGTTTAATACAATTAAACTATATTTTGAAAGAATATATGATCAAGTTCTAAATCTTTAAAATAACAAACAAATACATAAAATAAAAATCCAAAACTAAATATACAACTTAACAATAATATTACACAACAATAAATAATAAAAATATTAGTTTTTTATACTATATCATCTATTTTTATATGAGAAAAATTTGATATATTGATTGAAAATACTTATAAATTAATATTCTATTCTAAAATTTTAATAATTTTTCTAAGTCTTAAATTTTATATATTATAAAAAAATATTACAATGAATTTATTTTTTTTTTTTTACCATGAGTATGAAAGAGTTCGTCATCACCAATGTCCCAAGCATCTTCAGTACTGTCTTGAAATTCTTGGAAAGAGCTGGAAGAAGCAGTCTTACGATGCTTTGATTTAGAGAAACCTTTCTTAGGACTAACACTTCTAAACAGAATTATCAAATTTATTTGCTAGTCTACTTAAAGAAATATTAAATATAATTATAAACTTCAGGCAAGTAAAATAAATTAAATTTTGGATATTTTATTTGAGCAGTATATCAAGTAATTTTTATAAATAAAATAATAAAAATATATAAATGAAAAATTATATTTTTCTAAATGGGAAAGTAAAGAATGTTTTAATGCATCACATTATCTTTCCTCTAAAAAGAAATTAAAATATTTTTAATTACACAAAAACCATGCTTACAAATAGAAAAATAAATTGAAAGATTTGTAAAAACTGTTCATTTTAAATAAACAGTGTTTAAATTTTTTTTAAAAATAACCAAAAATTTAAAGATATTGTAAAATTGCATCAATAGAGATATATTTTCATTTTGTATTATAAAATAAATCAAGTATGAAAGATTAGGCATATTCAAAATACATTATTGATAAAAATTGTAAATAATTACAATTTATTTAAACTTTTCAGTTTGTCAGAAAAGTTATAGTTCACTAATAAAACTAAGACTTGCTTTTCTATATTTAATAACACGATAAAACAACTGAAAATTATTAATGCATAGTTATATAAGAGTAGAAATATCTCAGATAGATATATATATATATTAATTTTAATATAATACAAACAATTATTGCTCATCTGTATCAATAGATCCATTAATTAATTTAATTACAGATCAAAATATTTATATGTTTACTTTGCTACATTGAAGATAAACAATAATGACAAATCATTCTTAAAAATAAGACTATTAAAAATATTGTGAGTCATACATTATTTTTTATTTCCTTCATAAGAAATAGTTAAATTGGGACAAACATATGTTAGTAATTATACAATAAGTCAAAATAATTTAATTCTGCCTTAATACTTTGTAAAATATGACATCAAAAATATATAAAAGAGTTTACACTATTTTAAATTATTCAATTTATATTGACTTAAACAGCTCATCAATACTCAAATTATTTAATAAATTTAAAGCATTTTGTTGGAAATTTGATATTTAAAATAAATGTGATAATTTTCTTATTTAAAGTAATTTATTTTTAAATATATATGAATTATATTGTAACACAAATAAATTTTTATTGTATATAATCAATTTTAAGAAAATACATTTTATACTTACTTTGAATCTCTGATCAAATGTAAGCCCTGCCTATTACTGGATACAGGTCTAAAATAAAATACACAAAAATAGGTTATTAAAAAACCTATAAAAATTCATTGAAATAATTGGCTAATTATTAAGATACAATATTAAAAAATATAGAAACTAAATAAAAATAATTTAGTGGTAAAAAAAAAATAAAGCATTAACAATATTAGTAAGGGATGTAAAAAATGTAATGTATGTAAAAAATAAATATTAGTAAACTATAAATAAGTTCAGCTATTTTTAAGCTCAGCAAAATTAGAATTTCCTCAATTCAATGGTTTTAAAATTTGCTTTCAGTTTCATTTTATGACAAATTTATATAATTGGATTCATAAAAAGGTTTAGATCCAGCAATATTTCTAAAAGAAATTTTGACAGTCAGTTCTTTTCTCTTATTTTTATGAATGAGTATACTTATGAATAACTTAACACATAACGAAAGAAATTTAATTTTTACAGTTAAACATATGTAACTTTAAAAATTATTTTTATTACATTGTACATGAATATTTAAGTATTTAATGAATAACTATATGAAAATAATTCATTTATGAATAGCTACAATATTTTGAGCTTATTCACTTAACATTTTTAAAACATGTTCAATATTTATTTACAATTAATAATTTTTAAAACTTTAAGTTTCTGAAAGTAAATTTTTTAAATGGATTATCGGTCTCAGTAAAAACACTTTTTCTTTCTAATGATAAGTTTCTCATAAATTAAATTCTAACCCAAAATTTCTTCATATTTTTATTTATATCACCTTCCAATAAATTGTAAAGCAAAGAATTTGGAGAAACTTTATGAGGAATTTGTCTGCTGAGGAAGGAAAAAATTGCCTCAACTTATCATTGGTCTGAGCTTTACATTAAAGTGGTCACTTTAGAAATGAATTTCTTCACATCATAATTGTTCATAAGCAGAATTCAATTAAAATAGTAACACAATACCAATTTGATGTAATAAAGCATGAGCTATATCATTACTGTTCTGATATGAGTAGGAAGCAAATATATATAGTTAAGCTCATACAATTAATTTCTATAAACAAAAAATATAACTCAGAGCAAAAATTTTTAAAAAAGATACAGGACAAAAAGCACTGGATTGATAAAAAAAAATATATACATTACTACTCTTTCAATTTCCTCCGTTAAAGCATGTAAATAGTACTATACACATAGCAACAAAAAATACTCTTAAATGACAATACACAATAAAAAGTATATGATAGTGAAAATGTTTGTAATGTAGCAAAAGTGTTTCATATAAAATTCTAACTGTAACAGAAGTACATTATAGAAGAAAATAAATTTTTACAATTGAAAAAAAATTAAAAAAAATATTTGAGTGACACATAAAATTTTACTAAAATTAAAAAAGAAAAGCCCTTTTTAGATTAGTTATAACAAAATCTAAAAATTTCCAGAGATTTAATAACCTTTAAGCTTCAAACTAAAAAAATAAAATACACATATTTATAAAGAAAAAGGTTATCAATAACTTTTCATTTTATATTTAAATTACATAAAATAATTTTTACTTAATATTAATAAATCAAAATGTAAAGACAAACAAGTAGACAAGATAAAAATTTCTGAGAAGAATGTAATTTCATAGGAAGATAGCATTTACATTTAATACGGAATATAGAAGATTAATATTGTAGAAAAAGAGGATTACTAATATAGAGGAAATATATTCACAGAAATTTAGAGGACATTTAAAAAGATATTGTAAAAACAAATATGCAGGAATCAAAAATATTCTTTTCCAAGTACATTATAGAAAAATAAATTTTCTGTGAATACCTATCTTCATTTATAGTGAATACAATTCTCTTAATATAAGCTAATTTATAAACAAATTGACATAGATTTCCAGAATCTTTTTGTACCCAAATTGAAAGCATTTGGAAAATTATAAATTTGGTTAGAAATTGAAATAAAATATACATTTACAATCCAAATTTATTGTTTAAAATTTTTTTAACTTTCAAATTTCAGATCCAAGATTAAAAAATTATCAAGAAATTTTTCAAATTTTCTGATAATACATTTTTGTAAGAAACAAACTGTACTTGACAGGAAAATGGAAATCTTTACATTGTATGCAAATTTCAACAATTAATAAACAGATAGCTATAAGGGGTAGCTCTTACTTTAAAGTGCTTCTTTGTTTCTATCGAATTTGGTACCAATTAGATGATGTCGAATATGATGATAAAAATTCTTTAATTATGTGTGTATCATTGCCTAGTATTTTTGGCAGCATTTTGCTTCACCAAACACTTTTAATGACAAAAAATCACCAATTTTTGCAAAGGAGTACACTATAATATATTTTCCCATATTATAGGTTAATTTTTAAATCCATTTTCTGTAAATACTGTAATATATATTTCATTATTTAAAAATACTGCTACATATATTTCATTATTTAAAAAACATAAATATGGGAATTGATCTGATTCACCACCTTATAATTTATATGGTTATGCTAGGATTTATAGACAAAATGTGGACACCATCAAGGAGTAACTTGTACAATAGATTTCAGAAATGTGATTTTAAGTATCTAGGAAATAACATTAATCATTTTCTTTATCAAGCATGCTTTCTATGGAAATTATACTTGGTATAGAAATTAATACATAATGAGAACATACGAAATTTATATGCTTAATAATAATTATCGATATTTGATTTAAAGTGAAAAATATATATGTTTGATTTAAATTGAAAATTATTTTTAAATGGAAATGAATCCACTCTTTTAAAATTAAAATAGATTCCCGATGATTTTTGACAGAGCCAACTGGATAAGATAATAAACTTTATTTTACAGAAATATAGTGATATGGATTAATGTCTTGTTTTTTAAAAATATAATGAAAAAACCCTATCAACTTTCAAGCTCATATATTGAAAATCTGCTTGCATAAAATTTTATTTGAATGGAGTTTAAAATGCCACGTTATAAAACTATATTTTATTAGATTTATTCTTACCTTCCTGGAACATTATCATTTTTCTTCCAAAAAATTGATTTCTCAGGAGGCACATCATAAGAATTTTGCATGTTGTTGAAGCATTAGTTTACAGCAGTTCATATTAGAAACAATAACATAAGTAAACACCACATAAATTTGATAAATGATATAACGTCACATCACCGGCATATACAGAAAACAAACATTTTAGAAAAGCTTTTTTATTTAAAAAAAACACAAAACAATGTTCTTATGAAATCGCAAGCAAATAAAATGATCTCCTTTGGCGTGTATTAGTTTTAAAAAAATCATAAATAAACCGAAGGCAGAACTATTTTCTTCAATATCAAGTTCCTTTTTCGTTTTTTAACGACGACGATTATGTATCGCTTTATTCAGAAGATTTATTAACCATATAATTAAATTTAGTAAGCATTTAACAATTTTAAAGCGATAAATATAAATATTTTTATTTTAAATTATTTATTTCATATATAACAATAAAAAAAGAATTTATATTATCTAAATTTGTAAAAAAAATATTGATACACCTTTCCAAAAAAGATTCGTTAAAATAACGGGAATCATTAAAATGCAAGCGTTTCTCTGTTGCCAAATATACTAATATTATTATAGAATTTGCAGCTTCTTATTATTCCCCACAATATTGTCTGTATTTGGTTAATTTGAAGGGTCTGGCATCATGTGCAAAAATTTCATGACGCCATAATTGTTGACATTTTTCATCCTGGTCTTCGAGGAAGTACCCGGACCAAAACAACCGGCTGATTTAATAAGTACGAAAGTGACTTATAGTTAGCACATTTAATCATTAAGAGTTTTAAGCAAAATATGAATCACAAGAATGAATTTTTAAGTTATATTTATGTCGTTCATATTCTGTTTTATTCTCTTCGTAAGAGTGAATCAAAACTCATTCCAATTTGCTGTTACAATTTAAAAATATTCACAAAATAGAAATTTATTTCTATAAACGACAATCTACTCGCTGAATTATGTAATAAAATAGTTGTTATATAAATACTAAAAGTGTTGTTTTGAATTTTGTATCAATTAAACATATACCAGAGAATATTTTTTGATCTTAATTGAGAATATCTATTCTACTTTTAATAAATTACACCAGAATTTTGCACCTTATGTCGATTGGAGTGTCTTTACTGTGGATATTTCAAAAATCATATTTGATCACAAAGTGCCCTATTAACTTACTATAACTAAAAGACATAAATTAAATACATTTGATATATGACTTGCTATAAACCATTAAGGGGTTATATTTTCGTAAAATCTTATTATCATCTTATAACTATTGATTACATCTGAAGGAGAAAACAAACTTAATTTGTTCATTATTTTTTCCATTACATAAATGTTGTTCATTTAAAAGCATATTTAAATGTCTTGATACATAATTAGTTATTTAAATTAACTTGGGTGAATATATAAGAGATGCTGTAGTTATTACCACAAGAATCATATAAGTATTTGTGAGGTAATATAATGAAATAATACAATGGAATTATGTATGTGTATATATATTGCAGCTCAATGAAAAAAAATGTTTTGGCTGTTAATATAATAGGAAATCAGATAATCTTGTTCCTTACCACGAAATTTCAGAAAAACTTTTCATATTTTGTTTTCAGTTTCCTTTTTTCATAATTAGAGACAAAAAGAATTTGACATGTCATCCTTATTGGTGAGAATGAGAATATTTCTTAATATAAGTTGCTTTGTAAATATATTTTATTTTTAAAATACTATTTAATTAGTTTTCCAAGTAAAATAACAATTATATGAAATGAATATATATGTTCAGTTAATAAAAAAAGTATCAAAAAGTTTTAGGTTGAGTTTTTTTTTTTTAGGATGTATTGTTTTATTTATTGAAATAAAACTATTAATTATTATATATTTAACTGTAAATCATGCAGATTTAAATATAAGTTGTTGATTTTTCATTAAAATAGTTTTTACTCTGAGTAGATTTCATCATCTTGTCAACATGGGTGTAATTTATGTATTTTGCACTGCTTTTGATTAAAACTTAGCTAAATCAAGTTAAGTATTCTACATTATATTTTGAATAATTCATTCTTTAATGAATTTACCAACAATTTTTTATACTACACATTTTTGCTAAGCATTTTACAAACTGTCCTAATACATTCAGTGTAGACTAATTTTTTTACTATTGTGTTAGTTGCTGAATTAAAGTGCATACTGATGAAATATACTCTATATTTAAATTTTTATTCATCTTAAGTTAAGAAGTAAACATGATTCATCTTATTTAAATAATATACTTTTTTTTCATTTGTTATTAGAGCAATGAATATATTAATTTTGATTGCTAAGAAATATATTGATTTGGCCACACAATTTATTTGTTAGTTTATTATTTTAAAGATTCAAAACGATTATAAATTACAAAATTTTAGTCTTAAAAATATTCAATTATTTTTTAAATTACTAATTATAAATGCTTTTTTATTAATTTTTTAGTATCTAATAATGCTATTTGCAACTTTTATAGTGGTTTTTGATTTTCATCAGTAAAGATTTAATATTTTGGAATATAAAGGTAATAAATTCTACATTCATTGACTTAAACCGAGCATTATGGTCACAGCTCCAATATAGACTTTGGTTAATAATTTGTTTAACTATGTTAATTTGTAATGAGATTATTTAAAGTTATATTGAAAATTCAATAATTATTTTTTGATTATAATTTTATGTAAAACTAAGTTAAGTTAAAGGAATGGTATAAATTGAAAGGAAATCTTTATTTAGTTTTCTAAGATTATTTTGTATACATAAATTGTGTGATTGACCTTTAATTGAATAATATATCCCTCAGTGAATAATCACATTAGTCATCACTATAAATAAAAAGATACCATTTTAATCTATTTTATATTATCACTGAAAAATAAAATCTCTTTCAAATTAAGAATAAATTATTTTAAAAGATTAAATAAATTGTTCAAACTATGAAAGTAAAATGTTTTCATCAACTTTTATTGACTGTTACTTTCATTGTTACTTGAGATAACTATTGCATGGGTTACTCTAATACTTACTCTAACTATTGCATGGGGTAAAATTAAGAAAAGAGAAGAGAGAATGAACTATCAGTTGAAAATAAAAAACTTAAAAAAAATTACCATTGATATTTGAAAGGAAAATATCAATGTTTTGAAAAATCTTTTCCATACTTACTCATTAGTATGACTAAATAAAATATCTTTGCATTCTAATAGTGAAGTTCCCTATTAAAAACAGTTAGCTTATTTCTTGGTGACTTTGTTATCATCTTAAGACAAATTTATTTTTTTGTTACTGATGTTTATTAGTAAAAATGTAGCTGATTAGGCAATGAAATGAACTTTTTAGTTGCAATTAGTCAAATTAATGTGGATCCACTGAAAATTGCTCAAGTTTTTCCCCCTGCATTACTGCAAAATTTACCTTTGTTTCAATAATTACTTTGGAGTTACTTTTTTAAAATTAATGCCTATAAACATTAATAATTTAAGAAAGATCATGTGGGGGTTCTTGTTATTTTCCTAATTATCTTTTTGTAATTTTTTTGTATCTTTTTCCTAAATAATTTGTTATATTTTATGAGTATTGATAATATTTGGATTTAAAAAATATGAATTTTAAATTTATAATTTTATTAAAACTATATGGAAATAATATTTGAGTATTAATTTAAGAAAAATTCAAATATTTCTATAATCAGAGCCTAATTATATATAATTAAATGTTATTTATTATTAATCTTATTTGACAATTAAAGAAAATATTAAGGGCAATTATTTATCTTTTATAATCTGAGCGTAATTGATTTAGATTAAAAATTATTTACTATTCAGTTTATTCAAAATAAATTAAATTTGTCATTCAATAGACATATTGAATATTTTCTATGCAATAAAGTGTTAAAATATTTTGGTTTGTTAACATTTAGCAAAAAACTATGTGTGAGTTGCAGCTTTTTCTCTGTTTTAAGTTGTATTGGTAACTGTATATAGTTTCTAAACATCTTAATGCTTGAAAATAATATCTGCTCTTGTTCATAAATAAGTGTAGTGTAAACAGGCTTTACTCTTATCAGATCAAATTTATCTTCTAATGGTTGATCCAGTTTTTTCCCCCTACATTTTCATGTCTACAATTTTATGTTATTTGTATAAAAACATATATAATGAACATTTAATTTTAAAACAGAAAATTAATAATTTGAATAATTATGGATTAAATAATTTGAATTAAAAGACTTTTTTTTTCAAAGCTGTAATTTATTTAAATAATTATTTGCTGTAAGTGCAATCACTATAATAATTATTCTAGATTTGTTTTCAATTATTTTTTGAAAAATAATTTTGAAATCTGTAGATAATCATTACATCTATAAAAATTCAATAAATTTTATACACTTCCTTAAAAACTGTTATTTTTATGATTTGCATTAAAATTTAGTTTGTAAATTTTTTCAAACCAAGTTGTTGAAAATTGGTTTCAAATAAATTATATTAAGAGCCGATTAAGTTTTCTAATAATTTTGAATTGAATTATATTTTAAAAAATATTTATTATTTAAATTATTTTTTTTAAGTATTTACTTGAAAAATAGGTGTACTTTAAATAATTTTGAAAAAAAAAAATTTAGTATAATTTAAATATATTACTAGAAATTTATTGTTGCATAAGAAAAAATATCTATGTAAAATTAATATATAATCTATAAATATTAATTAGTGATGTTTTCTATATTTTTACCTTTTAAGAACAGAAAGCAATCTTGCATATTGGTAATTTTATATATATATATTTTTTATGAAAAAAGGAAGTTTAAAGATAGAATTATATTATTCACTATCCTGTTAATTCTTATCTTTTAATATCTTTTTCAATTAAATTGAAATATATTGAAATTGATAATTTTTATTTTTCAGATTAATGCATGGATTCACCTGAAAATGAGAATATTCAATGTGAAACCGTTGATGAATGCGTTTCTGATGAAAAAACTGTCGCTGATGCTGAGGTTCAATTAGATTTAAACAATGAATGTAAATCGAATGAAGATATAGAAGCTGTTTTCCATAATAATTTTACAACTTTAAACATGAAATTGCCTGTAACTGTTCAAAATTGTGTTCCAGCCGCTCTTCAAGAACTAGTGGTTATAACAAATACTGGTAAAAATAGTTACTATTCAACAATACTGTGTTGTTACAAATTTTGTGTTTCAATATTGTCTCTTACTAATTGTACTTTCATGTGATCTTAATTTTCTGATTCACTTGGGTAGTTTCTATTATTCCAAGAAGAAAGGTTAATCTATTAATTTTAACCACTGCATCACAGCAATAATGGTTTCAACAAAACATGATTGAAAATATTGCTACATTTTTGCATTGCTATTAAAATTTAAATTTTGCAATTATGTTTACTAGTTATTATATGATACTCTTTTTAATTTAACAATTATTTATCGAAATAAATTTTTTTTGCAAAATGTTATTTTATTTATCTGTCGACAGCATTTGTCATGCATATTAGTAGCATTTTATACTATGCAATACATTTTCATTGACTGAAAATGTTTTTGTTTGAGTTGTACTTTATTTTGATTATTTCAGATTAAGAATTGTAGCAATATATCCAAATATTTGAAAATTTGTTTAGAAATTTTATTGTATGTTTGAATATTTTTATTCATAATGAAAAAAAGAAAAATATTTTTTATTCTATATTTTATAAAAAGGAATTATTGATATAAAAGTAAAAAAAAAATTTTTTTCTAATGATTTATTGAATTGTACATTTAAATAAATTTTTGTTGAAGAATGCAACATTTTTCTAAAAAATTATAGTTTCTCTTTTAACTTTATAGTTATTGCCAGAATTTCAGAAAGTAAGCCATTTATTTCATTTCACTAGATTTAATCCATAATTAATTATTAATGATTAAATTAATATAATTATTGTCAAGAAGAATAATTTTAAATATTTAAGGATTTTAGTGATAAGTTGGTTTAAAATTGTACATGTTGTGAAAAAATTTTGTTTTTGAATTTATGCACGCTAGACCTCTTATAAGGTTATTTATCTTTATGAAATTTAAGAAATAATGTATGAACTTTTTATTTAATAATATATACATAATTACATGTTCTCCTTATTATATTTCATTTATATTTAGCTTGTGTGTTCAAAGTGCAATTTAGGTTTAATTTCATAAAATTTGATATCATATTAAATTGATCTTAAAATTAGTTTATTTTCATAAAGTGTAATCAAACTGGAAACTGTAAATGTTATCATAAATTATAATCTGTAAATATTTAATATAAATTGTTCATAAAATCAGTTAGTTTTGTAATTGTTGTCTATAGCAAAATGAATAAATTAAATAATAAAATTTTTTTAATGAAATATAATTTCAGTTAGAAAATAGAAATTTATACTAAAATATTTTTATTGAAAAAAATCTAATTTATTATTATATATTTTAATTTTATTGTAATTATAATTGATGAGTCTTCATTAAGTTTGAGTTATCTATTGTCTAAACTATTTTAGTATGCTATTCCCTGTTGCTTTGCTTAAAAACAATTGCACATTTCTTAAAGCTCATTGCCGAATAGCAATAAAATTTATCATATGTTTAAGAAAATTTTTATAACATTTTTTATAGTTAAATTATGGAAATGAGCTTATTTAAGCAGTTGTGATTCTTCCAACAAAAATGTTGGTACTAAATGCATGTGAAAAATAATTTATTGTCAAATTTTATGTCCTAATTTGAATACGCTTGTTGATCAAACCCATAAAACTAATCTGTATTTTTTTTTATTTTGGTATCTCTACCAATATTTAATTAATTTTCTTCCACTCTGAAACTTCACATTTATTTATGAAAAAGTTCAAATCAGCAATAGTATTATTAGAACTTTCCACAAAGTTTGATATTATTCATAATTTGAAATTTGCCATTTAAAATTTCTCTTTCCTTTTATTTTCCCATTAAAAATGCTGCTGAAAAAAAAAAGATTAGCACAGATACTATATATTAAAAATATTAAAAAATTATGTTAGCTAATCAAAAATAATTATCAAAGACTTAGTTCTACTTTTAGTGCCAAGTTAGAATATCATTTATAATTAGATGAATAAATCAAGGAAAAAAAGCAGCCAATAGTAGTGGAAAAGATAAAACATAAATTAATATAGAATTATTTATTAAAAATTTAAATTCCTTTCATTTCTTTTAAAATAACCAATTTTAATTGAAAATTATCTGAGTATTTATCTCCATCATCTTTTAAAATATTATATAATTGTATGAGCTGTATATAATTACTGGTACATTATGCTAAAATAAATAATAAAATAATGCTATTAATTCAATATGTTAATTTCAAAAAATCTTAAAATCTTCTAAAAACTGTTTAAAGTTTTTGTAGTTTGTTTCTTTTAAACTATAAATTTTATTAAGAATGTTATTGTTGACATTTTTTTTCACAACTGACAACAGATTGGAAACAGTGCTTCTCTTGAGTAGGAAAATAATCCACTTGTATTACTTAAGGCAGTCTTGTCAAAGATATAGGCCGTATCAATAAGGGCAGCGATCTTAATGTATCAGAGAAAGAAGAATCATATTTTTTAAAGCAATTAGACTTCACTCGATTCCTCTACAGAAGTTTTAAAATCCATACATTATATTTATATGTAATTTCAAGCTCAGTGCGTGCCTAGACAAGTGAGAGAGATAGACAGTTGCACTATCTCTTAGCAACAAGCAGAAATATACTATTATTTTTGTTGAAAACAATAGAATCTTCCATGCATTTCGAGTCTAGACTAGAACCTTCCTTATCGATGTAAAAAGAGTGTATCACCTCAACTTGTGTCAGTTGAGTCGAGTAATTGAAATGATGGTTGGAGAAGGATTTTAGTTGTACTGCGGAATTATGTGCATTTGTTTGTGTTGTACGCGTGTGATATCCATAATTGTGTCTTGAGTACCATAATTGTTATGATTTTGGCATAATGTCACAAAAATGTAAAGTTGATAGTGAGTGCAGTTTTTTAGTCTAAATTGGAAATTGTGTATTTTTTCATAGAATCAAAAGGTAAACCATTGTATTTGATTTGCAATCATTTTTTTCCAATGGCAGATTATAGACAGTTACAACTGCAACAGAGTCTATTAATCAATTGTTCCCTGATACCAAGGAACCGGCCAGACACAGCAACCTCTTAACCGCCGAGGCGTTGCCCTGGGTGCACCACGGGGGTGGGCCACCACCTCACCCTCACATATGCCATAGGGACCCATTTATAAGGCAGGCATCATTCATACTTCATTCACACACACAAGGAAAGGAAACAGACTGGATAGAGAGAGAGAGAAAGTACATCCATGCCTGAACCGGGATTCGAACCCAGGACCACCCTATCCATAGTCAGGCACGCTGACCACTAGACAAGTTGGCCGTCTTGATTTGCAATCAAGCAGTTGCTGTTTGTAAGGAGTTTAACTTGAAGAGACACTATGATGCAAATCATAAATCAAAATTCTATTGTTGTACAGAAAAAAAAGAATGGACACATTGCGTTTTTTTAAATCTAAACTTCAAGGTCAATAATCAATGTTTATTATAAAGCTAATACTGAGAGCGAAGATACCCTGAAATTAAGTTTTATTAATGCATTAGAAATTGCAAAGAGTCCAAAACCTTTCACTGATGGTAATTTTTTTATAGACTATATGTTGAAAGTTGCCAATGTTTCATTTCCATTTCAAAAATCAATGATTCAAAATATTTCACTGTCAAGAAACACTATTGCTTCAAGAATAAATTATTCATTTCAAAATTTGGTTCTTGAACTAAAGGAGAAAGTTAATTAATTTACAAACTTTTCACTGGTTGTTGACAAGAGCACTGATACTGTTGATATAACTCAATTTGTTATTTCATACAAGGTATTAACAGTAACTTTGAAATAACTGAGCAACTATTAAAGCGTGTTCCATTGACAAGTTTTATAACAGCAAATTATATTTATTCTGAAATTGAGCATTTGGTTGCAGAATATGAATTCGATTGTAATATATTTTGCAGCGCAACTATGAATGGTGTTCCTGCCATGGCTGGCAAGTATTCGGGTATTGTAACTGCATACATATATACATATATAAGAGATGCGAGTGAACCCCGCTCTGTACCATTCAGTTATCGGGTTTAGTCCACTCATCACCATCGTGAGCAAGCAGCACCTTCCAGGACCAGAAAGTAGTTCCCCAAGTGTGTCATCACCCAGCATGCTGTTGAAAATATAGGATTTACAATGGTGAGGCCTTAAAGCTTTGTATTGGGTCATGCAGTCCCCAGTACATTACAGTTCGGAATAGGGCACGAAATACAACATAAGGATGGATGATTGAAATTAATGAAATATTTAACTGTTAGGAGAGGAATATTAAAAAGTATAAGTAAATTAGACAATAAGAAGTTATATACAAATGGTGAATGAAACTATTGTGTGGCTGCAAAGTCCTTGATTCTGTGATTAATAGGGAAAATACAGTCATTTCAGTTATGAAATCCCTAAATAAAAGTTCAAGTCTATTTAAACATAGGAGGTTGAAAGTCTGGTGAATTGCCTAAGGAGCTGCTTGAAGAAGGACTCTCGTGCTTGCACAGATTGAGACCTTTTTCTGTGAGGAGTTTGGCGATTAGTGTTAATTTTTTCTTGTAGAGAGCTGAATGAAGACAGAATCAAAGAAAAACTGTGTAGCTAAGTTTTTGAGGGCATTTCAGATGATACTGGGCTGTGTCAGTGCATTCTGTAATGTGATGATAATGATTGCCTTCTTTGCCACAGACAGATGAAGATCTATTTATTTTTTTTTAAATAAATTGGGAATGGACCATATTCTGTTACGAATTAATTTATATACATGTTATCCAGTAGGTGTGGCTCAGATACTTTAGGAATTATTTTGTTAATTGTTCTTCCCTGCTGGGCTGTCCATGAGGCTAATTTTTAAGTTTTAAGGTTGTGTTTTATGGAGGCTTGGGACCATGCAAGGTGATATTGATCATCTTTTGGAAGTTTGGTAGAATCTTTTGCTGCTTTGTCAGCGTGCTCATTGCCTTGGATGCCTGTGTAGGCTCTGGTCCAGATGAGGTGAATTTACATGAATTTTCTGCTTCGGTTACCAGTAATTGAATCAGGGGGAGCAATGGAGGGGTTGTTGATGGCTAGAAGGGTAGATAGACTGTTGGACCAGATTGTTGCTTTTCTGTATTTGGAGTTTAAGGCATGCTTTACGGCTTTCAAGGATGGCGAGAGCCTTAGTCTGGAACATCGTATTCCAGGAATTTAGTGAGAATTTACTTATTGTGATGCTGTCATTGATTGGTAAAACAAAAGCTGTTACAGTTGATTAATCCATTTGTGACCCGTATGTAGTAGTTGAGGAACTACTACAGAACTAGTAAGGAGTAGGCTGTAAGGTTGAGTTTTTGTAAATTTTTACTATGATTCCTATATTGTGTTTACCTGAGTGAATTAGATCTTTATGAGCCTTTCCCTCTATTTGGTCTGGATGAAGGATTTCTCCATCAAGTTTACTGGTTCTTTAAGTTGGAGGATTGCTGTCTTTAAAGCTTCGTATTTAAGTTGGTGGTGGAGTATAGCAGTGCCATAAAGGATGGTGAGGCTGATTGATGGTGTATTTTGGTATGTCCTTGTAATTCGGAGGGTGAGGAGGCGTTGCAGACTGGAGAGTAGTTTTATCTTTCGTGCTGTTAGAGAGAAAGCCCAGAATGAGGCTGTTGAATAATGATGATGTAAATGATTTTGAGGAATTTGCCTTGAAGGCTCCATTTGCGACCCATCATGCATCCTATTCTTTAGGAGATGAGGAGGACTTTTGTCTTTAAGTTTGGAATATAGTAAGATTGAGAACTTATTGTCTATTGTGACTCCGAAGTATTTAAGTGATTTAGTGTGTTTTAGGCTGCTTCCGTTTAACATTAATTTTTGAGTTAGATTTTAGAGTCCTGAATTTTTTATGAATTATCATTGCTTGTCAATTGAAGAGCAAATGCAAAGATATGAGAAAATCTGTATGAACCATTGCTGTGGTATTTTAATGCTGCTCTGATTTTACTTCTTGTGATTAGGAGTGTGTCATCTGCAAAACCAGTAATTTGTGTGTTCTCCAACCTGGTGTGTGAGACATCACTGTGAAAGTAAATGCTCCAGAGAATTGGTCCTCCTATTGATCCTTGCAGGCAACTGCAGTTTTGGGATTCTGTAGTGGTTTCGCTGTCATGGATCACTAGAAGTTCTCTGTTGTCCAGAAAGGAGAGAAGAGTTTAGAAGATACATTACAACAGAAAACATCAGGGAATTTTGTGGGATTTCACTGTATAATTCATCAGTAATCATTGGCATCCTAAACATTTAAAAATGGACCATGCCATGCAACCTATGATTAAAATAGTAAATTTTATATGAAGAAGAGGACTAAAACACCTATATTTTGGGTAGTTCTAAGATTTGGATGAAAAGTTTATTGAGATCCCTTATTTCACCAAAGTTCGTTGACTCAGTTGAGGAATAGTTTTAGAATGATTTTTTGCATTATGTGACTCTGTTCAAGCTTTTATGTTATAAAAAGGCAACCCAATTGATTATGACAATGACTGGTGAGTTGATTGTGCCTTTTTGGTAGATATGAATAAATACTTGACTGATCTGAATGTAAAGTTGTGGGTAAAAATCTGATTGTCACACAAATGTATTCAAACTTTTGAAACAATGTTTAGGCTGTGGGAAAATCAGGTAAAAAAGCAAACATTGGACCATTTTCCTCATATAAAGTCATTTGGCACAGATAGAACTAAAAATAATTGGATCAATATTTTCAACTTCTGCAAAATTTGATCACGGAATTCAACAATGGTTTTGAAGCACAAAATGAATGAAATGGAGTTGTTAGACTTTCAATGCAGTTTAAATATTCAGCAGTAGCTATCCTGATATAAATAATTACAACTAGACTAATTGCTAAAGAGTTACTACTATAAGTAAAGCTATAATTATTAAATGCTTAATAAAACAAAAGAAACACTAGCTATTAATATATCTATAAAATATTGCGTTTTTATACATAGAACTGATATATTAAAATAAAAGTGTACCAGTAATTAGACATGTTATTTTTTATTTAAGTTCAATTTATTAATATTAAATATAATGAAATACACAACCTAACTTAAGTTTAAATATTCATTACAGATAAAATAAAACATTTCAGCTAAATTGTTCATTATTGTTACAAATAAAAATAAATAAATTATAATACCAAGGCATTACACCTTAATCAAAAGGATAAACTATCAGGCACCAGAAGTATGTAAATACATCGAACAAGACCTCTAGATGATTCTTTTAATCTGTTGCTTTTAAAATACATGGGATACACCCCCTTTGATTGAACTAGCATGCATATATAATTAATGACAGTTAAATAAAACAAAATTAAATTTGAATAAAGTAATGCCAGATTGGCAAAGTTCTAAGTGCACATTAGCAATACAAAACTTTATTATAAGTATGCCGGTAAGGCATAGTAGGAAAACGATTTTTAATAACACTGGTGATAAGAACACTGGATACAGAAATTTAGTTTGGTTATGGGTAACAATACCCCCCCCCCTCTTATCATCATTAAATTTAGATTTTAAAGGACTCTGGTACCTAATTACAAACATAATTTAATTGAAAATAGTGTGACTAAACTTTACAGTTTAACATTACCAACATATTCAATATATAAATTATTCACTTTATGTATATGATAAACATCACATAAATGTTTATTAACATAAATACACATTCTCTGTATTTTCTTTGCAGTTCATAAACAGCATGTAATGCAAAACAATATGTGCTTAATCAAAGACAACATGTTACACTATATGCATTCATACAATGCATTATTATTCACACATGGGGCCCCAACACACAATATATATAGTACTCAAAATTAATGCATAGAAGTATTTTAATTTCATTTCAAAAGATAAAAGCATTTACATATTTATTAGTTAATACAGAGATACAAAAATTGAAAATCTCATTTTTATTAATTCTTAAATGTAATTGAAATGAGCTTATGCAGTTCAGATTTATTAAGCGGTTTGGTGAAAGCTTCAGCTAAGTTTAATTTACTTCATACAAAACTAAGTTTAAACTTTTGTGTATTATACATATCGTGAATGAGAAACAATTTGACTTCTATATATTTTGATTGAAAATTTTCAATTGGGGATTTTACAAAATCTATATCAGCTTGATTATCTACAAACAAAATCGGGATTTCTGGTTCATTTGTTACAAAACCTCTATCGTAACATTCATTTAGTATACAACTGAACCAAATTATCATGATCCTTGAGCTCAAAATAATTACCCTCTTTTATAACTATTTTATTTGCATATAGCCCTCTCCAAAATTGAGTTTGACACCTCTGATATAAGGGTTATTCACCATGCAAGTAATATTTGTTTATAGATGTCCTCTACTTTACAGGAACGTTCAAAGATTACAGGATCTTTTCGTTTGGCTTTTAAATATAAGTTTTGAATATTAGATTTATTTATGAAGGAGGAAACACTCTTGATGTATGATTGAATCTACTTAATTTAAAAAATATAATAGATGTAATTTTAATTGTCAAAATAAATGTAAGTTAAGATTATATAGTTGAAGAGTTATACATTTTGGTTATTACTTAATTGATTTTTTATCTTATTCAAAAATCAAGCACTAAATTTTCTGGCATACATAATTTTAATTATTTTACAAATAATTTTTCTTATGTGAAATATAACAAAAATGATTTTGAGTTACAATTTTATGTACTCTTTTAATTGCTTGTTATAATCTTTATAATTATTTAATCACATTTTTTATATGCAAATTTTTTTAATGGAAGGATAAAATTTATAAAATTACTTCATGATTTGTCTTTTAAATATTAATATATTCAAATTAGATGATTCAGAATGCAAAGTTAACTATGTTTATACTTTCAGATAGTGGATTTTTGAATGAGCCTAAATTACCTATATCAACATTTCATACTTCTGATGGAAGTGAATCTTTTAGTAAAAGGCTTTGTATTGAGCAGGATGGGCAAACTTTTATACTTGCTCTGCAAGGTATTCTATTGTTAATATTTGTAATGCTATATGTTATGCAGATTAAGATTCCAAACATGAGAAAAAACTCATAAAATTCTAAGTTTTGTTTAATATTTTGGTTATGTTTTATTGTAATAGTTTAACATTTATGTTATTTGTTTTATTGTTGACTTTTGCATGGAAATTAAGATAATACTTGAGTTTTTGATTATTTATTTTTACTTGCTTTTTCATTTTTAAAATATCATTTTGTCTTTATTGTGAATACTCCAATCACTGTTGAAAAAAATGATTTTCTTAATTACATTTATAAATTTTCATGTTATTTTTCCAAAATCAGTTTCATATGACATAAAATTTTTTCACTGTCATTTATTATATTTTGGTTTCCTCAAAATTAATAATTAAAAATGGCTAAAACTTAAAATTGTGCAGATTATTCTTAAAATTTTTAATTTTAAAGCATTTATTTAAAATGCTATTTTTAATAGTGAAGTAAACAAATGTTATACTTAAAGATATTTTTTCAAAATTTTGTTGATTTGAATTAACTCATTCTTATATTATTATATTGCTCTAAACTATTTAATTATTTTAAAGAAGTTTTTTAATAGATAATCTTGAAGGATTTTCCAATGTTGTTGAGATTCCACCGAAAAATTTTGCTGGCTTAGATGCTACTCAGGTATTGTAATATTTTTTTATAATCTTTTCTGAATATTTTTTTGTATTATGTGGATATTTGTACTATAATACTTTATTTGCCTGCAAATAAGACATACTTTTTCTTTGAAAATGGGGTGTATCTTTTAAGTCAATACTGCATCTTATATGTCAATACTCAGGTTTTGATTACATTCATTTCTGGAAATTTTCTCAGTTTGAAATTATACAATTTTTTGTTTCTTTATGGAATGTAGGAATATTACAGTTACATAAAGTTTATTGAATGTGCACATGCTGTCATCAGTGATTACAGCTTGGTTATTTTAGGCTTCTTAATTTCTGTAAACAACTTTTAAATATGTATAATATATTTTAAAAAATTGAAAAAGAAATTTTTTTTCAATTTTTAAAAATTTGTTTTCAAGTTTTGGTTTAAAAACAATATTGGCATTATTGTAGATGCATGTGTTAAAGAGTGTGAAAATAGAGCTACATAGAGGCATTTTGGGTTATTTTCAACATTGAAAATAACAGCTTGGTGGTATCAATGAGACAATCGCCCCCCTTCTAATAAAAGGATTTCAAAGTAAACACAGCTTGTGGGATCTATATAGACAGAGATGGATTTTAGAAATATGGCATTAATAATGCACTGGATTTTTGCAAAGGACAGTTTGCTGTATGAGAATTCAGATGCTGATTTAGAAGAGATTTCTAATGATTCTTCATTTAGTTCTGCAGATAAATCTCTAGGTTTTGATGAAAAAGAGTAAAAAGTATTATTTCTTTGATAGAGATTCTATGTTTGCATAAAATATTACTTTTTGTTTGTATTGTCTGTATTACTTTATATTTAAAATGCTGTTAATTCAGCATAATGACTATAGATAGAGAATAATAATAAAATTTTAAACTCCATTTAATTCTAGAATCATTTTTGTTAAAAAAAAATTTTTTTTTAATTTTTTTATGGTGTATCCTAAAATAATCAAAAATCAATATTTTGTACTGAAATTTAAAAAAAAAATTAATTTGAAATTGTATTTTTAAATAATTAAATTTTATTTCCTGATAAGGAGGATAAAATGAAGTAGCTCTTTAGTGTTTTCTTTGTATTTTTTGCGCTTAGAGAAATTTTGTGTAAGTTTAATGGCACTGGAGAAACATGATGTTTTTTTTATTAGAATAAATAATTTTTTATTGTTTGAAGTATTTCAAGTTTTTTTTAACTGTCATTTTATTAACTTAAGTTTTCTAAAATAAATTTGCTTAAAGTTAGGTATTTAATTCCAGAGTTATAAGTTTCATGATAATTGAATATTAAACTATTTCAAATATTCTTGATAAAAATTTCCTGTAAGTGTTATATGTGCTAACTTTCAATTTTGGTATGCAATAGTTTTCTTAGCCAATAAGTTTTGCATGAGCTTTTAAATAATTTTTATTGCATTTTGTATAAAAAGATACATGGAGAATAGCAATGAATGATGAAAATACTCAAATTCAGAATGAGTGATTCATGAAAGTAATTATGCAATTAAAATTTATATTACATTTCTTCCTTTCATTCCATCTTTGTTTTACTTTTTAATGTATATGTATTTAAAAATAAGAAATTGTCTTTCCTTTATATGGGATTAATAATGGGACTTTATATGGGATTATGATGCTATAAGGAGAATATTATTTCTCCTTATAGCAACTGAGCAATTATGCAACCAATTGATATACATTTATTTCGTATTGAATTGCTTTCAAATACCTGTTTAAAGAGGGATTAAATAAAAAGCCAATAATTAACTGGATAAAATAATATTTAGAAAATTTAAGTAGATTACAATTTAAATTATTTATCCAATTAATTTAACTGACTAACATATTTTTTAACAATTACAAAAGCATTGTTTCTTTAAATAATGGATATACAACAATTTTTAAATTCAATAATTTCATTTTAATAAACTTACTTAGTTTATATTGTTTTATATTGTCTTCCAGAAAATTTTAACCCCATATTTAATTTTCAAAATAACTGTTTATAAAATATACTATATGCTTACATATTCTCTATTTGTGTGTTATGTGTAAGATTTTAGTAAATTGTATTTTAATATTTATTGATATATTATTTAATGAATATTATTTCTTTATTATGATATTATTTTCTTTGCAATGATCTTTTATTTAGTTTATGCATAAAACTTTCAGCTCTTAAGCTTCCAAGATTCTAATAATTTAACATTAAAAGAAGGGATCAATCAGAATTGGTTCACTAGCAGGGAAGAGAAATCTACTCTTCATAATAAAGGTCAGCATCATAGTGGGATTGTGATATTATTTAAATGTTATTGAGTTTAAATTAAACTTTTATTTATTTATTTTTTTCCAGGTCACATTTGGAAACAAGGGATGTGGTCAAAAGAAGAAGTTGAACTATTAGAAAGCAATATACAATCGTATTGTAAGGTACTTCTGTTTTTGTACATATTTTTTAAAGTATAATATTTTATACATATTTTTTAAAGTATAATTTTTTATACATATTTTTTAAAGCATAATAAAATATTAATGACTACTTTTATTCATTGGCATTTCTTTGCTTATTAATATTGCTGAACTTTACATCAGTATTATATGTACAAATTTAGACAAACTGACATTAGTTTCATGTTGGAACTGTTATTTAAAATCCCATAGTTAATGCTAAAAGGTCTAGAGTTATACATTTTTTTAAATTCAGCTTTTAAAATAAAATATTAGCAAAATTTTAAAAAAAATGTATAACTCTTCATCCCATTTCAATAATGCAACATCAGCAAAAAAGAAATATATTAAATAAGCTATATTTATCTAAAATTCAAACTTGATAAATGTGCTTAAATTACTTCTATAAAAAATAATTTTAAATAAGAAAGAAAAATTGAGATCAATGAAAGAAAATGAAACCACATTTTGCAATTGAATGAAATAGATTACTGTTTTAAATTTGCATGTACAGCAAATTGACAAGGATATAAACAATCGCACACTGAGACTTAAATTTGAAAATTATTTGAAAAACATTGTTAGATTATGTGACATATTATATCCCAGAGAAATTTTCAAAGAATCTAAAAATAATTATAAATTATCCTGAATTTTACCAAATTTTAAATTAAACATGTATCTATTAAAAAATATATATTTTTTGATACATTTGTATAAATAAATTTCTAAGGTAAAATCAGAGTATTTCTTTGATAAGATGTACATAATACTTATTTTTTTAACTAAATCTTAAACTGTTATTTTAATTAGAAATGAAATTAGAAGAATATAACAAAAAGACTATTATATGCTCATATTTTGGAAACTAGTTTTTGGTTTGATGGAGTCGTGGAAAAACATGTGTAACATTTGATTAATAAATAAAATATCATGCTAAGCAAGAATTGTAAATTCTAGGGGATTTTTGGGAACAAACTGGTTGCAATGAAAGAATGAATATGATTATGTGTTTATAACTACCAACTCTACTGATTTTATCAGCAAGCTCCTGATTTTTAATCTTCTTTTCCATTAGTGTTTGA
This sequence comes from Latrodectus elegans, assembly GCA_030067965.1. Classification (NCBI taxonomy): domain Eukaryota; kingdom Metazoa; phylum Arthropoda; class Arachnida; order Araneae; family Theridiidae; genus Latrodectus; species Latrodectus elegans. Next base: position 9,919,389 of record CM057811.1, on the reverse strand, counting down.
AAATCTGCTAATTTTTGGTAATTTCAGAAAAAACTTAAAAATAGCCAAAATTTCGCTGGAAAAATGTTTAGGGAGTTGTTTTAGTATCTTAAACTGTGAACGGTTGGTGCACTAATGTTGTGTGTTTTGTGCATATTATATATATATATATATATATAATATTTTTTTAAATATGTTCCTCTGACTTTCGGCGCTGTAAGCACTTGGCTCCCAAGAGGTTTTTAAGTTGGCAGTCATAGAATTAACATTCAGAGCAGACACCAGCTGCCTGTTTACATAAGCAGTTCAATTAGGAGGAATATTACTAATTTTTAATAATTTAATTAAGAAAATATTTCATCAAACAAAGTATTTGAAAATTAAATTTGTTTAATTCTGAGACATTTTATGTTTTTTTTTTTTGTGATTTTATAAGTTTAATATTTATAAATTGCACTAGTGTAGTAAAAGATGCCCTATAAAATAAATATTGAGACATAAATTGTTGATGTTTATTATTTTACATGTAGTATACTCTTTTATCTTTCATAATTTCTTTGTAAGACTGATGAATAGTTTATTAAAATATTATGATTAACACCAAATATGTTAAACATAAATCATTCAAAGAATGTGTAATCTAAAGTGTAAAACTGTCTTTTTGTGGTACTACCGTTTTAAGCATTCTGTTTCAAGCAAAAATGCTGCAAGTAGTGTCTCCTGATTTTTTTCGCTCAAAATCAATAAAATCTACTGATTTTTGTTCCTCCAATGTTGAAAGGTATGCATGGTTAAACATTGTATGTTGATATTTGATACTAATATAGGATGTGAGATTAATATTAAAAAATATAGGGTTAATGTAAAAAATAACATTTTATAAACATATACTGTATATCTTTTTGATATATTGATAACCATTTAGTCATCAATCTTACCCAGCATTTTCAGTCATTGAAGTCATCAATCTTACCCAGAATCTTTAAAAATCAACAAGACTAATTGTGTAATAATTCTCTTGCTAACTGCTTAGATAACATAAATATTAGGAATATTAAATTAATTTTAACTGTTATAATAAAAGAATTCAGTTTCAGAATGACTAAATTTGTTAATTGGAACACTAATATTAAAAAATTCATTTATTTATTTTTTGCTAACATAATTAATTATATAACACAAATTTTCAGGTATTATCAACTCTCAATTCTTAAAACTCTTTTCGACAAGTTTATTAAACTACAATCTTTTAAATCAAATTCTGTCAACAATTTAATTCTAATTCATTTTATAAATTTTTTATTTAAAAAATTTACTAAACTAAAAGTTAAAAGAAATTAATTTTTTTTGTCAAAATTATTATATTCGACTGATTAATTTCTAACTTAAGTAATTTCTATTAAAAAAAAATTAAATGATGAAATTTTGTTCTTAACAAGGTTTATATTAAAAAAGGGGGCTAAAATCTGTGAAATAAACCATTCAGTAATGGTTTAGTTTGAATGCTAACCTTTTTTTTTAACCATATTAATTACAGAAGTTTTATTACTAGGGTTCTTTAAAATTGTTTTCTGTTTGAATTTTTTTTTTTTTTTTTTGGTAGGTTTAGTTATTTTTTAATTTTTCAACTTCTTTTTTTTGTTTTTCTTTTTCTATTATTGTCACGAAATTTTAAAGAAGATTTTAATTGTTATTCATATTATCAATGGAATATTCATATTATCATTTCTATGAATTGTTTGTATTGTAATGACTAAAATTCCCCTTTTTATCATTTCCCTCTATAAAATCTTAATAGTTTAATAAATTTTAAGTTTTTAACTTTTATCTTGTTTGTTTATTCTTTTCATCACTTTACAAGAATAATTATTTAATTTTTTCTTCTGAGCATCTCCTAGTAAGCTAATTATTGAATATTATTTTAAGAGATGCTCAGAAGGAAAAATTGTAACAAAAAAAAAAAAAAAAAAAAAGGACTCGTATTAATAAATGTTTTTGTTAATAATTTTTTAATACTTATACATACTCCATGTCTATAAATTTGTATTTATTAATAATTTTGTGGAATATTTATAGATTTTTTTATAAACATTTGTATACCATTTAATTTGATTATAAATATTTGATTTTTTAAAACATTTTGTTTAAATTTTTACTAATTTTAATTGGCATCAATTTTTCTTTCAAAGCATTTTCAAAGGGCTAGAAAACAAAGAGTGAACAGATCCTTTGTTCATTCTTTGTCTTGGCTTTGCCTCCTTTTCCCTTGATGAAAAGAAAGGTTTTATTTCAATAATTTTGCTTCCTTTCATTGCAGTTCTCCTATTTTTTCATTTTTATTTATTTTATTATTTCTCCATTTTTTCCTTATTTTCTAAATATTTTATTTTCTTATTAAAAACATATTTCTAATTTCTTAAAAATCATTTCTTAGTTGAGCAATTCAGGTTACTTTGCTTTTCCACTCGTGTAAAAATTTCTGAAGCAGTTTATTTTGTTCTTACTTAAATTTAAGGAAATATATGTATGTTAGAGACTTGTGAAAAGGTACAATAAAATCTATACTTTTATAATTTATTATTTTATATACAAGGAAAAATTAAATTTAGTATTTTGGGATGAAAATAATATTCTGATTTGAAATAAAAAATATTATTTTGAAAGAACTGACTAAAGTATCACTGAAAAGTTTGAAACAAATTTACTAAAATTCTTGTCTGTAGAATAAGTTTTTATTTGCTTTGAAATAAGTTTACTATAGAAATTAGTACAAACAATAGTTTTTCATTTTATAAATGATAAACTTTTTTAATTAACTACAAAATAAAAATTTAAATTATATATTAACATTTATTTTGTGCAAAGGAAAAGTTAATGCTAATTCTGAAATATAAGTCAAATTCTTTTTGCCTATAATTTAAAAAAAATTATTATGAAAAATAATCAAATAATCAGCTTGGTTATACAAATAATTTTTCATTGATATTATTAAAACTTTAGGTATGTTTAAAAAATAACATTTTTTATAATAGGTGTAAAATTTTATTTTTACTTGTTTGACTTTTAATTCAAGAGTTGAAAGAATTTAACATTTCAGAATACTAATAGCTAGAATGTAAGAGCAATCAATAATTAAAACCTATAAAAAATTTAAGTTTTGGAAAAGTTTTAAATATTTTGGCTTTTGAAAATTTTCATTATTTGATTTTAAACTAACCTGAAAGATTTCTCAGGGTATAGCTTTTGGTTAAATCTTAAGATTTTTTGAAAAAGGGTGTATACTATATTTATTTAGTTCATTCAAAATGTTATTTTGTACCATAAGATATTTGTCTTATGTATACACCAGTTAAAAACAAATTGAATGAGGTATTAAGTGTTGAAAATTCCTTCTAGTTATAAATTATTTACTAATGTTTTTATTATTTTCATCTTATAAACAACTTAATATGAATGTTAATTGTTGTTTAAATTAACATGTTTTTAAATGCTGTAACAAAAGTTTTGGGACTTGGATTTATGAACAAAGAATATGAGATCTATGAAGAAAAATTCAGAGGGCAAACAGAATGAGGAATTTATGTAGATTAAAAAATATGAATCCTTTTGTTATAAAATTTAAATGTAAATTTATATTTGTGTAAAAAAGTCTAAAACTAGCTTTTATTTTAAGAATATCCAAGAAATTAATCTCTTTAAAGGCATTCATACCTTTATATGTAGATGAATCAAATTAGAACGCTGTTGTCTTATGCCACCGAGGCAGGCTATATGGGATGTGCTGCTCCACTTTTTGAACTGAACTGTAATCTGGTGTGAAGTCTGACTTCCTCAATACACTCATGCCATAGGTTCCGGTTTATAAGGTAGGCAACCATTCGTACAAGGAAATCATAATGATGAAATCTACCCACCCAAAGGTATTCAGCAAATTCATACAAGGACAGGAAAGAGAATGAGCGAAAGTACATCCATGTTTGAACTGGCATTCAAATTCAGAACCTGCCTATCCACAGTCAGTCACACTGAATATTAGGATGACTGACTGTGACTAGGGTGGATGGCAGAAAATGTTTTTAAATGTGTTTATTATGAGGAACCAATTTTCTTTAGGTCTGTGATAAATTTATTTTGATAGAAAAAGAATGCATAGTAACTTTCATAATGAACATGAAAGGAATATAATGAAAGTAGTGTTTTCTACTTCATACATTTTTATATTGTTGAATTTCAAAGAATAATTTACATCGTTGATTTGATTAATTGCAAAATGAAAAAGTCAAAATGAAAAAGAAAAAGTCAAAAAACATCAAAAGCTCATGCTTTTGATGTTTTTAATGAAGTTACTTAATAATTATTGAAATATTATTTGATTCTGGTTTTGTAATATTTCATATTTAATGTTCTAATTTGTTTCTTCCTCTCTTTAATTAAATCTCATATTATACACCTATGAAAAAAGTACACTAATTAAATTTTACATTTAAAAGGTACTCATATTTTTTCTTTCTTACTGTATTAAGATTTTATATTTCACTTACTGGTACTTTAGTGACGTTTTATTTTGTGTTAAATGAATTTATAAATGAATATTTTTTTAAAGTTGTGTATAAATTGTTATTAAAGCTGTCACAAGGTTTCAATCTAATCGAGAAAGAAATAATTAAATTTTAAAATGAATTTGAAATGATATAAGTTTTTTATATAGGAACATGAAATTTCAAATCCTGCTACTATAGTATTTGAAATGTCCAAGGATGAAAGAAAAGATTTTTATCGAACCATTGCCAAGGGTTTGAACAGGCCATTATTTTCTGTTTACAGACGTGTTATTCGAATGTATGATAATAAAAATCATGTTGGAAAATATACTCTAGAAGAGTTAGAGCAGTTGAAAAAGTAAGTTGGTTTGTTAAGGTTGAATAAATTTTTCAATTTTATTTACAAATATCACTACGTAGTTGTATCACAAAATATTAAGAAACTAGATATGTAATTGAAAGCATTATTCTTTTTATGATATTAAATTAAAAGTTTCTTATAAATTATGTTTACTTATTGGTACAGAAGGCTCTTTTATGATAAAAATGGTTTTTTTTTTTTTCTTTCCCTTTTTATACATGTATATTTAAATGGAAATTTCATAATTCTCTGGTTTTTCATCTCTCTGGGGCATGAGTCATTGTCTATGAAGTATATTCTCCTCCCAAAATAGTTTACTGATATTTCTAATAATTTATAAATTGCTTATATATATGTATATATATAGAGAGAGAATAGCTTGATTTTTTTTTTTATCCTGCACCCGACCTTGGTTTTTCAACCATCAGTCTCTGTCAGGCAGTCCAATACAATCTAGAGATGAATGAAAAGTCATCTTCTGCAGAACTTCTAACTAAGACATCCGAAGCTGACACTTCTAACTGCAACAACAGATAGCTTAATTATTCATTATATATATAATAGCTTTGTTTTTATAATAATATTATTATTTTATTATGATAGCTTATGTTTTATGATAATGTTAAAACGCGTTTATAATTTTATACTTATTTAAATTAATCTGTAAGTGTTATATTAATGTGTACAAATTTACATATCAAACTCAAAAAATTGTGATTTTATTGTGCTTATTTTTTTTTTTTTACTTGTTCTCAATAATACAATTAACATTTCTACAATTGCTTGCATGTTTTTTGTTTAACTTCATTCTCTTTTAATTAGTTAAAACTAATTATTTTATTTAATTCAAATTGTTTCACTATGTTATACACCATACTAAAAATTCTGAATCAAACGAATGAAAATTTATTTCAGAAATCACTTTTATTTGGATTAAGTGAACTCTGCCAAGAGAACCTATCTGTACTCTTGAATAGTATTATTGATTCTGTTTGACATATTGTTAATAAAGTATAGATATGAGTTGTTTTTACTGTAGCATATAGACTAAATATATAGTTCTGGTTAATTTTTTAATAATCCCTGTATTTCCAAGAATTAAAATAACAGTCTTTGCCAATCTATTTAGCATCCACTATGTCTTTTCAGGTTTTGTACAACTCTTAGAAACTTCTTAAAAATCCTGGAATTTGAAAATTGTTTAAGGGCCCTTGAAACTCCTGGAATTTTGACTTGACTCTTTGAAATATTGAATTACTCTTGGAATCTTTATTTACTGCGATGCATTTTTTTTTTTTTTTAAGTTTTTTGTTTTAATATTTTTAAATTTCCAATGAAATTGACTGAAAACCTATTTGAGTATTAGTTCTTAATTTTACCTCTTATGGCGGCATGATTAATATTGAATTGTTATATTCATAACTGTTGACTAAAATAAAGATCCAATACAGCCATAATAACTTCAGAATAATCCAATTCAGTTTGGTCGAAATGTAATATTTATATATGTGAAATAAATTGAAGAATTATCACCAGTAAAATCGCCGTGTGTTGTAATTATAGGAGAAATTTTAATTAATTATTTTTCTATTGGTTTTTGTTTTCTTTATGTTGCATGAAATTCACTGACTATTAATATTTAAATATCAAAATTTTTATTTAAAATATACTTTTCATATCTTTCTTGGTCAAAATTGTTTACAATTTTATTGAATTGGGATGATATTGTTTGTTTATCAATAAAATAAATTCTGAAATAAATTATTTAATTGCACATTAGTTTTTGCACAAAGGGAAAAAAAGGTATTTTATAATTTTGTAAAGGAGTTTAAATCATTACAACCAATTGTAAGATTTCAAAACTGTATTGATGAGAAGTATAATCCTTATTTAGACTAAAATATTTTTATTTTAACTTATTCTCAAGTAAACAAAATAGTCACTTATGGAAAGTTACTTTTACCCCTCTACCATAGTCAAGTATCTGTTGAATGGGGATTTTCTGTGAGCAAAAATTTGATGGTAGAAAATTTAAGCAATCAGTTGTGGCTAAATGCATTATTGATAATCACATCTAAAGAAATATAGGAGTTGTCAACAATATAATAATTAACAAAGACCTACTTAGTTTTGCTGATGATGCCTAGCAAAAGTATAATCTATATTTATATAAATTAAAACAGCACAAAAAATGAAAAAGGAAAAGTAGCCGATAACAGAAGGGAAGTGAAAAGTTTTTCTTGAAGTAATTAAGGAACTGAAAACTATAAAGAAGAGTTTGGACAATGGCTTAAATGAATTTGAAAATTCTACAATATTACTGAGGAAGCTGAAGGAACTGGTAAATTAACATTAATTGCAAAATCAATGTTAATTTACCAGTTCCTTCAGCTGGTGTTGCTTCAGAGAAGCAACAGTTATTACTCAGTATTATTAATGAATTAAAAGTGAAAGTTTTAGTGATGGAAAGTTATCATTTTTCTAAGATTGTATGTTGTACAGTAATATTGTATGTTTATAAATAACTAAGAAATTGGAAAATCTGTTGAATGATTAAAGAAATAGAAATTCTAGAATGTGGGTGTAAAATTGTATAGTTTTAAAAGGTTTGAAAGTAAACAGAGGAAAAATTTTGAATTGCTTATAAATAATTATTGATAAAAAAATGATACTGGAAACTTTATCTAATAGCTGTTTTTATTTTGTTTTGAATAAGTTATTTGAAACGAGATTATTATACACATCTTGAAATATTCAATAGATTAATAGATAAAAATCTAATGAAGACGTTTAAAAACTCTAAAATTACTCATTAGTTTATACAGTGTATAATTCAATAATGTAAAGAATATTGATTATTTAAATGGAAAATTTTCTGTTATAGCTGTGAAGGCTTTTAAAATAATCATTAAATACAATTCTAACTTAAATAAAAAAAGTAATACATTTTTGCATTTATTTATTTCTATTATTTATAAATATAATTGAAAAATGTTTCATATACATAATTATTTGTATATTTGGCAAAGAACACTTTTTAAAAGAAATAAAAATTATTTAACATGAATGTGTGTACATCCTGAAAATTTTTGATTTAACTCCTGGAATTTGATTCTTGGACATCTGTATGTACCCTACTTTTTGTTTGCTCTGATTTAAGTCTCAATTGTATGAAGCCATGTATTACAGTAAATTATATTATCGTGACATTTTTAAAGGTTGCCATTTTTGAAAACAAAAATTAAAGAATTGAATTTTTCCACTGAGATAGTAAGAAAAAAATGCTTTTAGGAAATCATCGTTTTTCTCATTCTCTCCCCCCTTCCACTGTATTTCTATTCTTACCTTGCTATTATGGATGTTAGATTTGATACTAGTCATTGATGTGTGCATTTGCTTAGTTTTGCTTAAGCCACACTTTTTCCTAATTTTTTTTAACAGTTTAAACTAAAGACTTTATTAGTTTTCAGGAGTATAATTTACTTGTTTTCATCGAATATTATTATTTTAGGAACATTGGTAGATGGTAGAAGCATTTATATACTTACTTCTGAAAACAAAACTTTATTTTTCAGGGTAGGGTTATAAGTTGATAAAAATAAAAATTTTGACTTCAAATTTTTTTAAAGTTAATCACTTTTATTCTGTTAGCTATCAGCTATTGATCATAAATCCTTTATTTGTTAGATCTTTGTAAAAAATACAGTCATTATCTAAAAGTTGATTTTTTATAATACTGCAATGTTGATCTTTAATTTAGAAAGCCTTTAATTTGTAAATTGTAAATTAAATGGTTTGAACTAGTCAGTAATATATGACATATTATTCTCCACAAGATAATATCTTCAGATCAAAAGTTTTTTTATTTATATTATTATATAAATGTCCCCCCTATATATATAATATTAGTTTCTATTAACTTCTACAGTATTTATATTTCAATTTAGGTATATGTTTTAAGAAAAACATCTCTACTTATTCATATATATATATGTATATATAAATATATATATGCATGCATGTATGTATGTTTGTTTATATGCATCTTTTTTTTTTTTTTTTTTTTTTTTTTTTGTTTTGTATCAAGGCTACGCTCAATACATGGCAATGATTGGCAAGCAATTGGTTCTGCTATGGGCAGAAGTGCTTCTTCCATAAAAGATCGTTGCCGTCTAATGAAAGATAATTGTAATCAAGGTATTCTTGCAAATATTTTTCTTTTTATGTTTCTTATCTGCTTTATGCACTTTTTTCTTTTTTTGCAATTTTTATAAATTCGCTTACATATTTAAACTAAGCAACATTTACAATTTGTTTTGTAATTTAAATATTAATCTGATAGTTAATTCTTATTTTAAAATATATAGGATAACAATTGTTTGTTTCTTATTTGTGTTTTTTAATGCTGAAATATTGAATGAAGCATTTATTATTAAAATTATTATTTAAATATTTTGATTGTAAAAAACATTGATTTATTCATGGTTGATTTCCATTAACTGTTCCCTTTTAAATTTACTTTTGGGGTTTTGTATCTATATGAACCCTTTTAAAAGTAACTATTATGAGAATCTATATTATTTTCACATTATGTAAATTATCTGGTGTTAGCAATATGAATGATAATTTCCTCAGTTTTTAATTTTAGATATTTAATTCTTAATTGCAAATTTATGTACAGTGATGTATTACCTTAAATATTACTGAAGGCATAGTTTTTATGATATTCTAATCCTGTATGCTAATAGTAAAAATTTATAGCAAAATTAATACATGAGATAAATTTACTGATTTATAGCTTTTTAAATTTGAAAAAAAAAAAATTCCTTTCCACTTAAAAATGAATTATACTAAAAATATTTCATTTAAAATTAATAAAAAAATATGTATAACAGTTAGAAAACAAACTACTTTTTCATCCTTACAGCCTTATACTTGTTGAACTGGTTAGAAATGTGTAAGAAGTAGAAATGTTTTTTTTTCTTAGTAAATTGTTTTAAAAGGTTGTCATTGTTACTTAACAGCAACACTTTTTCAAATGAATCTATGTATCTAGTTGAGGAAATTCTTATTGATTATTGTTAATGTTATATGTTAATTGTATTGTATTGTATTGTAACTTGTGTATGCATTGATACTTCTTACTTAGCCTGTATTTCATCCAGAATCAATATAATTTAATTTCACTTTCTTATTGTGTTTTAATGTTAGTATTCAATTTCAGTGTTTCGATTTTTATAACTGTAAAAAGGATAAATTATGCATTATGCTATACATAATTGTTATATTGTGGTGTATTGTCTGAGTGCAATTATTATGGTGATAAAATTAACATAGTTTGTTTAAGAACTATTATATTCATGTTATCAAGTTTCACCTAGAGTTCATGTTATCATCTTATTCATGTTATCACCTAGAGTAATTTCATATTAAATTTTAAAAAAAGAAACTAAATTTATTAATTTTATTCATTGTACACTTTTAATGAGGATAGTTAATGTTTCTTTCTACAAATTATCAAGATTCAATTTTAAATATTCAATGATCATTTGTAGAATATTTAAAATTATATTTACCAAATTTACTTATAATAATACAGATTTATACACTATAAAAAAAACTGTGCATATTTGTTGTGGCTGGTAAATTTGAATTTGAGATAGAACATTTGAACAGAGCATAAGTTCAATGCAGTTTTATAAGTTTGCATTAATTTATGTTACTCTGAAATATTTGCCTGTTTACATTATCACACTTATTATATTTTTCATTAATAAAACAATGGCTCTGAATTTTCTAAAAAGTTTTGTCTCAGATGAAACAGTTATTTTTCAGAAAATTAGTTAAGTCATAATGTTCTACCAAATTAAAGAGTTGCAAAGTTTATTAACATAAATATTTTTTTCCATTAATAAATCAATAAGTGTATAATCTCAATAATTTCTTATGTCTCTTACAAAAGTAATAGCATAACTTTTATAGGAGACATTATAAGAGAAATTTACAATAAAATTTTTGTAATTACAATAAAGTATGCCATGATCAATTGTAAATGTTATGTCTAAGAATATTTGTAAATAAAATGAGAATTATACAAATTTCAAAAGTTTTAAATCTATCCATTATCTTGCTTTTTAGGTAAATGGTTACCGATTGAAGAGCAAAGATTAGCTGAAGCAGTGTATGATCTAACCAAAGCTCTACCTGGTGAAATGATTTCCAGTGGCTTATCATGGGCTAATGTTGCTGAACGTGTAGGAACTCGTTCTGAGAAACAGTGCCGCACAAAATGGTTGAATTACCTTAATTGGAAAGTTGCTGGTGGTACAGAATGGACTCGTGATGATGATATTACATTAATTTACAGGTGATTGCATAATTTTTCTTGGTGCTTGTTAAATTTATAATGAAATAAAATTTATGTTTTCACATTTCATGAAAAATACCATTGAAAGGATTACAGTTCCAACAACATATATTTGACCTACACTATTGAAAAATGAAGAAGGGAAATCATTTTCCTAAATAATACATACATCTAATAATTTCTTGATTAGTTGTAAAAATTCCTTTTTGTCCTTAATTTTGGATACAAGATATATTTCTTTAATTTATAAATCTCTAGTAATATTTAAAATTCCTTCCTTTGAATTTAAAGAGGCTTATGTAACTTTGCACATTTCCATTTATACTGCTGGCCACTGTAAATGCAAATCCCTGAATGAAGTACACAAATAACATGAATATATATAAGTAAATAAAAATAATTAATAAATAACAAAAATAAATATGCATTAAATTTATATAAATAAACATTCTTATTATCGCATTTAAACCTAATGTGTGTCACACATTTAATAAGGCTTTATATGAAACTTAAATTTATAAATTAAAGCTATGATGCTAACTTCAATTAGTTTATCATCTCTTTCACTGAACTCTGCCTCTAAAATGCAAGTTTCTTATTTATGCCTACTCGATAAAACTATAGCTAACAATAGCTTTTTATCTCCAAGAATTTGAATTGAAATCAGATACTTCGAGAAAAGCGTGTCAGTCATCACTGTACACTTCCATTGTTGAAACCAGAGGTAACAAGTCAAGGCAGGATACAAGTTTTGTTGAAACAGGAAACCGTGCCTGTGCGAATTTCCCATCAGCCCCTGTGAGGTTGGTTTCCTAAAAATTTTCATAATGGACTATAAATATTTTTATTGCGTTGCCTATTCATCGCCATCTCTATATAAGTTAATTGCAAATGTATAATCAAAAAAATATTAACTGAAATTTTTTGATAAATATTTTTAAAAAAGCATTTTTAGAAGATTCTATGTAATCATTAGTTACTCCTTTCAGAAAATTCCGCTTAGATTTATTAATTTTTAGTGTTTATGAGGACATTGTCAAGAAGTATTGGCGGGCCCATGAACTAATATTTGTCACTTTTAAAATAAAAAATATTTTAGAGTTTCTTTTACTCTATGTCTTAAAGATTATGCATTCTATTATAATCAATAGCTTCAAGAACAAATATCGTGAGGTACTTTTTCATGGAGTGATCATGACTTAGCACATATTCATTAATTAAAGGGAGAATATTACGATTTATATACACTGCTGGCCACTGTAAATGCAACACCCTGAAAGAAGCATGCAAATAACATGAAATTTACAAAATGCAATAGCGGAGGGGAGATATGCAAATGATTAGAATTTCAGCTCAGGTTTATTAACATATACTCGTGCCTGTGCTGCAACTTCAAGACTCTATTTAAAGCCTGGAGGTTTTAATGATTTCAAGTTCGGCAATTGTGTTTTACTTTTGGTTTTTATAAAAAAAAAACGATCAATTATGCCCCATACAAAACAGCAATCATTTTATGATCCAGTATCCGAATTCAACAGAGGAAGGATAGTTGCCTTCTGAGATTGTGGATTATCTTTCAAGGAAATTGCTAGTTGTGTTGAACAAAATCAAACAACTGTAATACAGATATGTGATCGTTGGATGCAGGAGGTTACGACTAATCAACTTGTTCAGTCGCATCCACTTCAGTGCACTATTTCATGTGGTAACAGGCAAACTGTGCACATTGCAGGGATGAATCATTCAACTACATTATGAACCATAACACATCACATTCAGTCTGTGACACATTATCCAGTGTATGTGCGTCCCATTCGATGCCTTTAACAGCAGAGTGGTCTGTCCACTAGACCTCCATTATTTCACCTACCCTTGACGCAGAACCACAGGCATCTCCGCCACCAATGATGTGATGGAAAAGAATGTGAAATGTAGATTGAAATGAAATTGTCATTACTAATGAGTCACACTTTTGTCTGCAACAACATGATGGTCGCATTTATCTGGACACAACATAAAGAGAGGATGCTGAACAGTTGCATTATGCACTTCTACATTGGTCTTGTACTGGGTATTATGATATGGGGTGATATTGAATATCACTCTCACACTTCTCTAGTGTGCACTGTCAGTACTTTAAGCAGTCAGCGCTGCATCTCTAAGGTTTTGGAGTCATTTGTCCATCCTTACCTTCAGGACTTAACCACAGCGATTTTACAACAGGATAATGCATGACCAGACATGGCACGCATTGTGCAAGGGTTCTTTGTCAATCACCAAATTGCATTGGTTCCCTAGCAGACTCATTCTCCACATCTTCCACCAATAGAAAGCAAAATGTCGATGGTTGCTCAATGATTGACCCAGATTACATCCTCAACTGCCACACCAGATCCTTAGTCTCTTTGAATCAGTGCTGAAGCATGTAACAGCGGTGATCTCCAATAATGGCAGCTACTCTAGCTATGGATTTTGGCTGGAACTACACTTCACAGAAGTCCTTAAATTTAATTATTCGATACTTACTTGGTAAACAAGATATCTACAAAATAAATTTTGTTGTGATATCTTTTGTCTTTCTTGGTGTAGAAATTTGGGTCGCTAACAGTATATATGAAATTAACTGTTAATTTCATACTTTGTACTTTTAATTAAAAAAATAATTAATGCTGTCAAAAGGTTGAAAACATTTAAATACCCACAAAACGTTTATGTGAGATTAAAGTATAAACAAAATATATTGTGTTTTTAATTTTAGTATTAAAATCTGGATTGGAAATTAGAGCAAGGTTCATTCTAGTGATTGAAATTTTTGTACTTTATTCTAAGATTTTAATTGAAAATTTCCCCCTTATATTTAGTATAAATTTGTTCAATAAATGATAGGTTTTTAATTTTTTGGTTTCACATTGATTATTTATAATTTGAAATCATTGACATTATTATAAAATTTACATATATTAAGTCCATCATTTTCGACTGTTTCATCCTTAAATGTTTCTTGCAAATGGATTTATTAAACACTTATTTATACATGTAATTTGTATTTAAATATTGATGCTTAAGTAAACCATGTGCCCAGCTTTAGGGTTTACAAGTAATTTACTTAAATTGTAATAATTTATACCTTTAAAATATGATAATAGAATAGCTTGTTTTAAAATCTTTTTATCCTTATAAGATTCTGTAGTTTTAAAAAGCTTAAGGAACCTCATAAGAACACTATAAGAGTTATTTTTTTCCTTATAACATCTGTGTTATGATTTATTTTCTGATCTAAAAATTGAATACAGAATTAAATTAGATAATAATTTTTGAATATAGAAAAATAATAGTTGTCTCATCATATTCATTTTTTTTATTTCTTTTATTTTTCAAATTATTTTTTCTAATATCAATATAATTTAATGTGTCAAATTTTTTCTTTATACTTATGAATGTTTTAAACAATTTAGATAATTATATGTCTTTGTATTATTAAATAGAAATCTTATAAACAACACTTCTGATTTAGTAGAAAACTAAAGATTGATTCTAAACTGACTGAATGAGCCAATTCACACACATCCAAATAACAATTCGATGATTTTGACATGATTTATTTAACTTAAACATTTTCATGAACATTTGAGATTTATAATATCACAATTACATTTTCTATACAATAAATTAATGTGATTTAATGCACATACCTTTGAATAATTTATAAGGAACAATAATTTCTATCATTTGCTTTAGATGCCATAAAATTATTAACTATCAGTTTTGAGATTAATGTGAAGTACTTTGTTTCCCGGAGTCTGCATCAATGTCATGATGGTTACTGAATTTTTCATGATTTTTATCAATGAAAACTTCAATTCATGAAACTTTTTGAGTAACAAACAAAATTCTAGTAATCATGTTTTAAGTTTTAAGTATAAGCTCTTTTTTAATTTTTGTTTATAAATATTGTTATTAATTTACCCACATTGGGTAGGAATTTAAGTACATTAAAAAATTAAGCATCACTTCAATGAATTTTTCATTTATATCATGATAAAACAAAATAAGCATTTGAAATATCTAATAAGTACCACTTAAAGACTAATGAGTTATGTTACATGTACAAATTTGATTATTTCAAAAAATTTATTATTTTATTCTTACTTAAAGTTTATCAGTAAATTCTTTATCTTTTGGCAATATATTATGAATTTCATTTGAAACATTTATGATATTAAGAAGTACTTGTTGATTGTCAGGAAAAGATTATTAGTTGTTGTTTCTCATCCCCTTGTACAGCAGAGCTAGATGAGGTCCATGAGCTTATTTACCCTGAGAAAATCCATAACCAATAGGAAATCTTGAATTAGGTCCTGCATGGTGAGCCCCAAACAAGGTAAAATATAGCCAGTGGAGGCTTGTGCAGAACACTTAGTGCAAATTTGAAAGTTTTTACTACTGCATTCATTTTATTACTTAAGATAAATAACTTTTCTGCATGCATGGAATTTCCAGTATTAATTCAGATAACAGGATTTTTTTTAATTAATTCCTTTTACTAGATCTGTTTATTTTAATTCTCCTGTACTTACCTCTGCATTTGCAATTGACCATTATAAAACTTCAAAAAAAGTTTATAGTTCTGTTTTTTGTGTATATATGTAATAAATTAATACAACAAACAATTTGCAGGGTTTTCGCTTTAAATGCCACTGATGAAAATCAGGTTGACTGGACAGAGCTTTCTAAAGATTGGTTAAGGTATTTTCACTGAGCTCATTACTCACAATATTTTTAACAAAATAGATTTCCATATTACTTTCATTTTATTTTATTTATATAGTGTGCGTTCTCCTCAATGGCTAAGAGGAAAGTGGTGGAGTCTAAAGAGACATGTACCAAATTCAAATGTAGTTTCATTTCAGGGTAATTATTTTTAATTAAATGTTTTCTCCATTCATAGAAAATATGAGTTCATTAATATATTTTCAAGTAAAATATTTTTATTCTAATAAATTGTAGATTTTGTTTACATACATAGTTTTGTAAAAAAAATTTTTGGTTGTTTTTATTAAATAAAAATTATGGAATGGAATTTTTTTGAAGTTTTATATAAATTTACATTTAATAATGTTTCATTTTCATTCATGATTATTTAACTGCTTCATTTCATATATAAAATCAAATGTAAATTAATTTTTACTCAAAAATGTTAAAACTGCTTACATGCTTGAAATATTTTCACTTTATTCACAAATCTTATTTTTGACCTAATCATATAGTAACTAATAGTAATAGCAAAGTAAAACAAAATAATATAAAAGATGAATCTGAATATGATTGTTAATTCAAATTCCAATTTTCATTATTTTTTTTCATTTTTTAAATATTTTTATGTATGTAATCTGAGTGAAATTCTCTTTTTTAAAATATTTTAAATCAATGATTACACCTGTATATGTTTTATTATTTGGCCTTATTACTAAACTAATCTTGATAGTTAACAAGTAGCAATAGCATATTTTTCAACTTTTTAGAATTTTTGGAAATTTTTAAGAATATTCGTTTAGAATTATTAACAAATGTTAGAAAGAAAATCTAAACATTTGTTAATAATTCTAAAGGCAAATAAGTTTTTGTTAAAGGTGGCAAAACATGTGTAAAAACTATTCAAAAGAAACTTGTTTTTTCCATACGAAATCATAAAAAGGTTATTAACATTGAAATGCAGATTTATTTATAATAAGGATTTCCACTTGTTCACTAATATTTGCAGATTTTTGAAAAGGGCTAGTTCTATGTGTTTTATTTCACCTTATTTCTTTGTTACATAGCTTTTCATATTTGCAGACACTTTTAAATAAAAAAAATTTTAAAAACATTAAAATAAAAAATGTATTCTGTGAACAGATATTAAAAAAAAATTAATTCACTTTGCATGAATCAAATGTATATATTTAGCTAAACCTTTCTTTAAACATTTAATATTTCTTTATAAACATATTATAGTTGTTTTACTAATATGTTATAATTTTTTTTTAATTTGAAGATTTTTGATCATTTTAAAGCATTCAAAATCAAAGTTTTCAAATTAAAATCTTAAAATAAAAAAGTGGAAAAGGTATTGGGAACTAAAACAAACTTATTGAACAAGTGTAGTATATAGTTATTTTTGCAGTGAAATTTTTAATTAATAAGTTAGTTTAGTTAATTTGTAAAGCATTTGGTATATTATATAAGTGTATATTAGTGTTCATAAGTTAAAGTTTTCAGTAAATCAGGATATAATATGCTGTTAATTATTCTGTGTTAGTCTTTGCACTGCAACCAAATAGGGAAATGATAAACTATTTATAAGAGATTTATACTATATAGAATTATACAATGAGTTCTGGTTGGTTCAGGGATTGTTCTCAATACCAGAAGAAGGTGATCTCAAATCCTATCTGAAGATTATCCTGTTCAGTAATGGAGACTGGGATGCATAAAATATATCATAATTGCAATGTTCTCTTAGTGAAATAATACCTTTGGGTGTGGTAAGCCAAATTTGAAGATCTACTTAATCTTTACTTCTAAATTATGAAGACCCAACCATCTTCAGGGTCATGATAGCACACACACTGGATGTTGCACTATTTAAAAGGGCTGTCACTTACACTCCTTGTAATGCCGAAAAAGCTGAAAATTCCTAGTGACCAGGTGTTGAGAAAAAATTTAATTATAGTATCTTTTTGAAACTTTGGAAAATTAAAATATATTGACAACTCATCTTTAGAATTTGCATTTTATATTTTATAAATTAGAAAAAATGTTGCAGTCATATTTGTGTTATGCCGGTTGTTGAAAAATCTTCATGAATGAAATTCTATGAGATTTTCTTCCATCTTTGGAAGAGAAGAATCTCTAAGTACATCTATTTCAATTTAAAATATAAACTGTCTTCAGAAATAGAATCATTTCCTTAACTTTACAAATTACTTTTTGTTGGAACTAATTAAAAATATTTTTTTAACTTAATAAGTATTATTCTGTATTAGGTTTAACTACCTTTTTTAAAATGATACAGAAAGAGATTTCGATACATCAGGTTTAGCGCAGCTTGTCCTTATTTGGACATTGCACCATGAAAACCAAAAAACAAACTACCCAGTTACATCAGGATGTAGGGGATTTTTGTTATAAATTAATCGATTCCTTACTTTAAAAGAACTGCTTCTTCAAATTAATCTAGAAACAAGCTTTTGCTCCATGTATTCAAGTTGTGTTGAGGTATTCTCTTTTACTGATGTCAAGTCAATTGATTGGCAAATTTTAATTTGTTTTCTTTATATTAGTTTTCTTCTATAGCATAAAAACATAATTTTATATATTTTTTTATGGAATTTTACATAATTTTAAATGGAATATTTTTATTTTGGATTATTCCTAAAATAATTGTTTTTAATAAATTACAGAAGTTTGTGAATATTTATATCAGCAATTTGTCATGAAAATCAAGGTAAAGGAGGAAAATATTCCTAATTCAAGTACTGAAACAGATATCTCTAATTCCCTCCAGTCCAATCTTACAAATTTAGCTACTTCACAAGCTGTCTACACGCGTCCTAAACCAGCTATTTTACAGCCAGCTGCTCTTTCTTCCACTTCACCACAAATTGTTGTCACTGCATCTGCTCAAAGTAAGCAAGAAAATTCTCTGTTTTTTTGTTCTTCATTAAGTGAACATTAAGTTGTATGTAATTTTCTGAATAATTTGGCTTCTTAGAAGTTTTCAAAATTATTATCCTACATTTTATTTTAAACTATACTAACTACAAAATTTCAATATTTAATTGTGTGTGTGTTAAAACTTTAATAATTACATTTTACATATAATGATTATAAGAGCCTGATTAATGTAATAATTTATCAGTCTTAAAAAAAGGAATTTATTTTTACTTGATATGTATTTTAACGTCATTGAAAATCCCAAAATATTTAATCGATTTCTGTCAAGATCATAAAAGAAACAAAATTAGTTTCATGGTTTTATTTCTTATTATCATTATACAGTAAAATTTTATCAAAAACAAATTTAATCCTCAATTTTATATTTGTTTTATTTTTTGTATTTCGCAGACTTTTTGTGGAGGGTTTGATCTACATATAATGAATCTAATCTCTTATATTAAAATTTCCTGTTGTGTGCAGTAAAAATGTGCCCTTCCATTTAAAATTTTTATTATGTGTTTTGATTTCATTTAATTATCTTTAAATCAGAAAATTATAAAAAATGTGCAAAATATAATTTAATATTTATAAAAACTAAGAAGTAAAAAAATTACTGGATTGAAAGAAATTTTCAAAATGTTTGTAAAATAAGTTACAAATTGAAAAATTATTCATATTGTTGTTTTCCTTAAAAATTTTTATTTCAACTGATGAAGTGATTTAAACTAAAATATATATTTCCATTGTGATTAAAATTATAAATTTATGTAGAAATTTGAACCTTGTTTTAGAAGAGACAATGATTTAATTTTATTCATTTTTTATTGTTATCTAACTTTAAATCATAATTTTGTAAGTATCTATTTCTCTGTGTAAAACAAATACTAAAATTGTCAAAATCATTATAGACTTACAACCATTTATACTTTTATTTTTCTGCTGCAAATAAGAAAAATATTTTAAAACTGAATATTTTTTCATTTAATTATATTTCTAAAGTAAAATTAGTGTGTTTTTAATTCAAAATTATTGGGCTTTCCTATTCTGAAATGTTACAATGAAAATAGTCTACTTTTCCAAAAAAAAATTTCAAATGTGTAATCATTTAAGTTTGATTGTTAATGTTAAACACTGTTTATTAGATTAACTGATTTATTTTTATGCTGTAATATAGATATTATGTTTTGAATAATATCTAATTTACAGTAATCTTTTAGCTATTTAAAAAAAATTAAAGTGTATATGCTAACTATTTTGCTTGTGTATTATATTGTGCTCTTATTGAAAGAAACACCTTGAGTGTAAACATAGAACTTATAAGATTAAATAAATTTTAGTTTATTAGTTGTATTTCTCTTTTATTTACAAAGTTGAGTAAGTTTAATTTAAACTATAAGATCCAGACTAAGATAATTTAATGTGTCCCTGTTTAATCAGCTGTCAAGTGCAAAATATGGTCGTTGAACAACAAACCAAGATAATTTAGAAAAAAATAAATCATTGTAATTTTTTTTACAAGCTGCTATTGAATTTACTATGTTTTATCATGAAAAATTTTATATTGACTTTAAATTTACGGATATTTCGTTAGTTTGTCCATCTCCTGTGGTGACATTGACAAATGCTTCATGTGTTGCACCTACACTGACGCCAGTAACACCTGTGCTCCAAACCCTAGAGGTGCTTCCACAAAATGTACAGATTTCACCCAACCCACAGACATTTCTTTTGACTACTCAACAGACGCTTCCTCTCACAACACCCAGTCAAATTATAATCCAAACTATGACAGTAAGTAAAGTTTTCACTGAAGAACTCAATGAAAATGTAATAAATATTACAGTATCTTTTATCCTCATTATTTTATAATTTTAATCTAAGGTAGAATTTAACAAATGTAATATTCAACTGTAGAAAATAAAATTTAAAAAACTCATCTTTTGATTTTAATTTAAAATCATTTTAAAGTTAATTTTCTTATTTTATTTACAATTAGCTTTATTAATAAAT
Organism: Latrodectus elegans; assembly: GCA_030067965.1. Lineage (NCBI taxonomy): Eukaryota > Metazoa > Arthropoda > Arachnida > Araneae > Theridiidae > Latrodectus > Latrodectus elegans. Next base: position 9,898,433 of record CM057811.1, on the reverse strand, counting down.
TAAATTTAGTGTTGCATGTTTATCCCTTACAATTATTATATTTTTAATTAAAAAAAAATCATTAAACTTTAAATATCCTGTTGTGATGAACATTCTTTTTCTCAAGCAACTTTGTAGTAATCTTTAATTTTTCATTAAAAATGAAAAATTAAAATTTTTCAATTGATAGTTTAATTTTATCCTGTTCTAGTGAAATTTGCATTTAAGAAGTTAAAACTTTTTCAATTTTTATATTGATGCATTTCTTAAGTAATAACTTGAAAATAAAATATTCCAAGAAATTATAATCAACTGTGTCATGTCAATTACTCGTGAAAATTGTTGGAAACCATTAGAAAGTTATTTTTTAAATCTCATTTTAATAACATATATGTATTTTCTTCTCATTAAAAAAACACTACAGATATTTCAAAAAAATTAAAGCATTATATTAGAAATAACTCTCTTTTTAAAGTTTTTTTTTAATTTCAAATACATTAACAGAGTTAAATAATTATTTATTTCTGATTTGATAAAAAGTTACATATTTTATATTTGAAATGATCTATAAGCAAATTTTTATTTCAATTAAATGATTTAAAATATTACTATGTTATTTTTTAGATTAAAAAAAAATAAATAAATACAATTAAAAAGTATCTAAACTACAATAGTACACAAAAGTTTTCAAAATAACTTGAAATATTTCGCCATAATAAAATAAAATATTTTGCCATAATTTTCACTGAGTCAAAATATTTCTATCTTGTGTTTTGACTATATTTGAAGTGTTATCCATCTGATTTTTTTGTTTATGAAAATGAATACATAATTTTATAATATTAAACTCTTATTTTATAATTTTAAATCAGATTTAGAATTTACTTGCATCAAATTTTAAAATTATGAATATATTATCGATATATTACTACTATACATTTACATGTTGAAAAGAAAATTAAACTAAATTTTTATGTGCCTAAGTATAAATATTTTTATTCGAAAGTTATTGACAGTTTTTCAAAAATAAACAGAGCATCAAATTAAATAGCATAGTTTTCATCGTGTGATAAAAGTATATTTGATGGAATTCCTATTTATGTTCTAAAGCTTTTTGTGTTCTATGCTTAAGAAATAGAAGAATAAAAGAAGTCAATCATATAGAAAAAATAATATAAAGGAAGTTCATAATCAGTGTTTAGGAAACTTCTTCTAAATATTTTGCAAAAATTTTGTGCAGAAAATTTATAAAAAAATTTTCACGCTTCTGGAAATGAATTATTTGAAAAATGCCTGTCAGTACAAATATAAATGATAAATTAATCTTTATTAAAAAATTTTAATGATTTTTTCATTGTTAATGCACATTACTGAGTAGCAAGAATTTTGTTAAAAAATACCATCACAATAGTTCTTTCATGTACTTTGATTTTTAAAAGCTTTATAATTTGAGAGACATATTTTCTCAAAATTTGAAACTAATTTTTAATGAGTATGAGATGCTGTGAATTCATAGTTACAGTGAATTTGCAAACATTTTCACATAGTTCATTGTGCATTTCTATAAATTACCTGTTTACATGTACCTCTAAATTGTAAAAATTTCTGTTCTTAATTTTCAGCGAATTCCTAAATCTTCTAATGACTTTAACAATTACTTCACATGTACCTTTTTCTAACATTTTTACTATATTTCTTTTAAAATTAAAACAGCAAATACATCACAGTAACTTAAATGATTTCGATTTATTATTTAAAAAAATAAAAAGTATCTCATTTTTTAAGAAATAATGAATAAAAATATTAGTTTCAGGCCCTTTAGTTTTTGATTATGAATGATATGATAAACTTTTTAATAAATGTATTGATAGAAATGTGAGAAAAATATAGTTAATGAAATTTGGTAATTGAATCAAAATTTGAGTTTTAAAGCTGCATATAATCAAGAAACATGATAAAATGCTTTCTTTAGATATTTTAAATATAAGTGTATATATAAATGTTAAATATATTTTAATAATGAGTATTAATCTAATATATATATATATAGATAGATAGATAGATAGATAGATAGATAGATTAATATAGCAGTTGCATCAAATGTTACAGATTACTATATTTCAATGATATTTTATCTTATTAATATTTTTTTATAAGAGGATGGCAATTAAAATCATTTAATGGATTTTGCTATGGCTGTAATGTATAAACATTGTCATTTTTTTTAAAATTCTTTGGGAATTCCTTGTAACGAGATTAGATAGCACTTTTATCTATTTTAGATTTCATTACATATTGTTTGCATTTCGTATAATTTCTTAAGTATTTTCATATTTTTAAAAATACAAAAGGTTTTTTATACGTAAAACAATTTAATATCTTTGCCATTTCTGTTTTAAGTATTATTTTTACAAGTATTTATTCAATTAAAATTATAAAGGTAAAATCTGATTCTGCATTAAAAAATTTTTTTAAGAAGTTAGATCAATATATCTAAGTTAAGTTGGGAGTATCATTTAAAATTTAAATGTTAAATTTTTAACGAAAAAGTTTATACATTTTATTTATACTCTTTTTTCCTCAGTTTATGCTTTTACTTTTAATATTAACTGACTCAGCGTCCAAGGCGCATCTGATATGTCGCAATAAACTGGTCAATTAGCGGCCATCAATAGCAGGGATCCGTCACAATTTTCCAGCCTAAAAGCGGCCATAACGTATATTTTCGCACTGTAGAAACCACTTCCTTTTTCTTTCCCTTTAATAGATGGATTAATGGATGGGTCTTAATGAATCGAACCCCACTCCTCGAAGACTTTTTTTTTTTTTGAAACTAAAACTGGGACTGATTTTCATACCAAATATCTTAATTATTGATTATTATCGCCAAGATTCAACTCTAAAATTTAATATTTACAATTTTACAAATGAAATGCAATTTTGTGTAATAAATATCTTTTTTAAATTTTATAGTTGTAATTATCTTCTTCTTTCTTATCCCCTGGTCTGAATCAGACCAGGTCCATGATATCCTTCGCCTTCAAAGAAACAAGGACAGCTTTTCTTTCCCTTTCATGTTCAGTCTTAAATATAATTAAGTTTGGTGATTTCATTGGGACAAAGATTTTATATTTTTATATATTTTTTAATGTGTTTTTGTTAACGCTTGCCTGCTTTCTTCAGTCTATTTTTGCCCATTTTTCTTCTTTTCTTAATTACTTTCATTTATTTTAGTTAATTTAATTCAGTTTTTTTCTTTTAATGACATTTTATAAACTAGTTATGATTGATATAAGCGAATAAATTTCTTGGCGATAAAATGTTAATTATTTATTTAATTCCTAGTAAAAGAGCTCTTGCATTTATTAGTAAAATTGATGGATTTTACATAATTAATAATATTATCTTAAGTTATAATCACTTAATTCATTTAATTTATCGTTTTATTTTTGTATTTTGGGAAAAACTTGCAGAATAAGTTTACTGCATGTTACATTTTAGTTCATTATTACTTTAATAGGCATTTGAAATATTGTTCATAAAATAGAAGTATCATTTTAAAGTATAATGTAGCATGATGGTCATCTGAGTTTAAGCCAAAAATTTTATACTTATGTTTTTTTTTTTTTTCGTGTGCCAGCTAGGCTGACAATATGGGGTGCGCTGCTCCACTTTTCATACTGAATCATATTTGGTGTGGAGTCCGACTGCTCCAGTACACACATGCCTTAGGGACCCATTTATAGGGTAGGAAACCATTCACACCTCATTCATACACAGAAAGGAAAAAGACAGGATAGATTGAGAGAGAAAATACATCCATGCTCAAAGTGGGTTTCAAACCCAGGGCCTCCCTGTCCGCAGTCAAGCACTCTGACCACTAGACAGACACGCCTTCATATTGGACACACACGTTTCACACACAGACATTTATTTCTAAGTGAACTAAACCCATAGTGTGAGATGTGTGGTGAACCATTTACTGTTTATCATATTTTAATTTCATGTCTACATTTTAACCAACAACGTTTACACTTTTTTAGAACTGATATTTTAACTTTGATTTAATAGGGTATCCACTCCATAAAAACCTATTCGCTTTTAAAGAGCAATAGGATTTTTATATTATATTTAATTTCTCTCTTAAATTTTAAAATCATATACTTTTGTTTATGCTTTTTCATTGGATTTTAAAATTGCATATACATAGATTTTTGTCTTTTAAATTTTTAATGTTGCTTGGGTTTTGAAAATAAATAATTTAAATAATAAAAAAATTATTATTGGCGCAGCATGTCCATATTTGGACCTTGCGCCATAAAACCCAACCAACCGGACCACTAGACAGGGCAGTTGGCATTATGCTTATGTTTTTGCTATCATTTCTTTTGAAAGAAGCATAATATGGAAACTAAAGTATACCAAACATATTAATTGTTACACTAAAGTCATTATTTTAATATATCAATATTAATTAGTAATATTTTTTACATATCATATGATTAAAAATTTTTACAAAAAAAAGATAAACAAATGAAATGACGATATTTCTGATTTTATCTCTATTCTGACTTGAAAGACATTTTAATTTTTATTTAATTTTTTCTATAAATTTCATATAGTTTTTTTTTATATATGACGTAAGAATAATATTTTGGGAAATGAATATTCTATAATAAAAATTTAATAATAATAATCTTTAAAGCAAATTTAAATTTATTATTCAATAATTTTTTAAACAGTAAATTTTTCTTCAGAAAATTTAGTGAATTTTATTTAATATTTAAATATTGATAAACATTTTTATGTCTAAAATAGTTTTATACTCTTCAGAAGGTATTTTTTTCAATTAGTGTAATAGTTATTAGTTGAAATCACAATCTTACTTTAGATAAAGAATTAAACTTATAAGACATATTTAAGTAGCTATTTTAAAATAAAACTATTTTTAAACAAACAAATTACTAATATGTTTGTTCAACAAATAGTTATTGTTAAAATGATCGATATTAGATACAAAAAGAGATTTTTTAATTTAATACTCTTAACTATAGAAATTCTTGTTGCAAACTGGTTTTCAAATCTTCCTAACTATTCTTGTTTGAACAAAAAAATAATCCGTCATATTTATATTTTAAAAATAAAATTTTGTATTTGATATATAATTGACTGTGTCATTAAAATCTAAAGAAGTAAAGATCATCATATTATATATTTCGAACAAATTATTTTCTTAAGAATTAATGTTATAAAAACAAAGAACATTCACTCAGGCAGAAACATCTGAATGAAATAGTAAGTTAAAAATATTACCAGAAATCATAAAATATTTAAGCTTAGTTTTCTTTTTTCAAACTGCATTAATTATAACAAGATTCAGATAACATAAAAATATTAAATTTGATTAAAAAAAAAAAAAAATAGGGAAATTAATTGTAGAAATTACAAAAATAAAATTCAGCTCTAAATGAAATATAAGCATCTAGATAACTTAATTAGTTGTTCAAATTCTGCCGTAATTATTTCATATTTTTTTAAAAATACATATGAATGTAAACTCGCAAAATAGTTCTTATTTAATATAAAATAAGATATTAGAATATTTAAATTATAAGTAATTTTTCTGCAAGAATATAATATTATTTGTATTAGTAAAAATAAACTATATTAAAAAATAGCAACAAAGTTAAGGCATATATTAGTTATATGAAGACCAATAAACTTAATATTGAAAAAGTCCCAATATATTAAATAATATCAATAAAGTTTATAATACCGTTTAGCTTAGAATTACAGGTATACTTTAAATTTCTAACAAAAAAGTAAGAATCTTTTTTTACAAAAACAACTTTCCCAACTTAAATAATTTTTTGATAATTTAAAACACATTAACCTTTTTTAAACTATTATTTGATATATTGAAGAATAGAGAAAAAAAAATGCTTACAACAATTATACAACTTCTTAAATTTTCAAGTCCTTAAAAATATATTTTATCAATTTAAACAATCATTACTTTTCCTATTTCCATAATTTTTTCGGCTTTAATTCTTAATGTATAAATTTCTAAAATTCAGCAATGGAATGTTAATGCCATTTCAGCACTTTGAAAATAAATTTTTTTGTAAGCTCGCCCTATCTCAAAAAAGTTTAAAATGTACAAATAAGTTCTTGCATTTTATCTGTAAAAATGTCTTTGAATTTTGAAGACATATCAAGATAAATTTTACAAAAGAAGATAAAAATGAATAGAAATTTTTAGACGTAATAACTATCTGCAAAGTCATTAAGTACTTTATTAGTATTAACAAAAATATCGTACACAATAAGAAAAATGAAAATAAAATTTAACTTTGTGATTTTATCTCAAAAAATAAAATATAGATAATATGTAGTTAAGGAAATTAAATTTGAGTGATTAAAATTTAATTTTTGTAGTTTTCCCATGTTCAGAATTTTTAAATATTTAAAATAAATTGTTGGTATGAAATTTTCTTTTCAAAATTCTACTTTGCTTAAATAAAATGTTATAATGTTTAAAAAGTTGTTATAATAAAATGTTATAATGTTAATAAAGTTTATAATTTTTATGATGACTTACATGGTTTGATAACTTGTTTTCTATTGATTTGTTTCTATCATATTTATAATATTATATTGTTGTACTGTGCAACAGAAGTTACAGATAGCTCCTAAAAAAAAACAATTCAAATATTTTTCACTAGCCATTGGATCTCTTGAAAATATTGAGAAATTAATGATCATATAAAGTTGAATATATTAAAGAATGAGGTATTAAATTTATTTTCCCTACAATTTTTATAAATTTTTAGAGGGTACTATTTAAAGCAGTTTCCCATATACGTCAGGAATCAGTTTCAAGAAAGATAATTCATCACACCTGTGACTTCCTGTATGAAAGATAATTCATCACACGTGTGACTTCCTGTATGAGTAAGGATGTTTGCAGTTAGTTACGGAAGGAATGAAAGGGGATGTACGATTGTTCTATTTGAATTAGAAACTGGTTTCTTACCCTGATTCATTACTATAATCTAATTTAGAAGTGTGTTTCCTTCTCTTGAATGATTTTCAAGTCTCAAAGAGAATAAATTTTGATAAGTGAAATGTTTAAAACTGTTCTTTTTTTTGTCAAATTTATATTTTAAGAAACATTTTAAAAAATGGCTAGTGACAATGAAAATGAAGTTCCTCTTTTAACTACATTTGATGTATTTTTCTCTGAATTAGAAGAATCTGACAATGGTGATGTTAATTATGTTAGACAATAGTACCACATGAATAACAAAACTCCAGCCCCACAATGTTTTTCATTCACGATTTCTCCTGGAACGAAAGTACCAGCTTCTGATCCGGAGGATTTGTTGAAATTTTTTGAATTATTTAAGAATGACACTCTAATTGAAATGATTGGGGAGGAAACAAATATTTATGCTGCAAATTATTTACAGGGGAATACTCTTACTTTAAATTCAAGATCATGTCAGTAGTATCCCACTGACATTCAAGAAATGAAAAATTTTCTCAGTCTTTTGATGTTGCAGGGAATAATTACTAAAATATGTTAAAAAAAATTATAAACTTTCATAACAGAACACTTTTTTTTTTTTTTTTTTTTTGAGAACAATGTAGAAGTTTAGATCAATAAAAATTCTAAGTAAATCTATAAATAAGGACTTTCCTGACAATTTTTGATGTTTAAAATTTCTAAAATGGAAATTTAAAATCTACTAAATGAAATTCTAAAAAGAAAATAAGCATAAAAAAGGATTTTAGATTTAAACTGTAAATAATTTCTTATTTAAAGAAAAGAAAATGTTTCATAAAAATATAATTGGATTATGTTTATGAATAATAGTAAAGTAAATATCTTATCAATTAAAAAAAGAATAAATATTCAAAGAAAATTTATAATTCTCTATTAAGATTCAAATTTTTAATTAAAGAGACTACATTCTCCTATACAAAGTCCCTTTGAATTCGAAACTCTATAAATGTTTTATATTTGCAGTACTATTATGTTACGAATGAAAACATTTTTATAAAAATACTTTTTTATAATGAAAAAAGGAAGTCTTAGTATGTTGTTAGATATTATTTTAAGGAAATTGAATCACACACAAATCCACAAACACAAAAAGAAACTCATTCAAATTTTATCATTTCTATTTTGCACTTTTACGAAATTAAGTAATAAAGATTATTTTACTTTTTATTTTTAATTACATCTAAATATCAGTTTACATACGCTAGGAGAATATAGAAAAATAATTCAAGTAATAAACTCATATAAACAGATCTTCTATTTAAGTTGGAATACATTGACCATAACAGTTTAAAATACTTAGTAAATCCACTGAAATTACATAAGACAGATTAACCAATAAAATTAATTTTCTTGCACTTTTTTCCCAAATTATATGACGAGTGATATTTTATCTAAGATTGATAAGTTGAGAAAAAGTAGTTTAGCTAGTAAATTACTGCCTTTACAACCTTAATTAAGCAAAAAATTATGTTTAGTAATCAAACAGTGCATAAAAAGTCCATAACAATCATTTAAGGGTAATTGTTATCCTTTGTACTTATTTTAAATTACACTATAAATAGTTATTTTTTATTTTTATCCACTTTTGTTTGGATGTACAATTCATTCTAGTAAACTGCTAAATATATGCAACTCTGCATAGGGTAGTAAAGTGGAAAGTGAGACACCCTCCCAAATTCTCCGCTGTGACAGTTTTCAGGGGGATAAGGAATTTTCCCATAGAGAGCAAAGAATTTTTTGTTCAAGGTAAGTAAGTAATGAATGAAAAAGTGCAACATCTGGTTTGAGGAGGGAACAGTTTTTCGCAGATTCATAAAATATTCTGAGATGCTGAGTTGGTTAAAGCTATAAATTTTGTATGCTTTTTCTTTTTAACTAATTTTAATGAGAATATTAACAGAGTGGGAGGTAATTGTTTAAAGACTTCAGTTTTGCTAACACAAGGCATTCAATATTGTTTTAAAAAAGATATCTATTCTAGTAGATTTTTAAAAAAAATTTAAACATGCATTAGAAAATATTTAGCTGAATTATTTCCCTTATTGTAATTTTTATGACTGCCTTTATTTTCTTTAGTTTTAAACATTGATGTAAATTGCAATCTGTATTTAATATGTTAGTCCCATTATTGAACTACCTGTTTTATCCATTAGAAATTTGAAAAAGGAAACTAAGTACCACATGATTATTTTTTATTTATGATAAAAACAGATACTTAAAGTAAAATATAATGAAATAAATGTGTACTCAAGAATTTAACAGATTTTACAACAAATTAGTTTTGAGTATTAAACATAGGAGCATAAATTATCTATTGTTCTCCATTATTATATAATTTTCAATCTTTGAAATAATCAAAAGACATAACATTTTCATTTAAAGCTATCATGTTTTTAATCTTATAATTAAAATAGTCTCTTGTGTAATTGTTTTGATTATACAGAATAGATTCTAAGTATTATTGTAACTGATTTTTTAAACTTTACTTACATTTTTTTATTGAATATTGTTATTGATTCCCTTTCATACACATGACCAGTCATTTGTCACAGTAATTTACTTTTAAATACTGTATGATGCAGATTTATCTAATATTGTACCTTGTGCCAATAATCCTCACAAAAATGAATCAATCCATCAATTATTTTTAGTACAATTTAAAACCTTCTGTTCATAGATTATATTCAGAATGATTAGATAATGTAATGCTTAAATAAGAGATCATTTATGCTTTCTGAAATAATTCTCATCCCAGTTTCTACATGGATATGAAGTCATCAATATTTTTAGATTATTTATGAAGATATTCTTTCATGTGGAATTTATGGAATTCCTTCTAAAATAGTTATGCAGTTGAAATTATAAATTTTATGTTTTTTTCTTTAATAATATAAATTCAAATTATTGAAATTCTGAATTTTTAAAAAATAAAATTAAAACATGGCATTTTTCCCTACTTACTATTAATAATTAAATATCTCCATGCAAACACTTACAAAATATAATTTAAATTTGACAGTAATTTAAAACTTTTTAATAATTTGGGAATAAGTTGCAGTATTAAATCTATGAAAGACTCTGCTGCAATTGAATATAATGGTTTTATATCTTGTATGCTTCTACTGAAAGATTTTGTACAGTAGATTCAAATAATTTTTTTAAATGTCCGTTTTTTAGATTTAAATGGAAAAAGCGCATTTGTTTACATTTTATATTAATTTTAGTCAGAGGAGTTACAAAGAAATGATAATATTCAAGTGAACAATCCTCATATTGTCATCAATGCACAGACATCTCTTGCTTCTACTCAGATACCTTCAGCACCTCCTTCCCCATCTGGTACATTGGAAGAAAATGCTATTATAAAGTCTTATGGATCTCAGGTATTGTGTTGTGTCTCCATAAATATCTCAATATAAATTGTACATAATTGTTTTTATTATATATATTACCATGATCCATTTTTCAAAAACTTATTTTCGTTAAAATGACAATTATTGTTATTTACTGTAGAATGATTATTAAAATTTGATTTATTTTCATTGAAGGGTAGAAAAGACAAGGGAATTCAATTTCTAATATTGCAACTAAAGTGCATGTTTCACTTTAATTTAAGCAACTACACATTAAGTATGTTGATAATTTGGGATTAATTTCATCTAACTTTAAATAGAATTTCAAATTTAGAGATTCAAAAGTAATTTTCAACACAAGCACATTTTCAACACAAGCACAATTATTTAAATTTGAATTTTAAGCTTTTAACTCTATCTGATTGACATGATTAACATATATTCTATCTTAGTTTTGAAATTCTTTTAATGTTCTTTTGCCAGTAATTGCATCAACAATCTTTATTTTGAACATCAGCATCTGGAACAAATTGTTCCATTGTACAAATAAAATCCTATGTATATTTAAATTGCAACAACAGATATTGTTTTAAGTAAATGATTTAATTGTTTCTTCAGCTTATTTCACTTAAGTTTTAAAGTAAATAATTTTTTATAAATCAAAGTAGTTCTATAAATCTTTATATTTAAAAAAAAGCTATATATATATATAAATTTTGTTTTAATTAAAAAATTTATCATGCCATGTAATTTTTATGAAAATTACCACAGATGGATTATATGCTCCATTCTGGATCTTTAAAAATTAGATTCTTTCATTTTTATGTGTGCATAAACAGTGTGTGTGCATGATTTATTTATTAATTGTGGATGGTGAACTTTAAAACTTGTATGATTAACTCTCAACAAGGCAGAGTAATATGATGAAAGGAAAGACTAGATAGCAAATAACCAGAAATATAAAAAATATTACTCATACATTCTAATCCAAAATTTTATAAAATTTTATTACGTGAAACATCAAATAATAGAATGTATGGTGTGTAAATGTTGGAGAAAAATATAAACATTTATTTATTTTCCTTAAATTACTTGTAAGTTATTATTTTCTTGAGCTCATTACATATTTTATACTAAATAATATAATGAAAATTTTGATAAATTATAAAGTTAAGTTTTTCCTATCTATGCTATATGAGAAACTGTATTGCAATGGTCTGAATTTTGATCATTTTTTCCAACTAAGTTTTTAAATATTAACTTTTGTAGGATCTTAATGAAAGTGATAATATTAATCAAGACTGTGATATTGAAGCTGTACATCATGTGACTATAGGAGATGATAAATCAACCCATCTTATTTTATCAGGTAAATTTAAAATTATTCTTTCTCAAGCTAAGTTAAGTATTATTGTACACATTAAATTATATATGTTAATTAACATCTCACTTAACATAAGCCAAAAATACTTGTCTCTTCTCTGATTTCATTATTCGTTTTCCAGAAGCAAAATTAAAAATCAGTGATCTTCAATTTCTTTTGGATAGAAAATTTCCGACATTTTTAACTTGGTTTAAATTAATTCATTTTCAAGTGAATAATATAATTCCACATTGCGTCATAAAATTAAGCAATAATAAAATGTCTAAATTCTTGAAAAAGAGGGGGCATATTTATTAAAAGACTTTTAAAAAAAACCTTCATTGCACTGATATTATATTCTAATTATTTTCCATTTAATAATTGTTATTTTCATATTATTTTGATTAGATTTCAAAAAAATGAGATTTGATAAAGTGCTTATAAGAATATCATTTTTATAATTCTTAGTTAAGTACATTTTTTTTATAAAATCAGTTTCTGTACAAAATTAATTCAATGCTGGTTTTCATTTTAAATTTTATTAAAAAGACTTGATTAAAAATTACATTTACTTAAAAGACTTTAATTGTAATATAATTTTTTAAGTTCAATTAAAAAATTTGAACAAAAATAAAATATTTAGCATTTATAACAAAATACCCTTAAAACTATAAAAGCAAATTTATAGAAGACCTAAAGTTGAAACTTTCATTTCATATTGTATTAATATATAATACTGATATTTTTATTTTACAAAATTTGTTTTTTCTTTTTGTCAAAGGAATTTTTATGCAAGTATCAAACAATTATACTGAACAGGTGTAAATGTAATTTTATAACATGAAATCCGAACATAACTATTTTTCATTATTATTTTTTTGGGGTATTTTTTATTTATCAAACTATAAATAGCATATAATCAATTATTACTTTAAATATCACCCAGAGATATAATTATAGATTTTAGCTGTTTAAATATACCATCAACATTTTGCTCTATAAAATAAAATTAAACATATTTTCTAGAATTCGCATTTTAATATTATTTTATATTTAAAATATAGTGCAAAATGAATTCCATTTCATATAAAGAATGAACAGCATTAGCGAATTGATTTTGACTTTATTGCTTTTTTGAAAGAAAAAATGTAATTTAAAAGTAAAAAAAAATTAAGCAAAAATAAAATGATTTATTTATCATTACTAATAATGTTAGAATAAGTATTAGACTAAAGAGTATTTTTGTGTTTTATAAAGAGTAAAATTATAAAAAATTTTGTTTTATTCAAAAATACTACTGATTTATTTTTAATCCACACTGTTTGAGCAAAAATTGATTTAAACCTTGCATACTGTCAGTGATCATATATTTCTACACAAACAAAAATAATCATAGAAAATGATAGTTTTTTTTTTTTTTTTAAATAAAATGATAATGAAATCAATGTCTAGGAAAAGAGTTTTGATACTTGTTCTTAATTATATCACTTCACTGTAAATCACTACTTTCTAGCTAAGATTTCAATTTTAGTATCAAAAGAGTTATGAGAAATCTTAATTTTATTCAGAATTTCATCACAATCTGATAAAACAAATATCAAAATTTATCTCCATATCTTGCAAAAGAAATGAGAAATTCAGTCTCTCGGTTTCCTTATGTATTTTACCACACCTAAGCAATCACTCTCAACTATTTTGTAATTCATTGAAAGTAACTTCGATCACTGCTCAAAATTCAAAAAAAATATTGAAAGACTTTTCTGCAACTAAATTAGAATTTCAAATTTCTTACACGAGAACTGTTGACGAAGGATACAGACTAATTAAAAATTTAAACCATTATCAATTTTTTGATACAAGAACAGTCACTCCTTTATTTTTGTCACACATGTGGATTATCATTGTAATAGATTTCAAGTTTTTGTGTCAAAGGTTCGTTTTATTAATGGCATTTTCAACTCCCTTAGAAAGATCTTCTCTTGTAGTCATGTTGTAAATACTAACAATATTAAATTATTCCTTGCTTTTAACTACTCCTTGAATAAAGATTAAAATGTGACACAGCCTTTAACTTATCCAAGGCCAGAGAAAACCACTCAAGATGTCCATTTTACCTGACATTAAAATGATATATTTTCTGCAATGCCTGATATCATCCAATCCATAGTGATAGCTGATGAATAAAGAGCTTCCAATAAATTTACCTTTACAGGGTATATTTCTTCATTTGTTGCAGTTATTCTATTATTGGTTATTTCTCCTATAGTGAATTGTTTTTCTAATTTTTCAGTTTCAAAAGCTTCATGATAGCAAATGCAAACTATAGTCTTGTGACATTCATAAACAAATACAACTACAATTGCAATCCACAATTGAGTTTAAAAAAAATTTTAGTTAGCTGTTGCTTGTTTTAAAAAATGTTTAATTTATTTATATTAGATTCTTTAAGAAAAACTTTGGTTTTATTGTAAATCAAACATAATGCCATATTAGTGGAATAAATCACAAAATATTCAAAATTCCATTGATCTATAAATTATTTTGTTTATGCACCATAATGCTTCTCTCTATTTAGTCCCCAGTTAGGCACTACCAGTTACATAGAAGCCGCTAGGTGGGAGTCTTCATAATTTATAAGCAGGTGCCAACTGAAGATTTCCAATATTTGGCCTGTCACCCATAAAGGTATAATTTCACATAGAGGATATTGAGGTTACAACATCTTTGGTTGGGTGGGGGTTTGAATTGGGCTTTGGGAAGACCGAAAATTACTTTTAAACAAGGTTACATGTTATTTTATTTCATGACTGGCAGTCTTACTCCCTTCAGAACGCTTAATTTTATATTGCGCTTTTTAAAGTATTACTAGCACCATTTGTTAGCATATAGGGGATACTACTTATTCCCACTTTTGATCACCAGATGTCTTAAAAATTAAAACAGTTTTGACCCTTGGAACTCACTCAAGTAATTGGTATGGGGCTAATGTTAACTTAGGAGGCCTCTGCCCTAGAGGATGACACCTGACGAACTTGGGTACTTAATCTAATTTTGGTAATGGATTCTTTTTCAAAATTGTTTAAACTGCATCATCTTTATATAAAAGATACTTTCTTGTAACCAAACATATTTAAAGATGATTGGGAAAATATAAGGTAACAAATATGTTCATTCATATACAGCATCAGTATATTCACCTTTGAAAAAAATTTATATTATTCCTTTTGAAAAATCAAGATTTATTTCTTGACAATGTTATAATATTGGTAAAAATTTGTCAGAGCTTAAAAACTGAAGCAACTGTATGTTAAAAGTTTCAGAATAAGTGAAGCCACAAATGTCAATTGTTTGTAAGGGTCTGATGTATAATTTAGATTTGATTATTATATATTTTTTTCTTGAGATATAACTTTACTGTTTTAAAGGTGGGAGAAAAAAAACTATGTAAGATTTTGTACTTATGAAGCAAAGCAAATGTCATTGACAATTCAAATAATGATGTTTAAGTGATTTTATGTCAGAAAAATTGTCTTAATTGTTACAAGTATTTCCAGCTCTTAATGTTTTTAGTTTTACAATCTCCAAACCAGGATTTTATTACAGAATTTAAATGTTTAGGTAAAAAAAACTATCACATTTTTGGATAGAAACAAAACACTTGTGTGCATTTTGAGTGTAAAAATATATCCATGACTTTTCTGAAATTGTATGACATGATAATGACATACTTTTTTGAACTAAAATACATGCAGTAAAACTTTAACATGTCACCACTCAGAGAACTTTTTAATTACAAATATTTGAATGTTTGATAACAAATTAAAAAACTTTTCAATCTGTAATGGTACTTCATTCTTACAATAACAATACTATATAGATCTTTGACTAAATATAAATTAATAATTAGAAAAATTGAAATTTGTACATTAAAATAAGTTAAGCGTGTATAACTGTTTACTCTTTTTGAATATTTTTAAAAAGCTCCATATAGTACATTTTCTTTGCACAATGGGCTTAAGTTTATTTTTTATTTTATTTATTTATTTTTCATATTTTACTTGCCAAAATCTAAGATATTTCTAATTTACAATGTTTGCTTTTAGTAACTGATAAGAAAACATTACAAGCTCAGGATGCTTTAGACACAAAATAGATAATGATTTCAATATGACTTTCATCAGAAGCATGATAATTGTTATTTGAAAGTATCCCTATAATATTGTGTAAATATTGTACTAACATAAAATTTGAAACATGAAATTAGATATATCTATAGTTTTGATGATAAAGTAATATTCTGAATAAGAAAACTTTTATAAAGAATTCTTTTTATTACTTTAAAGAAAAAAAAAGAAAATTATACAATATAAGGAAATAACAAATGGAAATTTTTTACAGATCCCATGTTGGCAGCCAGTGGTAGCCCAGAAACTGCAAATTTAGATATGGAATCAGAAAAGATACATCTATCAGAAAATGGTCTCACACATAACTAAATACATATGAAAAATGTTATAAATATGGATACAGAATAAAAAATTAGTATTAAATAAATGTTAATTGTTCAGAGCAATGCAGTTGTCTTTTATTTTTATGCAAATGGAGATATATATTTATTACTATAAAATACCCCTCAGCAATATCACAGATCACAATTATTAACATTAAAATAAGTATGTAAATTCAAAAATGTATGAAGGAATAATATAAAATGTGGGACATAAATCACAACTAAAAATCTTTGGTTTTTATTACTGACAATTTTTCTCATTAACATTCTAATGCCAACATATTACTTATATGAAAGCTAAATAAAGTAGAAATAAAAGTTTTTATGGAAGAAATAGAAATAATAAAACGTTTTTTGTACAATACAAGGTAAAGCACAGAGAATAAAAATGGCTTTTCCTATAAAAATAAAATAATTAAGAGTGTTTCTCAAGTGTTTTACACATAAAATCTTATTAAATCAATTTCACTTTGTACACCACATGCTTGGCATATGATTTATATTTTCTTTGATGAAAAAAACACATTATACTACAGACACAAATAAAAATAGGGAGAACTGAGCAATTCTTCACAATTATATAATGACAATTTATTAAATAGTTGAATGTTTGATAAATTGTCATTAATTAAAATATTTCACATTTAATATAAATAATTTAAAAGAAAGGGAGATAGTAAGAAATAATGCTGAATATAATTCATCAAAATCAGCAATACAACAGTTCAACTGTTTAAAATTTCTTGAAAATGCTTTTGACAGTGAAAACGAGATCTTAAGAATATAATTTTGTACTTTTTAAATTAAGTAACTTATTAAAAAATACCTAGTGCATAATGAAAATGATGCTTACATAGAATACTAAAATTTAGTTAAAACTTTTTTTTCTTCTTTTGAAGATGGAAGTTGATATCATTTGATTATTACATAGTTAGCTCTGAAAATTTTTAGTTTAATAATTATTTGACAGAAAAAAATCATAACATTTAATGAATTTGGTTTATACGTTAACTCAAAAATAACCTAACAAAATTATAATTTGGTAGAAAAGTCATTTAGAATTAATTCACTGCTCATGATTGTATATATATATATTAAAATAAATGTAAAATCTTCAAGGCTTGGGAAACAGTGTTTAAGAACAATACATGTTTAAATTATAGCAGCAAATTTCTTAATTTAATAGTTAGCAAAATATCTTGAGCTTCAAACGATTTATTTATACCTTGACTTTAAGTGAAAGTTATTGCATCAACAATAGAAAAAGTTTTTAAATAATTTTTCAAGTTGTTTTATTCTTTAATAATTTTTTATTTTTAAAGGAAAATGTTTATTTCTATAAAAAAAGTTTTTTTTAATGTAAGTATTCTTACACCGTAAAACAATAAAAAAATATTAGATCATACTTCCAATTAAATACAGATTCCTTCATAAAAAAATTATTCTCGTGAACAATTTCTATAAAGATTACTTTTCTTACATAAATAAAATTTTTTACTTTTAATTTTATAATTTTTGCAATTTTATCATTAAATATTCATACTGCATTTCTAGATTGGTTTCTATACGAATTCAAGAATAAGCTAATCACAGTTATGACAGCACAGAAAGAAAGATTTCTTTGTTAAAATCTTGTTGTATGACATTGACATTTATTGTACAAGTCTTGATCATCAATGTCCGTTCTGTATTTCCAAATTTTTTTTTTTTAATTTAAAAAATAGTAAACTACATATGATCTTATTTGATAGTTTTTCACTGCAGATGTTTAATGTATTTGAAATATTAATTACTAGGAAAAAAATAGTATAATTTCAATTATAAAGCAAACACATATATAAGTTTATTAAATAAGTGATAATGAAAGTAACTTATCATGTAATCTTCATGCCAAAAATGCATCTATAAGTACAATGGTATAACTATGTTATATAAATATTGACGAGTTTTGCAAAATTACAATATATTAATTAATAAAAATTAATGTGGTTCATGCAAGCTACATATATGTATTCCTAGTTATGTTATACTTGATATACTGAATTTTGTCTATTTTCTACATTAAACTTTAAACCTATTTTAAATTAATATTGGTAATAAATACTTCAATATATTTACTAATATAATGTATTCTAATTTTTAAAAAAATTTCAAAGTACGTTATATTTAAATTTTTATACAACTACCAAAAGGATATCTAAAAATTTATAAATAATATGGAAAAATACAGAATGAAGACTTACTTATACAGTGGGTGATCGGTTAATGAACAGTTCGGACAATTAACACTTCTATGAAAGATTTTTATGTTTGGACAACAAACATATTCAGATAATAAACTATAACAAACACTTCTCTACTATTGAAACATGATGTGCAGGTTTGCCAAACCCAATACACCATGATCGTTTTTCATTTCTTTTAAATTATATTGCTTAACTATTAAACTTTAAAGTTCTATACAGAAAATATTTTTCCAGCAGAATATTTATAGCCAAGTAGGTCATCAGTTTTGGTTTTGATTTCAACCAAAACTAAAACTGATTCCATTTAGCGCCCCCTTGTTCATCCGTCAAAGTGGAAGAATGTCAAAGCAACTGTCTTAGAATAGCATTCAAAACAAGCTGATATCAATAAGGCTAGGAATCTTTACAACAATGCTATTAATTACTTCTGGAAAGTCTTAAAAAAGAGAGAAAAGCAATCAACATCGGACATGTTCTTTATCACCCTATAAACTAAAAATGAAAAGGTCTGACGAATATGCAAGACTATACATATGTATTATTTCTTTAATGGTAAACTATTGTAAATTGATGATCAGTTAACGAACACTTCAGATAACAAGCATAGTCTTGTAACGAATTATGTTCGTTAACCGATCACACACAGTATTAGCACATTTATTATCCTTATTTTCTTGAATATTATTTAAAACTGATCAGAGTATGTCAATTCATTGAGATTTTTAAACAGATTCACTTTTTACTTTTTCATGTCTTCAAAGTAAATAAGATAGTTATTTAATTGCTCTAGTATGCAATATTAATATAGTTATAATTTTCAGGGTTTTCTTTGAGCATATTTTTAGCAATCACATAACATTTCTAAATTCAAGTGAAAACTATCTGAAAGACTTTGTTACGCATCAAAAGACACTATACTAAATATTTTGGCCATTTTAATAAAATATAATATTATTTATCCTACCTTTCATTTTGTGTACCGAAATTTGAAATACTTAATGTAATTAGAAAAATAAAATCTTACAAATCAAACTGCATATAATATATGAGTAATGTAAAATAATATAAAATGTCCGTATAATTCAAATAAAAAATATTTTGAAATAGCTTTTACTCATATATTAAGGAAAGTACTTTAATTTTTAAATTTCTTCATTTTTCTACATTTTTATTACAAGTTTATAAAGTATTAATGTCAATATAATAAAATAAAAATCAAAAATTAATATAATTTTAAAAAAAATTATAAATTAAAGCTTCATATAACATTTTATAACTTTGCATTTAATTAAAATGTTAAAATTTGTTCTTTATTGTAGATAATAGAGAAAAATAAAAATTTTAAATTAGTAATATTATTATCGTATTGCTCTATTTGTTAATTAATATGAGTGAAGGTGAAATTAGTTAACTTGACTTATTTAAAACAAAATAATCTAGAGAATATTTAGTATAACAAATGTATTTAAATAAATAAATACAGAGTATAAAAATATCTAATTTCACTTATTAAATTTTCAGCTAATCCATAAATTTGTAAATATAAAAATTAAAAAAATACAAAATTTCAATAAACAAATTTTTACTTAAAAAGAACAAGTATAGTTTATTATCAAAATATCACATATTTCCATTTTGCAATAAATATATGAAAAAGATAACAAATTAATGTACAAGTTTAATTTTAGAAGCTTCATAAAAATTTATATAATAAAAATATACAAATCACATCGTAAAAATGTTATATTTATGTACAAATTAACTTATTTTTTACTCTTATCAAACATTACACTTACTTTCATTCAATTCATTTGTTCCAGTCAATATTTTTAGTTACCTGTTATCAATTAATGGTATTTCACAATTATACATACATTAACATTGAAGAAAAATATAATTCCTCAAATTAAAATCTAATTATTTTTAACTGTACTTAAAAATTAATTTCAGCGAATGATATAAATAAGTAATGGAGAAATGTTTGTTAAAAAGTATAATATACCACTTTATTAAAAGTATTTAAAGCTTCTTAAATTTAATTTACAAGCATTTTTTGATACATTATAAATGGCGAAAATTTTGATTAAAATGTAGATGCACAAGCATTAAAAGAACTATTTTTATGTCTTTTTAAGAGGAAAAAAATTAACTTTTTGTTGAGAATTCAATTAAAAACAGCAATGGATAGATTAATTTCTAATCACTGCGAGTCTATATTTACATCAATAAAGAATTGTTATATGAATTCATCTGTTTTTAATTCTTCAACATAAAGTGTTCATTTTAAATAAAAACAAGAACCTTCTATAAGCTAAGATTCAATTTTCTTAATTAAAGTAGTTGAAATATTTAAATATATAATTACTGAAGCTTCTTTTATTTAGTATGTTGTCAAAGTTAACTTCAGCAAAAATAAATAAAGATAGAAACTTCAAATGCACAAAAAACACACTTTTTTAAATATGAATCAATATGAAGTCTATGTATCTCAACATTAGCCTTTAATCTTTTACATAATTTTTTTTAAATAAATTGCAATTTAAATTATTATAAACCTTGTTATCAAATCTTAGATTTTTCACATAAAAATCAATATCTAGTTAATGAACATAATAAAATGTGTAAAAACAAAATAACTCATAATCCACAAAAAAAAAGTTTCCAGCATTTTACAATTTTAGCACTAGATGTATGCTTATATCTATAAAAACACACATGGAATGAGTTTTGGCAGTAAAATCTTTTAAAAACAACTTTCAGGAATGGTAGTAACAATTAGCACAAACACAGAATAAAATAATAAGTACAGTATTAAAATAAATTAATACACGAAACTTTGGATCCACACCTCCTTCATTGTACCAATGAATCTGTAACAAAAACATTTATGATGAATCATAAATAATAAAATAATTAAAATTGAAAGTTTCTCTATGACTTAATCAGTTTAAAATTTTGCTTAAAATTCTTAATTTTTCAGAACAGATTTGTTTTAAAATTTTTTAGTTTTTTCCCAATAAGTATAATGTAAAGGAATTTTAAGTTTATTTACAAGTTAAAGATCAAATCCTAAATATTTAAATAATTTGCTGCAATTTCTTCACAAAGCAAAATTACATAAAAGGAAATTCCAATTCATTTTGCCTCCTCTGAAAATATAAATTCAAATAGCTAACATGATTTTTTCTATTGTGAAAACATTTTGGATATCTTAGCCAATAAAAATCAACCACATTCATTTTGCTATTGGAGTATTTTATAAGATTATTTAGATTTTCCTGAATTTAAATATATTGAGCATTTAAAGTGATTACAAATTGTCTTTAACTTATTTACTAAGCTTCATATTTAATTATTTTATTCCACATGTTATTTAAATTGAAAAATGTGTGTTAATATAAGGATAATTATATGGTAAAATTCCAAAATAATAAGTTCACATATTTATGCTTTTTTATCAAAAGTCCACAAATATTTTCATAAAATATAAAAGAGGTGACAAGTATTTATGTCCTTTCTATTGTTGATTGAAGAAATATTAATTATATCACTGGAAATTAAGTAACCCATATAATGCATTGAAATAATCCATATACTGAAATAAAATAATTAAAACATGTATAGTTAACTATCTAAAGTATCTATGAAAATTATCAATAAATACTGTATAATTTTTAAAGGGAAAAAAAGATAGTGATTTAAAATTGGAAAAAAAAATTGTCACACAAATAACTCTCTCTCTCTCTCTTATACCTAAATAATCTAGATTCACAGAGAATATTATCAGGAAGACACATAAATAAATAGTATTTAAAATACCCTAAACAATATGGAATGATAAAATATATTAATATAAATCATTTTATCTTGAAAAATTAAAATATTTTAAATTTCCTATTTTTTATTAAATTTTATTTTATTTTATAATACTTTTAACAGGATAAATATTAAAGCTCTTTACCAATTATGTGCTAACAAAAATCAAAAACTTTTGATCATATGCATAAGTCAGATATAACCATTATTTTCAACAAAATTTTAATCATAAACTTAATCTATTTATTAAAATCAAACAGGTAATTTGTAAAAAAACATTTATTCTAACTTATTTTTAAAGTAAAACGACAATAATGAGCAGGAATGCAATTAATAAATTGGTCTCATTGTCGATCAACGATCATTTTTTGCACACAAGGGCTAATTAAACAGGAACCTAGGGTTTAAAGTGGATTCCGAACTACTACAAAAGTCCATGCCCAAGATGGGACAGTTTGTGGGTTTCCACAAACTGTTAAATCAGAGGTAAGAGCACACTAACTATTCAGCTGCCAGCTCGGCACAATTAATATCTAAATTTTAGATAAATTCATAATTATTTTAATATTTTTCTAAATACTAAAGATAAATTTAAAAATAAAAATTATTCAGATAGTATTTGAAATTTTAAAAAACAAACTTTTATGATATAGAATTTTAACTGAATGTTAAAAAATATTTTTACAATAAAATTTTCAACATATTTTTATTTTTGGAAATTTTTAAATATGTTTGATTCATAAAGGAACAGTAAAAAGTAGATTTACATTATTACTTTATTATTATTATTATTATTCATTAAAAAATTTCCAATACAATGGAAGGTTTTTTTAATAAATCAAATATTTGATATATATTCATTTTATTTAATGGATGTAATCATAACAGAAGTTACCATTAGGCGTATAATTCACATTCCATAAAAAAAAAAAAATGAGGATATACATATAAACTTGATTCTCATAAAGCAAAGTAAAAAAAAATTCTTGTTCCCATTCTGAAGAGTGGTATATTATTTCTCATGTTAAAGATATTATA
Organism: Latrodectus elegans; assembly: GCA_030067965.1. Taxonomy (NCBI): domain Eukaryota; kingdom Metazoa; phylum Arthropoda; class Arachnida; order Araneae; family Theridiidae; genus Latrodectus; species Latrodectus elegans. Next base: position 9,875,059 of record CM057811.1, on the reverse strand, counting down.
AATAAAAAAGGCATTGTATAATGTAAGTACAAAAATACTAAAATGCAGGAATTTGTTGAAAAATAATTAAAAATTACCACATGTCTATTCAATCCCATTTTTTGGATAATAAGACATCTTCTAAATTCTTAGACTCTCAACTTAAAAACATGTTTCCTATCCCCCACTCCCCACAAAACTTCCTTTGTTTCTATTATATATTTAAAATGTTGTATGCATTATGTGAAATATTTAACTTTAAATTTGACATATTCAATTTTATAAAGAATTAATATGCATTAAAAAGAAAATAATATTTATATGAATGGGGGGTATTCATGTTATTATTACCTAAAAAAGATTCTTAAATAAGAAACTTTATGGAGAGAAAAAAAATGCTCATTAATATACCAAATCTTTAATTTCAATCAATTGTCAAAAGCAATACGTGTAAGCATTTCACATTATTCCAAACTGTTAAGTATTTTTCATTACACCATAAACAAGAAAGGAAATATGAAAGAATGGTGGGATTTCCCTTCACAAAATTAAAATATATTGTAATCTATGGGCACAAACATCTACAGATTACAATTTATGCTGCAGGCCACCTAAATTGCAACACCAAGAAAGACAAGAGATATCGCAACAAAATTTATGTAGATAACATGTTGACCAAGTATCAAATGACTAAATTTATAGAGTTCTGTGAAATGCTGTTCCTGCCAAAATCAGCAGCCAGAAGAACAATCATTCTTGGAGATTATTGCTGCCACATGCCTCGATACTGATTCAAAGGGACTTTGGATATGTTCTTAGGGTACAGCAGACCAAGGAGCTCCCACACACTGGCAAAGCTGATCTGGTGTGGCAGCTGGGGATGTAATCCGGGTCAATCGTTGAACAACCACAGACCACAAGCCTTCTATTGTTGAAGATCCAGAAAGCAAGCCAGCCACGGATGTAATTCAATCTGGCGATTGACGAAGATCACTGGACAATGCATGCCACATGTGGTTGTGCATTATCCTGTTAAAATATGGCTGTGGGCAAGCCCTGAAAGTAAGGAAGGACAACTGGTTCCAACATCTCAGATATGTAGCGTGGCTGTTTAAAGTACCAGCAGTGTAAAACTGCTGTACTAGATAAGTGCGAGAGTGATATCCAATACTGTCCTATACAATAATTACCAGTACAGGACCAGTGTGGCAGTGCATAGCACAGTGATTCAGCATCCTCTCTCCACGGTGACTTCAGACTTGAATGCAACCATTATAGTATTGCAGAGAGAAGCATGATTCATCAATAAAGACAATTTGATTCCATTCTGATGTCCACATTTTTTTCATTGCACCAATGGCGGCAGAGACTCCGTGTTTCTGTGTCAAGGGTAAACGAAGAAACGGACGCCTTGCGGACACAGACCACTCTGCTGAAAATAGTGTGGAATGATACGTGCAGACACTGGATGATACATTACAGACTGAATGTGCTGTGCTATAGTTTGTGATGTGGCTGAGCAATCTGTCACTGCTATGCATACAATTTGCCTGTCATCACAAGAAGTGGTGCACTGAGATAGAGGTGATTGAACACGTCAGTCTGTCGTACTCTCCTGCATCCATGATCACATATCCGCATTACAGTTGTTTGGTTTCATCCAACATACTACCAATCTACCTGAAAAATAATCCACAATCTTGGTAGGTCACTATCCTTCCTTTTTTGAATTCGGATACTTGATCAAAAAATCATTGCTGTTTTCTAAGAAGCATAACTGATTGCTTTCCTTTTTTAAAAAAACAACAAAGAAACTAAATTGCCGAACTTGAAATCGTTGAAATATTCAAACCTTAAATAGCACTTTGAAGTGGTGCCACAAGTGCGCGTGATATGCGACTTCACTGAAATTCTAATAACTTGCATATCTCACTTCCAGTAATGCATGTAGTAAATTTCATGTTATTTGCATGCTTCCTTCAGGGCCTTGCATTGATTGCGTTTAGCAGTGTATTTTAGAAATGAATAAAAATATGTCAAAATCCAATAAGTTTTATTTTTCTAACCCCACAAGTTAGTGTTCATATGCAACAAGATACAAGAATGCTGTTTCTAACATATTTTATATAGTTTAAGACAACATTTGTTTAATGTATTAAAATACAGGCAACAATATCTATTTGTTTCTTAAAAATACAATTTCAATGTCAGAGAAAATTGGGAAGACAATTCAGTTATGCCAGTAAAATTGAGAAACTTCTTCTTTTAAAAATTATTAAAAATGGTCAGAATTTTTTCATTATCTTGATGATAGTTTTTAATATTTTTTGTTAATATTGGATTTTGCTGTAATTACTTAGTGCTTAGTGTATACATAAGATAGTTAATTAATTTATCAAAATTATTTAATAAATCCACATTTGTTTATTAATCTGTTTATGAAATTAATATATTAAACTTATTATACTAAACATTTTTCGTAGTTTTGACGAGTTTGAGTTACCATTAGCTGTCTAAACATGAATGGAAATTACACCAATAAAAGAGTAAATTCAATATTCTTTCATAAAATTCTTAAAAGCTTCCTTAACTTAATAAAAAAGAATTCCTCAAAATCAGAAATTTAAAAGTTTCTCTTTGAAGGAGAAATGCAAATACACATTTTTTAAATCACCTTTTGCATTTTGTTATTTACATTGCATGACAATTTCAAAATCTATAATAAAGAAAATTATGCTTGTGCTGCTGTCAATTTGAATCAGCAATTCACACATAGTAAATTTTAACTTTGCATAGTCAAATTATATTTACTGTTAGATATGACTTCACATTTAGTTTATAATTACAACAACTAGTTCTATTTTATCCAATAACTATGCAGAATCATTTTTGTTAAAATCATTGTATATATGTATCGTGACATAAAAGAAATGTTTCAAGATGGTAGATGAAATGCTCATTAATTCCATTATTAAAAATTTATCAAAGTTTATAACATTTGTTTTTATAATACTGAATACTGCTTTTAAATTTGTAAAATTTATTTATACTTATCTAAAGTACTGATCATTATCTGAGAGAATCTTTACTTATAAAAATTATAAAAATGAAAATTGCAAAATTGTAATACTTCATAATTAATGTGTGACTATTTTCAGAGTTACTGACAATTATTTACACAAACCTTATCTGCAATCAGGCTATGATGTTATTTCATCATTTTGCGATTAGTAATTAAGAAATCACTTTATATAAAACATAAATAAAAAGATAATTTTTATGATATCCCATCAAATAATTGTTTGGTTAGATTGGTTTTAGCTGAAATTCTCTTAAAACTAGAGATTTACTTTTAGGAGGCCTTAATGTTGTATTCAATGCTCTTAAATCTTATTTTTTACAAAGTTGGAAATAAAAAATCTAATAATGAGATTTAGTGTAGTTAATAATAAGCAGTTTGGGTCTTACAAGATATACATATATTTTCTAATCTTATTTTGATTGAAAACAAATTTCTGTCATAATCATACATTTTTTAGAGTGAATAAAATAAAGTCTTATAAAAATATTAGACCTTATATTCCTAAATTATATATTCTATGGGTTTTTAATAGGTATTCAATGCCATAAATCTAATCTATGATGAACAAACAAATAGCAAAGCAACTATCAATTGCAGCTAAACTAGATGAATGTGACAATATACAAAAACAACTTAGATTGATTTAACAAATCAAAAGACTTGCTCTCTACATAAAAAAATAACATTTTGTTTTACAGAGGAAATAAAATATTAAGACAATGTTTCTTTGACGAGTTCTTTGATCATGTTAATTTTTACATAGTCAGAACAATTTGCAAAATTAATGTTCAAATCACTAAATAGATTACACAAAAACTACTTACCAGAGTTATATGAGACACACACATGAGCAAAATGCATATGGAAAAGAAAATGTTTAATGCCAAAGGTGGCCACTGAGGAAAAATGAATGCACTTATGACAGTTACCTAAAAGATATATCATTAACATCAATTAACTTTCCACGACAGCATGTTTTGAAAAATATTTATATACAATATTTAAGTACTTTGTTTAATATTTAACTCAAAGGAAATATGGAAAAAAAGTTTGGGTAATTTAAAAATAAATAGTAAAATTATAACCCCTTATACCTTATTCATTATATATATATATATATATATATATATATATATATATATATATATATATATATATATATATATATATATATATATATATATATATATATATATATTGATTATTATAAAATATGAATATACAAAGATGAAAAAAAAAAAAAAAAAAAAAAAAAAAAACCAACTGACACAATAAAAAAGATATGGTTGGAAAAATCATGAAATCTTTAATGATGGAAAATTCCTTTTAAATAGAAAAATAACAACAGTTAAAAATATTTTTCATATAATTACAAAATTGCATGACAGTATTTGAAACAATGTTGTTTTAATCTATAAAATATGTATTCAAAATAAAATAAATATAACATTTTAATAATTTGAACTACAAATTTTCTCCAGTAATTAAAATACAAAATATTTCTCATTTTTAAGCAAACTTAATTCACTGTTATCAAATAGAACTCAATTACAAAAAATTTAATTGCATTGTAACTCTACATCAATACCTTAATAAAACTATAAATTGGAACTTTAAATAAAATAGTAATATTGCATATTAAAATTGTGTTCTTTTGTTTTCATTATAACATTAGCTTATTACACTAATGTACTAAAAGAATTTAAATTTAATATCAGCATAAGAAAATTGAATGCACAATTTTAGTTGCATAAAAAGTTACACTTCACATATAAAACAGCTTTAAAGAAGAAAAAATTTTTTAAGAGATTAATTTCAGGATAGCTCTAATTCAATTATTTTTTAATGTAACTGTTTCATTTAATAATAATTCAAAAATTTTCTCTCTTGATTTAGAATAGCAATCAATAATAATTGTATTATAGTAAACTTAGAATAGAAAAAAAAATCAAAACAATAAACTGCACCAATTCCAATAAAAAATTAAGAGCATAAGAAAAGCATGTTTTAATAAATATTTTTTATTAATTAGATTTTTTTAAAATTAGATGGTTCATAGAGCTTGGTGATAATCATTATCAACCAAGAACTAGAGTATGAACAGTCAACAATTCAAAAAGCTTAAAATCATTTAAAAAAAAATATTAATCAAAAAAAAAATTAATTTTTAACAGAAAAACATGAGCTATAGATACTTTATAACTTTACTTTTTAATTTTAAAAAGTCTTATTCAACACTTGATTAATGAAACTAATAAAATTTAAATAAAAATTTAAAAAAAAAAAACACTAGCAGTCTACTTATAAAACAATATGTAAACAACAGGGGTAAAAATATGTACTACTAATGTACAGCAATAACAAATAATTAGATTAATAAAATTAAAACATAGTTTAACTAAAATAAATTATTCACCAAGCAACATGGCATGATTTTAAAGCATTAGACATAAATGAAGAATCTAATTGAACAATGGAAAAGATAAATGATCTCAAATTACAATTCTAGATTGTTAAATTATTTATATTTCTACTGTAAGTAACACACATATAATTCTATGTTCAAAAATTCCTAGAAAGAAAATTCTGACAGGAAAGGAGTATTTTGTTAGAGTTCATGAGAGACTCATCTCATCATCACTCACTCACATCATCGTCACTCAAGTCATCAGGTAAATTAACTTGGTATTACAGTAATTTATTTTAAATAATGTGAATGTTGAAAACCTCCCAATATTGTTTTTCCGTCAACATCATTCCAAGTACTAATTGATAAATGCATTGCTCCTAAAAGGCCAACTTCATAAAGCCAATCCAAGACAATAATCACTCTTTGCAAAAATACCTTTACAATATTTCTTCTTGAAACTGTTGATTATACTCAAATCCATGGGTTGTAAGACAGAAATTCATTAAGCAGGAGAATCTCTACACAAATCAATTCAAGATCTGAAATTTTAACTTCTACTATAACTGTTTCATTTTTAAAGGAATTACTTCCACATTTTTAAAATTATCAAAGTTGTTCTTTGGAATTTAATATTTTATTTAATATTTTCAGTCAACATCTTTTAGATTTTTTTTTTACTCCAACTGATAAACACATTTGTGTTTTTAGAAGTGACATAATTCAACTACAACAAATCTGCAATGAAATTGGTTCCTTCTTTCCTTGATTAACAAAAATTTATAAATTGAGCTTAAATAAAACCAAACCATCAACAGAATAGAGTTCAAAATTTTAATGAGTTTTTCCCTTTCTCCCTTTTTATGTTCTTACATACAAGAAGAAGGGGCAAATTTTTCCTTTGTATGCTCTTATGTCTTAAAAGAATTTAATTCAATACCATAGTTTTTTCCCCATTAAATGTCTGCTCTCACATGCCCGTCATGCCTCCACATGTCACTTCATTGTTCAAGAATGAATAAATTTCTTAGGCATACTATAAAAAAATAATCAAATAAAAATCTATGAAAATATTAAATCATGAAAAAATTAATGAAAAGGTCAGAAATAAAAGTTCACAAAAAAAGTGATTTTTAAAAATTTTAACCCCTTGACTGACGAATTAAATGGAATTTGATGCGACAAAAAAAAACTATTTAATTTCGCTTAATTGAACTACACCATCATCCCCACTTTCATATAATGCATCCGGCTTATACATGTTACGGGGATTATTTATAATCTTTACTAAACTCAAATATTGGCTAGTATAACATTCACCGTGCGAGACTTCTGCTAAACTGAACTCTTACTTTCATTGTGCTTTTTTAAATGAGAATCGTCGAACGAGTGAAGCAACTATGTAATCTAATTGTAACTTGCACGGCGTCCGCCGAAAGAAGCGCTTGACGAGTCTGACTCGTCAAAGTCTGTGATGGCCCAGGAAATCAATGACGAGTCAGACTCGTCAAAGTCAGTCAAGAGGTTAATTTGTACATGTGAGATAAAATTATGTGTAGGAGTAGGGGATTAGCCACTAGTTTCTAAGATAATGTGTATGTAGATTAAATATTTGTAAAAACAAGCATCAGTTTTGTAAATTTTTTAAAAATTGTATAATTCTTAAATATTAGGATTTAAATTCTTATGAACATTGTTGGCAAAAAATGGTAAAATATAATTTTTAGAAAAAAAAATATTATTTTTATCTTATGCGGCAGAAAAAGTTTTTAAATATTTTCATTGCAAAATAGTACAGAACAAGTATATCAATATTTTAAGACCTCCTATATAAAGTAGAATACATGAGATTACAACCTCGTGATTGATAGAATATCATGTTATAACAAATCTAGAAACTACACCCAACTTATAAAAAATGGTGTGACCATCCAACTTCCCTTGGATCACATTATAGATTCCATCAAATATTCTAAGAACTAATTCTCAATCCCTGTATTACTATAGATACTTTAATGATCTACAACCTTCTAAATCAGATTTGACTTGTCAGAACTTTCAATGATAAGCAACAACAGAAACAATAATAGAATACACACAAGGATGATTCACATAAATATTGTTTAATGGTACTTGATTTTTTGGAAGTATTCAACATTATAGACCTGGTTTAGCACTGCTGCCCTAAAAAGGGTATGCAACAACAACATAATAGAATATAACAAATTAAAGTCAAATATGATGGAAATGGAATATGAGCACAGTAATCTAGTGAAAGAATATTGGAATATTTTCATTCTTGTATACTGAAATCTGTAACTAAAAAAATGGAGAAATGCAAATTTCTTTGACAATTATCAATATTTAATAAACTATGTTATTTCCTAGTAAGTGTGCCAGGTTTAAATCAGGAAAATGAACTTTATAACTTATTTAATACAAAAATGTTTTATAAATCCATTTCAAATATTTTGATAAAAAAATTTAAAAAATAATAAAAAAAAAAACATTTAAAAATATTATATGCTAAATACAGAATGATTCCTCAGTTTTCAGTTACTTTTTTGCAGATTATTGCTTTACTTGCTTACTGGTGACAAAGTTCTATCACATGAGATTTAACATAGAGTATTATGATAAAAATATTTTCTGAACATATATAATATATCCATTTATTAATAATTTTTTAAAAAATATATTCATCATTAAATGATAAAATGTTTTTACATTATATAAATGAATAGAATTAGTTTGACAGCATTCACTTAAAAAACATAGAATGCTCTTAAATTTATAAATTTGTCAAAGCATTTATATTTGCTGTGTTAACCAAATAGAATATATTTACCAGTTTCCTTCAGAAATAAAATTTCTCAGATTATACCTTTATCTACTATGAACTTTTTGACTAATTGCTTCATTTCTGAAATATTGGAAGACATTGTTTAAATGTAACAATGCCTAACAATTGTACTTCAACTGTATCCTCAATTAAAATACTAATATCAGAATTAATCAAACAGGAAACAAGCAAGAATAATTATGACTTTCAAATATCCTTACCTTATCAGAAAATCAATTTTAATTTGGTATGTTTTTTGTTTACTCAGGCAAAACAGAACATGATAATTTGTTAAATATTATTTTAAAATAAATGGAAAATATTTAATTTTAAAATATAAAAAAAAATTGATAATTATTCTCTACATACTTTGAGATTTTTCTTCAGAATAAAACAAAGAGATTATTGATTGAATGATTAAAAGATATTTTGAATTTATATATTTAAAAAAAATAATTGATTAAAAAGATAAACACTTACTAATACAACAAGAGAGGTGAGAATAGCAGAAGTAGTATTCACAACCCGATCCTAAAAAAAGCATTTACATTAAAATTTTAATTTAAGACATCATTCACAATAAATAAAAAAATATTGAATTTATTTACAACACAAATATAGTGAGATGTTTAATTATAAATTACAATTAAGGTCTTTACATTTTAATAATTTGATTATTAAAGGATAAAGGACAACACTACATTGAAAGAATAGTAAGCACTTACAAAAAATAAACTCCTTGACCATCTTTTTAACCAGGGTTCACAGATTCCCAAGAAACAAATCTCAGAAGTCATACAAAATTTTTCCAGGAGTAAATTTTTCCAGGATAAATATTACTCAACTAATTATTTTTGGCCAAATACATCTGTAATTATTAATTTTTCCAGGAGTAAATTTTTCCTGGATAAATATTACTCAACTTATTATTTTTGGCCAAATACATCTGTAATTATGTACACATAATATTTTTTCTTTTTCTATTTAATGAGAACAATTTGTAAAATTAATATATATATGTTAAACTTAAAATTTAATGATTATTTTAAAAGAATTAATTATTTTAAAAGAATTATTAATAATATAGCTTCAATTCAAACAATTTTATTTAAGTATTTAAATTTCTTTATTACTTAAATGTTGAATATAATAATGGTTACTTTTAGAATTGTTAAATTTATTACCATAGCTCTTTTCTATTAAATTATTTTAAACTTAAAATATAAATAGCAATAATTTTAGTCAAGATCAGACACAAACATCTGATAATAAAATTGTAAACTAAATATAATTATTAAAAATGTTCTTTCTCTAATTATTATTATTATTATTAATATTATTATTAAAAAAAGTAGATTTTTCTTCCATTCATTTTAAAACACTTCCTTTCAAATTTACTCAAATATTACCTAAGCATGTTCCAAAATGACTTGCTTATTTAATTATTCAAAAGACTCCTATATTTTGCACTATTACTTAATTCTTTGATATTCTCCAATGAAAAGAGTTTAATTTTGAAATTAATGTTAATTTGTTACTAGTTTGTTTCTTTGGCATAATTTAGAATAGATTTTACAAGTTCATTTATAAAATCTTCAATAATGTTAGAAATTTATAAATAATTATTGTATATGTCTTAAAATATCTCAGACAGATCGGATATGCTCACATTTTGGGCAAAAAATTGCGGTATTTGGATGTGTTATACATTAAAAGCAAGTTTTTTAACGATTTGGTGACTTGGCGATGTTCTGGCGAGAAAACTTAGCGAGTTGGCGACTTGGTGAGAAATGGATATTTCTGGAGACATCCATCACCTAAGCTCTAGGACCAATATTTAGCGAGATAGCCTAGAAGCTTCCAGAACCTTGGCGAAATTAGTAGATTTCTCCGCCAAGTCAGGTAGAAATACCGCAGCTCAACATAGTTAGGCAGGTTTTGTACACACAGTCAGTTTTGTGAAGATGATTAGTCGTGACTGCTAGTTTAGATAGCTGTTCTCTGCCTGAGGTATTTGAGACCTGTGATTGGAAGCTGTAACTTATCGTATCTGACGACTTGTATCTGTATAATTGTGATTATTACAGCTGGTATTTCTAGTGGAATTTTTACAAAAAAAAGTCTTGTGTTCATCGAGTAGTTGCTTTCTTCAACTCTCAATCCACATGAACCCCGAAGCTCGGTACAATAATAATCAATATAGCTTTTATATAATGAGCACAATTGTTTTGAAATTTGCATTAGATAGATTGTGAAATTATGCTGTAGATTTAAACATGCAGAATGTGCAGCTTAAATATTCATAATATTTCTGAATCAATCTCTGATTTATCCCTTCTATGGAGTATAAAACTATTTAAATATTTAAAAAATGTACAGTAGTTTTGTTTCTAAATGATAATTATATATAAATATAAATAATTTTATATTTTTCATTATGAAACTTTTGCTTATAAAAGTAACTCCTAATCACAATTGTTCATCAATTTCAATTTCTTTTATGAATATTCCCCTAGAAAAATAAAGTTTAACTTCATTTTGACAGCTTTTATAAAAATAGTATTTTTAACAAAACATAACTTTTCAGCATATTGAAATATGAATGATGTTGGTAAATTGCGTTCTTAGCACTTATGTGCATTTGAATACTTTTGAAAGGAAATATAAATGTTATATAAACACCTAACACTTTATTAACCTAAGTTGATTGTTCAGTTGTCATAGACAGAATAAAAATATATTAAAGTAAAAGAAAATAGATCTTAAAGAAATGGCTCCTTTTAAGTTAAGAATTAATGGGCATTAATTATAAGGAAATAATTTAACAAAAATATGAGCAAATATAACAATAATATCTCCTATATTGATTTAAAGGACCAAAGTATAATTTCTATGTATCATAATTACTATTGAAGAATTTAGATATACAGGAAAACAGTATTTGCCAGCGCACATAAGATGTGCCTATTTTCTTTGCAAATAAATGGTTGGTTGGTTGGTTGGTTTTTATGGCGCAAGGTCCAGATAAGGACAAACTACGCCAACCACAAGATATTATACACTAGTTTTTTTTCACCGATTAGAAGTATAAAATAGAAATATAGTTAAAATATATATTAAAAATATGTAAACATACAATATACACATGTATAAAATTAAAAACTTGAATTTTGAGTAAAATATTCCTAAATCAGATATAATTCATAAAACCTATGTCTTTCAAAAACGCAAATAGATTGTGATGGAGTGGTTCCCCAAGCAAGTCTTCAAATGTTAAAATATTACTCTTAAAATATCTAAAACGCTGATGGTTAAAATCTGGACACACAATTAAAATATGATATACTGTAAATGGTTCATCACACTTTTCACACCATGGTTGAGGATCACTTAAGATCAAATGTTTGTGGGTGAAACGCGTGTGACCAATTTGAAAGCGAGTCAGTCTGACGTCTGCGCTTCGTGGAGATAAAACAGATAATGAAATGATGTGTGAAAATATGGAATGGAGTTTGTTGCTGACTTGCAGGTTTCAGGATTCCTGCCAAAGAGAATATATGAAATGTTTGAATCCTTTTCTCACGTCCATTGATGGTATTGAAGGCAAAATGGAATTAGCTGCAGTATCAGCTTTCTCACTGCCATCTATTCCTATGTGGCTTGGTATCCAACAAAACAGTATCTCAAATCCCTTGTTAGTAACAGTATCAATTAATTTGACTATCTTAGACACAACTGGATGGCAATTATAGTTGTTATTCCTCAAAGCTTCTAAAACACTCATACTGTCAGTGTACACACAGAATTTATGTTCATTTTTAGTTTGTAACAGCTGAAGTGCTCGGTATATAGCCGTAGCCTCAGCAGTGAAGATGGAGCAGGATTTGTGAAGGCTATAACTGTAGGAGGTATCATCAAGATAAACTCCACAACCAACTGATCCTGGACATTTGGATCCATCCGTAAATACTGGAGTGTACATAGTATACTGACAGTGATGGAATGAATAAAGCTGTTGAAGAATAGCAGTATTTGTGTCTGATTTCTTATTACTTCCAAAGGGATTCAGCACAATAATGTGTGGATCATACCAAGGGGGATGTGCGAAAAGGTCGGTAGACTCGATTCGGACATCACATAGGTCAGAAAGCAAAATAATAGATTTAATACGACAGAGAAAAGGTTAAATGTTTGATGGTCTAGCATTATATAATCTCTTAAGCGCAGCACTTGGAATCGTGGAACGTAGGGGATGATGAGGCGAGGATATGATTTTTGAATAATAATTAAGAGACAGCTGCATCCGCCGCAGGTCTAATGGCAACTGTTGGCAAATTACATATAGACTCTGGACAGGTGATGTGCGAAAAGCTCTACAGCATATCCTTAAAGCAGTATGGTGAACAGTGTCCAATCTCCGTAAGATGGAGAGTCTAGCTGATCTATAAGCAACACAGTAGTTAATTTGAGATAAAATTACAGACTGATAAATTCTTAGGAGTGATGTGCGATCTGCACCCCAAGATGTATTTGAAAGCACCTTGAGGATGTTAAGCAGTCGCTCACATTTCTTCCGCAGATGTAAAACGTGCGGGAGGAAAGTTAACTTCTTGTCAAAAATCACACCAAGGAATTTTATCTCACTGACTACAAGAATGGGTCTATTATTTATGTGAAGCACAGGATCATTATGGTATCTAGTTTTCCTACAGAAATGGACACAGCAACTCTTACTAGGAGATATATTAAGACCATTCTGTTCACACCAAGTGGTTAAATTATTTACAGCTGTTTGCAATTGTCTCTCAATTATATTCATGTTTGAACCCTGATATGAAATTTGTAAGTCATCAACATACAAAGTGCCATGAACAGAAGATGGTAATTGATGGAGTATGTCACTGATGAAAAGGTTAAAAAGGGTTATGCTTAAAATGCTACCTTGAGGGACACCCTCAGCTTGACTAAAAGTATTGGAAATTGTAGTTCCAACGCGCACTTTAAAAACGCACGAGGCCAGAAAATTTTGGATAAATATTGGAAGATTACCCTTAAAGCCAAGATTATGCAGAGTACGGAGAATACCATAGTGCCATGTACGATCATATGCTTTCTCAATGTCAAAGAAAATTGCAACGAGATGGTTTCTCCTCACGAAAGCATTTCGAATTAGGGATTCTAGATCTACTATGTTATCTATAGTGGATCGTCCTCTTCGAAATCCGCTTTGATGAAGATTTATGCAATTATTCTTCTCTAAGACATAAATGAGTCTAGCATTCACCATATGCTCAAATGTTTTGCATAAACAACTCGTAAGAGCTATTGGACGATAACTCAGAGGGTCAGATGAATCTTTGCCAGGCTTCAAGATTGGAATCACTATTGCTTTCCTCCAAGAAGTTGGAAAGACATGTTCTGTCCAGATTCTATTAAACATTATCAAGATGTTCATTAACGAATCATTGTCTAAATAATGGAGCATTTGATAAGAAATTCCATCAAACCCTGGACTGGTGTTATTTGCCAGAGACATTGCTGTCTTTAATTCAGACAATCGAAAAGCACAATTATAAGGTAGATTATGTCAATCGTCAAATCTTATTAGTGTCCGCTCTGCAATTTTTTAGTCCTTAGGAAATTAGGACTATATGAATCAGAGCTGGAAACACGAGCAATAGTTTCTCCGATGACATTAGCAATATCTACCGGTGAGGAAAGTACAGCAGCTCCAGTTTTTCAAACAGGAATGCAAAGATCCTGATATATACCATTGGCTGCTTTCACTTTCTTCCACAATAGTTTGCTTGATGTCGATGAGGTAATTGTTGATACATAACGAATCCAAGATTCCCTCTGAGTCTTACGTCTAATTCTACAGGCAAATGCTTTGGCTTTCTTGAAAGCAATGAGATTCTCCGTGGTTGGATATCTTCGGAATATATTCCATTGTTTCTTCCACCAAGGTTTTCGGTGTTTATGTGGTATGGCGGAATTTTTAGGGATAGCAACATCCGCAGCTCAGATTATTGTGTCGGTGACATATTTAACGGCATCATCTATCATATCTGTCTTAACTCTTGTCTCACTGATCACAGCCAATTGCGTGAAAAGTGTCCAATCGGCTCGACTGTACACATAATTAGGTGGGTTGTGACACACACTATTATTTCCAGCCTGAGACACGATTAGAGGGAAATGATCACTGTTATAAAGGTCATTTCAAACTTCAAATTTCAGCAATGGCAAGAGTGATGGAGAACATATAGCTAAGTCCAGAGAGTGAAATGTTCGTGTAGGTTCGTGAAAATAAGTTTTCTCATCAGTATTCAGCAGACAGAGGCTATGGTCAGAAATGAACTCCTCTATCTGTCGACCACGAGAATTCGTATCATCATTACCCCACAGAAAATTATGACCATTAAAAGCACCGAGCAATAAAAATGGAGTTGGGAGTTGATCAACCAAGTCATTCAGTTCTTCTGCTTGGATGACATCATTCGGTGGTAAGTAAAGGCTACATACCGTTATTAGACATGTGGTGTGGATTCTCAAAGCCACTGCTTGGAGTGTAGTTCTTAACTGATGTGCTGTACTGGGATAATTGTTTGATGTAATTATACAAACACCACCAGACACAGCAACATCACCACCATAATCATTTCTAAAGCATTGAAACCCACGCATTTTGGTGACAACAGTGGGCTTCAGGAATGTCTCCTGGAAAGCCACACATGCGGGATTAAAGCAAGAGATAATGGATTTGATGTCATCAATGCGAGACCGAAACCCACGACAATTCCGGGAAACAAAGGAAGTCACGAATGGAATATATTCTAACCTTTCTCACTGTTACTCATTGTCATCTCTGATGAATCTTCAGAATTGAAGTCATCATCCGATGGATGCAGTTTCACAGTGTCTGCATCCAAACACAGAAGAGCTTTTTTTGTTGTTAAGGAAGACTTTCGAATGCCTTCCTTAGCCAATTTTAATTTCCTCGCCTTTAAGGCTTTGGATTTTGCCAAAGCTGATTTGGCTATTACAGGTGTTGATGTTTCCATTGTTTTTGGCTTTAAGAGAAAGCTAGCTGAAGAGACAGAATCTGTTTGGGTGCTGCAAGATCAGGTAACTTTTTTTGCCACAGATGGGTAACTAACATCAGGAGTTGGAGTGCGGGAACTAACTATGCGACAAGCTTCTATATAGGAAACATTGTTCTTGATTTTATAAGTGACTATTTCCTTTTCCTGTTGCCAAATGGGACAAGATCTAGAATAAGAGGTGTGGTCGCCTTTACAGTTGACACACACTTCTTTGGCTTTGCAGGTAACACTATCATGGTCGTCAACTTGAGAACAACGGGCGCAAGTAGGTTTCCCTCTGCAAGCCATTTTAGAATGTCCATAACGTTGGCACTGGAAACATCTGAGAGGATTCAGGATATACGGTCACACTGAACATCGTATGTAAGCCACTTTGATGTATTGTGGCAAGTCTGGCGTTGCAAAAGTCAAAATAAGGTGTTTGGTATTTAAGATAATACCATCCCTTTTGATTGTTATTCTTTTCACATCGCAGACTTTTTGGCTTTTCAAGTTGTTTAGAATTTCATCAGTGGACGTATGATATAAATCCTCCGCAGAAATTACTCCCTGCACAAAATTCAGTTTGGCATGAGGCTCTACTGTGACAGGTAAGTCAGCAAGCGATTTCATGCTCTGAATCATTGTAGCCTGTTTTTCAGAATTAGTCTCAATCAGTAAATTAACCGTTCTTAATTTTTTGACTGATTTCACAACACCCAAATATGAAACCAATCCCTTTTCAATCAGAAAGGAAGAAACATATTCAAATGATCCTCCATTTCTTTTAATAATGAAGAACTTAGCTTCACACATTGGCATTTGTTGCTCCCGAGGGAGTGAGGAGAAAGTAGTTTTATTCATATGGAGTTTTATAAAATTAGGGACTAGATGGCACCACCCACCACGGAGCCCTACGAGGGGATACATGTTAACTGTACCAGTGCTAGTCAGTCCCTATACGCTCACAGTACATCCCTGAAGTGGACTCCACCCTTAACGAGTCACCCAGTAGATGTACCGATCGCTTGATTCATAAAACCGATTGATGTGCTGAGGACTACAACACATCTCCGGTTTACATGAAGCAGAGGCCAAAGCAATGTGTTGGTCTCAGGAGGCCTCAATTACCAGGATCCTCCTTTCCACGGACACAGGTCTCCACGCACGGCAAACACGTGGGTGATTTAGTCCCTAGGAGTAGCTAATAGCAACAGAGTGACGAAAGCTACTCAAGGGGAGCCCTCAACCTCTTACGAGGCAACCACAATGAGAGAGAAAAGGAAGAAAAAGCAGAAGAGTAGAAGAGAAGAAAAGAAAGAAGAGGAAAGATCACTAGGGTACCTCGGGATTGTGACACCCGTGTTTACCTAAAGCAGGTAAACCCCCTGAGGGAGTTGCAAATAAATGGGCTGCCTTATACACCAACACTGTGTCTTATACATCAATACTTAGTATTTGATTATATTTATTTCTGGAAACTTCCTCTATTTGGAATGTTGCAATTTTTTTTTTCTTGTTTCCTAGGAAAGTGTGAGAACATTATAGTTATCAAGAGTTTAGTGAATGCAACGACCTGTGGTTATTTATCACAACTAAACATTTTTACTTTTGAGAACAACTTTTCAATATGTGACATTTCTGTTCAAATTTTAAAAACTTTGGTATGTTAATGACTAAAAAAACAATGTCGGCACAACTATAACATAGCATACAAGCTGCATGTGATTACATATGCTAAAGAACAGGGAAACAGGGCTGCAGAATAGAATTTTAGACCATCTCAACTGACAAAATGATAAGAACTTGGTGAGATCAGGAAACATATAAACAAAGTAATTCAAGGTAAATGTAACCTATTGAACTTGTATAAAACAGAAACAGTGGTTACATAATTTAAAAATGTTGTCATAAGTAATGCACTGGATGTACTATGGACAATTTATTATATAAAGATTTAGATGTTGATTTAGGTTTCAAGTGACCCTTTATTTAGCTCAGGAGATAAGTTTGTTTGTTGATCAATGGTCGTTTTTTGCACACGAGGACTAATTAGACGGGGACCTAAGGCTTAAAGTGGATTCTGAACCACTACAAACATTCAACCACAAGGTGGAATTCAAACCCAAGAGCTGTTGAACTGATGGCAAGAACACTAACCATTCAGGTACCAACTCCACTTCTGCAGGTGAGTATTTGGATTTTGAAGAAGATTGATAGGAACTATTTCTTAGATAAACTGGGTATTTGCATCAATTTACTCAATCTATCTGGGGAATGACTCCTATTTTCCATATTGGGTAATTGATTTGTCTCATATGTCTGCACACATGATAAATATTTTTTCAAATTTGTTTTAAAGAAAGAAATACTGGACTAAAATCACTTTCAAATGTGCCTTAAAGCTTTTTATAAGTATGCAGCATATATCTAATGATACCTAGACAACAATGTTCAAACCTGGAGTAATTAATTTAAAAACAATTAACAATTTAATAAATACTTTACTTTTAACTTGTAATTTCATCATATGTGTGGTCATAAGATACAACTGAATGTGAATATTGTACAAGTCATCCCAACAGTCAGCAATATACAACTTCTATTTTTTTAATCAAATAGCTACACAGACACTGAGAATTTCAGTATCATTATTCTTGACACTATGACCAGCATATTAAAGTATCGACATAACATACCTTAATAGAGACCTCGACATAACATACCTTAATAGAGAAAAGAAATCCTCTTCACTAATTTTTATTTAAATGCTGATATCAATATAGATTATTATCAGCCATATTAGAAAAATTGTTTTCATATCTTATAGAATTTATTTAAGTTATTTTTTTATTTAAGTAGGTATCAACCTAATCACATTTACTTTGATTTCTAGAATTAAAAAATTTTAGAGGATTAAAAATTTTTTAATACTATTAAAATCATAGTATTAAATATTACAATATTTACTTTTAAAATATTACTCAAATTTATACTATTTGGAATTTATCTTTAGTAACAAAATAATTTATATAGTATATTATAAATAAAAATAATAAAATAAAAATTTTAAAAAAATCTTCACTTTTATAAAAAAAAAAAAAAAATGCTCTAGGAAACTTGAGAGTTAATAATAAAAAAAATATTTGTTAATTCAAAAATAATTTTTAAGCTTTTAAAATAAATTATATTTTAAAATCACATTCTAATCTTTAAAATCACTAATTAGTAAAAGATACATTCAGTATAATTTAAGAGAAAATAGTGCTTCATTTAAAATATAGTTACCCTCCATTTTGAGACACCAAAGAGAGGCTTATCTGCCATTTGCCCAAATGATGGCGAATAATCATGACGTGGGTCAGCCATTTCAAATGTGTTCTAAAATAAAAAAAAACTTTATTGAAAATGTTTCAAACATTTCAAAAATTTTTAAATTGCCCATTTACAGAAATAAAATTCTTATTATACTATAATATTTCAGATTTCTGAAATTAATATTTATTTTGACAACTAATCTTTCTTTATTATTCAATTATAACATTCACAATGAAACTGAATTGTTGGTACCCAATGTATCTGAAAATAACAGATATTATATACATATATATGTATGAAAAATACATTTAATGCTCTCAATTTTAAGCAATATTAAACAAATAATCACAGTATGACACTAATAAAATATAGGGAATATAAGACTTCAGAGTCTAAGAAATAAACTCAATCAGGTATAAGATTGTCAGCATTTTTTAAGAAAAATATCACAATACATTATTGTCATTTTCTTCAAAATCTTCATGCATGATATACCTTTCATAAAACATAACTTCAGTTTTGTAGTCCAAACTTCTAAGAAGTATTTGAGTTAGGATAATTTGAAATATCTGAACACTAACAGTTTAAAAATGTAAAAAAAATTAGTTTCTAAAACTCAAGGTTTTCCAGAATAATAATTACTAACAAATTTTGTATAAAACACACATTATCAAATAGAATTTCAAAAAAATTTTATTTCAGAATTTGTTTTCTACAGAATATTAAGGTAAATTATATCCATTAAGATATTTTACAATATCAAAATAATAATCAGAAGAGGAAACATTTTGCTTTGTTTGATTTATTTCTTATGTTATAGTCCCCTTTCACACAAAAAAACTAATTCAACTAGTTTAAAGTTGACTTAAAATTGCAAGAAACATTCACACCTAAGATAAAAATTGAACTTGTGAACAATTGAACTGAAGTTCAATGTGGTAATTATAAAAGAAAGTTTAGAGATATAATTGAGGTAGTTCATGGTTAAATAATAACAAGTTCAATGGAAAAGTAGAAGAAAAAGTTTAAGAAAAAAGCTAATAAAACTAGAGTCATCCTGACTTTACTGGACAGATAAAATTGCAGTAAACTGTTTTAATAAAAATTTAAAGTACTGGTATGTACTAAGTAGGAAAATCTTACTTCTGCCCACTACTTGGAAAGATTTTTAATTTTTTCACCAATCAAAATTATGCAATGTGTACTTTTATATAATGAATATCATGATTCTGAATATTTATTTTAATTGAGGTATTACAGATAAGCTTCAAGAGAAGATGTTAGAATATTAATTTTTAATTCATAAGAAAATATATAGGAAAAAGATTAAATATATATATATATATATAAAATAACTCAAGTAAAAAAATCATAATCTGCTTTTTCCTGCTTAATCATGATTAATGTAGAATCATCAATATAATAGTATACAGGAGGATTTATTCCTCATAAAATTTATAACACATCTAATTTTTGATTATCTTGTCATTTCTTATATTTTATTTAAACAATGTTTGAGAAGCAAAAACAAATAAGAGAGCTTTACTGAATAATTGATATTCACATATTATACAGTGTAACATTTTCAACAAATTAATGTCATTAAATGATACAAATTTTAATAGTTTTATTGGGGGAAAGAAAAGATTTTATCTGTCTGTTTCAATAACATATCGTCATTGAAACAGACTGATAAAATCTTTGCTTAGAATTTATATATATATGACATTAAATTGCAACATTTAACAGCATACATTAAATATTTTTCTAGGTATTAAATAATTTTTCTGAACTGTATTATCAATTATTGAAAATATTACAATTTTGTTTTTATTCAGAGTAAGCATGGTATTTGTTTGATTTCATAATATAACTACTTGTGTCATATAAAAGTATAAGTAATAAATATTACTTATACTTTTTTTTATCAAAAGAGAAACTAACACATCTTATAAATCACAGTGTAAATTTCTCTTTTGGAATATATATATATATATATAAGTAATAAATGACACTTAACATTCAAAGTTGCAAAAGTTTTGATTTCCTTTAGAGGGAATACATCATTCGGTTTAATTTTTCAGTTGGATGCTAAAGGAATAACAACTGATACAAAAAAAGAATACTCTTTTAGCAGACTGAAGGCAATTTGTTAAGAAAATTATGCTTATTCTAACAAATCTTCAATAAAAATAGGAATTTAAAATATTGGTTTAAAATTGTGTCAATATATCTTTAGTTTGTGTAAGGAATATTTATTATTTGTAGAATTAAAATAAAAACTTGTTTAAATAATTATTAAAGTGTATTTTAAAATTTGTATTCATATTTGTTTTTGTAATTATATTAGGTAACATTTAAACTATATTTTTTAAAGTGTTCCTATGTTTTCATTCAAAATCATGTCTTTATTATTCTTAGAATTTATACTTGAATTTTCAAAGACATTGTACCAATATTTTCTTTTTTTGTATTTACATTTATAAAATTAATGTCCATATATTTCCTTTTTTAAAATTCAATACTTACATATTATCCTATCAACCATATCTGAGAAAAAATATGTTGTTAATTATGACTCAGCAACATATAAATTATAATGTTTATATCTATTTGTTACAAAGATATGAATAAACTTTTCTGCTTTTCCATCATAATTTGAAAACTTATTAAAATTTGAAAAACATTGCTATGGTGGAAAAAAAGTCAACAAAAAAATACATAAGAACCCAAAATCCTAACATATCAAAATTATATATATTTATGCTTTTTATTTATTATTCAAAAATGTAAGCTTTTCTTAGGAATGAATTTACTATGTGATTTTGCCAAAAATTCCAGAAATTTGGATGACAGATTACATGGCAGACATGCCAGAAATTTTGAAAAGTTTAATTATAAAGAATGTTAAAAGACACTTTTTTATTTCTAATTTCTTCTGTTAATGTTTCAAATTATCCTTTTAATAGACTTCAAATCTATACAATACAATATATGTTATAATTGTTTGGATTACATGTATCATTTTTTAATTACGACCAACATTGTCTCTTCATAAATAATGCATCTTCCAATACAATTAATAAAAAGGAGACTTTATAAAGGAAGAGATACCTAAAATGAGAATCAAGCAGATCATAACTAAAACATATGCACAGAAATAAAAAATGAGAGAATTGTCAAGTCTAACTTCAAAAAAGGAATTTGTAGGTAATAGTTGCTGTTGCACCAACATACTTTCATGTACATAGCTTAGAGCTGGACTCTACTTGCCAAATGAAGCAGCCAGGTGCTAATCTATTTAATTTAGAAACAGAGACCAAGCAGAAGAACCCTAAATACATGATTTGCCCTCTTCCAAGCTATCATTTTACTTGGAGGACATTGAAACCAAGACCTATTTAACATGCCCTGCCTACCTTTAATGAACACAACGGATCTTCTATTAATTCGGGATTTAAAGTCGCAAGCTTTTGATAATAGGAATGGTGCTATAACTAATCAGACCAACACAGTCTTTTGTAAGTAATCATATTTAATGATAATTTTAAAGCAAGCCACTACTTCATCTCTAATGATGAGGGAAAGATAAACTCATTTAGTTGTCAAAAAGACAAGTTAAAAGTATTCCATCAGCTATCTTACTCAAAATTGGATTTTGTCATATTTTGCCTTAAAGTTAGATAAGTTGTTTGAGGAACACATTGTGTTAATTAATAGTTTCACTAATAAATAGTCTCAATTAGAATTTTTTTGAGAGGAAAAAACATTTATGGATTTTATAAGTTAAGCAGAATTAAAATAACATTTTGTTTGATAAACATATAACTCCACTGATCACTACATCACAATCTGTAAGCAGTTTATTTTTCCAATTTAAAAAAAAAAAAATTATTGAAACTACAGTATAATAAGCAGCAATAAAACTGATTGACCAGAAATATTAATACAAGAAAATGTTTTTTTTTTTTTTTTTTTTTTTTAAATCTAGGTCATATATTTTGTCAATGAATATGTAATTATCTTTTATCCTCATTCAATGGACAGCAATAAAAAAATCAAAATTTGGAAGCAATATTTCAGAAAGAAACTGAATTTAAAAAATAATTGAAGATCGATTTTCAAAGAAAATTATCAATGTTACTGATTATTTTTAAAAGGATTACAAAATTCTGACATACATTAATTATCCTTATATCTTATTGTATTTCACATTTAATTTTAAATATTTTTCTGGTTTTTTACTCACACTCAACTTTTATATACTTTTTAATTCTTTTACAATAAAATTATCATTCACTTTATGCAGAAAAAATTTTATTCTTTGGAAATCTGCTAAATCATTAATGAAATATAAATATTTATGAAAAGATTAATTGCCATAATCAATCAGCTATTTTATTATACAATTAAAATATGTTATAATCAAGGAAGTATTGTTATGCATGTTACATGATTCTCATTTAATTTAATATAATATTTCAAAAAATGAAAAGAGAAAAATCCCTTTAGAAAAATGAAGACGAAATATCATACAGTAATTTTTATATTAAGGAATGAAATTTCCTTCCCATAAAATCAATAAAAACGAATCATTTTACCAAATGAGATCTCATTATGATAATTTATATTTAGAATAAAATTAAAGCATAATAGAATGCAGAGAATAGAAGATTTCAGAACTTTTAATAAAGATGTAAATTAGGTAATGGGGAAAATAAAATAAATTCTTTTCATTTTCTTAAACAAAATTTAAATGAGTAAAATACAAAACGCTGCTTATGTAAGTTTGATTCAACATATAGTGAAAATTTGCTTCCATTCTTAATTAAATTGTATAAAAACATAATACTTGCAGATAATTTAAAGTATAAGTTTGAGTACAAACTTGTTCAACTTGGACATAGCTGACACCTGGGGACTTCTCTACAATCATGGGAAAATAATGGACGCTTGTTACGGTTCTTAAAATTTAATGGAATGACGTTAATGGAAATAATTTCGTGTTTATTTGCAACATGCATTATTTTTTTTTTTTTTTAGATAACTGTTATCAACACCATCACATTTATCGGCAAACTAAGTTTAAAACTGATACTTTTGAGCGATATGAAAGATTGTAAGATAAAAGTTATCGACTATTTTTCAAAGATATTCTAAGAATGGATACATAATAATTAAATCTCACCTAAAATGCAAGACATTAAAAAAAGCAGTTAAAACATAACTGCTTTATAGTTTAAACATGCTGCAATTAATAGTAGGAAAAGCTTCGCACAGCAAAGAAAATTTTATTTCAACATCTATTAGAATCAATACAAAACTTTGAATGGTTACGAAATTTGTCAGAATGGCATAAACAATAATAAATAGTCCAATAACTTCAAACAATAACAAATACCACCAATCTCTGTTAACTCCATACAAAAATAATCTATGGTATTATCTAGAAATTTTATGACAGAGGGCGCTGTTTTGGGTTAACTTCACAATAGAAAAATCCGAACATTGGCCCCTTCACTTGGCCAAAGTTCTTTTAACTGTGACCGTATAACCAATAAACATGTGATTTTATTACGTCATTTTATGTTTGTGTCTTTTTTACTTGCTGCCAAAGATCTCCAAATTGTTTGCTCACTGTTTACATTATACTAGCTGTCACATACGGAAGTTAAATTTTTAATAAAACTATGGATTAAATGCGTACAGATTATCCTAGACCATAGCTTTTTTGTTGCTAAAAGTCTCAAGAAAGTAATCGGGACTGATTATAATTTGTTAAATTTTCATTACAAATTGAAAATAAGTTAAAGAACACTTTCTTATAGCTATTTTATTATAATTAGGTCATTCGAAATTTATTGTTTCCTACATTAAGTGTATTTTAGGTATTTTGTCATTATGTATCAGTCGGCACTTCTACTTTTATCGGGACCTATACGTTTAGTAGTTGAATCAATTGGGCAATATTTAAACAATGTTAATAAACGAATTGTTCAGCGTATATATGTCAAATTAGAACCTGAGTTTTCTAGCCCATTGTCGAAACGTGATCATGAATATTTAAGAACGTTATCCTCCTCTGTTCCTATCATATATAATAAAGCAACTTCTATCTGTAAGAATATAGATGTCCGCGTTTTATTAGAAAATAATAAACATTCGAAAATTGATAATGGCCCTAATATTAAGTTTGATGTTATCTTAACTAATAGTCAATACGACGAACATTTTATTAAAAATTATGTTAGAGATTATATTAACAACAGTATTTGTAATGTTGTAAAGTTGGACAGTGATGCATTTTCAAACTTAAATAATCAATCGGAGTTATCTCAGTCTCAAGAGTTTGAAGTTTTCAAGAATGTGTGCTTAGGAGGCACATTTGATCGACTTCATAATGGCCACAAGGTTCTTTTGAGTGAAGCTGTATTAAGAGCTAAGGAAAAACTCATAGTTGGTGTTTCTGATGATCAAATGATAAAAAGTAAGGAGATAAATTAATCCATGCTTAAAAAATTACTTTCTATTAACATGATTATTGTATTAATAGATAACTTAATCCTAATTCTTTACATTTACATTTTTTAAAGAAATGTTATTCTTTATAAAAGCAGGCTAATATTTTATATTTGTAATCAACAGAAATAACAAATATGCATTTAATATTAAATTTACCTTTTAAAAAATTTCACAACCTGTGAAATTGGAAATAATTAAATACTTTGATTAAGATCAAATATGTTAAATATAGTCTTTACAAATCATTGCTAGAAATCAACCAGTTGAATATACCTGCCTTGTAGCCCTTCATTTAACATTTGATTCAATAAATTTGCATTTATTCCTAACTTTCAGAATTTTGCCGATGGAAAATATCCTAATTTTCAGGTATAATGCTTAATTATGAATTTGGAAGAAAAAATTAAATCAACAAAATTAAAATATGCATTACATATTTTGGTATTGGCATACTCAAATAAACAACATTAAAAAAGTGTCTCCTGACTGAAATTTGAATTTCTATTTGAAAAGGTTAAGTTCTTCAGTTTAATACATAAAAGTATACTTATTAGAAAACAATTCAGGTGGCAGATTTTCAAAATAATGCATCACAAAATAAAGTTTTATACATAGATTAATGGCTTTCAAACTCCAAATCTGAATATCGCTTGTTCATACAGTCTCTAACTTTCAAGTTTGCAATCTAGCTCAATTTTTTTTATTTTGAACACCAACATTTCAAATATTTCATCTTATTTACTCTTATCACAGAGATACGTAACTAAATACTTTGAATTTAACATATTTTATCTAAAAATATAAATTACAAAACAATAATGAAATAACTCTAAAATTTACTATGTTTTCTACTTGATCAATGATATATACATTCTCATTTATTTATTTCCTTTTAATTGATCAAATTATCTCATATACATTTAAAATATTCAGTATATAAGAATACGAAACAGGTTTTAATAGCAATAAGTGATAACGTTGAGATTTTTATGAAAACTTGTATTCTAATTTTTCCAGGCAGAGGCACCTACTTTAAAAACAATCATCTTATGTAATCCACCTAAGCTTCAGAGAAAAATCAGGCAGTAGAGTTAAATCAATAATATAAATACCATGTTTTTGTAATAACTGTTTTTAATTAACTGAGCAGTATCCTATAATGTCTTCTAGTGTAAATCAATCATTTCCATTCAACTAGAAACTTAAATACATCACAAATATTTCCATATTTAAAAGTTACATAATTTTATATAAAAAAGCACATGTAATAAAATAAAAGCACCCACCTTATGCCTAACTGAAGAAGCATTGGCATTAATTGAATAATTAACTTAATTTTTACAAAATATAAAGTCAGTTTTAAAAAATAAAAATTTTAAATTCAAATACTTCTCAAAAATAAAGCAACTAAATTAAATAACTTTACAAAATATAACTTATAAACAGTAAAAAGTTAACATTTAATCAGTTATAACTCTCACAAACTATATTCACAACTTTTCAAAAGTAGATTTAGAAATAATTAAAGTGAAGAAAAATATAAGTTGCATTAGAGCACACTAATTCAGTTCACATCAGAATACATCGTAAATTGACGATAACTTGCACATCAAAACTGAGATAATGAATTCTCTATTTTGATGTAGCAATTTACCAATTTGGTGCATTTTATACCCATACAAAGTAGTAGAATTTAGTAACAAAGTATTATCCTCTGCAAAGGAAGAAACAATTTTTTTCATAAAGCAAAAAATAGTAAAGATTATTATATTCAAAAAATATTATGAGGGCATTTACAAAAAAGAGATTTGTTTCGATAAATATGTTTCTACTTCTAGCAGTAATGAATAAATGACAATTTTATAAAGAAAAAAAACATGCTTTTTTTCTTGAAGTGAATTCTTGTATTTCTTTTAATAAATTACATTGACACATAAAGCAACTTTGAAGAGAATTTATACCAGCATTTATTATGTTTTAAATTAACTACAAATGGTATAAGTATATTGTAAAAATGAAACAGACATAAAGTGACATTCTGATTTAAATTTCATTCCATGCTATATAGTTTATAATTCAATCACACAAAATTTTAACTGATGGAATACATATTTTATAAAATTAAATATTATTTTACCATAGATTATGAAATTAAATATTATTACCTTAATTTTAATTCTATGAAATAATATAGAGAATAAAAAATCAGACATACACTGAGGGTCAGTTTATTAGAAATATCCCTCTAATATTAACACCTATCTTGTCTAGTTGTCTTGCCTTTATACTTGTTTATATGAAGATCCTGGATTCGAATCCCAGTTTGGGCATGGATGAATTTTCTCTCTCTCTCTCTCTCTCTCTCCTGTCTTTGTCCTTTCCATGTATGAATGATTTGTAAATGGGTGTCTACCCTATAAACATATATGTACTGATGTGTTGCACCTATAAACCTATGTACTGAGGAAGTTGGTTTCCACACCAAATTATGGACTGGTTGGAAAAGAGGGAGCTGCACACCCCGTATTGTCAACCTAGCTGGCACAAGACAACAACAAAGACTATGAAAGCATTGCTACATTATGTTTGTCTATGATGACAAACATAATGTACCAAAGCTTTTAGACCACCTTATTGGATTATGGTAAATCCATGCCTTGAAGAACCTGTTCAATTTCTTTCTGAAGATGCCCCATTGTGGTTTTAAAACTTGGGACTGGTAAGTAGCAGAGCAGGTTAAATTCATTATTGTACTTTTGGAATTAGTCCATAATTATATAAGCCTTTTGACACAAATTTTTGTCTTAGTTGAAGTATTTTTTCAATGTTGATAGATAAAGCTGACTGCCACTTATGTTGAGTTAGTTTTGATCATTAAGGTGTTTTTCTACAAGTGTATTTTGACAGATTAAGAGTATACCAGAAAAACATTCTCTAGACTATTACATCCTTTCCACCAGCCAGAACAATGAGAATCTAACAGGAGAATTTCATCATTTCATGTTGTCTTCAGATTCTACATCATCCATTTACATCATCTAAGAAGAAACTGAAGTCATTGAACCAGTGCATTGTTCAGTTCTTGATGCTACATTATTGATGATGACAAGCAAATTGGAGGTATTTTTTAGATTGAGAACAAGGGTTTTTACATTGATCATCTGCTTATGTATCCTCTATCTTTATCAACATATATCAAGTAATACATTCACAGATGTTAATCTACTGTCCATATTGTAGTCCAAAATTACTTTATCAGTTGAGACATTGCACAAACAAACACTCTCACCCTATGCTCATCCATCAAATCAACATGTCATTTGCAATCACAAGCTTCTCTCTGGTTAGTTATTTTACCATTATTGATAAACTCATAAAGTTTTATTTGGGAAAAGCCTGGAAGTTTCACAAATTTTCAGTCTATCTTGAGCACCAACTTTCATCCTATGGTTGAAGTCCTTAGTGTTCTCCTTGATGATGATTAAACTACTATTAGTCAGGTGCTATGTTAAGCTTTTTATATAGGTATTAATTGTCACATGACAGCCTTATATGTAGCAATTGCTTGTTTAATACATTTGCATATTTGTTGACTTCCTTATAATTTTGCATTAAGTGTATATAGTTATATATTTTTTATGATGTTTTCAAGTCATTACATTCATGCTGCTTATAGATTATGAGATATCTTGTTTAACAAATAAAATAATTTTCATAATTTCATGAAAGAAACTTCTTTCTTTTGGAAAATTGCTAAAACAAATTTAAACATCACATCCAGACAGGTCAATAGATTTGTATTAAATATAAAAATTGTTTCAAAAGTGATATTCTTTTCACTTTTTTTTATCATTTCTTAAAACTATTATAATTTTCCCTATTTTTTTAAAACTTATATATTTCATGATGATAAAAAAAATATTATTATCATGAAATAAAAATGTAGTACTTCAATAATTCAAAGGTAAAATATTGTAATTTATGGAGTTTATATATTCTAAATAATTTGAATATTAATCAATTCTAATTAATTTCAGTCTGCACTTTATTACAAATTATGTATCAATTTTATATTTTAAGCAATTATCAAAAATCACTGAAATAATTATACATTATATATATATATATAATTCTTTTAATGTGCTTGACTTTTAAATAAGTAATTCACTGCAACAGTTAAAATTGTCCTATTATGCACTTGAAGTTAAATTACCTAAAGGTTAAAAATAATCTCCTGAAATTCATATTTGTAATGTTTTACCTTTCATTCAACTTACTTTACTATAATGTGTATACAATGCATTTATTTTTATGTTAGAAATTGACTTTTAACTTTATTTTTAGGAAAAGTTCTGTGGGAATTGATTGAACCAATTGAAAGAAGAATCGAAGAAGTATCTAAATTTTTGCTTGAAGTTGATCCATCCCTCAATTATGATGTTGTACCTATTTCTGATCCATATGGACCTACTATCACTGACCCAAATATTGATTGCATTGTTGTAACAACAGAAACAAAAATTGGTGGGCAGAAAGTTAACACAGAACGAAAAAACAAAGTATTAAAATATTCAAGTAAAAGTTTTTTTAATATTTTTGTTTTTAAATAAAGAGTGGTAGTTGAAAGCTATTTTTAATGTTATTTATACTTTATGATGTGTATGAATATAAGACTTCCCAAAAAATCTTATTGTGAATTATGTAATTTGATCTTTATGAATAATAGTACCTTCACAAGTTACCTTCTTTTCTTATATTGTACTTATTTTTCTGCAATATATTTCCTCTTATAAGAACACAGTTAATACATAACCATAATATTTTCATTAAATTGCTAACTGAAATATAATTGATCATTTTGTTTTTAAAATAATAATTCTTTCAGAAATTTAGATCAATATTATATAATTTTAAAATATTATTATTTAATTCTGTATCATTAATTGAATTCAAATTATATAAAAATTTAAAATAATGAGGCATAAATTTTTAAGATATTCTTTTTCTACAATAATGGTCATTTATGAATAATTTTTGTTTCTTTTAGGAAATGCATGAGTTAAATATGATTGTTGTTGATTTAGTTGGAAATTGTGATCGAAGTGCTCATGAAGATGAGAAAGTTAGTTCTTCAACAAATCGTATGAAGTTACTTGGAATGCCATTAAAAACATCTATGGTATATCTTTTATATTTATTTCTTTATTTTGTTTTCCTTTATACTCAATTTCCCATTATACTAATGCTAATTATTCTTTATACTCAAATAACATGTATCCATGTATATACAAAATTTTGAAAGAGCCTTTTATATAATGATAGTAATTTATATCAAGAAACTTCTCAGGCTTGCATGTATATATCTCTCCAAAACTCTTAACTAATATAACACTTTCTGAAAATTGTATTAGGACATTATATAAAAATCAATAAAATCTTAAAAGCCTGCACTTGTTTTGCAAGATTTCCAATTTTTATGGCAAACACTGCACAATTATCTTACCTCTCTAAATTATGTCACTTAGAACAATATTTGATTTTCAAAAACTTGCTTGCACTGGAACTTTGCAATCTTGCACTATTTTAAATTTCAATTACCAAAATTTTGAAAATTTCATTAAAATTACTATAGAGGTATGAAAATATTATAACTTAAAGCTAATTTTGCAAAGAAAAAATAAATAAATAAATACCATGCTGTCTACAATGGTAGATAACAGGGCAATAAAAATGAATCAGAACTTTAACAAAAAAAATTTTATGAAAATTTAGTTTTAATTTTGTGGGCCACTTAACTTCAGTATAGTACAATCTGCCTCAAAGGCAACTGGGCAATAAAGCTAAATCTATAATGTAAAGTATACATTTTTATGAAAACTCAAATTTTAATTAACTAGGCAGTGGCATCCACCTCAAAAACATCACTGTAAACTCAGTCTAATTTCTGAAGAGAACTGGGCAATAAAGCAAAATCAACAATATAGATAACATATATTTTAATAAAGAAAACTGAAGTTTCTAATTATGTTAATAAACATACATTCTGATGAAAACTCCAACTTTAAACATTACAATTCATGATAAAACAGAATTCATACCAAATGTGTCTCACAGTACTCATTTAATTACACAAATTATTACATACAACAGCAATTTTATTTGAATAAAAAAGCAAAAATACTTATTTTCTTAATCAGCTTTTGAAGATTGTATTAAAATAAATTACTTTATAAATTTAAAACAAAAAATTCACTTCTAATTTATATTCATATTTAACTCTGTCAAAATAAATTTCAAAATATAAACAAATACAAACTCAGCCATTTCACAAGCTTAAATTGTAATCAAAAGAAAATAAACTATTAATTAAATACTTCAAATGATTTTAACTTGGAATCTCCCAGCACCGTGACTTTTAGAGATGCTAATGCAATTGCTAGACACAAACTGAAAGAAAAACACTTCAAATTGAAACATCAGTTATTTGTTATCAATGCAGACAGGGTTATTACCAGTACAATTTCCAGACTTAGAAACCAGCATTTCTGTGGAATGACTATAAATACAGATGGCACCAGATCTGACGAATCATATTAGAACTGCTCTGAAAAGGAGCTTGTCCCAGAACATATTTTTAACTGCCCAGCCATCATAAGAAGTTTACATGTCATTAACAAATTTTCCTTTCAGGGAAATCTCTATAATGATAAAGTTGTACACATTGCCAAGGCCATGGTTTCGGCACATGAAATGGTTTGACTTGACTTCAAATGGACATGGCACCAAACAAATTTTATCCATTTATATAATTACATTATGTCATAAAATGCAAATTTTGCCATACAAACAAAAGAAAACATTTCAGTGCATTAAACCACTTTGGTACATTTTAATACTGAGCAGACTCCTGGGATTTAGCCTAAAAATCCTATAAATTTTAATAAATGTACTTACATGTGAGAATGCTAACTAGCCTATTTTTGTAATTCATTCATTGTATTGAAAGACATTGATGTATATGTTGTTACATAAAAGTTTGAAATCAATTTTTGGATAATGTTTTTGATTCCATCTAAATTTATTTTAAGGGAATTAAAAAAACTGTCAACTATTTTAAAATATCTAATGTTAAATTAAATTTCACTTAAATTAAACATATTAAATTTAAATCATTCATAGTTAAAATACTTGTAACAGTTTAGTTTGCAAACTGGAAAATAGATAGTGTTATTGATAAAAAAAAAATTTTTCTTTTACATACAACAATCATTTAACCAATTAGAAACTTGCCTTTTCTTGTCAAAGACCGAGGGACATTTTACTATATTATATCTAATATAGAAGTTGTTCTGTTTCAAAATTAAGTAAATTTTAGCTAACAGAAAATACTAACACAACCATTATGTTTTCTGTTCGCTAAAATTCATTGACTTCAAGTGTATTTAAATTTCTAAAATTTTATTAGTGATTCTTATGAATATATTAAAAATCAAACAAATGTGTCTGCTCTTTGCAATAAATCCTTAAATTAAATATCTATATTTCAGTGAATGCCTTTATTTTTAAAACAATTGTTAATTAGATTAAGTATTTATTCAATAACACCATACAAAATAAATTAGTGTTTAAGTGTGCCCTTTTGCATTTAACTTAAGTCAGGAAATCTTAAACCCTTATTTTTGGATTGCTAAAGAACTTAAATAAGTAAAGAGATGTGATTGTTCATCATTAGAACTTTCTATATTATGATCACAAATATTTTTTTTTTAATTTGGCTCATTACTAGTAATTTTTTTTTTTTTTTTTTATGATGATCAATGTAAGTTTAACAATATGCATTACTTTTAATGAATAATTTGAATATATGATTGTAAAATAAGATAAAATTATGTTTCAAACATTTTTAAATCTTAGTTTCTGTGCTATCATTTTTTAAAATATCTGATTTTCTTATGATCTTGGTGGATTAATCTCTTGCCATCTCTAATCTCATGGGATCTTGCAAGGCTATATGTTGATGATTCCTGGTATTTCATTATAATGTTGCTATAGCAATTTTTTTTTAAATGTATTTAAAGCTTTCTATTGAAATCTGATATAGTTAACATAATTTTATAACTGCTTTCTTATAAAATAAAGTAAAATTTAAAAAAATATTTGTACTCATAAAGTTTTCAAAAATAATAGTTCTTAAAACTAGAAGATATCTAAAAGCTATAACATCAAAAATAAGGATGTATTTCAAATATATATGTTTATAAAATTGTACATTTTTCATCTTATGCGGCAGCAAGATTAATATAAAGTTGCAATTCTTATCAACGAGTACAAAAATTTGTAGGACTTTTGTAACAATGATTTTATTCTTCTGTAATCTAAATTCATATATATATATTTTAAGAAAACTTCTAGAAATTTAAATTCTTGTTAAATTAAATGTAAGCATTTTTTGTTTTCTGTTTGTTTAATAATTATAAAAATTTATCATTTAATAATTTTATTAATATTGATATTAAATTATTTTTATATATTATTTATTATAAATCAATTTTTAGGTCTCCACATTAGACAAGAAATTATATTGTATTCTTTTCCGTGGTCATTTTTTGAGTGGTAAATCATTTATTGCATCTCGTTTCCAATTAGCAGGATTGCCTGTTCTATGCTGTGATGAAATACTTCGAGCAATTATTAATAAAGACAGTGATTTACAAGGAAAACTATTACAGAAAATTACAAATAGTTCAAACTCAGATAAAATAATTGATTTTGATAAGATAGCCTTACATTGTTGGAAAAATAAGGTAAGGATCAAAAATTAATTAATATTGTCATGTAATGTTTGACCAGCATGAATTATTTTGCATTTTAAATTAAAAAGGAAGGAATTATAGTATAATATTTAACTTTATAAACATGTTTTAACAAAATTATTTAAACATAGATTGCTTATATTTGTTGAAAGACGCGAAAGCACTTAGAGTAAATTAATATTATCTGATAATGTTTACTCAATTATTTTTATATTTCAAATGAAAAATTAAAGTAAATTATTAATTCTTTTTGTAATAAACAAAAGAATATTATTAATTAAATCAACTGTATTTTAGTAGAAAATAAATTCATAAAATGCTTTCTAAAATTACTGTTATGATTTATATTTCTGATTAAGCATTTTATAAGCATCTACAAAAGTTAAAACAAACTTATTATGTTATTACAGTACATAAAGCATTAGTAATAAATTTAAAAAAATAAATACTACAAATTTTACATTATGATTTGTCTCAGATATATAGGAAGTTATAACTAATTATTTAAATTCTCTAGAAAATTTTATGATTACATAGTTTGAGTATTTTTAACATTAGATACTCACAGCTTTTATCTAGTAATGCTTTGTAATAGAAGAGATAAGAAATAAATCAAGAAGTGTAATAAAAGTAAAAAAGGTTTATAGGCTTGAAAGTTGATAATTTCACTTAATATAATTCAAATGAATGTATACAATACATTGATAAATTATGTTGTTTGTATTGTCAAATTTGTGCATTACTTTAACTATAGCAGGATAATGTTATTATCTTTTACATTTTATACCAAAAATTATGCTTTCATTTTCTTTCTTTTTTTTTTTAATTCTTAAATTAATTTCTCTATATTCAGCTAAAACATGTAAATATGTTTCAAAATCATTTGAGAAATTATGGGCTTATGTGTATTTTAAGAGTTTTTATCCTTTTCACAAAAACACCTGCTGACACACTACATAAACTGAATGAATTCCAGTAATTTATATAGCATGTCATTGTCAAACCTGCTAGCAGAATCATAACTGGTTTTTATTTCTAAATCATATTTCAGGAAAACTGTAACATACCTTTACCAGGAAGCGTATTATTCAAAGCTTTTCCTAGCTTCGTTACTATTTTTCTAATTAAAATGCCTACTTAAAAAAAAGAAAACAAATTGATATGATACTCAGTCTGATCCAACTTGTTTTACTATATTTTTTCCCTCAAAACTGAGAAAGAAGAAGAAGTTAAAATACTGCAATTTGGATAAACTATTTCAAATACAGTATATGCTAAATTACTTCAACTAATACTTTGATAATATTTTCTCATAATGCTAAGCAGAATAGTTCTGCCTCTGAATAACATTCATGTATTTTGAATACTTTTAATTACTGTCTATTTGTACATGAATATATTTTCAGCTTATAATTTTGAAATAATTTCCTTCTTTTTATATTATTTCAAAACACTATGCTTATTTTTTGCACTAACTGAGCAGATATATAAGTTGTCATATATATTTTGTTTTCTTAAACACGATGCTATCATTTCACAATATAAATTCTTAAAATTTTATTTTAGGAGGACAAAGAATGGTTTTCTCAATTAGTTCTATCAAAAATGAAATCTTCTCTTCATCAAGTTTTAAATGTGTATTCAGAACAAGGTAGCAAAATTATTTGCTGTTTTTTCTCTCTTAAAACATTATAGCTATATTATGTTTTAACTATAAAAATAATCCTCACAATAATTAAGTCCAAATTCATTATTGTATTGCTTAGTTGTTATGTAGAAAACTAAATTCCCTGCTTAAACATTGAATTTTTTTATGTAAAGAAAGAATTATTCTTAATATTTTTTTGTATAAAATGTTTAATCATGTGTTAGTATTTATGTTTTTATATTTTCAATGAAGTTGTTTTAAAAAGTAGTTATTCTGTTGTGAGATTAACTTAATTTAAACATTCAGTCATTTAAAATTTGTTTTATTATATGTTATATATTTTAACACAAAAAAATAACATCGATAGCATTTTTGATTTTTACCATCTACCAAAATGATTTATAATCAGACAGTGAATATGCAAAAACATTCCACTTAACTCCATTCTTCAAATTTGCATCAGTAAAGCATTCAATATATTCATAAAATTTAGCAAATCAAAACAGTCATAAAATTATAGTATAAATTTTACTATAATTTTATGACTGTATAAATTTATAGTATAAATTTTACTATATTTTTATGACAAAAAATTTATAAAGATCAAAAAATATTGCCAAAAAAATTTTAATATTATATGAAAAGAGTATTTAAATTGATATTTTTACCCATTTGTTTAATAAAGTTGATATTTTCTT
Organism: Latrodectus elegans; assembly: GCA_030067965.1. Classification (NCBI taxonomy): domain Eukaryota; kingdom Metazoa; phylum Arthropoda; class Arachnida; order Araneae; family Theridiidae; genus Latrodectus; species Latrodectus elegans. Next base: position 9,838,665 of record CM057811.1, on the reverse strand, counting down.
TCATTGTATGTATATTTTGAATCTTACCTTATTTAAGATCTATATTCATTATTTCCTATTATTTATTATATTTATGTGTATTATTTATCGATTAATAAATTTTTTTAAATAGAAACCCATTTAGAAAAAACATTTTATTTTAATGTTTAAATAATGTTTGTTGTTGCTAATGTATAATTTATTAACTTAACTTTACTTAAAAAATGAATCAGACCTGAGTGTTGAGGAGTTTTGAGCTCAGTAATATAGACTAATGAAAAGCTTTATTTTTCAAATCAAAATTTTGATTTGAAAAATAAAAAATTTTGTGAAAAATCATTTTTTCATTAATAATAGTAAAAAATGAATAGTAAAAAGAAAAGATTTTTCTTACATCTACTAATCATTCTTTCTTTTTTATTTATATGTAAAATAGAATAACATCCATGCAAAGTTAAAATATTAACTCAATACATGCATGGCCCTGTGCAAATAATATAAGGAGGAAATTATTTTCACATAATTTAATTTCATACTTTTTATTTTATTTTTTATTTATTTATTTATTTTTTCCAAAGGTCAAAAAAAATTTTTATGTAAATATTAGGGTTATTTCATGGAATTTCAATTTATTTGCTATATTAATCATTAAAAAATTAATATTGTATCAAATGGAATTATTTCTAGGATTTGTAGAATAATTAAACTAATATTTTTAAAAAAATAAAAAATAAATAAAAAAAAAAAAAAAACACTTTTACTTGCTGTTGATTTTCACCACATTGTTATAAAAAGAAATAAAATGGAAAATTAATGTGTTTTAAAATTTGCCAGGTTTACTGATTTACTTACCTGGTGTTTCTTGCATTCTATACAATAAGAAAGAAAAAGTGAATGAACACATTTATATATTGCAATATCAGTATGATTTATTTGTAAAATGCAAATTTACATATATATTTAAAGGAATTTCATGAAGTATGATCATCTATAATTTTGATATGGGAATATAATGTCAAGTAATTACTGTTAATTTTATTATTAACATGATAAAATTAAACCAACAATTAAGTTAAAGAAAACTTATGAAAAGAAAATGCATATTAAATTTTAAGTTAATCTTCAAAAATTTTATTCTTGTTTCATCATTTGCTTAGAAAAATAATTTCTCTTTTAATCACCTTCAATAGAAAAATGAATCTAGGGAGTTTTATATATGTATTGATAAAAATTTTTCACATTATTTGAATAGAATAAAATTTATAATAACATTAATATCAGCTTGTGATGAAAGGATAGCAGATGCAAATCGGTACTTACTGAACTTATGACTTCTTACTTAAATAGATCTTTTAAGTTAAATTGTATAGAACAATCTAGGAAAGAATATATACATTTAATTAAAAATATAATTATAGAAATGAATTTTTTTGTGCAAAATAAAATTATTTAAATGTTTTGTATAATCATTCTAATTTTTTTTAAATAAAAATAATTACAGTTTTTACAGTAATTTATATGAAAATGTTATTGTTAGTTACATGATTATAAATTTATGAGAGTTTTTTTATTTTTTACTTATAAATAATAATTTTAGTTTGAAAATTTTCATTTGCTCTTCCAAAATATTAATTTCTTTCCTGGAAACTTGCTTCTACCTAAGTATTTTGCTGTTTATATTTATTATTATTTTCTTGTCAAATAAGGGATTTTTGCTACTGCTAGAACTATTTCAGTGATTATCATTCCTGAATTAGTAGCAAAATACATATATATAGAAGTAAGTTTTCAGGTAAGAAACTTATATTTTAGATGAGGAAAGAAAAATTTTCAAACTAAAATTTTTATTTAATTAGTGTATTAATTTTTTTTCCATCAGAAATACTTGTTGAATGATTTAGAATATGTGATCTCTTAAGATCTTTTTCACAAAATTGTTTTTCCTGCAATATATTTGCAATCATTAATTTTTGGTCAAGAAATGCAAATAATATTTTCCCATGTTATTTACATTATAGTTATGAAAATGCAATTCAATTTAATTCCTATGTATATATTTTTCATTTTAATACACCAATAATTTTTTTCAGGTATACACTAGCTATTCCTACTTTTGTATTTTTTTAAATTCCTCATAAAAATACTCCTGTAGTGTAGATTACTTATTTTTAATATTTTCAGTCACAAGTGAAAGAAAAATTACAAATGTTTAATTTTATTTCTTACACTTGACAAAGTCATTAATGTTAACATCTAATTTGTTACACTAACTAATATTCCTTAAAATAGAAGTGAATGTGTATGTGTTAATTAAATTCATAATTCAATTTGATATGAATAAAGTATTTTATTTATCTTTTTAAAAATTTCTTATTAATAAAAAAGGAATATATATATATATATATATATATATATATATATATATATATATATATATATATATATATATATATAATCAGCTTATGATTTTTAATAGAAAAATTAAAATAAATGTAAGTTATTTATCACTTTTAACTTTACTTGGTAAAAAAAAAAAAAAGTGTAATATTTATTAAATTTGTAACTCTAGCAACTTTTGGAGATAGAAAGAATATATACATTTTGCTTTCAAAATTGTTATAAATTTTGATCTTTTTGTGAAATAGAAACTTTTAACAATATTAAATAATTAATCATACAATTTTATTTTATGAATATTACTTGTACACATATGAGAAAATATGTATACTGATTGTATTGAAATAGTTTATGCTGAATTATGACATTTTAGTAAATGTCATAATTCAGCATAAATTCAACATAAGTTTATGCTGAATTATGACATTTTTAGTAAAATTCACTAAAAATGTCATGAAGGTATTCATTGCTCTAACTGCATAGAATTATAAAAGTTACAAGAAAACAGATTTTTTTTAAAAAAATTATACATCGCATTTCCCTAGAAAGGATACTAGTTACACGCCCTAATATATTTTATGATGATTGTCAAAATTTTTTATATAGGGAATTTTATGAACATTTTTAAGAAAAAATTGCTATGTATGAAAAGTTTTGTGATACCATCAGATTCTCAATGTGTATTATTAAATATGTACTGAAAAATTGGTAAAATTTATATGTTATATTAAATATCCTCTCCAAAATTTTAAAAAGTAAAACAGTTAACCTTTAAGTAATAATTAATCAAAATAAATTTTTTGCTTCTTAGTAAAATGTTACATTTTAATTTTATATATTTTTTAGGAACACGGGTTGTTCTTGTAAAAGATTCATCGATATTTGAGGGATGTGATTTAGATATCGATATAAATGAAATTTGGGCCACTATTCTTCCTACAAGTGAAGTAAGAAAATTTTGGTTGCTGTTATTGTTTTCTAGTGATTAATTTAACATATTTTATTTATTTATTAATTTTAAAAATCATTTTACAAGAATAGCAAAAATATTTGCTTTTTTTCCATTTATTAGTTATTGCAATAACTGAGTATCATGTCAGTGATTTTTGCTTATTATTAAATTTCTACAATTCTGTGTTTATTAACTTTTACTATGACATAGTCTATTTGGCATAATATAGTTTAAGGGGTTTCCCCAAAGTTATGAATAATTCCATTTTTATCAAATTACACTAATGTAGAACTAAACTAAATTATTGAGTGTAGCATTAAAAAAAATAGAGTTCAGATTTAAGTACATGTTTCTCATAGAAATTTTTGTTTAGCTATGTAATATGCTAAAATAATTTCCTTTCAAAATATTTCAGAATACCAGACAAATTTAAAAACTTACAAAATCTATCTGTATTTCAGAAACATTCTTTAATAATGTCTTTTGGGAAAATAACTTGAGAAGTCATTCATTTTTGTATTTATTTCCATAATTCAACAAATTTGAAATTTGTACTTGTAGTTTGATTTTATGAATTATGTAAAAGTTAGCTATCATTTTCTTATTAATGTGATGTCCTTTGTAATGAAGGAATTTTTTTAATCCACCAATTATTATGTAGATCTTAAGTATTTAAATTGTTTATTGTGCTATTCTGTTTCATGACATGAATCAGCACATCAAAATAGCAGATTTAAAGATTATTATTAAGTGGGTACAATTGTACAAAATATGCAAAATATAATTAAAGTATAGGATACAGATCTAACTTTATTATATTGTAAAGCAAGTATGGTTGAATAATAACTAAGATTTTTTCTTATATGATAATATAGTGAAAATGTATCCTTAAATAGTTTTTTAAAATACTTCATGAAACTTAAAGAAAAGAAATATTCTTTCCACATTTCAGAAAGTAAAATCATAAATCTTCAATTTTTAGTCTTATAATTATTATTATTATTATTAATTTAAAAAAACATCTTATATAACTGAATATATAGACTTTTCCTTTTGTGTGATAATCTTGGTTTTTATCTCACATTGATTTGATTATGGTCACATCTGTCACTCTGAATGTTTGTATTAGTTTAGAATTCCATTTCAAACATAGATTCCTGTTGATGGTACTCCTCAAAAGTTAAAAAAAATGTACTTAAAGTAACAAATCAAACTTTTCTTACATAACTGTATGCTCACCACCATATTCTGATTTTGCTATGTAAATATAAATGATAACATTTTTGTTTTCCATTTAATTTTTGGTCGCTAAATTGTAATTTAGATAATTTGTTTAAACAACTAAATTCTTATTCCTATTATGAAATCTGTTATGATCTGTGATAAAAACAATTAATTTTAAAAGCAATAAAATTTAACAATTGTATAATCTGTCATGTTTCTCTTTCAACTAAATTTATGATAATTAGTATATAAGTAGTAAAAATACATTAAAAATGTAAGCAATTAGAAAGTATTTTTTTACAATGCTTTTAAAATGTGCTCTTTATGCATCTCTTTTGTTTACAGTTTTTGTAGTTCACTGAAATTGCAGTCAAAATATTTTCTGATGTTGAATAAATATGTATTATATAATATTTCATAGACAGAGAAAGAGAAAAAAATTTTTATTTCAAATAAGGAATTCAGGGTTTAATTAAATGTTATGAATCCAATCAAATAATTCCATCACCAATTACTTATATGCATATTTCTATATTTAAAAAATCTTTAATGGTTAAAATATAATTTTCATGACTTTCAAAAGCTATCTTAAGACTCACAACTCAGAAAAAGCTGGTAAAAAAATTGTTTAAAAAAATCTACTAATAACCTTTATTATATAAATTTTTATATTTTGCATTATGAAATAAAAACTCTGTCTTAAACTGTTTTTAAACTTTCTTCAGTAAGTCCTGGTTTTAGTTCATGAAAAAATAAAATTTGCTTTAAAATATTTATCCATGTTAGTACAACTATTAAATTTATTATTCTAATTACAATTTAATTGGCTCTTTTAATGCTGATTTATAATTAGTCAACTGTTATTTTATTTTTTATTTTATGTAAGAATTTCATTAAATTCAGAATTTCAGTGTATGAAAATTAACTGTAGTTTAATAGTTTTTTGTTCTTTCAAAAAGTCTTGAAAAATTAGATCTCCAAGTATAAAGTGTTGTAATTACATAATTTTTTTCTCCCTGTTAGAGTCTGAAAAAATTGAGAGAATTATATAAAGTGCCAAATGATGAAGCAACTGAAATCACTGACAGTTTGCCATCCAATGAACAATATGTTAAGAGTGCAAATATTTTATTCTGCAATATGTGGTCAACTGATGCAGTTCAAGAACAGGTAAACTATATCATTGCAATTACATTAAATAAGAAAAGCTCATGTTATTATTTTTTTATTAGTGTTGGAAATGTTTTATTGGCATTTTAATTTTCTAATTTCAAGTAGATAACAAAAACTTCATAATTTGATTGATTTTTACTTTGTTCCATTTGCAGTATATCATATTGTTTCAACATTAAAATAGAAGAAAATAATTTCTTTTTTTATATGCATTATTTCCTTTATGTTCTGATTCCCTACTTACTGTTCAACAATTCTCTAGTTACTGCTCTGTACAATTATTGCCTAGACTACTTTTTTAAATGAGAAAGATAATATTGCTTTTACGAAATAATATATTACCTAATATTTTTTAATTCATATTCCTTTTTTTATTTTTACTTTGTTTCTCTGTCTTTATAAATTAATTAATTGTCTTGTAAATTTATTTTCTCATGTTATTTATTTATTTTTGTGACAGAATTATTAGTAAACAATTTGTGATGATTTGATCAAAAACCATTGAGTTAAGCTGTTTGAATTGGTACTAAACATTCTTTATTTGCCAAAATTTGCATTGTAGTACTCTTTTCATATCTTTGATGCAGATGTAAATTTTAAGAGAAAATATGTTAGTATAATTAAGAATCATATACAAATCAATCATGCTGAAAAATGTATGTAAATTTTAGGTTGTCTTGTTGAAATTGCTGTTTTATTTAGATGCTGTTTCCTGTTATTTCTAAGTTCTAACCTTCAAACCTATTTGAAGAATAGAAAAAAGTTTTTCTTAATTTAATATTTTTAAGACCAATGCTTTAATGAGCAATTTTTGACAAACTACTGCGTGTTGTTTATTTTAATCTTGAAAGTATACAGAAAATTATAATGTTTCCAAATATTTTCCACATTTATTTCAAAAGATAAAATTATAAAAAAGTATGTTTTTACTTAATGAGATTCCACATCAAGTTTCCATCTCTTAAAAACACGTGAGCACGTATATGTTATCAGTGTTACTGTGTGTCATAATTTAAATAAGTTTATTATTTATTCTTAAAGATGAAATGCTTCTTTAATTCTAACCTATCCAACTTTAATTAGATATATTTTTATTTAATTTTTACAATTGGTTAAGATAAACGTTTGATTTGATTTAACGTTAACAAACGATTGATTTAACAATGCTTAGCTACAAATCATTTAAAACTTTAGAATTAGACAAATATTTATTCTGATTTCTTTTTTAAAATTGGGGATTAAAATTTAAATACTTTTTTAATATATATATTTTAATTAAATTTTCAGTTAGTTATGTGAATACATACTCAATAATTTGCAATTTATTAAGAAATTTGTCTTTTAAAATATTTATGAGCAAACTAAATTGAATACTTACAACTATACTCTACATTTCATACCTTGCAAATGAAAAATTTTTACATAAATTCCAGCCTTTTGTCTACTTATGAATTAATCTCATTGAGTAAATAAATGGAAGATTTGGATTGGCATTATATTCCCTATTTCTTCTCATTTCTTAAAAAAAGGAATCTGATAAAAAGCAAAATAAAATCTTTCCACATTAAAAAAGGATGCCTTATTGTCAGAAAAGAATCAAATCATTGATTCTATATTACACAATAGATTAATAAACCATGTTGCAATTGTAACTGTCTAAAATTTGCCATTGGAAAAAAATGATATTACACAAAATTAATGAGCCATGAATGTCTATTAGCATTCATATTTGGAATGCCTCTCATCATACTAAAACAGTAATATTCTACTAATTTAATAGTCAAGTATTTTCCTTAATTACAAGTTTTCTGTATTTTTACTCTAGCTTCTGATTCGCTCATTGGAGGATTCATAATCCTATCAAATTATTTAAAGTCATTGCTACTCTGAGACCCTGTTCTATATTTATTGAAATGAATGCAAACTTTTATATTAATGGTGAAGACTTCGATCAGTATGTTCTAATTAGAATGAAACAAATGAGTGGAGTAAAAGAATATTAATTAGGTGTCTATGATTATTTTTATAAAAAAATATATATAAATAAATAATGTATTACAAAATTAACAAAATCATTAAATTAGTTGTAATAATTTTTATAAATATGTAATACATTTGCTGTTTTTACTTTACACACTTTATTCCTTTTCAGGTGGACAGAGCCTGGTCATACATAAATTCTGTTAAAAAGTCAATTTTACCTAAAATGCTGTAAACTTTTGTTATGTATTATTTTGTATGCATATTTAAAAATGAAGTATCTATTTTTATTACATGTATAATTTAAATGAAGTATATTAATAAATATTTTTTTAAGAAGGAAACTTTTTTTTCATTGTTTGTGGTATACATTAAATGAAAAATCAAATTTGTAAATTATGTTTACAAGAAGAAAGCACAAACTTTAAGAAAAAATACTAGAAATAAAGCTTATATTTAGAAGGAAATTTTTAGAAGTTAGTGCCTCATGATTAATTTTTATTCTTTGGAATTAAAATCTAAAAATATCTTACTAATTTATGATGGCTTTGTATATAAACAATTTTATTCATTCCATTAATGAAGTTTGAAAAATTCTTTCTGCCTAAATGTTTTAGTTTTATATAGATTGAAAAAAATTTATAATATTATTCAATATTCAATTAAGTTGATCGACATACTGAAATATATTTTTGTTCTATTGTCAAATGCTCTGGCATTGACCTGATGAAAAATCCCTGTATTCTTGACTAGTAATTGTGTCAAGACTCATTATGACTTTGTAATAGAACAGCTCTCTTCAGAGCATAAAAACCCAAGTTATATTCCAGCCAGTGTTGAACAGTGGTAGACTGATGCTGTCTTCTGTATGTGCGTCTTTCGGGATGGGTGCTTGGGAGTTTTCTGAGTTACATCCTGTGACATGTGAATAGGGCCTGCTATCTATGAAAATTTCTGCAAAAAAGCAATTTTTATGTTAGACATTAAAATGCATTACAATGGATTAGGAGGGCAGCCTAAATTGTACCTTAGGGTATAATCTGCATGATGCCAAAACATAATATATAATAAATTTTAAAATGAGACAGTTTTTATTTTGAATAAAATAAGCACCAACATTTTAATATATGTCTACTCTATTGCATGCAACCAAATAATTTTATATAGATGATTATTTCAATTACCCTCATTGAAGTAACAGTTATTAATTTAACTGCTAAAATATGTGGTTAATGCAAAATATGTTCAGATCAGTACCTTATATTTATGGGCAGAATTTAAGTGGGCGTATTAACCTTGCTATTTGTGTGAACAAAAATTGACTGAAGATCTGATATCATTTGTTATTGATGTCTCTATATTTCAAAGCATCTTCCATTATTTTATTGTTGTTGTTACTTATGACACTTGAACAAGCCAAGCTCACTATGCCTTGGCTTTGCGAGCTTAAGTCATTAAGAAGCATCTTTTGTTTAATCAGAGTACCATGAAGGTGAAAGTACAACTTTGCTCTTCAAATCCTCCGATAGATGGCGGCACCAAAGGATCCACTCCCTCAATTTTGATATTGATCTGAAAGGGAAGGAAATTTTCTTCAGACTATTGCACCCATGGTAAATGCTCAACAACTGACCACAGGACTTTCGATTCCACAGATTTAACGAGCGTGTATATCGCATGTACTCTGTGGGTCTTTGGCGGTATTGGGAATCAATTGGAATCTAATCTTTGACCAAAGGGTTCACTCCCTCAATTTTGATATTGATCTGAAAGGGAAGGAAATTTTCTTCAGACTATTGCACCCATGGTAAATGCTCAACAACTGACCACAGGACTTTCGATTCCACAGATTTAACGAGCGTGTATATCGCATGTACTCTGTGGGTCTTTGGCGGTATTGGGAATCAATTGGAATCTAATCTTTGACAAAAAGAAAATTGTCTAAAAAAACATATGGCATTAATTTTGTATATAATGTCATTTGTCATTACATTGTAAACATGCCTGTCTCAATTATTTGTATATAGACGCTGCCAAATGATCATTTTATTGACAATTCTTGGTGATTTAGATGTGTTTGTAATCTCTTGAGCTCACAATAATACCATACAATAATTACAAGTCCTTATTCGAGGTATATTATTTTATAACTCAGCAAGGATGAGAAACATCATTCCATGTCGTACATCCAGCATTATATGATTTTTGCACAAAAGTTATTGAATGAAAAATAAGACATAAAATCATTTTTATAACCAGTTTGGGTAGTACTGTTCATTTCAGTTTGGTGTGCACATTCTTTTAATAGTGTAACATATTTAATTTACATATTTTGCAAATGCTAGACAAATTGAAATATATACTATGTAATCGATTCTGAGTAACTAAAAGCTGTTAAGACATTTTTAATCCAAGAATAGTTTTGCTAATCTGAGAAATATGCTTAAAAAAATTATGCCCTATTTACATTTCTCTCATAAGAGAAATAAAACCTAAGTTAAACCATCTAGGAAACAAGTACAATATCCATTTCTTGTGCCATTGGCCAACAAGTCCCAGATTTTTCGAAGAACGTTAGATCAGATCCGTCTCTGAAACCCTTGTACGTAATACTGAAATTATTGTTGCTGTAATATAAAAAAATATATTTTAACAACTTACCTTGATATTTAAATGTGAATAAAAGACTACTATAAAATAAAGAAAAAAGCAGCTTTTAAAATATTTAACATCAAAATCTTAAAGTATTTTTTTACGTCAAATTTTTTAAAGATTCAATAGTTGATGTCTGAGTTGTCATAGATCTAACCTCTACTTTAACCTTTTGTTGATTTGACTTTCACTTTAGCCTTAGATGTTTGAAAGGGTTTATAATACACAAAGTCATATGTGCTGATTGAATTAGACTACAAAAAGGGATGGTAACTACAAAGAATCCAAATCATTCATATTTTTCTCGCCTTTGGAGTATTAAATCCTTGTGTTTCACACAAGATCACAGATAATGGACCATTATATTATTCAGTGCAGATAAACTAATACTACCATAAGATATTGGATTCGAATTTCTATTTTCCCCTTTTGTTTTTATAATCTACTTATATTACAAGCAATTGATAATTAAATTCAAAAGTTAAGCAATTCATTGTTCTCAAGAAATAATTCAAACATACTTATATCGCACTCTTTCCGAAGTATTTGCTTTTTACTATATTTTTTTAATATATAGGTGTGCAAAATTTAAGCTGACTGGGCTTTTTCAACACAACTCCACGCAAAATCAGCTGAGAGACATGAAATTCAGAAGTTATAGACAGCATTTTATTTTTAAACGATGACGAAAACAGTTGCGCAGAAATAAGCACAGTGCATGCAACAGAGAATCAAAAGTGCATTGAAATCATAGTATCGTTTCAAATGAATGTCTGTCCAAAAGGAAAAATAACAAACAAATGTTCCTCAAAATGGGATATGCCCGTCTCCTATACTGCAGTGATTATGGCACTGTCTCAGCATGCCAAAACCAGATTGTCCAACAATTCATCAGATAAGAAATGTCTATCCTCAATCAACATCGGTTTCAGTTGTTATGTGTAAGTGCTGAAGGATGTAATTGTACTGCAAGGCATCTTTCCAAAGCATACCATACATGTTCTAAAGCATTTAAATCAGGGAGAGTACACTAGAGCTAATTCATTTTACTAATATCTTTTTGTTCCTGTGACAGGTGAACAGCAGAAGTGCGGTGTAGCAAAGCACTGTCATCCTTAAAAACAAAGTCTGCTCTATTGATACCTTGGAGCAGACTCGTATATGAAAAGATTACCTCTTGACAATAGCTGTCTGCAGTTACCAAAGCTCTGCGGAAAGCATGGAATTCAGTCTGCCAGTTCAGCATAATATTACCCTCAAGCTACAATTCCAGGTCCATCTTAATGGTCTTTTTCTTTAATGTTACTGAGATGAAAGCATGTCCGACTCCCCTCCAAATCAACTGGGGTTGAGAATCGCTTATGGCATTAAAATGTTGCTCGTTAATAAAAAAGACGTGACCACATTGCCGAAATGCCCTGCCGAAGGCTATATTTCAAACATATGCTGCGTTTAGGACGACGGATGAATAAGCCACCTTTGAGAAGGCGTCTGGACACAATAAACCGTGATATTTGCCTCCTTTTTGTTGTACACAGTTGCTGAGGAATTGCATTTGCTTATTGGTTTCAGCCTTTTTCGCTTGGAGAGACATATCGGTCATCTAGCGCAGCTGCTTACTTTAATAGCCACCTTCCTAACAGCTGTAACCATTTGGTTTGGAAAAGTTTCCAAGCTCATGTAACGATTCTTTTGTTTTCTGATCCTTCCTCCTTGTGTAAGGTCGTCTATATAATTTCTCCTAGTCATATTTCGCGAAAGAAGCTACTCGCACTTATAGCGAATGCCTTGAATTACGTTCTCTTTCTCTTACTTTTTTTTTTTTTTTTTTTTTTTTTTTTTTTTGTTCTTGAATTGCGCGGGTTGACTTCCCGTGTTTTGTTCACGTTCACATTGTTTGGAACATTTTTTTTCCTGACATTAGTATACGCATACTATTATTTTATACTACATTAGTATAAGCATATTTATAATGATTCATAAAAATCTCTTTTCTGCTATTTCATAGAAATCTACTTAAAATTTACATAGTTGCTTAAATTTTGGTTATTAGTTTATATATATATATATATATATATATATATATATATATATATATATATATATATATATATATATATATATATATATATATATATATATATATATATAATTGTTTGTTTGTGCTAAAATGAGATAAGTTCCTACCAGTTCATAGTATTCTTTGTTTTTCCCATCAGAATAAAAATTAATCAATCTAAGCGTTAAATTTTATAAGTACACTACTGACAACCTGAATTGCAACACCAAGAAAGATAGGAGATATCACAACAAAATTCATTTTGTAGATAATATGTTGATCAAGTATTAAGTGATAAACTTCTCTAATGTGTAGTTCCTGAAAAATTAGTAGCCAAAGTAGCCCCATTGTTGGAGATCACAGCTACCAAACGCCTCGGCATAGATTCAAAGAGACTTTGGGTTTGTTCTTGGGGCAAAGAAGCAGCTTTCACACGTTGCCAAATATAATCTCGTGTGGCAGCTGGGAATGTTATCTTTATCAATCGTTGAGCAACCATGGACCACGTGTTTTCCATCGGCGAAAGATCCGAGGAGTGAGTTGGTCAGGGATGCAATTCAATCTGGCGATTGACGAAGAACCCTTGGACAATGCATGCACATCTTGTTAAAATATGGCTGTAAGCAAGCGCTGAAGCTAAGGAAGGACAACTGGCTTCAACATCTCAGAGATGTAGCGCTGGCTGTTTAAAGTACCAGCACTGTATATTAGATGAGTGCGAGAATGATATTCAATACCGTCACATATAATAATTCCTGGTGCTGGAACAGTGTAGTGATGCATAACACAGCTGTTCAGCATCCTCTCTCCATGGTGTTTCCAGACTCGAATGCGACCATCATGGTGTTGCAGACATAAGTGTGATTCGTCAATAAAGACAATTTCATTACATTCTGACTTCCACATCCTTCTTTCATTGCACCATTGGCGGTGGAGACGTCTGGTTCTGCGTCCCGGGTTGACGAAGCAATGAACGTCTAGACCACTCTGTTGTAAATTGCATTGGATGATACGTGCAGACACTGGATGATGCGTTATAGACTGAATGTACTGTGTCATGGCTCGTGAAGTGGTTGAGCGAACCGTCACTGCCATACACACAATTTGCCTGTCATCACGTGAAGTGACTCACTGAGGTGGATGCGATCGAAAACGTCAGCGCGTTGTACCCTCTTGCATTCAATGATCATATATCTGCACAGTTATTTGGTTTCGTACAACACGACTACCGATTTCGCTGTAAGATCATCTACAATCTTAGTATGCCAGTATCCTTCTTCTGTAGAACAAGGATACTTCATCAAAAAATTATCGCTGTTTTTTACGATGCATGATTGATCGTTTTTTGAAAGAAAAAAAAATTGTTGAACTTGAAATCGTCAAAATCTCCAATCCTTAAATAGCCCTTTGATGTGATGCCACAGGTACACATGATGTGCCTCTGCTCTGAAATTCTAATCATTTGCGTACCTCACCTCTGTTAATGAATGTTGCAAATTTCATGTTATTTGCATGCTTTCTTCAGGCGTTGCATGTACGGTGGCCAGCAGTGTTTTTTTGTGTGAAAGCATTACATTAAAAGTTATTCATTTTTAATGAATAGCATTTAAACATTTAATTTTGTGTAAACATTTCTTACATATTTACTGTTTCTGCATCATTGAAACAGAAATGATGTAAATATTTTGTTACATAGAAAAATATCGGCAAAAAGTTTTAGCAATAAATAATTTTTTTTATAAGAGTGTTAACAGTTGTGTACTTTATAAATTTAAAAAAAAAATGTTTCTACTACCATTTTTTGTCCTTATACTGTAATTGAGTTATACAGGACCTCGTTTACAGCAATCTCTTTGTAGAAAGTCGCAATGGAACTCGCTATCAAAATAAAATTATTCCTCTTAATTAGAGAGTTTTAGTATATTCGCTTCTGATTTTTTTAGATATTAGAACTGAATATAATTGGATAACTCGCACACGCGAATGTACTCTTCTAGATTAGACTCACCCCAACCTTAGCTAACAAATTTCAGTTGACACCGAGATATGAATAAATAAAAGGGAAAACTACAATAAGCAAAACTATTTAAAATAAGTGTATTTAAAAAATAAATATTGAAAGAAATTACTTTTGCTTAATAATGATTAGGTCAAGTCTAATTATAAAATTCAGATCTTTTTTGCACGCAAATAAGAAGATACCATTTTTATCTATAAAAAGAAAGATTTATCAAATAAATGAAAAAGTTCCAAAAACTGTACCAACTAGTTCATTTTAAAAGTTTGCGTACTCATATCTTTGCTTGAAATAAAACCTCGACATCAAATATAGTTCCGTGAAAAATTTCTGGAATTTTTCCGACTCGTTTTAAAAAAAATAATTTTACTTTCACCAGACATTTTTTTTTTTTTTTTTTTGGAACAATATAGGGACATTTAAGTATTATGTAAACATCCTTAATGCAAGGAGAATTTAGAATTTGCTTACTCTTTCTTTCTTTTCATTTCTTTTTATTTTTTTTTTATTTTTAAGAAGACAGTTAGAAAAATCCTATAGACATGCTCACATAAAATTCAAAGAATAATTAAAAGAACGCAATGGATCTAAACATCAAAGATACTAAACTTTTGGCTTGATGTTCCTTTCAATAAATAGGATAGAAAATATTTAAGAATTAAATATATTTTCAAATTTGCTGTCCCACATTTTTCATATAAAGTTTATAGAAACTGTCTATCAACTTAATGAAGCTCAAATTTGAAACTATTATGTAGGTTTAAAAAATTTTGGCAGACTTGAGAAAATTTTTGTAAAGCAGCTCACTTTTTTTCCCTTACATATTTCAAGTTAAATTTCAGTTTTTGTAATTTTTTTCTCTCGTTACTGCATTTTTAGTTTTTTAAAGGATATTTGCATTGTTATTATAGAGGATTTAATCTCTTAAATAATGAAATAATTATAATTATTTCTTTAACTGGATAAAATTTCACAGAAAGATAAAATAAAATAATAGAGGCTATAATTTTTAGGAAATACTTCTGGGGAAACAATGTTGGAATTAATTATAAATTAAATAAAATGAAAAATAAATGCTCTATAATTTATGTATGCAATAGAAGAAAGCTGCACGATTTATAATTAAATTTTAGCATTTTATCAATATAATCAAAAATCCCAAGCTTCATTGACGCAATCAATAAAAACTGATAGGGTTAAAAAGTGAAAATCTTATATAGTTATGATAAAAAAGTAAGACACACATTTGCTTATTTATACATAAAAGTAAAAAAAATGGCTATATATGTGGCTAAAAATCAGTAAAGTTTTTTGTTTCATTATTTTTGTCATATTTTGATTACTTATTATTATCTTCCAGTGGATTATTATTGATTATTTTTAAGCCATTGATATTCAAAGCACCAACTGGAATTATATTGGGAATTCCAGGCTGTTTCTTGTCACCCGAAACCGCTGAACAATAGCCCATTGTTGTTAAGTAACTTGGCTTACACCCGCGCTTTTTTTCTGCACTCTGTGCTATGCCACATCAGCAGAGGGATTTTGAACCTTATAAAAATTTTCAGTTTTAAGTACTACGATTTATGGCTTCCCTATTTATTAACCTATTATTTTCCGGTCATGTATTTTAAAAACCATTAAAGAATTTTCGTTTCCTTTTTTGTTCTTCTAGCCTACAACTGTAAATGATTAGCATTTCAAGCAGAAATCTGGCATTACCGCTGCTTATAATGTTTACGTCTTTTTTGCTCCGTGTTTTAGTTTTCCTTTTATCCACTGATTTTATCATTTCAGTTATCTTTAAATAAGATGGCATAGAGTTAGTTAATAGTAAAGAAAAATTATAGATCGTTCCTTGCATTATTTATGACCCAAAAAAAATGAATATAAGTTCTGTATTATTTATAAATGTTGCATTATCCTTTTTAGGATATTTACTAACTTACCGTTTTATACCAAAATTTAAATATAAGTTCCTACAAGCAAACCTTTGTGGCGTTGATATGGGCAAAAAAAATAATGAAAAAATGTATGTATGGAAATATATATTTTTCAATTAATATGTATATTTTCTTCTTTCTTAATTGTATTATTAAAAAAAAAGGAAAGAATTTTGTATTTAAATTTCTCTGTGCATTTATATTTCAAACTTATTATCTTTATTATTTATATTTAACGACTTCTTTTTTTTTCAAGAAGCTAATTTATAGTTGTAAAAACGTTAACTGTTATTTAATATTTTGGTCTCTGTTATACTTTTCTATGTAAATTTCATTCCTTTATTATTTCATTTTTTAAATTGTTGAAATCTATTCAGATATTAGGAAAGCTGGTGAAATTATTTACAAGTGGTGTAATATAACTTAAAAGCCAAGTCCCTTTGGCGTAATTATGGTGATGACAAAAAAATCTTTATTTATATAATATTCATTATTTTCAATAAAGTTATGAATGTTTAAATCTATGAATTAATATTGAATGTATGTATAGAAATGTAAAACATTTAATAATTAGATTAAGAAAATCATTTTAATTACTATGCCATTGTGAACAAACGTAAATGCACATTTCAAATTGCGAATAAAATTTGTAATAATCAATTGAATAAAAGTTTATATTCTTGCTATAAATCTTTATAACTAGAAGCATAGAACTCATAATTATTCAAAAAGTATAAGAAGTTTACCTATAAATTATATAAAGCAAAACGAAATTTTAAGAGAATATTCAAAAATGATAGCAACAAACAATACATTTTGATAAAATTACATTCATTTAAAACAAAAAAATTAATTTTACTGAATAATTTTTTAAAAAATTTTTTTTATTAAACTTATTTTTTTAACGAAAATAATTATTTTTTTAATAATACTTATTTTTTTAATAATACTTATTTGAAATACTTATTTTTTTAAAAAAAAATATATATTGTGTAAATATTAGTTTTAAATGTTTTAAAATTACAATTCTTACATTATATTTGTATTTAATTATTTTATATAATTCAGTATCATTTGGAATTAGCTTCAAAAAACTTTTTTTATAAAGTAATTTATAAAATTACTTTATAAAAAGTAATTAATATTACTGTTATTATTACTACTATTAGTTTTCATTCATACATAAAGTAATTTATGTATGAATGAAAACTAAATACATTCATACATAAATTTATAAATGTATTTAGTTTTCATTCATAAATAATTAGTGAGGAATGAACTTATGTATTTAATTTTCATTCATAAATAATTAGTGAGGAATGAACTTTATTTATATTATTTTATTGTAATTTTTAATTATAACTTAAAGTTTTTGTTAATTGATAATAGTTTTATAAATGGAGGAATTAATAAGGTTTTTACTATTTTCCTAACTTGTGTAAGAAAAATCTATAATTATAATAAAAACATTGTGAAATAATTCTAATTTATGATTATATATATATATATATATATATATATATATATATATATATATATATATATATATAATATAAAGTGACAACAAATATAACCTGAAAATATATTTATTCATTATATTGCTATAAAATATATTATCATATTTAAGGTATCACTAAAAATCATTTAGAATAACCAATTTCTATTAAAAAAATATTTGAAAAATAAAAGTAACAAATTTAAAAATATCAAAAATAAAAGAATTGGTATAGAAATATATTAGAGTGAAAATTTTAGTACTTTTATTGTACCATTTATAAGATATATTGTTTTCTCTGATTAAAAAAGGCACATGGCCTTTGTCAGTCATTTATAATATTTTCCCATGGTAATTTTATCTGTGCTGAATGATTAGCACTATGCATTAAGTTCAACTGCTGTAGGTTTGATTCATGCTACAGATTGGACATGTTTAGTGATTCAAAGTTGTCATTGAATTGTATGTCTCCATCAAATTAATTATTCCTTATATGCAAAAAACGACTACTGAGTAAGTTAGAGGGAAAGTAAACCAAATTGAACAAATTTTGGTACTAAGTTTAAATGGCATGTCTGAAATGTAATTTCTTCCCATTTATTGATTTAAAGTACATTAATTATTTTAAAAATAACAATTTATTTAATATATTAAAGACTTAAAGCAATCTTTGCATTATCATTTGTAAGCTATTAGAAATTCTTAAAATTATCATAAATAAGCATGTTAAAATTAAAATTAAGTATAATTGAAATTCACACACATTGTTAATAATGACGTTTATTTTGGAAATATAAAATATTTTGCTCTTGAGGTATAAATATGTATAAACCATATGCAATAACTGTCAATTTTTTCACTATACAAATTACAAATGCTTAATTATTTTTGTCCTTAGAC